>OU343059.1:1310115-2620230 GCA_910593695.2 Ocypus olens | reverse complement strand
TCTTGAAAATTAGGAATTTATTTTGGCGGTTGAAAAAAAATACAAAAACAAATGCCATCGACTTGAAACTTTCCAAATTTACTCAAAATACATTCAGGACTATAATTCCATGAAAAACCATAAACACCCCATCCGTAGATTTTGAGATAAATTCATGCGAATTAAGCACAATTTCTTGAAAATTAGGAATTTATTTTGGCGGTTGAAAAAAAATACAAAAACAAATGCCATCGACTTGAAACTTTCCAAATTTACTCAAAATACATTCAGGACTATAATTCCATGAAAAACCGCAAACACCCCATCCATAGATTTTGAGATAAATTCATGTGAACAGAGCATAATTTCTTGAAAATTATGAATTTATTTTGGCAGTTGAAAAAAAAATACAAAAACAAATGCCATCGACTTGAAACTTTCCAAATTTACTCAAAATACATTCAGAATTATAATTCCACGAAAACCGTAAACACCTCATCCGTAGATTTTGAGATAAATCCAAGTAAACAGAGAATAATTTCTTGAAAATCAGGAATTTCTTTTGTTGGGTGAAAAAAATTCAAAAACAATTTTCATCGACTTGAAATTTTTCTTATTTATTTAACAAAAACGATTGTTCAAATCTTAGACTGTGAAAAATTATTGGAGCCATTCTCTACACAATTCTTCTTAATAAAACGATAAACCCACCAGTAAACCTGCAATTAACGAGCTTTCGCGCATCGGGCGATGAGAAATGCACATATTTGTCGGGTCCCCCGAGTGCATCAGTGGCGTGCTCGGATTCCGGAATGCACCGGCGGTTCAGTGACACCCTGAAACGTTGAATTGGAGACAATGGCGGTGTGGGCTAGACGCGGAAACGATTTCAGGTGGGAAAAATGGGCAAAATTATGCCCCGTCACTGTTTATTGTCGCTGCTCGGTTCAACTACTGCGGAGTGCATACCTGTATCCGTAACTGTCCAGATAAATCACATCTGCATAATTTAATCGCTCGTCACCGTTGATAGCGGCAAGCGCTAGGAATTCGCGATTTTGTTTAATCTAATCCGTTTCGTCGCCACGGCGCTTCCTGCTGCCCTCGAGAAACTGTCCAACTCGTAATGGCGTTGAAATTTTTGAAATATCGCTCTTGCGTAGGTGCAGAGAGAGAGAGAGAGTATGAATTTTGTTTTACTCGTCGTAAATGTTGCTGCTTCTGCCAATGTTCTTCAAAACAAGAGTGTCAAGTTGGCACCCCAGTTCTGATAGTTCTGAATTCTTGGTGAGACATCTTACAAGCGCTTTCTCGTACCTGTTCTTGGCTCCTCTGACAATACCACGCGGGGCTCTAAGGGAGTACCAATTTACTCGTCGCCGTTCATGTCTCTAACGTGCTGCTTATTCATGAATAACCACTTCGACCAAACATTTTAAATATCGATTTTTTAATCGAATTTAAATCTGACATTCTTGGTGGAAAAATTTTGGTTCCCAGAAAATTCTGAAAAAATTCATGTCGGTTCTTATTGATTACAAAAGCCATGTAGTGTAATTATTTTCCAGAAAAAAAAAAATTCTACCACTTTTTACTAAGCGAAATTTAACATAGGGTCTTATGGGAAGCGAATACTGAGACCCTGCAGATTAACGCTGACGGACATCGGCTTGTTCAAACAAATAAATGGCGGTTTGTGAGCACGGCAGATGGTTACGAATAAAAATAATGCATACTAGAAGAATGTAGCTATAAACTCATGTCATATCATTCATTTATATTTTGTGAAACAGCGCCAAAAAATTACCAAAATTGACCAAAATTTCTGACCACCTTTCGAGTGCTAATTTTGAGTGTGAGCAGCAAGAAAAGTACAAGTTAGATTCGCCTGAAAATTTAACCACGTATTCGCCGCTCTTTTGCGAACATTTGGTGTATATTTCAAGTGATTTGGCAATTTCAAGATTTTCGGCGATTTTTCCATACATATAGTCAGGAAAAATGAGAAAAAATTTTGGGTCCCAGAAAATTCTGAAAAAAATCATGTCGGTTCTTATTGAGTGTAAAAGCTGCGTAGAGTAATTATTTTCCCGAAAAAAAAAATTTTCTACCATTTTTTTACCAACCAAAAATTAACATAGGGTCTTATGGGAAGCGAACACTGAGACCCTGCAGATTGACGCTAACGGACATCGGCACATTCAAACAAATAAATCTCGGTTTGTGAGCACGCCAGATGGTTACGAATAAAAATAATGCATTCTAGAAGAATGTAGCTATACACTCATGTCATATCATCCATTTCAGTTTTGTGAAATAGCGCCGAAAAAATTACCAAAATTGACCAAAATTTCTGGCCAACTATCGAGTGCTTATTTTGAGTGTGAGCAGCAAGAAAACTACAAGTTCGATTGGGCTGAAAATTTAACCACGTATTCTCCGTTCTTTTGCAAACATTTGGTGTATATTTCAAGTGATTTCGCAATTTCATGATTTTCGGCGATTTTTCCACACCATTAGTCAGGAAAAAATGAGGAAAAATTTTGGGTCCCAGAAAATTCTGAAAAAATTCATGTCGGTTCTTATTGACGGCAAAAGCCGCATAGAGTAATTATTTTCCCGAAAAAAATTTTTTTTTCACCATTTTTTACCAAGCGAAAATTAACATAGGGTCTTATGGGAAGCGAATACTGAGACCCTGCAGATTGACGCTGACGGACATCGGCTCGTTCAAACAAATAAATTTCGGTTTGTGAATATGGCAAATGGTTACGAATAAAAATAGTGCATACTAGAAGAATGTAGCTATAAACTCATGTCATATCATCCATTTCTATTTTGTGGAACAGCGCCAAAAAAATTACCAAAATTGACTAAAATTTCTGACCAGCTTTCGAGTGCTCATTTTGAGTGTGAGCGGCAAGAAAACTACAAGTTCGATTCGGTTGAAAATTTAACCACGTATTCCCCGCTCTTTTTCGAACATTTGGTGTATATTTCAAGTGATTTGGCAATTTCATGATTTTCGGCGATTTTTCCATACCATTAGTCAGGAAAAAATGAGGAAAAATTTTGGGTCTCAGAAAAATCTGAAAAAATTTATGTCTGTTCTTATTGACGGTAAAAGCTACGTAGAGTAATTATTTTCCAGAAAAAAAATGTTTGTACCATTTTTTACGGGAAGCGAATATCGAGACCCTTCCGAGGCTGACGCAGAGTGGTTTGTTCGAACAAGATATGGTAGATGGTTGGGAATAGTAGTAATGGATTTTAGAAGAATGCAGCTACAAATTGATACCATATCATCTATTCCGGTCATTTGAGACAGCGTCAAAAAAATACCAAAATTAAACAAAATTTCTGGTCAATTTTCGTGTGCCCAATCTGGGAGCGGGCAGCAAGAAAACTACGATTAAAATTTAACGACATATTTTCCATTCTTTTGTAATCTGATGTATATTTCAAGTCAAATTTGGCGCCCTACGTGTTCCTGCAATAATTGTTAATTTAAATTAATTTGTTAAAAACCTATGGCATTTTGGATTCTACCTCTTACTTTTGCTCAGGCAAAACTGAATTCAATATTTACCTATTAATAACGTGAAAGAACAGTAAATTACAATTACAGGCAAAGGAATAAATCAATAAAAAGGAATACTTAATTCGGGTCGATTCAGCACGCGATCGGATTTATACATGCGGAGGGATCGGGAACGAGAAGCCGCACAAAAATGGTTATTTTCGTGTCTGGGCCGGGGGACCTTTTTCTCTCCGCTTCTTGCGGTGAGTTAACGTCCGTTCGCGCGTGATGAGCTTTAGGGGTAAAGGCGAAATCCCCAGCCCCGGAGGGTCTTATTCAACGGTATCTTATCCGATATCAGAAAATGAATGTGGCCGGGGATTCCGGTATTAGATAGATTACGTACCGTATTTATCTCCTCTCTTCACCGTCGCTGGTGTTGGTGATATACCTGGCCTTCCATTGCGGCTGGATATTGTTTAGTATGCGGATGCGGTAATACACAACATAACTGTGTTTGTTGGTTTTACAACCGGCTGATATGTACTGGTAATTAACAATGATTAAGTGCGTTGAATTAATGCGTTCAGACCGATATATCGATCGTGCAGAAATAATAACTTTGCAATGCTGGTCTGGCGGCGGTCGGTGATGATCCGCCAGATTTTCAGAGTTGCATCTGGGTGGGTATCAAAAAGATCGACCGGTTTCGAGTCGAGTCGGTGGCGCACAAAAGGCTAATGAAGCCGCGCGGAAATTAACTCGCAAAGTCAATTTTGTCCGACAGACCCGCGCGGATATTATGGAACTTCATTCCATTATTTAAATAGATTAAATGGGAAGTGTTCCCATTTCTACTAATTGCGAAGGGAATCACGCGAATTCGTTCAACAGATTCATTCGAATCAATTTGCCATCGAATTTGAAAATTAAAATTTTTCGAGGCTCTTGCTTAGTTGGCAATTTTTCGCAAATAAAAGTAACAGCCGTTGACGAATGTAAATTTTTGTCAGTCTTTATTGAGCAAGGCAGGTAGTTCGGAATCACCCGCATTCCCCACGGATTTGCGGGCACAATTAGACCCATGAATATTCTTACCCCCCCGAGTTATAAGAATCCATAAACCCCAAAGTGTATCTCCATGTGCAGCAGTCCGCGAAATTGAGTTTGTACAACTCCGCGCGCGCGTATGCAGCAACTCCTGATGACGTTCGGCGTACGTGAAACGAGGGGAGAGACGGCTGCACGCAATATATATTTGCGGGTCCCGTTCCAATTTCCGGATGGACGGGAAAAGGGGCGAAACAAACGCCGCCGTTTCCGAACGTACTTTACGAAAGTGCGACGAGCAATCGCTCGGATCGGACCATTTGGCCGATTTGGTCGGTTCTTTTTTTTTTCTTTGCTGCGGGAATTAGGTTAAAGCGCAAACTGCAAGAAGTTACATTCGGACGTGCGCGGTGAAAAGGGCCGAATTTATATCCTCCCCCACGCTTCGTCGCAAAAAAAAGACTCTTCGATAAATCAGATATTTGTTATTCATGCAGGGAACATTATTTGGGCCGTATCAAATTTTGAAATATGTGAAGGAATTTTTTTCGTTCTTTCGGAGTGCTGATTATGCGGCATCTGTTTTAGATGGCCGATGCGTGCATTTATCTGTGTGTGTGTGTGTGTGTGCGATATATCAAAATCATTACAGATATTCGTTTCGAGGCGTCTCGCTGGATGGATGAATGGGTATGGAGTTTCCAGCAGATGGAGACGGTTCGTTAACTGCGTCAAAATATCTACATCAATCACATCAACTGGATCCTATACAATTTATTTTAACTCTTGAAATAACGAGTAACGACAAAAAAAAATAATATTTATTCTCCAACAACGATTATGATCTAGAAAGACTATCCAAACCACATTCCCATTATCTTAGAAAACTCTCACGAAGTTTTCATTCTTTAATAGATAATTATAATCTCCGTCCAAGAAAAATTGCTTTGATAACCCTTAACGTCCTAGTTTGAAGCTCTATGCCATAGAGCTTCAAACTAGGAGACACAGAAAACCATAGTCTATGGTTTTCTGTGAACTTCAAAGATTGCCAAAATTGCATTCACATGTTGGAAAAACGCTAATTTATCAGTAATTCACTGAACATTCGACTTTACCAATAGTGGACAGTTTTTGTCTTATGAAGTTAACAAGAAATGTTTCTCGAATATTCGGCTTCCGTTTTTGTCACATGAAGTATGTGTGGACCAGGCACAAGCACATCTATCACCGAGGTACCAGGAATGGTACAACTCCATCGATACCACCGCCAAAAAAATCGCAGATGTTTCATTATTAACAGAGCATGCGATGTGCTTCAAACGTCACCTGTCATCAGTAATTTGTCAGATGATGCGGTGTTCGCGTATTACGTATAAAAGGCCTTCGCGTAATAAATTGAAAACAATTTTTACTTGCGCATCATCAGAACGCCATCGATGCCACATTTATGCAAAAAAACAAAATGTTTCATTATTAACGGAGCACGCGATGCGCTTCAAACGTCACCTGTCATCTATAACTTGTCAGATGATGCGGCGTTTACGTGTTACATGTCACCTGTGATCTGTATCTTCTCAGATGATACGGCGTTCATGTGTTACATATTAAAGCGTTCGAGTAGAGTTGAAAAATGTAATAAATTGAAGACAATTTTTAATTGCACATCACCAGAACTCCATCGACGCCACATTAACGCAAAAAAAAAACAGAATGTTTCATTATTAACCGAGCGCTTCAAACGTCGCCTGTCATCTATCACTTCTCAGAGGATGCGGTGTTCACGTATTACGTTATTAAAGCGTTTAAGTAGATTTATAAAATGTAATAAATTGAAGACAATTTTTACTTCCACATCACCAGAACTCCATAGATGCCACATTCATGCAAAAAAACAAAATGTTTCATTATTAACGGAGCACGCGATGCGCTTCAAACGTCACCTGTCATCTTTAATTTATCAGATGATGCGGTGTTCACGTGTTACATATTAAAAGCGTTCGAGTAGAGTTGAAAAATGTAATAAATTGAAGACAATTTTACTTGCGCTTCACCAGATATCACCGCGGCAGCGTGCAATTTATTTCCTGAGCAATCGACTAGACAACAGATTACGCCCGCCTTACATAAATCGGCGGAGCCATAAAAAGTTCAATTTGAGATAACGTGCTGCTAGCGTATGTTAATAATTTATTGACTAAATAGAGAGCGGCTGGTCGAATTGGTGAAACGGCGTAGATATTATTTTTCACACCCCTAAACCATCACGCTACTAGGATGAAGGGCAATAAACTTCCCGCAAAAAATATCAATTTGAAATTTTATCATTGCCAACTGGAAATCTCAAAAAGTTGAAAAGGGATTGTTCTAAAATGTTCCACACATGTCGACTATATTCTCGTCTACGCGGTAAAGAAAGATCATTCACTAAAATGAAGGAATAAACTGCCCGCAAGAAATATCGATTTGAAATTGTATTATTGGCAACTGGAAATCTCAAAAAGTTGCTACGGAGTTGTTTTAAAATTTTTCACACATGTCGACTATATTTTTGGCTACGCGGGAAAGAAAGATCATTTACTAGAATTAAGGGCAATAAACTGCCCGCAAGAAATATCAATTTGAAATTTTATTATTGCCGACTGGAAATCTCAAAAAGTTGCCAAGGGATTGTTTTAAAATTTTTCACACATATCGACTATATTTTTGTCTACGCGGCAAGGAAAGATCATTTACTAGAATGAAGGGCAATAAACTGCCTGCAAGAAAAATCAATTTTAAATTTAATTATTTATTTATTTGTTTATTAACGGATAACTCCATTTACACTGAACATTAATCTTATTTTAATTACAATGAAGGACAAAAACAAATCATAGAACTAAAGCTAGATTAAAGAGACTGCAATAGCGATACAGAAATAACAGGTTGGTACAACATCAGGGATCACATATTGACAAGTTAACGCGTCTCAGTTGACATTTAAAAGATGATAGATGAATGTTGAATATCACAATATGATTATATTTATCCAGCAGAATATTAAGAAATCGTAGTATTCTTCATAGGGGATTGCATAGGCCAAAGTTGGTTGAATGAAATTTTTGGCGAAATAAATGTTTTGATCGTGTAGTTATTCCGGACGGGGCATTGAAATCAATGGTTTCAAGCAAATCAGGGCAGTCCAAAAGGCCATTAATAAGTTTGAAACCAAAACATAAATCTAGAAATATTCTTCTTTGCTTTAAATTTTGTAACTTTAAAAAATTTAAGGAGTCCGAATAACTATAATGTTCCCTTGAAATGCCGCGCCTGCAGGAAACCATTTGACAAAATTTGCTTTGGACGCTTTCTAATTTAATTGATGAATTGTTATAGAATGGAGACCAAATCTGACTAGCGTATTCTAAATGAGGCCTAACTAAGCCTACGTAAAATAGTTTTAATGTATTAATACTGAAATTTATTATTGCCAACTGGAAATCTCAAAAAGTTGCCAAGGAGTTGTTTTAAAATTTTCCACATATGTCGACTATATTCCTGGCTACGCGGTAAGGAAAGATCATTCACTAAAATGAAGGGCAATAAAAAAAGGGGAAAAATGTTAGGTCTAAGAAAAATCTGAAAAAAATCATGATGGTTTTTAATGAGTAGAAAAAGCGAGTAGAGTAATTATTTTTTCGAAAAAAAAATTTGATCTACCATTTTTTAACAACTGAAAATTAACACGAAGCCTTACGGGAAGCGAATACCGAGACCCTGCAGATGGAGGCTGACAGACAGCGGCTTGTTAAAATAAAGAAATTTCGGTTCGTGGATACGATAGAAGGTTGGAAGAAGAAGTGGTGGATTCTAGAAGAATGCAGCTATAAACTAATGTTATATCATCCATATCTGTCTTGTGAGACCACGCCAAAAAATTCCAAAAATTGATCAAAATATTTGGCCAACTTTCTAGTGCCCGCTTTGAGAGCGAGAAACGAGAAAACTGCAAGTACGATTCGGCTGAAAATTTAACCCCGTATTCCCCGTTCTTTTATGAACATTTTGATGTACATAACAAGTCATTTGGCCATTTCATGATTTTTGACCATTTTTCCATACCATTAGTCAGGAAAAAAATAAGAAAAATATTGGGTCTTAGAAAAATCTGAAAAAATTCATGATGGCTTTTAATGACTAGAAAAAGCGCGTAGAGTAATTATTTTTCCGAAAACAAAATTTGTTCTACCATTTTTCACCAACCGAAAATTAACATGTGGCCTTACGAGAAGCGAATACCGAGACCCTGCAGATGGAGGCTGACAGACAGCAACTTGTTAAAATAAAGAAATTTCGGTTCGTGGATATGATAGATGATTGGAAATAAAAGTAGTGGATTCTAGAAGAATGCAGCTATAAAGTAATGTCATATCAATTTGAAATTTTGGAAATCTCAAAAAGTTTCCAACGGATTGTTCTAAAATTTTCCACACATATCGACTATATTCTTGGCTGCGCGGTAAGGAAAGATCATTTATTAGAATTAATGGTAACAAACTGCCCGCAAGAAAAATCAATTTAAAATTTTATTATTGCCGACTGGAAATCTCAAAAAGTTGCAAAGGAGTTGTTTTAAAAATTTTCACACATATCGACTATATTCTTGGCTACGCGGTAACGAAAGATCATTCACTAGAATGAAGGGCAATAAACTACCAGCAAGAAATATCAATTTAAAATTTTGGAAATCTTAAAAAGTTGCCAAGAAATTGTTCTTAAATTTTCCACACATATCGACTATATTCTTGGCTACGCGGTAAGGAAAGATCATTTACTAGAATGAAGGGTAATACACTGCCAGCAAGAAATATCAACTTGATTTTTTTATTATTGCCAACAATTAGAAACACAAGAACTTCTTCGCGCCAGACTCCGATTTCGGACGCAATGATTTATTAATTTAATTTTTTCCAAAATTCGTCAACTCCCATAAAAAAGTAAGCCGCGGAAATTGATTCAGCATAAGCTATGCAAACAATGAGCAAATTACAAAAGAATCCTACGGATACCAGATTTATTTGAATGGGAAAATCGATTATTTAACATTCAAATTATCGCATTTGAAAATACCAATTATATACAGTGTGCGCCTAGAGTATGGAATATATTCAGTAAAACCGAACTTAAATATGTTTGGAAAAAATCCTCGAACAGGTCGATTTTTTTAAATTAAAATACACATTTTTGCATGAAAGTCGATCATTTCTTTTTGAGTTATGACGTCCGCCATTTTGTTTTTAAATGACGACCCCCTATTTTTGTTCTTGATTTTGTATAAAAAAAGACAGTATAAAAATATTGCCATCTTACATTAGAAATTTTTCGAGTAAATGATTGAAGGTGAGAACTTGATATTTAGAGTTTTTGCAAAATGACCTTGAAAAAGTTCAAAATCGAAATTTTGAGAGAAATATTTATGGAATTACGTCGAGAAAGAAAATTTAAATTTAAGATAGCATCATTATTTATACTCTAGAGAATTTCCCACATCATAAAGAATAATACACATCGGCTTTGATTCTCTTTTATTCATAGTGCTATACAGGGTGTCAACAAAATTTGTCTAGAAAATATGATATGAAATTTACTACGCAATTTCAAATCATATTTTCTAGACAAATTGGAAAATCCTCTTTTTTAATATAGAGACGATGGTTTTTGATCTTTTGATTCCGTTATTTAGTCACGGTTTATTATTTGTATTGCCGAGATGAAAAGATATATTGAACGTCGTGATGTTTACCTGCATCTCAGGTACGTACAATATTTGCTCTCGGGATGATCATACGCCTTTGTATCAAATATTGATTTTTCATTGTGATGTAAGACACGGTGTTGCTGGCGAAGGGGAAACGGGAGCAGGGGGCGGCGGTGTAGGTGGAGAGTCCATATCTTGTTGTTTTTTTAAGAATCGTTGACGTAAAAAATAATCCCCCTGAAGTCGAAATGAAATTCCCTATATATATATATATATATATATATATATATATATATATATATATATATATATATATATATATATATATATATATATGTTATTGCGGTTTCTGTAGTCGGCATTTTTAAGGAGTTTCAATTCGTCGTGCAGGATGAAATGCTGGAAATGAACTGTGATTGTGACGTCCTGTGGGTGCAAGTGAGAGAGGGTTCTCACGAGGGAGACATCCCGGATACTGCAATCAGTCACATTAGTCGTAAGGAAGGGCCCAGGTTTGGGGCTTCGACCCCACTCTCTCTATCTCGGCGAGACAAATCACTCACTCTCTATTCCGCACGGTATGGCCGAAGTAGTGGTATTCGTTAGATAATTTGCCTAACTTTCCATCGATCGCGAGATCCTTCACTGTGTGTGTGTGTGTGATTGAGCTTGTTACTTCAGAGGGCCATTAATTGTATCCCAATGGCGAATGACTCGAGCAATTAGAATTTCAACATTACTTTTTCATTAAGAAATATTTACAAGTGTATAGGCAAACGTGACTTGAAGTGGCATGTTTGGTAATTATAAAGGGAGATGGAAGACTGAACCAGTGGGGAATATTAGCCGCATCAATGAGGTCGACCACACATGTAAATATTATTGTTAAAGTCTAGCCGCGCTATGAAGGCATCTTGGACCGCCCTCATTCGATGCGTCTCGAATGCCTGAGGTTCACAATAAGCGTTGGGTTGTATGCATATTTATTTCCAAAGTTATCTGTAACCTTTTAAGAACCTCTGCTTTATAAATAGGAGCCGATACTGCACCAATAGCTAGCAAGTAAAGTGTAAACGTTAATCACCTCAGATGCCTTCACAGCGCGGCCAGACTTTAGCCGATAAACCTCGCACGAATGAATTCTAGGAGACTAAGGAAGGAGACACTTCTCTCATATTATCCCGGTTTTAACTATAACTTGGACAGAAACTTCGCTCATATTATCCCGGTTCGGACTATAATTTAGAGAGACACTTTACCCACATGCCATATTATCCCGATTCGGACTATAACTTGGAAAGACCCTTCGCTCATATTATCCCGGTTTGGATTATAACTTGGAGAGACACTACGCTCATATTATCCCGGTTTGGACTATAACTAGAAATTTATTTAAATTAAACTTCAAGTTCACTATTGCTGAGTAACATTCATCGAATGAATTGAAATCAGATCTGTCCGACACTCGAATATTCCCGTAATGGTAATTGCGGTTTAAATAAGTACAAGTGGTTTATGAATAATGTAATCATGCGCCGGAGCGAAAAGTAATATGTTTGCAGAAGATGTTGAACATGTCATACTTAAAGTGCACATCATGTTATTATCCGCAATTGGTTCGGCTGTAGACACAAGCCCAACCGGGCACGCAATCCTATTAGAACAGTGCAATCATGATGATGGATGAATTATTAATTCACCGTCAAATTTATTATGTATCCTTGACGGCACGGTTAGCGCCCCGAGAAATATTTTATAACACAATCATGAGAAAATCACGTAATCGCCGATGGTCGATACGACGCCGACGCGAGAATTTGCGTTGTTTGTGAGGGATTTTGGAAAAGTTAAAAGGTATTTTTGATCGATTTAGAGAGTTTCTTTCGTACAATTTTTGGAAAGTTAACCTGTTTTTTTTGTCGATTTAAAGAGTTTCTTTTATAGAATGTTTGCTATTTCTGAGAGATTTTGGAAAAGTTAAACTTTTTTTTTCGATTTAAAGAGTTTATTTAATAGAATTTTTGTTATTTCTGAGTGATTTTGGAAAAGTTAAACTGTGTTTTTTTTATCGATTTAGAGAGTTTCTTTAATACAATTTTTGGAAAAGTTAAACTGTTTTTTTTGTCGATTTAAAGAGTTTCTTTTATAGAATTTTTGTTATTTCTGAGAGATTCTGGAAAAGTTAAACTTTTTTTATCGATTTAAAGAGTTTATTTAATAAAATGTTTGTTATTTCTGAGTGATTTTGGAAAAGTTAAACTGTGTTTTTTTATCGATTTAGAGAGTTTCTTTAATACAATTTTTGGAAAAGTTAAACTGTTTTTTTATCGATTTAAAGAGTTTCTTTTATAGAATTTTTGTTATTTCTGAGTGATTTTGGAAAAGTTAAACTGTGTTTTTTTATCGATTTAGAGAGTTTCTTTAATACAATTTTTGGAAAAGTTCAACTTTTTTTTTGTCGATTTAAAGAGTTTCTTTTATAGAATTTTTGTTATTTGTGAGAGATTTTGGAAAAGTGAAATTTTTTTTTCGATTTAAAGAGTTTCTTTTATCGAATTTTTGTTATTTCTGAGTGATTTTGGAAAAGTTAAACTGCTTTTTTTCGATTTAAAGAGTTTCTCTTATAAAATATTTGTTATTTCTGAAAGATTTTGGAAAAGTTAAACTTTTTTTTTCGATTTAGAGAGTTTATTTAATAGAATTTTTGTTATTTCTGAGTGATTTTGGAAAAGTTAAACTGTGTTTTTTTATCGATTTAGAGAGTTTCTTTAATACAATTTTTGGAAAAGTTAAAGTGTTTTTTTTGTCGATTTAAAGAGTTTATTTAATAGAATTTTTGTTATTTCTGAGAGATTTTGGAAAAGTTAAACTTTTTTTTATCGATTTAAAGAGTTTATTTAATAGAATTTTTGTTATTTCTGAGTGATTTTGGAAAAGTTAAACTGTCTTTTTTTTATAGATTTAGAGAGTTTCTTTAATACAATTTTTGGAAAAGTTAAACTGTTTTTTTATCGATTTAAAGAGTTTATTTAATAGAATTTTTGTTATTTCTGAGTGATTTTGGAGAAGTTAAACTGTGTTTTTTATCGATTTAGAGAGTTTCTTTAATACAATTTTTGGAAAAGTTAAACTTTTTTTATCGATTTAAAGAGTTTATTTAATAGAATTTTTGTTATTTCTGAGTGATTTTGGAAAAGTTAAACTGTGTTTTTTTTATCGATTTAGAGAGTTTCTTTAATACAATTTTTGGAAAAGTTAAACTGTTTTTTTTGTCGATTTAAAGAGTTTCTTTTATAGAATTTTTGTTATTTGTGAGAGATTTTGGAAAAGTTAAATTTATTTTTCGATTTAAAGAGTTTCTTTTATCGAATTTTTGTTATTTCTGAGAGATTTTGGAAAAGTTAAACTGCTTTTTTTCGATTTAAAGAGTTTCTCTTATAAAATATTTGTTATTTCTGAAAGATTTTGGAAAAGTTAAACTTTTTTCTTTCGATTTAAAGAGTTTCTTTTATAGAATTTTAGAAAATTTAAACTATTGAGTTCCTTTTACAGAATTTTGGTTTTTTATGAGCGATTTTGTAATTTTTTTTTTATCGGTTAACGGGATTGAACACGGGAGAAGTATCATGTCCGTGATTGATAGATGGTTCGTGTCGGATTATATGGCACTCCCGGCTTCTTTTGTATCCATTCAAATTACACACGTATTAACACATTATGCCCTCGACTAATGCATAATAATGATGATTAATGGATCTTCTTGGGATGTAATTTTTTCTTGCGCCGCAGGACGAGAAAGTGGCAACTTTTCCTCGAGCAATTAGCGAGGCCGTTAATTAAACTGCGGAGCGTGAGGGTATCTGGCCGACATCGATCCGTTTACTTCTTCATCGTGCATCAAAAATTTATCAAAACGCATCGCACGTTTGAATTAATTATTTAACACGTGAAAAATTATTTGATAAAGACTGTTGGATGAAAATTGGGGTTAAAATGTGGTATTTTTTTAAATTGTGCATAAAACCATAATTACAAATCCAAGCCCTAGGGTGGAGCTTTTTTTTCCATTTAAATATTACTTTTTTGTTGTTATTACGTTTTTCTACGAAATATTATTCCAATATCGCAAACTTGCTCCTTTATGTAAAAAAATATGAATAGATGGCGCTGTTTTTTTTAAGCTTGTCGTCACATGTGACGATCTGGGCGTAAAGGGGTTAACAACGATTGGGCGGAGGGATAATTATTGGGTTAATGTGTGTACAGTATATTGTCTACATGGCTGAAAAATGTACTATAATTTATCACGGTATAACGAACAGACTGTACAGGGTGGGCAAAGAAGGAAGTGAGAAAATATATTTAATGATTGAAAAATAATAATTTGATTAGATTTTAATGACATTACAAATACAACCCCCACATGCTATATATCGTTGAAAAGAGAAACAAATAACGTAATAAAATAGGCCAAAGCCAACTATGGGTTATATTTAAAAAAAACACAACTTTGTGTTATAACTCTCATATTAATGAAGATATCGGAATGCTGTTAAGCTTATTTTTTTTTTAAGTGCCTTAACAACATATAACTTTCATTATTGTCAAATGAAAAAAAAAACTGAAATTTCGCAATATATCGAAAATGGAAATAATCGAAAACAAAAAAAGATAAATAAATTTAGTTGTTCTCCATAAAAAGAGATCGAGGTTGCGCCATTCGTTTTTCTCTATCTATTATAGTTATTGAGATCCCACATAGACACGTCGAGTTTTGCTCACCCTGTACATGACTGATAAATGTACTATAATTTATCACGGTATAACGAACTGTACATGACTGATAAATGTACTATAATTTATCACAGTATAACGAACTGTACATGCCTGAAAAATGTACTACTCCTATAATTTATCACGGTCTAACGAACAGACTGTACATGACTAAAAAAAAGTACTATAATTTATCACGGTATAACGAACAGACTCTACATGGCTGAAAAAATGTACTATAATTTATCACGATATAACGAACAGACTATACATAACTGAAAAATGTACTATAATTTATCACAGTATAACGAACTGTACATGACTGAAAAATGTACTACTCCTATAGTTTATCACGGTCTAACGAACAGACTGTACATGACTAAAAAAAAGTACTATAATTTATCACGGTATAACGAACAGACTGTACATGGCTGAAAAAATGTACTATAATTTATCACGATATAACGAACAAACTATACATGCCTGAAAAATTGACTACAATTTATCACGTTATAACGAACATACTGTACACGTCTAAAAAAAATGTACTATGATTTATTCATTTTCACGAAACAAAGAGTGTAATACAATTTAGATTAAGCAACTGAATTTAAACTAAGTTTTCGGTTTAAAGCCGCAATGCCAATAAAGTAAGCTAATCGCGGGATAAATGTAAAATATCACTTTTGGAAGTAAACTTTCCCAGGGTATAAGGTCAGCCCTCGCTCCCCGAAATGTGCATTATAAAGACTATTGTTAAGATTACGGTGAATTTACGGCGGGGCCCCCTTTGCCCGGATATTTGCCGCCGCGATTATATTTATGAAATAAGCATTTTAATTGCGGGGGCGAGAGGGTTTTAATGGTCGAGCTTTAAACGGATTAATTGAATTGTTAAGTGTTTTCACATTTTCTTATTTTGCAGGTGAGTGTCTCGTCTATAATTATTGTAATTATTATAAAATAAATTTTAATGCCTTTAAAGGCACGTCAAAAGAAATTTAGCGTGTCTCGGTTTCTGTAAGTCTCACAAATAATTTTCATGAAAAAAATTAAATTAAATTGATTCGTCTTTCCGCATTTCCTGTCGATGTGAGAGCGATACACGTCAAAAGAAATTTTGCTTGTCTCGGTTTCTGTAAGTCTCAGGATTTTTTTTTTATGAGCAAATGGAATTCTAGACTTGAAAAAATACAAAAATTAATTTTTGAAGAAAAATTAAATTTAATCGAGTCGACAAAATTTTTCCAACTCCATAGACATCGTCAAAGTTGGTCATGGTTTCCTGAAAACACATTTTTTTCACAGGGGTGCCAGAGAGGGCCGGAAGGGGTTAGGCTTAAGTCGCATGCTAGTCTTTAAAGAAGACACTTGAAAGTTTCTCGCCCTTAAAAATTCATCAAAATCGATTGAAAATACGCCGAGTTCTGGCGGTTTGAAAATGGTCGAAATTTCACGAATTTCAAGTGTTTCATTTTTTTCCAACAGTGTGTTTGGAGGATAAAATCGTGCCCACCCAGCACCAATAGCGCCCACCCACCACTAATAGACATCGTCAAAGTTGGTCATGGTTTCCTGAAAACACTTTTTTTTCACAGGGGTGCTAGAGGGCGGACGGAAGGGGTTAGGCTGAAGTCACATGCATGAGTTTAAAGAAAACACTTCAAAGTTTTTTGCTCTTAAAAATTCATCAAAATCGATTGAAAATACGCCGAGTTATGGCGGTTTGAAAATGGTCGAAATTTTACGAATTTGAAGTGTTTCGTTTTTTTCCACCAGTGTATTTGGAGGATAATATAGTGCCCACCCAGCACCAATAGCGCCCACCCACCACTAATAGGGAACACCCGCCACCCCTAAGGATTTAGAAATAGATAAATTGAATATATCAATTCTCGTTAATTTCTAATTTGAGCATTTAAGGTAGAAACGCCAAAGTGGTGATGTCGGTGTTAAAGCCACCCGAATTTGGTTCAGTACAGCATTCAGGCAATAGATTCCACCACTTTGGCGTTTCTACCTTTAACGGTGATTGAAATACTTATATTCCAATAGTAATTTCCGTTTCCCCATCATTACAGTTCCCCAGCGGTTGACCAAGGTTTCCCCATCAGCAACTAACTACACTGATGAGACCTAAAAGGTCGAAACCGGTCTGTAGGTATTGTGATGGGGGAATAATATTTGTTGAGCATTTAAATTTCCGCAACTGGTTGTCAAGTATTTCAGTTTTAAATAAAATAATTCCAATGAAAATAAAAATTGTTTAGATTGCACCTACTTTCTTCTTTTCTCTATCTGTCTCTCTCTGTCTCTCTCACTATGCGTATACAAAAAAAAGTTTAGTACAATGTGACAGTGAATCCACTTTCTTCTCCTTCATCTCTCTTTCTCTCTTTCTCTCGCTATGCGTACACTCGCAATCTGATCATAATCTTGTCCATTTGAGAAGCAATTAAAATATTCGTTACAGTTGGAGAACAATATCATTGTCATTTGTCGAGTGCAGTTTTAATCAAAGGGCAGTAAACATGTCCGAGCAACTGGCATTCATACGCCACTCATTCTTGCAACGGTGACCACCCAGTTGGCGCATATAAGCCTCATCGTCTGGCACCTTAAGGCGGATATTAAGCAAAAATACATCCTTTTAACCATAATGAGTACACGCGAGGCGAATTATGAAATTAACTTACCCACTAATTACCCGTGGATTCAATAAAAAAAAAACTTGTCTGGAATTTGCATGCAAGACTTCCTCATCGTGACATGTTAAATATTATTATTATATTTTATCAATAGTTAACAACAAAATGATACAAAGATATGTTGGACAGATTGTGAAATAGAACATTGATTATATTATCGGAGCTAGGTCCAGCTATCCATGACGTGCAAGCAAAGATCCATTGATCGAAGTATAAAAATAATAGTTTTCTGAGAGCACAATTTTTTTTTTATTCAAATAAATGTATAAAGTTTATAAATCCAACCCCATTTTGCAAAATTAAAGAAACGATTAAATTTCCAAGAATTTTTATACGTAATTGGATCGATTAGTTCGGGTTCGATCGCTACCTGACCCAAAGAAGAAATCCAAATTTCACAAATCGAGCAATAAATCAAACCCTCGCCGGAATGATAAACGACTGTAAAGTATATGTTTACCCCCGAAACGTGTATTCCTGTAAACACACCGGGGCCACCGAAAGGGTTCAAAAGGCGTGAGTCGCATGCCGGAACGATTCGGAAAGCGGAGTTTGTAAACTATCTCAGGTCTTAACGTGAACTCTCGGGACGTGCTCCTCGACTTCAAACCAGTATGTTAACCGTGGATTACGCCCCGACTACAAATCTAATTATCGCATTAAACCTCATCAATTTCGCGTAAAAATTGTGGCGTGACAGGGTTTCGAAATCCCTTCGGACACGTAAACGGAGTTTGCGTGATGTCCTCGAGGGATGGAAGTGAAACGAAACGTAGATTACCTAACTATTAATAGAGGTTAAAAGCTTGTATTTTCGGCAAACAGGATGTACTTACGGTCGATGATAACCAGTTGTCATTACGATGATGAATTACTAGTTTTATTTTTTTATCTGCGGGAAGGGAAAAGTTTTGTTTGAGTGTAATCAATCATTGCGGTTTTTGGGGATTAATAATAAGCGGATAATGTTTTTATTGGAGTTTTCTTGGGATAAATGAAAAATTGTCCTGGGGTGATCTAAAATGCGCAATCTACAAGAGCCAATATCATGTAGAAAAACTTGGTCAAAAATCGAATGACGGAAGAAATAATTTTTTTGGGGGGTGAAATGGTGCACGTAACGTCTTTCTGAATTTTGAGTAATAAAGGATTTGTATTAGTGATAGGAATATGAATTTTATTAATCTACAAACTTTGTCTTAAACCGAGATTTATATCGCGAGGTATAAATTTCTATGAGTGGCGGCGGAAATTATTTTTTTTGGGGGATGAATGGGTGTCAGTAACGTTTCTTTAACTTTTTACTATTAAAGTACTTATATTTGTGATAAGAATAAGTATTTTTATTTAATAATGGCCGATTGTAAACTTTGTCCAAAAACGAGATTTATGTCGCGTGGTATAGATTTCTGCGAGTGACGGGGGAAATAATTTTTTTTGGGGATGAATGGGTGCCCGTAACGTTTTTTTGACTTTTGGCTACAAAAGTACTTAAATTTGTGATAACAATAAGAATTTTTATTTAGTTGTGGTTGATTGCAAACTTTTTCAAAAATCGAGATTTATATCACGAGTTATAGATTTCTGCGAGTGACGGGGGAAATTATTTTTTTTGGGGATGAATGGGTGCCCGTAACGTTTTTTGACTTTTGATTATTAAATTACTTGTATTTGTGATAAAAATAAAAAATATATTTAGTTGTGGTTGATTGCAAACTTTTTCAAAAATCGAGATTTATATCACGAGTTATAGATTTCTGCGAGTGACGGGGGAAATTATTTTTTTTGGGGATGAATGGGTGCCCGTAACGTTTTTTTGACTTTTGATTATTAAATTACTTGTATTTGTGATAAAAATAAAAAATATATTTAGTTGTGGTTGATTGCAAACTTTTTCAAAAATCGAGATTTATATCACGAGTTATATATTTCTGCGAGTGACGGGGGAAAATAATTTTTTTGGGGGATGAAAGGGTTCCCGTAACGTTTTTTTGACTTTTGATTATTAAATTACTTGTATTTGTGATAAAATTAAAAATTATATTTAATTGTGGCTGATTGCAAACTTTTTCAAAAATCGAGATTTATATCACGAGTTATATATTTCTGAGAGTGACGGGGGAAATTTTTTTTTTTTTGGGATGAATGGGTGCCCGTAACGTTTTTTGACTTTTGATTATTAAATTACTTGTATTTGTGATAAAAATAAAAAAATATATTTAGTTGTGGCTGATTGCAAACTTTTTCAAAAATCGAGATTTACATCATGAGTTATAGATTTCTGCGAGTGACGGGGGAAATTATTTTTTTTGGGGATGAATGGGTGCCCGTAACGTTTTTTGACTTTTGATTATTAAATTACTTGTATTTGTGATAAAAATAATAAATTATATTTAGTTGTGGCTGATTGCAAACTTTTTCAAAAATCGAGATTTATATCACGAGTTATATATTTCTGCGAGTGACGGGGGAAATTATTTTTTTTTGCAGATGAGTGAGTGCCAGTAACGTTTTTTTGACTTTTGATTATTAAATTACTTGTATTTGTGATTAAAATAAAAATTTTAATTAGTTCTGGCTGATTGCAAACTTTTTCAAAAATCGAGATTTATATCACGAGTTATAGATTTCTGCGAGTGACGAGGGAAATTATTTTTTTTGGGGATGAATGGGTGCCAGTAACGTTTTCTTGACTTTTGATTATTAAATTACTTGTATTTGTGATAAAAATAAAAAAAATATATTTAGTTGTGGCTAATTGCAAACTTTTTCAAAAATCGAGATTTATATCACGAGTTATAGATTTCTGCGAGTGACGGGGGAATTTTTTTTTTTGTGGATGAATGAGTGCCAGTAACATTTTTTTTTTGATTTTTGATTATTAAATTACTTGAATTTGTGATAAAAAAAAATTGTTGTGGCTGATTGCAAAATTATTCAAAAATCGAAATTTTTATCACGAGATATATTTCTGCGAGTGACGGGGGAAATTATTTTTTTGGGGATGAATGGGTGCCCGTAACGTTTTTTGACTTTTGACTATTAAAGTACTTACATTTTTGATAAGAATAATAATTTTTATTTAATTATTGCCGATTTTAAACTTTGTCAAAAATCGAGATTTATGTCGCGTGGTATAGATTTTTGCGAGCAACGGAGAATTTTTTTTTTTGGGGGGATGAAGGGGTGCCCGTAACGAATTTTTGTTTATTACTGTATTTGTGTTAGTGCTAAGATTAAGAATTTTTATTTTATTATGGCTGATTGCAAACTTTAAAAAAATCATTAGACTTTTTTGAAAGGGGTGAAAACCATAAAGGGTTAAAATTTGTTGCTAATTTTTTTGTGCTCATGATTTAGACTTTTCCTAATTGTATGGTTCACCTTTATTTCGATTCACTTTTCTTTTATCCGAGATATTAATTTTAAAAATCTATTGCTGGATCTATTGCCAACTTCACGCCCGTAAAGTAAAAACAATTTCATTTTTTTTCACTGAAATTTCCTAAATTACTTCAGACTGATTCTGGTTTAAACTCCGAATAAAATCTCCAAGCACCCCTAATTACTTTTCAGGATAATCACACAGCAACTGTGTTTGTGCAATTTTGAAGTCTCAAAGCGATAAAAAAATATAAAAACAATTGCCACAAACTAAAAAATTGACTAAATCTACTTCAGATTGATTCTAGTTTAAGTCCCGAATAAAATCTCCAAGCACCCCAAATTAGTTTTCAGGATAATCATACAGACACTGTGCTTGTGCAATTTTGGAAGTCACACAACTTTCCGAGCGAAAAAACAAAATAGAAAAACAATTGCCACAAACTAAAAAAATGACTAAATCTACTTCAGATTGACTCTAGTTTAAGCTCCGGATAAAATGTCAAAGCACCCCAAATTAGTCTTCAGGATAATCATACAGACACTGTGCTTGTGCAATTTTGGAAGTCACACAACTTTCCGAGCGAAAAAAAAAATAGAAAAACAATTGCCACAAACTAAAAAAATGACTAAATCTACTTCAGATTGACTCTAGTTTAAGCTCCGGATAAAATCTCCAAGCACCCCAAATTAGTCTTCAGGATAATCATACAGACACTATGCTTGTGCAATTCTGGAAGTCACACAACTTTACGAGCGATAAAAAAAATATAAAAACAATTGCTACAAACTGAAAAATTGACTAAATCTACTTCAGATTGATTCTAGTTTAAGCCCCGGATAAAATCTCAAAGCACCCCAAATTAGTTTTCAGGATAAACACACAGCAACTGCGCTTGTGCAATTCTGAACTGGTTTCAAGATAATTTCAAGGTGAAAAAATTCGCAAAAAAAATTGCCCCTCCTATAGAGGTTCTTTTGTGTGGGGAACCCCCTGCACATCCGCACTGGACCACCCTGTAACTACACATCATCAGATATATTTAAATTACAATACACTCATTGATGACACTCTGACAGAATTTTTGAATGCGCCAATCAAGATTTTAAACGCGAATCCGAATACATGAAAATCCCCGACACACGTAAACTTCAAAGCGGAGAGTTTTACTGGAATTTCATAGTCTCCTCGCGACTTGTATATCTTTTACATATCTTTGATATATGCACCGCGACTTCTTTGAATATAAAACACGTCGGCAATCGCGCGTTCAATACATACATCCCTCGGCCTTGTTTAATCGCGTTAATGTTGGATTAAGGATTTCCCTAACTATCGATTGAATTTCCTTTTTCGCGCAAACAAACTTCAAATTAAATTTCCGCCCGTAAAAAATAACTTTTTCGCGAATAAAGTTTTGTTCGCTGAAAGGTTTATTAAGATCATTCGTTCGCGCTCTCGTGTTTACATTGTTTGGTCACTATTAATCTTGTTCGGGTAGGGCGCAGGGGCTGAATGCCAACGAGTGTATATTGAATTTATAAAAGGGCATCAATCAATGGGGGGAGGGTGGAAGGGGGTACATGATTTACACTGATTTTTTGTGATCGGATCGAGTCTAGAAAGTTTCGGTGTAAAATCGTTCATTAAAAGGTGTCGCACGCCCACGTTAAGCCACCGGAGATGCACGCTTTGGGATTTTTGGATAATTAAGACGCCCGAGAGAGGAGTGCAGTCGGTTTTAAAAGTCGAGAGTTTTCGAGAGTTATCGCCGGGCTTTAAACGTAAATCCGACGTCAAATTAAATTTATGGGACGTACCTTCTTCTGAAGTTAATTCGTTAAATTTTCCTCAGATTAGGAGTGTGGATGTATACTAAAGAGCAACGTAATTTTTATACAAAAAGAAATGTTGTAAATATTACTTTAATCGTGCTAAGCTGTAAATACATTATTTTAGAAATTTATAAATAATTTCATAACATAAATACTTCATTTCTTATAAACAGAATATTAAATTAATACTTGCACTACTTATTTATTCTATTCTACATTAAGTTGCAACGTAGGTACTTATTTTTAAAGAAGATATTTTGTGTTTTATTATTGAAAATGTTTGTTTTTGTTACTAATTAATCATGTTAACCTTTAACGAACGAGCGTATTTGTAAAACAATGACGGAATTTTAACAAATCAATTGCGGGAAAAAGTGCACAATTAACCCTTAGCTAACGAGCTAGTTTATAATAATTGAACCACTAAAACGAGCTCTCTTGTGAATTGATCTTTTGGTGGATGCGCCGGTAACTTAATATGGCGGCGTTATTCATTTTACGAAAAATTTGTCGTATGCAGATTTTATTAATAAACTCCGCGCGTTTAGTATTTTCAAAGTTAACACAAAGGTGAGTTTCTTCATCCAAGACAAAATGCAATTCGCGTTCAACATCAGAACTTCATAAATAGAGGGCGGGGAAGTAAAAAAAGATAAAAATAACCTTATTTGTGCCGTGCTCCCCCGCGGGACTCGCCGCCCCGATGTTCCCCGTTTCATGCTGCGGCCACGGGTAGTAATTAGGGGTAGGAAATAATGACGCAGCATACCGATACGGTACGGGGACCGAAAACATGAAATTTCATTACTAGTATGATAACACAATTAAGTTAATTTAATTGGGTCGATACAGATAATGATCGGGGCCGTTACACGAGAAAGGGATGATAATTTACTCAGATGCCGGGGAGAGGCCCGTAATTTGCGAGCGCCATTAATTTTCTTATTTTTAGTTTGTTCTATCTGCGGATAATCGATTTCTGAAAGGTAGCGAAATTCATAATTCAGTTGGACGGTGTTGAATTTTCAATGACGTACGTCGTCGCTTCAAATGCAGGGTTAAGTTTCAATGACGTAAGTCGTGATTTGAAATGTAACGTCGCTACTTCATCAGGGGGAAATTTCAATGTTTCATGTTTATAAATGGTAATTGTATTACCGAAACTTAAGTCACAAAAATAAATAGATAAGTTATACAAAACAAAGTTAAAAGTGTTTTATTATACGGCACCGAATCGGTCGTTTTACCGATTCGGTTATTTTGCCGTCTTCTATACTGGCGCATATATTTTAATACTGCCGCCGACCGTATACGGTATCGTGTGAACACGCACATTAAAATATATGCGCGACTATAGAAGACGGCAAAATAACCGAATCGGTAAAACGACCGTGTGAACGGGCATATATTTAATTTTGCAGTTATGGACAGGTTATTCAGGATACTTTCGTCTTTATCGAATTTATGTGAAGTTGCTGTTAAAGAGAAAATATGAGGGCTTGGTGGTGTAGCGAGGCAAATAAAAACCATCAATCGTAAGTAGTCCGCCATCAGCGGGGGTGACCTCAACCCCACTAGAGCCTACCATAGCGTGGGTTCACCCCACTACTAACAAATAACTTATTGAAAACTCAACTTTACATAAATTGCACTTTATTTATGATGCACCTAAGCTACGACAAACGTCCTTGCAATTTACATCGGCATCACGTTCTTCATACATTTTGTCATACGAGACAAATTAGACATTATCCGTATAACTGTTGCGGTTTATGTGCATGTACACAAAAATTGAGATAAATTGCGGCGGCGGTAAGACGGTAAAGCCTTCCCCCCCTCCCCCACCCAGAAATAAATCACCGGCAACAAAGGCCGCCGCAGAGGCACGTGCTCATATTCGGGAGAGAGCGGCCCGCTAATAGATTTAAACCGGATTGAATGGGCTTCCGGGGGTGGCAGGCACGCGATTCCGGTCGATGGTCGATGTATCGATAGCTTTTGTTCGGCCTGCCCCCCAATAGCCACCTACTGCCGTCCAATAGATATCGCACATGTCTGTGCCGGGATGATTGATGCATCCTAGGTGTCACTGCCGCGGGTTGTATTCCCATTGTGTTCTCTCGGGGGGGAGGCAGGGGGTTGGTAATGATTGACAGACAATTAATTGTTGGAAAAATTCGACGGTAAATTAAATTACTGCAAGTCGCTTTAATCAGTTCAGTAGGACGGAGTAGACAGGTTTTATGTATTTAGGTTGACATACAAAAAAATAATCGATTTCAAATCATCTACAAGTAGAATACATACAGTAACTAAATAGATGCTATTGTTTTTTCCCCAGACATTTATTAATTACGAACGAACGCATTTTTATGCGGTCCCACGTTGGGCGCCAAATTTGCTACCGAAATTTTTGTACACAATGTTGTCTCTCGCAACACCAATCCATGCAATATTAGCTCTATAGTATGTATCGAACGAATTTTTATGCGGTCCCACATTGGGCGCCAAATTTGCTACCGAAATTTTTGTACACAATGTTTTCTCTCGCAACACCAATTCATGCAATGTTAGCCCTATAGTGTGTATCGAACGAATTTTTATGCGTCCCCACATTGGGCGCCAAATTTGCTACCGAAATTGTTGTACACAATGTTTTCTCTCGCAACACCAATCCATGCAATGTTAGCCCTATAGTGTGTATCGAACGAATGGGCGCCAAATTTGCTACCGAAATTTTTATACACAATGTTTTCTCTCGCAACACCAATCCATGCAATGTTAGCTCAATAGTGTGTATCGAACGAATTTTTAACGGTCCCACATTGGGCGCCAAATTTGATACCAAAATTTTTGTACACAATGTTTTCTCTCGCAACACCAATTCATGCAATGTTAGCCCTATAGTGTGTATCGAACGAATTTTTATGCGTCCCCACATTGAGCGCCAAATTTGCTACCGAAATTTTTGTACACAATGTTTTCTCTCGCAACACCAATTCATGCAATGTTAGCCGTATGGTGTGTATCGAACGAATTTTCATGCGGTCCCACATTGGGCGCTAAATTTGCTACCAAAATGTTTGTACACAATATTTTCTCTCGCAACACCAATCTATGCAATGTTAGCTCAATGGTGTGTATCGAACGAATTTTTATGCGGTCCTACATTGGGCGCCAATTTTTGTAAACAAAGTTTGCTCATTTATCTTTTCTCCTAGATTTTTTTAATCTGTGGTGAACCTTACGAAAATGTAACAATTGGCCTTTAAAAATCAATTTTAATTTTGTGTTATTCAATTTTTCATTAAATTCTTTTGAATATTTGTGTGGCATTTTTTCTTTTCATTAATTAATCAAAATTGACCTACGCATATATGTCACGAATTTTTAGAATCAGGTTAACGTCCAAAAATTTACAGTTTTTACATGATTTCAAGCCGAACTTGGTGGAGGAAATAAAATAATTTCAATGTCAACTAAATTTTGGTGTTTCATATTTTTGGAGGGTGGTTCTCTTGGGCCATAATTTTTTTGTCCAGTGTAAATTACGATTTCCACTATCCCAGTTACAAATTAAACATTTTTGCAAAGCGAGATTACTGACCCAGATAATCACAACCAATGAAAAATGGAAAAATGATCGAAAATCATGAAATGACCAAATGACTTGAAATATACATCAAAATGCACACAAATAAACAGAGAATTCGTGGTTAAATTTTCAGGCTAATCGTAATTGTAGTTTTCTTGCAGGCCGCTCTTAAAATGAGCTCTCGAAATTTGTCCAGAAATTTTGGTCACTTTTGATAATTTTTTTGGCGTAGTCCAACAAAACAAAAATGAATAATATTACATGAGTTTGTAGCTACATTCTTCCGGAATTCACTACTTCTATTCCCAACCGTCTACCATATCCACGAATCGAAATTTATTTGTTCTAACAAGTCGCTGCCCGTCAGCGTCAATCTGCAGCGTCTCTGTATTCGCTTCCTATAGGAGATAATGTTAATTTTCGGTTGGTGGAAAATGGTAGAAAAATATTTTTTTCGGAAAAATAATTACTCTACTTGGCTTTTACTGTCATTAAGAACCGTCATGAATTTTTTCAGATTTTTCTGCGACCCAAAATTTTTCGTCATTTTTCCTGACTAAATAGTTTGGAAAAAAGGTCGAAAATCATGAAATGACCAAATGACTTGAAATATATACCAAAATGTTCGTAAATAAACAGAGAATTCGTGGCTAAATTTTCAGGTTAATCGTAATTGTAGTTTTCTTGCAGGCCGCTCTTAAAATGAGCTCTCGAAATTTGGCCAGAAATTTTGGTCACTTTTGATAATTTTTTTGGCGCGGTCCAACAAAACAAAAATGGATGATATTATATGAGTTTGTAGCTACATTCTTCAGAAATTCACTGCTTCTATTCCCAACCATCTACCATAGCCACGAATCGAAATTTGTTTGTTCTAACAAGTCGCTGCCCGTCAGCGTCAATCTGCAGCGTCTCTGTATTCGCGTCCCATAAGAGCCAATGTTAATTTTCGGTTGGTAAAAAATGGTAGAAAAAATTTTTTTTTTCTGGAAAATAATTACCCTACACTGCTTTTACTGTCATTAAGAACCGTCATGAATTTTTTCAAATTTTTCTGTGACCCAAAATTTTTCCTCATTTTTCCTGACTAATGGTATGGAAAAATGGTCGAAAATCATGAAATGACCAAATGACTTGAAATATACATCAAAATGTTCGTAAATAAACAGAGAATTCTTGGTTAAATTTTCAGACTAATCGTAATTGTAGTTTTCTTGCAGGCCGCTCTTAAAATGAGCTCTCGACATTTGGTCAGAAATTTTGGTCAATTTCGATAATTTTTTTGGCGTGGTTCAACCAAACAGAAATGGATTATATGACATGAGTTTGTAGCTACATTCTTCAGGAATTCACTATTTCTATTCCCAACCATCTACCATATCCACGAATCGAAATTTGTTTGTTCTAACAAGTCGCTGCCCGTCAGCGTCAATCTGCAGCGTCTCTGTATTCGCGTCCCATAAGAGCCAATGTTAATTTTCGGTTGGTAAAAAATGGTAGAAAAAAATTTTTTTTCGGGAAAATAATTACCCTACACTGCTTTTACTGTCATTAAGAACCGTCATGAATTTTTTCAGATTTTTCTGGGACCCAAAATTTTTCCTCATTTTTCCTGACTAATGGTATGGAAAAAATGGTCGAAAATCATGAAATTTCCAAATGACTTGAAATATACACAAAATGTTCACACAAGAACGGGAAATACGCTGTTAAATTTTCACCTCAATTGTGCTTGTAGTTTTCTTGCTGCCTGCTCCCAAATTGGGCGCACGAAAGTTGGCCAGAAATTTTGGTCGATTTTGGTAATTTTTTGGCGCTGTCTCACAAAACAGATATCGATGATATGACATGAGTTTGTAGCTAGATTCTTCTAGAATCTATTAATTTTATTCGCAAGTATCCGCCATGTCCACAAACCAAGATTTTTTTATTTGAATGAGGCGATGTTCGTTAGCGTCAATCTGCAGGGTCTCGGTATTCGCTTCACATAAGGCCACATGTTAATTTTCACTTGGTAAAAAATGATATAAAATTTTTTTTTTCATAAAAATAATGAGTCTACACGCTTTTTCCCATCATTAAAAATCGCTTTAAATTTTTTTAGATTTTTCTGAGATGCAAAATTTTCCCTCAATTCCCAGTGGTATGGAAAAATTGGCGAAAATCATGAAATCGCCAAATGACTTGTAATGTACATCAAAATGTTCACAAAAGAACAGAGAATACGTGGTTCGATTTTTAACCAAATCGCACTTGCAGTTTTCTCGTTTCGCGCTCTCAAAATGGGCACTCGTAAATTGGCCAGAAATTTCGGTCGACTTTGGTATTTTTTTGGCACCGTCTCACAAAACAGATATGGATGATATTACAGGAGTTTGTAGCTACATTCTTCTAGAATCTTATGTTTCCATTCATAACTATCTGCCGTATTCACGAACCAAGATTTGTTCGTTCGAATTAGTCGGTGTCCGATAACGTCAATCTGCAGGGTCTCGGTAATTGCTTCCCATAAGGTTCTATGTTAATTTTCAGTTGGTGAAAAATGGTAAAACAAATTTTTTTTCGGGAAAATAATTACTCCACATGCTTTTTGTATACATTGGGAACAGTCATGAATTTTTTCAGATTTTTCTGAGACCCATAATTTTTCCTCATTTTTCCTGACTAATTGTATGGAAAAATGGTCGAAAATCATGAAATGACCAAATGACTTGAAATATACATAAAATGTTCACAAAAGAATGGGGAATGCGTCGTTAAATTTTCACCTCAATTGTACTTGTAGTTTTCTTGCTGCCTGATCCCAAATTGGGCACACGAAAGTTGGTCAGAAATTTTGGTCGATTTTGGAAATTTTTTGGCGCAGTTTCACGAGATAGTTATGGTTGGATATGGCACCAATTTGTAGCTAAATTCTTCTAGAATCCATTACTTCCATTCCCAACTATCTACCATACCCACGAATCGAAATTCGTTTCTTCAAACAAGTCGCTGCCCGTCAGCGTCAATCTGCAGGGTGTTAGTATTGGCTTCCCGTAAGACACCATGTTAATTTTCGGTTGGTGAAAAATGATTTTTTTGTGAAAATAAGAACCGTTATGAATTTTTTCAGATTTTTCTGAAACCCAAACATTTTCCCCATTTTTTCCTGACCAAGGAAACATACAGTATGCGAACTAGAGAAAAAAAAATAAGCACATAAATTTATCGCGACAACTTTCTAACGCTTTAAAAGTGTCACATCCATCTCTTATAGAGTCGCACATTCGCTCCGGAATTATTTTACCGAGGCATTCCTCAAGGTTTACTGCCTTGTTACAATACGTTCGAACTCCTTTTTCTCGTCCCTGTGCAGCAATAGTAATTCGCTTTTAACAGATAGATTCCGTTTGCTTCCAGTCGCCGGGCCCAATTTTAAAGCATTACATCACAATGGGATTTGTACTCAAAGCCGTAATTATGATCATTCATGATTACATCGGAATCATTGATGAATCGTAGTCGTGATTTACGCGCGAATCGATCGCTGGAAGATATGTCGTCGCCGTAACTCATAATTAGTCTTAACAATGTTACCGTTGTTTAATAAGCACTAAATCTCGTTAATTAACGAGTCGTCATTCTCCGAAGTTACAAGTCACGCGGAGGCGGAATTCCGATTCCCCGAAAGAATTTAAAACTTCGCCGTCGTCGTTGCGCTGACAGGGCGGCTTTTTATTCTCCTCCTCTCCTACATCGCGTCTTGTTCCTGGATTCAAACACGATCCCGGATTAATAATGCACACACGTGTGTGTGTGTACAAGTTGTAACCGAAGTTGGCGAAAAGTTTTTCGCAGGTGTCGGATACAAACGTCGACGAGTGACTGTTTATGCAAATCCGCAACGAGAATTTCACCATTTATGGTAATCCGATGCTAATGCCTCCAATCGGGGACCCTTTAAATATTCATCAATTATCAACTGTTTAATTATGTAATCTTTCAAGTTGCGCGATGAAAAATTAAAGTCGATGACGAATTTACGGCGAGGCCATCAAAGGGCCTAAAATAAGTCCGTGGCTTATTTTCATTAGTCCTGTCGCGACATACGAGAACGATCGGCACCCACGCCCCGAAATAAATTCGAGGCCTACGCACCGTCAAAACATTTCATCAAACGGATGATTTTATCACTACGCTGAACGAAACAAATACGTTAGGCTTTTATTGTTATGAAATCGTTGAGTGATTTTGATGTGTTTATATTTAAAGACATTCTTTACCATACTTCGTTCAATTATCAAATTTGCAGGTTTAAGCTTGTCACCAGCTCATGCAAATCTTAGAATTTTGTAGGTGCTTTGTTTCAATAATCAATATGTAACCTGATATGGTTTTAAAACCTGTCCTTTATAACCGTGTCCGGGTACGCACAATACCCATCCTGATATCGTTACAAGACCTTGTTAAGGTAAGCCCTGAACATCACCACCGCCGTGGTCCGAAAGATCGGAAAAAGGTCGCTAAAAAACATCAGTTTTCTAAGCGCCTGAAAACTGGCATCCATAGAGGGTATCCTAAAGTAAGGAAAATCCCCCACCTACTCCCTTCACCAGGAGACAGCCGGGGTTCCTCAGGGTTCCTGCCTCTCCCCGATGACGCTCTATAACATCTACATGAGCGATATTCCAAATAACTCTCCGCTCAGTACGTAAATGTTATTGGAATATCGATCGCCTCCGATATCCCAAATCCGGAATTTAAAGTAGGATGTGACAATAAACAATCGCCATATGATAAATCAGAAACGCATAGCTTCTTATGGATACAATAATTTGTCTCTCAATTTTAATGCGATTGAGGAAACGTCGGTAATTGTTCGGCTCCTTGATTGTAATTTAATGCCTCGGTTATTGAAACCTCAACCCACGACCAGTTCTAACTCACTTTGATAATTGCAAAGAGTGCTCTAGCTCTTGGGATTATGCGAGTCGCATTTAAATATTTTGACAATTTGAATGCGCCGAAGGAAATTGCATTACACACGCCCGTCTCTCTTGTCTTTAACTCTGGGGACGGTAAAAATGTTGTTTGTCTCGGCGTCACCTACTGGGAGCGTTTACCTCGCCGTATCCATAAAGAACGCCTTCGGAGCGTTTAACAAGGGGGTTGCGGATGATTTCTTTGGCGGGATTGTGATAATTCCCTCAAGCATAAACGCGACGTTTATTTCTTGGCATCTGCTTTTAGCGAGGATTCTGGGTGCGAGTGTGTTTCGGTGATTTTGATTAATAGCGATCGAGTCTGTTCGCCTGGAAAATGGTTGGGGGAGTGAATATTTATCGGTTATTTAAATAAATCAAATAGTTTAATCACGATTAACTTGAGAATATCGAGCGTACGAAAAAAAAATCGAGTCATGTCTGTACTAAGATCACACGCGTGAAATACTGAGTGAGATGTCAGATATTATAGTTTTTTTTCTTTGTTTTTGTTTTAGTGTTATTAATATCTTTATTGTGACGCAATTTCATTTTTGTTTATCAGAATATTTTTAAGTTTTTTTTCTGTTAACCATTTTCTGAAATAAAGTAGACTTATTATTATTATTATTATTATTATTAGGGGTATTAACATCTGACATGTGAACGTGACGTGCGCGTGTGATCTTAGTTCAGGCATAGCTTTAGATTTCCAACGCCAACTCTGTTGTACGCTCATTAAAAGCTGAATAAATCGTGAATGAACATCCATGCAATGAAAAATGAATAAAAGAATCAGGAGTCTATCTTGTGGGGATTGTTGGAAAGTATGTGTTGGTCAAACTGGGAGAAGTATCGAACAAATAATGAAGTATTTTATGTATTTTACGTATGCTATACATTTAACAGAACACTGCCCTTAAACAAAAAACTTACACGAACTAAATGTTCAACGAATTGAAATGATCAAATCCATGTTAATAATTCGCAAATACTAATTTATCAAAATTACTTTTCAGCAGAGATAGCGATGTATCTCTAGTTCTCAGAAAACCCTGTGCAAGTCTTACATTACTTTCATCTCTACTAGAGCCATCCCAAAATATCGCAAAACCGAGTGTGTCAAAAAAAAAAAAATTTAACAGAACTCTTTTTTAAAAGTACCAGGAACTGTAGCCCTAACCCTTAAAACTAGTTCAGAACTATTCAATAACAATGTTGGGGTGCGGTGTCAAGTTGGCACCCCGTTTTTCAAAAAATTCCCAACAGCCCAATTTTACTGAACTCTTTTTTAAAAGTTGATGGTACTTCTGTGCATCAAAAGGAATTGAGAACTCTATTCAGAACTATCAGAACTCTTCATTTTGGTTAGTTTTACATGGAATCTATTCACTCAGGAATTTAGATTTTTACGTTAATTTAACATCATTTTGCTATTACAATGTTTACAATAGATAAACAATACGTTAACGCTGTATATTTTTATTGCTCCGCTTCATGAAAACTCAAATTCATCATGACTTGACTCATTGAAAAAATTGGCACCCTGCTTTTATTTGTATTTTAATTTAATTTAAATTTTTCTATTTATTATGATGATGACGTGATATATTTATATCTTACATTTGGGGGGAATGACAATTGTATAACCTATGTAGGTTGATAACAATAAATAAATATTATTATTATTATTATTATTTTAGCATCAAAAATTTTGGTAACTATTGTAGATTTTGTGGTTTAATGAATTTATTTATAGAAACTCTGGGGTGTATTCAACAAATTGGAGAGTAGGATAAGGCCCACCCACCATCCTTCATTGTCACTTTAACTTTACCCAGCAACTCTTTTTATTGGTGGCAATTTTTGAAACTCCAGTGATTTGACGAAGAAATTTCACTACTCAAACACCGTTTTCTTGGTTAGGTGTAAGTGGAAACCCTGGGCGGCGGGTGGGCCCTATCCTATCATCAAGCTCTTGGAACGTAAACGAGGGTTTTTCAATTGGTAATAAATTGTTTAAATAAGTAAGTACCGAACAATTTTTTATATTTTGTTTCCTCGACAAACAAATTTGTTAACGGAAACTCTGGGCGTGTTTCACACATTGGAGAGTGGGATAGGGCCCACCCACCACCCTTAACTTCACCCAGCGACCCTCTTAATTGTTGGCTTTGCAACTTTTAAAACTCCAATTATTTGACGAAGAAATTTCTTTACTCAAACAGTGTTTTCTTGGTTAGGTGAAGGTGGAAACTCAGGGCGATGGGTGGACCCTATACTATCCTCCAATTCTTCGAACACAAACGAGGGTTTTGCAATTGTTAATTAATTGTTTAAAAAAGTACCGAACAATTTTTTATATTTTGTTTCCTCGACGAATGAATTTGTTAATGGAAACTCTGGGGCGTGTTTAACGAATTGGACAGTGGTATAGAGCCCACCCACCACCTATAATTTCCACTTTAACTTAACCCAGCGACGCTTTTTATTGTTAGCTTTGCAACTTTTAAATTGACGAAGAAATTTTTTTACTAAAACAGTGTTTTATTGGTTCAGTTAAGGTGGAAACTCAGGCCGGTGGGTGGGCCCTGTCATATCATCCAATTCTTGAAACACAAACGAGGGTTTTGCAATTGGTTATTAATTGTTTAAAGAAGTACCGAACAATTGTTTACATTTTATTTCCTCGACAAACAACAAACATACCTCTCGCATGGTGTTGAAAACTATGAACAGAGTCAACTATAAACTGTGCCACCACTTGTAGTACGATTTAGTTATGACCAGCGCCACCTGTTACTGAAAAGATCAACTATGAATAGAGTCACCCGGCGTTGAATGTTTTACTATGAAAAAAATAGCTGAACTCTGTACACTGCCACCTAACCTTAAACAATTGAACTACGTACAGCGCCAGCTGGTGCCAAATCGATAAATCGATCAAATATAGCAACTTTTTTTAATATTGTCCCTTTCTGAGTATCATTTTGGAGAGAGTGCTCCACTCATACCTCGCTAAAACTATTAACAGAGTCAACTATAAACTGCACCACCACTTGTAGAACGGTTTAGTTATGGCCAGCGCCACCTGTTACTGGAAAGATCAACCATGAATAGAGTCCCCCGGCGTTGAACAGTTTTACTATGGAAAAAAAGCTGAACACTGTACACTGCCACCTAACCTTGAACAATTCAACTACGTACTGCGCCAGCTGGTGCCAAATTGATAAACTATAGCAACTTTTTTAAATATTGTCCCTTTCTGAGTATCATTTTGGAGGGTGTGCTCCACTCATACCTCTCACATGGTGTTGAAAACTATGAACAGAGTCAACTATAAACTGTACCACTACTTGTAGAACGATTTAGTTGTGACCAGCGCCACCTGTTACTGAAAAGATCAACTATGAGTAGTCACCCGGCGTTATTTGTTAACGGAAACTCTGGGCGTGTTTCACACATTGAAGAGTGGGATAGGGCCCACCCACCACCCTTAATTTCCACTTTACCTTAACCCAGCGACCCTCTTAATTGTTTACTTTGCAAGTTTTAAAACCCCAATTATTTGACGAAGAAATTTCTTTAACCAAACAGTGTTTTCTTGGTTAGGTTAAGGTGGAAACTCAGGGCGGTGGGTGGGCCCTGTCATATCATCCAATTCTTGGAACACAAACGAGGGTTTTGCAACTGTTAATTAATTGTTTAAAGAAGTACCGAACAATTTTTTACATTTTGTTTTCTCGACAAACAAATTTGTTAACAAAAATTCTTGGGCGTGTTTCACGTATTGAAAAGTGGGATAGGGCCCACCCACCGCCCTTAATTTACACTTTAACTTTACCCAGAGACCCTTTTTATTGTTGGCTTTGCAACTTTTAAAATTCCAATGATTTGACGAAGAAATTACCCCCCGGTGTTACGGTAAAGTAGAGCCATCCCAAAATATCGTGACACCTGGAGCTAAAGTTCGCGCAGTTAGAAAGTATTCGGAGAGAGAAGATGATGACCGATTGACAGACAGACAGACAGACAGATATGCAAGACAGACAGACAGAGAAACAAGACAGACAGACAGACAGACAGACAAGACAGACAGACAGACAAACAAGACAGACAGACAGACAAACAAGACAGACAGACTGACAAACAAGACAGACAGACAGACAAGACAGACAGACAGACAGACACATAGTTGCACAGACAGACACACAGAATAAAAGAGTTAAACCGTTAACAATTTAAACCGTTACGTGAACTTTCCCCGATCGTTACGAAACGTAATAAATAATCCGAAAAATTTCTTTACGCACTGGAATAATATATCAGCTCGAAAGGTAGGCATATAAATTCTTATAATAGTCGTGCGCGGCCCGGGGCCGATACCCGAATTACCCCAAAATTACGGCTTCCTGTTTACCTTTCTCGCTCGATAATGTCGTAAAAAAAAATCGTATAATTTTAATATCTTAATCGAGATATAAATCGTGAATCCGCCGCGATCCATCATCGATTAAATTCGTAATTCGATCATTTGGCGGCGGGCCGAGGTTTTATTGCCCTTTCGGGAGAGGAGGCACTAAAGTGACCCTAACGCGCCCCCGCAACTGCAACATCTGATGTTGATTTAGATCAGCGATTCGGGTCACACGTGGAATATACGTGTATGTATATGTATACGCAGGTGTAATCGGATTAGGAGGTTGGAGTGGGGGTTTCCAAGATTTCTGCATGGAATCAGTTGCTGATGCCCTGCAAACTGCACATTAATCCCGTCGTGTTGAACTGATAACGAGATTACGTTACGTTTCCCAAATGTAGATTATGCTAAATGCCGACTAAATTAGATTCGTCAATACTGCTGTCTCCATGCACTCCGACCGTATTGATACGTCGACACAAAGCCACCCGAGATGAGGGTGGTATGTTGACGCTTTCTCAAATTATCCCATCAATGGTTTAAATTAATGTATTATTAGCAAACATGGCAGAAACGATCTGTTTATGCCATAAGGAAAGTCCACCATCCAGATCAGCGGCGACTCGGCCAAGGAGCCATGGCACTGCCTCTAATTTTAAGCTCAGCAAGAATTTTTGAATGAATTCTTAAAACATTTTTTCGCCAGTTACTTTGGTCTAGGAAGATAAATCGATCGTTCTTTCTTTCTTCAAAAAAAAGGGGGGGGGGGGTATATTGTAAGTGGCTCTACTATCAACATGTTCCACGAACCGCCACTGTTCCAGATGTTAGAAATTTCTAAGGTTTGTTTTAGTTACGACGTAAAAAAGTTAAATGCAACATTTTTTATTTTGTTAGATGAAAACGGCATCTTATAAAGAGTTTAACTTTGAATGAAAAAATATTAGCATGTTTAGCATTTAACTTGTCTTAATTTTTACCATCACTTTAACGAATTGCATAACAATTCCTCTTCCAAATTGAAAGATGAATCCAATTTAAGTTGAATATTTGCCTAAAACTATTGTCGAATAGTTCGCGTTCGCGAAATTAACTTCATCTTGCATAATAGAGTGTGGGGGTGGGGGGTGGGAGGGATCAACTTTATCGGCATTACTCCACGTTCCAATCTTAATAGGCAAACTTTTGCGTGTGTTGTTGTTTTGATTTAATATTCCATCGCGTTTAAAGTTCCATTATCCCGTTATTGTTGAGGCCTCCTCCTCAACCCCACCGAGCGGTCTGAAAGCGAGACGTACCGCTCAAAACGGTAGTAACACGTCGTCGGGGTAAACATTTGCGAAATATTTCCTGCAATGGCACTGGATACACACTCCGAAGTTTTGCTGCAAGAGACGCGAAGATGGGGAAACTTGCGCGTAACTCGAATTAGATTTCAACTTTCGTACACAGTTTCCCATTTTACGATTATTTCAACATGTTCGCGGTGCCGAAATGTTGCATAATTATTTCTGCAGTTTGGTGATAATGGACGTTGGAGCGTATTTTGTTTGTTGAAAAGTAATGATTGTATGATTTCAGATCCTCATTTCATTTATAAAAAAAAATGTTGATACAGCAGAAAATATTTAAACAACTTGTTTATTGGTGACCGCCGCTGGCAATGTCCACATCTTGTCGGTGTTAAAGCCACCCGGATTTGGTTCAGTACAGCATTCAGGCAATAGATTCCGCCACTTTGGCGTTTCTACCTTTAACGGTGTTTGGAATACTTATATTCCAATAGTAATCAGCAACCTGAAAGGTCGAAACCGGTCTGTAGTTGTAATAATATTTAATGTTTAACTTGTTTATTCTCTGCTTTCCTTCCGGTTTAATATGATTTATAATTATTTAATACCACCTGTAAATTTTAATCGACCGCAAACCCGATTGAAATTTTATCCCCGGCGAAAAAAAAAAACGAAAAGACTGCAGCAATTAAGAGCAAGTTAAGTTACATCGATTATTGATTCTGACGTTGTAATGATGCGGGAGCGGCCCCGAATGACGCGATTAAATTTATTTTCATTTCGTAATTAAGGTTCGGGGGCAAGAAGGGCGAAGAAAAAGGCGCTGGAGATAATTACACATTCACATTGTGCCCGAGCGGGTCCCGTTTAATTTATGACTCGGAGAATGCTTATTGATATTCTTTGATCATCACCAAAGGCCTTTGAGGCGAAACCGTTCTTTAATCGCTCGTGGAAACCTGAAAATGGTATTGAAAAAAAAACCACCACCACCGGTCTTACCCAATGGGATTGATTATAATTTCGGTGTGGTTTATCGCGATTTAATCGATTTACACGCGATATTTAATGTTTTTTGAGGTTTGGTATGGTTTATCTCGATTTATGTATCGAACACTTCGATTCCTAACATTTTTTGAGGTGCGGTATTGTTTATCTCGATTTATGTATCGAACACTTCGATTCCTAATATTTTTTGAGGTGCAGTATTGTTTATCTCGATTTGATATTTCTAGCCTTTTATGTATCGAACGATTCGATTCTTAATATTTCTTGAGGATGGGGAATGATGGTCCTGTTATTAAAAATTCCTATTGTGTTGCTGACATGTCTTTCTCCGGCAATATCTTTGCCGATGTTCGCGTTTCAGTGATTACCGGAATTCGGGGGCGGTTTTTTGCTCGGTGTAATTAGATGTAATGATGCGGGATGATGCGCGATATGGGGTGAAAAGATATGCTCGCGTGGTTTACAGCTTCGAGCCTATGACCTGTGAATACGATCCCACATTCAGCACATTATAGCTCGTGGATGATGTCATTCAAAATTTATTTGTTCATATTTTTTACTTCGCAAATTTAGGAGTGAAATGTTTGTATAATCATAAAGTAGAATATATTTTGAGTAAATTTGGAAATTTTCATTATCGCATCTATTGTTTTTATATTTTTTTATCGCCTCTGAAATTGTGGAACGCCGAATCAACACAAGCAAAGATTTGGTTTGATTGTTTGGAAATTTAAGGGTGGAATGTTTGGGATTATTACAGAATCATAAACTAGAATCTGTTGTGAGTAAATTTGGAAATTTTCATTATTGCATCAATTGTTTTTATATTTTTTTATCGCCTCTGAAAATGTAGAACTTCGCATCAACATAAGCAAAGATTTTGTTTAATTGTTTGGAAATTTAGGGGTGGAATGTTTAGGATTATTACAGAATCATAAACTAGAATCTGTTGTGAGTAAATTTAGAAATTTTCATTATTGCATCAATTGTTTTTATATTTTTTTATCTCCTCTGAAAATGTGGATCTCCGAATCAACATAAGCAAAGATTTGGGTTGATTGTCTGGAAATTTAGGGGTGGAATGTTTAGGATTATTATAAAATCATAAATTAGAATCTGTTGTGAGTAAATTTGGAAATTTTCATTACTGCATCAATTGTTTTTATATTTTTTTATCGCCTCTGAAATTGTGGAACGCCGAATCAACTCAAGCAAAGATTTGGTTTGATTGTTTGGAAATTTAAGGGTGGAATGTTTGGGATTATTACAGAATCATAAACTAGAATCTGTTGTGAGTAAATTTGGAAATTTTCATTACTGCATCAATTGTTTTTATATTTTTTTATCGCCTCTGAAAGTGTGGAACGCCGAATCAACATAAGCAAAGATTTGGTTTGATTGTTTAGAAATTTAAGGGTGGAATGTTTGGGATTATTACAGAATCATAAACTAGAATCTGTTGTGAGTAAATTTGGAAATTTTCATTACTGCATCAATTGTTTTTATATTTTTTTATCGCCTCTGAAATTGTGGAACGCCGAATCAACTCAAGCAAAGATTTGGGTTGATTGTTTGGAAATTTAGGAGTGGAATGTTTAGGATTATTACAGAATCATAAACTAGAATCTGTTGTGAGTAAATTTGGAAATTTTCATTACTGCATCAATTATTTTTATATTTTTTTATCGCCTCTGAAATTGTGGAACGCCGAATCAACATAAGCAAAGATTTGGTTTGATTGTCTGGAAATTTAGGGGTGGAATGTTTGGGATTTTTACAGAATCATAAACTAGAATCTGTTGTGAGTTAATTTGGAAATTTTCATTATTGCATCAATTGTTTTTATATTTTTTTATCGCCTCTGAAATTGTTGAACTCCGAATCAACATTAGCAAAGATTTGGTTTGATTGTCTGGAAATTTAGGGGTGGAATGTTTGGGATTTTTACAGAATCATAAACTAGAATCTGTTGTGAGTTAATTTGGAAATTTTCATTATTGCATCAATTGTTTTTATATTTTTTTATCGCCTCTGAAAATGTGGAACTCCAAATCAACATAAGCAAAGATTTGGGTTGATTGTTTGGAAATTTAAGGGTGGAATGTTTGGGATTATTACAGAATCATAAACTAGAATCTGTTGTGAGTAAATTTGGAAATTTTCATTATTGCATCAATTGTTTTTGTATTTTTTTATCGCCTCTGAAATTGTGGAACGCTGAATCAACATAAGCAAAGATTTGGTTTGATTGTTTGGAAATTTAGGGGTGGAATGTTTAGGATTATTATAGAATCGTAAACTAGAATCTGTTGTGAGTAAATTTGGAAATTTTCATTACTGCATCACTTGTTTTTATATTTTTTTATCGCCTCTGAAAATGTGGAAGTCCGAATCAACATAAGCAAAGATTTGGTTTGATTGTTTAGAAATTTAGGGGTGGAATGTTTGGGATTATTACAGAATCATAAACTAGAATCTGTTGTGAGTAAATTTGGAAATTTTCATTATTGCATCAATTGTTTTTATATTTTTTTATCGCCTCTGAAAATGTAGAACTTCGCATCAACATAAGCAAAGATTTTGTTTAATTGTTTGGAAATTTAGGGGTGGAATGTTTAGGATTATTACAGAATCATAAACTAGAATCTGTTGTGAGTAAATTTAGAAATTTTCATTATTGCATCAATTGTTTTTATATTTTTTTATCTCCTCTGAAAATGTGGATCTCCGAATCAACATAAGCAAAGATTTGGGTTGATTGTCTGGAAATTTAGGGGTGGAATGTTTAGGATTATTATAAAATCATAAATTAGAATCTGTTGTGAGTAAATTTGGAAATTTTCATTACTGCATCAATTGTTTTTATATTTTTTTATCGCCTCTGAAATTGTGGAACGCCGAATCAACTCAAGCAAAGATTTGGTTTGATTGTTTGGAAATTTAAGGGTGGAATGTTTGGGATTATTACAGAATCATAAACTAGAATCTGTTGTGAGTAAATTTGGAAATTTTCATTACTGCATCAATTGTTTTTATATTTTTTTATCGCCTCTGAAAGTGTGGAACGCCGAATCAACATAAGCAAAGATTTGGTTTGATTGTTTAGAAATTTAAGGGTGGAATGTTTGGGATTATTACAGAATCATAAACTAGAATCTGTTGTGAGTAAATTTGGAAATTTTCATTACTGCATCAATTGTTTTTATATTTTTTTATCGCCTCTGAAATTGTGGAACGCTGAATCAACTCAAGCAAAGATTTGGGTTGATTGTTTGGAAATTTAGGAGTGGAATGTTTAGGATTATTACAGAATCATAAACTAGAATCTGTTGTGAGTAAATTTGGAAATTTTCATTACTGCATCAATTATTTTTATATTTTTTTATCGCCTCTGAAATTGTGGAACGCCGAATCAACATAAGCAAAGATTTGGTTTGATTGTCTGGAAATTTAGGGGTGGAATGTTTGGGATTTTTACAGAATCATAAACTAGAATCTGTTGTGAGTTAATTTGGAAATTTTCATTATTGCATCAATTGTTTTTATATTTTTTTATCGCCTCTGAAATTGTTGAACTCCGAATCAACATTAGCAAAGATTTGGTTTGATTGTCTGGAAATTTAGGGGTGGAATGTTTGGGATTTTTACAGAATCATAAACTAGAATCTGTTGTGAGTTAATTTGGAAATTTTCATTATTGCATCAATTGTTTTTATATTTTTTTATCGCCTCTGAAAATGTGGAACTCCGAATCAACATAAGCAAAGATTTGGGTTGATTGTCTGGAAATTTAGGGGTGGAATGTTTAGGATTATTATAAAATCATAAATTAGAATCTGTTGTGAGTAAATTTGGAAATTTTCATTACTGCATCAATTGTTTTTATATTTTTTTATCGCCTCTGAAATTGTGGAACGCCGAATCAACTCAAGCAAAGATTTGGTTTGATTGTTTGGAAATTTAAGGGTGGAATGTTTGGGATTATTACAGAATCATAAACTAGAATCTGTTGTGAGTAAATTTGGAAATTTTCATTACTGCATCAATTGTTTTTATATTTTTTTATCGCCTCTGAAAGTGTGGAACGCCGAATCAACATAAGCAAAGATTTGGTTTGATTGTTTAGAAATTTAAGGGTGGAATGTTTGGGATTATTACAGAATCATAAACTAGAATCTGTTGTGAGTAAATTTGGAAATTTTCATTACTGCATCAATTGTTTTTATATTTTTTTATCGCCTCTGAAATTGTGGAACGCTGAATCAACTCAAGCAAAGATTTGGGTTGATTGTTTGGAAATTTAGGAGTGGAATGTTTAGGATTATTACAGAATCATAAACTAGAATCTGTTGTGAGTAAATTTGGAAATTTTCATTACTGCATCAATTATTTTTATATTTTTTTATCGCCTCTGAAATTGTGGAACGCCGAATCAACATAAGCAAAGATTTGGTTTGATTGTCTGGAAATTTAGGGGTGGAATGTTTGGGATTTTTACAGAATCATAAACTAGAATCTGTTGTGAGTTAATTTGGAAATTTTCATTATTGCATCAATTGTTTTTATATTTTTTTATCGCCTCTGAAATTGTTGAACTCCGAATCAACATTAGCAAAGATTTGGTTTGATTGTCTGGAAATTTAGGGGTGGAATGTTTGGGATTTTTACAGAATCATAAACTAGAATCTGTTGTGAGTTAATTTGGAAATTTTCATTATTGCATCAATTGTTTTTATATTTTTTTATCGCCTCTGAAAATGTGGAACTCCAAATCAACATAAGCAAAGATTTGGGTTGATTGTTTGGAAATTTAAGGGTGGAATGTTTGGGATTATTACAGAATCATAAACTAGAATCTGTTGTGAGTAAATTTGGAAATTTTCATTATTGCATCAATTGTTTTTGTATTTTTTTATCGCCTCTGAAATTGTGGAACGCTGAATCAACATAAGCAAAGATTTGGTTTGATTGTTTGGAAATTTAGGGGTGGAATGTTTAGGATTATTATAGAATCATAAACTAGAATCTGTTGTGAGTAAATTTGGAAATTTTCATTACTGCATCAATTGTTTTTATATTTTTTTATCGCCTCTGAAAATGTGGAAGTCCGAATCAACATAAGCAAAGATTTGGTTTGATTGTTTAGAAATTTAGGGGTGGAATGTTTGGGATTATTACAGAATCATAAACTAGAATCTGTTGTGAGTAAATTTGGAAATTTTCATTACTGCATCAATTGTTTTTATATTTTTTTATCGCCTCTGAAATTGTGGAACTCCGAATCAACATAAGCAAAGATTTGGGTTGATTCTTTGGAAATTTAGGGGTGGAATGTTTGGGATTATTATAGAATCACAAACTAGAATCTGTTTTGAGTAAATTTGGAAATTTTCATTATTGCATCAATTGTTTTTATATTTTTTTATCGCCTCTGAAATTGTGGAACTCCGAATCAACATAAGCAAAGATTTGGGTTGATTGTTTGGAAATTTAGGGGTGGAATGTTTGGGATTATTACAGAATCATAAACTAGAATCTGTTGTGAGTAAATTTGAAAATTTTCATTATTGCATCAATTGTTTTTATATTTTTTTTATCGCCTCTGAAAATGTGGAAGTCCGAATCAACATAAGCAAAGATTTGGGTTGATTGTTTGGAAATTTAGGGGTGGAATGTTTAGGATTATTATAGAATCATAAATTAGAATCTGTTGTGAGTAATTTTGGAAATTTTCATTATTGCATCAATTGTTTTTTAAATTTTTTTATCGCCTCTGAAAATGTGGAAGTCCGAATCAACATAAGCAAAGATTTGGGTTGATTGTTTGGAAATTTAGGGGTGGAATGTTTAGGATTATTATAGAATCATAAACTAGAATCTGTTGTGAGTAAATTTGGAAATTTTCATTATTGCATCAATTGTTTTTATATTTTTTTATCGCCTCTGAAATTGTGGAACTCCGAATCAACATAAGCAAAGATTTGGGTTGATTCTTTGGAAATTTAGGGGTGGAATGTTTGGGATTATTATAGAATCACAAACTAGAATCTGTTTTGAGTAAATTTGGAAATTTTCATTACTGCATCAATTGTTTTTATATTTTTTTATCGCCTCTGAAATTTTGGAACGCCGAATCAACATGAGCAAAGACTTGGGTTGATTGTCTGGAAATTTAGGGGTGGAATGTTTGGGATTTTTACAGAATCATAAACTAGTATCTGTTGTGAGTAAATTTGGAAATTTTCATTATTGCATCAATTGTTTTTATATTTTTTATCGCCTCTGAAATTCTGGAAATCCTAATCAACATAAACAAAGATTTGGGTTGATTGTTTGGAAATTTAGGGGTGGAATGTTTAGGATTATTACAGAATCATAAACTAGAATCCGTTGTGAGTAATTTTGGAAATTTTCATTATTGCATCAATTGTTTTTTAAATTTTTTTATCGCCTCTGAAAATGTGGAAATCCGAATCAACATAAGCAAATATTTGGGTTGATTCTTTGGAAATTTAGGGGCGGAATGTTTGGGATTATTATAGAATCACAAACTAGAATCTGTTTTGAGTAAATTTGGAAATTTTCATTATTGCATCAATTGTTTTTATATTTTTTTTATCGCCTCTGAACATGTGGAAGTCCGAATCAACATAAGCAAAGATTTGGGTTGATTCTTTGGAAATTTAGGGGTGGAATGTTTGGGATTATTATAGAATCACAAACTAGAATCTGTTTTGAGTAAATTTGGAAATTTTCATTATTGCATCAATTGTTTTTATATTTTTTTATCGCCTCTGAAATTGTGGAACTCCGAATCAACATAAGCAAAGATTTGGGTTGATTGTTTGGAAATTTAGGGGTGGAATGTTTAGGATTATTATAGAATCATAAACTAGAATCTGTTGTGAGTAAATTTGGAAATTTTCATTATTGCATCAATTGTTTTTATATTTTTTTTATCGCCTCTGAAAATGTGAAAATCCGAATCAACATAAGCAAAGATTTGGTTTGATTATTTGGAAATTTAGGGGGTGGAATGTTTAGGATTATTATAGAATCATAAATATATAGACTTTTATATTTGAATTTTTCAGTCCACCTTTTTTTCTCTATTTTAAATGCGCATGAATACGTGAGTAACATCCCCAATAAATAAGACGAAACGGGACGTCTGAAGAATGGTACGGACTAAACTAAAACAAAGTAGATATAATTCAAGACCCGAACAAATGAGGGAAATATATCCACGATAACCGCCGAGAGTCCCCCGGTATCTTAAATAACACGAGAGAAAGTTGGAGGGCAAAGCCGGAGAAATGCACGGCAAGGAAAGAATGGACCTCAGCATCTGATTGCCGGAATGAAATATGCTTCACGCCTATACACCAAAAACTACGATTTATAACTCCTATTCCTCAAAAAAAAAGGAACTTTCAAATTCTATTTAACTGACAACTCCAATTATACACGCGCACACAACTCAATAAGATAACCGATCTTTCAAGATACATCCGGGGCTTTAATTAAAATGGTGCGTCTTTGTATAATTTGTTATTCATAGTTTTCGTGTTTATCTTCCTCGAGGGGGAAATGAGTGATTTTTCCAAACAATGTATAGATTTAAAAAAAATTGTATGTAAAAGCTGATGTTTGGATAACAAACAAAAGGTTTGGTATAAATCAGGGCCCTCTTCGGGCGGTGTGTGTTTGCTCAGAATTATCGGCTTAAATTTTGGATAAAGGGATTTGTATGTGCTGTTTACGATTATGGATTTTTAAGCTTAACTATGTGCCTGTTTCTATAATTAATGATAATTGAATTAACATTCGAATTGACTGGTGTTTTATTTGTGCAGATTAATCCAAATTATTTCGTACATTGCTAAACCCCACAGAATATTCTTCCACCTCCTTCCTTTGCACGAAAACCAACAAGAGCCTACTTATTGGTATATGGTAAATATGTGACTGGATGACCTTGACAAGAGAATTTACTTCTCCACCGTTGATCACTCAAAGTTGAACTCTGAAGTTGGCTGAAGTGTCCCGTTGAATTGGATCCAGTCTTACGTAACTGATAGAATGGAAGCTATACGTACTGGCAGCACAATATCGGAATTTATTCAGGTTACGTCGGGTGTTCCTCAGGGCTCCCATTTAGGTCCCTTTCTTTTTAATGTATCAATGTTGCAGATTGCTTTAAATTTCTTATGTACGCCGACGATGCGTAAAATATTGTAATATTGTATTTGACCTGGTAAACATGTTCCATGTATTGACACCCAATGAACTATTATTATTAACCAATTACGAACATAATTCTGCCCACAAAAAAAATCTGTCAAAACGCGTACAAGATTTATACTAATTAATACGTATATCTTATAAAATTACAACATATTGCGGTGATTAATAGAGTCGCAACTGCATGCATAAAATTCAGGCAACAACGTTTCGTTTTGATGGCTCAATTAAGGGGCAGATATTTATGGTCTTCGTCGTTAATATGCGCATTCTGATTATTAAATTAGTAATAAATACTTACGGCGCCGTATAAATCCATAAAAATCACAATAATGGAGAGGTGCATGGGATCAGTGGCGGCTCGTGGAACATGTTGATGGTAGAGCCACTTATAAATATACCCCGCCCCACGTTTTTGAAGAAAGAAATAACGCTTTGCCTTCCGGGACCAAAGTAACTGGCGAAAAAGTGTCTACAGGTAGTGCCATGGTTCTTTGGCTCTATATAACGAGCCGCCCCTGCTTAATTTGATGAAACGATGATTTTAAAATCTAATTTAATTTTTGTAGAATTTAGTAGACACGTTTTATATTTTCTTTTATTTTTTTGCCCAAGTATTACACAATTCGAAAATTAAAATTTTCAAAAATTCAATACTCACGAAATAATTGGTGGATTTTCAAAAACTCTATTTAGTTTGATAAAACAATGATTTGCCAATTTAATTTAATTTTTGTAGAATTTCGTCGACACGTTTTATATTTTCTTTTATTTTTTTGCCCAAGTATTACACAATTCGAAAATTAAAATTTTCAAAAATTCAATACTCACGAAATAATTGGTGAATTTTCAAAAACTCCATTTAGTTTGATAAAACGATCATTTGCAAATCTAATTTAATTTTTTTAGAATTTAGTAGACACGTTTTATGTTTTCTTTTATTTTTTGCTCAAGTATTACACAATTCGAAAATTAAAATTTTCAACAATTCAATACTCACGAAATAATTGGTAAATTTTCAAAAACTCTATTTAGTTTGATAAAACGATGATTTGTAAATCTAATTTAATTTTTGTAGAATTTCGTCGACACGTTTTATATTTTCTTTTATTTTTTTGCCCAAGTATTACACAATTCGAAAATTAAAATTTAAAAAAATTTAGTTTTTTGTAGAATTTCGTCGACACGTTTTATAGTATTAGTATTACACAATTCGAAAATTAAAATTTTCCAAAATTCAATACTCGCGAAATAATTGGTAAATTTTCAAACACTCTATTTAGTTTGATAAAACGATGATTTGCAAATCTAATTTAATTTTTGTAGAATTTAGTAGACACGTTTAATATTTTCTTTTATTTTTTGCCCAAGTATTACACAATTCGAAAATTAAAATTTTCAAAAATTCAATACTCACGAAATAATTGGTGAATTTTCAAAAACTCCATTTAGTTTGATAAAACGATCATTTGCAAATCTAATTTAATTTTTTTAGAATTTAGTAGACACGTTTTATGTTTTCTTTTATTTTTTTGCTCAAGTATTACACAATTCGAAAATTAAAATTTTCAACAATTCAATACTCACGAAATAATTGGTAAATTTTCAAAAACTCTATTTAGTTTGATAAAACGATGATTTGTAAATCTAATTTAATTTTTGTAGAATTTCGTCGACACGTTTTATATTTTCTTTTATTTTTTTGCCCAAGTATTACACAATTCGAAAATTAAAATTTTCAAAAATTCAATACTCACAAAATAATTGGTGAATTTTCAAAAACTCCATTTAGTTTGATAAAACGATGATTTGTAAATCTAATTTAATTTTTGTAGAATTTAGTTGACACGTTTTATATATTTTTTTTAAATTTTTAACTCGAGTATTGCATAATTCGAGATATAAAATTTTCAAAAATTCAATACTCACGAAATAATTGGTGAATTTTCGATAACTCTATGTAGTTTGATAAAACGATAATTTGCAAATCTAATTTAATTTTTGTAGAATTTCATCGACACGTTTTATAGTATTAGTATTACACAATTTGAAAATTAAAATTTTCAAAAATTCAATACTCACGAAATAATTGGTAAATTTTCAAACACTCTATTTAGTTTGATAAAACGGTGATTTGCAAATCTAATTTAATTTTTGTAGAATTTAGTAGACACGTTTTATATTTTTTTTTTAATTTTTAACTCGAGTATTACATAATTCGAGATATAAAATTTTCAAAAATTCACAATTCGCCAAATAACTGGTGAATTTTTAAAATCTCCATTTAGTTTGATAAAACAATGATTTGCAAATCTAATTTAATTTTTTTTAATTTTTAACTCGAGTATTACACAATTCGAGATCTAACATTTTCAAAAATTCACAATTCGAGATCTAAAATTTTCAAAAATTCACAATTCGCGAAATAGTAGGTGAATTTTCAAAATCTCCATTTAGTTTGATTTAACGATGATTTGCAAATCTAAATTAATTTTTGTAGAATTTAGTAGACACGTTTTATATATTTTTTTTATTTTTAACTCGAGTATTACACAATTCGAGATCTAAAATTTTCAAAAATTCACAATTCGCGAAATAACTGGTGAATTTTTGAAAACTCCATTTAGTTTGATAAAATGATGATTTGCAAATCTAATTTAATTTTTGTAGAATTTAGTAGACACGTTTTATACATTTTTTAAATTTTTAACTCGAGTATTACACAATTCGAGATCTAAAATTTTCAAAAATTCACATTTCGCGAAATAGTAGGTGAATTTTCAAAATCTCCATTTAGTTTGATTTAACGATGATTTGCAAATCTAATTTAATTTTTGTAGAATTTAGCAGACACGTTTTATATATATTTTTTTATTTTTAACTCGAGTATTACACAATTCGAGATCTAAAATTTTCAAAAATTCACAATTCGCGAAATAGTAGGTGAATTTTCAAAATCTCCATTTAGTTTGATTTATCGATGATTTGCAAATCTAATTTAATTTTTGTAGAATTTAGTAGACTCGTTTTATATAATTTTTTAATTTTTAACTCGAATATTACACAATTCAAGATCTAAAATTTTAAAAAATTCACAATTCGCGAAATAATTGGTGAACTTTCAAAATCTCCATTTAGTTTGATAAAACGATAATTTGCAAATCTAATTTAATTTTTGTAGAATTTAGTAAACACGTCTTATATATTTTTTTAAATTTTTAACTCAAGTTTTACACAATTTGACATCTAAAATTTTAAAAAATTCACAATTCGCGAAATAATCGGTGGATTTTTAGAAAATGCACTTAATATGATAAAACGATGATTTGCAAATCTAATTTATTTTTATAGAATTTCGTCGACACGTTTTATATTTTCTTTTATTTTTTTGCTCGAGTATTACACAATTCGAAAATTCACAACTCGTGGATTTAGAAAAACTGTATTTTCAATAGCGGCTTGTGGAACATGTTGGTGGTAGAACCTTTACAATAAATTGAAAACATCATAACCTATTTATTTTCCATACGCACATAGCCGACTGTGTTAAAAAAAATCGTGAATAGATTACGTTAAAAAAAAAATCCGTTTCCTTTCAAGTTTTTGTTCTGTGAAATTACATTCCGGCGAAAAATCCGTGCTCTCGCCGCGACAGCCCGACTTTACATATTAAAATTCAATTGATTCCAAATCCAATATCGGATAGTGGGCCGGGAAAATATGGGAAAACGAAAATCCGCCTGTCGATTATCGTCTTTGCAACTTTTATACACTCCCGGACGAAGTTAACGAGTGTTGCGAATTCGTAAGCGGCGATGATTTATTCCGGGAGTGAAGTCACAATTATCATCACAATGTAAAACTTCGCGACTTGAGGAAATTAATATTCACCGCATTGCTCTCCTCAAGAAAATTATCGGCGAGCGTGGATTATTCAAATTAGTGTCGTTTTTGGCATGTCAGGGTCGTTCAGGGATCATCGTGTGCGTTTTTGTAAATAGTTTAATGATGGGAGTTAATGCCGTGAGGAAGTTTTGTATGGTAATTTTTTATGTGGGTTAAAACTAAAATTTAAAATTGTAATTTATTTGTAGTGTAGTAATGCTTAAAATTTTGAGGGTTGCCATTTTATTTCCAACTCCCCAAAATCATTCGATTTTTATTATCCTGGTGTAATAATATACCCAATTAATTACCCGTATTAATAAACCATAAATAAGAAAGTTGCGCCCCTTCTTGAATAAAGTTCCGCGGACGTCCATGTGTTATACATTATATAAACTTGTTTTGCTTCTAAATAATAGTGCGGAAAAAGTTGATGATTTATCGCGGGAACGTAAGTAATATGTTATAATACGTTTGTCGGGTTGGATGAGATGTTATCATGTCTTGGGTTTATGATGTACCTAAAATTTCGAAAGGGTCGGGGAGAAGAGGGGTGGTGGGGCGAGTGTGCAGCATCCCAATAAACAAGGGCCGTTATAACGCAAACTTTAAATTTGAATATACAAAGCCGTGGAAATAGAGTGGATGAGAGAGGACCCGACTTTCGAGAGTTATAACGTTTTTTTTAATTTTTTTAGAGGGGCGAGGAAAAATAATGCGACATTATCTTATGATGGGGTGTAAATACTAAAAAAAATAATGTAGAAAGTTTGACAATTTATCATTTTCGCAAATTATGCGGGGTGAGCTAGAGGTGGGCGAAATATTTTTTTCGTAGAAAGAGTGGAAAATATTTCCCTTCGGTTGGTGAAAAATGTTAGGAAAAAATTTTTTTCGTGAAAATAATTACTCTACACGGATTTTACCGTCTTTAAGAATCAACATGATTTTTTTCAGATTTTTCCGAGACCCAAAATTTTTCCTTATTTTTCCTGACTTATAGTATGGAAAAATGGTCGAAAATCATAAAATGGCCAAATGACTTGAAATATACATCAAAATGTTCGCAAATAAACGGAGAATGTGTGGTTAAATTTTCAGTCTGATCGGAATCGTAGTTTTCATGCTGGACGCTCTTAAAATGAGCACTCGAAAGTTGGACAAATTTTTTTGTCGATTTTGGTAATTTTTTGTCGCGCTCTCGCAAAATAGATATGGATGATATTATATGAGTTTGTAGCTACATTCTTCTAGAATATATTATTTTTATTCGCAACTACATCTTTTATTTACAAACCGAGATTTTTTTATTTGAATGAGGCAGTGTCCGTTAGCGTCAATCTGCAGGGTCTCGGTATTCGGTTCCCGTAAGACCCAATGTTAATTTTCGATTAGTGAAAAATGGTAGAAAAATTTTTTTTCATGAAAATAATTACTCTACAGGGATTTTACCGTCTTAAAGAATCATCATGAATTTTTTCAGATTTTTCCGAGACCCAAAATTTTTCCTCATTTTTCCTGACTATATGTATGGAAAAATGATCGAAAATCATGAAATGACCAAATGACTTGAAATATACATCAGAATGTTCGCAAATAAACAGAGAATTTGTGGTTAAATTTTCATTCTAATCGCAATTGTAGTTTTCTTGCTGGACGCTCTTAAAATTAGCACTCGAAAGTTGGACAAAAATTTTGATCAATTTTGGTAATTTTTTGTCGCGCTCTCGTAAAATAGATATGGATGATATTATATGAGTTTGTAGCTACATTCTTCTAGAATCTATTACTTTTATTCGCAACTACATCCCATGTTTACAAACCGAGATTTTTTTATTTGAATGAGGCGGTGTCCGTTAGCGTCAATCTGCAAGGTCTCGGTATTCGCTTCCCGTAAGACCCAATGTTAATTTTCGATTAGTGAAAAATGGTAGAAAAAAATTTTTTTTCGTGAAAATAATTACTCTACGCGGATTTTGCCGTCATTAAAAATCATCATGAATTTTTTCAGATTTTTCCGAGAGCCAAAATTTTTCCTCATTTTTCCTGACTACATGTATGGAAAAATGGTCGAAAATTATGAAATTACCAAATAACTTGAAATATACAACAAATGTTCACAAAACAACGGGGAATACGTGGTTAAACTTTCAGCCGAATCGTACTTGCAGTTTTCTTGCTGGACGCTCTTAAAGTGAGCACTCGAAAGTTGCCAAAAAATTTTGATCGATTTTGGTAATTTTTTGGCACGGTCTCACAAAACAGAAATGGATGATATGATATGAGTTTGTAGCTACATTCTTCTAGTTTCCATTATTTTTACTCGCAACTATATGCCATGTTTACAAACCGAGATTTTTTTATTTGAATGAGGCGATGTCCGTCAGCGTCAATCTGCAAGGTCTCGGTATTCGCTTCCCGTAAGAGCCAATGTTAAATTTTGGTTAGTGAAAAATGGTAGAAAAAAATTTTTTTTCGTGAAAATAATTACTCTACGCGGATTTTACCGTCTTTAAAAACCATTATGAATTTTTTCAGATTTTTCCGAGACCCAAAATTTTTCCTCATTTTTCCTGACTGGAAAAATGATCGAAAATCATGAAATGACCAAATGACTTGAAATATACATCAAAATGTTCGCAAATAAACGGAGAATTCGTGGTTAAATTTTCAGTGTGATGGGAATCGTAGTTTTCTTACAGGCCGCCCTTAAAATGAGCACTCGAAAGTTGCCAAAAAATTTTGATCGAATTTGGTAATTTTTTGGCGCGGTCTCGCAAAATGGACATGGATGATATTATATGAGTTAGTAGCTACATTCTTCTAGAATACATTATTTTTATTCGCAACTACATCCCTTATTTATAAACCGAGATTTTTTTATTTGAATGAGGCGATGTCCGTTAGCGTCAATCTGCAAGGTCTCGGTATTCGCTTCCCGTAAGACCCAATGTTAATTTTCGATTAGTGAAAAATGGTAGAAAAATTTTTTTTTTCGTGAAAATAATTACTCTACGCGGATTTTGCCGTCATTAAGAATCATCATGAATTTTTTCAGATTTTTCCGAGACCCAAAATTTTTCCTCATTTTTCCTGACTATATGTATGGAAAAATGGTCGAAAATCATGAAATTACCAAATAACTTGAAATATACAACAAATGTTCACAAAACAACGGGGAATACGTGGTTAAATTTTCAGCCGAATCGTACTTGTAGTTTTCTTGCTGGACGTTCTTAAAATGAGCACACGAAAGTTGGACAAAAATTTTGATCGATTTTGGTAATTTTTTGGCGCGGTCTCGCAAAACAGATATGGATGATATTACATGAATTTGTAGCTAAAATCTTCTAGTATCCATTATTTTTATTCGCAACTACATCCCATGTTTACAAACCGAGATTTTTTTATTTGAATGAGGCGGTGTCCGTTAGCGTCAATCTGCAAGATCTCGGTATTCGCTTCCCGTAAGACCCAATGTTAATTTTCGATTAGTGAAAAATGGTAGAAAAACATTTTTTTTCGTAAAAATAATTACTCTACACGGATTTTACCGTCTTTAAGAATCATCATGAATTTTTTCAGATTTTTCCGAGATCCAAAATTTTTCCTCATTTTTCCTGACTAATGGTATGGAAAAAAGGTCGAAAATCATGAAATGACCAAATGACTTGAAATATGTATTAAAATGTTCGCAAATAAATGGAGAATTTGTGGTTAAATTTTCAATCTGATCGGAATTGTAGTTTTCTTACAGACCGCCCTTAAAATAAGCACTCGAAAGTTGGACAAAAATTTTGATCGATTTTGGTAATTTTTTGGCGCGGTCTCGCAAAACAGATATGGATGATATTATATGAGTTTGTAGCTACATTCTTCTAGTTTCCATTATTTTTATTCGCAACTACATCCCATGTTCACAAACCGAGATTTTTTTATTTAAATGAGGCGGTGTCCGTTAGCGTCAATCTGCAAGGTCTCGGTATTCGTTTCCCGTAAGACCCAATGTTAATTTTAGGCTGGTGAAAAATTATGAAAAATAAAATAAATAAGTCTATGCAATAAAAAGTTTTTACCAACCAAAGTTCCAAATAAATTTTCTTATTCTGTTCTCGTTTAACGCGGTTTTTTGTTAGCGCTGGGACTTATTGGAACGCATCTCCGCGTTAAGTGCATTAATATGGCTAAGAGAGAGGCAGTATATTTATTGAGACCTCAACAGGCAAGTGACTAGAGGTCTTTCAGCCTTTTGGCTAAAATTACTTTAGGATCAAGCTCAGGTGTTGAAAGTATGAACTAACCGTGTCTTTAACATTTCTATCCATTCGATTATTATTATTATTGTTTCCACTGAAAAAAATCGAGTACGAGGTGAAAACGGATAATAAAGATTTCGTTCGCGCGTCACAAACAAAAACGAAGGTGTAAAAGGTGTGAACGAAAGGTACCTGCAGGACAGATGCATTCCGGCGCATCCCTGGCGGCCCTCTGGTAATTCGCTAGATCTCTCGTCACCCTAAACTTGGACCTTTGGTCAGCTTCCCTCCGAAGCCGCTCCACTAGCACATTCACATCCTCCGGAGACCTCTCCAGAAACGCAACTCTGTCTTCTAGAATACTTAACCGGTTCTGCAGTGCGAGATCCCGCCATCCATTGTATACACTCGCGGTGACACACACCACACACAGAACACATATCACTAAATTGAGTCCGGAACTTGCGGACGTCGTCTTACTGAAGAAGCCGTCGATCTTTACGGACTTGTGCGTGGAAGAAGATGAAGAGGTGCGTCCCTCCCGTCCCTTTTTGCAATTCGTCTCTGGCGCCGCTGCCGAAGAGGGCGCGATTGGGGGATCCGGTTCCATTGTCGCCCCTTTTGTCCAGGACAATGCGTCTCGTTACTGCATCATTACTGTCCGTCCCGAACCGTCCGCGCACGTGGACTTTAACGAAAAACTCAAAAAATCATACTTTTTTTTTAATACGAAATGAAAAACTTTTCAATCGCGACACATTCACGCGGGTCGGGAAATTTGCGCGTCCGGAGAAGGGAATTTTGAAAAACCGGCTGAAACGAAATTCCGGGCGGTTTGCGTCGTCGTCTTCCGCTTGCGGACGTTTCAGCGTGTGCGTGGCGAACCGTCCTCCGTGCCAACTCTGGCGCAACTGAAGCACGACTTGTACAACTACAACAGAGGAGCCGATCGCGCTGTGGTGTCTGTGTGTCTGTGTGTGTGTGGGGCTGAAGTCGCTTTTCAGGTTGGGTCGTGTCCCGTTCGGTCTCTCTCGCTATCAACCGATTGCTCTTTTATAACTTTTATCTATTATTTTATTAATTATCGTTCCGTGACCGAAATCACACAACGGCATCAATCCCCGGGCCGAAGAAATAAAAACCGAAGCACCGTCATTAATTACACTAAACGGACGACACCCCGAATTTTTATCTCCACTTCGATTCGACTCAATCAATATTGTGGTTCGTGTGTTTGTACGGTGACTTTGACATAATGGCACTTTATATTCAGTGGTGGTTTTGATTGCTTTTTTTTATTTGATCCATCTAGCATTCATAAAAAATTGCAATCGACTTGAAACTTTCCAAATTTACTCAAAACACATTCAGAATTACGTTTCTGCAAAAATCAGCAAACACCCCATCCCTAGATTTCGAAATAATCCCACACGAACGGACCGTAATGTTTTGAAAAGGTGGAAATAATTTGAAAAATTGAGAAAAAATATAAAAACAATTGCCATCGACTTGAAACTCTCCAAATTTACTCGAAACACATTCAGAATTATGATTCTGTAAAAATCAGCAAACATCCCATCCCTAGATTTCGAAATAATCCCACACAAACGAAGCGTGATGTTTTGAAAAGGTGGAAATAATTTCAAAAATTAAGAAAAAACATAAAAAGAATTGCCATCGACTTGAAACTCTCCAAATTTACTCAAAACACATTCAGAATTATGATTCTGCAAAAATCAGGAAACACCCCATCACTAGATTTCGAAATAATCCCACACGAACGGAGCGCGAGGTTTTGAAAAGGGGGAAATAATTTGAAAAATTGAGAAAAAATATAAAAACAATTGCCATCGACTTGAAACTCTCCAAATTTACTCAAAACACATTCAGAATTATGATTCTGCAAAAATCAGGAAACACCCCATCACTAGATTTCGAAATAATCCCACACGAACGGAGCGCGAGGTTTTGAAAAGGGGGAAATAATTTGAAAAATTGAGAAAAAATATAAAAACAATTGCCATCGACTTGAAACTCTCCAAATTTACTCAAAACACATTCAGAATTATGATTCTGCAAAAATCAGGAAACACCCCATCACTAGATTTCGAAATAATCCCACACGAACGTAGCGCGAGGTTTTGAAAAGGGGGAAATAATTTGAAAAATTGAGAAAAAATATAAAAACAATTGCCATCGACTTGAAACTCTCCAAATTTACTCAAAACACATTCAGAATTATGATTCTGCAAAAATCAGGAAACACCCCATCACTAGATTTCGAAATAATCCCACACGAACGAAGCGCGAGGTTTTTGAAAAGCTGGAAAAAATTTGAAAAATTGAGAAAAAATATAAAAACAATTGCCATCGACTTGAAACTCTCCAAATTTACTCAAAACACATTCAGAATTATGATTCTGCAAAAATCAGGAAACACCCCATCACTAGATTTCGAAATAATCGCACACGAACGAAGCGCGAGGTTTTTGAAAAGGTGGAAATAATTTGAAAAATTGAGAAAAAATATAAAAACAATTGCCATCGACTTGAAACTCTCCAAATTTACTCAAAACACATTCAGAATTATGATTCTGCAAAAATCAGGAAACACCCCATCCCTAGATTTCGAAATAATCCCACACGAACGGAGCGCGAGGTTTTGAAAAGGGGGAAAAAATTTGAAAAATTAAGAAAAAATATAAAAACAATTGCCATCGACTTGAAACTCTCCAAATTTACTCAAAACACATTCAGAATTATGATTCTGCAAAAATCAGGAAACACCCCATCACTAGATTTCGAAATAATACCACACGAACGAAGCGCGAGGTTTTTGAAAAGGTGGAAATAATTTGAAAAATTAAGAAAAAATATAAAAACAATTGCCATCGACTTGAAACTCTCCAAATTTACTCAAAACACATTCAGAATTATGATTCTGCAAAAATCAGGAAACACCCCATCACTAGATTTCGAAATAATCCCACACGAACGAAGCGCGAGGTTTTGAAAAGGGGGAAATAATTTGAAAAATTGAGAAAAAATATAAAAACAATTGCCATCGACTTGAAACTCTCCAAATTTACTCAAAACACATTCAGAATTATGATTCTGCAAAAATCAGGAAACACCCCATCCCTAGATTTCGAAATAATCCCACACGAACGGAGCGCGAGGTTTTGAAAAGGGGGAAATAATTTGAAAAATTGAGAAAAAATATAAAAACAATTGCCATCGACTTGAAACTCTCCAAATTTACTCAAAACACATTCAGAATTATGATTCTGCAAAAATCAGGAAACACCCCATCACTAGATTTCGAAATAATCCCACACGAACGAAGCGCGAGGTTTTTGAAAAGCTGGAAAAAATTTGAAAAATTGAGAAAAAATATAAAAACAATTGCCATCGACTTGAAACTCTCCAAATTTACTCAAAACACATTCAGAATTATGATTCTGCAAAAATCAGGAAACACCCCATCACTAGATTTCGAAATAATCGCACACGAACGAAGCGCGAGGTTTTTGAAAAGGTGGAAATAATTTGAAAAATTGAGAAAAAATATAAAAACAATTGCCATCGACTTGAAACTCTCCAAATTTACTCAAAACACATTCAGAATTATGATTCTGCAAAAATCAGGAAACACCCCATCCCTAGATTTCGAAATAATCCCACACGAACGGAGCGCGAGGTTTTGAAAAGGGGGAAATAATTTGAAAAATTGAGAAAAAATATAAAAACAATTGCCATCGACTTGAAACTCTCCAAATTTACTCAAAACACATTCAGAATTATGATTCTGCAAAAATCAGGAAACACCCCATCACTAGATTTCGAAATAATCCCACACGAACGAAGCGCGAGGTTTTTGAAAAGGTGGAAATAATTTGAAAAATTAAGAAAAAATATAAAAACAATTGCCATCGACTTGAAACTCTCCAAATTTACTCAAAACACATTCAGAATTATGATTCTGCAAAAATCAGGAAACACCCCATCACTAGATTTCGAAATAATCCCACACGAACGAAGCGCGAGGTTTTTGAAAAGGTGGAAATAATTTGAAAAATTAAGAAAAAATATAAAAACAATTGCCATCGACTTGAAACTCTCCAAATTTACTCAAAACACATTCAGAATTATGATTCTGCAAAAATCAGGAAACACACCATCCCTAGATTTCGAAATAATCCCACACGAACGGAGCGCGAGGTTTTGAAAAGGGGGAAATAATTTGAAAAATTGAGAAAAAATATAAAAACAATTGCCATCGACTTGAAACTCTCCAAATTTACTCAAAACACATTCAGAATTATGATTCTGCAAAAATCAGGAAACACCCCATCACTAGATTTCGAAATAATCCCACACGAACGGAGCGCGAGGTTTTTGAAAAGCTGGAAAAAATTTGAAAAATTGAGAAAAAATATAAAAACAATTGCCATCGACTTGAAACTCTCCAAATTTACTCAAAACACATTCAGAATTATGATTCTGCAAAAATCAGGAAACACCCCATCACTAGATTTCGAAATAATCGCACACGAACGAAGCGCGAGGTTTTTGAAAAGCTGGAAAAAATTTGAAAAATTGAGAAAAAATATAAAAACAATTGCCATCGACTTGAAACTCTCCAAATTTACTCAAAACACATTCAGAATTATGATTCTGCAAAAATCAGGAAACACCCCATCACTAGATTTCGAAATAATCCCACACGAACGAAGCGCGAGGTTTTTGAAAAGCTGGAAAAAATTTGAAAAATTGAGAAAAAATATAAAAACAATTGCCATCGACTTGAAACTCTCCAAATTTACTCAAAACACATTCAGAATTATGATTCTGCAAAAATCAGGAAACACCCCATCACTAGATTTCGAAATAATCGCACACGAACGAAGCGCGAGGTTTTTGAAAAGGTGGAAATAATTTGAAAAATTGAGAAAAAATATAAAAACAATTGCCATCGACTTGAAACTCTCCAAATTTACTCAAAACACATTCAGAATTATGATTCTGCAAAAATCAGGAAACACCCCATCCCTTGATTTCGAAATAATCCCACACGAACGGAGCGCGAGGTTTTGAAAAGGGGGAAATAATTTGAAAAATTGAGAAAAAATATAAAAACAATTGCCATCGACTTGAAACTCTCCAAATTTACTCAAAACACATTCAGAATTATGATTCTGCAAAAATCAGGAAACACCCCATCACTAGATTTCGAAATAATCCCACACGAACGGAGCGCGAGGTTTTGAAAAGGGGGAAATAATTTGAAAAATTGAGAAAAAATATAAAAACAATTGCCATCGACTTGAAACTCTCCAAATTTACTCAAAACACATTCAGAATTATGATTCTGCAAAAATCAGGAAACACCCCATCACTAGATTTCGAAATAATCCCACACGAACGAAGCGCGAGGTTTTTGAAAAGGTGGAAATAATTTGAAAAATTAAGAAAAAATATAAAAACAATTGCCATCGACTTGAAACTCTCCAAATTTACTCAAAACACATTCAGAATTATGATTCTGCAAAAATCAGGAAACACCCCATCCCTAGATTTCGAAATAATCCCACACGAACGGAGCGCGAGGTTTTGAAAAGGGGGAAATAATTTGAAAAATTGAGAAAAAATATAAAAACAATTGCCATCGACTTGAAACTCTCCAAATTTACTCAAAACACATTCAGAATTACGATTCTGCAAAAATCAGCAAACACCCAATCCCTAGATTTCGAAATAATCCCACGCGAACGGAGCGCGAGGTTTTAAAAAGGTGGAAATAATTTGAAAAATTGAGGAAAAACATAAAAACAATTGCCATCGACTTGAAACTCTCCAAATTTACTCAAAACACATTCAGAATTACGATTCTGCAAAAATCAGCAAACACCCAATCCCTAGATTTCAAAATAATCTCACCCGAACGGAGCGCGAGCTTTTGAAACGGTGGAAATAATTTGAAAAATTAAGGAAAAATATAAAAACAATTACCATCGACTCGAAACTCTCCAAATTTACTCAAAACACATTCAGTAATATGATTCTGCAAAAATCAGCAAACACCCAATCCCTAGATTTCGAAATAATCCCACGCGAACGGAGCGCGAGGTTTTAAAAAGTGGAAATAATTTGAAAAATTGAGAAAAAATATAAAAACAATTGCCATCGACTTGAAACTGTCCAAATTTACTCAAAACATTCAGAATTACGATTCTGCAAAAATCAGCAAACACCCAATCCCTAGATTTCGAAATAATCCCACGCGAACGGAGCGTGAGGTTTTGAAAAGGTGGAAATAATTTGAAAAATTGAGGAAAAATATAAAAACAATTGCCATCGACTTGAAACTCTCCAAATTTACTCAAAACACATTCAGAATTACGATTCTGCAAAAATCAGCAAACACCCAATCCCTAGATTTCGAAATAATCCCACGCGAACGGAGCGCGAGGTTTTAAAAAGGTGGAAATAATTTGAAAAATTGAGGAAAAATATAAAAACAATTGCCATCGACTTGAAACTCTCCAAATTTACTCAAAACACATTCAGAATTACGATTCTGCAAAAATCAGCAAACACCCAATCCCTAGATTTCGAAATAATCCCACGCGAACGGAGCGCGAGGTTTTAAAAAGTGGAAATAATTTGAAAAATTGAGAAAAAATATAAAAACAATTGCCATCGACTTGAAACTGTCCAAATTTACTCAAAACATTCAGAATTACGATTCTGCAAAAATCAGCAAACACCCAATCCCTAGTTTTCGAAATAATCCCACGCGAACGGAGCGCGAGGTTTTAAAAAGGTGGAAATAATTTGAAAAATTGAGGAAAAATATAAAAACAATTGCCATCGACTTGAAACTCTCCAAATTTACTCAAAACACATTCAGAATTACGATTCTGCAAAAATCAGCAAACACCCAATCCCTAGATTTCGAAATAATCCCACGCGAACGGAGCGCGAGGTTTTAAAAAGTGGAAATAATTTGAAAAATTGAGAAAAAATATAAAAACAATTGCCATCGACTTGAAACTCTCCAAATTTACTCAAAACACATTCAGAATTACGATTCTGCAAAAATTAGCAAACACCCAATCCCTAGTTTTCGAAATAATCCCACGCGAACGGAGCGCGAGGTTTTAAAAAGGTGGAAATAATTTGAAAAATTGAGAAAAAATATAAAAACAATTGCCATCGACTTGAAACTCTCCAAATTTACTCAAAACACATTCAGAATTACGATTCTGCAAAAATCAGCAAACACCCAATCCCTATATTTCGAAATAATCCCACGCGAACGGAGCGCGAGGTTTTAAAAAGTGGAAATAATTTGAAAAATTGAGAAAAAATATAAAAACAATTGCCATCGACTTGAAACTCTCCAAATTTGCTCAAAACACATTCAGAATTACGATTCTGCAAAAATCAGCAAACACCCAATCCCTAGATTTCAAAATAATCTCACCCGAACGGAGCGCGAGCTTTTGAAACGGTGGAAATAATTTGAAAAATTAAGGAAAAATATAAAAACAATTGCCATCGACTCGAAACTCTCCAAATTTACTCAAAACACATTCAGTAATATGATTCTGCAAAAATCAGCAAACACCCCATCCCTAGATTTCGAAATAATCCCACACGAACGGAGCGTGAGGTTTTAAAAAGTGGAAATAATTTGAAAAATTGAGAAAAAATATAAAAACAATAGCCATCGACTTGAAACTCTCCAAATTTACTCAAAACATTCAGAATTACGATTCTGCAAAAATCAGCAAACACCCCATCCCTAGTATTTGAAATAATCTCACACGAACGGAGCGCGAGGTTTTGAAAAGGTGGAAATGATTTGAAAAATTAAGAAAAAATATAAAAACAATTGCCATCGACTTGAAACTCTCCAGATTTGCTCGAAACACTTTCAGAATTATGATTTTGCAAAAATCAGCAAACACCCCATCCCTAGATTTCGAAATAATCGCACACGAACGGAGCGTGAGGTCTTGAAAAGGTGGAAATAATTTGAAAAATTGAGGAAAAATATAAAAACAATTGCCATCGACTTGAAACTCTCCAAATTTACTCAAAACACATTCAGAATTACGATTCTGTAAAAATCAGCAAACACCCCATCCCTAGTTTTCGAAATAATCCCACACGAACGGAGCGCGAGGTTTTGAAAAGGTGGAAATGATTTGAAAAATTAAGAAAAAATATAAAAACAATTGCCATCGACTTGAAACTCTCCAGATTTGCTCGAAACACTTTCAGAATTATGATTTTGCAAAAATCAGCAAACACCCCATCCCTAGTATTTGAAATAATCCCACACGAACGGAGCGTGAGGGTTTGAAAAGGTGGAAAAATTTTGAAAAATTGAGGAAAAATATAAAAACAATAGCCATCGACTTGAAACTCTCCAAATTTACTCAAAACACATTCAGAATTACGATTCTGCAAAAATCAGCAAACACCCCATCCCTAGTTTTCGAAATAATCCCACACGAACGGAGCGCGAGGTTTTGAAAAGGTGGAAATGATTTGAAAAATTAAGAAAAAATATAAAAACAATTGCCATCGACTTGAAATTCTCCAAATTTACTCAAAACACATTCAAAATTATGATTCTGTAAAAATCGGCAAACACCCCATCCCTAGATTACGAAATAATCCCACGCGAACGGAGAGTGAGGTTTTGAAAAGGTGGAAATAATTTGAAAAATTAAGGAAAAATATAAAAACAATTGCCATTGACTTGAAACTCTCCAAATTTACTCAAAACATATTCAGAATTATGATTCTGTAAAAATCAGCAAACACCCCATCCCTAGGTTTCGAAAAAATCCCACACAAACAGAGCGTGCCTCATCCCGTAAAAGCCTCCTTATGTTTTTGATACATAAATAACGATTCATCTGAAGGGTAATTTTGAATTAACCTGACAATGGACTACCACATAGTAACGGTCGCAACAATCATCTTCGATTAATCTTGTTATTCAACGCCATAGAAACAATTTATTACTTACTTTTTTTCCAACTGCGATGAGAAATTTATTTCAATTGTGCCGTACTGTTAAATGTTGATAATATTTTTAAAAGCAAACATAACATCAAGTAATAACGCTCCCCTTTGTCATCGCCGGAGAAAGAACTCCCCGGCATTTTTCAACGTTACGCAAGCAATTTGGGGCACGGTCCGTGATCCGACCATTAAGTTTTCTTACCCCCTTCGCTTTAATAGTTGCAATCATTTAAGGTTTTAAAATAATTGAGCCATTTTGCGTTCCTTTCGTGTCGGGTCCCGCTAATAGAACTACCTGTTTTCGGGCGCGCTTTTTGTTCCTACCACTTTTTTTTATTTTCTTCTTAAAAGTCCCTTTACCGAATCGACGCATTACTCTCCAGCCCTTAAGCGGTGCCGATAAATTGCATAATTTTTGCGCTTTTCATACTACGCCCGTCGCCGGCAGATTAAGGTGGGATAAGATCGTGATGAATCGCTTAAGAGCGCTTTATGTTTATCCGCGGTTAGAAGGCTGTAAGTGGAGTAAATGGTTAAAAATTAATGTTTTTTTTATTCAATACATAATTTTTATTTTTATTCCTAAAATAAGCTCTTACATTTCCCGAGAGACGGCGAGTGATTGCTCGGCCGAAAAAGAAACGACAATCATAAAAATGAAGTTGATGTTTATATCTCGGCGGTGAATTAATGTAAATATACAACAACAGAGATTTTCTAAAGTGGAAGAAGATATTTATCGGCTACACAATTATTTTTTTATCTGCATCGCAACAGGTGCGGATTCTCACAATTAAATACGGGCGGGCACCGGAGGAAGAGAAGAGGATGGTCTTTAATAAAATCCACGGTGTTTTATTAATTGAGTTATTTAAATTGGCCATGTTTGTCGGAGGGGAATGTTTGTTTTTGATGTGTTTATGGCTGAAATTTATAAAATTTACGGCCTTTGTGTGTAAGCCGGGCAATTAAAATAATACGAAAGATACTGAATAATAATAATAATGGGGGAGGAATTTAAATTTCTCGTCGCTGGTTAAATTCATTTCAATGATTTTCTGGTTAAAATCCTTTCCTTCATAATTTTATCCATCGATTTTCCTTTATAATGTCTTATTATAATCCAACATGAGCAGCTAGTGCTGCCGTGATACTTGAAGAAGATGTGTAAAGCCACGTCCACACTATGCCGCCGTAGTCCAGTTGGCAAAACATTTTATGATTGGGATCAATAATGATCTCGGAAACGCAACAGTAGTTCAGAGCTAATTTAAAGCTTTTCAAACGCATACACTGGACATCCGAATGGCCACTTCTTCGTTCCGAAAAAGTGACCGCACGGACGGACTTCGAACCCACGACCGCGAGGCCCTCGAGCAGGTGCTCTACTCACCAGGCCATCGCGGCCCCTTTTTAAATATTAAAATTAATTCAAATATCATATTGTAGCAATTGTTTCACCATCAATTTTTTTGGCCGGCTTGATCAATTAGATACAAAAAATACAACCGTATGAAGTCACCAATTGTTGCAAGATGATAAAAACAATTTAAAAACTTGTACCCTCAATTAAGCACTAAAGTTCAATTAAAAAAAAAAAATGTACACATGAGAATATCCGATGACTGAAATTCATTTACACCTGACCCCGCCTCAAAGTAATCAACTTTTTATGGCTATCGATTTATGATTCCGTTTAAACGAAGTTAGTCACCGCGGTAAATGAATCACACATACAGGAAAACGAAACAAAAATCAACCCTTTCCGTATGAAAACAAACCGTTTTGAAATATCGCGTGCAAATACGCGTCCATCACGACAAACAAGTATAAATGTTCGATGAAAAAATATAACCAATATTGACCGTAATTATATTCGAGAGACGTGCCCCGAATTCGATGCACAATTATCGACGTTTAAATTATTATTATTATTCAACGGATATTAATTATATTATGCAATTTTTGATAAATAATAATGTGTGACGATTATTATTTATGAAACAAGTATTTTATTGGATGAGGGATTTCGTGCGCCCACTGGTACGAATAATATGCAGGAAAACAAAAATTTACCTCAATTTAGACATTTTGGAACCAATTTTTAAATACAGTAAATCACCCACATTTTGACGTTAAAATCATTGAAATTAACAATGCATTGGAAAATTTGGTAATTTAAAAAAAAATCAAATTCGCCATTTTTTCACACTGTAGAAAATTTGTAGATTTGGGAAAGATGACTCAATTTGACATAACAATTTTGCAAATATTTTTTAAATAAGCTAAATTGTTCACATTTTGAAATTCAAATCATCAAAATCCAACGATGCGTTGGGCAGTTAGAAATTTTTAAAAACCAAAATCGTGTTTTTTTTTTGCTTCCAAATCAGGAAAATTTCTAATTTTGTAAATTTACCCCAATTTAGACATTTTGGAACCAATTTTTAAACACACTAAATCATCCACGTTTTAACGTTCAAAAAAATGCGGTGGGGAATTGGACAATTTTTTTTTAAATCAAATTTTTCTAATTTTTTTTCTTATTACATTAATATATACATAATATATACAAATAGCTTTTTTATTTTCAAAGGCTATCGACTAGCGGTCTTTCTGCCACTTTCTATTTTATTTTCTTGTAAGAAACCGCATTTTTAGAATGGCGATAAAATCTGGCGGAAGGATATTTTGAGATTTATGCAGAATAGTGAAATAGAATGTATTTTGAGTAAATTTGAACATTTTCAAGTATGTGGAAATTGTTTTTCTATTTTTTTTTCAGAATGGTGATATGTTCTGTTCTCCTTAAATTATTTGAAAATCTAGTGAAGGGTTAATTTAAGATTATTGCAGAATCGTGAAGATCAATGTATTTTGAGTAAATTTAAAAAATTTCAGGTATGTGGCAATTTTTTTTATATTTTTTTCGCCCGAAAAAAAAAACAATCTCAGAGTGGTGATAGTTTTTGTTCTCCGTAAATTATTTCAAAATCTAGTAAAGGGTTAATTGAAAATTAGTGCAGAATCGTGAAGAACAATGTATTTTGAGTAAATTTGGAAAATTTTAGGTATGTGGCAATTGTTTTTATATTATTTTTTTGTCCGACAAAAAATTTCAATCTTAGAGTGGTGATACTTTCTGTTCTCCGTAAATTATTTCAAAATCTGGTGAAGGGTTAAATTAAGATTATAGCAGAATCGCGAAGAACAATGTATTTTGAGTAAATTTGAAAAGTTTCACGTATGTGGTAATTGTTTTTCTATTTTTTTCTCGCCAGAAAGAAAACTTTAATCTTAGAGTGATGATACTTTCTGTTCTCCGTAAATTATTTCTAAATCTAGTGAAGGGTTAATTGAAAATTATTGCAGAATCGTGAAGAACAATGTATTTTGAGTAATTTTTGAAAAATGTCAGGTATGTGGCAATGGTTTTTATAATTTTTTTTGCCCGAAAAAAAACTTCAATCTTAGAGCGGTGATACTTTCTGTTCTCCGTAAATTTTTTCAAAATATCTAGTGGACGTTTACTTAAGATGATTGCAGAATCGTAAAGAACAATATATTTTGGGTAAATTTGAAAAATTTCAGGTATGTGGTAATTGTTTTTCTATTTTTTTTTTCACCTGAAAAAAGTTCAATCTTTGAGTGGTGATACTTTCTGGTCACCGTAAATTATTTCTAAATCTAGTGAATGGTAAAATTAAGATTATTGCAGATTCGTGAAGAACAATGTATTTTGAGTAATTTTTGAAAAATGTCAGGTATGTGGCAATGGTTTTTATATTTTTTTTTTTGCCCGAAAAAAAACTTCAATCTTGGAGCGGTGATACTTTCTGTTCTCCGTAAATTTTTTCAAAATATCTAGTGGACGTTTACTTAAGATGATTGCAGAATCGTAAAGAACAATATATTTTGGGTAAATTTGAAAAATTTCAGGTATGTGGTAATTGTTTTTCTATTTTTTTTTTCACCTGAAAAAAGTTCAATCTTTGAGTGGTGATACTTTCTGGTCACCGTAAATTATTTCTAAATCTAGTGAATGGTAAAATTAAGATTATTGCAGATTCGTGAAGAATTGAGTAAATATTAAAAATTTTAGGTATGTGGTAATTGTTTTTCTATTTATTTTCACCTGAAAAAAAGTTCAATCTCAGAATAGCGAGACTTTCGGTTCTCTGTAAATGATTTCAAAACCTAGTGAACGGTTAAGTTAAGATTATCACAGAATCGCGAAGAACAGTGTATTTTGAGTAAATTTGAAAAATTTTAAGTATGTGGCTTTTTTTGTATTTTTTTTATTCACCTGAAAAAGTTCAATCTCAGAATGAAGAAACATTCTGTTCTCTGTAAATTATTTGGAACTGTGGAAAATTTGTTGTTTTTGGGAAAGATGCCTCAATTTGACATAAAAATTTTGCAAATATTTTTTTTACTATACTTAACTGCCTACATTTTGAAATTTAAATCATCAAAATCCGACAATGCATTGGGTAATTTTTACAAATCAAAATCGCGATTTTTTGGCTCCGGATTGTGAAAATCGGTGATTTTATAAATTTACCTCAATTTAAACATTTTGGAACCAATTTTTAAATAATTTAAATCATCAAAATCCAACGATGCGTCAGGCAGTTGGAAATTTAAAAAAATCAAAATCGCGATTTTTTGTCTCCAAATTAGGAAAATTTGTGATTTTGTAAAGTTACCTCAATCTAAACATTTTGGAACCAATTTTTAAATAATTTAAAGCATCAAAATCCAACGATGCGTCAGGCAGTTGGAAATTTAAAAAATCAAAATCGCGATTTTTTGTCTCCAAATTAGGAAAATTTGTGATTTTGTAAAGTTACCTCAATTTAAACATTTTGGAACCAATTTTGGGCAATTTTTCAAAATCAAAATCGCGATTTTGGGAAATTGCGTAAATTTGACATGAACATTTTGCGATTATTTTTTTGAAATAAACTAAATTGCCAACATTTTGAGGCTTAGGATTTGGAAAATATTATATATTTATGTCCTAATTTTAGTTCTGACATTTGTAATACATGATCATCATGTCATACTGCAAATAAATCTAATCTAAATTTATTTATTTAAAACTTGTACTTAAATCTCTCAAGTTGCAATCAAACAGAAAACATTTTTTTCTCGCTCATCACTTTTTAACTTTCAATGAGTCACCTCAAGTGTCGACTACTCACGACGAGTCGGCTCACAAAAAAAAAAGTAATTTCGCCGCCTCTACTGCAAAAATCCTCCGGTGGAACGTGGACCTAGCGCGGAAAGTAATACTTTCCGTGTTAGTAACAGATTACGCAGCCTCATCAGGTATGTTTCAACGTTTGCTTTCCATTACTGCGCTTTTTATGCTTCTGTTTTCTAAATGCTTTTGTAAAAAGGATATTGTCCGTAAATAGTTATTATTATTATTATTACTCTCATTGCGGGGGTATACGTGGCTCTACTAACAACATGTTTCACGAGCCGCCACTGTTCTTGATTATTAATTAAAAGTTCAAAATTTCATTTTCCCGTTGTAAACATCTTTAAATCATTTTTATTCCCTCGAACACGTTACGTTACAGTTTTTAAAACATTGACGTCCGCACACACAGACGAAAAGTTCTCCTAATTATTAATTAGTGGTCCGTACAGAGGAAAATATTCGAGGAATGTAAATTGAGGTCATTAATAAAATAAAGTGCATAGGAGCGCCGTAAAATTTTATTTTATTTATGCGTTCGTTTTTTAAATTGGGATTTATCTGTTTTGTCTGGTGCCACGTGAAAATGTCGAATTAATTGGGCAGATGCGCGGAGGAAATGCGATGGTGTGTGTGGGCGGCCAAATGGAAAATGGAAATGCCCTATTCGTTCATTGTGTGTACACTAATTACCGAGAGTTAACATGTTTAATTGGCTTGATTTTATTATAATTGCAATAATTGTTAATCCGTTATTCATAAATTTGCCAGAAATATTTATAAAAACAACAAATGATTTTTGAGAAAGAAAAAATTCATTAATTTTAAATTTTTTTTTTAATTTTAATAATTTTTTATAAAAAGAAAATATGATTTAAAAAAAAATTAATCCATTTTTAAATATGTGAATTGATTTCCCCTTTTTTAATTTTTTTTTTAATTTTAATAAATTTTTATAAAAACAAAATATGATTTTTGAAAAAAAAATCATTCATTTTTAAATATGTGAATTGATTCACCCTTTTTTAAATTCAATTTTTTTAAATTTTAATAAAATTTTATAAAAACAAAATATGATTAAAAAAAAATTCATCCACTTTTAAATATGTGAATTGATTTCCTCTTTTTTAAATTTGATTTTTTTTATCACAACAAAATTTTATTTTTGAAAATTTTTATCTATTTTTTAATTAGTGATTTTTTAAATTTTATAACTAGATACCTCATTGGCTGCAGACAAGCTTCGTATCACAGGCTCATGGGCCAAAAAAAAAAATTGAATTTAAAAAAAAAACTTTATCTTGGTTGTTTTTAAATTTAACCAAAAACGGTTATAATATTCTTCGGGAACTATTTGATAAAAAAAAAAGCGTACATTCCATTCTGAAATGGTACCCGATGAGTATTAAAACCATTTTTGATGAAATTTCAAAACAACGGAGAAAAAGACATATTTATTTTATGCGTATGCTATCTGCTGTATATATTGAGATAACTTGGAAATAATATTACACACTTGTAATGTATGAACGAAGGATCGAATTATATAAGTTTCAGACATTTAATTAAAGTGGAAATTCATACGTTACATGAAAGTTCTGAGCTTCCCAGACGTTAGTAATTTAGTCATCTCGTTCCGTTCCCACTTCAGGTGGTATTAAACGTATTTACTTTGTACGTTATTGCAATTAAGACAATTGCCTTTTAAAGATAATTTCCGTGGAGGATTTATATGTACGTATAGAAATTTCAGACGTATTTACACAAAGTTGTAATACGACGGCAATTTTTCATGTTAATTGCATCTTATCTAAACCTCCGTTCGTGTGGGATTATTTCGAAAACTAGGGATGGGGTGTTTGCAGATTTTTGCAGAAACGTAATTCTGAATGTGTTTTGAGTAAATTTGGAGAGTTTCAAGTCGATGGCAATTGTTTTTATATTTTTTCTCAATTTTTCAAATTATTTCCACCTTTTCAAAACCCCGCGCTCCGTTCGTGTGCGATTATTTCGAAATCTAGGGATGGCATGTTCACTGATTTTTCCAGAATCATAATTCAGAATGTGTTTTGAGTAAATTTGGAGAGTTTCAAGTCGATGGCAATTGTTTTTATATTTTTTCTCAATTTTTCAAATTATGTCCACCTTTTCAAAACATCACGCTCCGTTCGTGTGGGATTATTTCGAAATCTAGGGATGGGGTGTTTGCTGATTTTTGCAGAATCATAATTCTGAATGTGTTTTGAGTAAATGTATAGAGTTTCAAGTCGATGGCAATTGTTTTTATATTTTTCCTCAATTTTTCAAAAATTTTCCACCTTTTCAAACCCTCACGCTCCGTTCGTGTGGGATTATTTCGAAATCTAGGGATGGGGTGTTTGCTGATTTTTGCAGAATCATAATTCAGAATGTGTTTTGAGTAAATTTGGAGAGTTTCAAGTCGATGGCAATTGTTTTTATATTTTTTCTCAATTTTTCAAATTATGTCCACCTTTTCAAAACATCACGCTCCGTTCGTGTGGGATTATTTCGAAATCTAGGGATGGGGTGTTTGCTGTTTTTTGCAGAATCGTAATTATGAATTTGTTTTGAGCAAATTTGGAGAGTTTCAAGTCGATGGCAATTGTTTTTATATTTCTACTTAATTTTTCAAAAAAATTCCACCTTTTCAAAACATCACGCTCTATTCGTGTGGGATTATTTCGAAATCTAGGGATGGGGTATTTGCTGATTTCTGCAGAATCATAATTCTGAATGTGTTTTGAGCAAATTTGGAGAGTTTCAAGTCGATGGCAATTGTTTTTATATTTTTCCTCAATTTTTCAAATTATTTCCACCTTTTCAAAACCTCGCGCTCCGTTCGTGTGGGATTATTTCGAAATCTAGGGATGGGGTGTTTGCTGATTTTTTCAGAATCATAATTCTGAATGTGTTTTGAGTAAATTTGGAGAGTTTCAAGTCGATGGCAATTGTTTTTATATTTTTTCTCAATTTTTCAAAATTTTTCCACCTTTTCAAAACCTCACGCTCCGTTCGTGTGGGATTAATTTGAAATCTAGGGATGGGGTGTTTGCTTATTTTTGCAGAATCGTAATTCGGAATGTGTTTTGAGTAAATTTGGAGAGTTTAGAGTCGATGGCAATTGTTTTTATATTTTTCTTCAACTTTTCAAAATTTTTCCACCTTTTCAAACCCTCACGCTCCGTTCGTGTGGGATTATTTCGAAATCTAGGGATGGGGTGTTTGCTGATTTTTTCAGAATCATAATTCTGAATGTGTTTTGAGTAAATTTGGAGAGTTTCAAGTCGATGGCAATTATTTTTATATTTTTCTTCAACTTTTCAAAATTTTTCCACCTTTTCAAACCCTCACGCTCCGTTCGTGTGGGATTATTTCGAAATCTAGGGATGGGGTGTTTGCTGATTTTTGCAGAATCATAATTCTGAATGTGTTTTGAGCAAATTTGGAGAGTTTCAAGTCGATGACAATTGTTTTTATATTTTTCCTCAATTTTTCAAATTATTTCCACCTTTTCAAAACCTCGCGCTCCGTTCGTGTGGGATTATTTCGAAATCTAGGGATGGGGTGTTTGCTGATTTTTTCAGAATCATAATTCTGAATGTGTTTTGAGTAAATTTGGAGAGTTTCAAGTCGATGGCAATTGTTTTTATATTTTTTCTCAATTTTTCAAAATTTTTCCACCTTTTCAAAACCTCACGCTCCGTTCGTGTGGGATTATTTCGAAATCTAGGGATGGGGTGTTTGCTGATTTTTTCAGAATCATAATTCTGAATGTGTTTTGAGTAAATTTGGAGAGTTTAGAGTCGATGGCAATTGTTTTTATATTTTTTCTCAATTTTTGAAATTATTTCCACCTTTTCAAAACCTCGCGCTCCGTTCTTGTGGGATTATTTCGAAATCTAGGGATGGGGCGTTTGCTGATTTTTTCAGAATCATAATTCTGAATGTGTTTTGAGTAAATTTAGAGAGTTTCAAGTCGATGGCAATTGTTTTTATATTTTTCCTTAATTTTTCAAATTATTTCCACCTTTTCAAAACCTCACGCTGCGTTCGTGTGGGATTATTTCGAAATCTAGGGATGGGGTGTTTGCTGATTTTTGCAGAATCATAATTCTGAATGTGTTTTGAGTAAATTTGGAGATCTTCAAGTCGATGGCAATTGTTTTTGTATTTTTCCTCAATTTTTCAAAATTTTTCCACCTTTTCAAAACCTCGCGCTCCGTTCGCGTGGGATTATTTCGAAATCTAGGGATGGGGTGTTTGCTGATTTTTGCAGAATCATAATTCTGAATGTGTTTTGAGCAAATTTGGAGAGTTTCAAGTCGATGGCAATTGTTTTTATATTTTTCCTCAATTTTTCAAATTATTTCCACCTTTTCAAAACCTCGCGCTCCGTTCGTGTGCGATTATTTCGAAATCTAGGGATGGGGTGTTTGCTGATTTTTGCAGAATCATAATTCTGAATGTGTTTTGAGTAAATTTGGAGAGTTTCAAGTCGATGGCAATTGTTTTTATATTTTTCCACAATTTTTCAAATTTTTTCCACCTTTTCAAACCCTCACGCTCCGTTCGTGTGGGATTATTTCAAAAACTAGGGATGGGGTGTTTCCTGATTTTTGCAGAATCATAATTCTGAATGTGTTTTGAGTAAATTTGGAGAGTTTCAAGTCGATGGCAATTGTTTTTATATTTTTCCTCAATTTTTCAAAAATTTTCTACCTTTTCAAACCCTCACGCTCCGTTCGTGTGGGATTATTTCGAAATCTAGGGATGGGGTGTTTGCTGATTTTTGCAGAATAGTAATTCTGAATGTGTTTTGAGTAAATTTGGAGAGTTTCAAGTCGATGGCAATTGTTTTTATATTTTTCCTCAATTTTTCAAAAATTTTCTACCTTTTCAAACCCTCACGCTCCGTTCGTGTGCGATTATTTCGAAATCTAGGGATGGGGTGTTTCCTGATTTTTGCAGAATCATAATTCTGAATGTGTTTTGAGTAAATTTGGAGAGTTTCAAGTCGATGGCAATTGTTTTTATATTTTTCCACAATTTTTCAAATTATTTCCACCTTTTCAAACCCTCACGCTCCGTTCGTGTGGGATTATTTTGAAATCTAGGGATGGGGTGTTTGCTGATTTTTGCAGAATCATAATTCTGAATGTGTTTTGAGTAAATTTCAAGAGTTTCAAGTCGATGGCAATTGTTTTTATATTTTTCCTCAATTTTTCAAAATTTTTCCACCTTTTCAAACCCTCACGCTCCGTTCGTGTGGGATTATTTCGAAATCTAGGGATGGCGTGTTTCCTGATTTTTGCAGAATCATAATTCTGAATGTGTTTTGAGTAAATTTGGAGAGTTTCAAGTTGATGGCAATTGTTTTTATATTTTTCCTCAATTTTTCAAAATTTTTCCACCTTTTCAAAACATCACGCTCTGTTTGTGTGGGATTATTTCGAAATCTAGGGATGGTGTGTTTGTTGTTTTTTGCAGAATCGTAATTCTGAATGTGTTTTGAGCAAATTGACTAACCTTGTGCGTATTCCATTTCCTCGCATTTGTCCAATTTCGCTTGGCGTCCATGGATTCATTCGTTTGTAATTTCTTCATTTCACAATGCATTACCAGCGGCCGTTTCTACACAGTGTTCTTCTTCCGTATTTACCCTACACGTTCACTAGCAGTCACTATTTATATTCGAAAAAACTCGCGGAGGACGCCCGTCAAATTAACGCGCCGCCATGATTACTCTCGAGTGAAATGCGAACCCGGCGCGAAACAAGAGCCGATTGTGCAACGTTTTAGCGTCGCTCTCTCGACCACGCGAACGAAACAAACTCGCACTCTCTCTCTTGAAAGTGTGCGCGCATCGAGTCGGCGGCGCGGCGGTCGCGCTTGCCTTAAAAACAGTTTGCGTTTGTTTGTTTGTTTCTCGGTTACAATTGTAATGGAGGCGTAATAATTATGAGTGTTGGTTATTACTATCAGTGCAAGTGGTGTATTGAAACGTGTTGATGCTACGGACAGAGAATTCACTGTTGAAAGCTGCAATTACAAGTTCTAAGGTTAGTGATGTTTATTGGTAAATGTATTAATGATTGTCGACATATAAAATACATTCGATTTTGACAAATAAATTATGACGGTTCCCAGAGCAACGTAGGAGTTAAATTCAGCGTATAATCGTTGTATTTGTTAGAATTGCTTCGTGAAGAAATGTGCATTTGAATTGTTTTAATACCCACGTATATTGCAGTGACGGTCCGCGGGGTTTTTTCTGGTACGGTTGAGGAACAAGAAGAGGTGGTAATACAAATAGGTGCGGTCTCTGCAACTGACCCTACCTATCTTTATTGCCACCTCTTGTTCCTCGGCCGTACCAGAAAAAACCTCGCGAACGGTCACAGGTATATTGGTAGTTTATAAAGTGTGAGCCACAGAATTTTGTAGCTGAGAGAGAGAAACATAGCAGTCATGTCCGAAATTAATTCATTTTTTAAATAAACTAATCTAGTCTCATGACGTAATAATCTGCGACATACCTCATTTATCTCACAGCCAACTCTGAAACAAAATTTTGTGGCTCACACGATATTATTCAATAATATAAAAAAATAACCTCCTGCATGGACACTATAGATATTCCATGTACATTTTATGTTTTACTTGATATTAAAATTTCCCGGGATACATGAAAAAAGTGTCGTTTGTAGATTTCCGAGTCACACGTCGGTAATCTCCCGCATACGTGGCCGGGATGTGAAAGATGTGAAAGGACCGGGCATGACTTGCCTTAAAAGGAGGATAATAAATGCATATCTCTGTGCTTCGGTGGCTCCCTTTCGGGTCCGACTGTCTCCGATTTCGAGTCCCTATAAGGACGAAACGAGTTATGAATCCGAGCCAATGTTTTTGTATCGGCTTACATGTGTAAGGATGAGCAATGAATGCACATTACGCCCGGAAATTTTATTTATTGCTTCATTTTTACGCTCACGAGGAAATCTAAAATATATACACAACTTTGAACAATGCAAAATTGAACAGTATAATACCATATGTATAAAAATTATTTAGATAAGGCGTGGCCATGGTAAACAAAATTACGGTCTTAGATTAGTTCAGCACGTTGTTGACTTTATGTCATATGAACAACTGGTGGCGAAGACGTGATGCGACGTATCAAACCTGCAACGTACGTTCCGAAATACAAGGCCACCCTTTATCCAAATAATTTTTATACATATGGTACAATTAATTCATTGTTTTAATTGAACCGAGAAAATGAAAATTGCGCTCTGTGTGTAAAAAATACATCTCAGCTGGAATTAGTTTCAAAACTAGTTTTTCAAGCTAAAGTTTCATTAAGTAAAATTATCTTCTTAAATACATTTTTAAATAATAAAAAAAAAATAAGTTTTTTAAATTTGAAATAATTTTCAATTTTTATTTATTTTTAATTTTTAATTTTTAAGTTTCAATTTTTAATTTTTAATTTTTTTAATTGGTGACGAATTTCAAAATTTCAAAAAAAAATTTAATAACTAAAATAAAAATTATAAATGTTAACCGTTGAAAAGAGGGCGTCGTTTTGATCGTCGTTTATAGGCAGAGCACGTTCCTCCACTTAGGACTTCTGGCTGCCAAATAACGCATTAGACTTTCCTTGGAAAGCTCCACCTTAATGTAAAGTATAATATGAATTTTGCGAAACTTTTGTTTTATGGAAAACCTAATGGCCTTTTAAGATATATAGATATTCACCCACGTGGAATATCAAATTCCGTCCCGACCGTACGAATTGATTTAATATCAACTCGAAAACATAATTAACCAGCTCTTAAGCTGTCATGTCGAACAGGGAGAGAGAGCCTATTACCGAAGACGTAATCATTTATGAAGCGTCATCCATTAAGCGATTATCCATGCCTAATTTCACGCAATTACCAATTAATCGAACACCACCGAAACGTACAATTTATTAATTATTTTTCTTGATCGAATTTATTGCCCGGGACAATTATTTTTAATCAGTGATGATGATTGACGACATGCGAGATTGCAATTGTCTCCATGTTAAGTCATTATCTCCCCCCCCCCATCTCCATGTTGTCATTAGCTTCCCCCCCCCCCGTGCGATTGCAATTGTCTCCGCGTTAAGTCATTAGCTTCCCGCCCCCCCCGAAAACAAAAAAAGAAAAACGAGATACGTTTTTTTCCTACCGTGACGTTATTGCCGAAATTCCTGCGTCTGCCACCGACTTTTATCAACTGACGTATATTAGATTTACTGTGCATTACATAACCGCGGTTCTATGCTAGGAATTTGTGTATGGGGTCGCAGATAATGTGAACTTGAAAAATGTATGTAAAAAAATGTTCTTCTCTTATTATTATTATTATAATTAAAAAAATACAGGGTGTTTTAAGGATTTGCGGTTTAGGTGGCGTGAAATAAATAGGGCTACAAGAGCAGTGTGCCTTGAATTTTTGACAATTTTCGGTTAAAAATCGATGTCGAATTAAATTTATTATAATTTAAAAAATGGCGATATGGCCATCATGTTACTTTCTCCGACTTGATGGTATCATTTATATGTACGCTTTCAAATTCATATTCATATTCAATTATTTCACAATTGCAACAGTTCACAAAATACAAAAGAGGGGTATAATTTGCTGCGGATGTGTTTGTCACATAAATTAAAAAAAATCATGGCTGATTTTCAATTTAAATCATATATTAAATGTACATCGAGCGGATGAAAGTGACGTTTAAAACGTCAAAATTATGAAAGATGGAAAAATTATACTTCAAATTCAAAAACTCAGTTTACTCAAAAATTAAAGCGATTTCGAAAAAAACGTATTAAAACAAATCGAAAATTTAGATCAAAAGATCAAAAATTTAAAACATACGTAAATAAATAAACAGTTAATTTCAGAATGCCTGAAATTCTTAATGCACGTGGATGCAATTCACAAAATTTCGGCCGGAGTAAAGAATATTTCGGCCAAAAAGTCTAAAGTTTGGAACAAAGAAATCAAAAATACAGCCCAACGATCTAAAAGATAGGCAAAAAAAATCAAAAATTCCGTTCTTAAAATTAAAATGCAGACAAAAAAAAATTGAAAATTCAAGCAAAAGAAAAATAATTTACCATTTTCAGTCCTAAAAATAACCTCAAAATAAGTGTCCGACTAGAAACTCGAAAATAGCGACAAAAAAGAAATCATGTTAAAAAATCAAAAACTCAAGAACCCAAGAAACTCAAAAATACCGACAAAAAAATTAAAAATTCGCGCATGAAAATCAACAATTCAGGTTAAAAAATTTGAAACAATAAAAAATGTGAAACATACGCAAAAATCCAAAATTTAGATTAAAAATTCGCGCCTAAAAATCAAACATTTTGATAAAAAAACGAAAATTGTTGAAATTCAGACCAAAATTAAGAAAATTTGGGCCAGAAAATCAAAAAATGATGAATCTGGAACTAAGACCAAAAATTCGGGCTTAAAAATAAAAAATTGGGACCAAAAACTCGAAAAATTTAACAAATAAATCGAAAATTTAGACCAAAATTCAGATTAAAAATTCGCGCCTAAATTTAAATTAAAAAAAAAACGAAAATTGTTGAAATTCAGGCCAAAATTAAGAAAATTTAGGACAGAAAACCAAAAAAATTATGACATACTCAAAAAATCTGGAATTTAGACCGAAAATTCGGGCTTAGAAATAAAAAATTGGGACCAAAAACTCGAAAAATTTAGCAAATAAATCGAAAATTTAGATTAAAAATTCGCGCCTAAAAATAAAAAGTTTAGATTAAGAAAAAAACGAAAATTGTTGAAATTCAGACCAAAATTAAGAAAATTTGGGACAGAAAATCAAAAAATTTCGACATACTCAAAAAATCTGGAATTTAGACCAAAAATTCGGGCTTAAAAAACAAAAACTCGAAAAATTTAACAAATAAATCGAAAATTTAGACCAAAATTAAAAAACAATTATCAAAATTCAAAACATACGTAAAAAAACGAAAATTTAGACTTAAAATTCGGGCCTGAAAATAAAAAATTCGGACCTAAAAACAAAAATTTTAACAAATAAATCGAAAATTAAGACCAAAATTAAGCAAATTCAGGAAAAATTATCAAAAATTCAAAACATACGCAAAAAAACGAAAATTTAGACTTAAAATTCGGGCCTGAAAATAAAAAATTCGATCTAAAAAATTAAAAAATTTAGCAAACAAATCGAAAATTTAAATCAAAAGATCAAAAATTTAAAACATACGTAAAACAACGAACATTTAGACCAAAAATTCGGGTATAAAAATTAAAAATTCGAACCAAAAATCGAAAATTCAACCAAATAAATAAAAAAAATTAGGCCAAGAGGAAAGAAAACTAAAACATACGCAAAAAAATTTGGAATTTAGACCAAAAATTCGGACCAAAAATCGAAAATTTTAGGAAATAATTTTAAAATTTAGACCAAAATTAAGAAAACTTTAGCAAATTTATCAAAGATTTACAACGTAAAAAACGAAAATTTAAACCAAAAATTTGAGCCAAAAATAACAAAAAATTCGGACCAAAAAATCGAAAATTTTAACAAACACATCAAAAATTTAGACCGAAATTAAGAAAATAAAAAAAAAATGAAAAATTTCAACGAACAAATCGAAAATTTAGATCAAAATATCAAAAATTCAAAACATACGTAAAACAACGAAAATTTACAGCAAAAATTCGGGTCCCCAAAATTAAAAATTTGGACCAAAAATCGAAAATTTAAGCAAATAAATCAAAAATTTAGACCAGAAGGTAAAAGAACTAAAACCAGCAAAAAAATCTGAAATTTAGACCAAAAATTCGGACCAAAAATCGAAAATTTTAGAAAATAATTTTAAAATTTGGACCAAAATTTAGAAAACTTAAATTTATCAATTTACAACATACGTAAAAAATGAAATTTTAGACCAACAATTCGGACCTTAACCCTTTAACTGCTAACAGTTTTAACAGTTTTAGGAAGCAGTACTCTAGATGAAATATTTTTTCTAGTTAGTGTGTGGTCATACTGTAACTTACTTTTGAAGTCAAAAGGATTTGAAAAATTAAAATGCAATTCGTGTATATGTTGATGAAGCCTAAATCCATTAGGCCCACTTATCATAGAATATACATGACGCCTTAGATGTCATCAGCACTCAATGGGTTAAAATAATAAAATCGGACCAAAAAGTCGAAAATTTAGACTGAAATTTAGGTCAAAACATTTGCGAAAAATCAAAAACACGTCAAAACCAAACAGGGCCAAAATTTATTTCCTCATCTGCCTGTCTGTGTTATCTAATCTGAAATTCTTCGTCATGACAACGACTTGAGGTTGAACAAAAGATGCAAATCAATATTGAATATTCGATGCGACAGCCTACATACGTCGTAAAGTAAAAACGTATGTTTAGATATGTAAATGTATTTATTACGTAATGGCTGAGGGCGAACAAGTATCACATTCACGAGATAATCGTATCGCGTTACATAAAGGAAATAAAAGTTTCGTACAATAAAAATAATCTGGCACTTCCCATTGATAATAAAGTTATCTCAGTTGATTAAATTCTCACATTAAATATGATATTCTGCATTTTGTTTATGGAAGCTCGAATTTCTCTTGATAACAATCTTCAATCTTATATAAATACGATTTAATGTTGATAGCGCCAGTGAAAAAAATGTTGTTTTTGCAAAATGCGAGCTTTCAACTGGATTTTCTTAATTTTCTTGAAAGTTATTATTATTATTATTATACAAACTGCTTTATGCATGTTTAGAAAATAGTACGTATACCAAAATATCTCACGGCATGCAATACCATTAACGTTCGTGCCAGATTTTACAACCTCAACATCCCCATATATAGTAAAGGAATATAAAAATTGCGTTCCATCCCATATACAGGCATAAATACATAACCCGAGGAATATTCGATGGAGGTTCTAACGCTCGCGCAAAGAAATAATATGTTGCGACTTTTGCATACGGCAACCATATAAATCGTGTGGAAATAATAACAATACTCTTTTTTTGGACTTGTTAAACCCATAAATTCACATACGTGTACACACACACACATCGAGGAATGATGTATTGCATAAAAAGTATCGATTCCACTGTCAGACTCGCCAGATGAATGCTATTGATGGATCGCCGTGAATTATAAAAGTGTGCGGGTTATAAATTGTTGTGTGAGAAAATATGATGAAGATTACAGAAAAATAATTATTGTAGATTGTTTGATTATAAATTGTTGTGTGAGAAAATATTATGTTCCAATTTTTGAAGACGGAGGCCGCGGTGGCCTAGTGAGTAGAGCTCCTGCTCACGGGCCTCGTGGTCGTGGGTTCGAATTCCATCCGTGCGGTCACTTTTTCGGAACGAAGAAATGGCCGTGCGGGTTTAAATAAACTGTTTTTGTAGACCTACCAATAATTTTTTTTGGTTTACTGAAGAAATGTTGGACCAAATGTATGAATGATGAATTTTAGCAGTACACCATTACAAATAGTAATAGTCGAGTTATCAAGTTATCAAGAAATACAATTAATTTAACATGGAACATACGACAAATTTATATTACAAGTAAAGAATCCTTTATCAAGAAATACAATTAATTCAACATTGAACACATGACAAATTTCTAAACGAAATCCTATTCGATCGAAAAGCCATTTTCCGTGGGGTGTAAAATAAAACCACCAACACCACCACCAGCCAGACAATGGAATCTGTTTAATTTTATTTGGACCCCGGTCGTTACAGTTCGGTTTTTATCCGCTCCCATAAAGAACCCTTTAATTGCCCCCCCCCCCCTTTTAACCGTTTATCAAAAGTAATTCTCTTTCCTTTTATATGCACAAGAACACACGCGGAATATTAATCTCCAATATCGGAAAAATGGGTCGTTCGGTTCACCCGGCCGAGGAGAGATAAACCGGTGTGTTATTTTTTAGCGCTGCTTTAATCCCGAAACGAAAAAAAAAAATGTTGCAAAAGATCGGAATCGGTGGGGCGCGGGAATTCCCCTTATTGTCTGCGAGCTTCTGTCAGATAAGACACTGCCGGTTTTCCATTACTTGTATCAGCTCGATGTCCTATCGGATCGCTTCCACCTCATTCCCCATTTTTCGCTTTCGACTTCATCATTACTCCGAATGGTACCCCTTTTACTAGCGTAGTTTTATGCCATCTCCCCCCCCCCCCCCCCCACCTCATACACGTCATTTCGTCTACTGCACACGTATTATACTCTTCCAAGTTACACTTAAGTGTTCACGGTTTTTTTTTCCTTCGGCTTTATACACGGCAATAAAGATCCAGACGGCTGCGATACGCTCGGCACACAAATTCGCGCATTAAGATCACTTCTCGATACAACTATTTTTCATAAATAATACAAGAGATCTCGGCGGTTTAATCAAACGTATTTATTTTTATCATCCTGTTAAGAGTTGACATATTTAAAGATTAATAACAGAAAACGATTGTGAATAAGCGAAACTTCGGCCATTGCGGAGAATTTATATTTTTTTCTGCGATGTTTTCGTTCAGGTGCTCAAAAAATTAAAACGAAAATCTTCAAAAATCCATATCTCTATTGATAATTGTTGAATTTTCAAAAACTAAATTGGGTTCGAATAAACGATACTTCAGCTATTGAGGATAATTTTTTATGGAATTTTGTCTCCACCTTTTATATTTTTTTCTGCTATGTTTTCGTTCAGGTGCTCAAAAAATTAAAACGAAAATCTTCAAAAATCCATATCTCTATTGATAATTGTTGAATTTCCAAAAACTAAATTTATTTTGAATAAGCGATACTTCAGCTATTGAGAATAATTTTTTATGGAATTTTGTCTGCTCGTTTTATATTTTTTTTCTGCGATGTTTTTGTTCAAGTGCTCAAAAAATTAAAACGAAAATCTTCAAAAATTCCTATCACTATTGAAAATTGTAGGATTTTTAAAAACGAATAGGATTTTGAATAAGCGATACTTCAGCCATTGAGGATGATTTTTAATGGAATTTTATCTGCGCCTTTTATATTTTTTTCTGCGTTGTATTTGTTCAAGTGATCAAAAAATTAAAACGAAAATCTTGAAAAATTCATATCACTATTGAAAATTGTAGGATTTAAAAAACCAATAGGAATTTGAATAAGCGACACTTCAGCCATTGAGGATAATTTTTTATGGAATTTTGTCTGCGCATTTTATATTTTTTTCTGCGATGTTTTTGTTCAAGTGCTCAAAAAATTAAAACGAAAATCTTGAAAAATTCATATCACTATTGAAAATTGTAGGATTTAAAAAACCAATAGGATTTTGAATAAGCGATACTTTGGCCATTGAGGATAATTTTTTATGGAATTTTGTCTGCGCGTTTTATATTTTTTTCTGCGATGTTTTCGTTCAAGTGCTCAAAAAATTAAAACGAAAATCTTCAAAAATCCATATCTCTATTGATAATTGTTGAATTTTCAAAAACTAAATTTATTTTGAATAAGCGATACTTCAGCTATTGAGAATAATTTTTTATGGAATTTTGTCTGCTCGTTTTATATTTTTTTTCTGCGATGTTTTTGTTCAAGTGCTCAAAAAATTAAAACGAAAATCTTCAAAAATTCCTATCACTATTGAAAATTGTAGGATTTTTAAAAACGAATAGGATTTTGAATAAGCGACACTTCAGCCATTGAGGATAATTTTTTATGGAATTTTGTCTGCGCATTTTATATTTTTTTCTGCGATGTTTTTGTTCAAGTGCTCAAAAAATTAAAACGAAAATCTTGAAAAATTCATATCACTATTGAAAATTGTTGGATTTAAAAAACCAATAGGATTTTGAATAAGCGATACTTTGGCCATTGAGGATAATTTTTTATGGAATTTAGTCTGCGCGTTTTATATTTTTTTCTGCGATGTTTTCGTTCAAGTGCTCAAAAAATTAAAACGAAAATCTTGAAAAATTCATATCACTATTGAAAATTGTTGAATTTTTAAAAACCAATAGGATTTTGAATACGCGATACTTCGGTCATTGAGGATGATTTTTATGGAATTTTGTCTGCGCGTTTTATATTTTTTGATCGAAAAATTAAAACGAAAATCTTGAAAAATTCATATCACTATTGAAAATTGTAGGATTTCAAAAACCAATAGGATTTTGAATAAGCGATACTTCGGCCATCAAGGATAATTTTTTATGGAATTTTGTCTGCACGTTTTACATTTTTTTCTGCGATGTATTTGTTCAAGTGATCGAAAAATTAAAACGAAAATCTTCAAAAATTCATATCACTATTGAAAATTGTAGGATTTTTAAAAACCAATAGGATTTTGAATAAGCGATACTTCGGCCATTCAGGAAATTTTTTTATGGAATTTTGTCTGGGCGTTTTATACTTTTTTTGCGATGCTTAAAAAATGAAAACAAAAAATTTCAAAAATTCATATCTCTGTTGAAAATTGTTGAATTTACAAAAACCAAATTTATTTTAAATAAGCGATACTTCGGCCACTAAGGATATTTTTTATGGAATTTTGCCTGCTCGTTTTAATTTTTTTTTCTGCGATGGTCTTATCCACGTGCTTAAAAATATTTCTGCTTTAAATTCCGAAGGAAAAGACATTTTTCTTGAAACGTATTCTTCCAGTGTTGCAATTAGTTTTTTCGCCATAAATTCTAAACCAAGGAATTTTTTTCGATAATTCGCTCACTCTCTTATTCCGCAACTCAAGAGCTTTCGATTACAGCGAGAAAATGGGATTCAATACGCAGTTGTTTTTTATTATTTTTGCTGTAAGTTTTAATAATAATAATAATAATAATGCTTTATTAGTGCTATTGCCTGTTGGCTTACACAAGTCCATAAAAGAAAGAAAGAAATACAAATTTAAAATTGGCATAAACATTAATTCGCCCACCATCTTATGAATGAATCGAAAGCAACGGATTCGAGTGGCAATTTCCAGTTTCGCTATCATTAATTTTGGACGAATTAAGTTATTTCGATAATTCGCTCACCATATTACTCCACAATTCAAGTCCTTTCGTAATAGTCAATGATTTTCGTGAAATTGGGATGTTTCAGGTGAGGTATCCTAAATGGTTTTAATTGTATTATAAGGTACGGCCTTGGGCAATGCTAAAATGATAAAATATTTTTAAAAAAGTCTGCGGCAAATGTCCAAAAAAGATATTTTGATAATTCGTTCGCATACTTCAAACTCTTGAATTATGGTGAAAAAAAACGGATTGGAGACGCAATTCTTTTTTTATTTTATTTTTTCTGCTATAAGTTAATAAAAATCTTCAATTCTTCAAGAATGATAAAATCAAACAGTCTCACGTGTTAATTAAAAGTGGAATGAATAAAAGGTGGTACAAGTTCAAAGGCCGTGGTAGAATCGATGTTTTACGATGTGGCTCCATTACACTCGTTGGAGAACAAAGCCGTGCCCAGATAACTATCCTTTTGTAATGTTAAATCATATCGAATGTCTTATTGTGCTGACAATGATCGTTTCATAAGTCGTATACGAGCACAATATTACACGTAATGTTTTACTTCCGCATTGAGTGCGCTTTATACGTGCCAACAGAATTCAAGGGAGAGAGAATCAGTATTCGAGATATGCATCTTCGTAAAAAAAAAGAGAATGAACACACCGGGATTTGTACAAGAGGTGCGATAATGGGAAAATTATGTAGGGGAAAATTAGGTTTATGGAGATGTAATTTTTTTATTGTCGAACGGGGCAGATAAAACGAGATATACCGTCCGCATACTAACCGGTCGCGTTTTATTATTCCCGGGGAAACTTCCTGAACCCTTTTAATTTCATCGGATGCTAATTATTCCCAAAGAATGCTAATTAAACGGACGCTTTTCTAAAATATTACGGCCATAAAACACCGACTGAATATTAATATTAACTGCGGAGAAAAGGAAGGAAACATTAGTCCCTGAAATCTGGGTAATTAGAGGGATGTTTTTCTTGGGGGGTTTTAACACTGATTTTATCACTGAACACGTATTTTTTTGCTACAATTATATTCACACGTGCAGATAATTAAAAGTGGTGAAATTCGAAAATTATTTGCTGCAAAAAACTACTCGAACGTTTCGGCATCACGAATTAAAAACAAAGGTTTGCCATGAAATCATAATGGCGGATATTTCAAGTGACGTTTGCTGCCGCGTTAGGATTTACAATCGGCCGTGTATTTTACATAAGAAAAAGTATTTATGATTAAAACGTTTTACTCAGGTACTGCACGTGAATTTCCGGAGAAGGCAATATCCAGTACAATTAAAAATGTGTTACAATTGGCCGCCTTAAATATTTTATAATATCGGTCTACTTACATTATTTTAAATACTCCTTCGCTGGGTATTCACCTTCTCCGGAAATTCAACACTCACCTACCATTGTATCTGAGTAAAACCATTTACTTATAAATACTTTTTCTTCTGTATAATACACGACCGGTTGTAAATCGTAATCTGACAGCAACCGTCACTTTTTTCAAACAACAACAAAATGAAATATCCGCCATTATGATTTCATGGCAAACCTTTGTTTTTAATTCAAAATTATAGTAACGTTTTTTTTGCAAAAATCTCATTTTCGTGTAGGTCCACACCTCGGAATATTTTTGTTAATAAATGTTGTCTTTTACAATATTTAATACTTCACGGTATTTGTATCTCATCATCGGGAAACCTCGCGAAGGTCCATTCTTAACACAAGTCACGTCGCCTGAAAGTTTCCTAATAAAAGCAGAATTACTTGACAAACTTATTTTTACACACGGGGCGAAAAGTAATAGCGCCCACGCCGTAATATCCAGCAGCATTTTTAAAGAACGCTTAATTAGAAAATGTTGCGTCTCGCGAGGGTGTTGGAGGTTGAGGTGCGCTGCTGATAAATCACCTCCGATGTCGCCCGTTTCCTGCGTCTGCGTTTTCGCCATTTTTTCTTTTCATTAGGATAATTCGTGAGAGAAGAGGGGAAAAGGGTCGTCGACGGACAGCAATCTCACGGCTTGTTGGCTCCGGACAGAAGAGAATATTTCACGGGAGAGGCCATCGAGAGTATTTGGCATGCGATAAGCTCTCCTCTGGTTGACGTGTTGTGTAACCCCACGAGGTCACAGGAAGCCCGTCATTTGAGCCCGTTTGTGATCAATCCCGCCGACATATCCGCCTGGGAAATAAACTGTATCAAGTGGACGGATACTCTAACGAAATTAAATGTTGATAACTTTCGGGCGGCTAATTTGTCAACTCGAGACCATCGTTTTACCCTTGAAACTATTTCATTTTTTTCATTTAATGTAATCATCAGAAAACTTACATCTGTTATAATCAGTGAGGGCTCGCGGGGTGACTCGTGGTACGGCTGAGGTCGGTTACAGAGATCTGTATTACCACCTCTGCTACCTCAGCCGTATCATGAGTCACCAATATAATTCAATAAATAAATTTCAATCTTGCTAAAGAAGCTTAACTTCTCCATTCTTAATTGTATGCGAAAGCTGTAACTAATCCCTTGTTGAAATTCACCTACCAAACGTGGATTTCAGAGTTTTTTGTACGACCACCAGAAAGAAAATGCATATTTTTCTTGCTAACGAAATTAAACTTAATTGCATCCGATGGCGATGGAAAACTGTAATTCACAGTTTGCTGAAATTCACCAACCAAACTTGCAGTGTGAAAGATAGAGAGAATCCGACGCATTCACTCCGCACCAAATTTCAATAATTAATATTTACTGCATTTGTGCAAGCAGCAGATTCAAAAATATAATACTCCGCTGCATGGTTTCATTTTGTTCCGCATTTAAACCTTCGGGGAATTATTAATTCGGCTTTATATACACACACATATACAGAGCCCCTGTTATTTGCAATTTGACATATAGCCGCATATATATTTTGATTTGTTCCTCGGTGAAACGTAAATAATATTGATAATATTATAATTATTGCATCACTCATTTTATATATTATTTTTCCAATTTATGTAGTGCAGTAGTGCAGTAATGTATTTCCACTAATGTTGGACGTCTTCGAAACATATAAAAAATAAAATATGTACATAGAAAATTCTTCTTTTTTCGGTTTTCAAAATTTTACCTAAAACGTATCAAATAACTTTAAGTATTGACCTAGCTCTAGGTGCTGTAGTAGCTTTAGATGTTTTAGTCTTTAATTTTGTCATAACTTTAAGTGTTGGTGTAGCTTTAGATGTTGTTGTAGCTTAAATGTTGACATTGCTTTAGATATTGTAGTCTTTGATTTAGTCTGGAAAAAATTGCAAAAAAAGTTAGCAAGTCACCATGAACTCGAAAGTCGATTTTTTCAGACTTTGAACGGCCGTAGCGGCTAAACGAAGAATCCAATTTAAACGCGGTTTTCAAATCTGTGTTCCTCGTGTGTCAATCAGATTTAATCACAATTGGCGATTTAAAATTTTTGACGAAAACCTGAAAATCATCAAAAAATTGCATTTGAAATGATTTCCTGAAGAAACCACTGGTTCGATTCGGGTATTCTATACATCATCGTAAAGAGCCCTTCAAGACCCTTCAAAAAATGTACTTGCGCAACAACAAATGCCAATTTCAAGCCCGTGACACATCAGCAAAGAAAACTCGAAATTAGAAAAAATCGAAAAAATCAACTTTCTTAATAATCATCGTAGAACTTCATGTAATATCATTTTCTTCGTCAGAAGAACGAGATAAAAATTGAAAAAAAATTCATCCAGAAAAAATTAACAAAACTGATTGAAAACTATAACAATTGTTCAAAATTCCCCCCCCCCCCTTAATTTTGTGTTATTTTCATATATTTTCAAATGAATCGGATAAACTTTTTTTTTGCATTAACACCCTGTATCTTTTTCATGGACCATTTTGTGTATTAGTTTAATTCACTCGTATTGGCCTTGGTTAAATTTTTTACAACTAGTTACGACTATTTATTTCACAAACAGTATATTTTAAGAGTAAAACTTCGTTTCTAAAACCGAACTTAAAAAAAACGCAGTCAGCCGTGGCAGTTAAAATAAATAATGAAACCTCACAGGGAGAGAAATGCTTACTTCCCTCACTAGGGAGATAAACCATCATTTCTCTCCCTGTTATTTCTCGGTGTATTAGGTTAATTCATTCGTATTGGCATTGGTTAAATTTTTTACAACTAGTTACGACACACCCTGTATATACTATTTAATTCACAAACTTCACAAACGGTATATTTTAAGAGTAAAACTTCGTTTCAAAACCGAACCTAAAAAAAGAACGCTGTCAGCCGTGGCAGTTAAAATGAATAATGGAACCTCACTGGGAGAGAAATGCTTACTTCCCTCCCTAGGGATATAAACCATAATTTCTCTCCCTGTTATTTCTCTCACAATTTCGACAGCTGAGAAATCGACTCGAATTTTTTCTACTGATAAAATATTAAACATTTAATCAATTTATTAACTGTTATCATTCCTTTTTATTTTAATTAGCGTGTCGTGCGTTGGCATTACACTTCACCAATTAATGGCAATTAATGTTAAATTGAATGTAATTAGTCATTACCGTTTCCACGTTATCTCTAAAGGCAATTAAACGTGGAATTTTATTTGTTAAATGACACGAATTACTGAATGGACAACCGATAGTATTAATGGTTTCGATGGCGTGCAAGCAAACATTGTCGCATCGGATGTGTAAATATTCCAGATATTTGTGATTAATACATTCGTTAATACAAACAAGTTTACGCTTCGAATTTATTTGGAAAAAATTATCATTTTATTTGTAATGGAATGTTGAGGAATGTAAAAAAGGTAACTGAATGCAAATCGAAAGAAAATAGCGTAAACAGAAAAAAAATGAGGAAAAATGTTGGGTGTGGGAAAAATCTGAAAAAATTCATGACGGTTCTTAATGTCTGTAAAAGCCTTGTACAGTTATAATTTTCCCAAAAAAAAAAAAAAATCTACCATTTTTCACCAACCGAAAATTAACATAGGGTCTTATGGGAAGCGAATGCCGAGACCCTGCAGATTGACGCTGTCGGACATCGGATCATTCAAATAAATAAATCTCGGTTTGTGAACGTGGCAGATGATTACAAATAAAAGCAATAGATTCTAGAAGAATGTAGCTACAATCTCATGTAATATAATCCATATCTGTTTTGCGAGACTGCTCCAAAAATATTACCAAAGTCGACCAAAATTTCCGGCCAACTTTCGAATGCTCAATCCAAGAGCGTCCAGTAAGAAAACCACAAGTACGATTGGGCTGAAAATTTAATCACACATTCTCTGTCTATTTGTGAACATTTTGATGCATATTTCAAGTCATTTCGTTATTTCGTGATTTTCGACCATTTTTCCATACCTTGAAAAATGAGGAAATTTTTTGGGTCTCGGAAAAATCTGAAAAAATTCATAACGATTCTTAATGACGGTAAAAATCGTCTACAGTAATTATTTTCCCAAAAAAAATTTTTTTCTTCATTTTTTTACGAACCGAAAATTAACATGGGGTCTTATGGAAAGCGAATACCGAGACTCCGCAGATTGACGCTGTCGGACATCGGATAATTCAAATAAATAAATCTTGATTTGTGAACATGGCAAATGGTTACGAATAAAAATTCTCAATTCTAGAAGAATGTAGCTACAAACTCATGTAATATCATCCATATTTGTTTTGTGAGACCGCGCCAAATAATTATCAAAATCGACCAAAATTTCCGGCCAGCTTTCGAGTGCTTATTTTAAGAGCCGCCAGCAAGAAAACTACACTTACGATTGGGCTGAAAATTTAACCAGACATTCTCTGTTTATTAGTTAACATTCTGATGTACATTTCAAGTCATTTGGTAATTTCGTGATTTTCGACCATTTTTCCACACCATTAGTCAGGAAAAAATGAGGAAAAATTTTGGGTCTGGGAAAAATCTGAAAAAATTCATGACGGTTCTTAATGACGGTAAAAGTCGTGTAGAGTAATTATTTTTCCAAAAAAAAATTTTTTCTACAATTTTTTACCAACCGAAAATTAACATAGGGTCTTATGGGAAGCGAAAACCGACACCCCGCAGATTGACGCTAACGGACATCGGCACATTCAAACAAATAAAAAAAAATTGTGAATACGGTACGTAGTTACAAATTAAATTAATGGATTCTGGAAGAATGTAGCTACAAACTCATGTAATATCATCAATATCTGTTTCGTGAGACCGCGCCAAAAAATTACCAAAATTGACCATAATTTCCGGCCAACTTTCGAGTGCTCATTCTAAGAGCCGCCAGCAAGAAAACTATACATACGATTGAGCTGAAAATTTAACCACACATTCTCTGCTTATTTGTGAATATTTTGATGTACATTTCAAGTCATTTAGTTATTTCGTGATTTTCGACCATTTTTCCACACAATTAGTCACGAAAAATGAGGAAAAATTTTGGGTCTGGGAAAAATCTGAAAAAATTCATGACGGTTCTTAATGACGGTAAAAGTCGTGTAGAGTAATTATTTTCCCAAAAAAAATTTTTTTCTACAATTTTTTACCAACCGAAAATTAACATAGGGTCTTATGGGAAGCGAATACCGAGAACCTGCAGATTGACGCTGTCGGACATCGAACAATTGAAATAAATAAATCTCGGTTTGTGAATGTGGCAGATGGTTACGAATAAAAGCAATAGATTTTAGAAGAATGTAGCTACAAGCTCATGTAATATAATCCATATCTGTTTTGTGAAACCGCTCCAAAAAAATTACCAAATTCGACCAAAATTTCTGGCCGACTTTCGAATGCTCAATCCAAGAGCGTCCAGTAAGAAAACCACAAGTACGATTGGGCTGAAAATTTAACCACACATTCTCTGTTTATTTGTGAACATTTTGATGCATACTTCAAGTCATTTCGTTATTTCGTGATTTTCGACCATTTTTCAATACCATTAGTCAGGAAAAAATGAGGAAAAATTTTGGGTCTCAGAAAAATCTGAAAAAATTCATGACGATTCTTAATGACGGTAAAAGTCGTGTAGAGTAATTATTTTCCAAAAAAAAAAAATTTTCTACAATTTTTTACGAACCGAAAATTAACATAGGGTCTTATGGGAAGCGAATGCCGAGACCCTGCAGATTGACGCTATCGGACATCGGATAATTCAAATAAATAAATCTAGATTTGTGAATATGGCAGATGGTTACGAATAAAAATGCTGGATTCTAGAAGAATGTAGCTACAAACTCATGTAATATCATCGATATCTGTTTCGTGAGACCGCGCCAAAAAATTACCAAAATTGACCAAAATTTCCGGCCAAATTTCAAGTGCTCATTCTAAGAGCCCCCAACAAGAAAACTACTCGTACGATTGGGCTGAAAATTTAACCACACATTCTCTGTTTATTTGTGAACATTTTGATGCATATTTTAAGTCATTTGGTTGTTTTGTGATTTTCGACCATTTTTCCACACCATTAGTCAGGAAAAAATGAGGAAAAATTTTGGGTCTCAAAAAAATCTGAAAAAATTCATGACGGTTTTTAATGACGGTAAAAGTCGTGTAGAGTAATTATTTTCCCAAAAAAAAATTTTTTCTACCATTTTTCCCCAACTGAAAATTAACATAGGGTCTTATGGGAAGCGAATACTGAGACCCTGCAGATTGACGCTGTCGGACATCGGATAATTCAAATAAATAAATCTCGGTTTGTGAATATGGCAGATGGTTACGAATAAAAATTCTGGATTCTAGAAGAATGTAGCTACAAATTCATGTAATATCATCGATATCTGTTTTGTGAGACCGCGCCAAAAAATTACCAAAATCGACCAAAATTTCCGACCAACTTTCGAGTGCTCATTCTAAGAGCCGCCAGCAAGAAAACTACACGTACGATTGGGCTGAAAATTTAACCAGATATTCTCTGTTTATTTGTTAACATTCTGATGTACATTTCAAGTCATTTGATAATTTCGTGATTTTTTACCATTTTTCCATACCATAAGTCAGGAAAAAATTAGGAAAAATGTTGGATCTCGGAAAAATCTGAAAAAATATCTGACGTTTTTTAATAATGGTAAAAGGCGTGTAGAGTAATTATTTTCCCAAAAAAAAATTTTTTCTACAATTTTTTACGAACCGAAAATTAATATAGGGTCTTATGGGAAGCGAATGCCGAGACCCCGCAGATTGACGCTGTCGGACATCGGATAATTCAAATAAATAAATCTCGGTTTGTAAACTTGGCAGATGGTTGCGAATAAAAATACTAGATTCTAGAAGAATGTAGCTTGAAGCTCATGTAATATCATCTATATCTGTTTTGTGAGACCGCTCCAAAAAATTACCAAATTCGACCAAAATTTCTAGCCAATTTTCGAAAGCTCATTCCAAGAGCGTCCAGTAAGAAAACTACAAGTACGATTACGCTGAAAATTTAACCAGACATTCTCTGTTTATGTGTTAACATTTTCATGAATATTTTAAGTCATTTGGTCATTTCGCGATTTTCGACCATTTTTCCATACAGGAAAAAATGAGCAAAAATGTTGGGTCTCAGAAAAATCTGAAAAAATTCATGACGTTTCTTAATGATGGCAAAAGCCGTGTAAAGTAATTATTTCCCCGAAAAAAAATTATTTCCACCATTTTTTCACCAACCGAAAATTAACATGAGGCCTTACGAGACCTTGCCGATTGACTCTTGCGGATTACGATACAACTGAAATTTCTTACAATTTCCAATCTATTTTAGGCGGCGCGATCCCCTGATACGGAGGGTAATTTGGTGATCCTCCCCCTGTTTGGCGAAATAGAAAAAATAACATCGGACAGGGATGATTATCCCTAAATGTCTTTTCTATCATTAAGTCGCCGCCGTAGAAATGAAGACCCTGGGGGCAGTTTGATGAGGGTCAAGTCGGGGATTCTTTTTCGACGGTCGTGAACTGAATTTTGATTTTCTCGTCCTGAGACGAACTTATTTTTATTACCTCCGACATCGAATTTAACTTGTAATTTATTACCCCGATCCGACTCTGATTGAGCGATCTTGTCCAAGAAATCGAAGTAACTTTGTTGAAGTCTAGTAGTTTTATAGGGTGGCATTTTTTAAATGTGTTTATTGTTACGAAAATTCTCTATCCTGATTTAAGTTGATACTTGATGTATTTTAATGGCCGCTATAGTGGCTCAGATTTATTTTTGTTAGGTATCATGAATTTTCCAATCAAAATAAATAATTCGTATAATTTCAAGACTGTTTTTCTATTTTCTGTTGGCTCTTCCCAATTTGAGTTCTCATATTTTTCACAGAAAGAAACATGTTATTTCACTGACGTGATAAATAAAATTCGAAAATTCTTGAATCTTCACAAAAATTCAGGCGACTGTAAAATACTTTATTGTTTTCATGTGTTCATGTATGCGTATTTCTTTGTTTTATTAAATGCAACAAGATGATTTTTTTTAAATTCATATTTGGCTATCGCTTGGCCTTAGTATAATAACCATTAGCCAATATAACACAACAAGATGATAAAAATAATTGTATAACATTTTTACAGCACTATGAATATAATTTGCTTACGATAAAACTCACTCGACTGCCACGAATTGTTAAAATCTTATTTTTCCTGTCGTGATAAAATCTTTCAGAAATATCGCTCGACAAAAAAAATGCTTTAACTAAATTAGAGCAATTAGGCGGACTCCTAATACAAGAAACTTAATTAAGAACGTAAACCCCCGAGTGAGCTAAAGGGGGAGAGACACCAAAAAAAAAATATCTCCTCATCAGACATTATACGCGTAATTAATGTTATTATCTTGGGTCGTGCAACATCCTGTGGCTCGTAACAGCTCGAATTTATCAACGAAAACGAAAGTGGAGAAGAGAAAACGGTCGTACAGGATTTTTCAATTAAATTCACAACACAAAGGCGTAAAGTGCAATTGCGGCCCTCTCTCCCTTCGCGAATGATTTCTTTATTTAGTGTTCGGTTTCACGTGAAATACGATAGTTGCAGTAATGTATTTCTATTTGTATTTGGTAAGTACCGATTTTAATTTAATTAATGGTATCAAATTAATTAAACTAATTCAAATTTATTTTGTTTTATTTTATTTTAAGTATCGCTTTTAAACACTAAAATTATGACGTGTCTAATATTGTTTAATAAGTAATGAACAGACTAATAAATTCAAAATTAACAATATCCACTCTCCACATCCAATGAAATTATAACGAATGTAAAATCTTAAAAGTTTTAATAAAAAAAAAAAAATGTTATAAATTGGACGACTCAATAAACATCACTATCCATTTTGAAATTATCCAGGCTAACTCATTTTTGAAACTCAAATAAAATTCAAATTTCTCGTCGGTAAAGTTTTAAATAATTTTATAAAAACTGAATGTAAATTTATATAAATTGTAAACATTTTGGTGACTCCAAAAAGAAATTTTGAAACTATTTCCAACGACTTGCAATTTTCCAAAATTAGTCAAAATTCATTCAAAATTAAAGCCACGTAAATCCCATTCAAAAATTTTGAAACAAAAATTTGTGATAAAAAATTTATATAATTTTGGCAACTAAAAATAAAATATAAAAATATAAAAACAAATTCAGCTTATATTGAAACTACGTGTTAATTTGTGTATCTGTATGTACAACTAATAATTTCATGAAAACTGAATAACTTTATAAAAATTCTTAACATTTTGGTGACTCAAAAATTTTTTTAAAAACTTTTCCCAACGGCTTGCAAATTTCCAAAATTACTCGGAATACATTCAAAATTAATTCCCTGAAAAGCTACGTTAATCCCATTCATCCATTTTGAAACAATTTTTTGTGATAAAAAATTGGAATAATTTTGCCTACTCGAAAAAAATTTAAAAACAATTGCCAGCGGCTTGAAACTTTCAAAATTCAAATAAAATTCATGAAAAATTATAATTCTGTAACAGTTGCAAATTCTTCATCACAAAATGTGAATTGAATGTTAATTTTGTGAAAATTGTTAAAATTTTGGTGATTCGAAAATAAATATAACGTCGTCTTAAAACCTTACAGATTATATTAAAACTACGTGTCAAATTATGTATCTGTAAGAACAAATCATACTTTGATGGAAAACTGAATTTAAATTTGTAAAAATTGTTAAAATTTACGCGACTTCAAAATAAATTTAAAATATTTTTCAGCGACTTGCAATTTTCCAAAATTACTCAGAATTCATTCAAAATTGATTCCCTGAGAAGCTACGTAAATTCCATTCATACATTTTGGAATGCGTGCTGTGCGGGTTCGAATCCCAGCCCGGCCGAAAGATTTTCCGGGGATCGAGAACTATTCGGTCGGGTCCATGGTTGTTGTGTATACGTCTGACATTATTCATTTATTCATTTGTTCATTCATTCATCAAAAAAAAATTACAATATTCGATGTGACTGAATGGCTCATGCCTAAGTAAATAAAAAAAAATTGGAATAATTTTTTGTGATAAAAAATTGGTATAAAATTGGCTACTCAAAAAAATACAAAAACAATTGCTATTAGCTTAAAATTCATGGAGTATTTCTTATTTCTTACCTTTCGATCCTTCTCAAACTCTAAGAATTCCCTTTTAGTTAAAAGAATTGGTGTTTATTCAAGAAGTCTGCAGTTTTTTTTTTCAAATTCCAGTAAGATTATCTCAAAATCTAGGAACGGAAGATATTTCTATTCTTTTTTTAATTGGTAGAAGTATCTATTCTGAGTATTTTTGGAAAGTTTCAACTGTGCTGCAGTTGTGTTTCTATGTTTCTTTTCTTGCAATTTGATAAATGGATAAGTTGAAAATTCACAATTTCAAATTCTAGTAAAATTTTCTCGAAATATAGGTACAGGAGTTTTAATTTTTTTTTTTTAGAATTTGAAAAAAGTTTCTATTCAGAGTAATTTTGAAAAGTTTCAACTGCTCTGCAGTTGTTTTTCAATTTTTTTTTTCTTGCAATTTCATAAATTGATAATTTGAAAATTTACAATTTCAAATTCAAGTAAGATTATCCCGAAATCTAAGCACGAAAAATTTTCGTATTTTTTTTAAATCGGTAGAAGTATCTATTCTGAGTAATTTTGAAAAGTTTCAACTGTTCTGCAATTTTTTTTCTATTTTTTTTTTCTTGTAATTTGATAAATGGATCATTTGAAATTTTACAATTTCAAATTCAATTAAGATTATCTTGAAATCTAGATACGGAAGGTGTTCTTATTTTTTTAGAATTTGGTAGAAGTATCTATTCTGAGTAATTTTGAAAATTTTCAACTGTTCCGCAATTGTTTTTCACTTTTTTTCTTGCAATTTGATAAATGGATCATTTGAAATTTTACAATTTCAAATTCAATCAAGATTATCTTGAAATCTTAGTACCGAAGGTGTTCTTATTTTTTTAGAATTTGGTAGAAGTATCTATTCTGAGTAATTTTGAAAAGTTTCAACAGTTCTGCAATTGTTTTTCTATTTTCTTTTTCTCGCAATTTGATAAAAAGATAATTTGAAAATTTACAATTTCAAATTCAATTAAGATTATCTCGAAATCTGGGCACAAAAAATGTTCTAATTTTTTAAGAATTTGGTAGAAGTGTTTATTTTGAGTAGCTTTGAAAAGTTTCAATTGTTGGGCAGTTGTTTTCAATTTGGTTTTTGTTGCAATTTGATAAATAGATAGTTTGGTACGCAAAATTTTCTTATTTTTTCGGAATTTTGTAGAAGTATCTATTCTGAGTATTTTTGAAAAGTTTTTCAAATTCAAGAATGATTATCTCAAATTTTGGGCACGAAAAATGTTCAGTAAATTCCCGAGCGATAAAAAAAATATAAAAACAATTGCCACAACGTTAAAAATTTACGAATTCCTTCAAAATTGATTCTGCTACAATATACACCAACAATCACAAAACATCTCTCAACTGAGTTTCGTAATAATCGCCCGTAATCAGAGCTGATGGTAATTCTAAAGTTGTAAATTCCCGAGTGCTCAAAAAAAATATAAAAACAATTGTCACAAACTTGAAAATTTCCAAATTTAAGCAAAATTAATTCTGCTACAATATTCACCAACAATCAGAAAACATCCCCTAACAGAATTTTGCAATAATCGCCCATAATCAGAGTTGATGGTAATTCTAAATTTGCAAATTCGCGAGTGCTAAAAAAAATATAAAACAATTGCCACAAACTTGAAAATTTCCAAATTCACTCAAAATTGATTCTGCTACAATATTCACCGACAATCACAAAACATCCCTTAACTGAATTTCGTAATAATCGCCCATAATCAGAGCTGATGGTAATTCTAAATTTGCAAATTCCCGAGTGCTCAAAAAAAAATATAAAAACAATTGCGACAAACTTAAAAATTCACAAATTCACTGAAAATTGATTCTGCTAGAATATTCACCAATAATCAGAAAACATCCCCTAACAAAATTTTGCAATAATCGCCCATAATCAGAGCTGATGGTAATTTTAAATTTTCAAATTCCCGAACGCCCAAAAAAATATAAAAACCATTGCCACAAACTTGAAAATCTACAAATTCACTCAAAATTGACTCTGCTACAATATTCACTAATAATAAAAAAATATTTTTTATTCATTTGATTGATGGAGTATTTTTTTATTGTAAGAATACCTTTCGATGCTTCTCAAACTCTAAGAATTTCCTTTTAGTCAATAATTCAAGAAATCTAGAGTTTTCGAGATTCTCTATTCATTAGCTATTTGATGGAGTATTTCTTATTGTAAGAAGATCTTTCGATCCTAAGAATTCACTTTTAGTTAAAAAAATTGGTGTTTGATGCAGTTTTCGAGATCTTCTATTTCGCACGAGTATTGTGGAAGGGTGGTGATAATAAAACTTTACTTTACACATTAAATACATTACTGCGGCGCCATGTTGTGACCTTGAGCAACTGTGAAAACCCTATGGCTACCTTTTCTCGAATAAATTTTTGTTGATTTTTTTTAGGTATGCATCCTAGGAACGTTCAGTTTCGCACTAGGAATTAAGGAGAAGAATGGGACTGGAGATTTGGAGTTCTCGGATTCCGATAAAATAATTTACCAGTACATACCCACATCCACTTTGGTGCCATCTTACGGTTTCTCGGTCGTAAATCAAGAGCTTCCTCCTCCTCCTCATCCTCTGGCGAATATTCGATATGACATCGGTAAGTAGACAATTTCATTCGGTCGTAAAAGTATCTGGAGCATTGCGAATATTCCGGAAAATATAAATGTAGCAAAATATCTTACTTTCAGATAAGCCGGGACCAATAAACCCGATCCGGGGAGGAGAACAGCACCCGTTGGAAGCGACGCTCGCCGCGAATCCTCTTCTGGCGGCGCTCTTCCTGAGTTCGTCGTTAGGTATTCCTCCCGCGACACCTGGATTCAATCACCCGCAGCACCCTCCAATCAATCCCTACGTCGCCCTTCTGCTCTCGCATTACGGACGTTATGTCACCGTTCCCTACACGAATATGGCACGTGGGATTTACGGGTACACCGCCGCTAATAACTACCACAACAACAAGCCCTTCGGGTCTTATAAAATTTACGAAGATTCATAATTGAAATAATGGTATTGAAGGTAACTTTATAGCCTATAATTAATATCATTGTTGATAAAACTTAATTATTTTAATTTATGAAAAAAGGTTTGTCAAATATCATCATGCATTCTGATTACACTTGTAAACATCACTTGTTGCATAAAATAAATGTATTAATATTTCGTCTTTATTAATTCTATTAAATTTATTTACTAAACTTCTTCGTTTCACTTCAAAATATTTTCATCATTGTTCAGCTGTATGATGAAGCCTTTCTATGGTAGAGCAATTATAGCCTATAAATATATACGTTACACGCTTTGTACAAAAAAAAATAAGACATAATAATTGTTGGTGAAATGATAAGTAACATTCGTAACAAAATATTTATCACCAAAATTTACGAATACAAGTAATCAATGATAATCGGTTTGGTGGCAATCGGATTAGACCACCGAGAGTATCTTCGTGGGAACAGACATCTAAATTAATGTCTTTAGCCGTTCGGATTTAATTGAAATGTTCCGCAGGAGCATCCTTTAAGGATTGTTAATGAGTTGTAATTAAATCTACCCGATTGGTATCGTTACAGCCGCTCTTTTGTGACCGTTTTACATCGATACAGACGACGAAAAATCGTACTCCCGCTCGATTAGCATCTACACAGGATACTCTGATATTCATTAATATAACAACGCTCATTATCCGGACGGAGATAAAATTAATTTAATATTACCAGCGCTGGAGAGTTATTAATAATTTAAGCAGATAATCTGAGCGTTTTCAATTATGATAATTTATTAAAAAAGCTTATCGTAAATACAATTAAAATATCATTACAGACCGAGAGATAATTGTTTAAAATTGAAACCGTAATCATTTTATATTGTAAAAATCATAAATACAATTGAAAGACCGAGAGATAATTGTTTAAAATTGAAACTGTAATTATTTTATATTGTAAAAATAAATACAATTGAGAGACCGAGAGATAGACAAAACAGACAATTTTATTTTATACTGCAACAAAGATGTTGATGCATATATTATCCCTTCATGCAAACGAAAATAAAATTAAGTCTCTCGCTTTTGAATTTAAGAGAAAATTTAATTAATTTCCATAAAACTCATATCAATTACAATAAAAAGCAATAAACCCTCCCCCCCCCCGCGGAGTTTATATAAATCATAATTAAATCGCCTCCTTGGGGAAATTCCTCTCGTCGAATATTTGATGATGCTGTGTATATATATGTGTGTGTAGTGAAAAGCTGGAAAATTCACGAAAGAGGTCATAATCTTAATGAGAGCCGAACGGTATAATCTTGTTTAGAAATTGTGCGCGCCCGAAGAAAAGTCTTCTTTGCTCTGCAATTACTTGATTATAATCAGCGATGTCGCTGATTGCGCATTCAAGTCGTCGGACAGCGGCGTTCCCCTCCCCTCTCTCTCTCTCTTTCCCTGCCAAATTCCGACAACATTGATATTATGTAAACACGCTGCATTACTTCAAATTGAATTTACTCGTCGCTTTGAATGCGAAGGTGATCGAATCGCATCAGTGTTCTCAATGGAGCTACATATCGGTAACACAAAAAGACCGAAGGATGCTTACAAGGGTGTTTAGTAGGTGTGTGTTTTTTTTTCATTTTTTAGAAGCGGACGAGATTCTTTGAGATGCCGACGAGAGATATCGCGGGAATGTGTTGGTGATTATAAAGAACGGGAGGACCTTCATCATGGAAAATATATTAAAAACGTTGATTTAATTAAGTAGAACAATGAGTTATTTAATATGTTATTGTGCTGCTTTGCATTGAAGAGAGAAAGAGAAAGGGAGAGACAATAAATTTGTTGAGACACTTTTATAAATGACCTCAACAGGCAATTGACCAGAGGTCTTTCAAATATTATTGTAAAATCTTTATTTGCCATTCTAGGTGACTCTTACTTTATGTCTATGTTTTAAGAAGTTGGTTTTAATTTTTGTAAAAGAAAATCTTAATTATCTTTACCGCAAATAAGATGGCGTTGGTTTGAACTTAAAATTCCAATGAAATTTGTGTACGCGTGTAGAAATTTCGTTGTAAAATCTTTATTTTTCATTGCTGGTGACTCTTACTTTATGTGTATTTCTTAAGACGTTTGGTTTTAATGATCCTGAAAGAAAATCTTAATTATCTTTACCGGAAATAAGATGGCGTTGGTTTGAACTTAAAATTTCCACGAAGTTTATTTGTCACTCCAGGTGACTCTTATTTTGTGTCTATGTTTTAAGAAAATTGGGTTTAATTGTCGTGAAAGAAAATCTTAATTATCTTTACCGCAAATAAAATGGCGTTGGTTTAAACTTAAAATTTCCATGAGGTTTGTATACGAGAGTAGATATATCGTTGTAAAATCTTTATTTGTCATTCTAGGTGACTCTTACTCTATGTCTATGTTTTAAGAAGTTTGGTTTTAATTATCGTGAAAGAAAATCTTAATTACCTTTACCGCAAATAAGATGGCGTTGGTTTAAAATTAAAATTCCCATTAAATTTGTGTACGAGTGTAGAAATGTCGTTATGAAACATTTCATTGCCATTGCAGGTGACTCTTACTTTACACCAATCTTTAAAGAAGTTTGGTTTTAATGATTCTGAAAGAAAATCTTGATTATCTTTACCGCAAACAAAATGGCGTTGATCTTAAAATGTTTATAAAGTTTGTGTACGCGTCTAGAAAAATCGCAGGTGACTCATACTTTTTGTCTATTTTTAAAATAGTTTGCTTTTAATGATTTTGAAATAAAATTCTTCTTATCTTCACTGCAAACAAAATGGCGTTGGTTTAATCTTAAAATATTTAAGAAATTTGTGTAGATATTGTTGTGAAATCTTTATCTGCCATTGTAGGTAACTCTTACATTATGTCTCTCTTCGAAGAAGTTTGGTTTTAGTGATCCTGAAAGAAAATCTTAATTATATTCATCGTAAACAAAATGGAGTCGTTTTGATCTTAAAATATCTTTGAAATTTGTGTACGCGTACCGTAACATCGTTGTAAAATATTTATCCGCCGTGGCAGGTGATTCTTACGTTGTGTATATCTTAAAAGAAGTTTTGTTTTGGTGATACTGAAAGAAAATCTTACTTATCTTTACCGCAAACAAAATGGCGTTGATCTTAAAATGTTTATAAAGTTTGTGTACGCGTGTAGAAAAATCGTTTTAAAATCTTTATTTACCATTGCAGGTGACTCATACTTTTTGACTGTCTTTAAAATAGTTTGCTTTTAATGATTCTGAAATAAAATTCTTCTTATCTTCACTGCAAACAAAATGGCGTTGGTTTGATCTTAAAATTTTCAAGAAATTTGTGTAGATGTGTAGAAATATTGTTGTGAAATCTTTATCTGCCATTGTAGGTAACTCTTACATTATGTCTGTCTTTAAAGAAGTTTGGTTTTAATGATCCTGAAAGAAAATCTTAATTATATTCATCGTAAACAAAATGGCGTCGTTTTGATCTTAAAATATCTTTGAAATTTGTGTACGCGTACCGTAACATCGTTGTAAAATATTTATCCGCCGTGGCTGGTGATTATTACGTTGTGTACATCTTAAAAGAAGCTTTGTTTTAGTGATCCCGAAAGAAAATCTTAATTATCTTCACCGCAAACAAAATGGCGTCGGTTTGAACAAAACATTTTCATGAAGTTTATTTGCCATTGCAGGTGGCTCTTAGTTTACCTCATTCTTTTGAAACGTTTGGTTTTCCTGAGAGAAAATCTTAATTATCTTTACCGCAAACAAAATGGCGTCGGCTTGAATTTAAACGTTCATGAAATTTGTGTACACGTGTAGAAATATTTCTGTAAAAACGTAGTTTATTTTTGCTTTATGCATTTTTTCAGAAATGTTTTATCTTGATGATCCTGAAATAAAATCTTAAATATCTTCACCGTAAACAAAATGGCGTCGGATTGAACTTAAAATTTCCTTGAAGTTTGTGTACGTAAATTTTTGTAAAAATTGTGTTGTAAAATTTTTATCTGCCATTGCAGGTGGCTCTTAGTTTACCTCATTATTTTAAAACTTCTGGTTTTCTGGATTTTAAAAGAAAATCTTAATTATCGCCACCGCAAACAAAATGGCGTTGGATTTAACATAAAATATCAAAGAAGTTTGTGTATGTGTGTAGAAATATCGGTCTAAAAACTATGTCTGTTATTGCAGGTGACAATTATTTTATCTCTTTTTTTAGAAATGCTTGTTTTTATTGATCCTAAAAGAAAATCTTAATTATCTTTGCTTTACACGAGATGGCGTTGGTTTGAACTTAACTTTTGCATGAGATTTGTGTACATGGTTAGAAATACTTCTATAAATTTATCCGCGATCACAGTTTACTTTTACTTAATGTATTTTTTTTTCAGGAATGTTCTGTCATGATAATCCTGAAATAAAATCTTAATTATCTTCACCGCTAACAAAATGGCGTCGGATTGAACGTAAAATTTTCATGGAGTTTGTGTACGTGTTGATTTTTTTTTTCATTTACCTTGCAGATGGATCTTAGTCTACCTATTTCTTCTGAAACGTTTGGTGGATGGATCCTGAAAGAAAATCTTAATTATCCTCACCGCAAACAAAATGGCGTCGGTTTGAATTTAAATTTTCATGAAATTTGTGTACATATGGAGAAATATTTCTGTAAAAACGTAGCTTATTTTTGCTTTATGTATTTTTTTAGGAATGTCTTCTCTTGGTAATTATGAAATAAAATCCTAATTATCTTCACCGCAAACAAAATGGCGTCGGATTGAACATAAAATTTTCATGGAGTTTGTGTACGTGTTGTATTTTTTTTTTATTTGCCATTACAGATGGATCTTAGTCTACCTATTTCTTCTGAAACTTTTAGTGGATGGATCCTGAAATTAAATCTTAATTATCTTCACCGCAAACAAAATGGCGTCGGTTTGAATTTAAATTTCCATGAAATTTGTGTACATGTGTACAAATATTTTTGTAAAAACGTAGCTTATTTTTTCAGGAATATTTTGTCGTGGTAATTATGAAATAAAATCTTAATTATCTTCACCGAAAACAAAATGGCGTCGGATTGAACAAAAATTTCCATGAAGTTTGTTTAAGTGTTGTAAAATCTGTTTCTGACATTGTAGAGGGCTCTTACTTTACCTGTTTCTTTTAAAACGTTTGGTTTCATGGATCCTGAAAGAAAAACTTTATTATCTTCACCGCAAACAAAATGGCGTTGGTTTAAACTTAAAATCTGCTTGAAGTTTGTGAGCTTAAAGTTGAAAACGTCATTGTAAAAACTTTATCTGCCATTGCAGCTTGCTGTAGCTTCAAGTATTTTTTCAGAAATGTATGGCCTTGATAATTTTAATAATCTTATCCAGAAAGAAAATGGCGTTCATTTAAACTTAAAATTTGCATAAAATTTGTGGGCACAAAGTTGGAAATATCATTGCAGAAACTTTATCTGTCATTGCAGCTTGCTGTGGCTGTAAGTGTTTTTTTTCAGAAATGTATGGTCTTGATAATTTTGGAAGAAAGTTTTAATTACTTTAACCAGAAACAAAATGGCGTTGATTTAAACTTTAGATCCACATGAAGTTTGTGGGCGTAAAGTTGGAAACATGAAAAAAGTGCCATTGCAGCGTGCTCTGGCTTAAAGAATTTTTTTCAAGAAATTTATGGTCTTGATAATTTTGGAAGACAGTTTTAATTAATTATTTTAACCAGAAACACAGTGACGCTGGTAAAACTTATTTTTTTTTAAATAAGTTTTGATTATATTTTAGAATAAGAAATATGAGGTCGTGTCAGTTGTTGATGTAAAATTTGAATGCTTAATGATAAATTTAAAGAATTTAAATGTTTAAATATGATTTCTGCTTTTTACTATCGGCAACACAGTATACACATACAATGTAGATTCATTCGATTTATACGTAGAAATTTATACACAGTTTGATTTTTATAATGTTTTTCAAATGAATACGGGCTTTAATATTGATTATTAATTAGAATATCCTAAATTTCAATCTCGGTAAGGCGTACCATCTGTTATTGAAGGGGATAAACTAGTAAATTATTTGTGGATATTCTCTACCTTCTTAATTCATTGGAAAATGAATTTTTACATTGACGTACCCTCTGTTAGTGAGAGGATAAACTAGTAAATTATTTGCGGATTTAATATTTGTTTTAATAATTACAGAATATTTAAAAACTTAAGAAGAATGTTATGTTACAATAAATTAACTTGTAAATATTTAAAGATATAAATTGCTGAAACAATGTTAAAACATAAACGCAATCATCATTTGGTAGTTCACCTATCGTCTGGTAGATGACGAAGATGCGCGGAAATACGAACGTAATATATATTTTTTTAAAAGCTTTTGAATTTACAGAATGACAATATATTCTGTTCTCACGTGATTATCTCCAAATTTTGTGATGAAATATTCTGATATGTTTACTAATTTGTAAAGTATTATAATTATTAAGTGTAAATTTAGAAAGTTTCAAGTATGTGACAATTGTTTTTATATTTTTTATTCACTTGAAAAATTAGAATTTTCAGAATGACCATATATTCTGTTATCGTGTGATTATCTCCAAATTTTGTGACGGAATATTCTAATATTTTTATTAAATTGTAAAGTATAATAATTATTAAGTAAATTTAGACAGTTTTTTTTATCAAATTGCAATTTCAAAATTCAGAATTTTTATTTGGTAGAATTCCCATCTATTTCTAAATTTTCTCGCACGTTTACGTAAATTTTGATTAAACTGAATTTTAAACATTCAGAATTTTTATCTGGTACAATTAATACCTTTTTCTAAATTTTTTCGTACGTTTACGTAAATTTTGATTAAATTGCATCCCGCAGCAATTAAACGTGCGTCGTTATTGTCACCGGGGAAAGGCTTCATAAAATACGAGCCGTTAAACTTTCGACATTAAACTATCACTTTGTCCATCCAGAAAAGTCTGCACGAGTATCAACGAACCCGTAATGGGAGAAATGCGACGTAACGTGGAAACGATTCAATATTGAAAAACGGCCGTGTGATGTAAATTGAATTTTCTAATGGGATTGAACTTTGCCAGTGAATTAATTTATTAATAGAGAGTTTTTTTATTTAAATCTGTGATTTCGTAATCGCAACAGTGCATATTTTACTAAACGTAAACCATCTGGCGCCATGGGAAGAGTCTAGATGATTCAAAATGTTTAACTCAACGACTTATGTGTTTTCAACTTGTTCTATTCCGGTAGAAATTGCAGAGACAACTTTGAAAATTCATAACTTTTGTCCTCATCAAAATTTTTGAAAACAGTAATTTTTTCCGGTGAGTAAATAGATGCGAAAGTACCACTTGAGAGTTGCAAAACGATAACTCAACGATTTCAGTGTTTTCAAGTTGTTAAATTCTGGTTGAAATTTTAACCTTGTTGCTGAGACAACTTTGAAAATTCATAACTTTTGTCCTCGTGAAAATTTTTGAAAACAGCAAATAGATGTAAAAGTATTACTTGAGAGTTGCAAAATACTTTCTGCTGCGAAGTTCAATTTTCTAATGAAGAAATTGATATTCCATTTATTTGTTAGAATTAGAAGAAAAGCATAAAATTTAAAAAAAGAAACATTATGCAATCAATCCTCATTTTCTAATGAAGAAATTGATATATTTATTCGTTATGATTAGATCATTGTATTAATAAAAAAAAGCTTCTAAGAAACATTATACAATTAATCCTCATTTTTTCTTTTTGTGTAATTTGTTTGCGGTTTCACTCTCATTTGAGCTTCACTTTTTTTTTCTTCGGCTGAAATTGCAATGAGGTTTTTGCTCTAATAAGTACCGGTCGTTGCGAATTCAATAATTCCTCGTTCTCGGCTTCACTCATCGATGCAGAACGGAATTGTAATTAAGTTGTAAATTTATAACTCGATAATTCTGCTTTCATTTCTTTGTATAAGATGATAATTTACCTTACAAAAACATTCCTTGCATTTTTTTTCTAAATCAAAATGCCCGCGCATTCAAATCACCGGCTGTGGAGAATAAAGGCAATTAAATGAAGAGAAAAAATACAAAAAATTTGGTTACTGAAATAAATTTCTTAACGTTAAATGTTCCAATTTTTTAAAATTTAATTTAAGCTCAAAGGTACATTTCTTTCTTTCCGAAAACACTGCAAAATATCAATTGATTTTTTTTTTAATAAAAATTAATTTCCAAAATTTTTTTCTCCCCGAAAACGTTGCAAAATATCACTTGAATTTTTTTTAATAGGAATATATTTCCAATTTTTTTTTCTGTCCGAAAGCATTGCTAAATATTAATTCAATAGGTAATGTCCTAAATTTATTTTTTTCCGAAATTGAAATTAATTTCCTAATTTTTTTCTTTCCGAAAACATTGCAAAATATCGATTGAATTTTTTTTTAATAGGAATACATTTTCAAAAATGTATTCTCTCCGAAAACATTGCAAAATATGAATTAAATTTTTTTTAAATAATAATTAAAATTCAATTTTTTCTTCTTTCCGAAAACACTGCAAATGCCAATGGAATTTTTCTAGTAGGAATTGATTTCCATTTTTTTTGTCTCCGAAAACATTGCAAAATATCAATTTAAAATTGTTTTAATAATTTTTTTTTTCTTTCCTAATTAATTTTCAAAAAAATGTTTCTGTCCGAAAACATTGCTGAATATTGATTGATTTTTTTTTAATAGGAATTAATTTCCGTTTTCTATTCCTCTCCGAAAATATTGCAAAATATCAAGTGACTTTTTTTTTAATTTTCAAAAATTTCAATTGAACATGATTTTTTTTAACATGAAATTTTTTTCTTCATTCAATTCTTTTATATGTGCAATGGCTACTAGACATTTAACCCATCTTCAATTCACCACGAAACCGAATTAACGACCGTGTAACTATTATGCTGTTTTAAGTGGCCATTTAAATTACAAACGAAAATGTTTGCGCAACTCCGGGCGTAGAAAGGAAAAGGAAACCGCCTTTGGACTTAATTGAGTCTGTAATATATTTGCCGGCGAGGAATATATATATTTATTTACGCCGAAACCCAAACAATATACCGCTGAATTATTTATGAAGATTCGTGTGGCGCGAAAAAAAAATAATAATGGGGAAGGCCGAGTCCGGGATTCGAACAACGTGTCCTTTGCACAATTCCCTTCTTAACAATTTCTCATTATGCAAATTGGTTGACAGTGATTAGCGCTGAATTTATTTACACTCTTTACGTTTGTGCAACGGCAAACATTTACATATTTTAATTGTCCTGATTATTCCGATACCAAGGGAATGTTTAAATTAAGCACTTTGTTTACACGACCTTGCTTAAATACTTTTAGCAATTACTGCTTTGAAAAGGTAAAATAAGACACAAAATTCGATATAAAGTACGATCGATTATAATTTTTTTTTCTTTTTTTTTTGACTTAGACTTTCGCCATTCAGTCACGACACTATTATAATTTTGAAAAGGTACAACTGTAATGAATTGCTTTAATATTTATAAAAACAGTTTATAAATGGAATCAAATCCAAAATAACAATATTCTCTACTAAATTAATATAAAGTATGTTCATTAAAAAAAAACGGTGCCATGATTTTTTATTTTTAAAAATTTAAGTTGGTAACACATTTTGAGGTTATGTTACTTCTCAAAGTTAAACAGTAAACTGTAGTCAAGTTATAGATACGTTAAATTATGTAAACTCAAAGAAAATCACTTTTTGACGGAACGTATAACGTTTTTGAAAAGGTAAAACTGCAATTAATTATTTCAATATTTATAAAAACAGTTTTGGAATATCTGACCTAAGTTACAATTATAAATAAATATGTATATAAACTAATTGAAAAACCATCTTAATCACTTTTTGACGAAACGTATAACGACTTATAGTTGGTGTACGCAACAATTTCTCACGCGGCAAAACACAAAATTGAACTATGCAATCAAACTTCAATCTAGAGCCGCTGAAGAAGAAGAAGAAGAAAAAAAAAGTGTAACACAGCTGTTACGACACACGTTTTATTGTCTCCTCTCCTTCACAATGCTGCTCCATTAAGTCGACTAGATTAACTCCTGGCTCCGTTGGGATTGTATAACCGGAGCAGAAAGACGAAGAGGAGACGAATGGCGGATCGTTAGAAAGGACTCCGATGTTTTGTAAACATTTGGCGTTTATGGTAGCGATGTTGTAATTGTATGTAAAATAATCGCGGACCAGATAAACGGACCTTTTTTAGGTGAGAGGAAAGTCGATTCGGATGGACGGAGGTTTTTTTTCTCGTCTAAATGATGGGATGTTGCAATTAAAAAAAAACATGGATGTACATATTCTTTCTGAAAATAAATAATAATAATTATTATTATTATTCAAGGTGTGATGGATTTAAAGTGTAAATGTGAATCGATTATATTTTATTCTCAATAATGGAACGCAATATTTTTATCATGTAACAAATACTGTAACTAAATTAATTTGAATGTATTTTTTTATCAAACTTTCTCCAATTTTTCACGAAAATTATCTGTAAAATCGATTACCGAATTGCAATTATTAAGTTTGTGTGTGCAATATTTACATAATGTAGACAATCATACATTTAATCACATAATATATTTGAATTATATTAAAATAATAAAATATTCCATTCAAACGTTGAGAAGATAAAATAAAATAAAATCGATGGTAATTGCTCTGTTCAGGTGGGATTATTTCAAAATCTAGCGATGGGGTGTTTGCTGATTTTTACAGAATCATAATTCTCAATGTATTTTGAGTAAATTTGGAGAGTTTCAAGCCGATGGCAATTGTTTTTATATTTTTTCTCAATTTTTCAAATTATTTCCACTTTTTCAAAACCTCACGCTCCCTTCGTGTGAGATTATTTCGAAATCTAGGGATGGGGTGTTTGCTGATTTTTGCAGAATCATAATACTCAATGTGTTTTGAGTAAATTTGGAGAGTTTCAGGTCGATGGCAATTGTTTTCACATTTTTTCTCAATTTTTTAAATTATTTCCACCTTTTCAAGACCTCACTCTCCGTTCGTGTGCGATTATTTCGAAATCTAGGGATGGGGTGATTGCTGATTTTTACAGAATCATAATCCTCAATGTGTTTTGAGTAAATTTAGAGAGTTTCAAGTCGATGGCAATTATTTTTATATTTTTTCTCAATTTTTCAAATTATTTCCACCTTTTCAAAACCTCACCTCCGTTCGTGTGCGATTATTTCAAAATCTAGGGATGGGGTGATTGCTGATTTTTACAGAATCATAATCTTCAATGTGTTTTTAGTAAATTTGGAGAGTTTCAAGTCGATGGCAATTATTTTTATATTTTTTCTCAATTTTTCAAATTATTTCCACCTTTTCAAAACCTCACACTCCGTTCGTGTGCGATTATTTCAAAATCTAGGGATGGGGTGATTGCTGATTTTTACAAAATCATAATCCTCAATGTGTTTTGAGTTAATTTTGAGAGTTGCAAGTCGATGGCAATTGTTTTTATATTTTTTCTCAATTTTTCAAATTATTTCCACCTTTTCAAAACCTCGCGCTCCGTTCGTGTGCGATTATTTCGAAATCTAGGGATGGGGTGTTTGCTGATTTTTGCAGAATCATAATCCTCAATGTGTTTTGAGTAAATTTGGAGAGTTTCAAGTCGATGGCAATTATTTTTATATTTTTTCTCAATTTTTCAAATTATTTCCACCTTTTCAAAACCTCACGCTCCGTTCGTGTGCGATTATTTCAAAATCTAGGGATGGGGTGATTGCTGATTTTTACAGAATCATAATCCTCAATGTGTTTTGAGTAAATTTGGAGAGTTTCAAGTCGATGGCAATTATTTTTATATTTTTTCTCAATTTTTCAAATTATTTCCACCTTTTCAAAACCTCGCGCTCCGTTCGTGTGCGATTATTTCAAAATCTAGGGATGGGGTGTTTGCTGATTTTTGCAGAATCATAATTCTCAATGTGTTTTGAGTAAATTTGGAGAGTTTCAAGTCGATGGCAATTGTTTTTATATTTTTTCTCAATTTTTCAAATTATTTCCACCTTTTCAAAACCTCACGCTCCCTTCCTGTGGGATTATTTCGAAATCTATGGATGGGGTGTTTGCTAATTTTTGCAGAATCATAATCCTCAATGTGTTTTGAGTAAATTTGGAGAGTTTTAAGTTGATGGCAATTGTTTTTATGTTTTTTCTCAATTTTTCAAATTATTTCCACCTTTCCAAGACCTCAAGCTCCGTTCGTGTGGGATTATTTCGAAATCTAGGAATGGGGTGTTTGCTGATTTTTACAGAATCATAATCCTCAATGTGTTTTGAGTAAATTTGGTGAGTTTCAAGTTGATGGCAATTGTTTTTATATTTTTTCTCAATTTTTCAAATTATTTCCACCTTTTCAAGACCTCACGCTCCGTTCGTGTGGGATTATTTCGAAATCTAGGGATGGGGTGTTTGCTGATTTTTGCAGAATCATAATCCTCAATGGGTTTTGAGTAAATTTGTAGAGTTTCAAGTCGATGGCAATTGTTTTTATATTTTTTCTCAATTTTTCAAATTATTTCCACCTTTTCTAAACCTCACGCTCCGTTCGTGTGGGATTATTTCGAAATGTAGGGATGGGGTGTTTGCTGATTTTTGCAGAATCATAATCCTCAATGGGTTTTGAGTAAATTTGGTGAGTTTCAAGTTGATGGCAATTGTTTTTATATTTTTTCTCAATTTTTCAAATTATTTCCACCTTTTTAAAACCTCACGCTCCGTTCGTGTGGGATTTTTTCGAAATGTCGGGATGGGGTGTTTGCTGATTTTTGCAGAATTATAATCCTCAATGTGTTTTGAGTAAATTTGGGGAGTTTCAAGTCGATGGCAATTGTTTTTATATTTTTTCTCAATTTTTCGGATTATTTTCATCTTTTCAAAATAATTTAAAAAAAATCTTTCTGTTACACCGTCCGGTTAAAAAAAAAATTATTAATACAAATAGATTTAATTCCGTTGCACAACCAAAGATTTCTATCGCGGAAATTGCTAAATCCAGTCCAATCCAAGCAGATCCATACATTTTATTGATAAATAAATTAAATCCGTCAACTTTCTATTTCATATTCGTGATTATGATGAAATGCATAATTGCATTCGGACCAGAAATATGAAATCATTTCATTTATAAAATTTCAAATGCGCTAAGAACAGAAATTGTGCGGACCTTGCAAAATTAGTATTTGTTTCAAGCGATTTAGAAAATAGAAAAACAATTGCCAGAAACTTGAAAATTTCAAAATATACTCAAAACACATTCTACTTTACGATTCTGTAAAAATCCAAAAACATCCCATCCCTAGATTTCCTGATAATCGCACAAGAAGTAAATATTTGTTTTTTTCGAAAGTTGCTCATTTTTTCAAGCGGTTTAAAAATGGAAAAACAATTGCCAGAAACTTAAAAGTTTCAAAATATACTCAAAACACATTCTACTTCATGATTCTGCAAAAATCCAAAAACACCCCATCCCTAGATTTCCAGATAATCGCACGAGAAATCAATATTTGTTTTTTTCGAAAGTTGCGCATTTTTTCAAGCGGTTTAAAAAATGGAAAAACAATTGCCAGAAACTTAAAAATCTCAAAATACACTCAAAACACATTCTACTTTATGATTCTGTAAAAATCCAAAAACACCCCATCCCTAGATTTCCAGATAATCACACAAGAAATAAATATTTGTTTTTTTCGCAAGTTGCGGATTTTTTCAAGCGGTTTAAAATATAGAAAAACAATTGCCAGAAACTTAAAATTTTTAAAATATACTCAAAACACATTCTACTTCATGATTCTGTGAAAATCCAAAAACACCCCATCCCTAGATTTCCTAATAATTGCACGAGAAATAATTATTTGTTTTTTTCGAAAGCTGCGCATTTTTTCAAGCGGTTTAAAAAATAGAAAAACAATTGCCAGAAACTTGAAAATTTCAAAATATACTCAAAACACATTCTACTTCATGATTCTGTGAAAATCCAAAAATACCCTATCCCTAGATTTCCTGATAATCGTACAAGAAATAAATATTTGTTTTTTTCGAAAGTTGCGGATTTTTTCAAGAGGTTTAAAAAATTGAAAAGTAATTGCCAGAAACTTAAAAATTTCAAAATATACTCAAAACACATTCTACTTCATTATTATGCAAAAATCCAAAAACACCCCATCCCTAGATTTCCAGATAATCGCACAAGAAATAAATATTTGTTTTTTTCGCAAGTTGCGCATTTTTTCAAGCGGTTTAAAAAATAGAAAAACAATTGCCAGAAACTTAAAAATTTCAAAATATACTCAAAACACATTCTACTTTATGATTCTATAAAAATCCAAAAACACCCCATCCCTAGATTTCCAGATAATCGCACAAGAAATCATTATTTGTTTTTTTCACAAGTTGCGGATTTTTTCAAGCGATTTGAAAAATTGAAAAGCAATTGCCAGAAACTTAAAAATTTCAAAATATACTCAAAACACATTCTACTTCATGATTCTGTAAAAATCCAAAAACACCCCATCCCTAGATTTTTAGATAATCGCACAGGAAATTATGATTAGTTTTTTTCTAAAGTTGCGCAAGTTTCAAGCGGTTTAGAAAATAGAAAACAATTTATTCTGTAACTTGATATTGCAATGACAATGTTGTTGCATGTCTTAAACGACCATTCTTTAACTACACATATAAAATACCTTATTAAATCGCAATAAACCCATCCTTAGAACATAATGTGGTATTAGGCAACAAATTTTCATGTTTAATGAATACAAGAAAGAAAAAAGGAATGGTAAACGGTTTCGTCTCTAAAACTCAATTCAAATCACAAGCCAACGATCACTGACCAGGTCAACAATCGCAATCTGGCCGAATAAGGCCTAAACCAGTCTTCATTATCATTTACAATCCCAATCCCAAAATTTTGCAACATCTTATCAGCAATCAACACCTTCGAAACAATCGAGTGCGTGATACCACCGCCGCCGCTCCGACTCTTTCTTGGACCCGGACTCTTCCACCGTTTCTTCAGTCGTTGCAGATACGGTGTAGAGACAGGTGGCTTTCTGTTGTTGGTAAACACGGTGCGCGTATCACACGTGTTTCTTCTTCGCAGCAGTTGCATTCTTCGCGAACTCCGCAAGTTGGTGCATTGAACCTCGCCTCGCGTTTCTCGCGCGGATATTGTAAAACTTTTCGCAGAGTGCATTTGTGCCCGGAAAAACACTCTTCGGAGGAAAAAAATTGGGACGATAAGGTGCGTTCGCGTGGAACAGGTAAATTGTGTAATTTTTTTTTTCGCCGGTGTTATTTAATAATTGTTGTATTGTGTTCATCGCGGTGTCACTTGTCTGATTTAACCATTTGCTGCGAAGAGTACCGTTTTTGGTGTGTTGTTCAATAGTTCAGATTATATAAAGTTTAGAAATAAATTTTTGCACATCTTAAACAGACGTTTTGGTGGAATTTAAGTATTAACTTAATACGAATAACTAAGTGGCCAAAGACAACAGGCAGAAAAAGAAGATTACATGGGTAATCTTTTGGTCTGATTGAAGCAATTTATTTTCTGTTTTTCTTCGTGCGAACTTGTTATCTCCTGGAGTGCATTTGTGCCTGGAAAAACACTCTTCAAAGGTAAGTTTTTGGCAGTTGAAAATGATCAATTTTGGTAGTTGAAAATTGTTATTTTTAATTGCCAACGATGACCAGAAATAATGATTTTCAGCTACCAAATTGAGAATTTTTAACTGTCAGAAACTACAACTTTAAACTGCCAAATTGACAATGTTCAGAAGCTAAAAAAGTAAATAAGTACAAAAAATTTCGATTTTCTACTGCCGAAAATAAGAATTTATTTATATTGTTTATTTTAAGAATGATATTTATGTGGTCGAAAAGTCTGGAACACCTGAAATATCTTGCAAAATGTTCTTTCTTGAGGTCGAAAAGTTTGGAACATCTGAAATAACTTGAAAAATGTTTTTTTTGTGGTCAAAACGTCTGGAACGCCAGAAATATCTTGCATTTCTTTTGTGGTTAAAAAGTTTGGAAAATCTGAAATAACTTGAAAAATGTTTTTTTGTGGTCAAAAAGTCTGGAACATCTGAAATAACTTGTAAAATGTTTTTTTTTTTGGTCAAAAAGTCTGGAACGCAAGAAATATCTTGCATTTTCTTTGTGGTTAGAAAGTTTGGAAAATCTGAATTAACTTAAAAAAATTTGTGGCCAAAAAGTGTGGAACACCTGAAATATCTTGCAAAATGTTTTTTTTTGGTCAAAACGTCTGGACCGCCAGAAATATCTTCCATTTTGTTTGTGGTTTAAAAGTTTGGAACATCTGAAATAACTTGAAAAATGTTTTTTGTGGTCAAAAAGTCTGGAACACCTGAAATATCTTGCAAAATGTTTTTTTCTTGTGGTCGAAAAGTCTGGAACATCTGAAATAACTTGCAACATGGTTTTTCAATGGTCGAAAAGTCTCGAACGCCAGAAAAATCTTGCATCTTTTTTTGTGGTTCAAAAGTTTGGAAAATCTGAAATAACTTGAAAAATGTTTTTTGTGGTCAAAAAGTCTGGAACACCTGAAGTAACTCGTAAAATTTTTTTTTGTGGTCAAAAAGTCTGGAACGCCAGGAATATCTTACATTTTTTTTGTGGTTAGAAAGTTTGGAAAATCTGAAATAACTTAAAAAAAATTGTGGGGAAAAAGTGTGGAACACCTGAAATATCTTGCAAAATGTTTTTTTTTGGTCAAAACGTCTGGAACGCCAGAAATATCTTGCATTTTCTTTTGTAGTTAAAAAGTTTGGAAAATCTGAAATAACTTGAAAAATGTTTTTTTGTGGTCAAACAGTCTGAGACGCCTGAAATATATTGCAAAATGTTTTTTTTCCGGATGAGTGAAAATGAATTTTATATTTGCTATCTTTGGAAATACTTTAAAACTATGTACAGTAGCGCACGCCTAGGGGGTCAACGGGAGCCCATTTTTTTTTTATAAAGACATCCTCAATTTTTTGTTCTATAAAGTAAAAGAGGCCACTTTTTAGTATCACAGTATAAGTATTGCATAAAGAAACGTTTACCCTGCAGGCCTCCAAAAAAACGCATATTTCAAATTCTGTGTTTGAAAAAAAAAATAAAAGCAGTTGCGACTAAGAGAATATTTTATACAAATGAAAAGTAAACAAGCTTGAATGAATTTGGTGATAAATTAATGGAAAGTCATTTAATGCAGCCAAAAATTTTAGACGCGTTTGGGGGATATCATTTGCAAAAATCAAAACCTGTAATGGATCGCAAGGCGAACCTTGAGGCACACCAGATAGAACATTGTTAGGATGGGACAATCTGAACCACCACTAACTAAATATTACAATTATTAATTTTAATTCATATTATTGTTTGCAATAAATAAAGAAAGGAAGAATATCTGAGTAATATTATCCAGGGGCGGCTCGTTATATGGTACTACCTGGAGTTTCAAGCTGAGCAAGAATTTTTAAATAATTCTTAAAACACCTTTTCGCCAGTTAGTTTTGTCTAGGAAGATAAATCGTTCTTTCTTTTTTCAAAAAAAATGGAGGGGCATACCCCCTCCCCCGCAAGCCGCTACTATTTACAGCTACATGTATCTGGAATATTTTCTGAAAAATATGTTCACATTTTGGAGGGGATTTGGGTAAAAGCAAAGAAAATTAGTCGAAAGTGCACATTTTCAAAAATAGCTATTTTTGATGGAAAATTCCGGAATAAGTAGTGGTAACGTATTTTCGGATTTTTCTTTTGTTTTACAGCTGCATATGTCTAGAATATTTTCTGAGAAATATGTTCAAATTTTTTTGAGGGGATTTTGGTAAAATCACAGAAAATTAGTCGAAAGTGCACTTTTTCAAAAATAGCTATTTTTGATGGAAAATTCCGGAATAACTAGTGGTAACCTATTTTCGGATTTTCTTTTGTTTTACAGCTACATATGTCTAGAATATTTTCTGAGAAATGTGTTCAAATTTTTTGAGGGGATTTTGGTAAAATCACAGAAAATTAGTCGAAATTGCACATTTTGAAAAATATCTATTTTTGATGGAAATTTGCGGAATAACTAGTGGTAACCTATTTTCGGATTTTTCTTTTGTTTTACAGCTGCATATGTCCAGAAAATTTTCTGAGAAATGTGTTCAATTTTTTTGAGGGGATTTTGGTAAAATCAAAGAAAATTAGTCGAAAGTGCACATTTTGAAAAATAGCTATTTTTGATGGAAAATTCCGGAATAAATAGTGGTAACCTATTTTCGAATTTTTCTTTTGTTTTGCAGCTGCATATGTCTGGAATATTTTCTGAGAAATGTGTTCAATTTTTTTGAGGGGATTTTGGTAAAATCGAAGAAAATTGGTCGAAAGAGCACATTTTGCAAAATAGCTATTTTTGATGGAAAATTCCAGAATAAATAAATAGTGATAACCTATTGTCAGATTTTTCTTTTGTTTTACAGCCAGGGGCGGCTCGTTATATAGAGATATTGAGCCATGGCACTACCTGCAGTAGTTGCAAGCTGAACAAGAATTTTTAATTAGTTTTTAAAACACTTTCTCGCCAATTAGCAAGATAAATCGTTCTTTGTTTTCTTCAAAAAAAGGGGGGGGTTGGGGGTATTGTATAAGTGGCTCTACCATCAACGTGGAGATCTTTGAGCCATTTTTAAATTATTTATTTAGTCTCCCTCACTTACGCTATGCAACTGCAGTTAAAAATATTTCATCAACAACATCTTCATTACCACTCACCCACTTTTCTTCGATTACTAATTGCACTTGTTAATGGCTAATTACTCCTGCACTTGAACCTAATTGGACAATATTTACACATCGACACAGAAACAAACCACATTTGCATAAGACCCCCTTAAGATGCGATTAGCTTCTTAACGTCGATTTCATCACGGCAATCTTTAATTCGGCTATAACTCCAAAAATGTTAACACCTGACACACATCTTATCGTGCCCATTATTTTTATTTTTTCGTCGGAAGAACTATTCAGGAATATAAATTAACGTGTGTGTTAACCTGGTTCCAGATGCAAGCGACTCTTTTATGACCGATGTCACTACTAGTTTTATGTGCCCGCTCCTGGGCTAATGAAGTAATATTTACAGTTGGATTTTGGTTTAGATACTTGATATTATAAAAATGTGTGTTATGGAATGAGCAAACTGTACATTTACATTGTGTGCCCGTTTAGTTTATTTGAAAACTGGTGGCGGTTATTTATGGTTTTTTTGACGTTTTTCTCGCATACCCAAGCACCCAAATTAATAAATTTATGCCTAACGAATGCCAGTATTGTACAAAAGTTGTAGAAGCATTAATAATATTTCTGCCGAAACCAGTCTTGTTTTTATGAATATTAAATGAAAAAAAAATGTGATGTGGCCATCATGTTACTTTCTCCGACTAGATAATGTCATTTATTATGATTTATTTTCAATTGAAATCATATTTTAAATGTACATCGAGCGGATGAAACTGACGTTTAAAACGTCAAAATTATGAAAGATGGAAAAGAAGAGATTTTGAAAAAAACTTATTATTAAACATCACATACAAATCCATTACAGTTGAACAAATCGTATTTTTTTTGAGTTAATCCCAACTTGGTATTCACCTCCTGGTCATCTAGCCGTGCAATCGCACGATTCAATTTTTTCCCGACGTCGAGATGTTTCTCGTGATAAGTTTTTTTTTTTTAATTGCGCGAAAGTTGCACTTTTGTGCGCGAATGGTACATTAACATCTGAAAACGAAATGATTTAAATTTATGGAAATTTCCGCGCGGGTTACGGTCGGCCACTGTGTTTGTTTTCACGGTTCTCCGGCAGAAGGTTAGATGGAGATAGAGGCTCGGTGCAATTACCGTAATAGAAGAGAGTACTTAATGACGACGCGCAGAAGAGAAGACAATACAAATTTATTCCCAAATCCATTTGCATCAGCGCCAATTACCCATTAATTGCATGTATAAATAATAAAATTACCATGCATTGTTATTTTGACATAAATATATATATATAGGGAGATTGGGAGTAGTTATAGCTGTAAATATTGATGGCGGTTCTGAAATTGTTTCTCGAACAATTGCATTTGTTATCGCGCGGGAGAATCGGTTTATTTAAATTTAAATACTATGAGCACATTTTGGGAACTGCTGAAGTGAAATACTTTCCAAAAACTAAGGCGGGAAGCTAGAAATTGTGCAATTAAAAATTTTAATATTATAAATCGCAAATATTTGAGTTATATTCAAAGATAAAAATAAATAAATAATAAATATAACTCAAATATATAACTCAAATATTTGCGATTTATAATAATCTCACAATCCACGAATCGTATATTATTAATAGCTATGAAGTGCAAGTAAAGGACCCCGCAGTATTTCAATGTAAAATGGGTTTCATCGAAATTGTCCCATTTTTTGCAGGGAAACTTTCTTCGGCGGATAACTCAAAATCCTTACATAGGATTTTGTTCCGCCCATAAGGACTTTTGTTCAGGATGTCAAAAGCTAGCTCCCTGCAAAAAATGGGACAATTTCGATAAAACCCGTTTTACATTGAAATACTGCGGGGTTCTTTTCATAACATTTTTATTTTGTTTTCTGCAATCTCTGCGGAATCTCGACGTATAAATTAATAATTATGGAAAACTTCGCGCGGCTTTCTTAGCGCTTATTAGAAACTTACCTCCAGCCACACACTTATGGAAATAAAAGTAAAAACAAGTTCAGTTTCGTTTACAGATTGCGGTTAGAAATCTCCTCATGTCTTACACATGAATGTTAGAATCGATATTTGCGGTCTGTCGAATTAAATGAATAGATGAGCCTTACATAGCGATTTAATAAAATTTTGCGGTGTGCATATTAAACAATACCACAAGATAAATTAATATTGAAAAAATTATTATGTGAAAGTTTCGGTAAATTAATAATTAATAATTAACACACAACGTTCGTATCAAGATAATCAATGTTCACTACCATCACCAGTATTTATACTTGTAAAAGGATTTCATGAACACAAACAATTATCTCTATTTAACTATTTAAGTGCCCCGAAACATATAATGCTTGCACAAACAAAGAAATGGTATTGAATCTTCATGTTTACAAATATCAACTGCTGTGTGTGGTGAAGCCAAAAAAAAATCGGTATTTATATTCTTTTCCATCACAGAGTAGTAGTACTACAGCTTTATTTGACATTACATATACATAACAATTTAAAACATCTATTTGGATTATTATTTACAGCCACGTCAAGAGGGCTAACGACCCTCCGTCATAGATTTTACGACATTTTTCGCAATTAAATACAGCAATGAATAAAATGCACCAGATTAAGTTTCACCAACGATTAGCACAACAACAAAAGGTGAATTCATTTCGTTTTATCGTCGATTGCCAGCGAAAGTGGCGAAACACGATTCGATTGATAAAGTCCATCATTAACACCGTAGAAAACGACTTTTACATAACATGTAATCAGCAATGAAATTTAATATCGTTATTAATGAAATATCGAAAGTGAGAGATTCGAAAACTAATTGAATTCTCGCTTTATTTAGAAAATAAGAATTTGATCCATTGATCTTTTCTTTGTAATATATTGAAACTTTGATTTTTATTATTTTTTATATTCAAGTTTATACTGAAATTATTTTAACAGTGAATCAGAAAATCAATTTTAATTTTTAATTGATTCAAACTCTTAGTTCCAAATTATTACGAAATCTGGGGAACGGGATTTTGAAGATTTTTCTGGTATCATAAATATTTGAAGTAAATTTGGAAAAATTGTTTTTATAATTGTTTCATTCGCCAAAATTTTTACAACTGTTCAGATTCAAAACATCTATACAGAGAGTTTTTGTGTTTTTTTACATTATCATAATTTTGAATACATTTTGAGTAAATTTAGAAAGTTTCATATCTTTTGTTTAGGTTGAAATATCTTGAAATCTAGGCATGAAATATTTATGAATTTTCACAGTAATGTATTTTGAGTACATTTTGAAAATTTCAAAAGGGTAGCAATAGTTTTTATATTGCACTTGTTAATTTTTACTTTTAACTTTTCAGTACAATAGGTTCTGTTTGGGCCATTTTTTTTTTTGTATTTGTACGTCATCATAATTTAGAATGAATTTTAAGTAAATTTGGAAGATTTAAAATCGGTAGCAATTGCTCTTATATTTTTTTTATTTGCCGGGATTTTTCACTACTTTGAGTTTTGTTTAGATTGAAATATCGTAAAATCTAGACATGAAATATGTATGGATTTTTACAGTACTATAATTCAGTATGTATTTTGAGTAAATTTTGAAAGTCTCAAATCGGTAGCAATTGTTTTTATATTTTATTTTCATTCTCCAGGATTTTTAAAACTTTTCAATACGTTGGATTTTGTTTAGGTTGAAATATCTTAAAATCTAGGCATGGGATATTCATGGATTTTCCCAGTAACATAATTCAGAATGTATTTTGAGTAAATTTGGAGAGTTTCAAAACGGTAGCAATTGTTTTTATATTGCTTTTCATTTGTCACAATTTTTAAAACTTTTAAGTACTTTGGGTTTTGTTTACATCTAAAAATCTTAAAATTTAGAAACGCAATATTTATGGATTTTCATAGTAATATATTTTGAGTAAATTTGGAAAGTTTCAAATCTCTAGCAATTGTTTTTATATTTTTTATTTCATTCGCCAAGATGTTACAATATTTCAGAGAATTGGTTTCTGTTTACGCCAAAATATCACAAAATCTAGACATAGAATTTGTGAATATTTTTACATTATAATAATTTATAATGAATTTTGAGTAAATTTGGAAAATTTTAAATCGGTAGCAATTGTTTTTATATTTTTTTCATTCGCCAAAACTTTTAAAATTTTTCAGAGAACTAGTTTCTGTTTGAGCCAAAATATCACAAAATCTAGATATAGAATTTGTGAATATTTTTACATTATAATAATTTAGAATGTATTTTCAGTAAATTTGGAAAGTTTAAAATCGGTAGCAATTGTTTTTATATATTTTTTTCATTCGCCAGAGTTTGTACAACGTTTCAGTGCATCGGGTTATGTTTTGGTCAGAATATGACAAAATCTAGAGAAAGAGCTTTAGTGTATTTTCACATCATCGTAATTTACAATGCATTTTGAGTAAATTTGAAAAATTTCAAATCGGTAGCAATTGTTTTTATATTTTTTTTCATTCGCCAAAATTTTTACAACGTTTTACATTGGTTTCTGTTTACGCCAAAATATCACAAAATATAGACATAGAATTTTGGTGTAATTTTACATGATCGTAATTTAGAATGTATTTTGAGTAAATTTGGAAAGCCTTAAAACAGTAGCATTAGTTTTTATATATTTTTTTTACTTGCCAGAATTTTTACAACTTTTCGTTACATTACTTTTTGTTCGGGCCAAAATATCACAAAATCTAGACATAGAATTTTTGTGTATTTTTGCATTATCATAATTTAGAATTTATTTTGAGTAAATTTTAAAAGTCTTAAAACAGTAGCATTAGTTTTTATATATATTTTTTTGACTCGCCAGAATTTTTACAACTTTTCATTACATTAGTTTCTGTTCGGGCCAAAATATCACAAAATCTAGACATAGAAGTTTTGTATATTTTTACATTATGATAGTTCAGAATGTATTTTGAGTAAATTTGGAAAGTCTTAAAACAGTAGCATTAGTTTTTTATTATTCTTTTCTCTATTTAGAATTTTGTGTCTTAAAAAAGGACTCAATTTTCATCACAATTTGCTTAAAAATTTAACCTGTGGCATTATTTATACAGTGAAGGAGGAGAGATTTAAAATTTAACCCGTGATATCATTTATGCAAATCGACAAATACCTTTAGGTAATTTTATTTAACCGCACCGTAACAGTATATTTGAAAGTTATTGCGAGATAACTAAATGATATAATAAAAATGCAGGAAATAATTTCCTCAGATAATTTTCCCATTTATTCGCTCTCTTTCCATCAAAACGGTGTATCTTTCTTGATAGGAAGAATTGCGAACGTTACAGTTCTTGTATTTTACGAGCGTAATTTATGATGTGTACACACACACACACACACACATGTCGTTATGCACGCTGGAAAATTTTCTCTTTTCTGGTCGTCGAGGAAAAGAAAAACCGGCAACTGGTTCGATTCGATCCGATTCGAGGAGCATTAAAACGGAGAGAAAATTCGTTATGAAATGTTCAGCGGTTACATCAATAATTCAGGTGCGTTTGAGTGGATGTTACATATTTTATTAGAATGTGGATCGATTATTATTATTAGTTGGAAATGTAAATGCGAAAAAAAAAACTTTTTTTTTACCGTTTGATATTAATGATTTTTTGAGCTTCCTTGTGTGCATGTTAGTTGGATTCAATTAAAATTGACGATTTTTAATTTTTGACGAAAATCCTATGGCCCACGATAAAAAAAATACCGTGTATAAGCGTATTTTAATAAGAATAAATTAATCATTTACATGTTCCATTAGAAAGTTCAGAGTCGAGATGAATACAAAACTTTTGCTCCTTTGTTGCTGTTTATTGGCAGGAATACACGCAGCATATGGTGTTGTTCCTCATTAAGGCAGTTCCTGATATTCAATTTTTATGCAAGAATTAACGCCGACTAGATTTACGCTTACATTCAAAATGTAACTTTCGCTAATATTTTATTTTTTTTATATCCAAACCATATGGTGCTGGGATAAGTAAATGATTAAATCATACATTTGTTCTATCAATGTTTTTTCTTTTTGTTTCAGACGTTTATGAATTTTGGATGACGCAAATGAAGCATCGATGATGAACTTCCCGAGCATCACAATTACGGTGATTGCTATATTGCATTCTTCGATTGGTAAGTCAAGCAAAAGTATGTTTATTATTTGATTAATATAATTTCGAAATGAAATTAACTTCCTTTTATTTTCTACCTTCGATTGGTAAGTCGAATAAAAATATTTTAATTTATTAATAAATCTAATTTCAGCATCAAATTAACATCGCTTTTTTTCACCTTCAATTGATAAATCAAGTAAAAATATTTTCATTTTATGACAAAAAATAATTTCGACGTGAAATTACCATCGTTTTATTTTCTGCCTTCGCTTGGCAACTCAAAACAAATTTTTATTTATTGATGGATACAATTAAAAAAAAGGAATAAATCATTACAAATTAACATCCTTTCATTTTCTACCACAAATTTAAAGCCATAAAACGAACGCCCATCGCCGGTAGAGGCGATGGATTAAGTTAATTTGAATCGAACGGTTTTATAAAAACCGATCGCGCACTTCCTTATGGTCAATAATTGCACACGATTTCTCTGTCAAATATGTTGCGTAATTGCCGCCTAAGATTTTCCTCACTTTACTTTTCATCTCGAACAACATTCGTAATTAAGGCCGTTCCCATTTGTGTTTCAGTTCCACTTGATAAACCAGAGCGGTAATATTCCCATCTTAAATCTTAGCGAACAGTTTTCTATTGATAATTCAACTCATGTATAAAAAGGTGCATTCAAAACGGCGGACAAAAAATTTGCAAATGGTTAAAAATTTATTTACCTTCAATTAAATAAGTAATTGTGGAGGCTTTCACTTCGTGATACATTTTGAATAATTTAAATAAAACAAATAACTTTGTTGGTATAACTTTTTTATAAAGTAATAAAGTGATACCAACGAAGTTATTCGTTTTATTTGAATTATTTGCCTTCACCATCTCAATTCATTCTCGAAATTTGTATCGATACAATGGCTCGTGCAAACAAATAAAATTTATCCGGCCAAATTTAACCTCCCCCGACTATTTATTTCGAAGCAGTTTAAAATACCACAAAAAAAAACATTTTCTTCTCCGACACGTTTTGGTAAACAGGCAACTGTGTGATTATCGGATAATCTAAATAACAAATTAACGAAATTAAATGGGCATTCCCATGCGACGGTATACTTCTCTTCTCGGCTTAATTTTCTTGGAGAAATTTCCATTGGAATACGTAATATTTATAATTCGAACATTTTTATGCGATCCTGGCATTTCTCGATACGCTACGAATGACTTTCCAAAAATCCTAAATTTTATGATTATCTCAAGCCTTTCTAATAATCTCAAGTTATTAACATATTTATTTATCGGCATTAATAATAATAATAAAACCAATGATTCGTTACACTTGTCACAAAATTATAAATACGAAGTTTTTCAAAAATTTGACTTCGAAACACAACCATCTTTTTAAGCTAATATTATCAGTGACGGTTCGCGGGGTTTTTTCTGGTACGGCCGAGGAACAAGAGGTGGTAATACAGATAGGTAGGGTCAGTTGCAGAGACGGCTGGCTGCGTGGTTACCACCTCTTGTTCCTCGGCCGTACCAGAAAAAACCCCGCGAACCGTCACTGAATATTATGTATTATCGCTTAAATTAATCAGACAGTTCATGCATGTTTCTTTATTTTAATAAAAATGTTCTTTAACTATTTTCATACTCTTTTTTTTTAATTTTGATTGCTAATTAAAGTTTTGTATTATTGTTTAAATTAATCGCATAGTTCATGCCTCTTTCTTTATTTGAATGAATTGCTTTTATCTATTATTATTACTTAATTCTCTCTTTGTTTAATTTCCATTGCTAATTAAAGTTTTTAATTATGCTAAATTACATGTGCGTATGTTGGGAAATAAATGGTTATTATTATTATTATTAATAATAATAACAAACCCATTCTTTGCATAATCAGTTAAGTTACAAACCGTGACGTCCAGACCGCGAATTAAAACCGCAATCTAAACGACAATTTCGAAACGCAGGAAACGTGTTCCTCCCGCGAACGTCCCATCAATTATTTCTCGGATCCCTCGCAGTATTTATTATACGTATTGCCCATTGAGGACGTTGGGACAGGTCATGGGACTCTGAATGAAAAATCCCACTCAAGGACGTGCATATTAATAATTTCCCATAATTACTCCGCCGGACTTTTCATGTCAAGACTATGCATTATGGAAGAAAAAAAAAAGAGTTCCAATTAGCAGCGTTGGTTTCGTCTAATTGTGTTGGAGGTATAACTGTCAAGTGGATGTTATGGATTGGTCAGGTGTTGCGGATTTCACTTGCTGTTACGTAAACCGTACGCAAATGAGTTTCTGGATGCATTACCTGCGGTGAAATTAATTATTTTTTCCAAACGTTTTGTAAATATTTAAGCCTTAATCAATGACAGATCCAATAATGGGAAGTCCCTATCCTTTTGCAAATAGCCTACAGTTGGCCACATGGACAAAAATAAAAGACTTAGGGCCGGTATTATAAAGGTCAGTTAAATTTAACTGAAGATTAAAATTTAAATGAAATTTGGTTGTATGCAAAATACATGTAGGACAAATGTCAATTAAAATTTAATCGTCAATTAAATTTAAATAACCTTTATAATACCGGCCCTTAGTCAATCAATAGTCTGGCAAAAAGACCTCTGGTCGATAGCCATTAGGCAGATTAACAAACTAACATCATTTTATGTCATGCCTATTAATTATATATATATATTAATGTGTCTTGTAGAAAGATCTGGAGTTTATATGTCAATTCCGAACAAGTGTCAAGTGTGCCAACTTAAATTTTTAAAATTAAAAAATCATGGCACACTTGGGGTTCCTTTTTAATAACCATACTTTACTATTGTGTCTGTATTAATAAAGATGTATTGTAAGGTGTAAGATACAAAATTTTGTTGCAGAGTTGGTCATGCCCGAGAGAGGAAACATAGCAGTCATGTCTGAGATTAATTAATTTTTTTTAATCTAATTCAATTGAACTAATAATAATATGCGACATACCTCATTTATCTCACAGCCAACTCTGAAACAAAATCTACAATTTTTCAATTTAAAAATCAACTTTCCTCACTGGAAAACTCCTCAGTTTCACTTTATAATAACTATACTTACACGTAGAAATATCTATACGAACTCGATGAATATTAAAGGAAAACTAGGAATAATTATTCAATGGATTTCTTCTGACCTGAACTTGGAGGTCAGGTATTCGCGCGGCGTTTAAATTATCCGCACACTTTTTTTTACAATACCTTTTGATAACGGTAACTCTAAGTGTGGTCAGCCTTTAACAAAACAAGAGATGCAGGTTAATTGTACATCCACACACACACGCATACATATTCCGCCAGTAAATGCCGTTATGTTATTATTAAAAAAATGTGTAATGTACTTGATATAAGTTAACGTCTTTATTGCAACTAGTTAAACCGAACTTTAATGGTGTGTGTGATGAATGTTTTGCTCTAGATCAGTGTGTGTGTTTTAACCTGAAGTAAAGTCGTCATTTACGGCCCAAATTGCGCCAGGTATAGTGCTAGGGGTCTCCAGTATGTTATCTTTGTCCATCATCGATAAATCAATCAAATATTCAAATTTCTTTAAAAAATGTTGGGTCTCATAAAAATCTGAAAAAATTCATAACGATTCTTAATGACAACAAAAACTACGTAAAGTAAATATTTTCCCCAAAAAAATATTTTTTCTTCCATTTTTCACCGACCGAAAATTAACATTGAGTCTTATGGGGAGCGAATACCGACACCATGCAGATTGAGGATAACGGATACCGGCTCGTTTGAATGAACGAATTTCGGTTCGTAGATATGATAGAAGCTTGGGAATAGAAGGAATAGATTTTAGAAGAATGTAGCTATAAACTCATGTCATATCATTCATATCGGTTTTGTGAGACCGCGCCAAAAAATTACCGAAATCGACCAAAATTTCTGGCCAACTTTCGAGTGCTCGTTTTAAGAGCGGCCAGGAGGAAAACTACAATTACGATTCGATTAAAAATTTAACAAAACATTCTCTGTTTATATACGAAGATTTTCATGTATATTTCAAGTCATTTGGTAATTTCATGATTTTTGATCATTTTCCATACATACGTCAGGAAAAAATGAGGAAACTTTGTATGTCTCAGAAAAATCTGAAAAAATTCATGACGGTTCTTAATGATGTGAAAAAGCGTGCGGACTAATTATTTTCCCGAAAAAAAAAAATTTCCACCATTTTTCACCAACCGAAAATTAACATTGAATCTTATGAGAGGCGAATACCGAGACACTGCAGATTGACGTTCTCGGACAATGGCTCGTTCAAACAAAAAAATCTCGGTTCGTAGATATAGCAGATGCTTGGGAATGGAAGTAGTAGATTCTAGAAGAATCTAGCTATAAATTCATGTGATATCATCTATATCGGTTTTGTGAGAACGCGATAAAAAATTATCAAAATCGACCAAAATTTCTGGCCAACTTTCGAGTGCTCGTTTTAAGAGCGGACAGCAAGAAAACTTCAATTACGATTCGATTAAAAATTTAACCACACATTCTCTGTTTATTTGTGAACATTTTGATATATATTTCAAGTCATTTGGCCATTTCATGATTTTCGCACATTTTTCCATACATTCCAACATTTTGATATATATTTCAAGTCATTTGGCCATTTCATGATTTTCGCACATTTTTCCATACCATTAGTCAGAAAAAAATGGGAACAAATTTTGGGTCTCGGAAAAATCTGAAAAAATTCATGACAGTTTTTAATGACGTGAAAAAGCATGCGGACTAATTATTTTCCCGAAAAAAATTTTTTCTACCATTTTTCACCAACCGAAAATTAACATTGAGTCTTATGGGAGGCGAATGCCGAGACCCTGCAGATTGACGCTGACGGACACCGGCTCATTCAAACGAATACATCTCAGTTAGTAGACATGGCAGATGCTTGGGAATAGAAGTAATAGATTCTAGAAGAATGTAGCTATAAACTCATGTAATCTCATCTATATCTGTTTTTTGAGACCGCGCCAAAAAATTACCAAAGTTGACCAACATTTTTGGCTAACTTTCAAGTGCTCATTTTAAAAGCAGACGGCAAGAAAACTTCAATTACGATTCGATTAAAAATTTAACCACACATTCTCTGTTTATTTGTGAACATTTTCATGTATCTTTTAAACCATTTGGTAATTTCATGATTTTCGACCATTTTTCCACACAAAAAATGAGGAAAAATTTTGGGTCTCAGAAAAATCTGAAAAAATTCATGACGGTTCTTAACGACGCGAAAAAGCGTGCGGACTAATTATTTTCCCGAAAAAAAAATATTTCTACCATTTTTCACCAACTGTAAATTAACATTGAATCTTATAGGACGCGAATACCGAGACCCTGCAGATTGACATCATCGGACACCGACTAATTCGAATGAACAAATCTTGGTTCATGAATACGGCAGATAGTTATGAATAGAAACATAAGATTCTAGAAGAATGTAGTTACAAACTCATGTAATATCATCAATATCTGTTTTATAAGACGGCGTCAAAAAAATCCCAAACTCGAGCAAAATTTCCTTCCAATTTCCGAGTTCCCACTTTGGGAGTGCGAAACGAGAAAACTGCAAGTACGATTTGGCTGAAAATTTAACCACGTATTCCCCGTTCTTTTGTAGACATTTTGATATACATTAAAAGTCATTTGGTCATTTCATGATTTTCGCACATTTTTCCATACTATTAGTCAGGAAAAAATGGGAAAAAATTTTGGGTCTCGGAAAAATCTGAAAAAATTCATGACGGTTCTTAATTACCGGAAAAAGCGTGCGGACTAATTATTTTCCCGAAAAAAAAATTTTCCACCATTTTTCACCAACCGAAAATTAACATTGAGTCTTATGGGAGGCGAATACCGAGACCCTGCAGATTGACGCTGACGGACACCGGCTCATTCAAACGAATACATCTCAGTTGGTAGACATGGCAGATGCTTGGGAATAGAAGTAATAGATTCTAGAAGAATGTAGCTATAAACTCATGTAATATCATCCATATCTGTTTTTTGAGACCGCGCCAAAAAATTACCAAAGTTAAACAACATTTTTGGCTAACTTTCAAGTGCTCGGTTTAAAAGCAGACGGCAAGAAAACTTCAATTACGATTCGATTAAAAATTTAACCACACATTCTCTGTTTATTTGTAAATATTTTCATGTATATTTTAAACCATTTGGTTATTTCATGATTTTCGACCATTTTTCCACACAAAAAATGAGGAAAAATTTTGGGTCTCAGAAAAATCTGAAAAAATTCATGACGGTTCTTAACGACGCGAAAAATCGTGCGGACTAATTATTTTCCCGAAAAAAAAATTTTTCTACCATTTTTCACCAACTGTAAATTAACATTGAATCTTATGGAACGCGAATACCGAGACCCTGCAGATTGACATCATCGGACACCGACTAATTCGAATGAACAAATCTTGGTTCATGAATACGGCAGATAGTAATGAATGGAAACATTGGACTCTAGAAGAATGTAGCTACAAACTCATGTAATATCATCAATATCTGTTTTATAAGACGGCGTCAAAAAAATCCCAAACTCGAGTAAAATTTCTGGCCAAATTACGCGTGCCCACTTTGGGAGTGCGAAACGAGAAAACTGCAAATACGATTTGGCTAAAAATTTAACCACGTATTTCCCGTTCTTTTTTAGACATTTTGATGTACATTACAAGTCATTTGGCCATTTCATGATTTTCGCACATTTTTCCAAACTATTAGTCAAGAAAAATTGGGAAAAAATTTTGGGTCTCAGAAAAATCTGAAAAAATTCATGACTATTCTTAATGACGTGAAAAAGCGTGCGGATTAATTATTTTCCCGAAAAAAAAATTATCTACCGTTTTTGACCAACCGAAAACTTACATTGAGTCTTATGAGAGGCAAATACCGAGACACTGCAGATTGACGCTCACGGACAACGGCTCGTTCAAACAAAAAAATCTCGGTTCATAGACATGGCAGATGCTTGGAAATGAAAGTGGTGGATTCTAGAAGAATGTAGCTATAAACTCATGTCATATCATCTATATCGGTTTTGTGAGAACGCGCCAAAAAATTACCAAAATCGACCGAAATTTCTGGCCAACTTTCGAGTGCTCGTTTTAAGAGCGGCCTGCAAGAAAACTGCAATTACGATTCGATTAAAAATTTAACCACACATTCTGTGTTTATTTTTGAACGTTTTCATGTATATTTCAAGCCATTTTATAATTTCATGATTTTTGATCATTTTTCAATTCCATTTAGTCAGGAAAAAATGGGGAAAAATTTTGGGTCTCAGAAAAATCTGATAAAATTCATGACGGTTCTTAATGACGTGAAAAAGCGTGCGGATTAATTATTTTCCCGAAAAAATTTTTTTTCACATAATCGGGAAAAATGGAAAAAAATTTGGGTCTCAGAAAAATCTGAAAAATTTCATGATGATTCTTAATGACGTTAACAGCCTTGCAGAGTAATAATTTTCCCGAAAAAAAAAATTTTTACACCATTTTTCACCAACCGAACACCTTTTCATAATTCAAAACAACAAATTTGCATAAAAATTATTACTTAAATAAACCACGATAATTCACATCCGATACAGCAGAGTGTGGTAATTGGAAGCAAACACCGGATCGTCCACTTGAGCAACAGCGACGGCGGCAACCAACACAAGAGCAAAAAAAAAATCTCGCTTGTTTCATATTAGAATTAAGTGCTAATAAACGTCCGTAATGACTTTCTTCATTAACGTTGTGCCATAATTCAGCGATTTTACGAAACGCCCGCCGCATACAAAACGGCGCAGACGTTACTTAATTTGGTGGGATTGTGTTAACAACGAGACCATCAACACAATCTCCACGTCCGCTCACCACCGCAAAAATTAACACCGACCCAAATCGAGCGTTAATAAATGTTTTTTCATTACCCAAATCAAGCGTTAATAAATGCAGCAATGATTACTCTAGAATTTTTTTTTCTTTGCCCGAATCAAGCGTTAATAAATGAAGCAATGATTACTCTAGAATTTTTTTCATTGCCCAAATCAAGCTTTAATAAATGAAGTCTTTGATTAGCCTAGATTTTTTTTTTTCATTTTCAATGACACGATCGTCCTGAATGCGGTTTAGTGCACATTAGCATTTAATCATCTCGTATGAATGAGTGTGTTTAACTTACGAGTAAAAGTGTGTGTTCGGATGCAAAAGTCACTTTTCCGCAAATCGCCAACGGTGTTATTATACTCATTTCCGTCGACGTTTTCCCTGCTCTAATTTACATTCAAGACAAGTCGACTTTCTTATGCACTCGCTAAGTGTGCTAACTGTGCAGTAAGCAAATGCATTTTTTTGATCCTTAGATTGTTTATTCGATGATTTCCCGAATATAATTAAATAAATAATGAATGAAGATTCTCCGTGTATAGCTGAATCAAAAGTGCGAACATGGGACAGGGATCGAACCTGCAACCTCCAGATCTGGAAACAATTATTAAGGTACTGCAAAATATCAAAATTCGAACTTAATTAGTAAATGAGATGTAGAAGACGGGAGGTGAAATGCAGGACCCTGTATACGGTTTAATGGAATCGACCAGTTTCCTATGCCAAAAAAAAAAAAACTTTATATACATTTTGAAAAATATCAGCCAAATTCTACCCAGGAAACGGTAAAAAATAACTCGAATAAATCATGAAAGCGGAAATTGGCAATTATGCAAATTTAATAAATAAAACAATGTTCTTCCCAGGTAAACTAATTATTCTTCTACGATAAAATCAATTTTCCACATTACCTTACACGTAACATTTTCCCACTTTCCTCGATTAGCATAACACTTTCCTAATCGCGTTTTTCCGCGCTTTCAACTAGCGCGTTTTTTTTTAATCTTCCCGCCAGGAAACATTTCAAAAAAGTGCAACTGGCACACCTTTGTGCATTTTCCTCTCAGGAAACATTTCAAAATGCATGCTTTTCATAATGTAGTCATTCATTTTTTTGCAGCAGCAGCTAATCGTCAAACATTATCCTGAAACAAAGACACCTTTTGCGGAGAGGTGTAACAAATAACTCCATTAGGCAGTTTAACGGCTCGTGTGGGAAAATTGTCGGTGTTAATCTCATGTTTGTGCGACAAGAGAAACTCTTTTTTCTTCCAATAGGGAAATCTGCGTGCCGGTGCAATTAAAAGACGTTTTTCCGCCAGGAAATGCGAAGTAGTAATTATTCTATGTGTCATGGAAGTATTATTTAATGTTGTGTAATGGATAGGATTGAGATGTAATTATTTAACTTTGCATGATTACTTGAAGGTTAGTAACAAAAAAAAAGGTATTCAATCATCAACAAGTGATGGCCAATATTTCTCCGCCAATTGTAAGTAAGAAATCTTGATCAAAAATTTTTAATAAGACAAAAAATAAAGTGTGATATTAACAAAGAAACTGTTTTATTTAAAGTTCCAAAATGTATCACGAAATTAACGCCTCAGCCATCAATAAATTAATCAAGAATGTATGTCAAGGATGTAATGTGAAACAGATGTTTTTTTTTTAACAAATAAATAAATAAACGGTTTATTCACGGGAAACCCCTTTTTACACAATGAATATACAAAAAAAAACAACTTAAATTATAATTAAACTTACTAAAAGAATAAAATGTATTAATAAAAAAATAAAATAAAATGAGAAAAAAATAAAATGTTATTTCTAACAAATAAAAACTTCTGAAATAAATTTGTTTAAAATTTTCAACTCGTGGCATTTTCAATTCTTTTGACATTAAACAAATATAGATATTAAAAAACAAGAGATTTTTTCAAATTTTCTACAGACTCGAGATTTTAAGGTGATTCCATTGACAAATTCTGAAAAATTTTGAATTGTTTTTTTTACATTTTTTAAGTTTATATTACTGAGGTCTGTGTGATGTTAAATTCCAGTAAAGCAATATTTAGATATTTCAAAACATTTTCATTAAACAAATATAGAATTTAAACATTTTTTAATAAATAAGAGATTTTTTCAAATTTTCTACAGACTTGAGATTTTAAAGTGATTCCATTGACAAATTCTGAAAAATTTTGAATTGTTTTTTTTACAATTTTTAAGTTTATATTACTGAGGTCTGTGTGATGTTAAATTCCAGTAAAGCAATATTTAGATATTTCAAAACATTTTCATTAAACAAATATAGAATTTAAACATTTTTTAATAAATAAGAGATTTTTTCAAATTTTCTACAGACTTGAGATTTTAAAGTGATTCCATTGACAAATTCTGAAAAATTTTGAATTGTTTTTTTTACATTTTTTAAGTTTATATCACTGAGGTCTGTGTAATGTTAAATTCCAGTGCAAGCAATATTTAGATATTCCAAAGCATTTTCATTAAACAAATATAAAATTTGAACATTTTTTAATAAATAAGAAATTTTTTCAAATTTTCTACAGACTCGAGATTTTAAAGTGATTCCATTGACAAATCCTGAAAAATTTTGAATTGTTTTTTTTACATTTTTTAAGCTTATATTACTGAGGTCCGTGTGATGTTAAATTCCAGTGAAGCAATATTTAGATATTCCAAAGCATTTTCAATTATCTTGACATTAAACAAATATAGAATTTGAAAATTTTTTAATAAATAAGAAATTTTTTCAAATTTTCTAAAGATTTTAAAGTGATTGTAAATTCTGAAAAATTTTGAATTTTTTTTTTTACATTTTTTAAGTTTATATTACTGAGGTCTGTGTGATGTTAAATTCCAGTGAAGCAATCTTTAGATATTCCAAAGCATTTTCATTAAAAAAAATTGAATTGTTGTTACATTTTTTTTATTTTATATTACTGTGGTCTGTGTGATGTTAAATTACAGTGCAAGCAATATTTAGATATTCCAAACATCTGCGATTTTCGAGGGCGGAATTCTATTTTTTTTTTGTATCAATTACTTTGCCGCTTGTTTACGATTTTATTTAAAATATACGACTTCTTGTTTATTTCGCAGCGTGCCAGTTTCATCCTCCGGGGGAGTACTTGCGGTTCGTGCGCGTCCCTGAAAACCTCAAGATTGGAGACGAAGTTTTAAGGGTGGAAGTTTATCCAAAGAAGAACTTGAGCATACGGCCCGTAGATAAGGTATTTTATTACACATATTTTCTTTTCGTTTTTTCGTTGAATTTCTGCTTTACATATATTTTATGATAGTTATGATTATCTCATTATTGTATTAATGGTAATTACTATAAAAATTCTTTACAAAATACATATATTTCAAAAAAAAATATGATGGTTATGATTACCTCATTCTTGTATTAATGGTACATCACAACTACTATTAATATTCTTAAGAAACTGCATGTATTAAAAAAAAAATTGGTAGTGGCAGATGGCCAAGTAGCCGACGCCAAAAACAACACAAAAAAATCTTAATATGTGTTAACAATTGTTTGGAATATATATTTCCGTTTCCCCATCAGCAACCAACCACGGAGTAAATTCCACTCAGAATGGGTTTAGTACAACATTCAGGCAATAGATGTCGCCACTTTGACGTTTTCTACCTTTACCGGTGCTTCTAATATTTATATTCCAACAGTAATTTCCGTTTCCCCATCAGCAACTAACTACACTGATGAGACCTGAAAGGTCGAAAAACGTCTGTAAACAATATTTAATCTTAACGTGTGATTCATTACAATTATTAAACTACACGAGGTCATTCCAATAAAAGCAATTACTGTAAACCATCGTCGTTAATGTAATATCGTTACAGGAAGAAGACATTCACTATTTCTCATACCGAGATGTTAATCGGACTACGGTCGCCTTGCTGCTGGCGCGTTCGCTCGAAGAGCTCGTCGACACCGAGAATCCCCAGAATGTCCTCAAGTTTCGGCTGATGTGCGACTACGACGATGGAGAGGATATGGTAAGAAAGAGTCACCTAAATGCAGGGGCGGCTCGTTATACAGAGCCAAGGAGTCATGGCACTACCTGTAGTTTCAAAATTTTTTAAATATTTCTTAAAACACTTTTTCACCAGTTACTTTGATCCAGGAAGATAAATCGTTTTTTCTTTCTTCAAAAAATAAGGAGGGCCCGGGGGGGGGTCTATATTGTATAAGTGGTTCTACCATCTACATGTTCCACGAGCCGCCACTGATTATAGCTGGAAACAAAATGGCAACCATCAAAAGTTGAAAAACTGAGAAAAAAATTGCAGTCTGCGCTTATAAAAATTGTAAAAAATTCATTTCGACCAAAGTAACCTTCAAAATTTCAGAATGCATCCAGAATGAACCTAACTTTGATAATCCACTTCAATATTTGACATATCGTGGTTGGAAACAAAATGGCAACCATCAAAAGTTGAAAACCAGAGAAAAAAATTGCAGTCTGCGCTTATGAAAATGGTAAAAAAATCATTTCGGCCAAAGTAACCTTAAAAATTTCAGAATGCATCCAGAATGAACCTAACTTTGATAATCCACTTCAATATTTGACACATCGTGGCTGGAAACAAAATGGCAACCATCAAAAGTTCAGAAACGGAGAAAAAAATTGCAGTCTGCGCTTATAAAAATTGTAAAAAAATCATTTCGGCCAAAGTAACCTTCACAATTTCAAAATGCATCCAGAATGAACCCAACTTTGATGAGCCTCTTGAATATTTGACACATCGTGGCTGGAAACAAAATGGCAACCATCAAAAGTTGAAAAACAGAGAAAAAATTGCAGTCTGCGTTTATAAAAATTGTAAAAAATTCATTTCGGCCACAGTAACCTTCAAAATTTCAGAATGCATCCAGAATGAACCTAACTTTGATAATCCACTTCAATATTTGACACATGGTGGCTGGAAACAAAATGGCAATCCTCAAAAGTTGAAAAACAGAGAAAAAAATTGCAGTCTGCGCTTATAAAAATTGTAAAAAATTCATTTTGGCCAAAGTAACCTTCAAAATATCAGAACGCATCCTGAATGAACCTAACTTTGATAATCCACTTCAATATTTGACACATCGTGGCTGGAAACAAAATGGCAACCATCAAAAGTTGAAAAACGGAGAAAAAAATTGCAGGCTGCGCTTATAAAAATTGTAAAAAATTCATTTCGGCCAAAGTAACCTTCAAAATTTCAGAACACATCCAGAATTAACCTAACTTTGATAATCCACTTCAATATTTGACACATCGTGGCTGGAAACAAAATGGCAACCATCAAAAGTTGAAAAACACAGAAAAAAATAGCAGTCTGCGCTTATAAAAATTGTAAAAAATTCATTTTGGCCACAGTAACTTTCAAAATTTCAGAATGCATCCGGAATGAACCTAACTTTGATAATCCAGTTCAATATTTGACACATCGTGGCTGGAAACAAAATGGCAACCATCAAAAGTTGAAAAACGGAGAAAAAAATTGCAGGCTGCGCTTATAAAAATTGTAAAAAATTCATTTCGGCCAAAGTAACCTTCAAAATTTCAGAACACATCCAGAATTAACCTAACTTTGATAATCCACTTCAATATTTGACACATCGTGGCTGGAAACAAAATGGCAACCATCAAAAGTTGAAAAACAGAGAAAAAGATTGCAGTCTGCGCTTATGAAAATTGTAAAAAATTCATTTCGGCCAAAGTAACCTTCAAAATTTCAAAATGTGTCCAGAATGAACCTTACTTTAATAATCCACTTCAATATTTGAGACATCGTGGCTGGAAACAAAATGGCAACCATCAAAAGCTGAAAAACAGAGAAAAAGCTTGCAGTCTGCGCTTATAAAAATTGTAAAAATTTATTTCGGCCAAAGTAACTTTCAAAATTTCAGAATGCATCCAGAATGAACCTAGCTTTGATAATATATTTAAATATTTTTTCCCGTACCAGAAAAAAACCAGCGAACCGCCACTGCAAAAAATTATGGGTCGTTTACCCTGGGACGTCCATTTAATGTAGATAATAACTTTCAAGCAACTCTCCTTTTCATTTCTAAGGTCTCTTAATGGATTCCGGTAGGCATTTTTCAAACCAGGATTGATATATGCAAATGAAGCATAGAAAGTGAAATCCCGATGTGTCACATTCTGGATTGATAATTACACAGATTTTTTTTCGTCGTGCAGATTAGAGGATATCCTGCGGTCAGGTTTCGTTAAATAACAACGTGCAGTCGCTTGTGTGGATTTCTCAAACCGTCCGCCATCTTTGGTGTAGTTACGTAAATCTTATCAATCGATTTGTTTCGATTTTTCAGATTTCGAACAGCCTTATAGCAGCTAAACGAAGAATGCAAATCGAACACGGTTTGCAAATGTGTGCTCCTTGGGCGCAAATTAGTCGGATTACATCGAAATTGGCGATTTGAAAATTTTTGACGAAAACATGAAAAATAACCAAGAGCACCCCCTTCTTACTTTTGCTCAAAGATTGCATTTGAAATGATCACCTGAAGAAACCACTAGTTCGACTCGGAGTTTCTGTAAAGATCTCAACAAGACCCAACAGAAAATGTACTTGTGCAAGAACAAATGTCGATTTGCGGCCCGTAGCGCGTCCGCAAAATTAACTCGGAAATGAAAATAATCGCAAAAAACAACTTTTTTAATAGCCATCACATCAATTAAGTAGATTTATTGATATCTTTCTTTTAATTAGCAATTAACTGATAATGAAATCTTATAATTAATATATTTACCTTTTACGAAATCCCGGACTTTATAATAACGGGGCCTTTATTTTTGAGGCGTGGTTCTGTAATTTAGAAATTGGATTAAGTGCGATTGGTCCAGTTTAACTTGTGTGTGTATCACGATTTGAATGGACAGCAAAACGGCGGCGTGCACAGGATGTCGGACAGAGATCTGGAAATGAACAGATGTGAAATACCGTCTTGCATTGCTGCGCTCCAATTTCCACATAATGCATAATTTTAGGTTTACGGCCGACGACGGAATTGCACGCATGGCGTTTGATTAAATGTCAATTGTGATGGTGTTACGAGTGTGCACAATCGGCGAAGCGCTCCGGTATTATTCCGGGCAACGATCGTGTTGATATTAATACCTTCAGGACGCATGTAAATTGTGTAATATAGAAAAAAATAGTATATTCTGTAACAAGGTTAGAATGGAAATTCGATGCGAGTGGAATATTTCGAGCGCGAGCCGTGAGGCGAGCGCGAGGAACCACGAGCATCTGAATTTCCATTCTTACCGAGTATCAGACTATACTTTCTCCTCGACCAGATAAAATACACTAATCAAATAATGAACACAAAGAACTTACGTTTTATTATCACGTTTGTGGTTATGTTTATAGTATTTTGACAATTGTGAAATCCAAGGCTAATTGTTTTATTCGAAACGATGTGAGAATATTCATTCTATCCCTTGTTATGGAATGAATTACATGCAAAACGCATAAGCGCATAGTGTTTTGTTCCATAACAAGAGTGAGAATGTGTAAGTTCTATAATCAAAATTGATTTCAGAATGCTTAAATTCTACGGTGGTCGTGGAGAATAGTATATTCTGTAACAAGGTTAGAATGGAAATTCGATGCGAGTGGAATATTTCGAGCGCGAGCCGCGAGGCGAGCGCGAGGAACCACGAGCATCAGAATTTCCATTCTTACCGAGTAGCAGACTATACTTTCTCCTCGACCAGATAAAATAGACTAATAAAGTAATGAACACAAGGAACTTACGTTTTATTATTACGTTTGTGGTTATGTTTATAGTATTTTGACAATTGTGATATCCAAGGCTAATTGTTTTATTCGGAACGGTGTGAGAATATTCATTCTATCCCTTGTTATGGAATGAATTACATGCAAAACGCATAAGCGCATAGTGTTTTGTTCCATAACAAGAGTGAGAATGTGAACGTTCTATGATCAAAATTGATTGCAGAATGCATAAATTCTACAGTGGTCGTGGAGAAAGTACTTTCCCGCATGTTTGAATTAAATGTAGGCATTTTCTGTGTACTTGCCAATTTTCTGCCTCTTTCACCAATCCTGGAATTTTTCCTATTGACTTTTCCGATAGCAAATTCAGCGCGATAGAGCTCGCAACATCTGCAATATCGGAAATGTTTGAATTAAATGTAAGCATTTTTTGTGTACTTGCCAATTTTCTGCCTTTTTCACCAATCCTGGAATTTTTCCTACTGATTTTTCCGATAGCAAATTCAGCGCGATAGAGCTCGCAACATCTGCAATATCGGAAATGTTTGAATTAAATGTAAGCATTTTTTGTGTACTTGCCAATTTTCTGCCTTTTTCACCAATCCTGGAATTTTTCCTACTGATTTTTCCGATTGGAAATTCAGCGAGATAGAGCTCGCAACATCTGCAATATCGGAAAAGTACTTTCCCGCATGTTTGAATTAAATGTAGGCATTGTCTGCGTACTTGCCAATTTTCTGCCCCTTTCACCAATCCTGGAATTTTTCCTACTGACTTTTCCGATAGAAAATTCAGCGCGATAGAGCTCGCAACATCTGCAATATCGGACGGTGTACTTATAAAATCACCGTTGATGCCATTTACACAGTTTCTACTCGTAAATATTTGATGAAAAACAATTTTTTACACATAACATAAAAAAATGCCTTCATCATTTTCTTGTACAAGAAATTAACTCCATCTAATAAGTTTTACACTCAGCAAATAAGATGAAAATTTTTTCAATTGCAAGATGACGTTTTCAATGAATTCCAAATTAACCTTCGACATGCGTATAATTTACCTCCAATTTTATTCGTCCTTATCTGCCAACAAGAATCTTCCGAGTTGCCAACACGTTTCCTCTCATTGTATTCCAAAGGTATTACATCAAACGCTGGATTGTATGTTATTAGCTAAATTATGCATGTGAAAATAATTTAACAGTAAAATTTAATAATGCCCTTTAATAAAATTGAATAGTTTTTAATGACAAAAATACGTTTGATCTTTAGCCTTAACAAAACAATTAATATTTAAATGTTAGAATTGCAGAATTGCGAACGGACGAATTTATTTATATACAGCTTGTTTTTTTTGTCGCTATAAATTATATCTTGTGTTAATGTTTATTTTATCATAAAATTTTGAAGTAGTTTGTTAGTAATAAATAAATTATTTTTCTACCGGGCTGTAGAAAAGTTGTCAACTATTTCCCTAAAATAAAAATTCCCTGACTTCTTGTAGAAAAATACAACTATTTCCTGCTGGACAAACCTCTTATAATTGCCGTTAAAAATTCCACCCGTTCTTCAACAGTATAAACGTACATTTTCTAGTATAAATCCGTTTGATTACTTGCCTCAATAATCGATCTGACATTTCGTAAATTCATGGTACTTTGATTATTTTTGCTCAGTTATTTATATTATATCATAAAATATCGTATGTTCATTAAAAAAAAACCTCAAGTGTGCCATGATATTTTATTTCTAAAAATTTAAGTTGGCACAAATGTTAGGAATTGACATACAAAACGTCAGATTTTTCTAAAAGTCACAATTATTCCGTGGCCACAATGGAGGAGTTGAACTGCAAAACTCAACAAATCCACTTTTATAATTTGTTCAGAAACCGCGAAAAACGTTCAGGAAGTCTATTTGTTGATTAAAAAAAATGAATGTTTAGCCGCATTTTTAAATATGATTTGTTGCGTTTTGAAAGGTAATTCACACATATTCGGATTTATCTATGTTTGGACAGTAATAATCGATACCAAGCTCATTTTGGCCCAAAATTGGATTAGTTGAGTTTTGCAGTTCAACTCCTCAATGGTTTACAGCAACCAGCAAAAAACGTTTCTAGTTGAAAATTATTTTTTAACACTTTTCGTCTTTATTAAATATTTTCCCACGCAATTGCAACTGGAAAGAGTAATTAAGACAGAATTTCCTCTCGTTTTTGCTCGACTACACGAAAGCGAAAAGAATGTTACAGTTTTAATCACCTCGTAATTATTATGAATCGTGAAGAAGTTGCAGCACTCGAGCCAAAAACGAAATATTTCTGTCAGATATTATGCAAATAATATAAATCGAAGGTGATTCGTATGTTGAGCTAATGAATAATTTAACTTGAGAAAACCTCTCTAGTGAATAATCATTATATATAATCCAAAGAAATTATTACTCATTTTACACATTTTTATATTTAATGAATTACACGCGGAAGTTATGCAATTTGTAGTGTGGAAGGTAAATTAGTGGTATTCAGCATTCCGCATCTGTCATGTTAAAATTACAGGGTAATTGATTTTTTTTCTTGGTTGTAGAAAATTTAATAAGCAATTATTTTCATTTAAGTATACAAAGTCTGGAACATCTTGAAATATCTTGCAAAATATTTTTGTGGAAGGGTCAAAAATATTTTAATTTACTAGTCTTTTACAATACTTTAGAACTATGTACAGTGGCGTACGCCTGCGGACTGGCAACTTATTTAATTTCATAAGCAATTATTTTCATTTATTACACAGTGTGGTGAAAAATCTGAAACACCTGAAATATTTATTTGTGCCAAAAACGCTTGCAGGTATCAAAAAGTATTTTAATTCTCCTGTCTTTTGAAATACTTTAAAACTATGTACAGTGGACAGACAACTTTTGGCATAATCATAGTTTAGAAATCACAATTGTAGGTATAATTGAAATTTAACTCTTGTTTGATTTTTTGTTATTATTTTCAGTGTTTCAGTCTATTACAACCATTTTCAAAAGGAATGGGTCTTCCATTTGTTTAGATTTTGTAAACTACATTAAATTTCTAATTAAAATATTTGATCGTGCATTTTACAATTTCCAAATCAAAAATCCATAATCAATAAATAATAATAATATAATATGTATTACTTACGTTTATGTTATGTTTAGATATTTTTCGAAAATTAAAGATATTTTGAATTTGAATTTGAATAATTCCACCATCTAGTTAAGTCTAATATCTCTCATGTGAATTGAATCCAATTTTAATCCCGTTATCGGATTGCATAATAGAGATGCAGCAGCAGCAGCGACGGCAACATGTGGATGAAACATGTTGCGGTTATTATACCTACAAAAAAAAAGTTTTTCTATTTTTTTTCTATTTTTTATTTTCCAGATTTCCTCTTCACTGTCGATAACCGTTTACGTGGAGGACATAAACGATCACGCTCCAGTGTTTGATAAAGCTCCGTATCACATAACCGTCGACGAGTTAACACCTGTTGGTGAGTAGTGTGTTTCTCTCTTCTTCTGATTATATGCCGATTTCAATTATTATTATTATTACCGTTACATGTGGATGTTGTTATTTACCACTATGCGGCACGGTTTTGCATCCAGTGGTAATTGTTTGATTTATTCCAATAGAATCGTGATTTAATGGCCTGTCAGGAAGTAAAAACAAAATTGCAATATTTAAATAAAAGGAAGTGAAATAGCGACTACAATATTTATGCATTCAACGTGTTCTAATATTCAAATTAAAAAAAAAATGATAAATTTTACAATGGTATTTGGATGAGCCGAACAAGTGATCAAAGAATATTATTATAATTAAAATTCAGAAACTCCCGCTTATTGCAGATGCATTTAATTATTGAATTCTTTGTAAATCTAAAACAATATTTATTTTTACTTTCTTCGTTACAGGAAAGTATTCGTGATTTTTTTTAAATTCTATAATTTTGTCTTATTCGCTCAATTGGTACAAACTTCCAATATCTCTTGCCCTAAGGATTATCACAACTTCAAAACATTGCAAACTCAAAAATTATAATAGTAATTATAAGAGTGAACAATCTTAGAAAAATCACCAGATATCATAAGTGTCAAAATTGACAGCAATACTTGATCCAAATAAAATCAAATTTAAATTAATAAATTATTATATTTTAATAGCTGAACGTTTTTGCTAAATTTGGTTGAAAAAATATTATTCTTGTTGGTGTTGTTGGTGTTGTAATTTCCATGTGACTGAGTATACATTATTAGCAATATATCCAGGCAATATTTTTCTCTTAAAAAATTCCGAAAAACATCTAATTGATTTTGTTATAACGTGTACTTTGACTTGACTACTTGATCTAAATAAAATCAAATTTGCTAAACGTTTCTGCCAAATTTGGTTGAAAAATTCTCATACTTTCTTGATGTTGCAATTTCCATGTCACTGAAAATGAGTATACATTATTATCAGGCAATATTTCGGCCTTAAAAAATTCTGAGAAAAACATAAAAATAATTTTTTTTACAACCTGATTTTAGGATTAACGATATTTAGAGGAATCCACGCAACGGATCGTGACAAACCGAACACGCCCAATTCAGACGTTCAGTACGCCATAACGGCCGGAAACGAAAGAGGAAAATTCGCGTTGGACAGCAGCCATCAAGCCTTCCTCGTCCTCAAGAAGTCTCTGGACTTCGATACCGGAGATCGGGAATTCACCTTAACTGTTACCGCATCGGTAAGGCTGACAATTTTTTAAGAATTTTTTTCAATCACTACATGCAAATTTTATTTTTCTGCAACTCTTGTTTTGAGTACTGCCATTTTGTTTCCAGGGGTACCACGTTGATTATTTTCAACTGTATGAAAGATAAAGTGCTTCTTAGTAGATTTTTATAATTTTCAAGCAAATTCTTAGGCTGGAATTTTTTTTAGAATTTTTTCAATCACGACATGCAAATTTTATTTTTCTGCAACTCTTGTTTTGAGTGCTACCATTTTGTTTCCAGGGGTACCATGTTGATTGTTTTTAACTGTATGAAAGATAAAGTACTTCTTAGTAGATTTTTGTAATTTTCAAGCAAATTCTTAAGCTGGATTTTTTTTTAGAATTTTTTCAATCACGACATGCAAATTTTATTTTTCTGCAACTCTTTTTTTGAGTGCTACCATTTTGTTTCCAGGGGTACCATATTGATTGTTTTTAACTGTATGAAAGATAAAGTACTTCTTAGTAGATTTGTATAATTTTCAAGCAAATTCTTACGCTGGAATTGTTTTTAGAATTTTTTCAATCACGACATGCAAATTTTATTTTTCTGCAACTCTTGTTTTGAGTACTACCATTTTGTTTCCAGGGGTACCATGTTGATTGTTTTTAACTGTATGAAAGATAAAGTACTTCTTAGTAGATTTTTGTAATTTTCAAGCAAATTCTTAGGCTGGAATTGTTTTTAGAATTTTTTCAATCACGACATGCAAATTTTATTTTTCTGCAACTCTTGTTTTGAGTACTACCATTTTGTTTCCAGGGGTACCATGTTGATTGTTTTTAACTGTATGAAAGATAAAGTACTTCTTAGTAGATTTTTGTAATTTTCAAGCAAATTCTTAGGCTTGAATTTTTTTTAGAATTTTTTCAATCACGATATGCAAATTTTATTTTTCTGCAACTCTTGTTTTGAGTGCTACCATTTTGTTTCCAGGGGTACCATATTGATTGTTTTTAACTGTATGAAAGATAAAGTACTTCTTAGTAGATTTTTGTAATTTTCAAGCAAATTCTTAGGCTGGAATTGTTTTCAGAATTTTTTCAATCACGACATGCAAATTTTATTTTTTTGCAACTCTTATTTTGAGTTGCCATTTTGTTTCCAGGGGTACCATGTTGATTGTCTTTAACTGTATGAAAGATAAAGTACTTCTTAGTAGATTTTTGTAATTTTCAAGCAAATTCTTAAGCTGGGGATTTTTAAATTTTCTTACTAATTACATTTCCTTTAATCGTCTATTTCCTACAAACTTCACGCAAATTCCAACCGATGTGCGGATTTAAGTCGTTGACTTTAGAAAGCACAATTAATGTTAATTGTTAAAAAAATAACACCGTCGCATAAATTACGCAGGAAGTAAATATAAAACGCAAACGTATAATACTGAGAGAATAATGAATTCACGAGAGTGAGAGTCGACTCTCTTGATACAATTAAATGAAAGCAGCTCAATTTCTTCGTGGAAGTGAACACATGATGAACATTTTATCTTTCTAGGATCGCGGACTTCCTCCTAGCAGCACCAACACAAATGTCATCATCAAGGTTCAAGACAACGACGATCTTTCACCAAAATTTACAAAAGGCGTTTACAGGACGAGGGTTACTGAGAATTATCCAATCACGGTAATTACTTGATTAAAATACTATTTACAAAAATATCTTTATTTTTTAGTTTCGCCAGCTGACTTTATCAAGACACCCAGTATAATCAGTGTTTCTAAATTTTTAAATTTTACATTTATTCACTTATCCTTCTCAGCAAAATGAATATACTTTATATAACATTAATTCTTTGGTATAATAAAATATAAGACATATTACGAATCTTTAATCTTCAACTGTTTTGTAATGAATGCGTTCTTCTAATTGTGTCATGGTGGAACGGTCTGCGAGTGCCTTTCGTTGCTTTCGCTAAAATTGACCATTATTTATGGATAACTGCTCTCGATAAAGAGGAATTGTACGGTTTCTTAGCGAGTTAGTGACATTTATTACGTATAATAACATTCGAAGAACTGTTATGAATCATCATCAGGTTTGTGAAGTGGAAAATTGTGATAAACGTCTCAATCAATTGTTATTCAATAAAAATTGTTTTTTTTTGCAATTGAATAAATTTTAATATTGTAAACTTTAGGATCACTAACACTTGGAAATAAATTATAAACTCAATGCTATATTTTAGAAAATGTAAGTTGTAAAATTAAAAAAAAATCAAGTAGCTTGCAAAAAAGGAAAAAACAATTGCAATCGATTTGATTTCCAAATGTATTTAGAATTATGAATCAAACTCAAATTTTGTGTTAAATTTACGTGAGTGAAAAAATTTTAATAATTTTTACAACTCGAAAAAAATTTAATAAGAATCTATAACTTGACAAAATTTCACAAAATTCATTTAAGATTAATACTGTGAAAATTATATGCCTTAAATTACTAGAGTTTGATGTAATGGCATGTTAAGAGAGAGTAAATTTGTGAAAAATTGAATTCATTTCTACAACTCAAAAAAAATATAGAAACAAATTCAATCGACTTGAAACTTTCTAAAAATACTTAAAATTTATTTAAGATTAACCTAGTAAAATATTATATGCCTTGCATTACTGTATTTGGATGTAATTTCATGTAAAGAGAGAGAGAGTAAATTTGTGAAAAATTGAATACATTTTGACAACTTGAAAAAAATAAAGAAACAATTGCAATCGACTTGAAACTTTACAAAATTACTTGAAATTAATTCAAGATTGACTCTGTAAAATATCACACGCCTTACATTACTGGATTTTGTTGTAATTGCATGTTAAGAGAGAGTAAATTTGTAAAAAATTTAATTCATTTTAACAACTCGAAACAAAATGCAAGTATTGCTCAAAATTTATTCGAGATACAGTATAAAATTACATAGCTCTCATAACTATATTTTAGAATAATGTTATGTTAACATTAATAATAAATTTTTGAATAATTATAATAATTTTTATGACTCAAGAACATCTATAAAAATAATTGAAATCGATTAGGGACTCTTACTTTACTCTTAAAAATTAATTTAAGATTGACTCCTAAATAAGTTGGATACCTTACATGACTAGATTTTGAAATAATTTCATGTAAACAGAAAGAAGATTTGTAAAATATTTGAATAATTTTGACAAAATGCACACATCGACTAAAAATTTTCTAAAATTACTTTAAGGCATTTGAGAATGACATATGTCATGTATCTCCCGTCACTATATTTTGGTAAAGTTAAAAAAAAAACTTGATAATTTTGCCGACTTGAAAAAAAAATATAAAAACAATTGCCATCGACTTGAAATTCTCCAAAATGTCTTTAAATTAATTGTATATTGAGTCCCTAAAATATTACATATCTTTTATTACTAGCGTTCGGGATAATTTTATTTTTCCAAAGAGCGAATTCGTGAAAAAAAAGTCATAATTTTTCCGACTTAAAAAAAAAATTAAAAATTGCCATCGACTTGAAATTTCCCAAAATGTCTGTAAATTAATTGCAGATTGACTCCCTAAAATATTACACATCTTTCATTACTAGCGTTCGGGATAATTTTATTTTTCCAGAGAGCGAATTCGTGAAAAAAAAGTAACAATTTTTCGGACTTGAAAAAAAATATAACACCAATTGCAATCGACTTGAAATTTTTCAAAAAGTCTTTAAATTAATTGGAGATTGACTCCCTAAAATATTACATTTCTTTCATTACTAGTGTTCGGGATAATTTTATTTTTCCAGAGAGCGAATTCGTGTAAAAAAAGTAACAATTTTGCTGACTTGAAAAAAAAATATAAAAACAATTGCAATCGACTTGAAATTTTCCAAAATATCTTTAAATTAATTGGAGATTGACTCCCTAAAATATTACTTATCTTCATTACTAGCGTTCGGAATAATTTTATTTTTCCAGAGAGCGAATTCGTGAAAAAAAAGTCATATTTTTTCCGACTTAAAAAAAATATATAAAAACAATTGCCATCGACTTGAAATTTTCCAAAATCTCTTTAAATTAATTGGAGATTGACTGCCTAAAATATTACATATCTTTCATTACTTGCGTTTGGGATAATTTTATTTTTCCAGAGAGCGAATTCGTGAAAAAAAAATCATAATTTTGCCGACTTGAAAAAAAATATAAAAATAATTACCAACGACTTGAAATTTTCCAAAAAGTCTTTAAATTAATTGGAGATTGATTCTCTAAAATATTACACATCTTTCATTACTAGTGTTCGGGATAATTTTATTTTTCTAAAGAGCGAATTCGTAAAAGAAAAAGTCATAAGTTTGCCGACTTGAAAAAAATATAAAAACAATTGCCATCGACTTGAAATTTTCCAAAATGTCTTTAAATTAATTGGAGATTGACTCCCTAAAATATTACTAATCTTTCATTGCTAGCGTTCGGGATAATTTTATTTTTACAGAGAGCGAATTCGTGGAAAAAAAGTAATAATTTTGCCGACGTGAAAAAAAAATATAAAAGCAATTGCCATCGACTTGAAATTTTCCAAAAAGTCTTTAAATTAATTGAATATTGAGTCCCTAAAATATTACATAACTTTCATTACTAGCGTTTGGGATAATTTTATTTTTCCAGAGAGCGAATTCGTAAAAAAAAGTCATAATTTTTCCGACTTGAAAAAAAAATATAAAAACAATTGCCATCGACTTGAAATTTTCCAAAATGTCTTTAAATTAATTGGAGATTGACTCTCTAAAATATTACTTATCTTTCATTACCAGCGTTTGGAAAATTTTTATTTTTGCAGAGAGCGAATTCGTGAAAAAAAAGTCATAATTTTTTCGACTTAAAAAAAATATGCCATTGACTTGAAATTTTCCAAAATGTCTCTAAACTCATTGAATATTGATTGCCTAAAATGTCACTTATCTTTCATTACTAGCGTTTGCGATAATTTAATTTTTTCAGAGACGGAATTCGTGAAAAAAAGTAACAATTTTGCCGACTTGAAAAAAATATAAAAACAATTGCCATCGACTTGAAATTTTCCAAAATGTCTCTAAACTCAGTGAAGATTGATTTCCCAAAATATTACATATCTTTCATTCCTAGCGTTTGGGATAATTTTATTTTTCCAGAGAGCGAATTCGTGAAAAAAAGTAATAATTTTTCCGACTTAAAAAAAAATATAAAAACAATTGCCATCGACATGAAATTTTCCAAAATGCTTTAAAATTCATTGGAAATTGACTCCGTAAAATATTACAATACTTTCATTACCAGCGTTTGCGATAATTTAATTTTTTCAGAGAGCGAATTCGTGAAAAAAAGTAAAAATTTTGCCGACTTGAAAAAATAAATATAAAAACAATTCCCATCGACTTAAAATTTTCCAAAATGTTTTAAAATTCATTGGAGATTGCTTCCGTAAAATTTAAGTTACACGTTGTTTTACTACACACACGTAATTCCCTGCATTGTTTTTTTTTTCTTACCTTAACTGTTTCTTCGGTGCTATTGACATTCATCCTCCGCGCATTATTTAATTTCTTTTTTCGCAGAATTGTTCTCCGGCACCTTGCTTTCTTTTCAGGCTGCTCTTTTTTTAATTACCGTATTATATTTAAATTATATTTAAATTACACAATTGTTTGTTTACGCAACGTTTACGAACCACACTTTTACTTTCATCATCGTTTATCATCGTTCCAGGGCGAAAAATTGCATCACCGCATGAAATTCGAGCCGCCCATCTTCGCCTACGACCAAGATCTGGGCATCGACAGCGAGATAAGGTACGACATCATCGCCGGCAACGAGAGACGGATGTTCTCCCTGGACGGCAAAAACGGATCGCTGTATTTGGAAAGGGAGATCGACCTGGAGTCGGAGAAGTCTTTGCCGGGGAACACGTTCGTGTTGCAGATACAGGCGTCGCAAGAGGATAATCCTCTGAAGACCGGCGTGGCCAGGGTGGAGATTGAGGTGATGGATTTGAACGATAATTTGCCGGAGTTCGAGGCGGATATTTATAATATTAGTATCGTTGAGAATCTGCCGAACGGCTTCAGTGTCTTGCAGCTGGTGGCCAGGGATCCGGACCAGGGGGACAACGGGGAGTTTACTTTTCAGCTGGAGGATGTTAGCAAGGCGTTCGATTTGGATGCGAGGACTGGATGGCTTTCTGTAAGTGTAAATAATACTTTTTTTCTATAATATATAAGTAGCTTGTAATAGTTGATTATTAAATTAGATTCGGCCGAGTAATGGACAACTTTCTCAATCAAAAATGATGAAAACGAGTGAGAAAGTTGGTCATTGTCACGAGGGTGAAGTTTGCAATACGAGCCCTAGGGAGAATCAGAAATGACATCAACGTTTATATTATTAAATGCAATGCGAAAAAGTCTATTCTGTACATCGAAAAATGTTGCCACCAATAACTATTCTGCCCATTGTCTCAATATATATTCTTACCTTTAACAAACCATTGTAGGTTCGTGATCAAAACGTTTTGGATCGCGAGAAAAGATCATCGCTCTCGATGAGAGTCTACGCGAAGGAAAAAAATCCTTCCGTCGTGATCCAACCGGGAGGAGCCTCGTACGTGAACGTAGCAGTGACATTGTTAGACGCGAACGACAACAATCCCACGTTCATACCCAACAATGTGTACGATTTCGTCACCGCGACCGAGGTGAAGATTGGCGACACGATCGGCCAGATACACGCCATTGATCCAGACCTCGGAAGGAACGGATTGGTCAATTACAACATCCAAAAAACCGCGAACGTTTCGTATCCCTTCAAGATAGACATGCGTTCCGGACTCTTGACGGTCGCCTCTTTGCCGGTTAGCGAGGGGAAGCATCTGTTGTTCGTCGAAGCTTCGGATCAGCCGATCAATCCGAGCGAGAGGAGGTTTTCTCTGGCGGTGGTCACCGTCGAGGCGAAGAGTCACAAGGCCAAAGATCTGCCGGAGTTTATGGGCGCGCCGTACGAGTTCTGGGTTGGAGGGAACGTTGATATTGGGACTAGTGTCGGGCAGATTCGGCTCAGTAATGTCGATGATAAGCTGCCGTTGATGTATGATCTTCTACATAGTTACCATGAAGGAGGTATGGTTTTTTTTTTACTAAACACAATCGAGAAAAATCTGTTTGCGCATTTCGCTTTCGTGTTTAACTTTCAAATGCGCGGTTTTTTTTTCACATTTTTCGGCAATTTTCGGAAAAATGATTTATGGCTTAAGACGTTAAGATTCTGCACATTTTGATGTTTAATTGATTGCGGAGTTGTCCGCTATCAAAAATCCAAATTATGCGCTGTCCTATTTTTACCTTCAAATGTGCGGATTATTTGTACATTTTCGAGCAATTTTCGAAAAAAATATTTACGGCACATTTAAAGATGTTCATATTGTGCATATTTTGACGTTTAATTGATCAAAATCTGTCAACGCATTGCGGAGTTATCCGCTGTCAAAAATCCAAATTGTGCGCTGTCCTATTTTTACCTTCAAATGCGCGGATTATTTTTACATTTTCGAGCAATTTTCGAAAAAATAATTTACGGCAAATTTAAAGACGTTCATATTGTGCATATTTTGACGGTTAATTGATCAAAATCTGTCAACGCATTGCGGAGTTATCCGCTGTCAAAAATCCAAATTGTGCGCTGTCCCATTTTTACCTTCAAATGTGCGGATTATTTTTACATTTTCGAGCAATTTTCGAAAAAAATATTTACGGCACATTTAAAGACGTTCATATTGTGCATATTTTGACGGTTAATCGATCAAAATCTGTCAACGCATTGCGGAGTTATCCGCTGTCAAAAATCCAAATTGTGCTCTGTCCCATTTTTACCTTCAAATGCGCGGATTATTTTTACATTTTCGAGCAATTTTCGAAAAAAATATTTACGGCACATTTAAAGACGTTCATATTGCGCATATTTTGACGGTTAATCGATCAAAATCTGTCAACGCATTGCGGAGTTATCCGCTGTCAAAAATCCAAATTGTGCGCTTCAAATGTGCGGATGATTATTTTTACATTTTCGAGCAATTTTCGAAAAAAATATTTACGGCACATTTAAAGACGTTCATATTGTGCATATTTTGACGGTTAATTGATCAAAATCTGTCAACGCATTGCGGAGTTATCCGCTGTCAAAAATCCAAATTGTGCGCTGTCTTATTTTCACCTTCAAATGCGCGGATTATTTTTACATTTTCGAGCAATTTTCGAAAAAATATTTACGGCACATTTAAAGACGTTCATATTGTGCATATTTTGACGGTTAATTGATCAAAATCTGTCAACGCATTGCGGAATTGTCCGCTGTCAAAAATCCAAATTGTGCGCTGTCTTATTTTTACCTTCAAATGTGCGGATTATTTTTACATTTTCGAGCAATTTTCGAAAAAAATATTGACGGCACATTTAAAGACGTTCATATTGTGCATATTTTAACGGTTAATTGATCAAAATCTGTCAACGCATTGCGGAGTTATCCGCTGTCAAAAATCCAAATTGTGCGCTTCAAATGTGCGGATTATTTTTACATTTTCGAGCAATTTTCGAAAAAAATATTTACAGCACATTTAAAGACGTTCATATTGTGCATATTTTGACGTTTAATTGATCAAAATCTGTCAACGCATTGCGGAGTTATCCGCTGTCAAAAATCCAAATTGTGCGCTTCAAATGTGCCTATTATTTTTACATTTTCGAGCAATTTTCGAAAAAAATATTTACGGCAGATTTAAAGACGTTCATATTGTGCATATTTTGACGTTTAATCGATCAAAATCTGTCAACGCATTGCGGAGTTATCCGCCGTCAAAAAATTCAAATCGTGCGCTATCATGTTTTTAACTCAAAATGCGCACAGTTTTTACATTTCTCAACGATTTTCGAAAAACTTTTTTAAGAATTATTTGATGACCTTAATATCACGCACATTTTGGCTTATCAATATCTGTCAATACGTTGTGGAGTAATCCGCTGTTAACGTGCGAAATTGTGCGCGTTCGTATTTTAAAGTTAAAATGCGCACAGTTTTTGAATTTTTTTGTAATTTTCGTAAAAATGTTTTAACACATTGGCTGCCAACAAGTTTTTTGTACCTTTCAAAAAAAGTGTTCTTTGTTTTTAAGTTTTATTTTATGCTTATTTAATTTAACTCGTGACTGACTAGTCAGTAAGTTTAAAGTAGGTACTCACTATCAATCATCGGTGACTGACGTGTCCCCATTGGAATACTTCAGTGTCAGTCACAGGTGACTGACGAAGCGGTCAACGTGTTAAGGATTAGTTTAAGTTAACTCGTGACTGACAGCGCTAAATAGTAAGTTTAAAGTAGGTACTCACCATCATCGGTGACTGACGTGGAATACTTCAGTATCAGTCACCTGTGAGCGGTCAACGTGTTAAGAATTATTTTAAGATCTGAATGAGAATTGTGGAGTTCTCCGGTGTCAAAAATTTTTGCACAAATTTTGACTACACGCAATCAAAATTTATTATTCGATTTTAATTTTTCAGTACCGTTTGCCGTTGAGGAACGTTCCGGAACCATCACCGTCATCGACGAACTGACAAAATTCGAGCGCGTCCTCTACGACTTCGAAGCCGTGGTCAGCAATGAGAAGAAACTCGCGTTGGTTACCAACGTCACCGTGCACGTCGTGGATCCCAAAGACAAGGACGTGTTTTTGAAGTAAGCAACAATTTATTTTCCAGATGTGCAAATTTTAAGTGCCAACTCAAATTTCTTCCAGGGGTTCAGGAAACTCGCCGATGGAGTACCACGTGAAGGAAAACAAGGCGAAACAATACATCGGAAGATTAGCGGTGAACAACACCACCAATAAAACGTTTAAGTACTTCATAGCGAACCAGCGCGACGTCACCGATCACCTTTCAATTTCCTCCAACGGCTCGCTCTTCACCGTCCAGGCCCTCGATCGAGAAACGAGGGATGTTTACCGCCTGACGATAATCGCGGAATACACGCGTGGTTTGATCACGGGAACAGGTGTCTACCAAGTCGTGGTTTACGTTGATGATGAAAACGACAACGCGCCGACTTTCGAAAGGAGTGAATACGAAGGGAGGATCAAGGAGAACGCGATTGGTGGAAGCGAGGTGATCCTCAACCACGCTTTAATGGTTAAGGATGCGGATACCGGAGCTAATGGCGTGTTCAGCATTTTGTTACAAGGGGAGGGTAGTGAGAAGTTCAAGTTGGATCGCTTCGGCGGGAAGGTGTTGTATACAGGGGGGCACGGGGGGTTGGACAGGGAGGAGACGGCTGTTTACAATCTTACGCTGATTGCGAGGGATAAAGGGGGATTGCAGAATACATCCAGGTTGTTGGTTTACGTGGAAGACGAAAACGACAACCATCCCGTGTTCACGCAACTGATCGTCATCCCCGATCACGGCATCGTGGTGCAGGAGTACGACGAGGCGGGGAATAAGGTGGTGTTCCAGGAGGACACCAACAAGACAGGGGTTTACGGTCTGGCGCAATCTTACGTTAAAACTAGAGGGAAGAACCGGAACAAGGTCTCGCCGATAATTTTAATCCCGGAAGACGTACCGGTAGGAACTTCCGTTTTAAAATTACTAGCTTTAGATAAAGACATTGGTGATAACGCCGTCATCAAATACGAAATGATCTCGGAAACGTTTATCCCGCACGAACGTTCGAAAGTGCCCTTCCACGTCACGCAATACTTCACCGCCAACCCTTCAACCGGTGAATTGATCATTGCGAGAATCCTCCCTCCGGAGTCGGAGTTTCGCATCAACGTAACGGCGACGGATCGCGGGGGTTTGAAGGATTACATCAAGGTGCGGATTTTGGTGAAGGACGTTAACGACCACGCGCCTGTTTTTAAAAAATCTTGGTACACCTTCGACGCTGAAGAGACTTCGTATTCCCGGGATATCCTGGGTAAGATCGAAGCCGAGGATGCCGACTACAAACAGAACTCGAATATCTCGTTCGCAATTAAAACCGATAGGGACGAGAAGATTCCGTTTAAGGTGTCGAAATTCTCGGGGGTGCTGTCGGTGGATGGAGAACTGGATCGGGAAACCAGGGATAAGTATTCTTTCGTGGTGATCGCGCAGGATAATCCCGTAGCGGGGAAGAAATACATGACGTCGGTTAACGTGGATGTTAACATCATCGACGTCAACGATAACGCGCCAACTTTTTACGGATACGACGATCTCTTACCGGCGCCTAAGTTGGAGAACTACCACTCCAACCATCAGATGGTTACGCTGCAAAAGGTCCCCGTGTACTACGCCACGTTATCAGAAAACAGTCCCGTGGGCACGCCCGTGACCAAAGTCTTCGCCAACGACTCGGACTTCACCGGGAACGGAAACGGGTTGTTCCTCTTCGATATTCCTTATAAGAAAAACCGCGACAACATCTTCACCATCGATTCGAAAGAGGGCGTGATCACCACCATCGCGAAATTGGATTACGAACGCAACAAATCCCATAACGTGACCATCGTCGCGTCCGATCTGGGATCACCCAGTCTCACCTCGACCGCGCTCTTAATCGTCACCATCATCGATGTGCCGGATGACGTTCAAACCGTGGAACATCCGGTGTTCGCGCATCGCTACTACGAGGTAGAAGTTGAGGAGAACGTTCCCGTCCCGCTGAAAATCTTAACGCTGAACGTGACCGAACCGTACCGCAACCACAAGCTCAGGTACAGTCTCACGGGGGAGAAGAGCGGTAACGTGAGGAGGATGTTTAAAATTGACGCCAGGAACGGCACCCTTTACATCATCGAGAGTCCCGATCGCGAAAGCGGCGCTTATTACGAGCTGAAGATCCGGTTGGATCAGTACAAGGTCGGCAGGGATATGACCGTTATGGTTTATCCGGTCACCAGCGAGCGTCTGGGAGATTTGGGTAAGATTTTTTTTATCATGATGTTTGTTAAATTTTAAATAGGGATCTACGTGTAAAATTTGAAATGTGTTAATATTAGCTCCCCTAATTATTTGACAGTATCGGAATGATTTAGTACCATACTCAATAGTTTCTGCCGAAGAGTATTTACCGAAATATTTGCAGAAAACTTTACAATTATTTTGAAATAAAAACAAAGGTTTGCCATGATATTAGAATGGCGGATATTTCATTTTGTTGTTGTTTGAAAAAAATGATAGTTGCTGTCAGATTACGATTTACAACCGGTCGTGTATTGCACAGAAGAAAATGATGATGTGGCCATCATGTTACTTTCTCCGACTTGATGGTATCATTTATATTTACATTTTCATGGTTTATTTTCTATTTGAATCATATTTTAAATGTGCATCGAGAGGGCCTCATCCTATTTCACAATCCAACCGGTTGAATAAAGCGCAGGGTTTCTGTAAAGGAATGAATTTATCAAAAAGCGAAAACTGAAGGCAGGGTTTCAATATTTCATCCATCGTCTTCCACCCATAAAACGCTTGTTTATAATATAATAATAATAATAATAATAATTTTTAATTTCTCCAAAGATACAAAGTACATACAAATACAAACATAAATGCATGTAAAATAAAATAATAATATGTTTTACAATTTCGAGGGTGGGATGGGGTGATGGGTGGGTAGGCCCTATGGTAGTGGGTGGGTCTTTTGATGGATGGCGGTGATGGTTCGTAGGCCCTATGGTAGTGGGTTTATTTTGCATTTAAATCATATTTTAAATGTACATCAAGCGGATGAAACTGACGTTTAAAACGTCAAAACTATGAAAGATGGAAAAATTATACTTCAAATTCAAAAACTCAGTTTACTCAAAAACTAAAGGAATTTTGAAAAAAACTTATTCTTTATAAGTTGTTCATTTTGACATTCTCTACAATTATTATTAACGTAAATTTGCTATAACTATTATCGTTTTGTAATTATAAACCAGAAATGAAAAAAAATATATATTTTTTTCTCGAATAACAATGATTTTAAGAAAAAATTTTTTTAACAAAAGTTGTTCATTCATTTGTTGTCTTCAATATTTGTTTAAATGTTTTGGGATATTTTTCATATTTAAGAAGATATTGGCAAAAAACAAAAAACGGTTAAGGTAAACACCCACTTCCGGTATACGAAATTTTACCAAAAGCTTTTCAGTTCTTCGGATTATCAAATAAGACTTATGTTCAAAGTTTCATATCAATTGCTCTATTAGTTTTTGAGATACAGCGCGCACAGACACACACACACACACACACAGACACAATTTTTTTTTCCAGAAATTGTTGAAATGGCATCTAGGGACCCCAAAACGGATAAATCACGATCACAATACTTTCTCGTACTTCGTAACGGAGAAAGTAAAAAATGATAGTTGCTGTCAGATTACGATTTACAACCGGTCGTGTATTGTACAGAAGAAAATGGTGATGTGGCCATCATGTTACTTTCTCCGACTTGATGGTTTCATTTATATTTACATTTTCATGGTTTATTTTCTGTTTGAATCATATTTTAAATGTGCATCGAGAGGATGAGACTGACGTTTGAAACGTCAAAACTATGAAAGATGGAAAAATTATACTTCAAATTCAAAAACTCAGTTTACTCGAAAACTAAAGGGATTTCGAAAAAAACTTATTCTTTATAAGTTGTTTATTTTAGCATTCTCTACAATTATTATTAACACAAATTTACTGTAACTATTATCGTTTTATAAGTATAAACCAAAAATTAAAAAAAATATATAAATTTTTTTCTCGAATAAAAATGATTGTTCATTTCTTTGCTGTCTTTAATATTTGTTTAAATGTTTTTGTGATATTTTTCATATTTAAGAAAATATTGGCAAAAAACAAAAAACACCCACGTCCGGTGTACAAAATTTTACCGAAAGCTTTTCAGTTCTTCAGATTATCAAATAAGACGTATGTTTAAAGTTTCATATCAATTGCTTTATTAGTTTTTGAGATACAGCGCGCAGAGACAGTCTCAGAAACGCATACACAAAAAAAAACTGGTGATGTGGCCATCATGTTACTTTCTCCGATTTGACGATTAGACCAAAACCTTGAAAATACTGGCAAAACATTAAAAAATTGCTGCTTTAGGTTAAAAATCTAAAATATTCGGCAATCAAAAATACGCTGATAGAAATCAACAATTAAACAATAAAACTAAAACATAGGCCAAAAAAAATCAAAATATCGAAAACCATGGTCTAAACATAAAAAAAAACGCAAACTAAAACATCGAAAAATTCAACAAACACATCGAAAATAAAGATTATTTAGGCAAAAAAATAAAAAATTTGGAATAAATTGAAGCGAAAGCAGGTAAAGATCTAAAATATGGACCAAAAAAATGCAGACCAAAATATTGTAAATTCAAGTAAAAGAAAAAATATTTAGCTAGACCCTAAAATAATTCTTTGGCTTACAATAAGTTTCCAATCAGAAACAAAAAAAAAAATAAAATACCAAAAAACTCGAAAATACCGGCAAAAAAATCGCGCATAAAAATCAATAATTCAGATTAGAAAATTTGAAATACGAGTATAACACAAAAAAGCTAAAACTTAAACCAACAATTAGGACCTAAATATCAAAAATACGGACCAAAAAAATCGAAACTTTTAACACGCAACCTAAATTTTCACGCCAAAATAAAGAATATTTAGGCCAAAAATCAAAACTTTGAAAAAAAAAAGAAATTACAGGCAAGAGATCTAAAAATGCAGATAAAAAAAATTCAAGCAAAGAAAAATTGTTTGCCATTTTCACCCTCAAAATAACCCTGTAGTTCAAAGTAAGTTTCCGAACAGAAACTAAAATTGAAAATTGAAAAATTTAAAATATAGGACGAAAAAAAACAAAATTTGGACCAAATACCGAAAATTTGGGGCTAAAAATGAAAAATACTGATTAAAAAATCGAAAATCTTAATAAACAAATGGAAAATTTTAGCCAAATAAAAAAATCTTAGGACAGAAGATCAAAAATTTGGACCAAAAAATCGAAAATACAGGTCAAAATTTAACAAACATGGCCAAAATATTGAAAACATGGGCCTAAAAATAAAAAAATGCCGACCAAAAAGTTAAACAATCGAAAATCTTAACAAACAAATCGAAAATTTTGGCCAAATAAAGAAATCTTAGGACATGAAATCAAAAATTTAGACCAAAAAAATCCAAAATCCAAATAAAAATTCAACAATTATGGCAAAAAATCGAAAATTTATACCAAAAATTGAAAGCACGAGCTTAAAAATCAAAATACTGACCAAAAAAGTCAAAAATTTCAACAGATCAATTTAAAATTGGGACCAACATAAAGAATATTTATGAAAAAAAAATCAAGAATTTAAAGGAAAAAAATCGAAGAAACAGGCAAAAAATATAAAATACGAGCACAAAAATTCTGGTCTAAAAATAATTTGCCCCAAAAATAACACAAGCTGAAATTAAGAAACGATCCGAAACTCTAAAATAATGCCAAAAAAAAATTAAAAAATGGTGTTACTTTTTCCGATTTGATGGTATAGTACTTTATAATAATAATAATAATAATACGTTTATTAACGGGATTCACCCTTTTTTTTACAATGTAATACATATATGTTTACACTTTCATGGTTTATTTTCAATTGAAATCACATTTTAAATGTTCATAGAGCGTGATGATATGCATAGAGATGAGACTGACGTTTAAAACGTCAAAATTATGAAAGATGAAAATGACAAATTATACTTCAAATTCTAATAGTCAATTTACTCAAAAACCAAAGAGATTTCGAAAAATACTTATTCTATATAAGTTGTTCATTTTGGCATTCTCCACAATTATTATTAAAATACATTTGCTGTAAGTATTGTCGTTTCATAATTTTAAACCAAAAATTACAAAAAAAAGTAATTGCTTTTATTTTTCAAAAACCATACATTTCACGAAAAATATTTTCAAGCAAAAATGTTCATTTTTTTGCTTTCTTCAAGATTTGTTTGAGTGCTTTTATAGTACTTTTCATATTTAAAAAATTATCGGAGAAAAACAAAACACGGTTAAGGTAAACACCTACTTCCGGTGTACGAAATTTTACCAAAAGCTTTTCAGTTCTTCGGATTATCAAATAAGGCTTATGTTCAAAGTTTAATGTTCATTCAAGTAGTAGTTTTTTAGATACACAAGCAAACAGGCATACATTTTAAAAGGAATGCATGTTGAAAAATGGTGATGTGGCCATCATGTTACTTTCTCTGATTTGATGGTATCATTTATATTTACGCTTTCATGATTTATTTTCAATTTAAATCATATTTAACGAAAAATAATGTTCGAAGACCGATACTGCAAATAAATACGGAAGCCAATATTAACAATTTTAAAATTTTACTTGCAAATCCCTATGGCCCGCTTTGCAATTCAACACCCTGCAGGTGCGCACCTAGAAATTTGGCTGGGGGGTCTCACGCATATAATAACAAACACAAATATCTGTGTAAACTGAAAATCGTGATATGACATTAAATAAAAGTGCAATGCTATTAAATAAAATTCCAAAAAGCACTATTATTCTATGGCCAGGTTTGGTGGTTAACATTGGGTATATTCATGTCTTGGGGGAGGGGTGGGGGGTCTCAAGCCCGATAGCCACCTCCCTGGCTGCGGACACCCTGTATACGCGTTTCAAATGCTATTTCATGGATTGTGAATTCGATTTCTCTTTCAATTTTCGTTATTAGCGTGTAATATTTATTATTATCTAAGTAAATATTATTGCAGACGGTTTTAGTGAATTTTACAACGCCAGACAGTTGATGCGATCCCAAGTTTTTTTTTTCTTCAGTGAAATTTTTCTAGTGGGATCAACATAACTTTATTGGAAACTCAATCGCTGTAATGGAGGGGATTATTTCGCTCGGGTGTAAAAGTTGGCGATGGGGAAGCATATTTTTGTTTGTGTGTAAAATGTAATCGTTGGAGGTCTGATGTTTGTAAAATTAATTGATTAAAACGCTTACAGTTAGGATGATCGTACGGTTGAAATATTAGTCCGATGAATTACAATTTTATGCATCTATCAGCGGCGGCTCGTGAATATTCGTAGAGACTGGTAAGAGCAATTAAAGCAAACCGATTTTTATACGGTTGAAATTGTAGCCCGATAAATTACCTATCAGCGACGGCTCGTGAATCTTCGTAGACCCTTCTCTACGAAGCAATTAGAGCAAATTTTCTTCTGTAGCCTCCTAGCCGATCTTCCACGAGCCACCGTTGCTGTCGATGACTATTTTTATTAAAAATAATAATGTATATTGAAATATTTACGAATATATCATGTAAGCCACAAAATTTTGTTTCAGAGTTGGCTGTGAGATAAATGAGGTCTGTCTCATATTATTACGTCATGAGACTTAGATTTAAAAAATGAATTAACCTCAGACATGACTGCTATGTTTCTCCCTCTCTCAAGCATGGCGAACTCAGAAAGAAAATTCTGTGGCTAGAATTAGATTTAAAAAATGAATTAATCTCAGACATGACTGCTATGTTTCTCCCTCTCTCAAGCATGGCCAACTCAGAAACAAAATTCTGTGGCTCACACTACACATTACTATTTTCCACAGGTTTGAATGAAGTTAAAGTAATCGTTAGAATCACAGATACAAACGACAATGTTCCCAAATTTACAATCAGCGGAAGACCAATAGTTGCAGCTATTCCAACCAGAGCAAATTTTGGTTATCATATTGTACGACTGCAGGTAATTTTTTTTTTATTAAAGTGTTTATATAAAATGGTTGTCACAGATGATGGCCTTGATGCCGATGATAAGGCATGATTAATTTTACTCGAAGTGTCTATTCATAATAGACTTTTGAATGGCCTGAAACAAATATGTTTTCTCTTTCGTTTTTTTTTCTATTTTTTTTTACTGTAGTTTTCGCCATTCAGTCACGTCCGCGACCCTTTCGTTTTTTTTTTCTGTTTTTACTTAAGCTTTCGCCATTCAATCACGTCCGGGTCTCTTTCGTTTTTGATTTTTTTCAAATATTGTAAATGATGATCAACATTTTTTTTATTAAATGTTTAATGTTGGCGGCGTTTACTTCGTGGTACATCTTGATTGTAGATTGGAATAAAACACTTTAACTTTTTTATACCACTATATTTTATTTATGTGACTATGTTTGAAAATGATCAGTGAATGGTCGAAACTAGTCACATAAATAAAATATAGTGGTATAAAAAAGTTAAAGTGTTTTATTCCAATCTACAATTTTTTTATTATTGATGCAGAAATCTAGTAGATTAAAATTCTTTAAATTAATAACAGCCTTTTCACATGTGTTATTTTTAATTAAACTATTTGATTTAATAAAAACCTCTTTACATTTTTTTTGTAAAAGAAGGAGAAAACGTGGTGCCGTCATTATAATCAATGTTTTTATTAAATTTCTTCGTTTAAAGAAAGAAAAAACGTACTTTTGTTATTGTAATTAATGAACTGTATCTACGATTGTTTATATAATTGATTTTTTTTATCTTTAGGCTACAGATCCCGATTTGGGTTTGAACGGTGAAGTCCGCTACCAGATACTAGGTCGCGCCGACGAGGAGACTCGGAGGTTTTCCATCGATCCCATAACGGGACAGGTGCGCGCGATTTCGAATTTCGCCAGAGATGCCGGGAAAGTGTTCGGTTTCGATGTTAAAGCCACCGACAGGAAAGGCGCGGATGATGGAACTTCCTCGATAGCGAACGTTTTTGTAAGTATTTAGATGCAACAAATATTTACGGACAAAATTGATCATCATGTATTTGTTTTCAAATATTAAAACATACAGGGTCCTCCATAATTGGTTATAACCAAACTAAAATACTCAAATGTATGTTAAAATATACAGGGTCTTCGACAATTGATTACAACCAAACTAAAAAATACGAACGAGACGAGGGTTCTGATCTTAAAGTATACAAGCTCTGCTACAAAGGTTGTAACCGACGTAATATTTCCCTTCTGGAAGAAAACTACACTAGTGCATATTTTAGTTTTTTTTTTAATATTAGCAAACGAATGCCATCGCAACAATCGCTTTACAGACAACTAAAATATATCATTTATGAGTGGCGTAAATGGTGGATGCGCCGGGAAATCACGAGAATAGTTTTTGTTCTCGCATTCGTTGGATGAGAATGAATATTTTTTAATATTAACATAAGGATGCTTCTACATAAACAAAATAATATAATTAGGGAATGAGAAACACAGTTTTAAGAGCTGAAAGAATTAGAATTAGGTTCTCATATAATTCGTGGTGAAACATTTTGTAATATACAGAAATAACAAGTGCTAAGTGTGTTATTTTTGTATACTAAAATAATTTATAAAAATTTACGCTTATAACAAACATGAATATAAATTATTAATAAACACAGTTTTATTATCAAAGAATAGCAATCAAATATTTTATATACAAATAATTGTTATTTATTTTCAGGTTTACGTTCTAGATGAAGAAAAGCAATTGGTCTTAGTGATGGGATCAAAACCCACAGATGTTGAAAGAAATATGGATAACATCACACAGTAAGTAATATTTCAGTACTGGTATTAATATTAATTGTTTTCCTTCCTTTTGAATCAATGGTGGAGTTGCGCAAGCTAAGACTGAAACAAGTTCTGTTCTCGTGTAGTTATCTCGTAATCTACGGTAAGGGTGGTTTCAGATTTTTGTGGGACAAAAAAGTAGAATCAGTTTTGAGTAATTCTGGCAAGTTTGATGGTAGTGGCTTTTGTTTTTCCATTTTTTCAATCAATCTTGGAAATGCAAAAGCCAGAATTGCGACAAGTTGTGTTCGTAGGGCGATTATTTCAAAATCTAAAGTAGGGGTGGTTCCAGATTTTTGTAGAATCTTAAAGTGGAATTAATTTTAGGTAATTCTAGAAAATGTTACTTTCGTTGTAGATTGAAATAAAACACTTTAACTTTTTTATATCACTATATTTTATTTATGTGACTAGTTTCGACCATTCACTGGTCATTTTCAAACATGAGTAACTTAAATTACGGCTTTACATTTCTTATATATTTATTGCAACGCTTCAAACCCAGCCAATATTAAACATTTACTTTCGTTGTCTTATTTTAGTTCTGTTCTCTTGTAGTAACTTCATAATTTAGAGTAAGGGAAAATGCACAAGTTCTGGTATTGTGCAATTATTTCCTAATGTAGGGTAAGGGTGGTACCGGATTTTTGTAGAATCATAAAGTAGAATCTGTATTGAGTATTTCTGGTAAGTTTTACGGCAACGGCCGTGGTTTTCTATTTTTCTTAATTAATCGGGGAAATGTACATTTTAAAAACGCAACATTTTTCCTCATTTTTTCCTGGCCAATAATATTTTTCGCAAAAATAATTACTCTGCACGCCTTTTACCGTCATAAGAGTCGCCATGAATTTTTTCAAATTTTTCTGAGACCCAAAATTTTTTCCCATTTTTCCTGTGTGGAAAAATGGTCGAAAATCATAAAATGGCCAAATAACTTGTATTATACATCAAAATATTCACAAAAGAACGAGCAATATGCAGTTAAATTTTTAGCCAAATCGTACTTACAGTTTTTTCGTTTTGCGCTCTCAAAATGAGCACCCGTAATTTGACCAGAAATTTTGGTCAATTTTGGATTTTTTTTTGGTGCCGTCTCACAAAACAGATATTGATGATATTACATGAGTTTGTAGCTACATTCTTCCAGAATCCAATGTTTCCATTCATAATTACTTGTCGTATTCACGAACCGAGATTCGTTCGTTCGAATTGGTCGGTGTCCGATAACGTCAATCTGCAGGGTCTCGGTATTCGCTTCCCATAAGACCCTATGTTAATTTTCAGCTGGTGAAAAATGATAGAACAAATTTTTTTTCGGGAAATAATTACTCCACACTCGTTATCTAGACATTAAGAACCGTCATGAATTTTTTCAGATTTTTCTAAGACCCAAAATTTTTTCCCTTTTTTCCTGATTGTATGGAAAACGGGCGAAAATCATGAAATGGTCAAATGACTTCTAATGTGCATCAAAATGCTCACAAAAGAACGGCGAATACGCGGTTATATTTTTAGCCAAATCGTACTTGCAGTTTTCCAATTTTGCGCTCTTAAAATGGGCACTCGTAATTCGGTCAGAAATTTCGGTCGATTTTGGAATTTTTTTGGCGCGCTCTCGCAAAACAGATATGGATAATATGACATGACGTTATAGCTACATTCTTCTAGAATCTATTGCTTTTATTCGTAACCATCTGCCATATTCACATACCGAGATTTGTTTATTCAAGCGTGCCGCTGTCCATTAGCGTCAATCTGCAGAGTCTCGTTATTCGCTTCCCGTAAGACCCCATGTTAATTTTCAGTTGGTGAAAAATCTCATAGAAATTTTTTTTTCGGGAAAATTATTACTCTAGATGATTTTTATCATCATTAGGAATCGCCATGAATTTTTTTAAATTTTTCTGAGACTCAAAATTTTTCCTCATTTTTTCCTGACTAATGGTATGAAAAATGGTCGAAAATCATGAAGTTATCAAATGACTTGAAATATACATCAAAAAGTTCACAATTAAACAGAGAATTATTGGCTAAATTTTCAGTCTAATCGTACATGTAGTTTTCTTGCTGGCCGCTCTTAAAATGAGCACTCGAAAGTTGTCCAGAAATTTTGGTCAATTTTGGTAATTTCTTGGCGCGGTCTTAAAAAGTAGATATGGATGATATGACATGAGTTTATAGCTACATTCTTCTAGAATTCATTTCATCCATTTCCAAGCATCTACTATGCCTACGAACCGAAATTCATTTATTTGAACGAGCCGGTGTCCGTCAGCGTTAATCTGCAGAGTCTCGGTATTCGCTTCCCATTAGACTCAATGTTAATTTTCGGTTGGTGAAAAATGGTAGAAAAATTTTTGTTTTCTGAAAAATAATAAGTCCGCAAGACTTTTTATTGCATCAAGAACTGTCATGATTTTTTTCAGATTTTTCTGAGACTCCAAATTTTTCCTCATTTTTTCCTGACTAATAGTATGGAAAAATGGTCGAAAATCATGAAATGGTCAAATGACTTGTAATGTACATAAAAATTCTCACAAAAGAACAGGGAATACGCGGTTAGATTTTTAGCCAAATCGTACTTGCAGTTTTCTAGTTTCGCGCTCTTAAAATGAGCACTCGAAAGTTGGCCAGAAATTTTGGTCAAACTTAGTATTTTTTTGGCACTGTCTCACAAAACAGATATGGATGATATGACATGAGTTTTTAGCTACATTCTTCTAGAATCTATTATTTTTATTCGTAACTATCTATCATGTTCACAGACCGAGATTAATTTGTTTGAACGAGCCGGTGTTTATTAGCGTCTGACTGCAGGGTCTCGGTATTCGCTTCCCATAAGAACCTATGTTAATTTTCGGTTGGTGAAAATTTTTTTTTTCGGGAAAATAATTACTCTGCACGGCTTTTACTGTAATTAAAAACTGCCATGAATTTTTTCAGATTTTTCTGTGGCCCAAAATTTGTATGGAAAAATTATAAAAAAATTATACATCAAAATGTTATTAATACAAGTTTTGCATAGGTCAAAAAGAAAAAGAATACACGATACAAAACAAATAATAATCTAAGTACTGAAAAATACAACACATAAAATAACATTTTATAAAATAGTACGTACATCTATCGGCACAAATTTTATATTTGGTTAAAATAAAGTTATATTTAGGGATGATGGGTGGGTTCTTTTCTATAATATAGTGGTGGTGGGTGGGAAATGTTCTTCAACGTAACTAGTTTAACACACGCCGGGATTTAAACAATTTAATTGGTTTACCAATGAAACACAAAGTCTTTAGTGATCTTCGTCTTCTTACATAACGATTTATACAATTAGGACTCATTCCTGCCTTTGTTCGATAAGCTGCAGTGTGAGATTATGTAAACTTATTCGCAGAATAGATTGTATTGCAATTTCAGAAAACAAAAATAATTGTTTTACAGAGCTCTGTACAACGCCACTGGGTTCGACGTGAGAGTCAGAAAACTGGAGCCACACTTTGACAGAAATCAAATTGACAACAGCGCGTAAGTTAAATCTGTAGGGTAATTGATAATTAATCATGAATCATCCTTAGTCATTTTTTCTTTGCTCCATGTTTTAACTTTTCAGTCTGTTATGATCAGAAGTGCAACGGAAAAGTAAATTGACTTAATAAATATTTTATTTATTTAATGAATGCTTACGACAACATATTGTTCGTTAATTGCTAAACTGTAGCATGAAATAATAATTGAAGTTGATGAAGTGTTTTGTATTTTATTAGACGGAAACCAATTATGTGGTTTTTTATAACTAATAACTTCCGGAGGGGCCCTGGTTTTATATTGGGCGGATATTCTTAACGAAATTTTATTCTGTTGCAGAACTGATTTATATTTATATGCTGTTGATCCAAAACTGAATACAGTGATTGACATGGATGAACTTCAAGCGTAAGTTACACACAAATACATTCACTTATAATACCGTAAGTTATTTCGAAAGTCCATAGCGCTTCGTTATGATTATCATCCTAATCCGCAATGAATATGTGACGATGATAAAGCGGATATGGATCCAGCCCAGTCAGTAATTGAGGAGTTGAACTGCAAAACTCAACAAATCCACTTTTATAATTTGTTCAGAAACCGCGAAAAACATTCAGGAAGTCTATTTGTTGCTTAGAAAAATCAATGTTCAGCATTTTTAAATATGATTTGTTGCGTTTTGAAAGGTAATTCACACATATTCGGATTTATCTATGTTTGGACAGTAAGAATCGATACCAAGCTCATTTTGGTCCAAAATTGGATTAGTTGAGTTTTGCAGTTCAACTCGTCAATTTAACAATTCAGCCTAGTCCGCAAATAACTATTCAATTTTTTTAGGAAACCAAACATCAAACCCTCAATTTTATCTTTAGCGACCATTAAAAATCTTGCATTGCATATTTATAACATACAAATTTTGGAATTAATTTAATTACTACTATTTTTAGTATTATACAAAGCAACCAACTAGAAATAGAGCAACAATTGAACGGTCCAAAAGTTTTGGCACTGGCCAGCGGCGCAATCGAACGAATCCGCTTCAGAAGCCAAAGGGTGGTCCTCTCCACCCTAGAAGTGGGCGTAGTGGTCCTGGGTTGCGTGGTCTTCGTCGGCGCCCTCGCCACCGCCATCTGCGTCATATGCGTGCGTAGGAAGAAGAAGCGGTAAGTTCAAAACAATCCCCGATCCGCAGCACCAACCCCACCGTCCGAATCCAGCATCTAGAATAGAATGTAGTACAATGTCTTGTTGCATGCGCTAGAATTCTGCAGAAGAGTTATTCACACGGCCAACCGATCGGTTTCCCAATAGCTTCCCTTGGGAAACCGGGCCTGTTTCCGAGCTCTTTCGGGGACGGCCTCAGGTACACGGAGGAAGATGTCGACGTGCGTCATACTGTTTTCCACCGGCAGCACGAATCTAGCTGCCCGAGGTTTTCGGGGCGCGGATCCTCCTACCCAAAGGAGAGGTCGAGGAGCGTCGGCGCTCTGGAAACGTCCATAGCCTCCCTGCACTCCAGCGGAAAGGATTCCGGCATAGCCGACGGGATACAGTGCCAGTGCGGCCAATCGCAATCCTCCGAAGACAGCAGCAAGTAAGTGTGCGACCGGATTACATAACCGCGTTATTGATGGTGAAGTTTCTTAGCGGTTACGAGGATTCTCTACAGTCGATGACCGCGAGGAAGATGCGCGATTCTCTCAGGTACGGATCCTCCAACGAAATCCAGAAGTACTACAGCAGGCGCAGATCGTTGTCCGACGATCTTATGCTGGGCGCGACGAAGCCCAGGTACTACCAGCACCATCACGCAAAGTCGACGATGAATCTGCAGGACCACAGTCCGCCGCTGAGGAAGTCCAGCGAGAGGCTGATCCTCGCGTGTCCCATGAACCCGTGAACCTTTAACGCTTTAGTCAATTAGTACACGAAGTTACCACTTAATTTATAATGTGTAAATATTGAGTTCTTTTTAAGTTGTGAGTGATATTTGTATTATTATTTGAAATTCAAAGACGAGGATGTATTTATTTTTTATGTTTATTAAGTGTCATCGTGCAATAACGAAGTTATCTTTACAAATTAGTTTGTACAAAAGTGAGTTTTATATGCTAGTGTCTAAGTGGAATTTAAAAATAAAATTATATTCTTGTTTCATTGCGTTTATTTGAAAAGAAATTATTAACTAGATTTGTTTAATTTTCACGAAATGCCCTCGATGAATTTTGATAAGTTTTGCAGGAAACATTCTATGAATTTTGATAAATTTTGCAAGAAACATTCCAATCATAAGTAGCTTTAAAATGGGAGAAAAATCCGAAAATTGGTTATCACTAGTTTTTCCGGAATTTTCCATCGAAATCGATGCTTTGCAAAATACGCACCTTCGACTAATTTTTCTTAATTTTTACGAAATGCCAATACGCCAAGTTGTGATTATACCTTTCTGCGACCAATTATTAAAAATTCGATCTACCCCCTTTTTCACCACAGATTGACTGTACTATATCTTTCAGTACTCATTATTACAATTATTTTGTTGGTGTAAAAAAGTTAATAAACCATCCACGATTGTTGCAGTAAATAGCACTCTATGTAACACATTAAATGCACCAGAGTGTTGCCGTAGATCCAGAAAACCGGAAAATTCCACCCACACCCTTCTGGGCCAGCACACTTTACGTGGGAGCAGTTTATTCAATTTGCTAATGCTCTTATTTATTACCATCGCAGTTTCGAAACTAGCATCTCTGTGTATACATATCCTGCATCCCAATAATTTTCTTACAGTTTAGTCGCGTGAAGTTGTCGTAATACAATTACAGTTGGAGTAATTGAGAGATACATTATCCGAACATTAATAATAATTTTGTATCACTGCTTAGACACAAATAATCAATTTAACAACATAAATGATCTATCTTTATGAATCGTTTATCTATGATGATATCTCAAAAATAATTTGTCAAAAGTTTTTCATAAATTAATTTCTTCTTTTTGTGGAGGTACTTTAATTTTTCCCAGAAATGGACTGTTTCTATAGGCAACTGAATATACCGTGCCTACAGGCAACTAAATATACTATGTCCTTAGGCAACCGAGTATACCGTGATTATATGTAACCGAAAATACCATGCCTATAGGCAACTAAATATACTATGTCTTTAGACAACCGAGTATACCATGCTCATATGCAACTGAATATACAATGGCTATAGGCAATTGAGTATACTATGTTTTTAGGCAACCGAGTATACCATGCTTATATGTAAATGAATATTCCCTGACTATAGGCAACTGAATATACTATGTCTTCAGGCAACCGAGTATACCATGCTTGTATGCAACCTTTAAGCAACTGAATATAAGATGTGAGCCACATAATTTTGTTGCTGAGTTGGCCTTGACTGAAAGGGAGAGACATAGCAGTCATGTCTGAGATTAATTCATTTTTCTTAAATCTAATTCAAAGTCTCATCACGTAATAATATGCGACATAACTCATTTATCTCACAGCCAACTCTGAAACAAAATTTTGTGACTCACACGATACTATGTCTTTAGGCAACCGAGTATACCATGGTTATAAGCAACCGAATATACCCTGCCTACAGGCAACTGGATATACTATGTCCTTAAGCAACCGAGTATACCGTGCTTGTATGTAACCGAAAATACCATGCCTATAGGCAACTAAATATACCATGTCTTTAGACAACCGAGTATACCATGCTTATATGCAACTGAATATGCCCTGACTATAGGCAACTGAATATACTATGTCTTTAGGCAACCGAGTATACCATGCTTATATGCCACCGAAATATAACATGCATATGGTCAACTGAATATACTGTCTTTAAGCATACGAGTATACCTGCTAAGATGCAACCAAATATACCATGTTAATAGGCAACCTAATATACCATGCCTATAGGCAACCGAATATACCATGCTTATGCGCACCTGAATCTACTATCTAGAGGCAACCGGGCGACGGAGAGTTTTGAATATACCGGTGCGCGCGCTCAAAATAAAGGATTTGAAATGTGAGTAAAAACGTTTTTCGAATTTTTCGAAGACGGTAGCGGCCGTTACTCCATATAATTTTAAAAGTAAAAATAATTATGGTAAAAACATATAAAAATTTTCAGTTTCATAACTTTGATTAATGAGAAGAAGCGATCGTTTCTCCATATGATTTAAGAATAAAAAAATAATTTTTCAATTTCGTAACTTTGATTAATGAGAAGACAAAATGAACTTTTGGTCAACTGATCGGCTGTTGAAAATATTACAACATACAAAACTTTAATCCAAGAGAAGCAAAAATAGCATTCAACGATTTGGAACTTTAAAATGTGAAAATTGTCTTCAACGATTTGAAAAATTCTTAAAAAATTCGTCTTTCGTCGAATTATTTTTAAAACTTCAAAATCAATTTCCAATTAGTGCTTTAATAACAACCTGTAAAAGTAATTGACATATCATGGCCAGAAATAAAAATTAAACGCTTAAAATTAGAACTTTAAAATTTGAAAATCGCATTAAATGATTTAAAAAATTCTTAAAAAATTCATCTTTCATCGAATTATTTTTCAAACTTCAAAATAAATTCACAGTGAGTGTTCTAATGATACCCTGAGAAAATAATTGATTTATCACACCCAAAATTAAAAATTAAACGCTCAACATTTGAACTTTAACATGTGAAAATTGCATTAAATTTCTTAAAAAATTCATTTTTCGTCAAATGATTTTTAAAACTTCAAAATAAAATCACAATGAGTGCTTTATTAACACCCTGTAAAAACAATTGACATATCATAGCCAGAAATAACAATTAAACGCTCAAAATTTGAACTTTAAAATGTGAAAATTGCATTCAATGATTTCAAAAATTCTTAAAAAATTCATTTTTCATCAAATTATTTTTAAAACTTCAAAATTAATTCACAGTGAGTGCTTTAATGACACCCTGTAAAAACAATTGACAAATCATAGCCAGAAATAAAAATTAAACGCTTAAAATTTGAACTTTAAAATGTGAAAATTGCATTCAGTGATTTGAAAAATTCTTAAAAAATTCATCTTTCATCGAATTATTTTTAAAACTGCAACATTAATTTCCAATTAGTGCTTTAATAACACCCTGTAAAAGTAATTGACATATCATGGCCAGAAATAAAAATTAAACGCTTAAAATTAGAACTTTAAAATTCGAAAATCGCATTAAATGATTTGAAAAATTCTTAAAAAATTAATCTTTCGCCGAATTATTTTTACAACTTGAAAATCAATTCACAATGAGTGCTTTAATGACACCCTGTAAAAACGGTTGACATATCATAGCCAGAAATAAAAATTAAACGCTCAAAATGTGAAAATTGCATTCAACGATTTGAAAAATTCTTAAAAAATTAATCCTTCGTCGAATTATTTTTCAAACTTTAAAATCAATTCACAATGAGTGCTTTAATGACACCCTGTTAAAACAATTGATATATCCTAGCCAGATATAAAAATTAAACGCTCAGAATTTGAACTTTAAAATTTGAAAATTGCATTCAATGATTTGAAAAATTCTTAAAAAATTAATCTTTCATTGAATTATTTTTAAAACTTCAAAATCAATTCACAATGAGTACTTTAATGACACCATGTAAAAACAATTGACATATCATAGCCAGAAATAAAAATTAAACGCTTAAAATTTGAACTTTAAAATGTGAAAATTGCATTCAACGATTTTAAAAATTCCTAAAAAATTCATTTTTCGTCGAATTATTTTTAAAACTTCAAAATACATTTACAATGAGTGCTTTAATGACACCCTGTAAAAACAATTGACAAATTATAGACAGAAATAAAAATTAAACGCTTAAAATGTGAAAATTGCATTCAACGATTTTAAAAATTCTTAAAAAATTAATTTTTCATCGAATTATTTTAAAAACTTCAAAATCAATTCACAATGAGTGCTCTAATGACACCCTGTAAAAACAATTGACAAATCATAGCCAGAAATAAAAATTAAACGCTTAAAATGTGAAAATTGCATTCAACGATTTTAAAAATTCCTAAAAAATACATCTTTCATCGAATTATTTTTAAAACTTCAAAATAAATTCACAATGAATGCTTTAGTGACACTCTGTAAAAACAATTGACAAATCATAGCCGGAAATAAAAATTAAACGCTTAAAATGTGAAAATTCCATTCAACGATTTGAAAAATTCTTAAAAAATACATCTTTCATCGAATTATTTTTAAAACTTTAAAATAAATTCACAGTGAGTGCTTTAATGACACCCTATAAAAACAATTGACAAATTATAGCCAGAAATAAAAATTAAACGCTTAAAATGTGAAAATTGCATTCAACGATTTTAAAAATTCTTAAAAAATTAATCTTTCGACGAATTATTTTCAAAACCTCAAAATCAATTCAAAATTAGTGCTTTGATGACAATCTGTAAAAATAATTGATATATCACACCCAGAATTACAAATTTTAACCTTAAAATGTGTAAATTGCATTCAACGATTTGAAAAATTGCTCAAAATTAATTCATTGCCTATAAAAACAATCTCAGGATTTACACAATTTAAAATCTGGCAACGCTGGTTATAGACGGTGGGAGTTCAAAAAATAAATCATTATTTAATGTAATTTCATGCAAAACAAAACTCACATGCTGTATTTATTTAAGGACCGAAATATCACGGTCGATTAGGCGATTTGAGAAAGACCACAAATTTTTAGAAATCACGTTTAACACTACAATTTATGTTCGTACTTCTGTCTTTACTACTGAAGAAGCCGTCGACCTAGGCAGTGGCGTGCGCAAAAGGCTCTATAAAAAAATCTATTCATTACTTTATTATATACATATATATCATATCTTCATTAACTACTTCGCACCTATGCTGCTTTGATTGTGTTATAGCATAATCTGTTTTTTCTACGAAATACTATTCCACTGTCACAAACAAATTCATTTATGCAAAAAAATATGAAAAAATATTCCATAGATGGCGCTTTTTGCTTGTCGCCAGACGTGGCGACCTGGGCGTGAAGAGGTTAACAGGTTAATTTGTTAATAATGTTTACAAGTATTTAATCATATTGTTAGCCTGTTAACTGGCTATCGACTACCTTATTATTTTGTTAGTTGAATTATAGTTTTATACTCACACTCTTAGTCGTTACATACTTCAATTCATTAAAAAAAACCTACGTGTATTCACCTTAAAAATACACGAACGAAATCATACAAAGCAAACACGCTTTGACATCTCTCCGGAATTTAAGTTTCCGGTTCACTGGGGATCGAATATACAGATGTTTACGTTGAATATTTATCTAATTTTCAATCGGCTTAGTCTGTTTTCTCTCTTTTTTTTTTCGTCTCCGTCCGAAAATATGCGAGTCGCTCCTCCGCTTTTCTAATTTAGGTTGAAATAGGATGTAGCTGACGTTTTCGGGAAAATAATGCCTCCATAAGATCCACTTAAAGGAATATATTGGCGAAGGCCAGACTATCGATGTGTTACACCGTTCAAGTTTTTGATTTAATGTAATTGATACGGCGGGATTTTTATACCACTTACGTTTATGAATTATACGTGCAATTAGAGCGTTCGGTTTTATGGCATTTGAAGTGGAGGTTATTAATTAAGTTCAATAAATTTTTATAAATTGAAATACCAAATATATCGGACTGTAGTTTGCTGCAAAATGTATTCAAATTCTTCGACGGCATTTTGTAAAAATTAAGAAAATCCAGTCGAAGGTGCGTATTTTGCGAAGCATCGATTACGGTGGAAATTTCCGGAAGAACTAGTGATAACCCATTTTCGGATTTTTCGTCCATTTTAAAGCTTCTTATGATTGGAATGTTTCCTGCAAAATTTATTAAAATTCATCGAGGGAATTTCGTAAAACTTAAGAAAAATTAGTCGAAGGTGCGCATTTTGCGAAGCATCGATTTTGATGGAAAATTCCGGAAAAACTAGTGATAACCCATTGTCGGATTTTTCTCCCATTTTAAAGCTACTTTTGAATAGAATGTTTCCAACAAAATTTATTAAAATTCATCAAGGGCGTGAAAATAAAAAATAAAAATAGTTGAAGACGCATTTTTTGCAAAGTAACGATTTCGATGAAAAATTCCGGAAAAACTAGTGATAACCCATTTTCGTATTTTCGCCCATTTTAAAGCCACTAATGATTAGAATGTTTTCTGCAAAATTTATTAAAATTCATGGAGGCCATTTCTTGAAAATTAAGAAAATCGATTTCGATGGAAATTTCCGCCAGCTTGAAAAAATTTTAAAATTGAAATTTATTGATCGTACGAAAAAAAGCTCGAAAATTATAGACATCGAAGTATGCAACAATTTTACCTGATCGGTTATTACCATCAGACTCAGTAATTATTTATATTTTTAATTTTGCTATTAAATTACAGTTAAATTGCAACTTATCCCGGCAATTACACATAAAACGATAAATTGGCAAACTTGACGTATTAATGTCGGGTTTCTGGTATCCAGGCCCGTGGAATTACTTGTAAATTAGCGACCATTAGCTGCGGATATCGTTAGGAATCATGACAATGTGCACCGCCGTAAAAATTATCAACCATCTCTTATTAGTTTCATAAACATATCATTACCTTTAAACCGCCGAGTATATAAACCGAAACCGACAAGAATTTTCATTTACAATCGTAAAGTTTGTCAAATACATTGCAGTTGTATTTTAATCACAGATAGAAAAAATGTATTTACAAACGGTGTTTTTGTTATCCTTCGCAACGGTTGTATTGGTGAGATTTTTTTTAAATATTAATAGTAATAATAATATATTTATCCAAATTACAAACATAGTGTTCTGTAAATAAATTTGAGACAACCTCGCTTGTTGCAGAAGCATTAAAAAGGGTGTTGAATTGCAAAGCGGGATTTACATGTAAAATTTGAAAAGTGTTATTTATTTGATAGTATCGGTCTTCGTACATTATTTTTAAAGCTTTTTAAGCTGAATTATTTGGTACCGTAGTTAATAGTTTCTGTATTTATCGAGCAAAAAACTACAATTATTTTGAATCAAAAACAAAGGTTTGCCATGAAATCGTAATGGCGGATATTTCATTTTGTTCTAAAAAGTGACAGTAGATGGCACATTACGATTTACAATCGGTCCGTGTATTCTACATAAGAAATAGTATTTATAATTCAATAGTTATTCTATACGTGAATTTCAATAACCAGCAAAAGTACCATTCAATGAATAATTACTACTTTACTTTACTAAATTTAAAATGTGTTACAATTGGCTCCCTTAATTATTTTATAATATCGGTCTACTTACATGATTTTTAATACTCATTGAGTAGTACCTTCGCTGGGTATTTGCCTTCTCCGGAAATTCAACACTCAACACCTTCATTTCTTAAATGGTACCTGAGTAAAACCATTTACTTATAAATACTTTTTCTTCTGTATAATTCAACAAAAGAAAAAATATGGCAAAGACGACACTTTACTCAAGCCAATCGAACGTTTTTTCAACAAGAACTAGCCAAAGCAGATTGGTCTTCCGTATTAAATGTGCCAGATGTTGATACAAAATTTGCAAACTTTAAAATAATCTTTCTACATTATTTCAATAAAGCTTTCCCGATAAAATTAGTCAATTACAAACATAATAGACCAGATGATCGCTGGATAACAACTGATATAATTAATAAGTCAAAGGATTTAAAAAAATTACAATGGCTACTCAAAATAACAGGTGATGAAACAGTAAAAAACAAATATAAGGACTTAAAGACATTATATAATAAAGAGATAGAACAAGCTAAAAAAAAATATAACGATAAAATTATCACAAATTCAAAAAACATAACAGCGGCCACATGGTCATTAATTAAATCTAGTGTACATGTTAGCAAAAATAAATCACAATCTAGCTTGATCTCTATTAAACTGGAAAATAAAGAAATTTCTGACCCTAAATTAGTGGCAGAATTTTTAAATGATTATTTTATTTCTTCTACAGTGGAAATCTGTAATAAACATCAGCATACTGATATAACACATACAGAACCACAATCGGTTGTGGCAAGCTCTCTAAATTTAATATCCATTCAATGTCATGAAACAATATCCATTATAAAATCCTTTAGCAATAAGAAAAACGCTGGACCAGACGACATCCCTTGCTTTATAGTGGGGGACGTTGCTGATGAGGTGGCACCCCCCCTAACAGACATCATAAATACATCATTTGCAACAGGGAAATACCCAGAAAAACTTAAACAATCTAAAATAACACCCATACATAAAAAAGGGGATAAACAGAAACCAGAAAACTACAGGAGTATAGCAAATCAATCAATATTTTCTAAAATCATAGATAAAACGATGAATAAAAAACTAACAAACTATTTCGAATCAAATCAGTTGTTATCCACCACTCATCATGGATTTATCCAGGGCAAAAGCACCACAACAGCATTATATGATACAATCAAATATGTGCTACACCACCTTGATGAAAACAGAAAGGTTGCTGGTATATTCTACGACTACAAAAAAGCATTCGACACGGTAGATCATAAATTATTAATCAGAAAACTTAGAAACTACGGCCTCTCAAACCCTTTGCTATCATGGTTCGAAAGTTACCTTAACAACCGAACCCAATATGTAGAAATTAAACAAGACAATGAACAATTAAAACAAATAGCCTATACATCAACAATAAAACCAGTACAAATCGGATTACCACAGGGAGGAATATTATCTCCGTTGCTATTTATCATTTACAGTAATGACCTACACAATAATTGTTCTTTAGGGCCCAATGCTCACCTAACACAATATGCTGACGATACAGCAATTATAATCCAAAGTAATAATTTCGAAAATAACATAAAGTATAGCAATTCAATAACTAAAAAAATGGAGGACTGGAGTACGAAAAGCAACTTATATTTAAACACTAATAAATCAGCCATAATAGAATTTTCCATGCAAAGCGGAAACGCAACAACTAAGAATCGTAGCATGTTGGTACGGGGGTCAAAAGGAACAATACCGGTAATCGATGAATTAAGATATCTAGGAATCTACATTGACAAACACTTAACATGGGAGAGACATATACAACATGTAGAAAATAAACTAAATTCAGGACACTATGCCCTCCGTAATCTAATTAAGTGCGTAAACCAATCTACACTGTTAACATTCTACAATTCAAATATTAAAACACATCTCGAATACGGAATAATAATATGGGGAAACTCGGTGCACTCATCCAGACTTTTCACCATTCAAAAAAAAATTGTAAGGCTAATTGCAAGCGCACCGTGGGGCGACCACTGCAAGCCACATTTTAAAAAATACAAAATAATGACAATTTGGTCATTATACCTATACAATGTTGCTATGTATATGTGTGATAACAACACAGAATACAGAACGAACAAAGATATAAGCCATAGACAAACTCGAAACGCCTCCTCCCTAACAATACCCAAACACAGAACGACATTATATGAGAGGGGAATAAGCTACATGGGAATAAGAATTTTCAATAAACTGCTTCCCCTAATAGAAGCATACAAAAATCAAAAACACTTAAAAAGATTCTTGAAGGATTATTTCCTAAACAACCCATATTATTCTACAGAAGAATTTTTCAAAGACCAATGATCACATATAATGTCAAAACATTAGATAGGGTATACCAAATTATAACTAGTTCTAAGTTAGCCTCATTGTAATAGTATAATTTTATAATTTTATCATCGACGTTTATATATACATAACATGTGAATGTATTAGTAATAATCTAGTATTAGGATAATATAATGTAAACTCTAGTTTTAGAAAACAGCAACCGACCATGTAATATTCTTAATGAATCAATCTACTTGTAAATAATAAATAAATAAATAAATAAATACACGACCGGTTGTAAATCGTAATCTGACAGCAACTGTCACTTTTTTCAAACAACAACAAAATGAAATATCCGCCATTATGATATCATGGCAAACCTTTATTTTTATTTTAAAGTAATTGTAAAGTTAGCGGCCAGAAAAAAATAGGACACATTTTTCGTTTAGTATGAATTAATTTTTTGTTAATAAATTAATTGCAAATATTATCTGAAAAACTTTAAACTCATCAATAAATTTCAGGGTGTTCACGATTTTGAAGTCCACGCCAGAGAAACTTATGATCACGTGAGGGAAAAGTGTTTGGCCGAGACTAGTGTGGATTTAGGTAATGATTAACGAGGAAAAAGATTTTTAAGAAAATTGTATGAATTAAAATACTTTATTTTGTATTCAATTACATTCCAAGATATAACACGAGTGAACATTTTCGTCTAATTAAAATTATATTCCTTATTTTCCAGCAATGATCGACCAAGCCGATAAAGGAGTGTTCAACGAAGACAAAAATCTCAAGTGTTACATGAGATGTCTCTTCGACAATTTCAACATGGTAAATTTAAAATCTCACTTATTTTTTTATTAACAGTGTTAAATATGTTAAACGCTGCCATCTCTCGGCCTATTGTGTTTCCCGCACGCGTGTTATTCATGCAAATAGCTCAAGTCCTAGTCACTACTAGTGTTAGGAGCTTCTTCAGAATATTGGTCGCTGGCCTTTCCTCCTAATTTTTAAACGTCGAAGAGTTTTTTTTTTTAGTGAGTGAAAAACCGCGTATGAAAGTTACGAAAATTCAGATAGTAACGACCAGGAAGAGCTAAGATTTTCCAGAAAAATAAATACAAATACCCACGTAAATTGACTGGAAACGCCTATAAATCGATTAAATTTTATTTTTCTTCAAAATTTTTTTTTTGCTTAAGAGCTCCTCTGAACACTATTTGTGGAGCTTCCATAAAGATATGCAAAATTACTTTTTTCGTAAATAATGCTTAAATCGACTGGAAAAGCCTAAAAATCGATTCATTTAATTTTTCTTCAAAAAATTTTTTTTTGTTATTTTTCAAGTCCAAGAACTCATTCTGAACACTATTTGTCTATAAAATAATTTTTGTGGGACTTCCAGGAACTGAGATACGCAAAATTACTTTTTTTTCGTAAATAGTGCGTAAACGCCTAAAAATTGATTAAATTTAATTTTTGTTCAAAATTTTTGTTTTGTTTTTTTAATATCCAAGAGCTCATTCTGAACACCATTTGTCTATAAAAGAAATTTGTGGGACTTCCAGGAACCGAGATACGCAAAAGACTTTTTTCGTAAATAGTGCGCAAACGCCTAAAATTCGATCAAATTTAATTTTTCTTTCAAATTTTTTTTTTGTTTTTTTTCAAGTCTAAGAGAATTCCGAACACTATTGGGTTTAAAAATATTGTGGGGCTTCCAAGAACCGAATTGCCTTTTTCGTAAATAGTGCTTAAATCGACTGGAAACGCCTAAAAATCGTTTAAATTTAATTTTTCTTCAAAAAATTATTTTTGTTATTTTTCAAGTCCAGGAGCTCATTCTGAACACTATTTGTCTGTAAAAAAAAATTTTGTGGGACTTCCAGGAACCGAGATTCGCAAAATTACTTTTCTCGTAAATAGTGCGTAAACGCATAAAAATCGATTAAATTTAATTTTTCTTCAAATTTTTTCTTTAATCTTTTTACGTCCAAGAGCTCATCTGAACACTATTTGTCTATAAAAAGAAAATTGTGGGACTTCCAGGAACCGAGATACGCAAAATTACTTTTTTCGAAAATTGTGCGTAAACGCCTAAAAATCGATAAAATTTAATTTTTCTTCAAATTTGTTTATTGTTTTTTTCAAGTCCAAGAGCTCATTTTGAACACTATTTGCCCATAAAAAAATTTTTGTGGGACTTCTAGGAATTAAGATATGAAAAATTACTTTTTTCGTAAATAGTGCGTAAACGCCTAAAAATCGATTAAATTTAATTTTTCTTCAACATTTTTTTTTTGTTTTTTTTAAGTCCAAGAGCTCATTCTGAACACTATTTGTCTATAAAAAATTGTTTGTAGGACTTCCAGGAACCGAGATGCGCAAAATTACTTTTTTTCCTAAATAGTGCGTTAACGCCTAAAAATCGATTAAATGTAATTTTTCTTCAAAAATTTTTTTTTTGTTTTTTTCAAGTCCAATAGCTCATTCTGAACACTTCGTCCATAAGAAATTTTTTTATGGGACTTCCAGGAATCGAGATACGCAACATCACTTTTTTCGTGAATTTTTCTTCTAAATTCTTTTTGTTTTTTTTAGTGTAAGAGCTCATTCTGAACACTATTTGTCTATATATATTTTTTTTGTGGGACTTCCAGGAATCGAGATACTCAACATTACTCTTTTCGTAAATAGTGCGTAAACGCCTAAAAATCGATTTTTCTTCAAATTTTGTTTTTGTTTTTTTCAAGTTTAAAAGCACATTCCGAACACTATCGGGCTAAAAAAAATTCTGAGACTTCCAAGAACCAAATTACTTTTTTTTTCTTCAAAATTTTTTGTTTGTTTTTTTTCAAGTTTATGAGACAATTCTAAACACTAACACGATCCGATTAGAACTTTTACCGTCGTTTCAATTAATAATCATTAATTCGTTATTATTACTTATTGCCTGCAAATTAATTTAATAATTGCTAAAATTGTATTTAACAGACATTTTCAATTATAACAAATTTTCCTAAGTGCTTTAATCATGCGGTTATTTTTTTATTATTGACTCAATGACATTAAAAACCATTGTACGATTCTACGTGTTGTAGTTTAAAGACGATGGATACTTAGATTTGGCGGAGATGTTAAAAATCATCCCCGAGGAACATCAAGCTGATTATTTACCCATGCTCAAGGCTTGTCTCAAAATTGGTAAGATTATTTTAAATTTACTTTTCACTTTGCCTTCAATTAACCAACCCACCATCTCTTATAATTATCAAGATGGCAATGCAGCTGCATGGAATTTGTAACACCCAGTATAATTCATAATTAATAATTTATTTTTTTATTTTTAGGTGGTCTCGGAGATATATGTCAAGTCGCTTTTGATCTTCATAAATGTTATCACAACGAAAACGCAGAAGTAAGTTGATTAATTATTTATTTATTTTCAACGATAATTTGATAACAAGAAGGGATTTTTCTCCGACTGAATATTACAACAAAGTTGATTAATTATTTATTTATTTTCAACGGTAATATAATAATAAAAAGTGACGTTTCTCCGACTGAAGGAACAATATCTTTCGGCCCTTAAAATTTTGTATATTTTATGCAATTATTTTACTTTTTCAGCTCCACTTTTTGCTTTAAAATCTGCCGAATTTACCACAAAGACGACTCCGAGGAAATATTCTTGTACGTGCAATTACGTTTATAAAGTGTAAGAAAATATTCTATGCAATCAACCATCTTAATAATAAAATAAAATTTTTGAAATTATACTACTAAACCATATTTATTCGGTTACATATTAAACTACAACATGAAATATTACCATTTCGACATCTCCTTCATCTCGTGATCCCAGTTCCAACTACAGAATAAAATGCAGCTGAAATTATTTAAGTAATATTAGTTCTAGTAAATTTTACAATTTTTAAATATAATCAAATATACAGTTCTATGACTTTAGCTTTCGCCACTCAGCAGTGGCGGCTCGTGGAATATGTTGATGGTAGAACCACTTATATAGTATATTTCCTTTTTTGAAGAAAGAAAGAAAGAACGATTTATCTTCCTCGCCATTCAGCAGTGGCGGCTCGTGGAACATGCTGATGGTAGAGCCACTTATACAATAAATCTCCTTTGTTGAAGAAAGAAAGAACGATTTATCTTCCTGGACCAAAGTAACTGGCGAAAAAGTGTTTTATAAATTAATTAAATTACTAAGCTTGAAACTACAGGTAGTGCCATGGCTCATTGGCTCTATATAACGAGCCGCCACTGCAATTCAATCACGACTGAACAGTTTCATAAAAACTGATAAATTACACACAGCTTCCATCTGTCGTAGACAACTCAATATACATTTAAATAAGTGTAATGTAATGTAAAAGTGTGCGGTAATAATATTACGTACGGTTTCTATGGAAACGACAATTCAGCCGAACTTTGACAAGATGGTATTCCAATTTGTCTTTATTTTACCATAATAATTTTACTTACGATTATTATTGGTTAAGATTTTTTTTATTGCAATGTTATAGTAGTAATATTTAATTGTACAAAATACTTACTTCAGAATTAACTTTGTACCAGCATAGATTAGTCTGGAACGCTGTGTCACACATATCAGTTCCAGCTAAACAAAAAGTTACCCGATATTAATATGCAATCATTAATTGGAGAAACATTGTTTAAGTTTAGTTATTTACGTCATAAAGTTCTGTGCGTATGTATCTCAAAGAACCGAATTACTTTTTTCGTAAATAGTGCTTAAATCGACTACCAAATATTTTCAAAATAAACTTTGATCGAAAAGCGTAAAAATAAAGTTAGTTTTTGATCACCAAATTTCAATTTTAATTAACGCCATTAGCCATTCGCGAAGTGCTATTTAGTACTTTGGGGCATTATTCTGTCATAATTTTATTCAATTGTCATGTTAGATATGGAATCTATTGGCACACTCCTGCTCCAGATGTATAAAATAATTTGTAAGAAAAAAACAAGATTACCAATATTAGCACATTTATTCACCAACTCCAAGTAATCATCGTGATGTTGAGGCGGAATAGCAGCAATAAGGGAATCCGTGTTGATGGTACCATCATCGTTGAACTACAAAATTAAGATTGAATAAAAACGTATTTCATAATTTTTCTTGAATTAAAAATTAAACCAAAAACGAAGCTCTGATTATTACAAATAATTCTTAAAACTCGTAAATGCATAGCTAATGACTTAAATTTAGTATTTAGCGTGAAGAAGCTTCTATGGATGGTTAATAACTTCAATTTTTTTTACTTTTTCCATTACGAAGTACGAGAAAGTATTGTAATCGTGATTTTTTTTTAAATTTTTTTTACGGAAATATCTGTTTTTGGGTCCGTAGATGCCATTTCAACAATTTCTGGAAAAAAAAATAATTCATGTCTTGTGTGTCTGTGTGTGTGTGTGTCTGTCCAAACCTCTAACTTTTATAGTTACCGAGATGGCAATGCTAATAATAATAAAACATTTATTTACGGAATTCGCCTTTTTACAAAAATAAAACATGTTAATTAAAGTATAGGTCGAAACAATCCTAAAAGCATCGAATATGTAACACCCTGTATATATGTTCTGTGCGACAGAAATGCAAACTGCCACAAACAAAAATATTATCCATGTAGAATAAATATGAAACTTGCCATTCTGTTTATTATTGTGTAAAATATTTTATATTTACCTTAGCGAACGCATCCACAAGACATTTTACATAGCATTTGGTGATCGGATCTTCGGAGAAAATGCCATCATTAATTTGATCGATCAACTCTGAAAATATAATTAAAAATAATTACGTAAATAAATTAGTAAGTGTAACAAATATTATTATTTTCCGTATTCTTCATAAATACACCCATAGAAATATCACAAATATTTGGTATTAATATTTTAAGATAAAATTAAGATAATATCACAAATATTTGGTACTAATATTTTTGAAGTATTAAACCAACAATTAACTACGAGGATGGTTCAAAAATTAGGGCGAGGAAAGGTCTCTCATGCCATCAAATTGGAGAAAATTGGAGACCATTCTGGACACTATTTGGTTATGAAAATAATATGTGAGAACCACAGAAACCGAGACAAGCAAATTTTTTTTTTACTTGGATCGTTCTCACATTGACTGGAAATGCCGAAAAACGATTAAATTGAATTTTTCTGCATCTACATTTTTTGACTGCCAAATGGATATTTGCTATTTTTTATATTAAACTTTAAGCTTTAAACTAACGATTAACTGCAAGGGTGGTTCAAAAAGTAAGGTGAGAATAGGTCTTTCTTACCATCAAATCTTTTGATTTGATTTCAGAAAAGTTTGTATGGATATGGGTTTTAAATTCTTCAAATCATCTATGGTTATATAACCGAAACCTACTGATGATCTATTTTCTTTATTATCGTTAATGTTTGCTACTGATACAAGTAAGCAAAGATTTAAATCATTTTTTTTTATTATCATTTCCTTCTGATGCAAGTGACTGTAGATTTGCTCGTATTGTCCTTCTAACTACATACCTGCCTGTGCACCAGTTTCTGCAATGCACCTTTCTCTTATGTGCTGGTAGTTTTCCTTAATTTCATCTTCCCATTTACTAGCCTGCAATTAAAAATAATAATAATGTCACTTTTCACAAATTTAGAAAAAAATCGTTTTCGCACACTTTGAACGTCCGTAGCGGCTGAACGAAGACTCCAAATCGAACGCGGTTTTCAAATATGTGCTCCTTATACATAAATTAGTCGGATTCGAAAATGGCGATTTTTAGTTGTTGATAAAAACTTATAAAAGTACGAAGTACAAACTTTTGCACAAAAAATGCAACTTTTTTAATAATTATCGTAGATCATTGAAGTATACCTTCTTTTTCATCAGAAAAACGAGAGAAATTGATTGGCGTACAAAAATTTCAGCTATCTTCAATAGCAAAAAAAATAGCGTGTCACCGTGAGCATTTTAGAAAATTAAAAAAAAAATTGATTTTTCAGAATTTGATCGGCCGTAGCGGCTAAACGAAAACTCCAAATTGAACGCGGTTTTCAAATCTGTGCTTCTCGTACGTCAATTAGTCAGATTCGGTTAAAATTGGCGGTTTTTAATTTTTGACGAAAACATGAAAATCTATCCAAGGGTCCCCCCTTCTTACTTTTGCTCAAAAACTGGCTTTGAAATAATTTCATGAAGAAACCACTGGTTCGATTCGGGGTTTCTATACATCACTGGAAAGAACCCTTCAAGAGGCTTTAAAAAATGTACTTTCGCAAGAACAAATGTCAATTTGAAGCCCGTGATGCGTCAGCAAAGAAAACTTGAAAATGGAAAAAATCGAAAAAATCAACTTTTTTAATAATCATCGTAGACCTTAATGTATTACCATTTTTTTCATCAGAAGTAAATCGATTGGCGGTAAAAAAATTCATCTAGAAAAAATTGCAAAAAAGTTAGCAGGTCACCATAAACTTTATGGAAAATCTTGATTTTTTTTTTTAACTTAGAACAGCCATAGCGGCTAAACAAAAACTCCAAATTGAACGCGGATTTTAAATATGTGTTCCTTGTGTGTCCGTTAGTCGGATTTAATTAAAATTGGCGATTTAAATTTTTTGACAAAAACCTGAAAAATCATCCTTTTTCCCAAAAATTGCATTTAAAATGATTTCCTGAAAAAACCACTGGTTCGATTCGTAGTTTCTAATTTTCATAAGTATATTCATAAATGTATTGTCTAAATACAAATATTTTATACACCAATAAATAACTTACAGTAGATATTTCCATCAGGGAAACGATTCCAACGATTGCAACCAATTTGAAAATCATGTTGTTCGTCGACTTAAGAAATTACTTCTAATACCACAAACACCACACTTTCTGGATTTATACTCTGCCGAGAGATAATTGATAAATTACTGCCTACACAACTGGGAGTAAATTAGTAATATATTGAAAGATTATACACCTTGCCTATTATTACTTCTAGTCGATAATTATTCATAATTTCGTGTTGCTTTTATAAAATAAAAATCATTTGATTACAGAGAAATTTTATTTTAGGAACAATGCATGCTTACGTGGGCGTGTAGTAGAATTCATTCAGGTAAACACATTAATGAATTAATGTCAGTATGCAAATATCATTGTCACTGTTTTTTTTTTTTAATATCATTTTACAGACCTCCCGTCTTCTATAGCTCAGTTACTAATTAAGTTAGGATTTCGATATTTTGTAAAATATATGTGTATCCTACGATGTATTTCAAGAAAATATTTTTGATTATACAGGGTGTCCCAAAAAAGAGTGACGTCATGATGATTTATTTTTTTAAATTACATGCTATGTATTTTATTGCTGATTTGGGTACCTTTTATGGTTGCCTATATACCCCTATAATTTTATTGGAATCGATTCAGGGATATCGGCAAAAAAAAATAAAAACTAAAAATAATCAGTTTTGCACTGTTGGATAAAAAAATGAATAAAAAATAAAAATAGTGCCTTGTTAATAAAATCATACAAGGTGCTTATTAAATAAGGTCTGATAGTCCCGTTAATCAAGTTTGATCGATATGAATTATACAGGGTGTCCGAAATTTAGTGTCAAACATTGCGAAATTTAAAGCACTTTATTTTTCTTATTTTAAATTGGAGCCCCTGTATATTTTTATGTCATTACATGCGGGATTAAAAAACAAACATTTTTCCTTATAACGACCCTGTCCAAATTCCTAACGCATTAAAAGTTATTTACAGGAAACTCGTTTTATCAACCATTTCAATAGCCATTTTACTGAATAAAAATCGGAGGTGGCTTTGAAAAACAATTTATTGACATTAAAATTTAACACGGTGGCAAGAGACTGTTTTGACTTTAGTAATGTAAAAGTTTAAAGCATTGTTAACTTAAGCTTTTTGTACTCAAGAATTATTTTTTCCATGACAAAATATTAGGTGGCAATAACACTCATTGTGAAACAGTTTTTGATGACATACAACTTTCATTACAAAACACTTAATTGTTTTTGGTGTTTCCACAGGTTGATTTGAATAGGAGAAACCGAGATTTTGCACCTGTTAAAGTTCGTTCTGTGGAGAAAATAATGTGAATGCGTTCAGTATATAAATTGAGCCTTACGCCGCGCCGTAGAATAAAACGGCAGTATTTTCCCCCCAGTAAAGGTATAAGGAGCTTATACCCTAATATGTATGATGTACGTTATCGCCTCAGTGAATTTCCACATCCCCGCAGCAGCGGATAATATAATTTATACCTTTCCCCCCTCAGGAAAATAGAAAAGGGAACGTCCCCCCGCGTAATCTAATCACACGATTAACCCGACGCACATACGCAAAAGTTTCAAATTAAAAACGTTAGAAAAAAAAAAAAAAACGTTGCGCAGACCCTCTCGCCAGTTTCCACCCACGCAACTGCACCCGCGTCGCGACGCTCGTCGGCGCTCGGCACCGCACACTACTCAACGGACCGTGGACTGCGCTGGTCGTGTCCAAGAAAAACGCGTTTTTCCAAACGGAACTTTTTTCGTGTGCGCACTTATTGATTTCTGAAAAAAAAAAGGAAAAAAAAACTTTTTCAAACTAATGACTCCGATTTTGCGGTGTGATGGGTGTATAGATTGTTGAATTAAATGGCAGAGTATATCGACGTCCAAAAGTTACAACCGAAAGGATCAATGCAAGAAATATCCCAGCTCCACCTCCAAGAGGATGACGAGTACAGCTTCAATCCCAGGAGATTAGTGTCGGGCTTCCTGTCGACCGCGGATCCCATCAGCAGGACGCTTAAGAACGCCACGGAGGAAGGGAAAATGCTGTCGGTGGAGTATCTCGTGAGTATCTTCGACGTCGTCGGCACGCACACCGAGGGCAGCGACATCCACAGGGCCCCCGTCTTCGAGCTGGGGATCAAGTCGAACGGTCCGATGATGATGATGAACGCCTCTCTGAACGCCACGGAGACGTCGCTGCTGCCGGAGATGTACTACAGGCACTCGATGGCGATGACCGCCGTCTACTGCATCGCCTACCTTCTGGTGTTTGCTGTCGGACTAATCGGGAATTGCTTCGTGATCGCCGTGGTTTTCAGATCGCCGAGGATGAGAACTGTTACGAACTTTTTTATTGTTAACTTGGCCGTCGCGGACATTTTGGTCATCGTGTTTTGTCTACCAGCTACTTTAATGTCCAACATATTCGTCCGTAAGTATTCATGTTATCTTTATCTAAAACTCGTTCTTCTCTATTTTTATAAATACGAAAACACAAAGCAAAAATTACTATTGAGCTAATTTGACAAGTATTCTAAGGGGTCTTCGCAGAGGAAGTTTTTATGCAGAAATTGAATTTCGGATTTAAGGCGTATCGACAATTAAAGTTAACTCCTCTGTTATAACTGAATGAAGAATAGCAATTCGAAATATTCTAAATAATATTTCTCAATCGCCAATGGCAGATGACCACAGAAGTAAAAAAAAAACAGGATTTTTCTTCGAAATTGCTAACTCTAATGATTATAATACAATAATACTACAAATTCTGCTAGTTGGACTTTCAGTTTTAAAACTTTACCATCTTTGTTAAAGAATAACAAAATAATACTACAAATTCTACTAGTTGGACTTTCAGTTTTAAAACTTTACCATCTTTGTTAAAGAATAACAAAATAATACTACAAATTCTGTTAGTTGGACTTTAATTTTTAAAACCAGTTAAGATATCTTCATTGGGAAACTTTTAAAGATATATGTTTATAGGAACCTTTTTTCCTTTTGACACTGTTAAAGTTTCCCCAAAAACAATCTGAACTACCCTGTATATATATTTATTATTATTATTCAGATTAATAAACCTAGAAAATAATTTGATGTAGCGATTATTATTAATTACGCATGTCAACACCCAGTATATAATTTACTCGGATTTTCAACACCATATAAAGGGTTTAAAATGAATGGTATGAAGATTATATTTTTATTTACAGATTATGCTTTTACGGACTGAAAATTGTGTTTTTCATAAGAGAATTTTACTATTCAAATATATTTCATTCGAGTTCAGACATTAATAGAGCCTTTTCCTCCGCTTCTTTTTTTCCGCGGCACGCACGATTTTTTAACGTTTCCTTCTAATGTATTCCTTGTGTGTCCGATCTTTTATGCCCCAGGAAATTTAGTTTGAAATATTACGTTTTACATACAGCGAATATATCTTCACACATTGTAATTAAGTTTAAACTGAATTGAAAATTTCAACCACAGATAATGATATAATGTGGAAAGAGAGTTATATAAATCTAAATGACTCCAGTTAAAGTGTTATCGTAATTAATAATGAACACATTTTTTTTTCTTCAAAAAATCTTTAAAATTGCTTCTGGATACCTAGAAAGGGATATTTTCGAAGTCTCCCGAAAACAATTGCCATAGTTGTCAAAACTTAAGAATTTCCTCAACATTATTTCTTTTTGATGAATTTTAAAAAGCTACAAACATCCCTTACTTAGATTTTAAAATAATCGCTCCTAAACATAATGTGTTTCAATTTTCCAGTAACGCATTTTCAAAGTCAAAAAAATAGAAAAACATTCGCTACTTGTGCCAAACTTTAAAAACTTACTCAAAATTGATTTTTCTTTATGAATTTTTAAAAATGTAGAAGCAACCCTTACGAGGATTTCAAAATCTTCACACCTAAACACACCGTGTTCCAATTTTAAAGTTGCGCATTTTTGAAGTCTTAAAAAAAATATAAAAACAATCGCGGCAAGTGTCAAACTTTTAAAATCTACTAAACATCGATCTTTCTTCATGAATTTAAGAAATCTGCAAACATCCCTTTCATCGATTTCGAAATAATCACTCCTAAACACACGGTGTCTCAATTCCCAAGTTGCGAATTTTCGTATTCCTACGAAAAAAAATAGAAAAACAATTGCCACAAGTGTCAAACTTTCAAATTTTACTAAAAATCAATTCTTCTACATAAATTTACGACAGGCCATAAAAATCCTTGCTGAGATTTTGAAATATTTACACCCAAACACACTGTCTTATAATTTTTAAGTTGCGCATTTTCGAAGAACTCTTGCTTAGATTTAAAAATAATCACACCTAAACATACTGCGATTAAATTTTCAAGTTGCGCATTTGCGAAATGCTCCGAAAAAATAAAAAAGCAATTGCCACAAGTGCCAAATTTTCAAAATTCATTTAAAATCAATGCTTCTCTATGTATTTAGAAAGACCCATAAAAAATCTTTGCTTAAATTTCGAAATATTTACAGCCAAACACACTGTGTTATAATTTGAAAGTTGCGCATTTTCGAAGTTTAAAAAAAAAAATACAAAAAATGTTGCCACATCTGTCAAACTTTCAAAATGTACTCAAAATTGATTTTTCTTAATGAATTTAAAGAAATATGCAAACAACCCTTGCTACTATTTCAAAATAATCACCCTTTTTCAAAATCCCCTGAAATAAAAAATAGAAAAACAAGTGTCAAACTTGCTCATTTACTCAAAATCAATTCTTCTACATGAATCTAGGAAAACCCATAAGAAACCTTTGAAACCTTTGAAATTTTGAAATATTTACACCTAAACACACTGTGTTTTAATTTTAAAGTTGCGCTTTTTCCAAATCCTCCGAAAAAAAATAGAAAAACAATCGCCGTAAGTGTCAAACTTTAAAAATTTACTCAAAATTGATTCTTCTTCATGAATTAAAAAAATCTAGAAGCAACCATTACTAAAATTTTAAAATAATCGCATTTAAACACACTGTTATCAAATTTTCGAATTGCGCATTTTCAAAATCCTTCGAAAAAAACATTGAAAAACAATTGCTATAAATGTTAAACTTGCCAAATTAATTCAAAATCAATTCTTCTTCAAGAATGTAGAAAACCCCACTAAAAACGCTTGTTAAAATTTCGAAATATTTACATCCAAACAGACGGTGTTGTAATTTTAAAGTTGCGCATTTTCGAAGTTTCCAAAAAAATACAAAAACTTTTGCCACATATGTCAAACTTTCAAAATTTACTCAAAATTGATTCTTCTTAATGAATTTGAAGAAATCTGGAAACAACCCTTGCTAAGACTGCAAAATAATCACACCTAAACACACTGTGGTTCAATTTTCAAGTTGCGCATTTTTGAAATTCTCCGAAAAAAATGGAAAAAAGTGCCACAAATGTGAAACTTGCAAAATTTATTTAAAATCAATTCTTTTCCAAGAACGTAGAAACACATTTAAAAATCCTTTGCTAGGATTTTGAAATATTTACACTCAAACACACTGTGATTTAATTTAAAAATTGCGCATTAAAAAAAAATAATAGAAAAACAGGCGCAGCACCTGTCAAACTTTCAAAATTGACTCAAAAATAATTATTCTTAAAGAATTTGAAAATATCTACAAACAACGCTTGCTTGGATTTCTAAATAATCATACCTAAACAAGCTGCGATTAAATTTTTCAAGTTGCGCATTTCCGAAATCCTCCGAAAAAAATTGAAAAACAATTGCCACTTGCATAAAACTTTCAAAAATTACTCAAAATTTATTATTCTTAATGAAATAAAAAAATAAAAACAAGCTTTGCTTAGATTTCAAAATATTCACACCTAAACACACTGTGATGAAAATTTTAAGTTGCGCATTTTCGAAATCCGCCGAAAAAGAATTGAGAAACAATAGCCATAAGTGTTAAACTTTCAAAATTTACTTAAAAATGATTCTTCTTTAAGAATTTGAAAAAATCTGGAAGGAAACATTACTTAGATTTTAAAATAATCACACCTAAACACATTTTGTTTAAATTTTTCAAGTTGCGCATTTTCGAAATCGTGCGAAAAAAACTGAGAAACAATTGCCACTCGTGTCAAACTTTCAAAAATTACTCAAAATTGATTCTTCTTAATGAATAAAAAAAAATAACAAACAAGCTTTGCTTAGATTTCAAAATATTCACACCTAAACACATTGTGATGAAAATTTTAAGTTGCGCATTTTCGAAATCCGCCGAAAAAAAAATTGAGAAACAATTGCCATAAGTGTTGAACTTTCAAAATTTACTTAAAAATGATTCTTCTTTAAGAATTTGAAAAAATCTGGAAGCAACCATTACTTAGATTTTAAAATAATCACACCTAAAACACATTATGTTTTAATTTTAAAATTGCGCATTTCGTCTTTCGAAAAAAAATAGAAAAACCATAGCCACATGTGTCAAACTTTCAAAATTTATTCAAAATTGATTCTTCTTAATGTATTTTAAAAAACTTATGAACAACCTGTGCTAAGATTTCAAAATAATCACACCTGAACATACTGCGTTTTAATTTTCAAGTTTTCAACTTTTCGGAAAATCTGCACAAATAAATTTATTATATAGCCATTTAATGGGCTAATAATAATCAAATTAATTCAAATATTTACAATTGTAATATTATTAGCCTGGTAATAATGAGTTTGAAAGAGAGTGTATATTAAAAAAATAATAACAATTCCTTACTTGATTATAGTTATAAATAATGTATTAATTCAAAAATAGTAATCAACTGTAATTTGTTGGTTTTATGTATCAGATATTTATGCAAATCCCTTGAATACATTTATTCCACGCTTATGCGGCAGGCAATAATTGAATGCAATTTTCGGAGACGTCTCTGTTTCCCACATTTTTTTTTATACACAATGTGGGTCAAGTGTCGTGAATTATGTAAAATACGACCCAAATGATGCCGGTGGAGTTATTGAAATAGTGGGGGGACCTACCTCGCCCCCCCTCTCTCTCTCTCTCTATTTTAGGGCGCTTATCGATCCTACAGGTACTATTATTTGTGTGTGAATCTTTCCAAACGAACCCCCAGTATATAAATATTAAATGTTCTTGCAAAGTAGGCCAACCCCAGTCGAGTTGGGCCGCTGACCCGGTCAATATATATGTCACTAACGCCAGGTGAGACACACGATCGTTACCGAGGCCGCGTTTATATCAATTTACGTGTGCGTGCGGGGGTGTGTTCGAGTGCAATCGAAAAAGAACGATTAAATATGAATTAGGAATGGATTTAGATTGGTCGAAGATTGTTTGTTTGGTTTGTGAATTGGAAATTTTAAGCGTGCACGCCCGGCGCATCCACCAAAAATTCACGCACCATATTATTAGGGACTGTAACTTGAAATAGATATTAATTCAAGGAGATAAAGCCCCAATTTGCAAACTAGAGAATTCAATTAGAAACAGAAATGAAAAAGAAAAAATGGAATTGAAAAGATCTCTCTCAGAAGACATCATTCAAAATAATCCCGGTGTCAGCCGCCACCTGTTAAATTGTATCATTTATCTCCGATCCGTTCGGAGCAAAGCTCGCAAACAATTCCCGGGGTCGCCTAAAAGGGACACGGAAACTTTTCTTGTAGACTCAAAGTTAATATATCACTTCATAACGTGCATCTGTTGCGGCCGAAATTTCCATCCGGTTCGGCTGCTCTTTTCTTTCCCCACCCCACCCCCGACATTTTTCAATAAGGGACGAGATTAATTATATCGCCGAATCGCTCCTTAATTGATCCGGAAGAAGAAAATTCTTCACGTGACAGAATTTCCACGTTATTATACGCATATTTCACGTGCCAGGTTTCGTGTATGATGGCCAGCTATTACAGAATTTTATTGGATCGTACATTTTTGTTGATTTTCTTTTACAATATTAAGGAGCAGATATTACATGACTTGGTCTTTAATTAATTACAAGTACAGAAACATTACCAATTTTTTAAAAATTATCAAGGAAAAGTTGCAAAGGCTTTCCTTAAAATCGTTACGATGAACGACCTGAAATAACTCAAAAACTAGAGGGGGCGTATTTTTCGATTTTAATGTATTTTCGAAGAATGATTCATTGCTGATGTAAATCCAAAATTTGGTGAAGATCCATCACGTGATTTTCATAAAATTTTAAATAAAGCGAAATTTTGATAGCAAAATCTGCACCCAGTGAAACGAACTGATATTACTCAAAAAATAGAGTGGGCGTATTTTCTGATTTTAATATATTTTTAAAGAACGACTCATTGCTGATGTAAATCCAAAATTTGGTGAAGATCCATCGAGGGATTTTCATAAAATTTTAAATAGAACGAAATTTTGATTGCAAAATCTGCACCCAGTCGAAACGAACTGAAATAACTCAAAAACTAGAAGGGGCGTATTTTCTGATTTTAATGTATTTTCAAAGAAGGACTCATTGCTGATGTAAATCCAAAATTTGGTGAAGATTCATCGAGGGATTTTTATAAAATTTTGAACAGAGCGAAATTTTGAAAGCAAAATCTGCACACTGCCAAAACGAATCGAAATAACTCAAAAACTAGAGGAGACGTATTTTCTGATTTTAATGTATTTTCGAAGAATGACTCATTGCTAATGTAAATTCAAAATTTGGTGAAGATCCATTGAGGGATTTTCATAAAATTTTGAATGGAGCGATATTTTGATGGCAAAATCTGCACCCGGTCGAAACGAACTGAAATAACTCAAAAACTAGAAATGGCGTATTTTCTGATTTTAATGTATTTTCAAAGAACGACTCATTGCTGATGTAAATTTAAAATTTGGTGAAGATCCATCGAGGGATTTTCATAAAATTTTGAAACGAACGAAATTTTGATGGCAAAATCTGCACCCAGTCGAAACGAACTGAAATAACTCAAAAACTAGAGGGGGCGTATTTTATGATTTTAATATATTTTCAAAGAATGACTCATTGTTGATGTAAATCCAAAATTTGGTGAAGATCCATCGAGGGATTTTCATAAAATTTTGAATAGAGCGAAATTTTGATGGCAAAATCTGCACCCGGTCGAAACGAACTGAAATAACTCAAAAACTAGAAGGGGCGTATTTTATGATTTTAATATATTTTCAAAGAATGACTCATTGTGGATGTAAATCCAAAATTTGGTGAAGATCCATCGAGGGATTTTCATAAAATTTTGAATAGAGCGAAATTTTGATGGCAAAATCTGCACCAAGTCAAACGAACTGAAATAACTCAAAAACTAGAGGAGGCGTATTTTCTGATTTTAATATATTTTCAAAGAGTGACTTATTGCTGATGTAAATCCTATATTTGGTGACGATCCATCGAGGGATTTTTATAAAATTTTGAATAGAACGAAATTTTGATTGCAAAATCGGCACCCTGTCGAAACGAACTGAAATAACTCAAAAACTAGAGGGGGCGTATATTCTGATTTTAATATATTTTCGAAGAATGACTCATTGCTAATGTAAATTCAAAATTTGGTGAAGATCCATCGAGGGATTTTCATAAAATTTTGAAACGAGCGAAATTTTGATGGCAAAATCTACACCCAGTCAAACGAACTGAAATAACTCAAAAACTAGAAGGGACGTATTTTCTGATTTTAATGTATTTTCAAAGAACGACTTATTGCTGATGTACATCCTAAATTTGGTGAAGATCCATGGAGGGATTTTCATAAAATTTTGAATAGAACGAAATTTTGATGGCACCCAGTCGAAACGAACTGAAATAACTTAAAAACTAGAGGGGACGTATTTTCTGATTTTAATATATTTTCAAAGAACGACTCATTGCTGATGTAAATCCAAAATTTGGTGAAGATCCATCTAGGGATTTTCATAAAATTTTGAACAGAGCGAAATTTTGATGGCAAAATCTGCACCCAGTCGAAACGAACTGAAATAACTCAAAAACTAGAGGAGACGTATTCTCAGATTTTAATATATTTTCAAAGAATGACTCATTGCTGATGTAAATCCTAAATTTGGTGGAGATCCATCAAGGGATTTTCATAAAATTTTGAATAGAGCGAAATTTTGATGGCAAAATCTCCACCCAGCCAAACGAACTGAAATAACTCAAAAACTAGAGGGGGCGTATTTTCTGATTTTAATATATTTTCAAAGAACGGCTCATTGCTGATGTAAATCCAAAATTTGTTGAAAATCCATCGAGGGATTTTCATAAAATTTTTAACAGTGCGACATTTTGATGGTAAAATCTGCACCCAGTCGAAACGAACTGAAATAACTAAAAAACTAGAGGAGGCGTATTTTCTGATTTTAATATATTTTTAAAGAATGACTTATTGCTGATGTAAATCCTAAATTTGGTGAAGATCCATGGAGGGATTTTCATTAAATTTTTAAACGAGCGAAATTTTGATAGCAAAATCTGCAACCGGACAAACGAACTGAAATAACTCAAAAACTAGAAGGGGCGTATTTTCTGATTTTAATGTATTTTCGAAGAATGACTCATTGCTGATGTAAATCCGAAATTTGGTGAAGATCCATCAAGGGATTTTCTTAAAATTTCGAATAGAGCGAAATTTTGATGGAAAAATCTGCATTGAAATAACTTAAAAACTAGACGGGGCGTATTTTCTGATTTTAATGTATTTTCAAAGAACGACTCATTGCTGATGTAAATCCAAAATTTGGTGAAGATCCATCGAGGGATTTTCATAAAATTTTGAATAGAGCGAAATTTTGATGGCAAAATCTGCACCAAGTCAAACGAACTGAAATAACTCAAAAACTAGAGGGGGCGTATTTTCTGATTTTAATATATTTTCAAAGAGTGACTTATTGCTGATGTAAATCCTATATTTGGTGACGATCCATCGGGGGATTTTTATAAAATTTTGAATAGAACGAAATTTTGATTGCAAAATCTGCACCCTGTCGAAACGAACTGAAATAACTCAAAAACTAGAGGGGGCGTATATTCTGATTTTAATATATTTTCGAAGAATGACTCATTGCTAATGTAAATTCAAAATTTGGTGAAGATCCATCGAGGGATTTTCATAAAATTTTGAAACGAGCGAAATTTTGATGGCAAAATCTACACCCAGTCAAACGAACTGAAATAACTCAAAAACTAGAAGGGACGTATTTTCTGATTTTAATGTATTTTCAAAGAACGACTTATTGCTGATGTACATCCTAAATTTGGTAAAGATCCATGGAGGGATTTTCATAAAATTTTGAATAGAACGAAATTTTGATGGCACCCAGTCGAAACGAACTGAAATAACTTAAAAACTAGAGGGGACGTATTTTCTGATTTTAATATATTTTCGAAGAATGACTCATTGCTGATGTAAATCCAAAATTTGGTGAAGATCCATAGAGGGATTTTTATAAAATTTTGAACAGAGCAAAATTTTGATAGGAAAATCTGCACCAAGTCGAAACGAACTGAAATAACTCAAAAACTAGAGGGGGCGTATTTTCTGATTTTAATATATTTTCGAAGAATGACTCATTGCTGATGTAAATCCAAAATTTGATGGAGATCCATCGAGGGATTTTAATAAAATTTTGAATGGAGCGAAATTTTGATGGCAAAATCTGCATCCAGTCGAAACGAACTGAAATAACTCAAAAACTAGAGGGGCGTATTTTTTTATTTTAATATATTTTCAAAGAGTGACTCATTGCTGATGTAAATCCAAAATTTGGTGAAGATCCATCGAGGGATTTTCATAAAATTTTGAATAGAGCGAAATTTTGATGGCAAAATCTGCACCCACTCGAAACGAACTGAAATAACTCGAAAACTAGAAGAGATGTATTTTCTGATTTTAATACATTTTCGAAGAATGACTCAGTACTGATGTAAATCTTTGATTTGAGTAAATTGCGACATCAAATTCTTGAATTATCGAACCCGATCACCATCCACAGTTGAAAGTTAAAACGCCCCGAATTGGGTCAAGAAAAGAAACAGATTTTAATCCTATTTTTCCGTAATCCCCAGCGAGTCTGCTGATTTACTCCCTTGCATTGTTCCGCGAAGGCTGGCGCATTTATTTGCTTTAAGATAACGAGGCAGCCTTCGCCGAAAATTTTCCGTGTTCTTACCCCCCGGGGCGGCGGCGGGGCGGGGGGCTTAAATAAATAATCCGGCATTCGGGGAGTATTCCCGCACGGATCCTCCGGGGATTCGCGGACCTGCAGACAGCTTAAGCGCCCCGGCAGGATGTCTCACGTAGTAAAGGTGCACAGGTGGAGTAATTTCGCGCCGGGGCCCGTCGTAGTAGTAAAAAGGGGGTGAAGGATGAAGGGTAGTAGTAGAGCATGACCGGGGCTTCGGGGGTGCGCAGACGTCGTGACCTGGAGAGGGGTACTGACCTGGATATTCTCCGCCTGCAACCAGCTCCGACACACACACACAGGTGCATTGATTTGTGATTTTATTCTAAATCGTATTTTCTTAATGCGGGGCGTTATAGTTAATTGGAGAATATTTGAAATTATCATTTTTCAGAGGAAAAAACAACAGTTGCTGGGTGTTTACAAAAATCGTTATCTTGAAGAGTTGCTGGAGGTGATACATGTTGGAATAATAAATAAAACACGGTTGCTCTGTTTGTGTAGCTTTTGAAAAACAGTGCAACAGTGTTTTATTATAATAAATAAATTGGAAACAACCTTACTTGTTGCAGAAAGCATTAAATATATTTTTTTTGTCCAGAAACGTGTTTTTTTTGTACAGGGGTTTAAGGGTTCGAAAAGGGATCATTCCAATCTGAGTTTACCCGCTTAAAGTAGGGCCAAAAAGAGATTTTTTCCCAAAAGAATCATCAAATTTGGTTGAAAAGTCGCTGAGTTATGTGCAAAAAATCTCAAAATGCACTTTTTTTTCAAACATCCATAACTTGGTGCCAAATCGTCGTAGGAACTTCGTTCTTCGAACCCTGCATAGGGAATTGATCAGATTTTAATGCATTTATGGTGGATCGAGTCGACAAAATTTTTCCAACTCCATAGACATTGTCAAAGTTGAAAATATTTTCCTGAAAAAACATTTTTTTTCACAGGAGTGCTAGAGAGGGTCGGAAGAGGTTACGCTTAAGTTCGCATGCATGACTTTAAAGAAGACACTTCAAGGTTTTTCGCCCTTAAAGATTCATCAAAATCGATTGAAAATACGCCGAGTCATGGCGGTTTGAAAATTTTACGTATTTCAAGTGCTTCATTTTTTCAGTGTAGATTTATATCAAAAATTTAGAAAATTGTTGTTAATGAAGTTCATGGCGCAAAATCATCGTGAGAAAGTGAAAAATATTTAAACCAATAAATATTTCACCCGAATCATGACATTTTGAAAATATCCTTTTATTACACGAACTGGGACGAGTGTGCGAGGGAAAGCTCGCGATGAACTTTTGGCCTGGTTATAATGAAACTTGGTCCTAAATAAGTAAGTTCAGTGCCAGGTGCAAACACACGTTTTTCTCTCTCTCTCTAAACGCGTGTCACCAAAAAAGAAAAAAAAAACTGGTAAATATTTCAGCGCATTAAGGTCGCCCCATTGTGCGAGTAAAGTTCCTGTGTTGTGCCAGGCGATGACTTTTAATGGTATGCATTAATTTCAGCAGGATTATTGATGGTCGTTATTATTGCCTTTATTGATTTACTTCGAACCGTTAATGGTTATGTCGTACGTCGTATTAAAATCGATTTAACATTGGAAACGCGATAAATCTACAATGAAGTAAAACGGAAAATTCGGCTTCTAACAAAAATTCCATGGCTTGCTATGATTACAACCATTTAAAAATTAGGAATAATTCCTACATGCATGAACATCGAATAATGATTTTTTTCTTGGATTAGGTTCTCATATGGCATAAACGAGTTAGAGTAAAGAATATTGAATTAAATTAGAAACAACCTTACGAACAGGTTGAATATTCATATATTCAGGCTATATTTCGTTTTATTGAATATTGAATTAAAATTACATAAATTCAATTCAGCTCCACGAGTTAGAATATTTGAAATATTAAAATATTTAAAAGAGCACGAGATAAAACAACATTTCCAGTTACTCGCTTGTGAATATATTCACAATAATACGTTAAATATTGTATTGATTAGTTGTTCTTATTATTAAGGCTGGATGGCACAGCGAAAAACGTATAAATCACACAAATATGTTGCGTGATGTTTACTGGCTCCGTCGTTTGCATAAACGTCGAAAATTTAAAATTTAAATGAATTCCTGCGTCTGAAATATTCGGGCCTCGGCTAGGTGTATTCCCCCTTCGCGATTTTCATAAATTATGCAGATATTTCCAGCATGGAGAACCGAACCGCCGCGGTAATACTAAACAAACTCGCAAAAAAAAAACATCGGAAAAGTACGAGCGGACGTCACGGCTTAATGGCATCCACACCGATGAGTTTTCCTAAAATATAAAAAAATATATAAGACCATGAAATGGTCTTTAAATTTTATGTACTATAATAATCTACTATCTACTTTGAAAACCATTAAAAACCACCAAAAGAAGAAATAAAGATCAGGAACTTTTCAATAAAATGCACATGCTTGTTTTTTTTATTTTTATGCCTATGGTTTCGTAATGTATCACAAAGTAATGATTTCCACCATCAAGTAAATAGAAATATCTGTTTTAAATTTATGTCCAGTATAATAATCAAACAAGCTGTCTACCATCAACTTTAAAGAATAGACAATTTTATTCTACTGAATGTATTCGATAATTTTGAAAAATTCTAAGCTAAAATATTCAACTATCTACTTAGAATGAATTGTCGCAGTCGGTAGGATTTGGTAGGAAATATTTTCTCCACACTAATAATTGCATAAAAATTGCTTACCTTCATTATCGCAGTTGATGGGATTTCGTAAGTAATATTTTCTCTGATATTCAACTCCCTATTTAGAAAAATAAACACTTAATAAATTGTCGCAGTTGGTATGATTTGGTAAGAAATATTTTTTCTACACTAAAAATTGCATAAAGATTTCATACCTCCATTGTCGCAGTTGATGGAACTTCGTAAGTAATATTTCTAAGCAGGGAGTTGAATCCCTACTTAGAAAAATAAACACTTAATGAATTGTGGCAGTCGGTAGGAATCGGTAGGAAATATTTCTCTATACTAATAATTGCATGAAAATTGCATACCTCCATTATCGCAGTTGATAGGATTTCGTAAGTAATATTTTCTCTGATATTCAACCGCCTACTTAAAAAAATAAACACTTAATTAATTGTCGCAGTCGGTAGGATTTGGTAGAAAATATTCTCTCTATACCAATAATTGCATAAAAATTGCATACATCCATTGTCGCTGTTGGTGGGATTCCGTAATCCGTAAATAATATTTTCTCTGTACTAATAATTGCTTTAATATAAATCCCGATTTAAGTACCATTAAGGTGGTATTTGATATCGACGGATTCATTAGAGTTTAATCCCGGAATGGCGGCTTTATCAACTATAGATTTAGTCCTTGTAATTAAAGGTTTTGTTTGCGGGTCCATTGTCGAGTGCCCCTGCGGAGCAAACTTGCCCGGAAAGGGCCACTCTAAAGACTTATCTTTGCCGTAGTTAATATTCCAGCTATTAACTTGCTCACGACCTTCAACAACAACTATTACATTAACACGGATTAGTATATCATGGAAGGTATTGATTTATAATAAATTATACGTTTATGATAAGCAGAAATAATTATGCAAAAAAAAGTACGTCAAAAAATTTCAATTCTATAAATTCAATTTCCAAAACGACTCATTATTGTGTACAGTGAAATATTTCGCATTTTGTTTTATTTACATAAATTATACATTTATGATAAGCAGAAATAATATTCCTATGAATTGTGACCCAAAAAAAAGTACGTCAAAAAAATTAAATTCTATAGATCCAATTTCCAAAACGACCGATTATTGTGTACAGTGAAATATTTCGCATTTTGTTTTATTTACATAAATTATACATTTATGATAAGCAGAAATAATATTCCTATGAATTGTGACCCAAAAAAAAAGTACGTCAAAAAAATTAAATTCTATAGATCCAATTTCCAAAACGACTCATTATTGTGTATAGCGAAATATTTCGCATTTTATTTTATTTTAAATTCATCCACAATCAAGTATAAACATTGCGTCAAAATTTTTTTTTGATGAATCCAATTTTCAAGAAGACTTATTATTGTGAATGGTGAAAAATTTCGCATTTAGTATTATTATTTTAAATTCATCTACAAGGTACGGCATTTATCCTGGACAGCTAAAATATCAATTTTTCTATTTTTGTAAAAGGGGTTACCCATAAATAAATTATTATTATTATTATGGAAACGAAGATTTCGAGAAAAAAATGTGTTTAAAATGCAGCAGGTATATATGTCATCAATTATATATATAGTTATATATAAGTAGGTTTTCAAGGTCATTTCAAGGTCAACTTGTGATTGTTAAATAAAAAGCTATCATTTTTATTCGGGCGCCAAAATCTACGATTTAAAACAAATCACTTTTATTAAAAAAAAAATTCTCTCCGGTGCTTACTTTTTGCGAAATTTAATTTTTTAATAAAACCCTTTGACGAATTTTTACGAATCTTTACAAAAATATTCTGCTCATTTATATCTTTAAAAATAGTGAAAAACCGAAAAACACGTCATTTCTAGTTTTTGCAGAATTTCCACCCAAACATGTTTCATGCCACCAAAACCGACGTTCCGATGATTTTTTTCAAATTCCATGAAAACCCTTTGACGAACTTTTATGAATCTTTACAAAAATATTCCACGCATTTATATCTTTCAAAATAGTGAAAAACCGAAAAACGCGTTATTTCCAGTTTTTGCAGAATTTCCACTCAAACATGTTTCATGCCATCAAAACCGACGTTCTGATGATTTTCTTCAAATTTCATAAAAACCCTTTGACGAATTTTTATGAATCTTTACAAAAATATTCTACGCATTTATATCTTTCAAAATAGTGAAAAACCGAACAACGCGTTATTTCTAGTTTTTGCAGAATTTCCACCCAAACATATTTCATGCCACTAAAACCGACGTTTTGATGATTTTCTTCAAATTCCATAAAAACCCTTTGACGAATTTTTATGAATCTTTACAAAAATATTCCACACGTTTATACCTTTCAAAATAGTGAAAAACCGAAAAACACGTAATTTCTAGTTTTTGCAGAATTTCGCCTCAAACATGTTTCATGACACCAAAACCGACGTTCTGATGATTTTCTTCAAATTCCATAAAAACCCTTTGACGAATTTTTATGAATCTTTACAAAAATATTCTACGCATTTGTATCTTTCAAAATAGTGAAAAACTGAAAAACAAGTTATTTCTAGTTTTTGCAGAATTTCCACCCAAACATATTTCATACCACTAAAACCGACGTTTTGATGATTTTCTTCAAATTCCATTAAAACCCTTTGACGAATTTTTACGAATCTTTAGAAAAATAGTCAACGCATTTATATCTTTCAAAATAGTAAAAAAATGAAAAACACATCTTTTCTAGTTTTTGCAGAATTTCCACCCAAACATATTTCATGCCACCAAAACCGATGTCCCGATGATTTTCTTCAAATTCCATGAAAACCCTTTGACGAATTTTTGCGAATCTTTACAAAAATATTCTACGCATTTATATCTTTCAAAATGGTAAAAAACCGAAAAACACGTCATTTCTAGTTTTTGCAGAATTTCGCCTCAAACATATTTCACACCACCAAAACCGACGTACCGATGATTTTTTTCAAATTCCATAAAAACCCTTTGACGAATTTTTATGAATCTTTATAAAAATATTCTACGCATTTATATCTTTCAAAATAGTGAAAAACCGAAAAACACGTTATTTCTAGTTTTTGCTGAATTTCCACCCAAAACCGACGTTCCGATGATTTTTTCAAATTACATAAAAACACTTTGACGAATTTTTATGAATTTTTACAAAAATATTCAACGTATTTATATCTTTCAAAATAGTGAAAAACCGAAAAACACGTCATTTCTAGTTTTTGTAGAATTTCCACTCAAACAAGTTTCATGCCACCAAAAACCGACGTTCTGGTGATTTTCTTCAAATTCCATAAAAACCGGTTGACGAATTTTTACGAATCTTTAGAAAAATATTCAACGCGTTTATATCTTTCAAAATAGTGAAAAACCGAAAACCACGTCATTTCTAGTTTTTGCAGAATTTCCACCCAAACATGTTTCACGCCACCAAAACCGACGTTTCGATGATTTTTTTTTAATTCCATAAAAACCCGTTGACGAATTGTTATGAATCTTCACAAAAATATTCTACGCATTTATATCTTTCAAAATGGCGAAAAACCGAGAAACATGTTATTTCTAGTTTTAGCAGAATTTCCACTCAAACAAGTTTCATGCCACCAAAACCGACGTTCCGATGATTTTCTTCAAATTCCATAAAAACCCTGTGACAAATTTTTATGAATCTTTACAAAAATATTCTACGCATTTATATCTTTCAAAATAGTGAAAAACCGAAAAAACGTCATTTCTAGTTTTTGCAGAATTTCGCCTCAAACATGTTTCATGCCACCAAAACCGACGTTCCGATGATTTTCTTCAAATTCCATGAAAACCCTTTGACGAATTTTGATGAAACTTTAAAAAAATATTGCATGCATTTGTATCTTTCAAAATAGTGAAATAATATTCTACGCATTTATATTTTTCTGCAAAAACTAGAAATAACACGTTTTTCGGTTTTAAAATATTCAAGTTTAGAGTGCTGCCATTTTGTTTCTAGTTGATGTATGCCGATTTTTTTCTGGTGGGTCAAAAATTAACTAATTCTGGGCCGGTATGGAAATTTTGAAGCTAATTCCACGGGCGATAATATTTTTAGAATTTTTTCAATCGCGAGATGTGAATTCCAATGTCTCAAATATTTAGGTTTAGAGAGCCGCCATTTTGTTTTCAGTTGATGTATGCCGATTTTTTTCTGGTGGGTCAAAAATGAACTAATTCTGGGCGGGTTTGGAAATTTTGAAGCTAATTCCACGGGCGGTAATATTTTTAGAATTTTTCTAATCGCGAGATGTAAATTCCAATATCTTAAATATTTCAGTTTAGAGTGCTGCCATTTTGTTATCATGCGTAAAAACGATAATAAATGTAATGTCCATCGATCGAATAATGCATGAAAAATAGACTTTAACTGTAATTTTGCAAATATAATTGATATAGGTCAAAACTTGAAGCATTATACATAATACGAACGAGTCGGGCCCGCATTGGAGCGTTTCCCTTTAGCCTGGTGGCCTACTTTCAGTCGAAATTGTGCACAGGTAAATCCGTATTGAGGTCATTTACTTGTGTATCCTGAATTTCCCGATGCCAGGAAAGCAGGAAGGCAGGAAAGCGCGGCCCCGACAGGAATCGATATCCAGTAAATATTTAAATATCCGCTGGGGCGCGCAGAATGTGCTAAATTTTATTTAAAAAAAATAAAATATATATAATTCACGTAATATTGTGGATAATCGTAATCTTTTCATACGAAGCTTTAACGTTATATTTGTACGATAAGCGATAAGAAATATTCTTGCAATAAAAACTATAAGATTTTAGTTTAATATCAAATACTAAACTTATCCGTTTGAGTATATTTTTCAACTTTTGAAACAGACACTTCGTTAAAAAATAGAATGCTGAAGCAGTAAACGCTCATCAAAATTTCTGCAAGTTGAAGAGGATAATAAAAAATTAATAATTCACCAATTTGATAATCGTAAACTAGGGCCAAAAACTTTAGGACTGAAAACGGTTAGTGTTAATCAAAATTAAAATCATCCTTGTCTCCTAAATTTCATGCCCGATCCAGTGGCAAGAACTTAGCAGCATATTTGCGGATTAATTCGAGCGTAAATAACGAGTAAAACATGTCCAAAGATTATGTACGCCATTCCAGATAGGGCCCAGTAATGTGTGAAACTAGCGAAAATAAATCTCCACCCCTTTGGCACACTGTGTCACCAGTTCAATGTCAAGACGCACCCACACACATAAATAGAAGAAAGAAAGGACGAAAAAAACGTGATTAATCACCAATGATTTATCCAGTTTTCCCGTGCATCTATTACTATTATCGGAGATTGATAGATAAACCGAAATGATGAAACGTTAATAGATTTCGGGGATGATGATGATGATGATGAGGAGGAGCACAGCCCGTGGCCGGAGAAGAGAGGACTCAAGGTTAAAAGCTTATAAATTGCGCTAACCCTGTCCTTTTAAATTCCTGTTAGCTACGGCGTGAAATTGCTAGTTAATATCGGAAAATCGAGTGCCCGCAAAATAGCTAATGGCAACTACATTTTTACCATTAGGGTAAATAAATTATTCCGCTCAATTTCCGTATTTTTATTACACGCATTTTTACTTTCCCCGGCGCATCCGCCAGAAGTCTACTTCACAAAAGAGCTCTTCTATAAACTAGCTCGTCAGTTCTAAAGAATTTTTTTAAATATCCAGTGCCACTAAAAATTGTTATATAGTTAAGTCTTTACGTGATTACCAAAAAAATATTATTATTTAAGTTTTACCATAAATATCAAATAAATTCCAATTCTGACTTATTTCACGATTCATCCTCATACGACTCGCATGGTAAAACTCGTTTCGAAAGTATTTTACATAACAAATCTCCCCGTGCACACATAAAACCCATCAAAGATTTAATAACGCGTATGAAATATTCAACCAGAATTAAATTTACTCTTCACACCTAAACCCATCTAAAACCGACTTCCATTCGACAAAGAAAAAAACGGCCTCCATAAAACAGGAGACGCACATTAAAAGATTATTTTCGGGGCAGGGGGCGGATGGTTTTTCGTTTCGGGACGGAGGCCAAAAATCGAGCGGACAAATTGAATTCCGTTTCAATGCCAACTTCGGGGGAGAGCTCGAAGTCCTCAAGTTTAAGGTGAAGCAGTTTTCCGAAATTAACGTCGAATTTTATCACCTGCGAATCTGTAACGCAATTAGATGGGAAATTTTCGTCTGGCCTTTAATTTTCCTTTCCACTCCACTGTATTTAACTAAATCATTCCATCGGGGGAGGCCGATCGAGTGGCGTGAATTAATTGTCGGGCTCAAGGTCGAGTTTTGTTAGGAGTCGAAAGATTGATGTAAATTGATGCTCGAGAGGATTTAATTGAAAGGTATAATATTTTTATTTGTGGATAAAACATATTTTGGGGAAAATTCGGGAGTTTTCACTATTTGAAAATATACACGTGTAGAATATTGTTGCAGAAATTCATGAAAATTCGTGTAAATTTAATCAAATTTAGGAAACATGTCCGAACGTCCGTCTTTGTGATGTGAAGCATATTGTGTTGAAATTTTGGAAAAACTAGCAAAGCAGAAATTTAGGATTGTTCACTCTAAACTTGACTATATGAAACATTGCTATCGAACTGATGGTCATTCCACTTATTCGTTATTTGTGCTGAGGGAGATATTAAACTGAATTGAAATATGCATTCAAAAAAATTCAACCAATTTTATTTACTTACCAACAGTCCATCTTCATAACTGATAATCAAAATCGATTTTCGTTAATACAATTTGCAGGAAGATAAACAGCCCGGCTTTCAATGAAAATAGCTATTTGCATCTTTGTCTAACTTGTGTGCAGATTGAAATGAATTCGGAGCTGCGTAGATAAGCACTGATAACAGGCGAAGAAAGAATGCGGTTTTGCGATATCAACACCGGACGTGAATTTGCCTCCGGGGCAAAGGTGAGGTGAGATGATAAGGCTGGTCGTGCACCTGACGAAAATTTTCCAGTTCCGTGCGCGAGTTCGACGTGAAAAGAGTTTAATAATGTGGTGGAGTGTTGTTTTTGGATTATCATTTTTGATGAAGGATGGATGAGGGATAGTTGTCGTCTTACAGACATTATTTGATGAAAGTAAGTGTACAGAGTAATTGGAAATGTTGTCAAAGAATTAATAATCGAAACATGCGTTTGGTGGTTTTAAAAACGAACTTTAAAAAAGTGCAATATTCTTTATTGGTTGTTTATTTCGGCATTCTCTACAATCGTTATTCATGTATAAATCTGATAAAACTATCCGCGTTTCCTTATTATAAACCAACAATGATAAAAAAAATTTTTTTTTCAAAAAACAAGTAAAATATTTTCAAACGAAAGATGTTAATTCTTTTATCATCTTCAAGATTTGTTTAAATATTTTTTTACAATTTTTCATATTTAAAAAATTATTGGGGGTAATACCACAAGAGGTTAGAATTTGGCCGGATAAATTTTATTTGTTTGCACGAGCCATTAAATCGACACAAATTTCGAGAATGAATTGAAATAGAAAAATAAGGATCACAAAACGGATATTTCCGTAAAAAAATGGCAGCACTGTAAACTTAAAAATTTGAGAAATTGAGACATTGGAATACACACTTCACAATTTTAAAAATTCTAAAAAAATTATCGCCTGTAGAATTAGCTTGAAAATTTCCAAAACCATCCAGAATTGGTTCATTTTTGACCCACCAGAAAAAAATCGGCATACATCAACTAGAAACAAAATGGCAGCACTCTAAACTCGAAAATTTGAGAAATTGAGATATTGGAATACACACTTCACGATTTGAAAAATTCTAAAAAAATTATCGCCCGTGGAATTAGCTTGAAAATTTCCAAAACCATCCAGAATTAGTTCATTTTTGACCCACCAGAAAAAAATCGGCATACAACAACTGAAAACAAAATGGCATCACTCTGAACTTGAATGTTTAAGACATTGGAATTCACACTTCACAATTTGAAAGATTCTAAAAAAATTATCGCCCGTGGAATTAGCTTTAAAATTTCCAAAACCATCCAGAATTAGTTCATTTTTGACCTACCATAAGAAAATCGGTATACACCAACTGGAAACAAAATAGCAGCACTTTAAACTTGAATATTTGAAACATTAGAATACACACTTCACAATTTGAAAAATTCTAAAAAAATTATCGCCTGTAGAATTAGCTTCAAAGTTTCCAAACCCGTCAAGAATTAGTTCATTTTTGACTTACCAGAAGAAAATCGACATACTTCAACTAGAAACAAAATGGCGGCGCTCTAAACTTGAATATTTGAGTTATTGGAATTTATAACACGCGATTGTAAAAATTCTAAAAAAATTATCGCATGTGGAATTAGCTTCAAAATTTCCAAACCCGCCCAGAATTAGTTCATTTTTGACCCACCAGAAAAAAATCGGCATACACCAACTGGAAACAAAATGGCGGCGCTCTAAACTTGAATATTTGAGATATTGAAATATACAACACGCGATTGAAAAAATTCTAAAAAAATTGTCGCCTGTGGAATTAGCTTCAAAATTTCCAAACCCGCCCAGAATTAGTTCATTTTTGGCCCACCAGAAAAAAATCGGTATACACCAACTGGAAACAAAATGGCAGCACTCTAAACTTGAATATTTGAAACATTGGAATACACACTTCACAATTTGAAAAATTCTAAAAAAATTATCGCCTGTAGAATTAGCTTAAAAATTTCTAAACCCATCCAGAATTAGTTCATTTTTGGCCCACCAGAAAAAAATCGGCATACACCAACTGGAAACAAAATGGCAGCACTCTAAACTTGAATATTTGAAACATTGGAATACACACTTCACAATTTGAAAAATTCTAAAAAAATGATCGCTTGTAGAATTAGCCTAAAAATTTCCAAATCCGCACAGAATGAGTTCATTTTTGACCCACCAGAAAAAAATCGGCATACACCAACTGAAAACAAAATGGCATCACTCTGAACTTGAATGTCTAAGACATTGGAATTCACATCTCGCGAGTAGAAAAATTCTAAAAAAATTGTCGCCCGTGGAATTAGCTTCAAAATTTCCAAACCCGCCCAGAATTAGTTCATTTTTGACCCACCAGAAAAAAATCAGCATACACCAACTGGAAACAAAATGGCAGCACTTTAAACTTGAATATTTGAGATATTGGAATGCACACTTCACAATTTCAAAAATTCTAAAAAATTTATCGCTTGTAGAATTAGCCTAAAAATTTCCTAACCCGCCCAGAATTAGTTCATTTTTGACCTGCCAGAAAATAATCAACATACACCAACTATAAACAAAATGGCGGCGCTCTAAACTTAAATATTTGAGATATTGGAATTCACATCACGCGATTGAAAAAATTCTAAAAAAATTATCGCACTTCGAATTGGCTTCAATATTTTCAAACCCGCCCAGAATTAGTTCATTTTTGACCTGCCAGAAAAAAATCGGCATACACCAACTGAAAACAAAATGGCAGCACTCTAAACTTGAATATTTGAAACATTGAAATACACACTTCACAATTTGAAAAATTCTAAAAAAATTATCGCCTGTAGAATTAGCCTAAAAATTTCTAAACCCGCCTAGAATTAGTTCATTTTTGACCCACCAGAAAAAAATCGGCATACACGAACTGGAAACAAAATGGCATCACTCTGAACTTGAATGTTTAAGACATTGGAATTTACATCTCGCGATTAGAAAAATTCCAAAAAAGCTATCGCCAGTAGAATTAGCTTAAAAATTTCCAAACCCGTCCAGAATTAGTTCATGTTTGACATACCGGAAAAAAAAAATCGACATACCCTGGCTGGAAACAAAATGGCGGCGCTGTTAACTCGAATTTGCATGAATAAAATTCGCGCCTCGTGATTAAAATAATTCCATCATCACATTTTGCAACTGTCAAATAACAGTTTTCACACTAATTTCGATATACTGTTAGATGAATAAATAAATTGCACTTACTGAAAGCCTTGAAGACGCACATTCTAGGCTCCACGCGATGTTTCCAAAAGTTCTGATCTTGATTAATTGCATTTCGTGAAAATTCTCGCTCTCGTTTATCGTTTATAAGATGAAATTTTGTAAATATATATATATATATATATATATAAGAATTGCTGGTCTGAAAATATTTGTAGGTATATTTATCAGTGGCACACACAATTCAGTAAATAAAATTTAATGCGAGAGGTGGGAAAAAGTTTCGCAGGGTGGCGCGTGTTGCGGCGGGGATGGGTAAAAGTGGGAATCGATTATATACACCCCATCAATTCCATCATGAATTCCGCGTGTGGAAGTTCGGTATAAATCATAAAAGGACTCCCCGAGAACGGCGGAGAAGAAATCCCAGTCGAGGAGGACGTAATTTGATTCTGTCCGCGCAAATTTGATATTAGCGACGATTTTCTCTTCCCATATTATCTGTAAACACGGTATTCCTTCGTCTAGATGACACCATAGACGTGATATGTCACCTATATAAAAAGACGACTTCCACCAGAAAAAAAAAGTTGTTACATCTTATATACTCGTATATATATATATATGGAACAATTCAATTCGCCCGAAATTGATTTTAATAAAAGTTCCGAAGTTGTTCTTGCTTGAAATTTATTATAAAAATCGTGGGCGTACGTCAGATAGACATATAAAGTTTTTGATGAAGAAACAAGTAAAAAATTAATAACAAAGCCGTTCTATTGTGGATCATAACACGAGGAAGGTAATATTAAGATTGTGAGAATAGTTATTGACATCCCGGGAGAAGAAATAAGCCGTCTCTCCTTTAACAAACCCACTAATATCAAAATTTGCCACAATAGAAATTAATTAAACGCCAGACGGCGAAACTTCCCGTCATATTGTTGTCGTCCTATATTTTCCCATTGTGCTCAAGACGAGTAGTTTAAGTTGAAATTAAAATTAATTGTATTCGTAATTAACGCCCATCCCCCCTCCCTCCCCACCTACTATTAGCAGGCGTCTCTTTTACGCCTAGAAATTCGGAAATTTCTCCCTTGTACACGAATCAGAGCATATCAAATGATACGGGACGACGAAACGCTCCTGCCAACATAAAAATGAATCAATAACACCACTCGAGACTCGCCAAAATTGTATATATATATATATATATAAATCGGCAAGAAGTAACGGACGCTGCTATGTAGAGTCACACTTTCACTATTTATATATATATATATATATATATATATATATATATATATATATATACTGGAGGGAAGTAACGTATATATATATATATATATGTTCATATTTTTTATGGCAATGTGCGAAATTTTAGAAATTTTGCACTTGTTACAATTCTGCGCTTATTCATTGCGCGAGGGTGGAAAGTAATTATCATAATGTTCGAGGTGCGGTGTTACGAATTTTATTTTTTTTAATACCTATTGCACGGTTCATGCAAAATCTAACCATTGGCTTATATTTTTTATGGCGATATCCGAATTTTGAAAATAGTTACAAGTTATTAGATGTGAACTAAATAATTATGGGGTTGTAAATTTAATATACATCTATAAGAAATCAATATTATTACTATTATTATTATTATAAATTAGGGGTGGCCTTGAGACAACTTATCATTCTCATAGTGCTTTAATTCCCTTTTTTTTGCTAAAGAAAATAACTTATTTTAAAATCCATTGCTAACTTCACACCCATCATCATTGGAATGTATATTCAAGGCGGATTCATTTAATAAATTCACTGAATAAATTTCAGAAAGTTAATTTTAACCGGCGCACGAAATATAAATTTCTCGGAGAGTTTTTTTTTTTTTTTAGAAAGTTTAATTGCAATTATAGGAGCGTGGATCCACTCGACATTATTCTTTGGCTCTGTACTTTTTTCTAAAGTAGAGTGAATACGACTTCAACGCGACGTGGCAATTTTCCAAGAGTGTGTGTGCATCCAGCTCGCGTCCCTTTTCTTTTTTCCCTTTAGGGTTTTGTTTAAGCAATTTAAATTAATGAAAATCGCACAGCGTAATCGTAGTTTTGGAAAACCAATTTCTCGACGGTAATACCACAAGAGGTCAAGAGTCATTGAATCCATACAAATTTCAAGAATGCATAAACGCAATTTACTAGAGAAATCTGAGTTTAAAATAACAGCAAAATTTTTTGTGTAGACTTCTGGATCCTTTAAAATGTTCAAAAATGAATGGGTTTTTATATGCTTGAAAAATCTAAACAAATTAATTATCTAGTTTTTTCAATAATTATCAACAAACCCAAAAAATAATAATTTTCCGCACGCAAAAGTTGAAAAATGTTGATTTTCCAAAATCCAAAAGAAGTGCAGTCTTCTAACTTTAACAAATTGTTCAAAAATGATTGCTTTTTAATATTCTTAAAAAATCTAAACACATTATTTACCTAGTTTTTTCAATAATGATCATCAAACCCAAAAAAAAACAATTTTCGGCACGCAAAAGTTGAAAAAAATGTTGATTTTTCAAAATCCAAAAGAAGTGCGGACTTCCAACTCTTCCAAATTGTTCAAAAAAGATTGCTTTTTTATATTCTTGAAAAATCTAAACACATTAATTATCTAGTTTTTCCAATAATTATCATCAAACACAAAAGAAAACAATTTTCGGCGCGTAAACGTTGAAAAAATGTTGATTTTTGAAAATCCAAAAAAAGTGCAGACCTCAAACTTTTACAAAAGAATTCAGAAATTATCGAGTTTCGTTAATCCAAAGAAATCCAAATAAGTTAATTACCTAGTTTTCCCAATAATCATCATCAAATCTAAGAATATTAATTTTCCGCAGCTAAAAATTGAAAAAAAAAATCCGAAATAAGTGCAAACTTACAACTTTCTTAAAACTGTTTAGAACAAGTTGATTACCTAGTTTTTTCCAATAATTATCATCGAATCTAAGAATATTCATTTTCCGCAGCTAAAAATAAAAAAAAATGTTTAAAAAAAATTCGAAATAAGTGCAAACTTCTAACTTTCTTAAAACTGTTCCGAAATTATTGGGTTTTTATATTCCAGAAAAATCTTCACAAGTTTTTGTGATACCTGTCACCAAACACAAGATCCATTTTCGGTGCAAAAACTACAAAAAAAAAACGTTGATTTTCCAAAATTCGAAACAACCGCAGACTTTGAACTTTTATAAAATGATTCAGAAATGATTGAATTTTTATAATTCAAAAAAATCCAAGTAAGTCAATCGCTTAGTTTTTCCAGTAATCATTATTAAATCGAAGAATTTTCATTTTCAGAAGATAAAAATCGAAAAGGAATTGTTTTTTAAAAACCCCAAACAAGAAATTTGTTTAAATTATTGAAAAGTTATTGGATTTTGTTTAACAGAAAAATTCCAACAAGTTAATTACCTGGTTTTTCTAATAATCATCATCAAAACTTTAAATTTTAAATTGTAATTTTAATTTTTGTATTTTTATATTTTATATTTATATTTTATTTTATATTTTGTTTTATATTTTATATTCGAATTAATACTTAAATATACAGGGAGAATCCCGTAAATATATATTATTATTAAAACTAAGAATATCCATTTTCAACTGCCAAAAATCGAAAAAAATTAAATTTAAACTGCAGACTTCTAACTTTTTTTAAATTACTCAAAAATGATTAGGTTTTATATACCAGAAAAATTCTAACAAGTTATTTACCTAGTTTTTCTAAAAATCATCATCAAAACTAAGAATATCCATTTTTAACTGCCAAAAATCTAAGAAAATTTGATTTAAAAAAATCCGAAACAGCTGCAGACTTCTAACTTTTCTTAAATTACTCAAAAATTATTGGGTTTTATATACCAGAAAAATTCCAACCAGTTAATTACCTGATTTTTCTAATAATCATCATCAAAACTAAGAATGTCCATTTTCAACTGCCAAAAATAGAAAAAAATTAGATTTAAAAAAATCCTAAACAACTGCAGACTTCTAACTTTTTTTAAATTGTTCGAAAATTATTGGGTTTTAATATGTCAAAAAATATCATCTAGTTATTTACCCAGTTTTTCCAATAAATATCATCAAACGCAAGAAAATCCATTTTCGGCATGCAAAAATTTAAAAAAGGTAATTTTTTTCAAAATTCAAAACGAGTGCGGACTTTAAACTTCTACAGAACGATTGAGTTTTGAGTATTTGATAAAAATCTGAGCAAGTTATTTATCTAGTTTTTTCATTAATCATCAAAAAATCTAAAAATATCCATTTTCTACTGCCAAAAATCGAAAAATTTAAGATTTTAAAAAAATCCGAAACACCTGGACGCCTCTAAGTTTTTAAAAATTGTTCAAAAATGACTGAGTTTTTATGTGCCTGAAAAATTTCAGCAATTTAATTACTTAGTTTTCCCAAGAATTTCAATCAAACACAGAAAAATCCATAAGCCCATTCAATCCGGTTTAAATCTATTAGCGGGCCGCTCTCTCCCGAATATGAGCACGTGCCTCTGCGGCGGCCTTTGTGCGGACGTCAAATTTTAATAAAATTACTCAAAAATTATTGGGTTTATTTATAGCAGAAAAATCTAAACAAGTTAATTGTCTAGTTTTTCTAATAATCATTATCAAATCCAAAAATATTCATTTCCATTGCCAATAATCTAAAAAAATTAAATTTAAAAAATCCGAAAGAACTGTAGACTTCCAACATTTTCAAAATCGTTCAAAAATGATTGATTTCTGCCAGAAAAATCTTAGCAACTTAATGACTTAGCTTTTCCAATAGTTTCAATCAACCACAAGAAAATCCATTTTGAAACGCAAAAGTTGATTTTTAAAAATTCAAAACCAGTGCGGACGTTAAATTTTAATAAAATTACTCAAAAATTATTGTTATTTGTTATGTAGGAAGCTTCTGTTATGTAGGCGTCAAAATTATTGCGTTTATATATACCAAAAAAGTCTTAACAAGTTAATTGCCTGGTTTTTCTAATAATCATCATCAAATCCAAGAATATTCATTTCCATTGCCAAAAATCTGAAAAAATAGATTTAAAAAAATTCGAAAGAACTTCCAACATTTTTAAAATTGTTCAAAAATGATTGAGTTTTTATGTGCCGGAAAAATCTCAGCAACTTAATGACTTAGTTTTCCCAATAAATTCAATCAAACACAAGAAAATCAATTTTGAAACGCAAAAAACGTTGATTTTTTAAAATTGAAAACAAGTGCGGACGTCAAACTTTTACAAAATTACTCGAAAATTATTGGGTTTAAATACACCAAATAAATTTGAACAAGTTAAATACCTATTTTTTCTAATAATCATCATCAAATCCAAAAATATTCATTTTCATTGCCAAAAATCTAAAACAATTAAATTTAAAAAAATCCAAAAGAACTGCAGACTTCCAACATTTTCAAAATCGCTCAAAAATGATTGGGTTTTTATGTGCCTGAAAAATTTCAGCAATTTAATTACTTAGTTTTCCCAATAATTATCATCAAACACAGGAAAATCCATTTTGAAACACAAAAGTTGATTTTAAAAATTCAAAACAAGTGCGGACGTCAAATTTTAACAAAATTACTCAAAAATTATTGGGTTTATATATACCAGAAAAATAGTAACAAGTTAATTGCCTAGTTTTTTCTAATAATCATCATCAAATCCAAGAATATTCATTTGCATTACCAAAAATCTAAAAAAATTAGATTTAAAAAATCCGAAACAACTGCAGACTTCGAACTTTTTTAAATCGTTCAAAAATGATTGGATTTTAATATTCCGGAAAAATAATAACAAGGAGGGTCGATAGCACATTTGACAGTTTTGTATATTTAAAAAATATGTAAAAAAAATGTAATCATGTTAATAAAGATAATGTACGAGTATATAACAAAACATATAAATTATAACAAAACTAGTACTCGGCGATAATGCCACAAGAGGTTCCGATAAATTTTAGATTGCACGAATCATTGTATCGATATAAATTTCGAAAATAAATTGAGATGGAAATGTATATTTATCCTGCAGAAATTAAAAAGTAAAACAAAACGAAGGTAAATCAAGTTTATCCACTTGCAAACTCGTATGTACTTGTTTATCCACTTGCAACGTTTTATACACCTTCGGAGACATGCGCATTTCAATTCATAGACGAATGTGATTAATTTCTTTCTTATGATGTATTATTATTCACCAAGATTTCACACCCTTATTTTTCTTAATTTTTTTTTCCACAGCATCGACGAAATATCTCGATTTTGGATATAGGTCGCGTGCAGATGAAGTGTTAATTAATTCGCTCGCACACACACTTCTCGTTATTTTTCGCGCACCCACCCTTAAAAACGAGAGCAATCTCTTCGCGTCTTGACCCGGATAAAATTGTTGTTCCCGATTCCCCATCCAGGAATGCTAACTAAGCTCCGGGCACGTAATTCGCCGCATATCATGCGTATCTTCACACAGCCATCCCGGACGGGGAATCTGTTCAAGACTGCTAATCCTGAAAATGAAAACACGTGTCGTTCCAGAGCGTGATGAATGATCAATTGGAGAATTTTTTTTAGTGTTATTAAAAAATGTTCGCATTTATTATTTATGCGAAACAATGGATCGTGGAACGGAAGTAGGTCGACCGGGCTGGTAATGGTCAACGGTCGAAATTTGGGAGGCGCGGGGGGTGGAGGGACGGGCTGCTATCAGTCTGTGCAAGGTTGATGGCTTGAGGCACGAATTACAGCTGCTGGGGGATTTGAGGGACGAGCGGCTGCAGGCGTTGGTGAAATTGGGGAAGGTCAAGCGGGGGTGCTTCCGTGGAAAAGTTGTCACCGAACTGGGGCAATGTCTTTCCGTCTCTTGGATTATTTTGAAAAATTTACATGCCGCGGAATGTGCCGTGCCGGCGCGAAGTTCTCACTTTGTGAGTGTAATTTAAAATAATTTGCATAGAAAAATTTAAATAAAGTTGGCCTTGATGTCGTACTTCCACATGAGAATTCCGGGCGACAATGTTTTATTAAAGAAAACTACAATGAAATATAATTTAAAAGACCACAAAAATAGGTCCTACGGGATAGTTTTCTTCGTATCTCAAAGTAAATAAATTGCTACGGAACAGTCTTCTTCGTATTTTAAATTAATTTCATTCTTACTAATAAAAATATTCACGTAAGAGCGGTCGAAAAAAATAATTCCCGGCGCTTCCGCCATATCTGTACATTAGAATTCCGGGAAATAATGTTTCATTAAAGATAACGACAATGAAATATAATTTAAAAGTCCGCAAATATAGGTCCCTCGGGATAGTTTTCTTCGTATTTTAAAGTGAAAAAAATGTTACGGGACAATCTTCTTCGTATTTGAAATAAATTTCATTTTTACTTTCTCCGTTACGAAGTACGAGAAAGTATTGTGATCGTGATTTTTTTTTCAAAAATTTTTTTTGCGGAAATATCCGTTTTGGGGTCCCTAGATACCATTTCAACAATTTCTGGAATTTTTTTTTTGTGTCTGTGTGTGTGTGTGTGTGTCTGTGTGTGTGTGTGTGTGTGTGTGTCTGTGTGTGTGTGTGTCTGTCTGTGTGCGCTGTATCTCAAAAACTAACAGAGCAATTGATATGAAACTTTGAACATACGTCTTATTTGATAATCTGAAGAACTGAAAAGCTTTTGGTAAAATTTCGTACACCGGAAGTGGGTGTTTACCTTAACTGTTTTTTGTTTTTTGCCAATATTTTCTTAAATATGAAAAATATCACAAAATTTTTTAAACAAACATTAAAGACAACAAAGAAATTAATATCTTTTGCTTGAAAATATTTTTCATAAAATCATTGCTATTCGAGAAAAAAATTTATTATTTTTTTTTTAATTTTTGGTTTATAATTATGAAACGATAATAGTTACAGCAAATTTATGTGAATAATAATTGTAGAAAATTACAAAATGAACAATTTCTAAAGAATAAGTTTTTTTCGAAATTCCTTTAGTTTTTGAGTAAACTGAGTTTTTGAATTTGAAGTATAATTTTTCCATCTTTTATAATTTTGACGTTTTAAACGTCAGTGTCATCCTCTCGATGTACATTTAAAATATGATTTAAATTGAAAATAAACCATGAAAGCGTAAATATAAATGATGCCATCATGTCGGAGAAAGTAACATGATGGCCACATCACCATTTTTACTAATAAAAATATTCACGTAAGAACGGTCGAAAAAAAGTAGTTCCCGGCGCATGCACCATATTTTTACATGAGAATTCCGGGCAACAATGTTTCGTTAAGGTAACTACAATAAAATATAATGGTCCCACGGGATAGTTTTCTTCGGATTTCAAAGTAAATTAATTCTTACGGGACAGTTTTTTTCGTATTTTAAATTATGTTCATTCTTACTAATAAAAATATTCACGCAAGATCGATAAAAAAAAATTTGTTTCCGGCGCATGCACCATGAAATCAAGTCGTAAATATATTAATTTTACTTGTTTGCAAAGCAATAGTTGCTACTTTTATAAATTAACTTGTTAGCTAAGGACTAATAAAATGCAAAAAGAACATTTTTCACTTGATCCCTTGATAAAATACTGAATTTCTTACCTCTTAACAATCAGCTTTGAGAAAGCAAATAATGTTGCATAGTTACTTATTTTTGCCTTTAACGTTGAATAAAGAATGTTAACATTAATTAAAAAAAAAGGATCTAAAGCGTATTCCTGGTTGTACATAAAATATTCTACAACTAGAAATTGCTAACTAAAGTTTCACCATAAAATACGAAAAATTTATTCTTAAAACAAGCAACTTTAAGCATTATTAAAATTTCACGGGCTGCAATGTCTGGCCGATATTCGCGCCGAGGAAATCGTGATTAAAAATTTCCTTTTAGCATTGAAAGCCCCTAAAAATTATTCATCGCTCCCTTTTTAATAACGCAAGAAGTAATAGAAGCTAACAAGTAATTTCGTGCGCGGAATTTTAAAGGAATCATCAATATTTCCCTTAAAACTCCCTAACGGTTTCATTAAACTAAATTGGAACTCAGCCAGTGCGGTTGCGTTCCCGACTCTATTATCATCCTCGTATACTTGTTTATTGGTGCAGTCGAGACAACCTTGGCCCTTCCGATGCATACAATTTTTTTGCATGAATCTGCATGTAAAGTACAAGGTTTAAATTAAATTGTAACAGTAGCGGAGGTGGCAATACAGATCGCTGCAACTGTATTGCCACCTCAGCTACCTCAGCCGCACCGCGAGCCGTCACTGCTTTTAAAAGTTTTTATTGAAGTTACAATCTACAAAAAGAATCGTCGATTTGTCAAAAACTTTATTACCGCTCTAATAATAGAAATGTGCACGCCACGTCGCAGTCACTGTTAAAATCTAAATTAAACCTTATACTTCACCCCACGAGCCGCTACTGGAGCCCAAGGGCAGCTCGTTATATAGAGCCAAGGAGGCACTATCTGTAGTTTCAAGCTCAGCAAGAATTTTTAATTATTTCTTAATTTTTTCGCCAGTTACTTTGGTCTAAGAATATAAATAGTTTTCTTTCTTCAAAAAAGGAGGGGGTATAAGTGACTCTACTATCAACATAATTCACGAGCCGCCACTGCTGGAGTCTAAGCCTGTTCTGATATGCTGAGATTTCTCGTGATGCGCTTTTATTGCACGCCGCGGGCCTTCCATAACGATCCGTTTGTTGTGCCCGAGGGTCAAGCCGCTGCCCCTTTTTTTTGCGATTCACGGCCCCGAGTGTAATTAATTAAATCTGGACGGACGTGGACGGAATATCATTTGGCTGAAAATTCCGAGCAAAAAAAATTGAATGGATTTTTTTACGTCTGGGTAAAGTGTGTTTTTTTTTAAGAAACTATTGTATCGTCCGATCGCTATCCTTTGATAAATACGCGGTATTGTTGGTACGCCTGAAATTTGGAATAGTATCAATATACTTTTTCAACCCTTACCTTATGATTGCGACAGTGAAAATATTTTTGGAAGATTTTAAATTCCCGGCGTAAAAAATTTAAAAATAATTGTAACAAATGTACAACTTTCCAAATTGACAATTAATTATTCTTAAAACACCCCATCCCTGAATTTCGAGTTAATCCGCCACAAAAGAATCGTATATTGTTTTCAAATTTACAAATCTTCAGCACGATTAAAAAAATACAAAATCAATTGCAACAAATGTGAAACTTTCCAAATCGACTTAAAAATGATTCAACTGTAAGATTCTGCAAAAATCTTATAACACACCATCCCTAGATTTCTAGTTAAAAATTCACGTCGAAAAATGTTGGGACTCATTCATTGGCGGTTCTTAATGACAGTAAAAGCCGTGTGAAGTAATTACTTTCTCAAAAAAAAAATCCACCAGTTTCCACCGAAAATTAACACGGGGTCTTACGGGAAGCGAATACCGAGACTCTGCAGATTGACGCTGACGGACATCGTCTCGTTCAAACAAAGATATCTCGGTTCGTGTACATGACAGATAGTTGAAAATAAAAATAATGTACTGTAGATAAACGTAGCTGTACATACATGTCATATAATCCATATCTGTCTTACAAGACCGCTCCAAAAAAATTACCAAACTTGACCAAAATTTCTGGCCAACTTTCGAGTACTCATTTTAAGAGGGGCCCGCAAGAAAACTACAATTACGATCAGACTGAAAATTTAACCACGAATTCTATGTTTATTTGTGAACATTTTCAAGTATATTTCAAGTCATTTGGCCATTTCATGATTTTCGACGATTTTTCCATACCATTAGTCAGGAAAAAATGAGGAAAAATTTTGGGTCTCGAAAAAATCTCAAAAAATTCATGAGGGTTCTTAACAACAACAAAAACAGCACAGAGTAATTATTTTCCCGAAAGAAAAATTTTTCTACCATTTTTTACTAATCGAAAATTTACATAGCGTCTTACGGGAAGCGAATACCGAGACCCTGCAGATTGACGCTAATGGACACCGTCTCGTTCAAATCAATAAATCTCGGTTTGTGAATACGTCAGAAGGCTGCGAAAAAATTTATGTATTCCAGAAGAATGTGGCTATAAACTCATGTTATATCATCCATATTCGTTTTGTGAGACCGCGCCAAAAAATTACCAAACTTCACCAAAATTTCTGGCCAACTTTCGAGTACTCATTTTAAGATCAACCAGCAAGAAAATTACAACTATGATCGGACTGAAAATTTAACCACAAATTCTATGTTTATTTGTGAACATTTTCATGTATACTTCAAGTCATTTGGTCATTTCATGATTTTCAACAATTTTTCCATACCATTAGTCAGGAAAAAATGAGCAAAAATTTTGAGTCGCGGAAAAATCTGAAAAAATTCATGAGGGTTCTTAATCGCAATAAAAACAGCACAGAGTAATTATTTTTCCGAAAGAAAAATTTTTATACCATTTTTCACTAACCGAAAATTTACATAGGGTCTTATGGGAAGCGAATACCGAGACCCTGCAGATTGACGCTAATTGACACCGTCTCGTTCAAATCAATAAATCTCGGTTTGTGAATACGTCAGAAGGCTACGAATTAAATTAATGTATTCCAGAGGAATGTAGCTACAAACATATGTCATATCATCTATATCCGTTTTGTGAGACCGCGCCAAAAAATTACCAAACTTGACCAAAATTTCTACCCAACTTTCGAGTACTCATTTTAAGAGCGGCCCGCAAGAAAATTACAACTACGATCGGACTGAAAATTTAACCACGAATTCTATGTTTATTTGTGAACATTTTCAAGTATATTTCAAGTCATTTGGTGATTTCATGATTTTCGACCATTTTTCCATACTATTAGTCAGGAAAAAATGAGGAAAAATTTTGGGTCTCAGAAAAATCTGAAAAAATTTTCGAGGGTTCTTAATGAATATAAAAACAGGACAGAGTAATTATTTTCCCGAAAGAAAAATTTTTCTACCATTTTTCACTAACCGAAAATTTACATAGGGTCTTATGAATAAGTGAATACCGAGACCCTGCAGATTGACGCTAATGGATACCCTCTTGTTCAAATCAATAAATCTCGGTTTGTGAATACGCCAGAAGGTTTCGAATAAAATTAATGTATTCTAGAAGAATGTAGCTACAAACACATGTAATATCATCCATATCCGTTTTGTGAAACCGCGCCAAAAAATTACCAAACTTGACAAAAATTTCTGGCCAACTTTCGAGTACTCATTTTAAGAGCGACCAGCAAGAAAATTACAACTACGATCAGACTGAAAATTTAACCACGAATGCTATGTTTATTTATGAACATTTTTATGTATATTTCAAGTCATTTGGTCATTTCATGATTTTCGACGATTTTTCCGGACCATTAGTCAGGAAAAAATGAGGAAAAATTTCGGGTCTCAGAAAAATCTGAAAAAATTCATGAGGGTTTTTAATGAAGATAGAAACAGCACAAAGTAATTATTTTCCCGAAAGAAAAAATTTTTCTACCATTTTTCACTAACCGAAAATTTACATAGGGTCTTATGGGAAGCGAATACGGAGACCCTGCAGATTGACTCTGACGGACATCGGCTCATTCAAATCAATAAATCTCGGTTTGTGAATACGCCAGAAGGCTACGAATAAAACTAGTGTATTCCAGAAGAATGTAGCTACAAACACATATCATATCACCCATATCTGTTTTGTGAGACCGCGCCAAAAAACTACCAAACTTGAACAAAATTTCTGCCCAACTTTCGAGTATTCATTTTAAGAGCGGCCAGCAAGAAAATTACAACTACGATCGGACTGAAAATTTAATCACAATTGCTATGTTTATTTATGAACATTTTGATGTATATTTCAAGTCATTTGGTCATTTCATGATTTTCGACGATTTTTCCATAAAAAATGAGAAAAAATTTTAGGTCTCTGAAAAATCTGAAAAAATTCATGAGGGTTATTAATGACGACAAAAGCCGTGTAGAGTAATTATTTTCCTGAAAAAAATATTTTCAAATTTTCAAATCTTCAATACGAAAAAAATACCACAATTTTTGGCTTACAAAGCAATGTTTTTATTACGATAATGTTTTTGAAGAATTAAAGCCATAACGAATATATTTGAAAACTTTTGCAATAACTTCGATAGTTTCTGATTTATTAGCGTTTGAACATTAATACAGAAACGCGCTGTTGAATTACTGCTTTTGGGGTGGCGAGATCTAGAACGTTCCCATTTATTAAGCACGCATGGGCGACACATGCCCGCAGCAGGGTGTTATTTTACCAAACGAGGTGTTAGAATCCTGCAGCTATTCTGGAAAAAGAAGGTACGATTACGTTTTTCGAGACACGAATAGAAAATGTAGTAAACGACCCATGCAGAAGGTTAAAAAAATAATACAGGAAGCAATAATTATTATTTAGACAAAGTGCAGACCGGTTTCAGACTCTTGTTGCTTTGATGGGGAAACGGATTCACTCCGAGGGAGTCACCGAAATTGGTCGATTATGCGTTTTACTGCCATCTATCGTCAAAAATCTGCAGGAGTGGCCAACTCTAGACTAGTTGAGTATTTGCATGCCATTTTCTGCAGAATTAAAAAAAATCAGGCATTACTCCCCGTCAATAAATTCAGTTCACTACGAATTTCAATGATAAACGTATTTCCCGCAGATTTATCGGTTCTTAATGTAATAGATGTCCCCCGTATATTCAGCGGACCTCCAGAATGAGGGTCGCAGTGATGATTCTGCTTGCGGAGATAAAGGGAACGACTTTGATAAATTAATTAAGGGAATTATTTTGGCTTTGCCGAGTTAATACTTCCGGGGTTCGCAGCCAAATTTACGCAGAGATTCACTAATTCCGGCGCACACACATACATTCCACCAAAAACGTGTCTTTCAGGATCCGCGAACATCAGTTTAATTGAATCACCGGTATTTCCCTTTCGTAATTATATAATCTCGAAATTGTGCGATTATTTATTATAGACTTTAAGGTGATATTTCGTGAAATATTCTGCATGCACTCGTTAAAAATTACGGAAAGTTTAATTCAGCGTGAATGTTACACCCGAAAACTTTTCAGTCGTGTCACTGTTACTGTCGTTTTGACAGAGTTATATACACACACCAAATAATAATAAATTTAATTCTGTTAACTTCTAACAGCTGCGCACAAGACTTAGCTTTAAGGAATGAACAAATTAGAAACAACCTTTCTTGTTGCAGAAAGCATTAAATAATTTATTTTGTTTTATTGAATTTCTTTAAGGAATGGTTATTGAAATGAAATAGGTGTGGCCCAATACCAAGCGGTTTCGTGCCTCAGTCTCTTTTCAGACTCGCTAGGTTACAGATAGTATTCCTTTTTATAAAATTATTTTTTAACGTTTTATTTTCTTTATTGCATCCGCGTGGCGTCTGTTATACTTTCACGACGTTTCCATGAACTATCTACCGTCTTCGCATTGAAATGAAATATTTATTATTATTATTATTTATTCATTTACGTTTTGTTAATATTATATCATCCTTACTTTGTAATAATATTCAGTGCGGACGATGTTTCTGGCTTACGATAATAAAGATTTATCCTTCGTGCGATTATTTATCTTGGATTTAAATGATAAACACATATACGTGTAATCCCCGAAATATTGATCATCCGACCAAAGATGATAAAGCACGCGGAGTGACCGTCCATTCTTGCGAAGCCGAGCGTGATGCACAATATTAACATTTCAATGTGTCATCCGCGCCGGTTTGTTTGTTTGGGTTTTAAAGGAGTAAATCCCGTGGAATATGCATAAATCATGTGTGATAACAATAATGGCACAACTTGTAGTTTATATCCCATAAACGAGACGGCGTTCGCGTTTTGAATTGGCTCGAAAATTGGATTCGGAGCCTAAATACGGACGTGAGGTAAATTATGATCGTCCCGCGCCGCCACTGGTCCTACAGAACGAGCAAAAATAAAAACCGGCCCGGAATCCCACAATTATTCAGACGTAAATTAATATTAATGCTCATTGCCGTACACGGGAATACAATAATCACGCTCTTTTCTAATTGGTGTTTGCCATACAATTTCTGCAGCAGTTGAAAAATGGATTTTAACACTTAAAATCAGCAAGGGATGATGATGTTTGTGTATAAAAATATGCTAATTCATGAGAAAACTTATTCAAAATACTGTACGCAATAACTAACATCAATGTTTTACCTCACCTGCCCGATAATATTTTTGTAGAAAGATAAATCATCGCAGCCTATCCATCATAAGGTCACTAGTGGTTCTTTCAATTCCAATTTGCAGTATTTATATAGCAAAAAAGTTTTAACAAACATTTCACACACGATTGCAAAGAAAACTTATACCAGAAACGATTAAACGCATAAAATATTAATGCGGTGAGCAGTGGAGCAGGTGTAGCCCAATACCAAGCGGTTTCGTGCTTCAGTCTCTTTTCAGACTCGCTAGGTTACAGATAGTGGTCTCTTTTATAAAAAAAATTTACCGTTTACCGAAAATCGAAAAAGCGTTTTTTTTTCATTTTAACTAAAAAGAAATGCAGACTTAAAACTTTTACAAAATTATTCAAAAATTATTGAGCTTGATATTTTAGAAAAATCTAAGCACGTTAATTACCTTTTTTAACGGATAATCACCACCAAACGCAAGAATTGCCATTTTAAGCGCTCGAAAATTGAAAAAGCGTTTTTTTCATTTTAACTAAAAACAAATGCAGACTTAAAAGTTTTACAAAATTATTCAAAAATGATTAAGCTTTGATATTTTAGAAAAATCTAAGCACGTTAATTACCTGGTTTTACGGATAATCACCACCAAACGCAAGAATTGCCACTTTAAGCGCTCGAAAATCGAAAAAGCGTTTTTTTCTTTTTAACCAAAAACAAATACAGACTTAAAGCTTTAAAAAAATTATTCAAAAATGATTGAGCTTTGATATTTTAGAAAAATCTAAGCACGTTAATTACCTAGTTTAACGGATAATCACCACCAAACGCAAGAATTGCAATTTTAAGCGCTCGAAAATCGAAAAAGCGTTTTTTTCATTTTAACCAAAAACAAATACAGACTTAAAACTTTTACAAAATTATTCTAAAATGATTGAGCTTTGATATTTTATAAAAATCTAAGTCTAGTTTTTCGGATAATCACCATGAAACTCAAGAATTGCCGTGTTCAGTGCTCGAAAATCGGAAAAGTGTTTTTTTCTTTTTTACAAAAAACAAATACAGACTTATTAGTTTTAAAGAATTATTCAAAAATAATTGGGCTTTGCTATTTTAGAAAAATCTAAGCACGTTAATTACCTAGTTTAGCGGATAATCACCACCAAACGCAAAAATTACCATTTTAAGCGCTCGAAAATCGAAAAAGCGTTTTTTTTTCTTTTTAACCAAAAACAAATACAGACTTAAAGCTTTAAAAAAATTATTCAAAAATGATTGAGCTTTGATATTTTAGACAAATCTAAGTACGTTAATTACCTGGTTTTACGGATAATCACCATGAAACTCAAGAATTGCCATGTTCAGTGCTCGAAAATCGGAAAAGTGTTTTTTTCTTTTTTACAAAAAACAAATACAGACTTATTAGTTTTAAAGAATTATTAAAAAATAATTGGGCTTTGCTACTTTAGAAAAATCTAAGCACGTTAATTACCTAGTTTAGCAGATAATCACCACCAAACGCAAAAATTACCATTTTAAGCGCTCGAAAATCGAAAAAGCGTTTTTTTTCTTTTTAACCAAAAACAAATACAGACTTAGAGCTTTAAAAAAATTATTCAAAAATGATTGAGCTTTGATATTTTAGACAAATCTAAGTACGTTAATTACCTGGTTTTACGGATAATCACCATGAAACTCAAGAATTGCCATGTTCAGCGCATGAAAATCGGAAAAGTGTTTTTTTCCTTTTTACAAAAAACAAATACAGACTTATGAGTTTTACAGAATTATTTAAAAATGATTAAATTTTGATATTTTATAAAAATCTAAGCACGTTAATTACCTTGTTTTACGGTTAATCACCACCAAACGCAAGAATTGCCATTTTAAGCGCTCGAAAATTGGAAAAGCGTTTTCTTCATTTTAACCAAAAACAAATACAGACTTAAAACTTTTACAAAATGATTCAAAACTGATTGAGCTTTGATATTTTAGAAAAATCTAAGCACATTAATTACCTAGTTTAACGGATAGTCACCACCAAACGTAAGAATTGCCACTTTAAGCGCTCGAAAATCTAAAAAGCGTTTTTTTCATTTTATCCAAAAACAAATACAGACTTAAAGCTTTTTCAGAATTATTCAAAAATAATTGAGATTTGATATTTTAGAAAAATCCAAGCACGTTAATTACCTAGTTTTACGGATAATCACCACCAAACGCAAGAATTGCCATTTTAAGCGCTCGAAAATCGAAAAAGCGTTTTCTTCATTTTAACCAAAAAAAAATCTAAACTTAAAGCTTTCACAAAATGTTCAAAAATGATTGAGCTTTGATATTTTAGAAAAATCTAAGCACGTTAATTACCTAGTTTTACGGATAATCACCACCAAACGCAAGAATTGCCACTTTAAGCGCTCGAAAATCGAAAACGCGTTTTTTCATTTTAACCAAAAACAAATACAGACTTAAAACTTTTACAAAATTATTCAAAAATGATTGAGCTTTGATATTTTTGAAAAATCTAAGCACGTTAATTACTTAGTTTTAGGGAGAATCACCACCAAACGCAAGAATCGCCATTTTACGCGCTCGAAAATCGAAAAGCTTTTTTTTCATTTTAACCAAAAACAAACACAGACTTAAAACTTTTACAAAATTATTCAAAACTGATTGAGATTTGATATTTTAGAAAAATCTAAGCACGTTTATAACCTAGTTTAACGGATAATTACCACCAAACGCAAGAATTGCTATTTTAAGCGCTCGAAAATCGATAAAGAGTTTTTTTTCATTTTATTCAAAAACAAATGCAGACTTAAAGCTTTTACAAAATTATTCAAAAATTATTGGGTTTTGATATTTAAAAAAAATTGAAGCCAATACTATGATATATTTATTTTGTACAATTTTTCAAACCGTTCAATGCAATTCTCGATTTTTTCACTTTAAGTTTGGATTGTTGCAATTTTGTTTTCAGCTACGAAATGGCAATTGTTTTTATCTGAAATTCAAAATGTGTTATTTTTTAATGAATATTAAGCTTTTGGAGAAAATTACACGATAGATTAATTTCGTACAATTTTTCAAATCGTTCAATGTATTTCTCCATTTTTCCACTTCAAGTTTCGATTGTTGCAGTTTTGTTTTCAGCTACGAAATGGCAATTGTTTTTACCGGAAATTCAAAATGTGTTATTTTTTAATGAATATTAAGCTTTTGGAGATAATTCCATGATGGATTAATTTTGTACAATTTTTCAAATCGTTCAATGCAATTCTCGATTTTTCCACTTCAAGTTTGGATTGTTGCAGTTTTGTTTTCAGCTACGAAATAGCAATTGTTTTTACCGGAAATTAAAGAAAGTGTTTTGTTTTCATGAATATTAAACTTTTAGAGCCATTTCCACTGACTAGCTAATTTTGTACAATATTTCAAACCGTTCAATGCATTTCTGGATTTTTCCACTTCAAGTTTGGATTGTTGCAGTTTTGTTTTCAGCTACGAAATAGCATCTGTTTTTATCGGAAATTAAAAAAGTGTTTTATTTTCATGAATATTAAGCTTTTGGAGCCATTTCCAATGACTGACCAATTTTGTACAATTTTTCAAACCGTTCAATACAATTCTCGATTTTTCCACTTCAAGTTTGGATTGTTGCAGTTTTGTTCTCAGCTACAAAATAGCAACTGTTTTTATCGGAAATTAAAAATGTGTTATTTTTTTATGAATATTGAGCTTTTGAGCTGCAGCTCGTGGATGTTCGGCGGTGAGGCAACGAAAGAAAATTTGACCGAAAAAGCAACGAAATATTTGCTTCCTCTATTAGAGTAAGTAGTGCAGCACGAGCGGCATCTTTGTCTTTGCCTCGCCTACGGAAATCCACGAGCCGCCGCTGGTACCAGTACTTCTCGTGCCTCTCGTTGGGTGCCAATTTGCAGTGGCCCTCGTTGGGCGCCAATTTATAGTGTTCTTCTTTGAGTACCAATTTATAGATAGTGCCCATCGTTGGGTGCCAATTTATAGTGTTCTTCTTTGAGTACCAATTTATGGATAGTGCCCCTCGTTGGGCGCCAATTTCTGATATGCGTTTATGGAATATTTTCGTTGTTCGCGCATCAACCTATTGAAGTGACAATCTCATAGCACGTGTGGTCGTTACCCTAACAAGGACAATTACTTGTGTTTCCCATTTTATTTTCTTTATCAATTAATATTTAAACAGGGGTTGATAAAGGACAACGTCCGCCCCAGTTCACTTTATATAGACATTAGAGAAAAGAACTACTTCCGCAAATTAAGCCACGAAAATCGTATACTATATATAAACATTCGAGCAATAATGAAATGCACCATTGAAGACCTCCCCTGACAGTCTAATTGCCTCGTAAAATATTGTCGACCCGAGACCTTGTCCCGCAAAACTCCACCTGACCTAAAAAAGGGAGCCTAACCTAGGCCGCCCCCGTGCATTGATAAAAGATGTAACTTTGATATTGAAAATTGTTCCGATTCGTGTGTATTAATCCGCAGACGCGGGCCTGGAACTGGGTCGCCAGCTAAAGGGCCCCAACACGACACGTTTGCACATGTTCGGATCGATTTGTTTGGGTGTTTTACATTCATTTGTTCGCCTCGCACGCTCACTTGATACGAATATTTCTATTTGTTTGAGCCGTCGTACATAAATACTCGTGATGAGGAAATGTGCAAAAATAAGACTATATATAATTAACGAAATGATAAAATGATGTTGGTTTGTTAATCTTCCAAATGGCTATCGACCTATTGGATTATTAATATGAAGAATGGCGGAATTTAGTTTGTAATTAATACCTTTTTATTTCCTTATAGATATTTCATTATCTTTATTTCTTCCTCTTTCTTCTTCCTATTTTTATACATGTATGATAAATTATTAGTTAGTTTTAATGAATTGCTTTTTACTTAATTTTGTCCTGTAATTGGTTATCTGTTGGGCAAATATATTTATTATTATTATTAAAACACGAGAGATAACTTTATTCCCTCAAAGTTGAATGCAATTATGAACAACCTAAAAATGTATAAGTAAATAAAAATGCATTAGTAAAAGACACTGCATATTTTTTGGCCTTTATTGTTTCGTTGCTGAGGTAACAAACTTTTTTTTTAGCGCACTCTGCAAACGAAAAAATTAATAAATCTTGGGAAAACAAAGATATGCACTTTTTTTAGTATTGTATGTAAACTTGGCATGGCCAGTAACGAATTCTTGGTTTATAACTGTGTCCGACGTCGTCGTTAAGAAAATCGTCGCAGTAAAAATAAAGTCGTTTCAATCTGAATAAATTGCTGATAAATATTTATAAGACGAGTCGTGTGGTAAAAGCCGGTCGTAGATAAGAATTTTCCGCGCTGCACAGGCGGCTGTGAGTCAACGAACTCCTGCTGCTCGTGCAGACCAGGAGCCGCATTGTCTACTCCCGCAGGATTCCAGCTAAATAAGCTGACGCCGTACGATCCTTTTAAATCCTGCCAAGATTATTAATGCTTTAACGGCTTCATTCAAAGGATGCGCTATTAATCCTTCACGTAAGCAGCAAACATTGCGTTTGGCGGAAATTTTAATCGATGACAGTGCTGGGATTTATCTTCGTCGCGAGTTTGTTACTTTAAATATACAGAAGACGCTCTGTGGTCGAAGTGGGTTAGTAAATAGCGTTAAGCCACATCTTTCCTCAACAGAAAATCAAAAGCCTTGTTATAGTGCCATAATACATTGAATTACAAATTATGTTCAAGTCGTATCAAAGTACTGTTCAAGTTGTATCAGAGTACTAAAGCTTTTGACATTAATAGTAGCTGAAGGAGTGTGAATTCATGGAATGTATAATTCAATATCGCAGCCGTGGTATTGATTCGGAAAAGGGAAGACAATAATATGTGGCGATAACACCTCTCCTCCGGTCTTGCAGCCGTGTGCACGGGGGGGATGGCTCGAGAGCTGTGAAGGCTGTATTAAGCTCGCCGAGGTCGCGTAAAACCGGAAGTTCAACGGCCCGACCCAAGCTCTCGTTGACCTGGTTTCGTGTGACCTGGGTCAAAGGCTCGAAGCGCTGCCGTTCCCGTGCACGCACGCCGCCGCCGCCGCCGAACCGTGGCCCCCCTTCAAATTGCATCCATCAGCTGATTTATAAATTAGCCGAGGGGGGCCATTACTTCAATGATGGGGGGCCATACGTTGCGCGCATTGGCACGCGAGATTGATGGCCCCCGGATACACGCGACGGACGGGTAGATGCATGGCTTCATTGGTATTCGTCAGGTTGTATCAATCAATTAGAAGGGGGGCCTCGGAACTTAGATCAATGCCGGGCGGGCCGTAAGCATGCGTGCTTTTGCCGCTTTCTTTTATATCGCTGGAAATTATTATCTTGTGAATTCATAAATCCCTCGCTCTGGAAAATACGGGATTACATTTGAATGCTGAGAAATTGATTAGCAGTCCTTAGTTCTTCTGAGTTGTATTATTTATTGCAAATGATTAATACATCTTAACTTATTTTCACCCCTAGCGTAAAATTACTATAAGTTGGCGCCCAACGAGGAGCACTACAAATTGGCGCCCAAAGAGGAGCACTACAAATTGGAACCTGAGCCTTAAAAATGATTTTTTTGGGAACAAAACGCGCGGGCCAGGATCAATTGATTTGCGGTGTGTTAAAAATACATTATTTCTAGATATATTTTAGAATTTTAAACAAAATTCCGCTGAAGATAATTTCAGAATTTTTCGAATCGCGAGGTACAAATTTCGCTTCCTCCAATTCGACTTTCTAGTAACGTGTCGCCATTTTGTTTCTAGCCAAAGAACTGTCAATTATTTTGCAGTTTGTCAAAACTACATTATTTCTAAGTTGATTTGAGAATTTTGAACACGATCCCGACTAAGATTATTTCTTGAGAATTTTTCTAATCGCGAGGTGCAAATTTCGCTTCCTTAAATTCGAGTTTCGAGTGTCGCCATTTTGTTTCTAGCCAAGGGAATTCAATTATTTTGCAGTATGTCAAAAATACATTGCTTCTAGGTCGATTTGAGAATTTTGAACACAATTCCACCTAAGATTATTTCTTGAGAATTTTTCTAATTGCGAGGTACAAATTTCGCTTCGTTCAATTCGACTTTCTAGTGACGCCATTTTGTTTCTGGCGAAAGGAATGTCAATTATTTTGCAGTATGTCAAAAATACATTATTTCTAGGTCGATTTGAGAATTTTGAACACAATTCCGCCTAAGATTATTTCTTGAGAATTTTTCTAATCACGGGATGCAAATTTCACTTCCTTCAATTCGAGTTTCTAGTATCGCCATTTTGTTTGTAGCCAAAGAAGTATCAATTATTTTGCAGTATATCAAAAATACATTATTTCTAGGTTGATTTGAGAATTTTGAACACAATTCCGCCTAAGATTACTTCTTGAGAATTTTTCTAATCGCGAGGTGCAAATTTCGCTTCACTCAATTCGAGTTTCGAGTGTCGCCATTTTGTTTCTAGCCAAATAATTGTCAATTATTTTGCAGTGTGTCAAAAATAAATTATCTCTAGGTCGATTTGAGAATTTTGAACACAATTCCACTTAAGATTATTTCTTGAGAATTTTTTTAATCGCGAGGTGCAAATATCGCTTCCTCCAATTCGACTTTCTAGTAACGCCATTTTGTTTCTGGCCAAAGGAATGTCAATTATTTTGCAGTGTGTCAAAAATACATTATCTCTAGGTCGATTTGAGAATTTTGAACACAATTCCGCTTAAGATTATTTCTTGAGAATTTTTCTAATCGCGAGTGCAAATTTCGCTTCCTTCAAATCGGCTTTCTAGTGTCACCATTTTGTTTCTGGCCAAAGAAGTGTCAATTATTTTACAGTATATCAAAAATATGTTATTTCTGAGTGTATTTAGAAATTTTGAAGACAATTCCGCCTAAGATTATTTCTTGGGAATTTTTCTAATCGCGAGGTGCAAATTTCGCTTCCTTCAATTCGAGTTTCTAGTGTCGCCATTTTGTTTCTAACAAAATAAGTGTCAATTATTTTACAGTATGTCAAAAATACATTGCTTCTAGGTCGATTTGAGAATTTTGAACACAATTCCACCTAAGATTATTTCTTGAGAATTTTTCTAATTGCGAGGTACAAATTTCGCTTCGTTCAATTCGACTTTCTAGTGACGCCATTTTGTTTCTGGCGAAAGGAATGTCAATTATTTTGCAGTATGTCAAAAATACATTATTTCTAGGTCGATTTGAGAATTTTGAACACAATTCCGCCTAAGATTATTTCTTGAGAATTTTTCTAATCACGGGATGCAAATTTCACTTCCTTCAATTCGAGTTTCTAGTATCGCCATTTTGTTTGTAGCCAAAGAAGTATCAATTATTTTGCAGTATATCAAAAATACATTATTTCTAGGTTGATTTGAGAATTTTGAACACAATTCCGCCTAAGATTACTTCTTGAGAATTTTTCTAATCGCGAGGTGCAAATTTCGCTTCACTCAATTCGAGTTTCGAGTGTCGCCATTTTGTTTCTAGCCAAATAATTGTCAATTATTTTGCAGTGTGTCAAAAATAAATTATCTCTAGGTCGATTTGAGAATTTTGAACACAATTCCACTTAAGATTATTTCTTGAGAATTTTTTTAATCGCGAGGTGCAAATATCGCTTCCTCCAATTCGACTTTCTAGTAACGCCATTTTGTTTCTGGCCAAAGGAATGTCAATTATTTTGCAGTGTGTCAAAAATACATTATCTCTAGGTCGATTTGAGAATTTTGAACACAATTCCGCTTAAGATTATTTCTTGAGAATTTTTCTAATCGCGAGTGCAAATTTCGCTTCCTTCAAATCGGCTTTCTAGTGTCACCATTTTGTTTCTGGCCAAAGAAGTGTCAATTATTTTACAGTATATCAAAAATATGTTATTTCTGAGTGTATTTAGAAATTTTGAAGACAATTCCGCCTAAGATTATTTCTTGGGAATTTTTCTAATCGCGAGGTGCAAATTTCGCTTCCTTCAATTCGAGTTTCTAGTGTCGCCATTTTGTTTCTAACAAAATAAGTGTCAATTATTTTACAGTATGTCAAAAATACATTATTTCTAGGTTGATTTGAGAATTTTGAACACAATTCCACCAAAGATTATTTCTTGAGAATTTTTCTAATCGCGAGGTGCAAATTTCTCTTTCTTCAATTCGAGTTTCTAGTATCGCCATTTTGTTTCCAGCCAAGGGAGTTCAATTATTTCGCGGTATGTCAAAAATACATTACTTCTTGGTCGATTTGAGAATTTGGAACACAATTCCGCTTGAGATAATTTCTTGAAAATTTTTCTACTCGCGAGGTGCAAATTCCGCTTCCTTCAATTCGACTTTCGAGTGTCGCCATTTTGTTTCTAGCCAAAGAACTGTCAATTATTTTACAGTATGTCAAAAATACATTATTTCTAGGCCTATTTGAAAAATTTTGAACACAATTCCATCTAAGATTATTTCTTGAGAATTTTTCTAATCGCGAGGTGCAATTTTCGCTTCCTTCAATTCGAATTTCGAGTGTCGCCATTTTTTTTCTGGCCAAAGGAATGTCAATTATTTTACAGTATGTTAAAAATACATTATTTCTAGGTCGATTTGAGAACTTTGAACACAATCCCGTCTAAGATTATTTCTTGAGAATTTTTCTACTCGCGAGGTGCAAATTTCGCTTCCTCCAATTCAAGTTTCGAGTGTCGCCATTTTGTTTCTAACCAAAGAAGTGTCAATTATTTTACAGTATGTCAAAAATACATTCTTTCTAGGTTGATTTGAGAATTTTGAACACAATCCCGCCTAAGATTACTTCTTGAGAATTTTTCTAATCGCGAGGTGCAAATATCGCTTCCTTCAATTCGATTTTCTAGAAACGCCATTTTGTTTCTGGCCAAAGGAATGTCAATTATTTTGCAGTATGTCAAAAATACATTATCTCTTGGTCGATTTGAAAATTTTTAACACAATTCCGCCTAAGATTATTTCTTGAGAATTTTTCTAATCGCGAGGTGCAAATTTCGCTTCCTCCAATTCGACTTTCTAGTGACGCCATTTTGTTTCTAGCCAAAGGAATGTCAATTATTTTGCAGTATGTCAAAAATACATTATTTCTAGGTCGATTTGAGAATTTTGAACACAATTCCGCCTAAGATTATTGCTTGAGAATTTTTCTAATCGCGAGGTGCAAATTACGCTTCCTCCAATTCAACTTTCGCGTGCCTCCATTTTGTTTCTAGCCAAAGAACTGTCAGTTATTTTACAGTATGTCAAAAATACATTATTTATAGGTCGATTTGAGAATTTTGAACACAATTCCGCCTAAGATTATTTCTTGAGAATTCTTTTAATCGCAAAATGCAAATTTCGCTTCCTCCAATTCGACTTTCTTGTGACGCCATTTTGTGTCTGGCCAAAGAACTGTCAATTATTTTACAGTATGTCAAAAATACATTATTTCTAGGTCGATTTGAGAATTTTGAACACAATTCCGCCTAAGATTATTTCTTGAGAATTTTTCTAATCGCGAGGTGCAAATTTCGCTTCCTCCAATTCGATTTTCGAGTGTCGCCATTTTGTTTCTAGTCAAGGGAATTCAATTATTTTACAGTATGTCAAAAATACATTACTTCTTGGTTGATTTGAGAATTTTGAACACAATTCCGCTTAAGATTATTTCTTGAGAATTTTTCTAATCGCGAGGTGCAAATTTCGCTTCCTTTAATTCGAGTTCCTAGTGTCGCCATTTTGTTTGTAGCCAAAGAAGTGTCAATTATTTTACAGTATGTCAAAAATACATTATTTCTAGGTCGACTTGAGAATTTTGAACACAATTCCACCTAAGATTACTTCTTGAGAATTTTTCTAATCGCGAGCTGCAAATTTCGCTTCCTTCAATTCGACTTTCTCGTGTCGCCATTTTGTTTCTAGCCAAAGAAATGTCAATTATTTTGCAGTATGTCAAAAATACATTACTTCTTGGTTGATTTGTGAATTTTGAACACAATTCCACTTGAAGTAATTTTTTTTTTCTAATCGCGCTGAAATTTGACTTTCTCTATTTCCGCTGGCCCCACCATGAATCAAACCACCAGCCGTCACCGGGTACAACCAAGCTTCGATAGATTAATCATTATTTGTACGTACAATCGCTGTAGTAATATTTATAGTTAATGCTGTACAAGCGATTGCTTATTCCGTTTGGCTATAATTATTTAGATTAGGATCGATTATGTAATTAGGGATTTAGTTGGTGATACGAGAAATGTACTCTCTGAACTATTAGCATTTAATAAGCATTCCCGCATACAAGAAATATTTAATAAGCCCGTGACCCAAATTCCCAAATCGCAAATTTAATGTATGTTTGTATGCAGAGGGTTCTAATTAAATATATAAATTTCACTTCAACTAAAATTTAATTTGGTGTGTTATGGATTCACATTGACAAATAAGTTATTTGTTTATAGTCTTACAATTAGTAAGACTTTGTATATTCATGTTTTTGCGTTGCTGACAATTCTTAAAGGAGTTGTGTATTGATTGAAAGAACAATCAAATATTCCTCAAACGAAAAATATGATTGATTTTCTAAAGTTTTCACCACTTTCAGTGCCTCGGCAGCTTTAACACTATAAGTCTAAATACTCGTTCGTTTATTAAATTCTGGCTGCTAGCTTACGTAACAACAGCGGGTAACATCTTGAGGAATTATTCGATCGTTCACTTTTGCAATTTATAAACCTACCGAATCAAAACTTGGTTTTACCATTTCCATGATTTTTACCTTATTGTTGGTTGGTCGTTTTCTTTGTAGATGATACGACCTATATCACATTTATGCGGTAGGCCAAACAAAAAGAATTAGGCTACGTACAGAGCAACTTTCTTTGGCTTTCAGTTCCCTCTCGGGTTTTTCACTCGACGATCCCTTTTTTGTTTCGTTTTTAATAAAAATGCAAGTTTACTCCCACACTCGTTAGTGAGAGCTCCTATTGAAATGCGACAGAAACCCATTAACTGCGCACTAAAGATGCGGCGGAGAAGGAAGAGCGGAAAAAGCCACGAAAATAACGAAACATGGATTTTCATTAGTATTACTAAGGTCAAGGTCGCCTGCCCTTTTGTGCCATTGTTTATCGAAGCCCCCCCCGATGCATACGCACGTTTTTTTCGAACGCTCTTCAGGCCGCCGCGCCGCGCGAGACAAAGAGTTATACGGGTGATCGTCGTGCCCCTCTCATGAGATAAAGTGTGCACGGCGAAAGTTTTCGGAGGAGAATCCCCCGGTTAATTCCGGCGCCGGAAATGGGACCGCAACGTTACGGGTAAACAAGTTTTTCCGGGTTGTTTGCGGCGAAATTGCGGGAAGTCGTTTAAATGGGCATTAGTTTGTGTTTGACAGTCAATTTGGGTCTTCCATCTGCGCCATTATTTGCTGATGACGGATTGTGAGTGCATACACAATGGTTGTAATATTTTTCCTTCCGATTGACATGGATTCTTAGTTATGATGACTTTGTGGTGCATCTTAATAAAACAATTAGAACAAGCTTCGACATTTGTCTGAGAATTAATTAAACCATCACGTATGGTTATAGACTATCTGCCGTAGATTTTCCGTGACAGTAAGTGCTTCTAGTACACTGCCCATCGTTTGTCGCCAGTTTGTAGTATCCCGCGTTGGGCGCCAATTTATAGTGCCTCTAGTTGGGCGCCAATTTGTAGTCACTATACGTTAGGTAAGTAAAATGCAAGTTTAAATGTATTACCATACGTAATTTAATATAAACATTCAATTATTACAATAACAGTACGTGTACTGCAGAAAACTGAGTGACGAAAGAATGAATGTGTCGTTACAGTTTTGTACATCTCGCGATTCAAAAATTTCTAAAAAATTCATCACTTGCGTTATCGCGTCCAAAATTATTAAATCAACTTAGAAATCATATATGTTTGACACACTATAGAATAATTGACACTCTCGCACCCAGAAACAAAATGGCAACACTCGAAACTAGAATTTGAAGGAGCGAATTCTGCATCTCGCGATTAAAAAATTTCTAAAAAAATCATCACTTGCGCTATCGCATCCAAAATTGCTAAATCAACATATAAATAATATATTTTTGACATACTGTAAAACAATTGACACTCTCGCACCCATAAACAAAATTGCAAGACTAGAAACTAGAATATGAAGAAGCGAATTTCGCATCTCGCGATTAAAAAAATTCTAAAAAAATCATCACTTGCGCTGTCGCATCAAAAATTTTTAAATCAACTTAAAAATAATGTATTTTTGACATACTGTAAAACAATTGACACTCTCGCACCCAGAAGCAAAATGGCAACACTCGAAACTCGAATTTAAAAAAGCGAATTTTGCATCTCGCGATTAAAAAAATTCTAAAAAAATCATCACCTGCGTTATCGCATCCAAAATTGGTAAATCAACGTAGAAATAATGTATTTTTGATATCCTGTAAAACAATTGACACTCTCGCACCAAGAAACAAAATGGCAACACTCGAAACTCGAATTTGAAGAAACGAATTTTGCATCTTGCGATTAGAAAATTTCTAAAAAAATCATCACCTGCGTTATCGCATCCAAAATAGCTAAATCAACGTAGAAATAATGTATTTTTGACATTCTGTAAAACAATTGACACTCTCGCACCCAGAAACAAAATGGCAACACTCGAAACTAGAATTTGAAGAAGCGAATTTTGTATCTCGCGATTCAAAAATTTCTAAAAAAATCATCACTTGCGCTATCGCATCCAAAATTGCTAAATCAACGTAGAAATAATATATTTTTGACATACTGTAAAACAATTGACACTCTCGCACCCATAAACAAAATTGCAAGACTAGAAACTAGAATATGAAGAAGCGAATTTCGCATCTCGCGATTAAAAAAATTCTAAAAAAATCATCACTTGCGCTGTCGCATCAAAATTTTTTAAATCAACTTAAAAATAATGTATTTTTGACATACTGTAAAACAATTGACACTCTCGCACCCAGAAGCAAAATGGCAACACTCGAAACTCGAATTTAAAAAAGCGAATTTTGCATCTCGCGATTAAAAAAATTCTAAATAAATCATCACCTGCGTTATCGCATCCAAAATTGGTAAATCAACGTAGAAATAATGTATTTTTGATATCCTGTAAAACAATTGACACTCTCGCACCAAGAAACAAAATGGCAACACTAGAAACTCGAATTTGAAGAAACGAATTTTGCATCTTGCGATTAGAAAATTTCTAAAAAAACATCACCTGCGTTATCGCATCCAAAATTGCTAAATCAACGTAGAAATAATGTATTTTTGACATTCTGTAAAACAATTGACACTCTCGCACCCAGAAACAAAATGGCAACACTCGAAACTAGAATTTGAAGAAGCGAATTTTGTATCTCGCGATTCAAAAATTTCTAAAAAAATCATCACTTGCGCTATCGCATCCAAAATTGCTAAATCAACGTAGAAATAATATATTTTTGACATACTGTAAAACAATTGACACTCTCGCACCCATAAACAAAATTGCAAGACTAGAAACTAGAATATGAAGAAGCGAATTTCGCATCTCGCGATTAAAAAAATTCTAAAAAAATCATCACTTGCGCTGTCGCATCAAAATTTTTTAAATCAACTTAAAAATAATGTATTTTTGACATACTGTAAAACAATTGACACTCTCGCACCCAGAAGCAAAATGGCAACACTCGAAACTCGAATTTAAAAAAGCGAATTTTGCATCTCGCTATTAAAAAAATTCTAAAAAAATCATCACCTGCGTTATCGCATCCAAAATTGGTAAATCAACGTAGAAATAATGTATTTTTGATATCCTGTAAAACAATTGACACTCTCGCACCAAGAAACAAAATGGCAACACTAGAAACTCGAATTTGAAGAAACGAATTTTGCATCTTGCGATTAGAAAATTTCTAAAAAAATCATCACCTGCGTTATCGCATCCAAAATTGCTAAATCAACGTAGAAATAATGTATTTTTGACATTCTGTAAAACAATTGATACTCTCGCACCCAGAAACAAAATGGCAACACTCGAAACTAGAATTTGAAGAAGCGAATTTTGTATCTCGCGATTCAAACATTTCTAAAAAATTCATCACTTGCGCTATCGCATCCAAAATTGCTAAATCAACGTAGAAATAATGTATTTTTGATATACTGTAAAACAATTGACACACTCGCAGCTAGAAACAAAATGGCAACACTAGAAACTCGAATTTGAAGAAGTGAATTTTGCATCTCGCGATTAAAAAATGTCTAAAAAAATCATCACTTGCGCTATCGCATTCAAAATTGCTAAATCAATGTAGAAATAATGTATTTTTGACATACTGTAAAACAATTGACACTCTCGCACCCAGAAACAAAATGGCAACACTCGAAACTAGAATTCGAAGAAGCGAATTTTGCATCTCGCGATTAGAAAATCTCTAAAAAAATCATCACTTGCGCTATCGCATCCAAAATTTTTAAACCAACGTAGAAACATGTGTTTCTGACATACTGTAAAACAATTGACACTCTTGCACCCAGAAACAAAATGGCAACACTCGAAACTCGAATTTGAAGAAGCGAAATTTGCATCTCGCGCTTAGAAAATTTCTAAAAAAATCATCACTTGCGCTATCGCATCCAAAATTTTTAAATCAACGTAGAAACATGTGTTTTTGATATACTGTAAAACAATTGACACTCTCGCACCCAGAAAAAAAAATGGCAGCACTCGAAACTAGAATTTGAAGAAGCGAATTTTGCATCTCGCGCTTATAAAATTTCTAAAAAAATCATCACTTGCGCTGTCGCATCAAAATTTTTTAAATCAACTTAAAAATAATGTATTTTTGACATACTGTAAAACAATTGACACTCTCGCACCCAGAAGCAAAATGGCAACACTCGAAACTCGAATTTAAAGAAGCGAATTTTGCATCTCGCGATTAAAAAAATTCTAAAAAAATCATCACCTGCGTTATCGCATCCAAAATTGGTAAATCAACGTAGAAATAATGTATTTTTGATATCCTGTAAAACAATTGACACTCTCGGACCAAGAAACAAAATGGCAACACTAGAAACTCGAATTTGAAGAAACGAATTTTGCATCTCGCGATTTGAAAATTTCTAAAAAAATCATCACCTGCGTTATCGTATCCAAAATTATTAAATCAACGTAGAAATAATGTAGTTTTGACATACTGTAAAACAATTGACACTCTCGCACCCAGAAACAAAATGGCAACACTCGAAACTCGAATTTGAAGAAGCGAATTTCGCATCTCGCGATTCGAAAATTTCTAAAAAAATCATCACTTGCGCTATCGCATCCAAAATTGTTAAATCAACGTAGAAATAATGTATTTTTGACATAATGTAAAAAAATTGACACTCTCGCACCCAGAAACAAAATTGCAACACTAGAAACTCGGATTTGAAGAAGCGAATTTTACATCTCGTGATTCGAAAATTTCTAAAAAATCATCACTTGCACTATCGCATCCAAAATTGTTAAATCAACGTAGAAATAATGTATTTTTGACATACTGTAAAACAATTGACACTCTCGCACCCAGAAATAAAATGGCAACACTCGAAACTAAAATTTGATGAAGGATTGAAAGTCTTCTAAATATCTTTTTTTTAATTTTGATTATTAGCTTCTTGTATAAAATTCCAATAAAATAAAACGTTCAATCGTAATATAACTTGCAAATAGAATACGTGGATGTCAATTAAAACTAATGTCAAGTATGGTGGAAGCGCCGGGTATTTAAAAATGCATTCGATCTTTCAGAAATATTTTCGTTGTTGAGAATATGCCGAAAATGAATAATATAACTTATTCTGTACAAATTATTGATTTCGGCATTATTAATATTTAAAGAAAATAATAATACATTTATGCTAATGACAAAATTATTAAGGTCGTCCGAACAAAACATCAATCTAAACGTTCTTTAACGCCGGTAATACGATATCGATACTTTTCGAATAACATCTAATGCGTGCCACCCCAAATTGGTTATCAATAACCAATTACTCGATCGGAGCATGTGGCGGAAATTAGTTCAAGGTTTCCGAATTTATCGTCACCTCCTGCAGCAATTAATCGGACTAATTGTGCGGAATGATCACCGAATTCACCATTAACCTTCCCATCCTCTAAAACAGTCCATCACACGAAATAAAAAAAAGAGGAGATAGATGTTAAGCCGTTTAAACAAACAAAAAAACGGTTTATTTGCATTTCGCACACAGGTCATGAATTTATAAATAATTTAACTGCGGACAGGTTTAGATCGCATTATGTCTCGTCGCCGCAGCGTATTCGTTCATGAGGAAATTGTAAATTGCCACGGAGTTATAATTCTATAAAGTTCTTTAGGATAGATATACGATTGTTTTAAAGTCTTTAATACAGTGGACTCGATTGTAAAGTTAAGATAGTAATAGTGAATATGTGCTAAGAGTTCTATTGCACAAATGTCTTTAATTCAGCAGTACTTAATTCAGACATTAGATGTCGCCGTAATACTGTATCTATCCTAGCGGGAAGGTTATAGAATTATATTCCCGTAGCAATCGACCATGAAATTTATTTAAAAAAAAAATGATTGAATTCAAAAATGCATTAATACTTTTAGCGGTTAAGAAAACAGTAATAAATTCTTCAATTGGGTTCAATTATGAACCTTTTTTTAGTTTAATTTTTTATGGTGTGTATTATCTGTATTAATATTCTGCGCGTATTCAAGTTATTTATTTTTCCTCTTGCTCCCGCTCATATTACCAGGGAAAGTATACGACCAGGGACACTTTCTGAATATTGTACTGCGAATTTTAGGCCATATGGTGTGCCCTGCGATCCCTTCTTTCATTCACGACCTGCGTAAATACTAAATTTTACGGACCGTCTGGTTTTTTATTTAATTAAATTAAATGCTCGTTTCGGCGCAATAAAACTAAACAAACATTCCGGGGGGTGGATAAAACTCGCTTAAAAATTATTTTATTACATCAGGAGAGTTATTATCGGATGAAACATCCCGCAATGGCCGAAATTCTAATTTCAATTTTAAAATCAAATTCGATGAAGTCCTTAACGTGTTTAAGCAAACGGATCAATGAATGATATAACGAAATCATCGTTTCCGGTCTGCAGCTCGAAACCCGATTAAATCCCTTATCGCCCGACGTAAACCCTTCTAATTCAATCCTTTTTGTCACAATAAGGAAATCTAATTAAATCCCGCAATTGAGACACGACTCGCTCTTTTTGTTGTAGTCCTCCTTCCAACAACTGTCCACTCTGGCGCCCACCCACCGGACGGATTAACTCGACTGTTCGTTTTTTTTTCGGCTATTTTCGGACGCGGCCGAACTATTCGCGATTTTAATTAAATGGATAATTTCGGGAAATTTAATTAAATACTTGGAAACTTTGCAGTATGCAGTAAGGTCGCATACTTGCGACCTCCGACCTTCGTTTGCTGCTGCTGCTGCTGTGCGTTGAGGGCGCACCACCCTCCGAGAATTTGATTTTAAAAGGTTAAGCGGTTGTCTTGTTTAATCGCTGTGTGTGTTGGCCACTAATCCGTTCCGGATGGTCTTCCATTGTGCGGTTAATGGAAATTGCGCGCTTTCCGATCCGAACACCCCAACTATGATAGTACTTCTCGGAAAATTGAGGGTGAAATTGGTGGTGAAGTCCTCGGGAATTCTTTAATGAGGGAATTTTCTGTGGGAGTTTAAAAGTTTAAGGAGACTTCACTACTTCTCCGTAATCGTTTAAAAATTGAATTTACTACTATTTATTAATAATAAAAATCGTTTATTTAAGTCGTTCAGCCAACTCTCATATTATTTTTAAGTATCTCTAGCATTGGCAATTTCAATATTTGAAGCGATGTGAAATTTGAAAATTTCCATTGTATCAAATTGCACTCACTTAATGTATCGTTGGATACTTAATTCAAAATCCATAATGTATATTGTTAGACCGCTGCAGCTGACACATATCAAGATTGAATGCGAAATTATGAGCAATTTTAGGAAATATTAGGAACGCGACATTAATAGGTCGCTCTAATTTTTGCACATTAATTAGTTGATTATTTCGTATTCTAATGATAAAACATTTTCAGATTTTTATTGATTCGGGAAGAAGAATTGTTTTCGAGTAATTTTGTAAAGTTTCAAGTTTCTGGCAATTGTTTTTATATTTTTTTTTCATCTGGAGAAAAGCGCGACCTCGAAATTACAATAAACGCTGTTTGGGGGTGATTATCTCGAATTCTAGTGATGAGATATTTACAATTTTTTCATGATTCGTGAAGTAGAATTAGTTTTGAGTAATTTAAAAAAATTTCAAGGGTGTGGCATTTGTTTTTATATTTTTTTTTTCAACTGGAGAAATACGCAACCTCGAAATTACTATAAACTCTGTTTGAGGGTGATTTTCTCGTATTCTAATGTTGAAACATTTTCGGATTGTTATTGATTCGTAAAGTAGACTTGTTTTTGAGTAATTTTAAAAAGTTTCAAGTTTCTGGCAATTATTTTTATATTTTTCTTTTCAACTAGAGAAATACGCAACCTCAAAATTACAATAAATTCTGTTTGGGGGTGGTTTTCTCGTATTCTAATGTTGAAACATTTTCGGATTGTTATTGATTCGTAAAGTAGACTTGTTTTTGAGTAATTTTGAAAAGTTTCAAGTTTCTGGCATTTGTTTTTATATTTTTTTTTTCAACTGGAGAAATACGCAACCTCGAAATTACAATAAATTCTGTTTGGGGGTGGTTTTTTCGTATTCTAATGTTGAAACATTTTCGGATTGTTATTGATTCGTAAAGTAGAATTAGTTGTGAGTAATTTTAAAAAGTTGCAAGTTTCTAGCATTTGTTTTTATATTTTTTTTTTCAACTGGAGAAATACGCAATCTCGAAATTACAATAAATTCTGTTTGAGGGTGGTTTTCTCGTATTCTAATGTTGAAACATTTTCGGATTGTTATTTATTCGTAAAGTAGAATTAGTTGTGAGTAATTTTGAAAAGTTTCAAGTTTCTGGCATTTGTTTTTATATTTTTTTTTCAACTGGAGAAATGCGCAACCACGAAATTACAATAAATTCTGTTTGAGGGCGTTTTTTTCTTATTCTTATAATGAAACTTTTTCGGATTTTTATTGATTTGTGAAGTAAACTTATTTTTGAGTAATTTTAAGAAGTTTCAAGTTTCTGGTATTGTTTTTTATATTTTTTTTTCAACTGGAAAAATGCGCAACCTCGAAATTACAATAAACTCTGTTTGAGGGCGATTTTCTCATATTCTAATCATGAAACCTTTTCGGATTTTTATTGATTCGTGAAGTAGACTTGTTTTTGAGTAATTTTGAAAAGTTTCAAGTTTCTGGCATTTGTTTTTATATTTTTTTTCAACTGAAGAAATGCGCAACCTGGAAATTACCATAAACTCTGTTTGAGGGTGATTTTCTCGTATTCTCATAATGAAACATTTTCGGATTTTTATTGATTCGTGAAGTAGAATTGATTTTGATTAATTTTGAAAAGTTTCAAGTTTCCGGCATTTGTTTCTTTTTTGCTGAAGACATTTTCAGATATTTATTGACTATTATAAATTTGTAATATTATTTCTTCCATTTCAGCATGGCTTCTTGGATGGTGGATGTGCAAAACAGTCCCATATATTCAAGGAGTGTCCGTCGCAGCTTCAGTCTACAGTTTAATCGCAGTATCTGTGGACAGGTAAGACCAAAATGTTTTCTTTTATTATAAATTTGATTTGATAATTTCTTTCGTTCCTGTCGTCCTTTTTCTTGTTCGATTCGTCGTTCGCGTTTTCGGCTTTACGTTCCTCCGCCTGTTGCGCCATCTAAAACTCCATCCATTCTTGATAGGGTTTCCGTAGCTTCGACTAAAACGTCCGTAAGTTGGTTAGCGTCCAATTCCCCAAGTAACGTCTAAATCGCTTTCATTTGATAATCGAAACCGATCAGAGTTGATCATGCAAGTGATCCAGATCAAAACGATTTCGGAGCTTCCAAACATTTCTTCGGGATTTAAATTGTGGCCTTGAACTAATTAAAGGTAGATCCCAAAATAGGGTAATTTGTAGCATAATTATTTTAAAGATTTAAAGACAATACATGGCTTTTCTTCGGCATTTAAATTGTGGCTTTGAACCAATTAGAGGTAGATCCTAAAATAGGATAATTTGCAGCATATTTATTTATTTATTTTATTGATTTAATCAATGGTTTAGTAAAGGAATCGTTCAAATACTCACAATTATTAAACATTATAAAATTGAAAGTTGCATACAAATATCAATTCTGTCAAAAGTTGCACAAATAAATATAAGTAACCAAATACAGGACAACGATGAATTCTTAAATGGAGCATGAAGTAATATGTAGCACGCTGTATGAATAAACATTGCGCAGGACAATTGAAACGTATATTTTTGTCAAATTGAAAAATATGTTTTTTTTTTGTGGTTGCGCGCGATCGCTAACGTGGAATTATGAGGACGGAGACTGGAATATAAAGTTGTAAATAGTGGAATTTTCATGTTAACACATTTATTATGATTGATGATGCGCAATGATCCGCAATTAATCATAATTTACGGCGATAATAAACCGTACGCACAATTGAAATTAATTGTGCGCGGAATCGATGAATAATTTTGTTACAACATAATCATCTGAGGTCCTCATTGTCCACCACATCCTAGTTGGCTGTAATTAGATAATGAGGTCGTAAGAAACTGAATAAATGCCTGATAATAACAATTCAGAATATTCAATTCAATTTTATTAATTCATTTCAAAATACTTGGGTCGCCAATTACCTTAATAATTTTGGCGAGTTTTTGCAAAACTTTCCTTTAAATAATATTATGTCATGTAAACATTGTATGCGTCTCGATTGTACGAGGCGAAAGAGGTCGGTAATGTAAAAGGGGGGAAAATCGTTGTGGCATTGGTGATAAACGAAATTCTTGCCGTTGTTATTTTTCTGGGTTGCACATTTTACAACTGGAATGTCAAGTTGAAAGTGACATTAATAACTAGGCCCACTTGCATATTCAAGTGGCCACGAGAGCAGACGTTTTAATATGCATGACCAGTGTTTCGCATTAATGTCAACAGCGATTGTGCCTACATTTGTTTGATAAATAGACACTGCTGTGAATCTCGTGGAAAAGTCTGACTAGGAAATTATATTGTTTAATTCAACCTGTTTAATTTTTGAACTTAGAAATGAAACTTAAAAAATTTAAATTGGTGCAATTTACAAATTTAAGCGACGAAAACTTTCCGTAGACTAAGTTTATCAAAATCTATGTTGCTATCGAAGCTGCATTTACTAATTTTGCGACTATAACTTTTCAGTTTCGAATTCTAATGATGAGGCTTTTTTGGACCATCAACTATATATTTGTGTCGTTGAAAACTATAAAATCCAATATTTCAAATGCTTACATTAGATTAGATTCGTACTGGACCTGAAGAAACCTTCAAGTTAATCAAATTGTCCGTTGACTATTAGTCTATTAGTAGAATACAAGTACTATGGGTGTATCGAGTGAGAGATTAAAAAATTGAGGTGATATGGGTGAAGGTCGAAAAATTTTCAATGCCACCACACATAATGGAGCTGGTACACGTGCCACACATATCCAGTCTGAGTTATTATCAAAAAATTGCATTCATTATTTTATTGTTGGAGCGGCGCGTTGTATTGTTCGTATATAAATATTCCGACACATTTTTCATGCATAAAAGGTATCCTTTCTGAGCCCAATTTGTCCGTCCGCCGTTGAAATTTTCATTTTTACAACACGACCCCACGTAATTAATTTCTCACCGATGTTCCGAAAATGGTCGGTTTTATTGCCGAAGTTTCGGATAGTTTCGAAGGAAACCGATTATTCTGATTAGTTCTTATTACTCAAATGATTAGATCCTTCAGTATATTCTGTCTCAGTGGAGCACTGATAAAACTAAAGCCGTATTTTTATAAGAATCGTTCACGATTGAGAATTGAAATCCAAATGTTATCCGAGAGACGTGTCTGTCGGAAAATGGAAAAGAACAAGAGTTTGGGCGGAAATAAATTGCGGGAAACGACGCAGTAACCGGGGACCTTCCTCGGATTCACGTCACGTTAGTTTAAAAATGCAGCCCTTGGCGGGGGTGCCCCGTGCGCCCCCGTGTCCAGGGAAAATCACTTTCTCGACCATCTGTCTACCGGTCGGGTGTGTGTGTGTGCCCTCGGGGGCTTTTAAAACAATTTATATTTAGCCGTGTCCGAAGCAGGGGGTTTATTACTGAAACTGGACTGATGTATTACTGGTAATACCGACAGGAGACACGCTCTGGAGGACCACCTCCGCCACTAAAGTGATACATACACGTCATGTTATTACAGCTCCACAGAATAGATTACACGCCGGATTGGCCGCCACCCTTTATTACCACATGCGTCATTTTCATTATTTACAATTTCACACTATTGCGCGTTCGCTGCCTAATTTATTGCCACGGCAGAAGCTTCGGACGAACAGGAGTGTTCTATTGGAAAACGACCAGCATCAAAATTATGACGACTGCAGAAAATAGATACGGATATAGAAGTTTTACAAATATTTTCTGGACACGCTCTAATGCTTGTATGAGGGCGACGCAATATTTTGTATTCAACAAGCAGATTCAAGCCGCCGAAATTATTGCATTTTTCCACAATTCAACAATCTGTTCGAATGAGATTATTTCAAAGTTAAGTGATGGAATGTTTGCAGATGTTTATGGTAACGTAATCTCGAATGAATTTTGAATAAATTTGTGAAATTTCAAGTCGGTGGCAATTGTTTTTATATTTTTTTCAAGCCGCCGAAATTATTGCATTTTCCCACAATTCAACACACTGTTCAAATGAAATTATTTCAAAATTAAGTGATGGAATGTTTGCAGATTTTTATGGTAACATAATCTCGAATAAATTTTGAATTAATTTGTGAAATTTCAAGTCGGTGGCAATTGTTTTTATATTTTTTTCAAGTCATCGAAATGATTGCATTTTTCCACAATTCAACAATCTGTTCGAATGAGATTATTTCAAAGTTAAGTGATGGAATGTTTCAGATATTTATGGTAACGTAATCTCGAATGAATTTTGAATAAATTTGTGAAATTTCAAGTCGTTGGTAATTGTTTTTATATTTTTTTCAAGTCATCGAAATTATTGCATTTTTCCACAATTCAACACTCTGTTCAAATAAAATTATTTTAAAGTTAAGTGATGGAATGTTTGCAGATGTTTATGGTAACGTAATCTCGAATAAATTTTGAATTAATTTGTGTAATTTCAAGTCGGTAGCAATTGTTTTTATATTTTTTTCAAGCCGCCGAAATTATTGCATTTTTCAACAATTCTGTTCGCATGAGATTATTTCAAAGTTAACTGATGGATTGTTTGCAGATATTTATGGTAACGTAATCTCGAATGAATTTTGAATAAATTTGTGAAATTTCAAGTCGTTGGCAATTGTTTTTATATTTTTTTCAAGCCGCCGAAATTATTACATTTTTCAACAATTCAACAGTGTGTTCTCATGAGATTATTTCAAAGTTAAGTGATGGAATGTTTGCAGATGTTTATGGCAACGTAATCTTAAATGAATTTTGAAGAAATTTGTAAAATTTCAAGTCGTTGGCAATTGTTTTTATTTTTTTTTCAAGCCGCTGAAATTATTGCATTTTTCAACAATTCAACACTCTGTTCGCATGAGATTATTTCAAAGTTAAGTGATGGATTGTTTGCAGATATTTATGGTAACGTAATCTCGAATGAATTTTGAATAAATTTGTGAAATTTCAAGTCGTTGGCAATTGTTTTTATATTTTTTTCAAGCCGCCGAAATTATTGCATTTTTCCACAATTCAACACTCTGTTCAAATGAAATTATTTCAAAATTAAGTGATGGAATGTTTGCAGATTTTTATGGTAACATAATCTCGAATAAATTTTGAATTAATTTGTGAAATTTCAAGTCGGTGGCAATTGTTTTTATATTTTTTTCAAGTCATCGAAATTATTGCATTTTTCCACAATTCAACAATCTGTTCGAATGAGATTATTTCGAAGTTAAGTGATGGAATGTTTCAGATATTTATGGTAATGTAATCTCGAATGAATTTTGTCGTTGGCAATTGTTTTTATATTTTTTTCAAGCCGCCGAAATTATTGCATTTTTCAACAATTCAACACTCTGTTCGCATGAGATTATTTCAAAGTTAAGTGATGGAATGTTTGCAGATGTTTATGGTAACGTAATCTCGAATGAATTTTGAATAAATTTGTGAAATTTCAAGTCGTTGGCAATTGCTTTTATATTTTTTTTCAAGCCGCCGAAATTATTGCATTTTTCAACAATTCAATACTCTGTTCGCAAAAGATTATTTCACAGTTAAGTGATGGAGTGTTTGCAGATATTTATGGTAACGTAAACTCGAATGAATTTAGAATAAATTTGTGAAATTTCAAGTCGTTGGCAATTGTTTTTATATTTTTTTCAAGCCGCCGAAATTATTGAAATTTTCCACAATTCAACACTCTGTTCGCATGAGATTATTTCAAAGTTAAGTGATGGAATGTTTGTAGATGTTTATGGTAACGTAATCTCGAATGAATTTACAATAAATTTGTGAAATTTCAAGTCGTTGGCAATTGTTTTTATATTTTTTTCACGCCGCAGAAATTTTTATATTTTTCCTCAATCCAATGAGATTATGTCCCAATGAGATTATCTCGAAGTTTAGGAATTATGGGTTTACAGTTTTATAGTGGAGTGATCCCGAATGAATTTTGAATATATTTGTGAAAATATATTTGTGAAATTTCGAATCGATGGGAATTGTTTTCATATTTATATTGGACGCCGAAATTACTACATATTTTTTTCACAATGTCTCTGTTCGAGCGGATGTTGGTTCAAATTTAATGGGTCATATATTGTTTTTGTGTCCGAAATTAAATGTTTAAATATTTATCCTGCCCATTTTTCGTTTTTTGGGGGGGGGGGGGGGGGCAGTATACATATTTAGATCGTGCAAGAATGCGATTGTATTGTAGAAAACTGTAAATTATTCGGGGCTAATTTTATTTGAGCCCCTCTCCCCGCCCCCCGTTACACAATCTCGCGTCGTCCTCTAATTAAAATTTGGGGGAAACGGCGAACGCATGAATATTCAGGAGGGACCCCCCTGCCTCCCCCACGCAGAAATGTAATTGAATCTTTTTCCATTTGCCTAATTTTGCATTCAGTACACTTTTAATTTGGAAAAGAGTGTGCCGACCTTTTCTTGTATTAACATTCACACTATAATCATGAAATTAACCGAATGCTTTCCAGTCGTTTTGTAAAGAATTTTTAAATTAAAATACGTTTGTATGCAGGATGGGTCGTTTATCCTGAGACAGCTAGAATAAATTTTCAGATAATAATGTGCGGGTCACAAGATTTTTACTTTTTTATTCAGAGTTGGATGTGAGATAAATCAGGAATGTCGTCGAATGTTAAAAATTGGGACATTTAGCCTACAGGCTATTGAAACTAATATCTACTAAAAAAAAAAGGGTTAGTTGGAGAAAATCAAAAAATGTAACCCAATGTTCATGAATAACACAAATTATCTCGACTTGTCAGTTCGATTTTAATTTGACAATTTACACCATACAAGACTAGATTAGGTCATATTATTATCATCATCTGACATTTTAGTACTTTACGCATGCGCGGACGTGACTTACATTTCCAGCCCCAACTTCGTCGTCGATTTTTGTACGCTCGTTCTAATAGTAATTCCCGTTTCCCCATTAGCAACTAACTGCACTAATGAGACCCAGAAAGGCCGAAACCGGTCTGTGGGTGTTTTGCTGGGGGAAACAATATTTAATGTAAGAAAAACTATTTGTTCAAGATAAATAATTTATTTGTGTCATAAGTTATTAGGGCTACATATCATGTTTAATGGACGACCACCAATGGGGCGGTTTTAACAACGGGAACGACAGGTGTGTGTATGGCGGGGGCGGCGTGCACTACGTGCGAGGAATGTGCTACGTGGGTGGTTTTTACAAGTGGCACGGTGTGGACGGATTTTACTACGGGGACGGCGTGAACGGCATGAACGGCATGAACGGCTGTTAGAACGGGGGCGGTTTTAACCAGGGGCACGGTGTGTACTACGGCGGGGGCGGCGTGAACGATCGGGGTGACTACGTGAGTCGGGTGGGCGACGACGGCTCCGTGGGTGGCGACGGTGTGGGTGACGATTCCTCCAGGGGCGGCATAGGCGAGAGCCAAAACGGCGGTGATAACTACCTAAAGATTAAAAAAAAACTATATTATACTTTGTTAGTGGCGGTGATGATGACAAGTTGGTTGATTCATTCACTCAGCGAGACCATGACTCAATCCACCAGCCGTCACGCTACTCTTGCATTTCACCTTTCGTCTTCTATAGTTTAGTTACTGATTAAGTTAGGATTTTTAAAATTTTCAGATTTCACCTGTATTCTAGAACGCAAATCAGGAAAATATTTTTGATTATACAGGGTGTCCCAAAAAAGCGTGACGTCATAATTATGCATCTTTTTAAAGTACATGCTGTATGTTTTGTTGCTTATTTGGGTACCTTTTATGATTACCTACATACCCCTAAAATTTTATTGAAATCGCTTCAGTGATTACAGCAGAAAAAAATAATAACTAAAAAAAATAAGTTTTGCACTGTTGGTTAAAAAAATTAATAAAAAATTAAAATAGTATCGCGTTACTAAAATTATACAAGGTACTTATTAAACAAGGTCAGATGGTCCCGTTAACCAAGTTCGATTGATGTTAATTAAACAGGGTGTCCAAAATTTATTGTCAAACTTTCTAAACTTTTGAGCATTTAAAACCTGGATTAAAAAATTAATAAAAAATAAAAATAGTACCGCGTTAATAAAATCATACAAGGTTCTTATTAAACAAGGTCTGATGGTCCCGTTAACCAAATTTTATTGATGTGAATTATACAGGGTGTCCAAAATTTAGTGTCAAAATTTTTAAACTTTACAGCATTTAAAACCTTGTTTAAAAAAATAATAAAAAATAAAAATAGTACCGCGTTAATAAAATCATACAAGGTACTTATTAAACAAGGTCTGATGGTCCCGTTAACCAAATTTGATTGATGTGAATTATACAGGGTGTCCAAAATTTAGTGTCAAAATTTTTAAAATTTGGAGCATTTAAAACCTTCTTTAAAAAAATAATAAAAAATAAAAATAGTACCGCGTTAATAAAATAATACAAGGTACTTATTAAACAAGGTCTGACGGTCCCGTTAACCAAGTTTGATTGACGTGAATTAAACAGGGTGTCCAAAATTTATTGTCAAACTTTCTAAACTTTTGAGCATTTAAAACCTGGATTAAAAAATTAATAAAAAATAAAAATAGTACCGCGTTAATAAAATCATACAAGGTACTTATTAAACAAGGCCTGATGGTCCCGTTAACCAAATATGATTGATGTGAATTATACAGGATGTCCAAAATTGAGTGTCAAAATTTTTAAAATTTAGAGCATTTAAAACCTTGTTTAAAAAAATAATAAAAAATAAAAATAGTACCGCGTTAATAAAATTATACAAAGTACTTATTAAATAAGGTGGGACGGTCCCGTTCACCAAGTTTGATTGATGTGGATTATACAGGGTGTCCAAAATTTAGTATCAAACTATCTAAACTTTAAAGCATTTAGTACCATCTGATAATTACTTAATACTTTTTACGTTTATTTTTAATTCTGTAAAGAGATGTTAAAACTGTTGAGAAATAAATGACTATTATTATTTCTAAAACTTATTCCTTCACTTTGTATTTATTTTTTTTCTTTTTAGTAAAAATGTGAATTATGGATGATGTGATTTTTTTATATATAATTCAAATTTCAAATTAAATGGACAACCACTAACCATCCATGCCCTCAATGAGATTCGAACCCAGGACCCCCTGCATTAGTTTCTCACTGTATATAAACGAAAAACTTCTAAACCTATTATATAAATTAATAAATTAATTTCTACGTACCAACTTGAACATTTTTGGTCGATGTGTTTTTTTTTCAGCTTCGACGTCGTCGTGTGAAAACTAATGATGATCGGTGTCGGATCATGAGTTCTTATATACCTGGAAGGTGTCATCATCCCCATCACCTCGCCGGTGTGTTATCTTAACCGGTTCACCTTAACATATCTGTAATAATTATTCACAACGTCAAAAATCCGTCGAGCGGCCGCGGCGGACCCGAAGAATACGGTTTCGCTAGTCAATGCCACCATTCCGAACAGGACGGAGGCTGCTGCCAAGAAAAAGAAAAACAAAGAAAGAAAATCATTGTGGGATACGGCCTGGCGCAAAGAGACGCCAGAATTTATCGCGCCATCGGGTCAAGGTCGGGTTTTGGATGTGTGTAAAATCAATCGAGAAATTGATTTCATTGATGAAATGAAATTATATTATGAAAAAATTTTCGACTGTAAAATATTGCATGAGGTGAGAAGTTTTAGTGTTTGTTGATGTATAATACTGTTAATTAATTTTATGTTTGAATGCATATTTATACTTCAATACATGTACTAGTTGCAGTCCAAAATGTCGGTGTTTATTAGACTATTATGTCAATGTCAGAAATATCAGTTTTAGATATCAAACAACATCAAATAAACACGATACAAATTATTAGGTTCAGTTTTGAGCGCCTTACAGGGACTCACTGTAAATATCCCTTCAATACCCTTCAGAGAAAGTACTTGAGCAACCACAAATGTCAATTTGTAGCCAGTGAAGCGTCAGTAAAGGAAACTCGAAAATGGAAAAAATCGAAAAAATCAACTTTCTTAATAATCACCGTAGATCTTAATGTATTATCATTTTCATCATCAAAATAACGAAATTAATCGATTGGCGTTGAAAAATTTATGTAGAAAAAATTGGAAAAAAGTTATCGTCACCATGGAAAATTAAAAAAAAAGTCGATTTTTTCAGACTTTGAACGGCCGTAGCGGCTAAACAAATAATCAAATTTGAACGCGGTTTTCAAATCTATGTTCCTTGTGTGTCAATTAGTCGGATTTAATTAAAATTGGCGATTTAAAATTTTTGACGAAAACCTGAAAAATCATCCAAATGCATTTGAAATAATTTCCTGAAGAAACCACTGGTTCGATTCGGGGTTTTTATACATCACCGTAGACATTCCTTCAAGGCGCTTCAGAAAATGTACTTTCGCAAAAACAAATGTCGATTTGAAGCTCGTGACGCGTCAGCAAAGAAAACTCGAAAATAGAGAAAAATCGATTGCTTCAGTTTTTAGCAGTTTTTAGCAGTCGAACATAAAGCTCTGTATGTAACTCGTCCACAATAGCACTCCATTACTGGAGGACGTCTCGTCCAATAAAGTGCTACATTACGGACTTGTCACATAAATAGCAATTCTTAACCTGACTAATAATTTGTTTTTGCGATTTATTAAAGTTGCACCAAGAAACCCTCGCAGTTTTTAATTAAAGAATTCATCACTTTCCGACTGTTTCGCCCGAGTATCGGATCCGCAAGTTACAATTGAAATTAAAATTCCGTCAAGATTTTCCCCTCCTTCTAGTAATCCCTCCGTAACTTAACCCACCACCTGTATCCGAAAGCTTCAAGACAAACTGCGATAGTTGTTTCTGTCTGAAATTTATTTTTTTAATATCCGCCCGACCAGACACACCCTTCCCGCTAACGATCCAATTTTCGAAACTCAACAGGTGCAGACAATGCCCGGATAAGATGTTCGATTCGTTCAACAGAGAGGATTAGCTGACCTCGCAAATAAATGATTGAGGCTGACCGTGAATTCCCATCGTCCGTTTTATTTCCTAATTCCGATCGCCTTCTATTTTTTCGCCCTTCGCAAATCGGCCCCCGGGGGTAATTGCGATGCGAAAAAGAATGCCCTCTATTCGGGATTATCGCGGCTTGAATTTTAATTGCTTTAATTAGGCCGAGGGAAGAAGTGCGTATTGTGATACAAATGAGTTTCTGAATTTGGAATTGAATTAAAAAGTAAGTGAATGGAAGTTATGAAACCGTTTTTTAGTTAATGGAGTTAATGAATTAACTGTCGTCTTGGAAGTGTGATTGGTGGTTGATGCGCGACTTGGACTACAAAATCGTTGATAAAATTGGACATATAAATCAGTTTAGCTATATGCGCATATTTATTACTCCGGCTTGGGGTGGCCATTTCCGCTTTTTTTATATACGCTCCCTGAATACGAAAAAGGTACATCCCGAGGACGTGAAATATATATGTATAAAACGGACTTGTCATTTATGTCAGAATTAAATTATTGTAAATAACGAACCGGAGAAAACGGGATTGATGGTACTATTTATGTTTATCCGAATTTCTTCGCGTAGAGATTTAAAAATGATTAGATGGTACGATTTAGATAATTGGATAATAGATTGATAAGAGTGTTAACCCTTTGGCTCTGGATTTACAGCCGCAACTCGCGCTTCGCTGTCTGGTAGGTGCTGCCGAGCTCTTCGGTGGAACTCAACGCGGCCCATGCCCGTGCCAGTCTTCGCCTGGCACTGACGGCTACGTAGCGAAGCTGCTTGATCTCATCCGTTCACCAATATTGCGTTATAAACGATATTTTATATAATCTATTTGTATTCAAAGCTCATTTATATATTGAAACATTTCCACTAATACCGTTCCCGATCGTCAATAAAACCGTATAAATCCGTTTTATTTTTAGTCCATAAACACGGCCATAAACGCCATTGTTTTATGTCTGTAAAAAAAAAAAACGTAATTGCGACTTTATAATTTATCAGACAATTAAGAATTTGGAGTCCGTCATAAAAGACTGTCTCCGAAACGCGCCCGCTTTTATTGCTCTCTCACTTAACTACCTTGCAGACAGTTCGATAAACTTGAAGCGATAAAACTTGCATCTTTATGGCCATTATGTAATTATCCGTGCGGAATGTCGTCCTGGCAGCTTTTTCGGGCACTCAAAAAAAAAATTCAATTTCGGTGCGCCAATTATTATGGGTCGGTAAATTCACACTTACAAATTCAAAATGTGTAACAAATTATACGTACTGTTGACCGATTGTAATATAATATAATAACTTACATAAATGAGTTTTAATAGTATACCAAAGTATTAGTATTAGGAATTTTAGGTTAGGAATGGATGGAGTACTCGTCAAAATGAGACTCTTCAGTTCGCTGAACAACAACACTTCTGGTATAAGCAAAGATGGTAAGGAACTGCTGTGAAAATTAAACGCTTAAATCAAGATGCTTCTGAAAACCGCTTCTCGAATTGTAACGCCAAAATCAGGTTTATTTGAATTCTTTTTCAAATTAGTCTCACTTTTTTAGACAATTAAAACGAAGATTAAAAAAAAATTTCAATTCAAAAAAATTGGAAAATTATTTTGAACAATAGAGCGATTTTTGAGACTAATTTCTTAGCAGAATATTCTGATTTTTTTTTATTAAGCCAGTATTTTCAATTTTTTTTTGTCTAAATTTTTGATAATTTGGCCTAAATATTCTTTATTTTAGCCTAAATTTTCGATTTCATTCTTTAAATTTTTGACTGTTTGGTCCGCATTTTAAATTTTCCCGCCCAATTTTTAATTTTTAGATTTTTGACCCGTATTTTCGATTCTTTTGGGTCTACATTTTTGATCTGTTGACCTAAATATTCTTTATTTTGACATACATTTTCGATTTAATTGTTAAAATTGTAGTTTTTTTGATTTTTCGAGCTGAATTACTATTTAGTTTTTAGATTTTTGACCTGTATATCCAAATGTTTTCTTTTGGTCAAAATGTTTGATCTTTTGCTCTAAATATTCTTTATTTTGACCAAAATTTTCTATTTAATTGTTCAAATTTTTGATTTTTTTGTCCGCATTTTTTGATTTTTCGGGCCGAATATTTAATTCTAGTTCCAAATTTTTGATTTGATTTTGGCTAAAATGTCTATAACCTGAATTATTGTTTTATATGCGAGGTTTTCTTTATTTTTTTCCGGTATTTTCGAGTTTTATTTGTTGAAATTTTCGATTTCTTAATCCGCATTTATTTTCTTTGGGCCCGAGTTTAAATTTTCGACTTTCTGGCCAACATTACAGATTTTTATTATTATCTTTTTTAATCTTTTGACCAAAATTTTCTTTATTTTGACCCTACTTTTCGATATTATTGTTAAAATTTTCGATTTTTTTGTCCGCATTTTTGATTTTTCTGGCCGAATTTTTAATTCTAGTTCCAAATTTTTGATTTGATTTTGGCTAAAAGTCTATAACCTGAATTATTGCTTTATATGCGAGGTTTTTTTTATCTTTTCCGGTATTTTCGAGTTTTGTTTGTTGAAATTTTCGATTTTTTAATCTGCATTTATTATCTTTGGGCCCGAGTGTAAATTTTCGACTTTCTGGCCAACATTACAGATTTTTATTATTATTATTTTTTAATCTTCTGACCAAAATTTTTCTTTATTTTGACCCTACTTTTCGATATTATTGTTAAAATTTTCGATTTTTTGGTCCGCATTTTTGATTTTTCGTCTAGTCTGCATTTATTATCTCTAGGTCCAAGTTTTTGATGTTTTGTCTAAATTTTCGCTTTTTTGACCTACATTGTGGATTTTTTAAATCTTATGCCCTAAATTTTTCTTTATTTTTTTTTTAATTTGTCTGCTAAAATTTTTTGTTCCTTGGTTCACCACTTTTATTTTTAGGCCAGAATTTTAGATTTTTGGTCTCAATTTTGTATCGTATATTTTACATTTTTGGCTATTTTTGATCCTATATTTTAGATTTTTTAACCTTGATTATTGATTTTCACGAATTCAAAAATCCTCGAATTTTTTTATTTGTTGCTATTATTTTCGAATTTCCGGTCAGAAACTCATTTTTGGCGGCTGAAAGTATCAAATTATTTTGCTTTTACCTAAGTTTTCGATTTTTTGTCTGCGTTTTCTATTTTTAGATCAGGATTATTGATTCTTTGGCCCATATTTTAGATTTCTGTATTTTTGTTCCAATTTTTTGTATTTTTCTTTAGTTTGGCCAGAATATTCGATTGGTTTATAGAAATTTTTGATTTTTTTGTTCCAATTTTTTGTATTTTTCTTTATTTCGACTAGAATATTCGATTGGTTTATAGAAATTTTCGATTTTTTTGTTCCAATTTTTTGTATTTTTCTTTATTGTGACCAGAATATTCGATTGGTTTATAGAAATTTTCGATTTTTTTGTTCCAATTTTTTGTATTTTTCTTTATTGTGACCAGAATATTCGATTGGTTTATAGAAATTTTCGATTTTTTTGTCTGCAATTTTTATCTTTACGTTTATGGCCTATATTTTGAATTTTTGATTATTTAGGTTTCGATTTTTGGTCTTTTGACCGAAATTTTCTTTATTTCGATTCGTTTGTAAACAAATTTGATTTTTTGGTCTACCACTTTGATTTTTGGGTACGAATTTTAGATTTTTGCTCTTAATTTTTTATTTTTTGTCCCATATTTTTTATTGAAACTGATGTTGAACAATCAGAGGTCGAATTTCACTACTACTTAAAATCACTGCCGCTTAAAACGTGATTAAAACTTACGAGTATAATCACTGCTACTTAAAATCACTGCCGCTTAGAATGTGATTAAAACTTACGAGTATAATCACTGCTACTTAAAATCACTGCCGCTTAAAACGTGATTGAAACTTACGTGCATAATCACTGCTATGTAAACTGTGACCGAAAAGAACAATTATAAAAGGGAAAATTGTGTTACTTTAGTATAACAATAATTTGAAATTTATATATAAAACTTAGAATATGTTAAACAGCCGTGATCACAGTCACGGTTTAAAATCACAGTTATTAAAAAGTAGCAGTTTCGCCCATCTCTAATATTTACACATTTATTGTTGCAGTTTTATCTCTGCAAATAAATTACCGTCAAAGTCTTAAAATAATTACGAACTTAATTTAGAACAGTTGAAAATATAAATGTCAGAAGTATCCTTGGGGCTGCATTATCCGCTAACCCATTCCACATTTTGTGTCCGTCGGAAATTATATGGCCAGAGCTGAGGGAGGAGATATTTCATCCCAATTACTTTTTGCCAACCCCCATCGATCTATAACGTTTTTGCGACCCAACATCATTTCCGTAATTAATTCAGTGTCGTCCCCGGGGAAAAACGAAAGTTTTCCCTATCTCGTGTGTTTTCTTGATCGTTATTAATGCCATAAAAAGCTGTTACTTTGCCCGGAATGTGTGTTTAAATGGGCTGCTCTTTCTTTCTTGCGCCGCCCGTGGGACAAGCTTCGGTGATGATGGAACAAAAAAATTGTTATTTGCAGAAATGCATATTTTTTAACAGAAGAAATAAACATAATGATGACCGTTACTATACGGTACAATTTTCTGTTTATGTTTGAAAGCTTTAAAATACAACAAAGCCTAAACCAGTATTAATTTTTCATATTTCATAAGGAGTAATAAAAAATGTGTTTAAAAAAAATATAGTGATGTTTATAGATTATTTTATATCAATCATTCTTGCTAACATAATTAATTATTTGGCAACGGAGAATAAAAGAATCGTAATTTAGAAATATTTTGTATGACATTAATCGCTATTACGTATTTTGAATCGTTTAAAGGGCATACATTTTCGCTTCGTGTTTATTTGCATATGAATGTGTAACATTAATCGAGGCTACGGCGCGGCGGGGACTGGTGTCCTTTGGGAAATTGCCAGACTGCTACCCTCAAGTTTATTAAGATAACAATTATATCCTCGTGAATTGTTATTTCCGCTTAAACGAAAACATTTTTTCCCCTGTAAGAGTAATGCATTGCCGCCCAAGAAATTAATTATGGAAAATGTAAGAGTTTTCAAGTACTCTTATTCCTCTTCTTCCACACTGTACTCTCACAGAGGATTGGAATTGGCAATGACAAGATCGATGGTCCATTAAGTCGCGATCGCTACAACAATTTTCAATTTCGATTTATTGTGCCGGAGATTAACATATCTTTATACTCAAAAAATATAAATATGAGTTAATAGTCGTACAAATATATATTTTGTAAATCTGTATGTAAAAATAAGTAAATAAAAAAAATGTTCTCTCTCTCTCTCTCCATAAATAGGAAATACATATAAAAATTACAACATAAATTTAAGATTCTAAAATGCAAAATCAATTAATTTACGTTTACGAAATCTTCATTTACATTCAAACGGGAGAGGAAAGTCGATAGCCCTTATCAGGAAAAAAAATTAACTGTAGGTATAAAAAAATATTATTTGCAATTACTGATAATAAAAATTTCTTACGGATGGAGCAATGGAAAAAATGCACGTACGATACTTTACCTCTGAGGTACAAAATTAATTAACCTTGATTTGCACTTTTTTCAATCGGCATATTTCATAACCAATTTTCCATAATTTTTTCACATGATCTTTATTCTTATTTTAACATGCAAAATGATTTATATACATACAGCATTAATTTTATTTAAAATGTCTGTTGTTTACGTCTTGAGGATTCGGTTATTCGAGCAGTTGTATTTCTGCCTTCTACTCAATTATTATTAAAAGAAAAGAATAAGCAATGTTAACAATTTTTTATTTACGAAGGAAAAATAAATTCTCACATTAACAGTCCACTTGATTTCTTAGATTACAATCACTAATAATACTTCTTATATGATTACCTTACACCAACATAGGGCTTGATGTGTGGTCTGTTACTTCTTTGGAAATATTTCTCTCGAATAGATCATATTTATAATTTAAAGCAGTTGGGAAACTCGAACAAACTTCTGTCTGGAATTTTTTTTTCCACGCATAGATGTCACAACACGTCCCATGTTCAAGGTCCAGAGCATAATGTCGGTTTATTTATTTTCGAGTGAACCGCATAAAAGAGGAGCTCCGAAAACGGCGCCCAATAAATATCAACCCATAATTTCCGTATGTTCGATATAAAAGTTGATGGCGTCAGCTTATTTTTACCGCATGGTCCATAAAATAATCAAGATGAACAAAAAGCGCGATCCACCTTTACCATGTGGAATATTCGATATCAGCAGGATTAATCTTTAAATTAGAAAAGAAGTCGATTACTTAATTTTATGTCTTATCCACAGAACGTTTTTAATTATTCATGCAGGAAACACTAGAAATCGAGAGATGAAAATTGCATTCGTCGATTATAAAATTCCTAGAAAATTATTCTCTCGAGAAATTAGCTTCAAAATTTGCAAATTTATCAAAAATTTATATATTTTGAAAAATTCGTAAAGAAAATTGACACATTCTTACAGGAATCAAGACCACAACACGCAAAACTTGAAATCCAGAGCTGAAAATTACATTAGACGATTATAAAATTCCTAGAAAATTAATCTCTTGAGAAATTGGCTTAAAAATTTCCAAATTTATCAAAAATTGATATATTTTGAAAAATTTGTAAAGAAAATTAACACATTCTCACAGGAATCAAGATCACAACACGCAAATCTTGAAATCCAAAGCTGAAAATTGCATTCCACGGTTATAAAATTGCTGGAAAATTATTCTTTTGGGGAATTGGCTTAAAAATTTCAAAATTTACCAAGCATTGATATATTTTTAAGAATCCATAAAAACAATTGACACACCGTTGCAGGAAACAAATTTGAGACATTAAGAACTTGAAATTGAGGGATGAAAATTGCATTCGACGATTATAAAATTCCTCGAAAATTAATCTCTTGAGAAATTGGCTTAAAAATTTCCAAATTTATCAAAAATTGTTATATTTTGAAAAACACGTAAAGAAAGTTGACACATTCTTACAGGAATCAAGATCACAACACGCAAAACTTGAAATCCAGAGCTGAAAATTACATTCGACGATTATAAAATTCCAAGAAAATTAATCTATTGAGAAATTGGCTTCAAAATTTCCAAATTTATCAAAAATTGATATATTTTGAAGAATTTGTAAAGAAATTTGACACATTCTTACAGGAATCAAGATCACGACACGCAAAACTTGAAATCCAGAGCTGAAAATTACATTCGACGATTATAAAATTCCTAGAAAATTAATCTCTTGAGAAATTGGCTTCAAAATTTCCAAATTTATCAAAAATTGATATATTTTGAAAAATTTGTATGGAAAATTGACACATTCTTACAGGAATCAAGATCACGACACGCAAAACTTGAAATCCAGAGCTGAAAACTGCATTCGACGATTATAAAATTGCTAGAAATTATTCTCATACGGAATTGCCTTTAAGATTTCAACATTTACAAAGGATTAATGTATTTTTGAGGATTGAAAAAAAATCGATAGATAGAAATTACAAAATTTATTAGTGTCATAACTCCGTTCCCCTGTCTGCGTCTATATCGAGCTGATGAGACCCAATAAGATCGAAACCGGTCCTCGGGCAAGCAATATTTAAATGTTGTTCCTTAGTTTTAAATTCAAAAAGTACAGTTTTTTTTTAATTGAACCAATTTTTGTTTACGATTATACGAACACATTATCAATTTACATACTTTCAATGAACTTTTACTATTACGGCAAATATCTCTATTTACGTAAAAATAACATTAATTCCAAAAACACAAAGCAGCCTTCGGTCTGTGCGCTAAATCCAATTGCATTAATTGAAAGGCCGATATTTATAAATAATTTGGTACTTAATTTATTTCGAAAGAACTTGTTTTTTTTGCTCACATTATTATTTCATACACCTCAGACAGTTAACTTGTGTATTTATATTTTGTAATTATACCTAAACAATGTTACTTCCGCAAATGAATTAATAAAATATATTAACAACAAAAACGTTTATAAAGGTAAAAATTTTGGGTCTCAGAAAAATCTGAAAAAATTCATGACGGCAGTAAAAGGCATGTAAAGTAATTATTTTAACGAAAAAAACAATTTTCTACCATTTTTACCAACCGAAAATTAACATGGGGTCTAAAAGCAGTTAAATTTAATAAAACCAATGGTAATATTTTTCCTGCCAAATATTAGATGATAACATTCAAAGATTTGATAGATTCTCGAAGTTCGCGTCTCTTATTTATTACGAATACACAATTTTAACGCCAATTAGAATATTCGAGGTTTCGTGGGGAATAAAATAATATTTAATAACGGCATTGTTGGATGGGTAACGTTCGCGAATTAAGGAACTTTTCACGGAGCGGAAGAAACTCGACGCACAATTTTATTAGACCCAATTTACGAAATACGAGCGGAAAATTAAAATTCAGCGCGCGGCTTCCTGGGGGTGCGGGAAAAAAAGAAGTAAACCCGAAACTCCTCCATCCCGCGAAATTGCGAATTGATCTGAAGAATGTTTGTAGGTCAGTAATAGACGCCGAAAACGAATTACCTATGGAGGAAATGATAGAATACGTTATAATGAATCGTAAGGAAAATAAAAATCGAATTAATTTAAATATTTTATCTAGAAATAGTCGGAATTAAATATGTATATATTATAATAATGTATCTAGTAATGGGTAATACAGATTTGTAATATATTTTTGGAAAATACAAATTATGCCACGATGAAGATTTAATTGTTACAGAAGAAGAAATATGCAATCGTTAAGTGAGAAATGCTTAAAGTAAAAGTTTATTTGTTTTTAAAATACAGCGCCCACAGTAAACATACAGATAGACATTTTTAAAGCGTGGCCTTAGTGGACTTCAAAATGCATAATTCCGTTGAAATTTTTAATTCGAAAAAATTACAATAACTATCGCAGCGATTGGTAAATTTAGAAAATTCTTACTGATACGTATTGTCTTGATCAGTACCCGAAAAGTCACTGTTTTTTTATGTTAATTTGAATCATTGCCCTTTTTCTTCATCTCGTAATTTATAGCACGCAATTCGTATTATATTGCAGAACGCATTTAAATGTTTTTGTTAAAAATTGAAAATTTGTTTTAGAAGTTCGTTTCTTATACAAGACGTGGAGCATATGGCGAGAATTGGGTTGATGTAGAGCAATTGCCGAAGACGATGGCCGTGTTTAACTTATCCCGCGGTCGAAACTGCACAACTTCGCCATTCGACGCTCGTAGTTTAAACTTTAAGCAATAACATTTCCTTCTGTCGCAGACCGTTCTCTATTTCATGCGAGATATATATCTAAATTATACATTCAACATTTAACTATCACAAACGAACAACATTAGCGATTTAAACGCGTAATGATGGTGCATAACCATGTCTGTAATCTGAGTATGGAGACAAAGAAGACCTAAATTTGTGCCTAATAATTCTTTTATATATACAAATATCTTTATTAATAGTAATTTACACATTTTAAAAACATATTCAAAAACAATTTTGCCATATCGATCAGAGGTCTTTCAGTTTTATTATTTATTCCCATTTAATCAGTAGCATTTGTCGTCAAGTTTGTTAACTCACGAGTTCATCCGTAGTTAAGATCGGATTGTGTATCCTGATCCTGTCCCATTTTTACTCGGCAATAAAGGCAAGTTCCAGATTAGTGGCTCTCCAATATCAAACAAGCCCCAATCGCCGACAAAATTGCTAAACCTTGCCCTTGACTGAGGCAAAATACGGACTTAATTAAACACCAGTCCGGGATTTACGTAAATCTCCTCCTATCACCAGGATAAACAACAAATAATGAATGGAAATCACACGTTTTCAATTCCTATTCTTTATTTTACAGTGTAAGAGTATCTACCTGCTGCATCGCGAGTCGAGCGGGTTCGATTTCCCACTCGAGCGGAAAAATTTTCGAATTTATTTAATATATAATACCTTGAATTCCGTTAGTGCCCGAGAAAAACCAATAAAAAACAGTGTAAATGGAGAATTAAAAATTTTAGAAGCTGTGAATAGAAATTCCAACGATACAACGAAATTTGTTTGGTTCAAACACGAAATGGCGAGTATTTCTTTATGGATTAACCATCCAAAACCATTAAACTAACATTTGTGGCATTAATCAATACCCCCGAAAACAACATCAATCACATCCACAGTTATAATTTGATTATTCCCAAAACTTGATTAATTTTTCTGACCGCGCTTTCATCGATTCGCAACTTTTTCCATTCGGGTCTCAATCTCCGACCATTTATTTTTACGATATCATCACGATTGCAACAGAAAAAAATTAAAATCAATTGAGCATTTGATTCGATTAAATGTATTCAACAACACACGCTAATTGTATTCATTGACCCATATTATTATTATTATTGTGAGTTTGTTACGTACCGTAACGGATTTTATACAAGAGGTTTTTTAAGTCAATATTTCTTCCACAATTGGAAATGTTTATAGGATAAGGCACACCCGCTACCCTTTTTTTTAAGTTTTACTTAAACTAAAAAAATGTGTTTGGTGATTTGTATTTATTTTTATAATATAAGAAAATTACTTCAAACAGTGTTCTCTGGTTTAAGTCGAATATGGCGGGTGAGCTCTATCCTATAATCTAACCTGTAGAAAAAGGTGGAAAATATGGTCTTTCGTTTAAGAATTATCTCCAAAAATAACGAAACATAAAATCTTTATTTTTTTCTTTTAAGTCACAAACTGTCGTACGGTTTCCAAAATCTGGCCATTACTTGTGGCTCAGCAAGAAAACTACAGATATAATTGGGCTAAAAAATTTACGACGTATTCTCAGTTTATTTGTGAATATTTTGATGTGTATTTCAAGTCATTTGGCCATTTTATGATTTTCGCCCATTTTTCCATTCACCCAGAAAAATCTGAAAAAATGTATGGTGGCTCGTAATGACAGTAAAAGAGTAATTATTTCCCCAAAAAAAAAATGTCCACCATTTTTCACCCACCGAAAATTAACATAGGGTCTTATGGGAAGCGAATACCGAGACCCTGCAGATTGACGCTAACCGACACCAGATCGTTCAAACATGTAAATCTCTGTTTGTGAACATTGCAGATGGTTACGAATAAAAACAATGGATTCTAAAAGAATGTAGCTATAAACCCATGTCATATCAACCATATCTGTTTTGCGAGACCGCGCCAAAAAATTACCAAAATTGATCAAAATTTCTGGCCAGCTTTCGAGTGCTCATTTTAAGAGCAGCCAGCAAGAAAACTACAAGTACGATTCGACTGAAAATTTAACCACGAATCCTCTGTTTATTTGTGAACATTTTGATGTACATTTCAAACCATTTGGTCATTTCATGATTTTCGACCATTTTTCCACACCATTTAGTCAGGAAAAATGAGGAAAAATCATGAGGGTTCTTAATGACGGCAAAAGCCGCGTAAAGTAATTATTTTTCGGGAAAAAAAAAATTCTACCATTTTTACCAACCGAAAATTAACATGGGGCCTTACGGGAAGCGAATACCGAGACGTTGCAGATTGACGCTAACGGACACCGCCTCATTCAAATAAATAAATCTCGGTTTATGAACATGGCAGATAGTTTAGAATAAAAGCAGTAGATTCTAGAAGAATGTAGCTACAAACTCATGTCATATCATCCATTTCTGTTTTGCGAGACAGCGCCAAAAAATTACTAAAATCGACCAAAATTTTTGGCCAACTTTCGCGTGCTCATTTTAAGAGTGGCCTGGATAAAAACTACGATTACGATTGGACTGAAAATTTAACCACAAATTCTCTGTTTATTTGTAAACATTTTTATGTACATTTTAAGTTATTTGGTGATTTCATGATTTTCGACCAATAAAAATAAGGAAAAAGTTTGGGTCCCAGAAAATTCTGAAAAAATTCATAGCTATTTTTAATGATTTAAAAAGGCGTGTGGAGTAATTATTTTCCAGAAAAAATAAAATTTATGCCATTTTTCACGAACCGAAAATTAACATGCGGCCTTACGGGAAGCGAAGACCGAGACCCTGCAGATTGACGCTCGCGGACACCGACTTGTTCGAATAAACGAATTTCGGTTCGTGCATATGGTAGATGCTTGGGAATAGAAGGAATGGATTCTAATAGAATGCAGCTACAAACTGGTGTCATATCATCCATATCTGTTTCGTGAGACCGCACCAAAAAATTCCCGAAATCAACCAAAATTTCTTGTAAACTTTCTTGTGCCCAATTTGGGAACATACAACAAGAAAACTACAAGTACGATTCGGCTGAAAATTTAACCACGTATTCTCCGTTATTTTGTGAGTATTTCGTGTATATTTCATATCATTTGGCCGTTTCATGATTTTCTCCCTTTTTTTCCATCCCATTAGTCAGGAAAAAATGAGGAAAAATTTTGGGTCTCGGAAAAATCTGAAAAAATTCATGACGGTTCTTAATGACGCCAAAAGCCGGGTGGAGGAATTATTTTCCCAAAAAAAAAATTTCTACCATTTTTCATGAAAAAAAATTAACATTGGCTCTTATGGGAAGCGAATACCGAGAGGCTGCAGATTGACGCTAACAGACACCGCCTCATTCAAACAAATATATCTCAGTTTGTGAATATGGCAGATGGTTACGAATAAAAGCAATGGATTCTAGAAGAATGTAGCTATAAACTCATGTCATACCATCCATTTCTGTTTTGTGAGACAGCGCCAAAAAATTACCAAAATCGACCAAAATTTTTGGTCAACTTTCGAGTGCTCAATCTGAGAGCGGCCAGCAAGAAAACTACGAGTACTATTAAGCTGAAAATTTAACCACGCATTCCCCGTCTATTTGTGAACATTTGATGCACATTTCAAGTAATTTGGGCATTTTATGTTTTTTGCCCATGTGTCTCGGAAAAATCTGAAAAAAATCAGGAAAAGGCGTGCAGAGTTATTATTTTCTAGAAAATTCGTTTCTACCTTTTTCGGGATAACTGGATATTTTAGAAAATGTACAAAGGGAGGATCTGAATCATTTTTATCATTTTGCACAAAACTTAACAGAAAAGGCTGAAAGATCTCTGGCCAATTGCATTTTTTAAAGTATCTCAATAAATGTATTCTCTCTCTCGATCTCTTTCCCTCTCTCTCTCTCTCTGAATACAAAATAAACAAAAAGCGTATAAAATGTTTTCGTTCTGATTTTCAAGAAAAAAAAAATGTAATAATTTCATTATGATTTTGATCAACTAATAGGTGGAGATTACATTTTTAAAAATTACATGTTAACTCCCTGTGATCCGTCTTCAAACGGGACATGAGGTGTATGATATAATGTGGCGATAAAGTTTAGAATCTCTTTTTATACAGGAGCTTAGCCGAATGCTTTTAGTCCTGATAGCAACTGGCGCACATTTTAACCTCGTAAAAAGCGCAGGAAAATGTCTTGACGAATTTGTCTTAGAGGGTTTATTAAACAAAATTAGATCAGTACACTTAGTTTTTTTTATGTTTAAGGGTGGGGGTTCACATTAAACTCCATTTTCGCAATTAATATTGGTATTTTGAAATACTTTTAGAGATACGATCAAATCGGAGAAAGTAACACGATGACAACCTTAGAAGTTTTTGTTAACTTATTAGTAGAGTTGAATCGTAAAAATACGAAAACAGTTTTACCCCATAACAGTTGCATTTGGTTATTTTACACATTAGTTTCCAAACTGAAATTGAAAGGTTTGTAAAAGCCGTCTCGAACGTTTCTTTACCTGGAGATTAAGACGAATCGATTCGGCTGATTAATTAATCTGGTCCGTGGGAAGAAGCATCGGCGATGTTATCGCAATAACGTCTTGTTTGTGCTAATGTTAAATCCCCCTTCAAAGGGCCAAGCCACACCCTGAACACTGCCCTGCTATTATTAACCCGATTAATCTATTCAAAAGGGTGCATGATTTTACCACCAATAAAATAAAGTGAAGAAACACTTATTGAGTTAAATGGCATAACATTTTGATGGATTCTAGTGTTATTGTTTTTAAGCGTTTGTATGAGAAATGGTTTCAAAACCTCTAGACAACACGATAACATACTTACAGGGTGTACGCACTAAACTTGTGTGTATCTTAACAAAGGTGTTATTTGGAAGATGTTCACGTTTGTCATGATAAAATTAAAAAAGAAAGAATCATTTGTTTTCCATTGTGAAAGATAATTAGTCGTTTTTATACCAATTTAATATTCCTGCTATATAATGTCAAGGTTCTCGATAAAAACTAACAAATGCAAGTTTCTGGTTCGAACGATGGCACGGGCGTCAAGTTTGGCAAGTGGTGATTGATTATTGGGGCCATAACCGCACCGAATTAATATTATGCCACCCCATTTAACCTATATAGAGACTCACTGTATATAATGATCCCGTCGACGGTATTATATATCATTATATCAAAAACTTCAAATTATTTATATAAATTCGTATCCTTTTTACACTTCTCAAGTTATCCTATTGATGGAACAAATATTTAATTAATAAATTTCAAAATACTTTCCCATACTTCGTAACGGAGAAAGTAAAAAACTACATGATATATTTTTTTAGCAGTAACTGCTCGCCGGGTGACTCATGGGACGGCCGAGGTAGTAGAGGTGGTAATACAGATCTCTGCTACCTCGGCCGTACCATGAGTCACCCCGCGAGTCGTCGCTGCTTTTTAAGTCATCGCATTATAATGAAATTAATTTTTAAAGCCAGGCTGAAAAATTCGGGACAATGCGGAATAAATTAAATCGAGAAGAAGACGCAGAGGAAGAGCAAAAAAAAATCCCCGACGTCGACGAATTATGCATGTAAATTCGGGGGCGATCATTCAATTAACGCGGATTTTAAGAAAATGGGTCAGGCGAGGAGGACAAAAGGGAGAATCATCCGACGGCGACGTCTTAATACTCCCCCGGCAAAACACTTTTATTGTATTACGGGGAAAATCTCGTCGCGGACTTATAATTGAAAGTAAATCATAAATTTCTCCGTCGCGCGTCGTCGTCGTCGGGCCACTTATCTCGTTAAGGACGTTTCCTTTTTTCTCATTCTCGAAAGAATTGGTCGATTCGCGCGAAACCAGTCGTCACACGCGCCAGTCTAGACGTTTGTGCGTTTCCTTTTGTTGGGTTCTGATAATGACCCAAAAAAGAAATGAAAACGTTGCGTAAACTCATTTGCATGTGAGACATTTTTCGAGTTTTAACGAGAGAAAGCCTCTGGCGCCACCATTAATTTTGGGCGGCCTTCGAAAGGAACGTCTTAATGCAGCTGCGACTCGTGCAAGTCCCCCAGAAACGTAATTAATAGAAAAATAGAAGATTTTGTTTACAGCATACATGTACAATTGGTTTTTGAATATTGATGACGATATTTAAATTTAATAAAACGAAATATAGCGTGAGTATGTGATCGTTCGTATGAAGAATGAACTGTAGGGGACCGAAGATCGACCCTTGCGGTACCACCGTATACATTATCTCTTGCGAGGATATGTGTGTGAATTTTATTCTGATCGTTTATTGTTTGTATAATTCAGTGTGCGTTTTTTTACATTGTTATTATAAGGTCGTGTAGTTTTTTGTTAGAGTTTATAACTTCAGAGTTTTGTGTCTTTTTACGCTTAAGGAAAGTGTTTATTGAAATAATGTATTATGGAAAGTATTGAACTGAGAATTGAAATATATTGCAGTTTTTGCTAAAGTTTCAACTTCAAAGTTTTGTGTCGTTTTCTTGCCCATAAAAAAGTGTTTATGGAAATGATTTATAAATGCATCATAAACTAAGATTTAAAATAAAGCAATAGCGAGTTCATTGCAGAGAAAATTTTAAGAACACTCTGGACGACGATTACGCCATCCAATCCAATTAAAAAGAAATGAGCAAGTTGGCAATAAGGAGAAATTAAAGAATCGAACCGCAAAAAAAAAAACGTCTGTTTTTTTTCTTCTCCCGCTCGCTCATTAATTAAACCATCCACCCACCCAGCGGTAATCCCACTTTCTGGGCCACGTCCCTGTTTTATACGCACGTTTGGTTTTACTATGCGGATTTTGATGGCTAAGATAGCCATCAGGTTAATCTAGGACCGGCTTGAACTTGAACCCGAACTTGAACCCCGCTTTTAAGGATTTACCACTCTCTCTCTCTATCTCTCTTTGCGTTGTCAACAATCGATGTAATCTATTATACAAGGAACTGCAAATGAGCCGAAATAAAGGGGACGCGCGACACTCTCGTCATTGGGGCGGACGGATGGAAACGAGGGGGACGGGGGGGGGGGGGGGGATCTTCATAAAGGAGCAACGAGAAAGTAATTACTTAAATGGACTCCCGAGAGAAGTTTTTACTTGGGGAATGTATATGAACTCCTAATTCTTAACTGCGTTTGTTCGTGATACTTTCGTAACTTTACTTATCCTTAATTGAAACGGTGGGACTCGTTAAACCGTCAACGTTATAATTTACCGCCTCGCCGAATATTCAGAAGAACGTGTTTACTGATAGTTATCGAACTGTTAAACTGTAAATTCTTAACTCAATACGCTGTAGGGAGTTACATCACAATCGAGAAAATTTTAGCACACAGTTCTGTAGTTTGAACGGCCGTAGCGCCTAAACGAAGAATCGTAATTCAATGCGGTTTACAAATCTGTGCTCCTTGGGTGCCAATTAGTCGGATTCGATTAAAATTGGTAATTTTTAATTTTTGACGAAAACGTGAAAATTCTTACTTTTGCTCAAAAATTGGGTTTAAAATGATTTCCTGAAGAAACCACTGGTTCGATTCGGGGTTTCTATACATCACTGGAAAGATCCCTTTAAGACCCTTCAGAAAATGTATTTGCGCAACCGGAAATGTCAATTTTAAGACCGTGACGCGTTTGCAAAGAAAAGTCGAAAATCGGAAAAATGGAAAAAATCAACTTTTTTAATAATCATCGCAGACCTTTATGTAATACCTTTTTTTCATGAAAAAAACCAGAGCAATCGATTGGCGTTAAAAAATTTCATCCAGAAAAAAATGTAAAAAAGTTAGCAAGTCACCATGAATTTTATAGAAAATTTTGAAAAAAGTTGATTTTTTCAGACTTTGTACGGCCGTAGCGGCTGAACGAAGAATCCAATTTGAACGCGGTTTTCAAATATGTGTTTCTTGTGTATCATTTAGTCGGATTTAATTAAAATTGGCAATTTTTTATTTTTGATGAAAACGTGAAAATTCTTACTTTTGGTCAAAAATTAGCTTTGAAATGATTTCCTGAAGAAACCACTGGTTCGATTCGGGGTTTTTATATAATACTGGAAAGATCCCTTCAAGACACATCAGAAAATGTATTTGCGCAACCAGAAATGTCAATTTTAACACCGTGACGCGTTCGCAAAGAAAACTCAAAAATCGGAAAAATGGAAAAAATCTACTTTTTTAATAATCACCATAGACCATTATGTATTACCTTTTTTATCATCAGAAGAACGAGATAAAACAATTGGCGTTAAAAAATTTCATCCTGAAAAATTTGCATATAAGTTAGCAAGTCACCATGGAAAATTTTGAAAAAATTCGATTTTGTCAGACTTTGTACGGCTGTAGCGGCTGAACGAATAATCCAATTTGAACGCGGATTTCAAATCTGTGCTCCTCGGGTGCAAGTTAACCGGATTTAATTAAAATTGGCAATTTTTTTATTTTTGATGAAAACCTGAAAATCTACACAAGGGTCCCCCCTTCTTCCTTTTGGTCAAAAATTGGTTTTGAAATGATTTCCTGAAGAAACCACTGGTTCGATTTGGGGTTTCTATACATCATTAGAAAGATCCTTTCAAGACCCTTCAGAAAATGTATTCGCGCAACCAGAAATAACAATTTTAAGACGGTGACGCGTTCGCAAAGAAAACTCGAAAATCGGAAAAATGGAAAAAATCAACTTTCTTAATAAACATCGTAGACCTTATGTAGTACCTTTTTTTTCATCAGAAGAACGAGACAAATCGATTGGCGTTAAAAAATTTCATCCAGAAAAATTTGCAAAAAAGTTAGCAAGTCACCATGAACTTTATGGAAAATTTTGAAAAAAGTCGATTTTTCAGACTTTGTACTGCCGTAGCGGCTAAACGAAGAATCCAATTTGAACGCGGATTTCAAATTTGTGTTCCTTGTGTGTCATTTAATCGGATTTAATTAAAATTGGCAATTTTTTATTTTTGAGGAAAACCTGAAAATCTTACTTTTGGTCAAAAATTGGCTTTGAAATGATTTCCTGAAGAAACCACTGGTTCAATTTGGGGTTTTTATACATCTGGAAAGATCTGTTCAAGACGCTTCAGAAACTGTATGTGCGTAACCACAAATGTTAATTTTAAGACCGTGACGCGTTCGCAAAGAAAACTCGAAAATGGAAAAAATCGAAAAAATCAACTTTCTTAACAATTATCGTAGACCTTTATGTAATAACTTTTTTTCATCAAAAGAACGAGATAAAACGATTGGCGTTAAAAAATTTCATCCAGAAAAATTTGCAAAAAAGTTAGCAAGTCACTATGAACTTTATTAATTTTTTTTTTAAAAGTCGATTTTTTCAGACTTTGAAAGACCGTAGCGACTAAACGAAGAATCCAATTTAAACGCGGATTTCAAATCTGTGTTCTTTGTGTGTCAATTAGTCGGATTTAAGTAAAATTGGCGATTTCAAATTTTTGACGAAAACCTGAAAAATCATCCAAGGGTCCCCCCTTCTTACTTTTGCTCAAAAATTGGCTTTGAAATGATTTTCTGAAGAAACCACTAGTTCGATTCGGGGTTTCTATACATCACTGGAAAGATCCGTTCAAGACGCTTCAGAAAATGTATTTGCGTAACCACAAATGTCAATTTTAAGACCGTGACGCGTTCGCAAAGAAAACTCGAAAATTGAAAAAATGGAAAAAATCAACTTTCTTAATAATTATCGTAGACCTTTATGTAATAACTTTTTTTTCATCAAAATAACGAGATAAAACGATTGGCGTTAAAAAAATTCATCCAGAAAAATTTGCAAAAAAGTTAGCAAGTCACCATGGAAAATTTTGAAAAAAGTCGATTTTTTCAGACTTCGTACGGCCGTAGTGGCTAAACAAAGAATCCAAATCGAACGCGGATTTCAATTCTGTGCTCCTCGGGGGCAAGTTAGGATTCGGTTCGATTAAAATTGGCGATTTTTAATTTTTGACGAAAACCTGAAAATCTATAGAAGGGTCCCCCCTTCTTACTTTTGCTCAAAAATTGGTTTTGAAATGATTTCCTGAAGAAACCACCGGTTTGATTCGGGGTTTCTATACATCACTGGAAAGATCCCTTCAAGACCCATCAGAAAATGTATTTGCGCAATCAGAAATATCAATTTTAAGACCGTGACGCGTTCGCAAAGAAAACTCAACTTTCTTAATAATCATCGTAGACCCTAATGTAATACCTTTTTTTTCATCAGAAGAATGTGATAAATCGATTGGGGTTAAAAAATTTCATCCAGAAAATAATGCAAAAAAGTTAGCAAGTCGCCATGAACTTTATGGAGAAATTTTGAAAAAAGTCAATTTTTTCAAATTTTGAACGGCTGTAGCGGCCGAACGAAGAATCCTATTTGAACGCGGTTTTCAAATATGTGATCCTTGTGTGCCAATTAGTCGGATTTAAGTTAAATGGGCGATTTTAATTTTTTGACGAAAACCTGAAAAATCATCCAAGGGTCCCCTCTTCTTACTTTTGCTTAAAAATTGGCTTTGAAATGATTTCCTGAAGAAAAGACTGGTTCGATTCGGGGTTTCTATACATCACTGGAAAGATCCCTTCAAGACGCTTCAGAAAATGCACTTTCGCAAGAACTAGTGTCAATTTGAAGCCCGTGACGCATCAGTAAAGAAAAGTCGAAAATGGAAAAAATCGAAAAAATCAGCTTTCTTAATAACCTTTATGTTATACCTTATTTTTCATCAGAAGATCGAGATGAATCGATAGGCTTTAAAAAATTTCAACCATCTTTAATAGCAAAAAAGTTGTGTATAAAATTAACGATTTATTTTTTTTCAGATTCCTGGCAATCTGGTGGCCCCTAAAATGCCAAATCACAAAACGCCGCGCCAGAATCATGATCGTCCTCATCTGGTTCATCGCCCTAACGACGACCCTCCCCTGGGCCATATTCTTCGACCTGGTCGTCATCTTCGGAGACGCACCGGACGTCCAGCTGTGCATCGAAGTCTGGCCCGACTCCATGAACGGCGCCCTCTACTTCCTGATCGCCAACCTGGTCTTCTGCTACATCCTACCGATGATCCTCATCACCTTATGCTACGTCTTGATCTGGATCAAGGTGTGGAGAAGGAACATACCCACCGACACCAAAGACGCCCAGATGGAGAGGATGCAGCAAAAGTCGAAGGTTAAGGTGGTGAAGATGCTCGTCGCCGTGGTGATACTCTTCGTGTTGTCCTGGCTGCCGTTGTACCTGATCTTCGCGAGGATCAAGCTGGGCGGGGACATCGAAATTTGGGAGGAGGAGATCCTGCAGATCGCCACACCGATAGCTCAGTGGCTGGGAGCGTCCAACTCCTGCATCAATCCGATTTTATACGCATTTTTCAACAAGAAGTACCGCAGGGGATTCATGGCCATCGTCAGGAGCAGGCGGTGCTGCGGAAGGCTGCGCTACTACGAAACCGTCGCCATGATGTCCTCCTCCACGAGCATGCGAAAATCCTCGCACTTCTACAACAACAACTCCTCGACGAGAAAACTGGCCCCGGTGCAGGACAACGCGGTTTCCTACATTTACAACAACACCGGCGTCTAAAATCCTGGAAATGGATTGCCACACCCCGTGGCTTGGTTATTAATTTCTTTGGGTCGCCGTCACCCAAACAAAAAATCGGGCATTATTTGTCTCGATGGAAGCATTCATACGTGCGCCGAAACCGAAGGTTTTATGTGTTGTTTAAGTAAAATTAGTTGGTGGCTTATTGTTAACAAAAAAAAAAATAATTGTTAGTAACGGACGGTCCTTCTAGATTGCAACGAATTTCGAATATTTCAAGAGCGCACATGAATGCACAACGTTGGCAAAAACTTAAATACACGTGGCAGAAACAAATAGATGAAAAATATATATATTTTTAAGGATTACAGATTTTATCGATGGTAATGTTGAGCTTTAATTACTAGAAAACAAAACAAAACTTGAAGACCAAGACTTCATTTGTATTTCCTTCCTAGTTGGAATAAATGCATCACCTATAGCGTGTCTTATCAATATCAAATTTTAGCAAAAAAAAAAATCACGTAAATCCATCATACGCTTAAAACTCTAGTACTAAAAAAAAAACAACTATTTTTCCAACATTTTTTAATTTGTAAATCCCGCCTCTCCATCCCTCCCTCCTCCCTCGATTGGTTACACTTTTGATGTTGCATGCGTAAACAATTATACTCACTAGTTAATGAGAAAAAAAAATCATTCCTTAATGTTTGATGTCGCTGCTGCCGTACTATAATAATCTCTTAGCGTAATGATTGTTAAAACAAACTATAATAAATGTTGTTAAATTTTAAGAAGGAAACGCTTAAGATAGTTACGAAACTGCCCCTCTCTACTGATTTTTTTTTTGATTCCGCGGAGGAAACTCTTGAAAACAGTCCAAATTTCGATATAGAAATATTTTTAGATAATGTATTTTCGAACATGTGATAACGTCCTTTAAGTAATATCAGCGTTGTTGGGTTCGAGATTTTTGTAAATTTTATTTGTCGTGGGGTGTTTTTGAGAGTTTTCTACGATCGCGCATGGTTTGTCTTTTTTTAAATATATGCTCAATTTAATCTGCAATAAATTTTAATCATCACGCGTCGAGTGTTTTTGCATCAACGTTAAAATTTCAATGGAATTATGGAAGAAAAGATCATAAAAGTCGAAGAAAACGAAGCGATTAATACACAGGTTTCATTGCAAAGGTTTTATCGTCCAAGTCTTTTAAAGTCATTTGAACATCCTTCATGAACGAATTCGCTGAAAGCAGTTTTCCGAGAGTTTCATCGAAAAATCGAACGAATATTAGCAATTGTACGTGTCTAAAGTTGTTGGTAAACCTAACATAAACTCAAAAGAGGAAGTACTAACGGTAATAAATCGCACGAACGAGGAAGCCGAATTTTTGTTCAAAAAATTGCGTATTTATCAAAAACTCGTTGTATCGCTAGGTCCATCTCAAGACGGGTTGTTGATGGCGATGCCTAGAAAGTCACTACTTCCCATGTTGGTACTCGTGGATGCTCATGGATCCGACAAAACCTACAAGCAAGAGGTCGAAAATTGTTGGGGGGACTTCGGACGCCAATGAGAAATTTTCACTTGAAGTTTATAAAAACTTAAAAAAATGTGATCACTCGCGGAATTGCGACCAAAATTTTCAAATCAACTTGTAAATAGTGTATTTTTCTCACATTGCAAACAAATTGACATTTCCCTAGCTGGAGACAAAATGGCGACACTCGAAACTCGAATCTGAAAATGAGAAATTTGCGCTTCAAGATTATAAAAATTTAAAAAAATGTGATCACTCGCGGAATTGCGACCAAAACTTTCAAATCAACTTGCAAATAGTGCAAAAAAATTCACACTTTCCCAGCTGGAGACAAAATGGCGACACTCGAAACTCAAATCTGAAAAATGAGAAATTTGCGCTTCAAATTTATAAAAATTGAAAAAAATGTAATCACTCGCGGAATTGTGATCAAATTTTTTTTCCCAGCTGGAGACAAAATGGCGACACTCGAAACTCGAATTTGAAGATGAGAAATTTGCGCTTCAAGTTTATAAAAATTTAAAAAAATGTTATCACTGGCGCAATTGCGACCAAAATCTTCAAATCAACTTGAAGATAATGTATTTTTGACACATTGCAAAAAAAATGACACTTTCCCACCTGGAAACAAAATGGCGACACTTGAAACTCGAATCTGAAAATGAGAAATTTGCACTACAAGTTTATAAAAATTTTAAAAAAAATGTTATCACTGGCGGAATTACGACCAAAATTTTCAAAACAACTTGAAAATAGTGTATTTTTTACATATTGCAAAAAAATAACACTTCCCCAGCTGGAGACAAAATGGCGACACTCGAAACTCGAATCTGAAGATGAGAAATTTTCACTCCAAGTTTATAATAATTTTAAAAAATGTTAAGACTCGCGGAATTGCGGCCGAAATTTATAAATCAACTTGAAAATAGTGTATTTTTGACACATTGCAAAAAAATTGACACTTACCCACCTGGAAAGAAAATGGCGACACTCGAAACTCGAATCTGAAGATGAGAAATTTGTGCTTCAAGTTTATAAAAATTTAAAAAAATGTTATCACTCGCGGAATTGCGACTAAAATTTTCAAATCAACTTGGAAATAGTGTATTTTTGACGCATTGCAAAAAAAATAACACTTCCCCACCTGGAGACAAAATGGCGACACCCGAAACTCGAATTTAAAGATGAGAAATTTGCACTTCAAGTTTATAAAAATTTAAAAAAATGTTAACACTCGCCGAATTGCGACCAAAATTTTTAAATCAACATGGAAATAATATATTTTTGACACGTTACAAAAAAAATTGTCACTATCCCAGCTGGAGACAAAATGGCGACACTCGAAACTCGAATCTGTAAATGAGAAATTTGCACTACAAGTTTATAAAAATTTTAAAAAAATATTAACACTCGCGCAATTGCGACCAAAATTTTCAAATCGACTTGGAAATAGTGTATTTTTGACACATTGCAAAGAAATTCACACTCAGCTGGAGACAAAATGGCGACACTCGAAACTCAAATTTGAAGTTGAGAAATTTGCACTTCAAGTTTATAAAAATTAAAAAAAAATGTTATCACTCGCGGTATCGTGATAAATTTTTTTAAATCAACTCGGAAATAATATATTTTTGACGCATTGCAAAAAAATTGGCACTTCCCCAGCCGGAGACAAAATGGCGACACTTGGAACTCGAAACAGAAGATGAAAAATTTGTACTCCGAGTTTATAAAAATTAAAAAAAATGTAATCACTCGCAAAATTGTGACCAAAATTTTCAGATCAACTTGGAAATAGTGTAATCTTGATACAATGCAAAAAAATTGACACTACCCCAGCTGGAGACAAAATGGCGACACTCGAAACTCGAATTTGAAGATGAGAAATTTGCACTCCAAGTTTATAAAAATTAAAAAAAATGATAACTCTAACGGAATTGCGACCAAAATTTTCAAATCAACTTGGAAATAGTGTCGTTTTGACACATTGCAAAGAAATTTACACTTTCCCAGCTGGAGACAAAATGGCGACACTCGAAATTCGAATTTGAAAATGAGAAATTTGCACTTCAAGATTATAATTTTTTTTTTAAATATTATCACGCGCGGAATTGCGACCAAAATTTTTAAATCAACTTGGAAATAGTGTATTTTTGATACATTGCAAAAAAATTGACACTTCCCCAGCTGGAGACAAAATGGCGACAATCGAAACTCGAGTTTAAAGATGAAAATTTTGCACTCCAATTAATAAGAATTAAAAAAGAATGTTATCACTCGCGGAATTGAGACCAAAATTTTCAAATCAACTTGGAAATAGTGTATTCTTGATACATTGCAAAAAAATTGACACTTCCTCACCTGGAGACAAAATGGCGACACTCGAAACTCTGAAATTTGCACTCCGAGTTTATAAAAATTGAAAAATATGTTGCGGAATTGTGGCCGAAACTGAATTTTAAAAAGAAATTAATCGCAGTCGTCTATGAATTGAAGCGCTATGGTCGCGGATATTCCCGTAAGATCGAAATTTTCGAAGTTCCCGGCGCATGCACCATAAATAATATTATTATAATTGATCATTTCAGAAATTAGTTTACGATAATTTTTTTGAATTCTCTACGTACACAATTTCATTAAATAAAATTTCTTAGTGGAAGAATGGAATTTGATTTATTTTATTATTAAACGCGCTGATTTTAATTGTCCGCAAAGCGATGATTGCGACTATTATACACTAAATAAAATAACGGTTGAAGTTTATGATTCGTAGGAACATTAAAAAATATATCATATTGATATTGAAATTGAAATTTTAACGTGATGCAAAAATGTGTCGATAAAATTTAAAAAAAAACAGGGTACACCGAATCAAATCGATCACATTGGAAACTTTTTAAAACAAATTTTCATGTCCGCGTACATATAAATTAATTATCGAACCATTTCCTCATCCACTAAATCCGTTTTTAATTTATTATAATTGATCATTTCAGAAATTAGTTTACGATAATTTTTTTGAATTCTCTACGTACACAATTTCATTAAATAAAATTTCTTAGTGGAAGAATGGAATTTGATTTATTTTATTATTAAATGGGAAATCCCTATCACGTAAATCTATACGGTTTACATGATGATTGCTTATGTGTTAAATCCCAAAACGTTCAGTATCCTCATTCATGCATCAAAATTTTGTTTAAAAAAAAAACATATACTGGGTGACCAGGAGGTATGTACGCGCAGTTTTCAACGATTATTAAATTTACATTAATAATAGATCTATAAAATTTTTAAATCTTGGAGCCGTTCACTACGTGGTACATTTTCAATTTCGATGTAAAGATGATACTTAACTTTTTTATACCACTTTTATTTATTTATTTATAATTTATATCAAGAGCTATAAGTTTGTAAATTCTGATCGTATTAAAAATGTATTCATAGTAAACTCTAAAATTTGTTAATTCTAAAGCATGATCTTATTAAAAATGTTGATGTAATTTGGGTTTTACAGGACGCTGATAATTTTCACCCGGTATACACACATAAACAACTCATCGTGCATCTCGTATAAACACAAACGACATAACGAAACCGAAAAAAAGACCATCCACCACCCACGTAAATCCTAATTTCACCACACGAAACTTTTTTAATAATAAAAAAAAATAAACGTTAGGTACCGTTGCGTAAGATATTGTTAAAATACTCATTATAATAGTTTTAAATAATTTTACTTACATAATAGGATTAACGTGTAAACATTATACATAAATATATTTAAAATATGTGATAATAAGATAATACAATAATATCAACTCGACAACTTGTGGCAGAAAACTTTTGTTGAGAATATCTCGACGTGTTTTAAATGAAAAAAGAAAACAACAAATACTATGATAATGAGTGTATTTAAATGAAGCAAAAAAAAAACAAAAAAAAATATCCTAATGATGTACCTACACAATAAATTATTTATTGATACGTTAATAATAATGGCAGAAATATGTAAGGTTTAGCCGTGCACCCTGAGGAAATTCCCGTGTTTGTAGGGGTTGGAAAATTTTGTCCCGATTTCCTCATGTACGGGCCGTGATAAATACTTTGTAAAAGAATAAAAAAAAAAAAACTGTATCTGGCATTATTTTAAATAAATAATGAATATAAAAATTGCTGTGTTTTTTTTCCCCCAAAAAATTATTTTTATTTATCTTTAGATTAATTTTAAGTATTTATGTTACACTTTCCTTACCTGTAACTGATCTGTTGGGAAATAAATGATTATTATTATTAAAATTCTTTCATATGTCTGAGAATTTTTGAAGTGAAGCTTATCTTTTATAATATATTGTTATGTGTTGTTTCAATCGATTCGATCCAGATAATGTATTCGCTCGAAGAAAGAAGTAAACGGGGATATAATAGTTGCCCTTCAGGAGCTTACGGCCCTCGAAGTTGTAAAGTTGCGCCGTAAGTTGGGCCATGTTTCCAACCGTAAAGTTAAATAGAGATCTCTCTCTCAGGAGAGAGAGAAAGGCTCCGATGCTTCATCCCTTTGACACATAAACCCTGAAGTGCGTTCAAACATTCAAACCGTTTGTAAATTTACACTCGCTCAATGGATGTAATAAATTGAGAACCAAACGATCATCCCTAAGTCATTTATAACTTAGTTAACACATTTAAAACATTCAATTCTATAATGTTTACAATTAATTATTACTTGCAAGCGTACATTAAATCAGAGAAGAAATAAAGCAAAAAATAAATCAAACAAAAAAGTCGATTTTTCAAACTTCTAACGGCTGTGGCGGCTAAACGCATAATCTTTTATCTTTAAAATCTGTGCTCCTTGGGTGCAAATTAGTCGGATTCAATTAAAATTGGCATTTTTTATTTTTTGTCGAAAACGTGAAATTCTTACTTTTTCTCAAAAATTGATTTTGAAACGATTTCCTGCAGAAACCACTAGTTCAATGCAGGGTTTCTATACATCACTGAAAAGATCCCTTCAAGACTCTTCAGAAAATGTACTTTCGCAAGAATAAATGTAAATTTTAAGCCCGTGACGCATCAGCAAAGAAAACTCGAAAATGAAAAAAATCGAAAAAATCAATTCTTTTAATAATTATCGTAGACCATTGAAGTACACCTTCTTTTTCATCAGAAGAACGAAATAAATCGATTGGCGTTAAAAATTTTCATCTAGAAAAAAATTGAAAAAAGTTAGCTAGTCACCATGAACTTTATATAGAAATTTTGAAAAAAGTCGATTTTTTCAAACTTTGAACGGCTGTAGCGGCCGAACGAAGAATCCAATTCGAACGCGGATTGCAAATCTGTGTTCCTCGTGTGTCAATTAGTGGGATTTGATTAAAATAGGGGATTTTTTATTTTTGACGAAAACCCGAAATTCTATCCAAGGGTCCCCCCTTCTTACTTTTTAACAAAAATTGCATTAAAAATGATTTCCTGAAGAAACCACTGGTTGGATCCGGGGTTTCTTGACGTCAGTCGAAAGATCGCTACAAGACGCTTCAGAAAATGTACTTTCGCAGGAACAAATGTCAATTTTAAGGCCGTGACGCGTCAGCAAAAAAACTCGAAAATGGAAAAAATCGAAAAAATCAACTTTCTTAATAATCATCGTAGACGCTAGTGTTTTACCTTTTTTTTCATCAGAAGAACGAGATAAAACGATTGTCGTTAAAAAATTTCATCCAGAGAAAATTGCAAAAAAGTTAGCTAGTCACCATGAACTTTATGGAGAAATTTTGAAAAAAGTCGATTTTTTCAAACTTTGGACGGCTGTACCGGCCGAACCAAAAATCCAATTTGAACGCGGATTGCAAATCTGTGTTCCTCGTGTGTCAATTAGTCGGATTTGGTTAAAATGGGGATTTTTAATTTTTGGCGAAAACCCGAAATTCTATCCAAGGGTCCCCCCTTCTTACTTTTTAACGAAAATTGCATTAAAAATGATTTCCTGAAGAAACCACTGGTTGGATCCGGGGTTTCTTGACGTCACTCGAAAGATCGCTTCAAGACGCTTCAGAAAATCTACTTTCGCAGGAACAAATGTCAATTTTAACGCCGTGACGCGTCAGCAAAAAAACTCGAAAATGGAAAAAACCGAAAAAATAAACTTTCTTAATAATCATCGTAGACGCTTGTGTTTTACCTTTTTTTTCATCAGAAGAACGAGATAAAACGATTGCCGTTAAAAAATTTCATCCAGAGAAAATTGCAAAAAAGTTCGCTAGTCACCATGAACTTCATGGAGAAATTTAAAAAAAAGTCGATTTTTTCAAACTTTGAACGGCTGTAGCGGCCGAACGAAGAATCCAATTTGAACGCGGATTGCAAATCTGTGTTCCTCGTGTGCCAATTAGTCGGATTTGATTAAAATGGGGGATTTTTAATTTTTGACGAAAACCCGAAATTCTATCCAAGGGTCCCCCCTTCTTACTTTTTAACAAAAATTGCACTAAAAATGATTTCGTGAGGAAACCACTGGTTGGATCCGGGGTTTCTTGACGTCACTCGAAAGATCGCTTCAAGACGCTTCAGAAAATGTACTTTCGCAGGAACAAATGTCAATTTTAAGGCCGTGACGCGTCAGCAAAAAAACTCGAAAATGAAAAAAAATCGAAAAAATCAACTTTCTTAATAATCATCGTAGACGCTTGTGTTTTACCTTTTTTTTAATGAGAAGAACGAGATAAAACGATTACCGTTAAAAAATTTCATCCAGAGAAAATTGTAAAAAAGTTAGCTAGTCACCATGAACTTTATGGAGAAATTTTGAAAAAAGTCGATTTTTTCAAACTTTGAACAGCTGTAGCGGCCGAACGAAGAATCCAATTTGAACGCGGATTTCAAATCTGTGTTCCTCGTGTGTCAATTAGTCGGATTTGATTAAAATAGGGGATTTTTATTTTTGACGAAAACCCGAAATTCTATCCAAGGGTCCCCCCTTCTTACTTTTTAATAAAAATGGCATTAAAAATGATTTCCTGAAGAAACCACTGGTTGGATCCGGGGTTTCTTGACGTCACTCGAAAGATCGCTTCAAGACGCTTCAGAAAATGTACTTTCGCAGGAACAAATGTCAATTTTAAGGCCGTGACGCGTCAGCAAAAAAACTCGAAAATGGAAAAAATCGAAAAAATCAACTTTCTTAATAATCATCGTAGACGCTTGTGTTTTACCTTTTTTTTCATCGGAAGAACGAGATAAAACGATTGGCGTTAAAAAATTTCATCCAGAGAAAATTGCAAAAAAGTTAGCTAGTCACCATGAACTTTATGGAGAAATTTTGAAAAAAGTCGATTTTTTCAAACTTTGAACAGCTGTAGCGGCCGAACGAAGAATCCAATTTGAACGCGGATTTCAAATCTGTGTTCCTCGTGTGTCAATTAGTCGGATTTGATTAAAATAGGGGATTTTTATTTTTGACGAAAACCCGAAATTCTATCCAAGGGTCCCCCCTTCTTACTTTTTAATAAAAATGGCATTAAAAATGATTTCCTGAAGAAACCACTGGTTGGATCCGGGGTTTCTTGACGTCACTCGAAAGATCGCTTCAAGACGCTTCAGAAAATGTACTTTCGCAGGAACAAATGTCAATTTTAAGGCCGTGACGCGTCAGCAAAAAAACTCGAAAATGGAAAAAATCGAAAAAATCAACTTTCTTAATAATCATCGTAGACGCTTGTGTTTTACCTTTTTTTTCATCGGAAGAACGAGATAAAACGATTGGCGTTAAAAAATTTCATCCAGAGAAAATTGCAAAAAAGTTAGCTAGTCACCATGAACTTTATGGAGAAATTTTGAAAAAAGTCGATTTTTTCAAACTTTGAACGGCTGTAGCGGCCGAACGAAGAATCCAATTTGAACGCGGATTGCAAATCTGTGTTCCTCGTGTGTCAATTAGTCGGATTTGATTAAAATAGGGGATTTTTATTTTTGACGAAAACCCGAAATTCTATCCAAGGGTCCCCCCTTCTTACTTTTTAATAAAAATGGCATTAAAAATGATTTCCTGAAGAAACCACTGGTTGGATCCGGGGTTTCTTGACGTCACTCGAAAGATCGCTTCAAGACGCTTCAGAAAATGTACTTTCGCAGGAACAAATGTCAATTTTAAGGCCGTGACGCGTCAGCAAAAAAACTCGAAAATGGAAAAAATCGAAAAAATCAACTTTCTTAATAATCATCGTAGACGCTTGTGTTTTACCTTTTTTTTCATCGGAAGAACGAGATAAAACGATTGGCGTTAAAAAATTTCATCCAGAGAAAATTGCAAAAAAGTTAGCAAGTCAGCATGAACTTTATGGAGAAATTTTGAAAAAAGTCGATTTTTTCAAACTTTGAACAGCTGTAGCGGCCGAACGAAGAATCCAATTTGAACGCGGATTTCAAATCTGTGTTCCTCGTGTGTCAATTAGTCGGATTTGATTAAAATAGGGGATTTTTTATTTTTGACGAAAACCCGAAATATTATCCAAGGGTCCCCCCTTCTTACTTTTTAACAAAAATTGCATTAAAAATGATTTCCTGAAGAAACCACTGGATGGATCCGGGGTTTCTTGACGTCACTCGAAAGATCGCTTCAAGACGCTTCAGAAAATGTACTTTCGCAGGAACAAATGTCAATTTTAAGGCCGTGACGCGTCAACAAAGAAACTCGAAAATGGAAAAAATCGAAAAAATCAACTTTCTTAATAATCATCGTAGACGCTTGTGTTTTACTTTTTTTTTCATCAGAAGAACGAGATAAAACGATTGCCGTTAAAAAATTTCATCCAGAATAAAATGCAAAAAAGTTAGCTAGTCACCATGAAATTTTTTTAAAAAAGTAGATTTTTTCAACTTTTGAACGGCTGTACCGGCCGAACCGAAAATCCAATTTGAACGCGGATTGCAAATCTGTGTCCCTCGTGTGTCAATTAGTCGGATTTGATTAAAATTGGGGATTTTTAATTTTTGACCAAAACCCGAAATTTTATCCAAGGGTCCCCCCTTCTTACTTTTTAACAAAAATTGCATTAAAAATGATTTCCTGAAGAAACCACTGGTTGGATCCGGGGTTTCTTGACGTCACTCGAAAGATCGCTTCAAGACGCTTCAGAAAATGTACTTTCGACGGAACAAATGTCAATTTGAAGCCCGTGACACGTCAGCAAAAAAACTGGAAAATGGAAAAAATCAAAAAAATCAACTTTCTTAATAATCATCGTAGATCTTTATGTAATACCTTTTTCTTCATCAGGAGAACGAGATAAATTGTTTGGCGTTAAAAAATTCCATCTTGAAAAAATTGCAAAAAAGTTAGCAAGTCACCACGAGTTATGCTTGGATCGTGAAGCGTGGAGTATAGAGTGGGGATCGTGGAGCGTGGAGCGTAGAGCGTCGTACAAAGTCCGAGTAAAAAGTCCAAATTCAAATTCTTTATTAATTCATTAACATATATGTTTTTTCATACATCATATATTAAAAAAAGCCGGGTACAAAGTCTGGGTAACAAGTGCGAGTAAAAATTTCGGGTGAAAAGTCCGGGTACGCATACGCACAGTCACAAAAACGCACAGAGACACAAAAATAATTTTTCCAGAAATTGTTGAAATGGCATCAAGCGACCCCAGAACGGGAAATTGAAAAAAAATTCACGATCACACTTTCTCGTACTTCGTAACGGAGAAAGTAAAAATGCACCCGAGAGGGAAAAAAGCTCCCCGCAATTAATAAGACCAGAGTTAGGGGCGCGGGTTTTAAGAGAAAATGCGAAACATTTCCACTTTGATATTTAAAGTCTGAAATGCAGCCTCACAAAGGATTTTTTTCGTTCGCAACGTTAATATTTACGGCGCTGCCCTCGAGAAACTCTTTCACCTGGGGGACGGATGCCCTACTAGCCTAAATTCGCGGAAGGGATATTGCGAAAGAATGACACCGATAAATTCCGCGCCCTTTGCCCCCGCACGAATTCCGAGCGTTCCCCGCGTTCCGTTCAACAGGTACGAAATTGTTTTAATTACAAAAAAAGAAAAAAAACTGAAACAAGCATAAATCAGAAGAAATTTTTTTTTCTGAAAATATAGTTGATACATTACATTTTATTAAACATATTCGAAATAATATCGCAAGAGAAAAAAAAAGGGTCGAAGGAGTGCAAATTTGCGTTATGATGAAACGTCCCAGCTGATGATGGATCGGCCGATCCTTATCAGTTCCGCAGCACTCGGGGACAACTTAATTTCCCTCTAATCTCCGAGCCTTGGATCCCTTGTCGCGATTACATTTTTTCCCGCCCTCGTTTTGACAAATTTACTTCGGCGCGTAATAATATTTACTGGAACGTACCGTTTTTTTTTCTCTCTCCTGGCGCGAAGGAAGACATAAATTTAATAGGTCCGTATCACCCGCGAGAGTATTAACGGAAATCCGAGCTTCGGCATTGACACCGATATATAAAATGTGCATTTGATGGCCGCCGAAGATTTCTGCACCCGGGAACATCATTTAATGGATTTATGATAACTTTTTTTTTCCGCACGAGTACGTCCCGCATCTGTGTCAATGCCGACGGACAAGAGATGTGGGATTAGTGTGTTTTCTATATTTTCTTTCTCTCGCCTTGATGTGTCTATCCATTCCATGTACTCCAATCAGGGGCGGCTCTGGTCTCGAGCTCAGCAAGTATTTTTAATTGAACCTAAAAACACGGTATCGTCATTTTAAATGTTAAACAATGCCTGCGTAAAGTCCAAAGTCCGATGACAATTGTTTAACTTTTTTAACAAACAAATGTGGAGCGTGCGGTGTGATGCGTGGAGCGTAAAGCATGGAGCGTGATTTGTGGAGCGTGGAACGTGGTTCAAAGTTCGGGAAAAGTGCGAGTAAAAAGTCAAATTCAAATTCAAATTCTTTATTAATGCGTTAACATATACGTTTTACATACGTCATATTTTACAATATAATACATGGATAATAAATATGGTAGATATTCATCAATTAAATTAAAAGTTCGGGTACAAAATCCAAGTAAAAAGTTCGGGTACAAAGAAGCGTATGGCGTTATGCGTGTAGTGTGAAGCGTGGAACGTGAAATGTGGAACGTGGAACATGGAACGTGGAACGTGGAACGTGGAACGTGGGACATGGAACGTGGAGCTTGGAGCGTAGAGCGTGATGAGTGATGCGTGCGTCGTGGATCGTGGAGCGTGAAGCCTTTTCTCATTACGGATAACGAGGTTCTTCATCCTTTGGTATTCCACAAGTAGAATTTCACCAAATAGAAGTAGCTGTAAAAAAAAAATACTTAAAAACACGCACATTTTGGACAAAAAATGTTATAAAACAATAACGGAAAGATATCTGTTGTTTAAACTTTTTCTCATAATAAACGACAAGATTCTGCATCGTTTGGTGTACCGCAAGTTGATTTACACCACGAGCAAACGGATGAAAAAAAATAATTACTATGAAAATCACCCACATTTTGGACAAAAACTGTCATAAAACAATAACGGATGGATGCGTGTTGTTTAAACTTTTTCTCATAACAGATAATTAAATTCTGCATCGTTTGATGTACCACAAGTTGATTTACACCTTAAGCAAATGGATGAAAAAAAATAATTACTGTAAAAATCACACACATTTTTGACAAAAACTGTCATAAAACAACAACGGATAGATGCTTATTGTTTAAACTTTTTCTCATAACTGACAATTAAATTCTGCATCGTTTGATGTACCACAAGTTGATTTACACCTCGAGCAAACGGATGAAAAAAAATAATTACCATAAAAATCACCCACATTTTGGACAAAAACTGTCATAAAACAATAACGGATGGATGCTTGTTGTTTAAACTTTTTCTCATAACAGACAATTAAATTCTGCATCGTTTAATGTACCACAAGTTGATTTACACCTCGAGCAAACGGATGAAAAAAAATAATTACCATAAAAATCACCCACATTTTGGACAAAAACTGTCATAAAACAATAACGGATGGATGCTTGTTGTTTAAACTTTTTCTCATAACAGACAATTAAATTCTGCATCGTTTAATGTACCACAAGTTGATTTACACCTCGAGCAAACGGATGAAAAAAAATAATTACCATAAAAATCACCCACATTTTGGACAAAAACTGTCATAAAACAATAACGGATGGATGCTTGTTGTTTAAACTTTTTCTCATAACAGACAATTAAATTCTGCATCGTTTAATGTACCACAAGTTGATTTACACCTCGAGCAAACGGATGAAAAAAAATAATTACCATAAAAATCACCCACATTTTGAACAAAAACTGCCATAAAACAATAACAGATCGATGCTTGTTGTTTAAACTTTTTTCCACAACAGAAAATTAAATTCTGCATCGTTTGATGTACAACAAGTTAATTTAAACTTCGAGCAAACGTACGAAAAAAAATTATTACAATAAAAATCACCCATATTTTGTACAAAAACTGTGATAAAACAATAACGGATGAATGCTTGTTGTTGAAACTTTTTCTCATAACAGACAATTAAATTCTGCATCGTTTAATGTACCACAAGTTGATTTACACCTCGAGCAAACGGATGAAAAAAAATAATTACTATAAAAATCACCCACATTTTGGACAAAAACTGTCATAAAACAATAACGGATACATGCTTGTTGTTTAAACTTTTTTCCACAACAGAAAATTAAATTCTGCATCGTTTGATATACCACAAGTTGATTTACACCTCGAGCAAACGGATGAAAAAAAATAATTACCATAAAAATCACCCACATTTTGGACAAAAACTGTCATAAAACAATAACGGATGGATGCGTGTTGTTTAAACTTTTTCTCATAACAGACAATTAAATTCTGCATCGTTTAATGTACCACAAGTTGATTTACACCTCGAGCAAACGGATGAAAAAAAATAATTACCATAAAAATCACCCACATTTTGGACAAAAACTGTCATAAAACAATAACGGATGGATGCTTGTTGTTTAAACTTTTTCTCATAACAGACAATTAAATTCTGCATCGTTTAATGTACCACAAGTTGATTTACACCTCGAGCAAACGGATGAAAAAAAATAATTACTATAAAAATCACCCACATTTTGGACAAAAACTGTCATAAAACAATAACGGATACATGCTTGTTGTTTAAACTTTTTTCCACAACAGAAAATTAAATTCTGCATCGTTTGATATACCACAAGTTGATTTACACCTCGAGCAAACGGATGAAAAAAAATAATTACCATAAAAATCACCCACATTTTGAACAAAAACTGCCATAAAACAATAACAGATCGATGCTTGTTGTTTAAACTTTTTTCCACAACAGAAAATTAAATTCTGCATCGTTTGATATACCACAAGTTGATTTACACCTCGAGCAAACGGATGAAAAAAAATAATTACCATAAAAATCACCCACATTTTGGACAAAAACTGTCATAAAACAATAACGGATGGATGCGTGTTGTTTAAACTTTTTCTCATAACAGACAATTAAATTCTGCATCGTTTGATGTACCACAAGTTAATTTACACCTCGAGCAAACGGATGAAAAAAAATAATTACTATAAAAATCACACACATTTTGGATAAAAACCGGATAAACGCTTGTTTGTAAAATAGAAAACGTATATTTCTCAACGTTAAATGAAATTTTACATTAAAACATCAATTCCTCTACAGATTAACATTTAAATCATCCAAATAAATTCAAACGTTAAGCGTTTATCCATGATCTAACCGCGCAACAGTCGCGTATTTTGCAACAACAAAATTTTTCATTCCGCGACTTTTTTAAATACGTTTAGCGCAACAGATTGAAAGATTGCAACATTATAAGCATATCAACGTTTCATTCATCAAAATTAAACCTCCCCATGCCGAGTTATCAGCTTTTAAACATTCAATTAAATCAATATTCGTAATTCCCGCCGCGACGCGCCATCTCTCGGACGGTAGACGAACTACTAAGTGCGTTTTTACTACTAGCGCCAAAACTGCTGAACTTTATACCTATGGCCAAAATGTTAAAATTTAACAACGCGCCCCACATCAAATGATAGATAATTTAATTGCGAATCGAATGATGCATAAAATAGCTGAGGAAATTAAGCGGTCTCGCTGTAATTTGCGATTGAAAATTTACGGAAATCCCTGGCCGGTAATGCAGCTCACTGTAGAGCTCGACATCGAGTTTTGAAGCATTTTCGAGTGCACTAAGCAGACAAAAAGTGCGATAAACACACCGCACTCATTAATCAAACTTGTATTTAATTAGAAATTAGTGTAACACGCTTTAAATTTTGATGTAAAACGTTACAGCGAACTGAATTACCGACAGTAAATTTTCATTTGCAAATTACTGCAAAATCGCGCTATTCCCGTAGCTGTTTTATACATCATTCGATTCAGAATTCAATATTCTATCATTTAATATACAATTTGTTGCTTAATTTTACATTTTGGTTCTGTTTGTATGCACGTAGTTCAGCTATCGTCCGGTAGGTGGCGCCAGCGCGGTGGCATTTACGAACATCTAATTAAATTTTTAAAAGCTCATAACTCTTTAAAATGAGCTGTGATTTTGGTAATTGAAACGTTGAAATACTGAGAACCTTGTAATCCTTAAATCTGTTTTATTAAACGTGCTTGAAAAAGTCGTGGAATGGTAAATATTTTTGTAGCGCACTAGTCACCGCTGCGAAGTTAAAATCCTGGATAATTGCTCAACGTTTAAATTTATTTGGATGATTCGAATGTTAACACGTGCAGGAATTAATGTTTGAATGTAACATTTTATTTAACACAGAATTAATACAATATAAATAAATGTATTGTGAATATCGTTAAAAATTGACTTGAATGATTCAAACGTTAACAGGAGGAGGAATTAATATTTTAAAGTAAAATTTAAGTTACCGTAGAATTAATACAATATTTATGAATGTATTGTGTATATCTCGAAGCTGAATTCGGGCAGTCCGGGCCCGGCTCCACATAACCACCGCCGAGGATTTCTAATAAAGACCAAAGCAACGTATTGTAATGATCTTGCAGATTGCACGACCTACTTTCGTCTCTCTGAGCGCCGGCAGAAATACAAGCAAAAATAAATCATAGTGAAGATCGCAATTCCGAAAATGTAACATATTTTTCTTTGCCTCGGTTACAAAGCGTTTGTATTGAATTTTATAAGATGTGCAATAAACGTACAAAATTAATGAAGGAATCTGGAACTATAGGCGACCTACCTTAACTTGTAATAACGGCCTTAACTTGGGAACTGCAAAAGAAAATCGTTGCTGGTTTTGCTAACTGTAAAATAAATTCTCGTTGATTTTTCCAACTGTAAAACAAATTCTTGTTGATTTTTCCGACTGTAAAACAAATTCTTGTTGATTTTTCCGACTGTAAAACAAATTCTTGTAGATTTTTCCAACCGTAATACATATTGATTTTGCTAACTATAGCTCTTAAGTAGACTTGTTCGCTGCTGTAATTTAGGAAGGAAGTTTGTTTAAGAAAGAAACATTACAATTTAACGCCTACTACCGTTCTATTTTTAAATAAATGTTTATTGCACGTACAAAAATATATATATTAACTCCAACTATTTCGATAGAAAATAATCATTTTTATAAGTTATATAAAAACCAATTTCTACAATAAATTCAACAGTAAATTCAAACCTAACGCGAAAATTAGGCGAAACACCGATTGTAAATTAAGTACTACGACAGTTTTTGTACTTTTATATAAAAAAATATATAGATTTTCGTGTAATTAAAGAATCACATGAAAACTCCTTTGGCGATTAAAGGAAAAAATTAAAAAAAACTCTACGAATAAATTAGAAACAATTTGTTACTCTGTACACCTAAATAACGGACCGAGTTCAGGCCGTGAACAGCTGCATCACGTTTTTCACTTTGCAGTTACAAACGGGGCACTTTTTATTGGTTTTCCACGTGCGTATCGAGCAGCTGTAGCAGCAGCACATGTGCGCCAGCCGGCTGTGTATGAACAGTCCGTTCTTCGGCTTCGTGTTGCACATGATGCACAGGTCCTTACCTTGGGATTCCGAGAAATTCGACAGGCCCGAGTCGGACTGCTGCGAATTCTGCTGCGGTTCCGTCGTTTTCTTGGCGGCCTCCGAATATCCGCTGTCGGATTTTTGAGCGTCCGGAACGGGGAGCAGTTTCCTCAGTTTGGTGGGAGGGGCGCGCTCGTACGAGTCCGAGTCGGAGGACATCGTCCTCTTCGGGGACCTCAGGTGCTCCGGCACGACGATCTTGTTGAAGTCCAGGCCGGATAATTCTTGCGTCGAGCCGATCGCCGAATCTTTGGAGGCGACCGATTCCTGCGAGAGCTGCTTGAGGCAGGACTGGAGCGTGTCCAGTTTGACCTGGGGCGTCTTCTCCAGTTTTCTTTTGCGATTGCCCCTCGGGCGCGGTGGGAATAACGTTTTTCTTACCTACAATCAGTCCAGTGTTAAATTTTCGTGCACGGAATCGCGCTTTCTGTTTCGCACGCAGCTCTAGATGGGTGGATTACGAGAAGAGCGGGTGGTGAGAGTTCATTTAATGTTCGATTTTGTGAACGGGTGGTTTTGATGGTTTTTATTTGTGCCAATGTAATTGAAATTATTTAATCAACTAATTTGTGGTATATACAGGGTGTTTCAAATTCGAGGCTCGCCACGGGGATCTCGCTTATTAGAAGAGATAGAGGGCATGTTAAATGGGTTCGCCTCGTTCTAATTACATATTTATACTTTCACAAATGTAACTCTGGCTTAAATTGACAGAACACTGGTATTATATTTTCGGCTGTGTAAACGATTTTTCAAATGGAACGGAATGCAAAATTTGAGGCCAAGTTCCGCGATTACATTACACATATTTTAATTGATATTTACTTGAACAAATTATTTTCTATTTCGATGTATTTTTACTTTAAATCCTCTTCTCTTCTTACAATTTGAATGGATAAATTTAATCATCAGCAAGTAAATGTTAATTAATTTGCTGCACAACTAGTTGATTAAACAATTATAATGTGTGTTATAAAGTGCATGATGAATGATTGTCAGTGTTAATTGTGAAATTTTGCAACGCACCTTGAAACAACTATGACACAACGGAAAACATTGGTAGCTCTTCTTAGTCTTGCATTGCCAACATCTCTGCTATCACAAAATAAAAATAATTGAACTCTCCAGGAAGAAAAAGTCAACGGCGACTCCACACAGACAGACATCTCACATTCTTGCAGCCCTAACGGGTCAACGTGAATACGTACGGTTCACGTTATCAGCGGAATCGTTTCTCGATAATACTCGACGTGAAAAGTTCGCGAAGGATCGCCGACGAAATGTGAATCGCTCGTCACTTTCTCTATCAATTTTGACAGCCGATAACTCGACTCACTCTCCCCCGTTTGTTAAAAAAAATTAATTTTTTTCTGATTGAAACAATATTGAGTGATATTGCCTTGGTTACGATATGTCATAACACACTTATATTTCCCTAGGGAAATATGAAGTGCTCATATTTCCCCAGGGAAATATAGACATCAAACAATTGTCATTAGGAGCTTCTCGCAAGAATTGTTTTAATTGCTCTCGGGACAACACCTCCGATTTCTTAGGAAGGTATCCTTTATGGATTTTACCGGAACTAAACATTCACGGTCTTTCGTCGCTTGCGTTAACACATAGTTTGACATTTCGCCAATTTATGAAACAACGCAAATACCAAAACAAGTCAACCGTGATATTTACAAACAAGGCCCTTAGCAACGTTACCAATCCGATAAATTCAAAAATTTACAATCCAATATTTTCCCATTTACAGAACAATATTCCTTCAATCAGAAAAAAACACGGGAAATATGAATACATTTCCCTTGGTTGTCTATACATCCCTCGGGCTCCGCCCTCGGGATGTAACTAGCCAACCTCAGGAAATATACTATTCATATTTCCCTAGTTGTAATAATAGCTATACTCTTCAAACTAAAATAAATACTGCAATAGTTTCTGTGTAACGCGATACACGTCGCAAACCTTTTACTCACCTATATTACCAAGAAATGATTCCGCACAAGATAAAAATCGTCGAGTAAAAATAAATAAACAAGATTACCTGATACCGGAGAACAATCTTCATAAAGAATACAGAAAAAAAAAACAAGTCCGCAAATTATTTAAACGACACACACGAATCGCCAGTGTCCACGCATACAGAGTCTACGCACCGCACTCAATTCGCAGCCTTTCAGACACAATCATTAATTGTGCACAATCCGAGTTCGCAAAGCAGGTTTTTGAATGTAGAAACGTTCTACTAACTAATCGTGCAATGTTCGTATATATATATTTAAACGAAAATATATCAACCGATTGTGCAATGTTAATGTATCGTCTTAAAAATTCATCGGTCACATTTTACAGCGCTCGTTTGTACCTGCACGGGCGAGCTGAAACACGTTCAAAGGAATTTCAATTTCAGTCATGCGCCCTTTACAGCTGTTCAAGAAGTTAAGGTGTCGTAAAACAGGGGGACTGTTTGAGATTGTAAACACCAGGCGAGGAATATTTCTTGCAATAGGTTCTCATTTATTGCATCTTGTGATAAGCGATAATAATAATTTGTTTTTTCGCATCTTATTAAATAATATAAATCGTTTTTGATTGAGAAAGTTGTCCATTATTCGGCCGAATCATTTTCTCCACAGGTGACATCCAATCAAATGATAACAATTTCATTACCCAACAGGTGACGTCCAATCAAATGATAGCGATTTCATTGCCCAACAGTTTACTTGTTACTATGGTTACGATTCGTTTTTTGTCAGCGAACTGCCGCAATTTCCAAATAGAAAAATTATTCGTTATAATTTAATACAAACAGAAAAATCTTTAGGTAATTATTTAATATGATGCGAGAAAGTATAGTATTAAACTCGTGAACAAGTTGGCCATTGCCACTCGGGTGAATTGCAAACTTCTCTCTCGTGGAAATGGCCAACTTTCTCACTCGTTTAATAATATACTATTATGTGTTTATTATTTATTATTACTATTACACTCTGTCCACATTTTATTCTCAACATTGGTTATTTTTACTTTCTCCATTACGAAGTACGAGAAAGTATTGTGATTGTGATTGTTTTTTCAAAAATTCGTTTTGGGGTTTCAACAATTTTTGGAGAAAAATTTTGTGTGTGTGTGTGTGTGTGTGTGTGTGTGTGTGTGTGTGTGTGTGTGTGTGTGTGTGTGTGTGTGTGTGTGTGTGTCTGTCTGTCTGTCTGTCTGTCTGTGCGCGCTATATCTCAAAAACTAATAAAGCAATTGATATGAAACTTTGAACATACATCTTATTTGATAATCCGAAGAACTCAATAGCTTTTAGTAAAATTTCGTACACCGGAAGTGGGTGTTTACCTTAACCGTTTTTTGTTTTTTGACAATATTTTCTTAAATATGAAAAATATCACAAAAATATTTAAACAAACATCGAAGACAACAAAGAAATGAATATCTTTTCCTTGAAAACATTTTTCATAAAATCATTTTTATTTGAGAAAAAATTTTTTTTAGTTTATAATTATAAATTTGCCAATATTTTCTTAAATATGAAAAATATCACAAAAACATTTAGACAAACATTGAAAACAACAAAGAAATGTACATCTTTTGCTTGAAAACATTTTTCATAAAATCATTTTTATTCGAGAAAAAAATTTATTACTTTTTTTTAATTTTTAGTTTATAATTATAAAACGATAATAGTTACAGCAAATTTATGTTAATAATAATTGCAGAGAATGCTAAAATGAATAACTTATAAAGAATAAGTTTTTTTCGAAATCCCTTTAGTTTTTGAATTTGAAGTGTAATTTTTCCATCTTTCATAATTTTGACGTTTTAAACGTCTGTATCTCTCGATGTACATTTAAAATATGATTTATATTGAAAATAAACCATGAAAGCGTAAATATAAATGATACCAATAAGTCGGAGAAAGTAACATGATGGCCACAATTTTTTTGATTATGTTGCATTTTATAATATCCCTCATTCGCACGTAAAAATATTGTTTAATAACGTTTTATTGAAATTATTGGCCTCGAAACACACCGATGGGGGCGCTACGTTCGCGGTGAACAGCTGCAGAAAACGAGCACTCCGTTCGCTTTCCCGTTTAGTTCTGTGTACAAATTTCTCATTTCATTTTAAAAACTGTGTTTTACAAAACTGGCTGTTAAGTTATCTCGTGAACAATGCGCATTGTCACATCAAAAGGAAATAAATACGAGGTTTTGACACTTTTTAGAAAAGTAGCGAAAAGTCCGCGCTGTGGGTACAACGAGCAATGAAAATATGACCGATGAACCGTTGCAATTACAACGCTGCTGTCGCAAGGCACATAGCTAACCTGGAAGCATTTGTCACAGTATCTGAACGCTGGGTTCTGTTTCTGCAACTTGCACTGAACGCAGTTCCAAAAGTCCTTGCGCAGGTCCATGAAGGTCAGTTCGCCGGAATCGACGGCGCTGCTGTCCGAGGTCTCCCCGTCGGTGGCCCAAGCGTCCAGGGAGCTGTCGCAGAGGGCCGCCACTATCGCGCTCTCGTGGAGATCCTGGAATAGATAAATATGTTACCGCTAGAAGCTATCTCCACAACAGAAAATAAATAAATCCCAAATTCCCAGTTGAATTTAACGCTGTTTTTTTTATCTTCATCAGTTTGAGGTTATGGTCCTTGGATTTTCATGGCAACGGTAACAAAACATATTTACATATGAAATTATACAGTATGTTTTTTTTATCGTGGGCCATAGGATTTTACATGCTAAAAATTATAACTTGTGTTAATGTATATTTTAACATATAATTTTAAAGCAAATTTTAGGTAGTAATAAGTCGATTACTTTTCCACATGATGCGTTTAATTAGATTAACTTAAACATGTTTTATTCCATTAAAAAATGAAATTAATTCACTAATCAATCTGACATTTCTGAAATTCAAGGTACTTTGATTATTTTTGCTCAGTTATTTATTTTAAATAATTTCATTTTTGAATGGAATAAAACATGTTTAAATTATTCTGAGTAAGCGCATCATGTAGAAAAATAATTGATTTATTACTAATTGAAATTTCCTTCAAAATTTTATGATAAAATATAAATTAACACAAGGTATAATTTTTAGCATGTAAAATCCAATGGCCCACGATAAAAAAAATACCCTGTATATTTTATTTCCACCGTCCATGTAAATGATACATTACATGCATTTTTGGTTACAGTGTAAATTCGTCTTTATAAGTATGAGACCTGTAATAAATTGAAGCGGGACTCTTAAGTCAACGATCTCTCTCTTTCTTGTTTATTCACATTGGTTGCAGACCCGTTAAACCGCTATCTCTCTCATTAATGTTTATTTTTTAATCTTGTAAATATGGCTGCCAACATGTCGTCGGAATTTGTTGGTTATGTTGACATATTGACAAACTTCACATTACTTTTTCGAAACTATCGGTAATATTTCCGCACTTGCAGCATCCGCAAGTGCTTGTATACTTACATAAGCTTCAGCCATAATTTCACAAAACTTATGTCAAATCAAATCTAGCCACAATAGCTACTATCGCATTTCACGTGTACTACATCAACAATTAATCGCGATCACTAATCGCGTCACCTATTAACGAAAGACCTACTTACTCCATAATACAATCGCCTAAATCGTAGTGTCCTATTTTTGTTTGTTTATTATTTATTTTAAAAATAAAACTTTATATCAAGACACGCTTTGCAATTAAATTTTTACTGGGCTTACTTGGTTACGAGGCGAGCGACGCAGGAGCGAGCCTCACAAACTCCAAGTGCGCCCAGTAAAAATGAATTTACAAAGCTGGTCCCGTAAATATCTATTATGCCCGGTTGCACCGTAAGTTAAGAAATCCTTAAATACTAAGGATTTCTTAAAAATGGCGGTTTGGTTTGCACCGTTACTTTAAGTAGCAATTTGGAGGTTAAGAATTCTTTAACTTTAAGCCGTCGGGTGGTGGCGGCTTAAATTTTAAGTGCGTGCTAAGAAACGCATGAAGCACACACAACATTATAAAATAGGCAATTTCACACACGTTATTCAACGTAACCTCGCGTTTTATGAAGAATTGAAAATTATTCTTTATTTTGACTACGATCGTGATATTCTAGTAATCATTGAGCTCGAAATTCCACGTAGAATATATAACAGAACAAATTACTTCCATGATATAGATGACTTTAATTTTTAAATATGTAAATTCACATTGTTTACTCCTACACATAAAATAATTGTATACATTTTTGCAAGGAACAACTTGTCGCCCATGAATCATACATACATACACATGCTTGTAGTAAAAAATATCCATGAAATCGATGTCTTTTCTATGCATGGAATGAACTAAACCGTTTCCCAGAAAATTCCCCCAACTCTCCCCCAAAATATATTCAGGAAATATTAAATTTCCCTAGATTTCATGCATTGTCTATGACCGTTACTCCCTTTGTCATTCCTTAGTAAAGGAACGCTGCAAGAGTCACGGTGCAAGCGAACCGACACTTAACACTTCCTTAACTTTTCCTTAACTTAGCGCTCCCTTATCTTATGGGTCCCTTAACTTAAAACGGTGCAACCGGGCCATAAAGGTTGTTTTATGGGATTTTTACTCTACACATCCGAACACAAACTTATGAAATGAAAGAGCACTCCACAAGACGAAGCGCTTTTGCTACAAATGACTTTTTGTTCGATACCTCGCCAGAAAATAAGTCCGTATCCATGACTACCTGGGAGTGAAGGCATAATAATCCATCATTGTGTAAATTTTTTCAATTCTTTCTGATAACGTGATTTTGATGTATTTTAGGAAATATTTAGTACCTTGCGGCATTTGCGACTTCCAGGACACCATCAGGAACATATACAATTCTTCATTATCCATTTCCACAATTTCCACAATGTGCACACAATCACTTTATTGACATTACAGAACTCTATTTTGTTTTTGTTTTTTCATGGCACATTTTTCCGAGCATGTGATTTATTTTGATTAAAAATTGTGAATACAAAATTACACGCAATTCGCATGAAAGAAAACTTTGCCTTCTTCACTCTTGAATGAATGAATTTTGGGTTTAAGGCGCATCAACATCTACATTCTTCACTCTTACTGTAAATAACTATTACCAGGTATTTTCTCTGAACGTGCCCCCGCTTTTGTTTTTCTAAGCCTGTTCTACTTTTGTACGATAAATAAATTAGAGTGTTACACTTTCTAAGCCTGCTGTACTTTTCTATAGTAAATATATATAAAATTAATAAATTTGAGTGTTGCGCAAGGTAAAATCGTTTAACCCTTTGACCGGAAAATTAATCAAGCAAGGTAGTGCTAATAAAGACCATTTAATTTTTTTAAATTTATTATTTCAGAATTATAAAATAAAATATGGACACGTTGGTGCACAATATGTAGTCATAAAATGGATTTTACCAAAACGCCTACCAACCGCGAGCGCGACTTAATCACGTGATTGCCAAGGCACATTTAACTCATCACGAACTACACACGTTGTTCCCGGCCAAGGGGTTAAAAATAAACAATATGTTGAACGTATAATATATCCATCGTGAATATTTACCTCTTTGGCAAAGTAAAATCATCTGATTTTCTTATCCGTGTTAAAAATAAACAAATTATTTATCTCGTCGTGAATATTTACCTCCGTGTCGCTCGTGGAGTAAGCAGCCAGCATGTCAGCGTCGTCCTCCGACAGACTGGCGACCTCGTACTCCAGCAGGTCCACCTGGTCGCTGGTGTCCGACCCAACGTCCGCCTCCGACGTGTCTTGGACGAAGTCTACAAAACAAAGCCAGAATGACGATGCCGACTCACACCCCCAAACAAATCCTACCGGTCTCCTTGTCCTGGATGCTGTCTATACTTTCAGTGTCCTCTTCGGAGGGCGTCGACGGCGGGTAATCGAACCTAAAATATATCCTGTGTTGGGGCTCCATGCCTAAAAAATTACAGCCATTAATATAATAAAATAGCTATTATTACAAATAGCATATTTCCCGAGGTTGGCTAGTTGTATAGACAACCAAGGGAAATGTATTCATATTTCCCGTGTTGTAATCAATAGTTTTTTTCTGATTGAAAGAATATTCTGTAAATGGGAAAATATTGGATTGTAAATTTTTTAATTTATCGGATTGGTAACGTTGCTAAGGGCCTCGTTTGTAAATATCATGGTTGACTTGTTTTGGTATTTGCGTTGTTTCATAAATTGGTGAAATGTCAAACTATATGTTAACGCAAACCGTGAATGTTTGGTTCCCGTAATATCCATAAAGGATACCTTCCTAAGAAATCGGAGATGTTGTCCCGAGAGCAATTAAAACAATTCTTGCGAGAAGCTCCACATAGAAAATACACAACAGTGTTGGGGCTTCATGCCACGTTGACCGCCACAATGAAACGGGTCAAAAGTGTGTCCACCGGGCCGATACCTAAAGACAACTATTTACGTGTGCTACATAAGGTGTGACATTAGCCTGATGGACTTATTCAGCCGTGGTACACCCTATGTACCACCTGGCAGTCAATGTATTCACAGTGCATAGAAAATGCACAAGGCTCAATAAGGTTAGGTCAAAAATGGAGAAATGGCGGAACGCTAACGCCTACGAATTATGGCCAATTCAACCACCCGCACCCAACGTTTTAACCTACCTTATTTAAAGAAACGGTCACCCTCGAATTTAATAGTTTAGGGGGCGTTAAAACCCCAACACCTGTTGCCTGAAAGATGGGGGGCAACCAAACAAACGGCACTCACCTCGGTCCACTTCCGGCATTACGGCCTGCGTCGCAGAATTCATTTCGTTACCGAACGAATAGTAAACAATACGAACGGGGACTTTACGTGATCGACTTTAAAGACGCGTCGAAACTTGCTCGGGCCAGTACAGCGATAAAGGAAATGCGTGGCTTCCAACGCGTGCGCCGTAGTGGAATGAGTTGGAATGAGTGGAATTTCGCAGAATTTATGTTTATGTAAATGATTCACTCCTCTGTAAAGTAATTTGAGCGAAATTATAATCTATGTTTATCTATTGATAACGTGCTTTAATTAACCACTACTTATTCTTCACCACGATCAACCAATTTTCATGTATACACAATGAATCAGTTTTGAAGCGCGTTTAATAAAACAGATTTAAGGATTACAAGATTTCCAGTAGTTCAACGTTTCAATTACCTAAATCATAGCTCCGTATGACAAGTTGTAAGATATTAAACAATTAATTAAATTATGTTCGTAATTCCCGCTGCTCAGCGTCATCTATAGGACGATGGCTGAACTAATAAGTGCGTACATTTTTTAAACGTGTTTAATAAAACAGATTTCAGGATTACAAGATTTCCAGTAGTTCAACGTTTCAATTACCTAAATCATAGCTCCGTATAACAAGTTATAAGGTATTAAACAATTAATTAAATTATGTTCGTAATTCCCGCTGCTCAGCGTCATCTACCGGACGATGATTGAACGACTAAGTGCGTTTTACTACAGCGCCAAAACTGCTCAACTTCATACCTATAATTAATCAAAATGTAAAAATTCAACAACGGCTTGTGTATCAAACGATAGACAATTTAATTCCCAAGCGAATGATGTATAAAATAACGCGTTGCTGAATTTTTACATTTTGATTATAAGTATAAAGTTCAGCAATTTTGGCGCTGTGGTAAAAACGCACTTGGTGGTTCATTTAAGGATTACAAGATTTTCAGAAGTTTAACGTTTTCATTACCTAAATCATAGCTCCGTGTAACAAGTTATAAGGTATTAAACAATTAATTAAATTATGTTCGTAATTCCCGCCGCTCAGCGTCATCTACCGGACGATGGCTGAACTACTAAGTGCACTACTACTACCAGCGCCAAAACTGCTCAACTTCATACCTATAAATAATCAAAATGTATAAATTCAACAACGGCTTGTGTATCTAACGAGAGACAATTTAATTCTCAAGCGAATGATGTATAAAATAGTTAAGGATGGGCGACGCGTTGCTGAATTTTTACATTTTGATTATAGGTATAAAGTTCAGCAATTTTGGCGCTGTGGTAAAAACGCACTTGGTGGTTCATTTAAGGATTACAATATTTCCAGTAGTTCAACGTTTCTATTACCTAAATCATAGCTCCGTATAACAAGTTATAAGGTATTAAACAATTAATTAAATTATGTTCGTAATTCCCGTTGCTCAGCGTCATCTACCGGACGATGGCTAAACGACTAAGTGAGTTTTTACTACAGCGCCAAGACTGCTCAACTTTATACCTATAATCAAAGCACGGCTTGTGTATCAAACGATAGACAATTTAATTCCGAAGCGAATGATGTATAAAATAGCTAAGGATGGGTGACGCGTTGCTAAATTTTTACATTTTGATTATAGGTATAAAGTTCGGCAATTTTGACGCTGTAGCAAAAACGCACTTGGTAGTTCAGCTTTCATCTGGTAGGTGGCGCTGAGCGGCAGGAATTACGAACATAATTTAATTAAATGTTTAAAAGCCCATAATTCGTCGTGAGGAGTGAGAAATACTAAAAATCTTGTAGTTTATTGATCTGTTTTATTAGCAGATATTTCATTTCATATAAATTCTACTTTTGGTTACCCATAAATAATCAAAATGTAATAATTCAACAACGGCTTGTGTATCAAACGGTAGATAATTTAATTCCCAAGCGAATGGTGTATAAAATAGTTGAGGATGGGCGACGCGTTGCTGAATTTTTACATTTTGATTATAGGTATAAAGTTCAGCGGCTTTGGCGCTGTAGTAAATCGAACTTGACAGTTCAGCGTTCGTCTGTTAGGTGGCGCTGAGCGGCGAGAATTACGAACATGATTTAATTGAATGTTTAAAAGCCCATAACTCGTCGTGAGGAGTGAGAAATACTAAAAATCTTGTAATTAGTGATCTGTTTTATTAGCAGTCCATATTTATATAGTCATATAAATTCTATTTTTGATTACTCATAAATAATCAAAATGTAAAAATTTAACAACGGCTTGTGTATCAAACGATAGACAATTTAATTCCTAAGCGAATCATGCATAAAATAGCTGAAGATGGGCGACGCGTTGCTGAATTTTTACATTTTGATTATAGGTATAAAGTTCAGCAGCTTTGGCGCTGTAGTAAATCGCACTTGGCAGTTCCGCGTTCGGCTGTTAGGTGGCGCTGAGCGGAGAGAATTACGAACATGATTTAATTGAATGTTTAAAAGCCCATAATTCGTCGTGAGGAGTGAGAAATACTAAAAATCTTGTAGTTAGTGATCTGTTTTATTAGCAGTCCATATTTATATAGTCATATAAATTCTATTTTTGATTACCCATTAATAATCAAAATGTAAAAATTTAACAACGGCTTGTGTATCAAACGGTAGATAATTTAATTCCCAAGCGAATGATGTATAAAATAGCTAAGGATGGGTGACGCGTTGCTGATTTTTTACATTTTGATTAGAGGTATAAGTTCAGCAGTTTTGGCGCTGTAGTAAATACGCACTTGGTAGTTCAGCTTTCGTCTGGTAGGTGGCGCTGAGCGGCGGGAATTACGAACATGATTTAATTGAATGTTTAAAAGCCCATAATCCGTCGTAAGGAGTGAGAAATACTAAAAATCTTGTAATTTATTGAACTGTTTTATTAGCAGTCCATATTTATATAGTAAGATATTTCATTTCATAAAAATTCCACTATTTGGTTATCCATCTCAATTATTAACCTCAAACGATTTTGACAACTCATATCAACACTCTTTAATTGATTCCATTAATTGCGTGCAATTGCGGTCCTGCCTTGATTATTCAGGGCTGATTTTGTCAACTCGTATGACTACTCTTAAATTGATTGAACACAGTAATTACAGGAAATGTGCAGTTGCGGTTCTCCCTTGATTATTCGGGTCTAATTTTGACAACTCATATCAATACTGTTAAATTGATTCACATAATTGCGTGCAATTGCGGTCCTCCCTTGATTATTCAGGGCTGATTTCGTCAACTCTTATCACTACTCTTAAATTGATTGAACACAGTAATTACAGGAATAGTGCAGTTGTGGTCCTCCTTTAATTATTCAGGGCTGATTTTAGCAACTGATATCACTAATCTTAAATTGATTGAATACAGTAAATACTGAGAGTGCAGTTGTGGCCCTCGCTCGATTATTCAGGGCTGAAATGGCTGATTTAAGTTGGTCAGGTAATGAGAATACGTGCTGGAGTTAAGGCGTAAACCAGTGTTTGATTCGGTGAATTGCAGAAGCGAGGGATTTGTTCCGGACGTGGAGAGAAATCAATGCCAGGAAGAGCGAGGAGGTCATCTACCACTGGCAGGCCGCTCTATCCGAGAATGTTAATAAACTTGGCAACGAAAGTGAGTGCTTTTTTGTCCTTGTAGAAACATGTACGTGTGAAATTAAACCCTTTAGCCGTCCGATCCTTATTGAGCCCTCGGACATCCCTTTTATCCAACTTGAACAATTGATTCGGTGTTGTCTAAACTAATAATTAAAAAATGTAAATCACTGAGTGAAAATTGTTTAACGCATGACGCAGCAGGCATACGCACTTGTACATATCCACGGGCAGGCGCACACCCAGAAATTTGGCGCATATAATAACTCGCTCACAAATATATGTGTAGAAAATCTGTGAATTTCGAATGTGTGTTTATCCTATTTCAATTATTTTTTGTTTAAAAAAATGTTTAATGAAAACCGTCAAAAAGAGAAATCATATTTGTTTGCCAATATCTCCATAGCAACGAGTTGCATTATGATACATATAACAACACTAGTGTTGTTAAGAATTTTTTAACAACACTAGGTACCTTAACGTTACTCGTTGCAAAGGAGTTATTGGCATGATAACATTATAGTATAAATTAAAATTCCAAAAAGCACTATTTTCCTATAGCCAGGTTCGGTGGTTAACATTCGGTATATAAATTTGATGTTTGTTGTACTCGCTCAAGCATGGTTAAGTCTTGTCCGATTTTTACGAAATCATCATCCATACATAGATTTTTACTAAATTTAGAGAAGACCTCAAGCAAATTAAATTATTTTATTTAACATACGTAAAGATATCATCCACACGTAGATTCTCACTATATTTAGAGAAGAGAATGAATTTTTTTTATTTTTCTCAGAGCATTTGGTCCTGGAGCAGGTCTGCATCGCGGCGCTCGACTGCAACCGCCTGGAGATCGCCGGCTACTGCATCAAATCGCTGGCGAGCGAGTTCCCGGGCAGCCAGCGCGTCAAGAAGTACAAGGCCATGCGTCTGGAGGCGCAGGAGAGGTACGAGGAGGCCCTCGACGTTCTCGACTCGATCATAAAGGAGGACAAGTCGAACAGCGCCCCCAAGAAGCGAAAGATAGCCATCCTCAAGGCCCAGGGGAGGACGGCGGACGCCGTCAAGGAATTGACGGAATATTTAAAAACGTGAGGCGTTAACTGTGTGTCGGTGACGGCTCACAATACAGCCGAGGTATCCGTATTGCCACGGCTGTACCATGAGTCCCCCGCGAGCCGTCATGTATATCGGTGTCCAAACCTGTAACCTAAAATCTCCTGTTTAGATTCATGGCGGACTCGGGAGTTAACATTGACGTTATCCGTGTGTCAGTGACGGCTCACGATACACATTATGCGTGTATTAGTGACGGCCGTTAACACTGACATTTACTGTGTATCAGTGATGGTATCTGTATTGCCACCTCCGATACATCGGTATTTAAAAACGTGAGGCGTTAACACTGACATTATCCGTGTGTCAGTGATGGCTCACGATACAGCCGATGTATCCGTATTGCCACGGCTGTACCATGAGTCCCCCACGAGCCGTCGCTGCACATCGATGTCCAAAGCCGTAACCTAAAATTTCCCGTTTAGATTCATGGCGGACTCGGAGGCCTGGCAGGAGCTGAGCGAGCTGTACATCTCCGAGCAGGACTTCGCGAAGGCCGCCTTCTGCGTGGAGGAGTTGATCCTGCACAATCCGCACAACCATCTGCTGCATCAGAGGTACGCCGACATTAAGTACACCCAGGGGGGGTTCGATAACGTCGAGCTGTCGAGGAATTACTACTGCCAGGCCTTGAAGCTGAATCCCAAAAATATCAGAGCTCTGTACGGATTGTATCTGGTGAGAGTCTAACGAATTATGCTTTTAAACTAAAATCTCATGTCTGTTTGCATGATTTTTTCTTAACAAATGTAATGTCATTGTAATTCTCACCATGGCAACCATATTTATGTTTTCTTGATTATTTCTTAACAAAAGTAATGTAATTGAAATTTTCACCATGGCAACCATATTTTTGTTTGCTTGATTTTTTCTTAACAAATTTAATGTAATTGCAATTTTCACCATGGCGACCATATTTTTGTCTGCTTGATTTTTTCTTAACAAATTGTAATTGCAATTTTCACCATGTTTGCTTGATTTTTTCTTAACAAATGTAATGTAAGTGCAATTTTCACCATGACAACCATATTTTTTGTTTGCTTGATTTTTTTTTAACAAATTTAACGTCTGCAATTTTCACCATGGCAGCTATAATTATGTTTGTCTGATTTTTTCTTAACAAAAGTAATGTAATTGCAATTTTCACCATGGTAATCATATTTATGTTTGCTTGATTTTTTCTTAACAAATTGTAATTGCAATTTTCACCATGGCAACTACAAATAATAGCTCGATACAAATGAACTGTTGTTTTTTAAGCAATTTTTTTGACGGTTGCTTACATGTCGTTTCCTCAACAGGCGTCGACTTACGTGGCTACGTCGCAGAAGGCGACCGCCCCGAAAAAGAAGGAAGCCGTGAAGATAGCGGAGTGGGCGATAAATCAGATCAAGGCGCGTTACCAAGAGAAGGAGGTGAAAATGGAGGATATAGAGGAGCGACTCACCGCCCTGCAGATTAGTTAATCCAAACAATTTAAAAAAACCCGCATTTAGAATTAATGAAACTGGTTGTTTTTTTTTTGTTTTTGTTTACAAGTTTTATTTATTAAGAGAACACGTTTAAGAACCAACCGCTCTCGCTTATTTCTCCAACAGCTGTAAAATCTTACTCAGACAAACCTTCACCTCCGCCTGAAACTCCTCCGCCCGCTCCTCCCTCCTCCTCAGGTAACTGAGCACGTCGTCCACGCTGGTCTGCCTCAGCTGCCGTTTTTTAAAATCCTCGTTTTCTTCCTTTAAAATCGTCAATTTCTTCCGCTCTTTCTCCTCGTTACTCTCCAGCTTCGGGTTCGTGAGGATCAGCCGGATCGTGTTCTTCCTGCACGGGTTGCCCCCCTCGTCCTCCGTTCTGCTCGCCGCCTTCTCGGGCGACGGCGGCTCCGTCTTGACGACGGCGGCGGCCACATCCTCGTCGTCGGCGTCCGGCCTCTTCGACATGATCTCGTGCATGCTCCTGAAGTGGACCCACGTGATCTTCGAGTGGTCCCTCTCGCCCTCCGACAGGCTCTTGTACCTCTGCACCAGGTTCTGCCAGCACTTGCTGATCTGCTCGATCGTGTAGCTCTCACCGCTCGGCAGTAAATTCTGGATCACGCTGAAATTGCGAATATTCAACGAAATATAGACTGAATATGTGAATATTCAAGCTGTTTGCGACTCTGCAAAATCGAGTCTTATTAAGATATTTAATAGACGATGTAAATATTCAACGTTTTCATGACTCTTACTAAAACTATAAACAAATAACTTATTGAAACTGTTTTAATTTTCCGAATAACTTTGTTGGTATCACTTTATTAACTTGGAGTAGTTACTATAGTTTCGACAATTTCAGCTTTTCAAAAAAAAAAAAAAATTATTAACTTGGAGTAGTTACTATAGATTCGACAATTTCAGCTTTTCAAAAAAAAAAAAAAAATTATTAACTTGGAGTAGTTACTATAGTTTCGACAATTTCAGCTTTTCAAAAACAAAAAAAAATATATATACTACCGTGGACAAAAAAAATGACACCCCTAATTTGTCATGTGCCTATTATTTCTTATTTTTTAGTGTTGTGAATTTGACTTATGTAACCTTAATATTTGACAGTGACAGTTATAACTAGCAATACAGTAAATCTAAAAAGGTATTGCCTCCCAACATGCTTTGATTTTGTGCCAGAGATTTGATTGACATTTACCGGTTTGTCAAATGAAAAGTCATATTTACATTAATAAAATTAGGGGCGTCATTTTTTTTGTCCACGGTAGTATATAAATGTACAATCGTAATTGTAAATATTCATAGTTTGAAAATGACAAGCTGAAATTGTCGAAACTATAGTAACTACTCCAAGTTAATAAAGTGATACCAACAAAGTTATTCGTTTTATTTGAATTATTCAAAATGTATCACGAAGTGAAAGCCTCCACAATTACTTATTTGTTTTAATTTTAATTTTCAAGTTAGTCCTGTACGTGGAAATAAACGATTTCTGTGGCTTCAGCAGAATTTTTCTCGAGATGAAACGCGAAGTGGATGGACAATCGAATACGCTCTTTTGTTATCGCCATCGTGAACGCTATTGATTTTTCAAATGTCAAACCGCACGGTACTTTCAAAGACCAACGTTGTAAAACCGCAAGAGGGCAGGAAAATTAATGAAATTTAAATTGTGGTTTCGGTTGTATGAAATCTAAAGCTCGGAACGTTTTTTTGTGCACCTAATAGTAATAACATGCAAATGTTTTTTGTATCGTTCAATATCCGTGCCGAGTGGCACTAGCCAGGGAAGCAGTTGTTTCAATAAGTCATTTGTTCATAGTCTTAGTAAGAGTTACGAAAAGATTGAATATTCACGTATTCAGGCTAAAGTTTCGTTTTAATATTGAATTTATTTAATGCTTCTGCTCGTCTCGAATTTACTCAAATAATTATTTATTATTCTAACCAATAAAATGTTCTTTTTTTTTATTCGAATGTTATTAAATTTATTTCATGCTTCTGCAACAAGTGAAGTTTACTTAAATAATTATTTATTATTCCTTTTTTTTATTAAATTTAAATTTTACTTACAACCATCCTTTCTGCGCCGCAAACTTCTTGCCGGTGAACAGGTGCTTGTAGGTGTGGCGCAGCTGTATCAGGGTGCTCGTAAACTTTTGTTTCTTCACTGCAAAATTATTTTATGATGTGATGGCGTTTGTCTTTGACGGGGGGGGAGAATTTACTCATGTATTTCGTGTAGTCGGAGATGGTGCTCTCGTCGCTGTCGCTGCCCTTCTTCGAGTTCGCCTTTCGGAGCTCGACGATGTTCGGGTTCCTCGAGTAGGCGCGGTCCAGCTGCTCGAAATAGGGCCAGGTGATCGTCTCCGCGTTCGAGGAAAACTTCAAGTGCTGAATGTTTGGAAAGAAATTGCATTTACAATTAGACGTATATCGAGTGTAACTTTACATTCTTTCTATGATTTTAAGAAAATGAAGGAACGTTATTCATTAATTCGTTTCTGTAAATTATTTCATTTGCTATGTTCAACTGATTGGACTGTAGGATAGGGCCCACCCATCACCCTCCGGATTAACCTTTACTTCAATTAAAAACCCCGTTTCGGCTGTTGTTAAACCTCCAACGTCATCAATGAATTTACAAAGAAATTTGATTACACGAACATGGTTTTGTGGCTTGAGTTAAGGTGTATATATAGGGTGGTGGGTGGGCACTATCCTACAATCCAAACAGTTGAACATCAATGAGGGTTGCACAGGTGTAGAGCGATAACGAAAACGTAGGAATGTCATTTAATAATTTGTTTCTCTAAATTAATTCATTTGCAGCAACACTGTACTATGGTCAACTGATTGAATTGTAGGATAGGGCCCACCCACCACCCCTCGAATTAACTTTTACTTCAATTAAAAACCCCGTTTCGGCTGTTGTTAAACCTCCAACATCACCGATGAATTTACAAAGAAATTTGATTACACGAGCATGGTTTTGTGGCTTGAGTTAAGGTGTATATATAGGGTGGTGGGTGGGCACTATCCTACAATCCAAACAGTTGAACATCAATGAGGGTTGCACGGGTGTCGAGCGATAACGAAAACGTAGGAATGTCATTTAATAATTTGTTTCTCTGAATTAATTCATTTGCAGCAACACTGTGCTATGTTCAACTGATTGGACTGTAGGATAGGGCCCACCCTCCGGATTAACTGTTACTTCAATTAAAAACCCCGTTTCGGCTGTTGTTAAACCTCCAACATCACCGATGAATTTACAAAGAAATTTGATTACACGAGCATGGTTTTGTGGCTTGAGTTAAGGTGTATATATAGGGTGGTGGGTGGGCACTATCCTACAATCCAAACAGTTGAACATCAATGAGGGTTGCACGGGTGTAGAGCGATAACGAAAACGTAGGAATGTCATTTAATAATTTGTTTCTCTAAATTAATTCATTTGCAGCAACACTGTGCTATGGTCAACTGATTGAATTGTAGGATAGAGCCCACCCACCACCCTCCGGATTTACTTTTACTTCAATTAAAAACCCTGTTTCGGCTGTTGTTAAACCTCCAACGTCACCGATGAATTTACACGGAAATTTGATTACACGAACATGGTTTTGTGGCTTGAGTTAAGGTTTATATATAGGGTGGTGGGTGGGCACTATCCTACAATCCAAACAGTTGAACATCAATGAGGGTTGCACGGGTGTAGAGCGATAACGAAAACGTAGGAATGTCATTTAATAAATTGTTTCTCTAAATTAATTCATTTGCAGCAACACTGTGCTATGTTCAACTGATTGGATTGTAGGATAGGGCCACCCACCACCCTCCGGATTTACTTTTACTTCAATTAAAAACCCCGTTTCGGCTGTTGTTAAACCTCCAACGTCACCGATGAATTTACACGGAAATTTGATTACACGAACATGGTTTTGTGTCTTGAGTTAAGGTTTATATATAGGGTGGTGGGTGGGCACTATCCTACAATCCAAACAGTTGAACATCAATGAGGGTTGCACAGGTGTCGAGCGATAACGAAAACGTAGGAATGTCATTTGATAATTTGTTTCTCTGAATTAATTCATTTGCAGCAACACTGTGCTATGTTCAACTGATTGGATTGTAGGATAGGGCCCACCCACCACCCTCCGGATTAACTTTTACTTCAATTAAAAACGCCGTTTCGGCTGTTGTTAAACCTCCAACGTCACCGATGAATTTACACGGAAATTTGATTACACGAACATGGCTTTGTGGCTGGAGTTAAGGTGTATATATAGGGTGGTGGGTGGGCACTATCCTACAATCCAAACAGTTGAACATCAATGAGGGTTGCACAGGTGTCGAGTGATAACGAAAACGTAGGAATGTCATTTAATAATTTGTTTCTGTGAATTAATTCATTTGCAGCAACACTGTGCTATGGTCAATTGGATTGTAGGATAGAGACCACCCACCACCCTTCGCATCAACTTTATTTCGACAAGCAAAACTCTGTCCAGTTAGGGATTTTCTCTAGCAACTCGTTGGAGAAGTTAAACGTTTAAAAATAATACGAAATGCGATTTTCTAGCGTAAATATACATATAAGTGATACAAGGGGTGGTGGGTGGTCCCTATTCTACCCTCCAATTCAACAAGTAGAAATCAATACATAAGTGTAATAAAAAACTAATCGCAGCTTAGTTATACATCGTCGGCAATTTCTGATGAAGAATTACAGACATATTCGGGTGTAATCCGACGGTCCAGATTTTCCTGGATAATAAAAAACTGATTATTGCATTACCAAAAACTGGTTAAGAAAGAAAATCTAATTTTCTCCAAATAAATGTTAGCTTTTTTTTTTTAAATTTAAATGTTTAGAACGAAGGTGTCGGTATCTGTATAATTCCACTAATCGTCCAGCTTAAGTTACCTTGTATCTGGCGATGAGGTTCATCCACTTCTTCTTAATCTTGTTGAGAGATATAAAAGAGGGCGCGCCCAGATCAATCATCTCTTGGAGAATATTCCTGAAATCGGAAAAGAAAAATGGAATAATCTGCGACGCACCTCGTTTATCTCACAGCCAACTCCGAAACAAAATTTTGTGGCTCGCACGATACGTGCGATGGTAACAAACAAAGTGTTTCCTAAAATGCATCACAAACTATTTTCCACTTATTTCCATATATTACAAAATACGTTAAATGTGAACCGAATAAATGATAAATGACAAATATATAGAAAAAATACTCATAGAAGTGAAACACTTGTGTGTGAGTTAATATGAAGCTTTAATTTTAGAAAAATCATTAATTAACCATTGTCCGAACGATGTTGACTTACAATTAGTTATGAATCACGCATTTTTAAGTCCCACAGATAACTGTCTATATTATTAATACGAGAAATATTCATAGTTACAATAAACTATTAATCGAATGCGAGAAATATTCATAGTTACAATAAATTACTTCCACGTTCCAAAATGTACGTATCACTCACTCGGTTATTTCTATAAATTACAAATTACGTTAAACGTGAACCCTAATGCGAGAAATGTTCATAGTTACAATGAATTACTTCCATGCGTCGGCAGCGGAGTTTCGTTTCCTTGTGAACGAATTCGAGTGTTTCATCCGTAGATTGATGAGCACCTGCACCCATTCTTGATTAACTGCAACGGACACACAGATTACCGGCTCGTTTCAAATTAGGGGAATACGTTTGCGCCGCACTCACGTCTCTGTTCGTAGTTCTTCATGTCCTCGAAGTCGATCTCGCTGCATTCCATTCTCGCAAACACGAAACTTTCAAGTACTACTAATAAGTGCACACTAGTTTGAAGTTTTCGAATCATGGACCTCTTGATGCGGCGAAAATAAACAAAAACAAATACTCTTGCATTTAAAAAAAAAACAAAGCTCGTTTGATAAAAGTGAATTGATCAACTTGGTATTAAACGCACGGTCCTTGTATTTGGTAATGGGGTAAGAAAAAGGTGAGAAAAGCATTGTCCGTAAGATTTATAGGACTTTATAGAGCGCTTCGATCTAAAGATATAAGTGTATTAAACGCACGGTCCTTATGTTTGGTAATGGGGTAAGAAAAAGGTAAGAAAAACATCTGTAAGATTTATAGGGCGCTTTGATTTATAGATAAGTAATTTAGGGAAGTAAGACTGTCAAACTGTAAATGTAGGGAGATATCTCCCTAGATGTAAGTAATTGTATGTAGTGTCATTCGTTAAACGTGTTTAAGCTTATTGTCTACTCTAAGCAGTGACGGTTCGGGGGTTTTTTCTGGTACGGCCGAGGAACAAGAGGTGGTAATACAAATAGGTAGGGTCAGTTGCAGAGACCAGAAAAAACCCCGCGAACCGTCAGTGACTCTAAGCACTATTAATTAAGTAATTATTAATATGTTTAAATGATTTCCAATTAAAAATCACTGCCTGCGAGCGCGTGCGTGCATCGATCCTTTCACATGTGTCTTGCTTGAAAATTGCGAATTTTATCGAGTTACTGGCGTTAATGTCGGTTTAAAATGGAGAAGAAACCGAAATTGAACATCCGGGGGACCGTGGCGAACGCCCAGAATGCGCAGTTACTGGCGTCCTGCGGAATCCCCATGCTCGACGAATTGTTAGGTGAGATTTTGAGGTTAGGTTTTTGATTACCTCTTTTCTATCTTAATAAATAAATACACGTTATTGTTAATACTTGGTATTATCAGTTTTTAGAACATGCATTATTCAAAAATGTGGGTATTGTTAATATGGTAGTATTAACAATAAATGCACGTCTGTTTTTGCAATGTGCACCGATGGTGTGTATTGTTTAAAAATTGGGGTATTTTTAATACCGTAGCATTATTAATATATCTACATCTGTGCATCGATGGCCGAGTATCCAAAAAAGCTTTACGTAGGACGAGTTATAATCCCAGGCCAAGTAAAAAACAAAACATGACGGTAACCCCCATTTTTAAACAATGCACACGTTTAAAAATGGGGGTTACTGTCGCGTTTTGTTTTTACTCGGCCCGGGATTATAAGTTGTCGTATGTAAATATTTTTTGGATATTCCTATTAATTTGTCTTGATGATATGTAAGAATGAAATAATGACGAATTAAGAAGAAGTAATCTCGGTTGTTTAAACATGATGGTAGACCGGTCCCGCTTGTAAACTGGTATAAAATTTAGGCAGACGGTCTTGTCTTGACAAACTGTAACTGTAGAGGGCAGCATCGAAAATTTTGAGAAAGATTTTAAAAATGTATAAAAGTAGTATCGCCCGTCAGGAAACTTAAGGTGTAATAATCTCCGTTGTTTAAATACGATGGTGGACAGATCCCACTTGTATACTGTGGTAAAATTTGGACAGATGGAAACTTTGTAACTGTAGAACATTAGCATCGAAAATTTCAAGAAAGATTTACGGTCTTGTTCAGTGAAACTTTGTAACTGTACAGTGTAGCATCGAAGTTTTCAAGAAAGATTTTAACCCCAGGGGTGTGGACTCCGACTCCGGCTCCGACTCCAATTTTTTTTTTGTTTCGACTCCGACTTTGGCTCCGATTCCTCAATTTTTTTATTCCGACTCCGACTCCACACTCCTGCTTTGCACTCATATTTATATTTAAGCGCACAATGCTAAAACACACTGCGGTGACATCTGAGTGCAAAGTGTATGTATAAAAGTAGTATCGCTTGTCGGGAACGGTTTGACTTTCTTTGACTTCATTTAAATTTTATGAATCCTCACAAATTTTATTTTGCAGGTGGTGGTGTGCCCGTTGGAACTGTTTTTCTTGTCGGTGCGTATCACAGCTTTATTTATAAACACGTCCGGTGCCGCCGACGCGCTTAACTTGCGTAAATGCAATCCCAATTGCGGTGGCAGCGAACGCGTTAATTTATTTGTACACGAATTACAATAACATGAAGAAAAACTTTCGTAGCCTCATTTATCAGAAAGAAATTACTCGTGTGAAGTTGGCAATGGGTTTTGTAAAATAACCGCTTATTTAATAATGCACTTTTCACCCTCAGAGGAGGACACGTACGGCAATTACGCCAAGACGATGCTGAAGTACTTTTTGGCCGAGGGCGTCGTCAACGAGCACGGCAGCGTCGTCGCCAGCCTGGACTGCGATCCCCAGGACGATCTGGTGAGAAAACGAAAGCCCGAAGTATAATTCTAATCTCTTAATTGATGAGACACATTCAATCAAATATTAATAATTTATTTCTCCATCGTAAAACAAAAACTTTTAAGAAATAAAAACCGAATACTGTTTCCTATCTTTTACACAAAAATTAATTCAAGTACATATCGGTGGCAGTTTGTGAAGTTTTGTAGGGGAGGCTGAGAGAGAGACGTTGATGTGTCTCCATGGCAACCGGCCACAATGCACCACTCCATAGCAACCGCCAGGAGACACAATAAACTATAGTCTGTCCACAGTACACATCATGGTGCAAAGATTACATGGTGTGCATATAACTCACGTACCACGCCCCTTTTAAATATTTTTGATGCTGCAGTTACCAACCATGAAAAATGGAACTATAAAAATCAACACCAACAAAAATAAATTGCAAAACACGTTAAAATTCGATTTCGACATAAAAACACGATAAAACATTTAGTTTATTACACAATGATATATTAAAATATCACGAGCATTAAAGTTTTTTTTTTATTTAAAGCAATTAGGTTGGTAAGAAAATTAATAAATGTGGTTTTAGATGTTTAATTTACTATTTGCACAGTAAACAATACGAAAAGATATGATAAAATGTAAATAAAGTACGTGCGACAGACATTTAAATTAGTTATATCGACTTTTTTTAGTTCAGCAAGTAGTTTTACAAGGTTGCATCACTGAGCATCGGCCAAATGAGAGAGGGGAAGATTTTAGAGAGAGAACGCGGCCGTCTAGGCACACCATGTAATCTTTGCACCATGGTACACATAGAGTTGTAAAAACGCCCACAATCGCCATTTGTTGTGAGAAAAAGTCTGATTTACACTATGTAAATTTATTTAAACAGAGCTAGTGGCTCCGCCCTCGGGATGTAACTAGCCAACCTCGGGAAATATACTATTCATATTTCCCTAGTTGTAATAATAGCTATTATTAAACGTTTTTGAAAAAAATTCGTCAATTTTTATCTTAAATGAGACATATTTTACTCTAATTGTCACTTAAGGATCGCCTTTTGTTTTTCTTCCCCTCCATCTCCAGATGTGTCAACTGCCGGCATCCAACGACGTGGACGTGGACGCAGCGGCGCAGCACAAGAAAACCGAGGGCGACAGGATGACGATAGCCTTCCGTTACCAGCACCTGCCGACGGAGGAGAAGACGATAAAATCGAGGTTCGGCAACTACTACGACCTGTCGCGGCACATGCCCCAGGAGCAGGTGCGCAGGTCCGACGTCCACTACTACTCGGGCAGGGAGAAAGAGGGCGACGAACTGAAACTGTTCGAATCGGATCACTTGGACGCGCTGATCAGGAGGATCGCGATCGTCGTGCAGGACGAGAGGTACTCCCTCGACGGGAATTTCGAGGTGAAAAACGTGCTCAGGGTGTGCGTGCACAAGCTCGGATCCCCGCTCTGGGGACGCGACGAGGATCTCGACGAGATCAAGAAGTTCGTCTTCTACGTCAAGTGTCTGATGCGCAAGAGTTTCGGCATCGCCATGATCTCCATACCGACTTATTTATCAGAAAAGGTAAGTTGATGTTACGGTTAGTTACATTTTCAATATTTAGAGTACCGCACAAATTTTTTGGTATACTCCATCTACTCATAGATTAGACTTTTTTGACATCTTCAGTGACAAACACCTAAAAATGAAAAGTACCAACACGACTATGAGAAAAATGTAATTTTCAATATTTACAGCACTGTATATTTGTTGTGAAATTTTTTTTGGTATACTCCATCTACTCATAGATTAGATTTTTTTGACATCTTTAGTGACTAACACTAGAAAATGAAAAGTACTAACACGGCTATGAGAAAAATGTCATTTTCAATATTTGCAGCACTATATATTTGTTGTGAAAATTTTTTTGGTATACTCCATCTACTCATAGATTAGACTTTTTTGACATCTTTAGTGACAAACACTGGAAAATTAAAAGTACCAACACGGCTATGAGAAAAATGTAATTTTTTAATATTTAGAGCACTGCATATTTGTTGTGAAATTTTTTTTGGTATACTCCATCTACTCATAGATTAGATTTTTTTGACATTGTAGTTAAAGAGTGTTGATGTTTCTTGATGCGTGTAAAATTTGATTTCGCATTTACAATATTTAGAGCGTTGCGCATTTGTTTTCCAAACATTTTTTTAATAAATGTTTTGGGTTAACTTGAACAGTCGGTAAAAAAGCACCCTTTTTCTCTTTGTAATACGTGGAATTCGTTTTTTTTTGTTTTGTTGCAGTTGAAGAGTATTCACACGCACCGTTTGACGCACATAAGCGACATAGCCGTGGCGCTGCAGGTATTTGCCGGCACTAAATTGGAGAAGAACAAGTGCCTGTCGGATTTCCACGGCTTTTTCTTCATCACGAAGTTGGCGGCCATCAACTCTCTGACGTCGAAGCATCCCGGATCCGTGGAATACGTTTTTAAACAGAAGAGGAAAAAGTTTGCTATAGAAAAATTGCATTTACCGCCGGGTAACTATAACGATTTATATATTTGTTATGTAGGAAGCTTGTACTTCGTTATACCATATGTATAAAAATTATTTAGATAAGGCATGGCCATGATAAACAAAATCACGGTCTTAGATTAGTTCAGCACGTTGTTGACTATGTCATATGAACAACTAATGGCGAAGATATGATGCGACGTATCAAACCTGCAACGTACGTTCCGAAATGCAAAGCCACCCTTTATCTGAATAATTTTTATACATATGCTACATGCTTTTATATGGAGTAAAATGATTTTTACTTTGTTTTATTCGTTTGACTGAAGTTTAGTTTTAATAATGACAAACCGAGTTGCCAAAACTGCAGTCAAACGAATAAATCAAAGGGTTATACAAAGTAAAAAAGTGTTTTATTCCATATAATGATTTAAGTAATACTTTGGCGGTTAAGTGATTTGTTCACAAACGGGAGGAGAGATAATGTCGAGTTCTCAGCTGTTGAAATGTGAGAGAAGTAACATATACGAGGTTCCATTATTTATTTTAAATGTCACGGCCGACAGCTTTTTTCTAGGTTAGGTTTTAGAAACCAACATTTTGCTCCCGTTTGTGAATGCACCGGAGAGAATACTATTTTCCCTTGGTGCTTTCACCCTCCAGATACAAATCTACACTTCAGGAAAAATCACGCATTCATTTTTTCAGTCATAAATAGTTTTTAGAATCAAATTTTTATTGAAATACAGATTATTATTATTCGGAGTAAAACAAGCTGTATAATAATAGATACGTTATAATTAAATAATTTTATTGATTAAAACAATGCTTCACAGATATACAAGAGATAAATAATGAATTGGAAAAGTCGAAAATAACGCCGTCGTTGGGATGCGGCGGCAGCTCGAAGCATCTCATGGAGTTCTGATTGTTACCTTCCGACGGACATTTACAAATAAGTTATACGCAGATATATAAATAAATATATTTATACAAAAACGATGCGATTTTGTTTCAACATTGATATGACATGAATACACATACCTTTTTGTATTTAAAATATGTTCGAAGTGGCCGACACCGGAAGCTTGGAAATAATATTGCTTTGGCAATCTTTTTTTTTTTTCTGTATTGAGCTTATTTTTAAATTTTTTTTTCTTTACAGTTAGCACATAGTTTGTAGCTATCGAACTATTTACATCACCGAGGGGGTCGGCTTATTGACGCGGTTTGTTCCTTAATTGGGGGCCGTCCCCGGTTAAAGTTATCAACTACACCGATAATACATTTTTTTTCCCTACCAAAAATATTGACGTGCAAATATTATAAAATATATACTTTCAAAGTGACGGAACAAGGGCTCGAAAATGTATGTACAGGATGTGCTCTCAGCTGAAGTCGATGAAGTTTTATCAAAAATTTTCGATGTTCTCACGTTCACCTAAATACTCGTAACGATTAACAATGCTGTGATGATTCGAGTCAATTTTTATTTTTATTCTTTTTTTTTTTGGCACATTCAGAAATCATTGATTATTACACGCAGATTTTCAAAAATTGAAGGTTCATGGGCGGACGTTTTTGTTTCAAACTATTTACACGTATATTACAAAGGAAGTGTGCAGTGGTGCGTGTTTATATTTATATACTTTTTTTTTTTACAAATGGAAATTTAAATTAATCGAATATCACTCCTTATAGTTAGGTTGGTATAGGAAAAATGGTTTGGTGATTATATTCTGAAGGAATTAATTAACAAATTCACTCGGGCCATAATCAATCAGTAGAAATCTTTGTATTATGAAAAAATTAAAAAGAATAATCACTTGGTTTGGTTCACTTTGAGCTAGATGGCGCCACCGTCCCTTTAAACGCCAATATGTAAAAACTTGTAAACTTCATAGTTCGATTATATGTTCTAAGATGTTAGTGATCAACGTAACAGTGGATAATCTAAATTAATAAGTTAACAATTCTGTAAATAAATTTAAAAAAAACGAAATATAGCCTGAATATATAAATATTCAACCTATTCGTAACTCTGCTAGCAAAATATATTCAGGCTATATTTCGTTTTTTTTAATTTATTTAATACTTTCTGCAACAAGTAAGGTTGTTTCTATTTTATTAACAATTCTGATTTACAGAATAATTTTTGGTACGCATATTTTAACCCTTGGGGTCTCAAAGGATCTTAGCACTTTTTTCGCGGGCGTTTTGTTGACCTTTAAACATCGAAAATCCCACAGGTGTCGTTATACGGTGTTAGTAAAACTATCGAACTATACGACTGCACACATTTGAACATACAGCGTGCGTCAGTCAGCTTCTGGCGATCACCCAGTTAGACCTCCTATTTTTTTACAGGTGCAGCCAAGAGTTAAATAAATATATACTAAAAATTATACATTCGTGGCTAAAGAATATTTCGGCTCTAAATGGGTTAATGATTTATTTAATTCTGACTAGTTTCGACAAACCAAGTGATTATTCTTTATTTTTTAATAATACAAATATTCAATCATCAATTTCATCAAGTGATCAATGAGAATCAAACAAAAATACAATAGAAATTTAATGTCGAAACTGAGTTTTCAGAAATCACTTGGGGTGGCAGTGTTTCGTTCTATGATTGGTTAATGAGCTAAGTTTTTTGTATTTCTATTGGTTGACTATGGTTCGTGGAATGTAGATAAATTTCGGCACCCGATCATCATATTTGCAACCACAGCAAGTAAATAAAATTTTAGGTGCAAATCTGCAGAAAATGTATTTTTTTGGGTTCCAAATTGCGTTCATGGGTTCTGTTTTCGTATTCCATGAAGCAGCGGCGGCTCGTGGATCTTTGTAGAGGAGGCTGAGATGGAGACACCGCTCGTGCCGCACTACTCACTCTTATGGAGCAAATATTGCTGCCGTTTTAGTCAAATTTAGATAACAAAACCGAAGATGGAATTTTAATTAATGGAATATTATCTTCCCTGATCATTTTAGAGGAAACATGTACATACATTTTTTGTAGTGTAAAAATTTCTGCATGTAGTCATGCTATTATTTATTTTTTTGCATTTACAAAAACACGAAAAAATAATAAAATAAAGATAATTTTCACGAAAAAATAATGGTTGCCATGAAATGAAAAAAAAAATGCTGTGCTGTTGATTTGTTGGCTTCTGTCAAATTGAAAGTATTCATAACTGTTTACAAGTTTTTTCATTGAAAATGTATTGTATTCAAGAAAAAGTGCAAATTGTGAAGTGGTGCCAGTTTTCAGGAAGTGCGGGGTATGTTGGCCTCAAAGGTTCTGCATGGATTCATGCTATCATTTCTATTTTCATTCATAAAAATCAAACGGCTCAACTGCGCCCCATTTTTTTTTAATTTCATGGCAACCATTATTTTTGTGAAAATCATTTTTATTTTATAATTTTTTCGGGTTTTATGATGCAAAAAAATTAATAATAGCATGACTGCATGCAGAAATTTTTACTCTACAAAAAATTAATTTGCATGTATTCTCAAAAATGATCAGGTAAGATAATATTCCAATATAAAGAAATTAACATTGAAAATCCCATGTTCCGTTTTGTTCATCTCACGTAACTTCCACGAGCCGCCACTGCTTACAAGGTGGCAATTCACCCTTTTACTATATTTTTTCAACCCCTCCAAGTAATTTGATTTACTAAAACACTAACAAATTAGATGGAGCGCGCCTAGAATCCAAATTGTGAACCGAACGCATTTTTCCTATACCACGTCTAGAGGCAAAACGGAAATAGTTATATTGCAATGATTGTTTACATCGTTTAAGACTATGGATTGTTAATATTGCTAAACTGCTCGCCTATGCGAAGATCCAGCCATCATTTTTTTTTTTTGGCACTGAATAAATCACGCAAAAATATACCTTTCTCCTTCCTCGCGTCCCCTCTCCTCTCCTCGTATTTATATATACAAAAAACAGGTCTTCGTGTAAAAACGCGTCTATAGTCCCGGGATAATAAGTCACAACACTCGTTTACGAATAGCCCTGACGCCGGAGCTTCTGCCCGTCGAGGATCTTGCTGTTGGCGCTCTTCTTGATCTCGTCGCTCACCACCTCCCTCAGCATGCCCCAGAGCTGCTCCTTGTCCAGGAGGATGTACTTGTCGTTTTTGTTTTCGGGCGCGAACGTTACCGGGGGATCCTCCTCCTCCGCCGCCTTGGCGAGCTTAACCGGGACCTCGTGCTTCTCGGTGTTCACGTGTTTCGGGGGCGAGACGTTCATGTCGACGATTAGTTGATTGTCGGGAGTTTTCGTGGTCGCCTCGGCGCTCTGGATGGTCGTCGAGGGCACGACCTTCTCCAGCTGGGTTTCGTTCTTCACGCTCGTCTGCGTCGTCACCATTCCGATTATTATCTCCGTTTGGCCTTCTATAACATTCTCCTTCACATCGCTGGGTCGTAGCTTTAAGTTAACGTTAGCTTGTAGGATGATTTCATCGGTTACGTGCGAGACTGAAATCTCGTGCATTTCAGTCGTGTTGAACTCGGTTTCGTTAGCCGTAACCGCCGTCGGTTCAATCAGCAACTCCCTCTTCTGCTCGCCGGTTAAATTGCTGATGGAGTTCTTGTCCACGTTGATCGTATAAGTCGTCACGCTCAAATCCTCGATGCTCTCCTTAATTCCGCTTCCTTCGGTCGTCGCTTCGTTTGAATCATCACCGCTTTCGCTTAAAGTGGTTTCCGGAAAACTGGTCGTCGTCCTCTTGCACGGCTCCATCGAATCGCCGCCCTCCGTGCTGTTCTTCCCGAACCACGTTATCAGATCGTCTTCCGTTATGCCTTTCAGTAAAGTGCTGCCGTTTTGTGTGTGGAAGAAAATTTCAGCGGATAGATCTTCACGGTTCGCCGGGTAAATCTTCGCGTACGCCGGCCTTAAAGACGAGATCACGTAGACGCTTCTCGCTAGGTACTGCACGCATATCGGGCACGAGGATGTGACGTTCGCGAAGATGAACCACAGGTTGTTGCCGATGTAGCCGTGCTGCATTTCCACCATGTTGTCCTTCGGGTCGAGCACCATGGGCGGCGCCGAGGTTAATTCGAAGCCGGAGAACAGGGTGACTTCCATCCGTAGGACTCCCGACGGTCTTTTGTGCTTCCAACTGAAAAAGGGTGTCTTTAGTGAATTAAAAAAAAAAATAACAGCTTGTATCGGTTATGTCAAGCAAATACAGGGTGAGTTTGTTTCGACGTTCTCTATGGGGACCTTGGAAACTATAAGAGATAGAGAAAAGGTTAACCCTTTAGCTACTAAAAAGTTTTCAAGAAACTGGCTGCCTGAACGTAAAAAAACAAAGACTGAAAATTTGATAAATTTTATTCCATTTGAACCAACGTATCATGTTACTAGTGGTCTTCAATAAGTGATTCACGGCATAAAAGAACGGCAAAAAATATGTGAATCGCTTAATGACGACAGCCGTAGTTACGGTAAAGTTTACCCGAGTCGCTTATTGATGACAGCCGCAGTTAAAGGGTTAAAGAAGTGCAGTTTTACGAGTCCAAAAAAACTCATCCAACATAAAATATAATTGAATTTAAGAAGGGCGGAAAGACCCATGGTCAATGGTATTAACACATTGTTTAATGTAAACCTGAAGGGCAGAACAGACCCATGATCGATAGCCCAGAACAAAACGTACTAACACATTGCAGTATAATCCATTATTTAGCCCAGCGGACGCGACGCAGGACAACGAATGGCAGCACAGCACAGAGAAAGTCTGCGTGACACAGAGTGAGCGCACATTGGAAAGTAGTTTTATGTCATCTGCGTACAATTCTTCAAGCGTGCTCATACAATTTGAGAGAGCCGTGCAGTTTTCGCAGTAAACTGTGTATCGAAGACTGCGTCAAGCAGGCGTAAACAACCCCTGTGCTGCCCTGCATCCCAATCGAAGACTGCGTCAAGCAGCACAACCCCTGTGCTGCTCTGCATCCCAATTTGCGCCCCCGTATTAAAATCCCTGCGATACAAAAACCTGTGCCGTGCTGCCCTGTGTCGCCTGCGTCGTAATATGCGCCCGGGCTTAAACTTGTTACATTTTGAAAATTTTACAATATTTCATAGGTTATGTTTCCCAAGCTTCCAACAACAAAATTTATTATTTTCCATTTTTTAAATACATTTAATAAAACTGATTTAAAGATTACAAGAGTCTCACAGTAATTCATTTACTATAATCATCAGGCTTTTTAACAATAATTTAAATCACGTTCGTAATTTTCGCGCCGCGCCATCTAACGGACGATAGCTGAACTACCAAGTGCATTTACTGCACCAATGTAAGAATTCAGCAACGAGCTGTATATCAAATGATAAATTATTTAATTATGAATCGAATGATGTGTAAAATAGCTGCGGGTAAAGCGCGTAATTTGCAAAAGAAAATTTACCCCGAACAAGGGTCGGTAATTCAGTTTGCTGTAAAGTTTAATATTGAAATTTAAAGCACGTTACAGTACTTACTAATTAAATACAGGTTTAATTAATGAGTGCGGTGTGTTTATTCCCCTAATAATCCGCTTAGTGCACTCTAAAATGCTCTAAATCTCAATATTAATGTTTACAGGGAACTGAATTACCGGCCAGGGATTTGCGTAAATTTTCAATCGCAAATTGCAGCGAAACCGCTTAATTTTCTCGGCTATTTTATGCACCATTCGATTCGCAATTAAATAATCTATCATTTGATGTGGGGCGCGTTGCTAAATTTTAACATCTTGGCCATAGGTATAAAGTTCAGCAGTTTTGGCGCTAGTAGTAAAAACGCACTTAGTAGTTCATCTACCGTCCGAGAGATGGCGCGTCGCGGCGGGAATTACGAATATTGATTTAATTGAATGTTTAAAGGCTGATAACTCGGCGCAGTGAGCTTTAATTTTGATAAACGAAACGTTGAAATGCTTATAATGTTGCAATCTTTCAATCTGTTACGCTAAACGCGCTTGAAAAAGTCGCGGAATTAAATATGTTGCTGTTGCGAAATACGCGACTGTTGCGCGGTTAAATCGTGGATGAACGCTTAACGTTTGAATTTATTTGGATGATTTGAATGTTAATCTGTGGAGGAATTAATGTTTTAATGTAAAATTTTATTTAACGTTGGGGAATGTGTGGTTTTTACTTTCTCCGCTACGAAGTACGAGAAGGTATTGTGAACGTGAAAATTTCTTTACGGAAATATCCGATTTGGGGCCGTTTTAACCCCTTTCTGCATACCGTGCCATATATAGCACAAAGCATTTTGCTAATATTTTTAGCTTTATTTAGCGGCTAGTGGTAAAAATTTATATTTAGATATATTTCAGAGACTAATACGGTTGCCTTGAAGAAAATATCTAGTTTTCATAGGCATCTGGAAATAAAAGATTTTTGCCAGAATTAGCATTTGGGTTATATGTACCGCAAATTTTGTGGTCTATTTTGTAGGCCGATGTGTCACAGTTTGCCTAAATGTGGTGGTTCAAATTGTAGTCCCGTATGCAGCAAAGGGTTAAATAAAGACAGAAATTGTTTTCTATTATGTCATACGAAATAAAGTTCCGTTACTGCATTGCGTGCCAGATATGGCACACCCTGTATTTTCGTAAAAAATAAATATTAAATTTTTTAAATATTTTTCCCAATTACAGTATCACCAAAGGTATTCATAATTATTTTTGTTTCATAAAAATAAAAAATCATGCAGTAAGGGGTTAACAGTTTCTGGAAATTTTCTAATAGCTAGATGCAAAATTCGCTTAATCAAATTTGAGTTTCTAGTGTTGTCATTTTGTTTCCAGCTGCGAGAGTGTGAATTGTTTTACAGAATGTCAAAAATACATTATTTCTATTAACGAAGTAAAAGTGTGTTTTATTTAATTAAGAATGTATCACGAAGTAAGTGCCGCCAACCTCAATCAGTTACATTATTTCTACGTTGATTTTGATGGGAAGAGCGGGGATTTGCATCAATACTCACAGGAAACAAGTTTTTATCTTCAACATTGGCGACTTTCCTTCAATTTCTTCCACCGAGCTTCGGTCCGGCAAAATTTCCTGGCCGACCTTCGACCATATCTCCAGGAGGTGCGTCTTGCTCTTCGCTGAATACGTGGAGTAAGAGGTTTTGCCCTGGAATGTAATTATGTTATTAGGATATTTCCATCATAAAATATTTCTGTTGGAAGTTTCACAAAAAAATTTTATAGACAAACTTAAAAAAATTCGAAAAACATTTTTAAAGAAACAATTTTTTAATCGTTTTTTTAGTCGTTTCCAGTTATAGCAATTTTTTTTACAAGAGATCATAAATACATTATTCTTGTATGGATCTTGAGCTTTTGAAACAAATTCCTTCATTGGTTATTTTGTTTTACAATTTTCCAAATCGATTAATGCATTTTTCGTTTTCCGCAGTTTGAAGGTTTGTTCTTTTCTTGTTTTCAACTAGAGTATAAAAAAAATTAAGAAAAATTCTGTATCTCTGTTTCTGGAAGTCTCACAAAATTTTTTTATAGACAAATAGTGTTCAGAATGAGCTCTTACACTTGTAAAAAAATTGAACAATTTTTTGAAAGAATTTTTTTAAAAATCCTTTTATAGGTCGATAGCCCATACAAAGACGTACTAAAACATTGTATAATAGTCCATATTGTAAAACTGTTAAAGATGATGTATATATTATATGATTATATGATTATATAGACAAATAGTGTTCAGAATGAGCTCTTAGACTTGTAAAAAATTGACCAATTTTTTAAAGAATTTTTTTTTAAATCCTTTTATAGGTCGATAGCCCATATAAAGACGTACTAAAACATTATATAATAGTCCATATTTTAAAACTGTTAAAGATGATGTATATATTATCTGTAGGTATTTGATTTTGATTTTTATAATCCACCTACTTGCACAGTGGCGCATCCGGCTCCGGTGGCGTAGACAAACACTTTGGTGGGCAGACTGGGCAGGTGCAGTATCGTGGGGGCTTTGTCGCACTTGAGCTCGAGGGTGTCGGTCAGCTCCATGCCGGACGTGGCCAGGGATATCGTCAGCGAGCGGTGCCGATCCTTCGACAGATTATCGTACCTCGAGAAGGCCTTGACCGCCGCGTACAACAGCTCGTAGTGTTTGTCCAGCATGTGAGAACGGTAGAACAAGTAGCGAGTCACCGACTCCGCAAACTTCAGATCCCCGATCAAGCAGAACGTCGAGAGGGCGTACAGCGACGCCTTGTAATCTTCAACGGTTGCTGTACATAAAATAACAACTTAGTTTAATGGAATCGCAACGTTGTGTATTTTATTGAAGAGTATCAGAAGCAGAGGCAACTTAATTTAATGGCATCACAACAAGAGTGCCAGAAGCAGCGGTGGCTTGTGGATGTTCGAAGAGGAGGCTATGGAAGAAAATTTTTCCAAAAACAGCAGCGGAATATTTGCTTCCTCTGTAAGAGTAAGTGGTGCAGCACGAAGATCCACGAGCCGCCGCTGACGACCAGAAGTTAGTGGCTTCCATTATTTGATCATATAATTCAGTGACGGTTCGCGGGACGATTTTGTCCCGAAAATAACTACTTTCGGTACGATTTATGTAAAGTGGTACTTTCGATTTAATAAATCATACCGTAAGTTTTATTTTCGGGACGGCTACAGAAAAAAAACTAATACCAAATGTATGGACTCGCCTCCATTATCGCTTTGTTCGTTCGGCCATAAAACGTCTCGTCCAATAAAGAAGCTAAGTATATTCATTAAGAAAAAACCTCAAGTGTGCCATGGTTTTTTAATTTTAAAAATTTAAGTTGGTAACTCATATTGAGGTTATGTTACTTCCGGCATGTTCCTACCGATGAATTAATTTGCTGTGATAAACGACGCAGAGAAGACCTAGGTTCACCTTCCAAAATTCCTTGGGCTGTGTTAATAGCATCCTGGGTATGTTTGACTGTTCCACCACTTCCTGGTTTACGGAGACATAACAGATCATGATAAGGTATTTTTAAATTCATCATAAATTACGGCAAATTCTTCCTGAAACTCAGCCAAAGGTGCGTCCGTCCACTTTAGTCCCATTTCGGAAATAACTTTCAACTAGAAACGTTTTTGCTGGTTGCTATAAACCATAATTGTGACTTTTAAGAACAATCTGATCTGACGTTTTGTATGGCAATTCCTAACATGTGTGCCAACTTTTATTGTAAGAAATAAAAAAATCATGGCACACTTGAGTTTTTTTTTTAATGAACATACGATATTATAGCCATTGTATATTTGGTAATAAAAATTCAAACAGCACAAATTACATCTAAGTTTAAGCTCACCAATTAACGGTTCCTTCAAGGTATGCCCGGCTTCCGATTCGTACAGCCAGTCAGCAGCGTCGCGCTTCGGCACCAGGTGCGGCCACCCGAATTCCCCGTCCTCCGTCGTCGACGCGTTCCTCAGCCTCTCCACCGCCAAACTAGCGGCGGCGCTCCTCGCCAGAGCCAACGCGAGCGTCACCGCCGCCAACGTCTCCGAGGACTTGATCTTCGGCAGGGCGTCCTCCAAATACACTTTCGCCTTTTGCACGGCGTCCGCGTCCACGTCGTTCTCGATTCCGATCTCGAAGAGGGCGATCACCGTTTCGGCGGTGATTTCGACGACGCCCTCCAGCGAGAGGACGTCCTCGGACACGTTCGCGGCGGCCTCGCCGAAGAGTTTGACGTCCGCGTGCAGCGGGAGGAAGCTGCCGTCGTCCTCCTGCCTCGACTGCACCCACTTCTTCATCCCCTGGATCAGCTCGGGGTCGATGCTGAAGTAGTTCTGGACTTTGGTGAGGGCCTCCAGGATGGCCACCGTCGACCGGTGGCTGCCCAGCATTTGGTGCTCGCTGAACGAGTTGTCCACTTTGCGGAATGATAAGATCGTTTGAATCTGGAATCAAATTTTGTTACTTAAAACTATAAATACTGAAAAAAAAATTAGATGGAATTATAGCCTGCAGTGGTAGTAATAAGTTTATGTTTTTTACTTTCTACGTTACGAAGTACGATCATTTTTATTCGAGAAAAAAAATTATTATTTTTTTTAAATTTTTGGTTTATATTTATCAAACGATGATAGTTACAGCAAATTTATGTAAATAATAATTGTAGAGAATGCTAAAATAAACAACTTATAAAGAATAAGTTTTTTTCGAAATCCCTTTAGTTTTTGAGTAAACTGAGTTTTTGAATTTGAAGTATAATTTTTCCATCTTTCATAATTTTGACGTTTTAAACGTCAGTTTCATCATTTAAAATATGATTTCAATTGAAAATAAACGATAAAAGCGTAAATATAAATGATACCATCAAGTCGGAGAAAGTAACATGATGGCCACATCACCATTTTTAGTCTTTGTAAGACTTCTTTTTCATTAATTATGAATCACGGTTTAAACCTTAACGAGTTGGCGTATTTTTGTAGTACAATGACCAATAGTAGATCGACGGAATTTTAACAAATTAATTGCTTTATTACTAGAGCGAAAAAAATTGCATAAAGTCAGGGCCGGATTATCCATAAGGCATTATAGGCAGTTGCCTAGGGGCGCCAGCGCACAATGGTCGATTCCAACCGGAGTCGACTTTTCAAAAATTTTCTAATATTCTATAGACCCCAGACATTAAACTCTGGGGCGTCTTTAAAGAATTGTAGAGTGTCATAGGGCCCACCCACCACACTTACGGACCACCCACCACCCTTAGGGCCCACCCACCACCCTTCATTTCCACTTTAACTTAACCCAGCGACCCTCTTCATTGTTGGCTTTACAACTTTTAAAACTCCAATGATTTGACGAAGAAATTTCTTTAACCGAACAGTGTTTTCTCGGTTAGGTTAAAGTGGAAACTCAGGCCGGTGGGTGGGTCCTATCCCACCCTCCAATTCCTCGAACACAAACGAGGGTTTTGCAATTGTTAATTAATTGTTTAAAGAAGTACCAAATATTTTTTTATTAATTTTGTTTCCTCGACAAATGAATTTTTTAATGGAGACTCTGGGGCGTGTTTAACGAATTGGAGAGTGGGATAGGGCCCACCCACCACCCTCCATTTCCACTTTAACTTAACCCAGCGACCCTCTTCATTGTTGGTTTTGCAAAACTCCAATGATTTGACGAAGAAATTTCTTTTCCAAACAGTGTTTTCTCGGTTAGGTTAAAGTGGGAACTCGGGGCGGTGGGTGAGCCCTATCCCACCCTCCAATTCTTGGAACACAAACGTGCGTTTTGCAATTGTTAATTAATTGTTTAAAAAAGTACCGAATATTTTTTTATTCATTTTATTTCCTCGACAAATGAATTTGTTAATGGAAACTCTGGGGCGTGTTTAACGGGTTGCAGAGTAGGATAGGGCCCACCCACCACCCTTCATTTCCACTTTAACTTAACCCAGCGACCCTCTTCATTGTTCGCTTTGCAAAACTCCAATGATTTGACGAAGAAATTTCTTTCCCAAACAGTGTTTTCTCGGTTAGGTTAAAGTGGAAACTCAGGGCGGTGGGTGTTCCCTATCCCACCCTCCAATTCTTGGAACACAAACGAGGGTTTTGCAATTGTTAATTAATTGTTTGAAGAAGTAACGAATATTTTTTTATTAATTTTGTTTCCTCGACAAATGATTTTTTTAATGGAAACTCTGGGGCGTGTTTAACGAATTGGGGAGTGGGATAGGGAACACCCACCACCCTTCATTTCCACTTTAACTTAACCCAGTGACTTTCTTCATAGTTGGCTTTGCAACTGTAAAAAAATTATTCGGTACTTCTTTAAACAATTAATTAACAATTACAAAACTCTAGTTTGTGTTCCAAGAATTGAAGTGTTCTTTAAACAATTTGTGGGGTGGGTGGGCCCTAGGGTGGGTGGGCCCTATCCTACCCTCCAATCCTTGGAACACAAACGAGGGTTTTACAATTGTTAATTAATTGATAAGAGAATTATCAAACGGTTTATCGTTACCTCGACAAAAAAAAATATTTATAGAAACTCTAAGGTGTGTTTGACAGATTGAAGAGTCATATGGGGCAAGACTTGATCCGAAGTAAATTTTGGTGCTTTTAAAAAATACTGCGCAGACGAATCTAAATTATACTTGAAGCACTCTAGCTGGCACAAAAAGCTTGTTGCCGTACAAAAAATTCTTGAAATTATAAGATCAGCTATAGTGCCCATCGGCCAACTAACAATTACTATAATATAGTTGCCTATGGTCATAATCCGGCCGTGCATATAGTGCATAGTTTATAATAATAAGGTTATTTGCGAATTGATCTTTTGGTGGATGCGCCGGTAACTTAATTTATCCGTGTTCGCCGAGGGCTAGATAATCCGATATTTCTGTTGCAGTATCACCTGTCCGGGTAAATTGTTGAGGGCGTCCATTTTGAGCGTCTCGTTGGCTTTGTGCCCGAGATGCTGCAGCGTCAGTAGATTCGTGAGGAAGGATAACGTGTCCGATAATCCGCCGCTCTGTTTTTGCTTGTTGAGCGTCGGAAGAGCCAGCCCGCCGGAAATCAGCAGTTCTCCGGACTCCGAGCCCGGCACCACAGATCTGGGCGTGTCCAGATGCAACACTTGCGAAAATCCCGACTCGTCGTTGAAATTCCAAATCCTAAGAAATACAAAATACAGTTTTACGAATATTCAAACAGACGGCAGAGTTATAAGAAGTTATGAAAACAATTTCCATCAGTTGGAAACTATTCAAACTTACTTAAAATTAAATTCAAAAAACGAAATATAGCCTGAATATATAAATATTCAACATGTTCGTAACTCTGCAAGCAAAATTAAGTCTTACTAAGATTTACTTAAAATTGATGATTTTGTAAAAATTTGTGATTATTTCAGTGATCGTAGAAGAACATAAAAACAGTTACAGTCTGTACGCTGGAATCTGGCTGTTGAGGTCGTAAAACACGGTCGGTCCGCCCCGAGAAGAAAGGGCATTGGTGGTTCGACTAATTGCATCCCATACATTTATTATTGCCCTTCGCTCCTATCTGGTCAATTATTTGTAAAAGTGTCGCAATAAATGTATTCTCTCTCTCTTATTATTTTTAAATTCTTACAGATCCTCGTTTTCGCGATCAATCACGCCGTTCCCGCGATATATTAATAAATCCTCGGACGTGTTTCCCCGAATAAATCACAACGCCACTTAATTGTTATCTATTTCTGCGGAAGCCGTTCCGGTGCCGCCGTCATTAATCTAGGGGGACGTCAATGGCAGCCCGAGGATAATGTTTTCCATTTTTAATTTTCCGCCACGCTTGCCTCTTTCAAGCTCGGATTTGATTGATCGCGCCAATGAGCGGAGGATGTTATATTTTTAAGAAAACCACCCCAAACGAGGCCTGAAAGGCGCTCATTTGCACCTCAAGATCCACGAATGAAAATATTCGAGGTGTAGCATGAATACTAATAATAATAATAATTGCAAAGAAACCAATTTTACCGTGAGAAAATGATATGACAAGACCCTATGTTGAAAGGGTGAAAAATTGTGAAAAAAATTTTTTTTTCGGGAAAATAATTACTCCACACGAATTTTACTGTCATTAAGAACCGCCATAAATTTTTTCAGATTTTTCCGAGACCCAAAATTTTTCCTCATTTTTTCCTGACTGGTATGGAAAAATGGCCGAAAATCATAAAATAATCAAATAGCTTGAAATATACATAAAAATGCTCACAAATAAACAGAGAATTCGTGGCTAAATTTTCAAGTTAATCGTGATAGCAGTTTTCTTGCTGGACGCTCTCAAAATGAGCACTCGAAAGTTGGGCAGAAATTTTGGTCGATTTTAGTAATTTTTTTTTCGTGGTCTCACAAAACAGATATGGATGATATGACATTAGTTTCTAGCTACATTCTTCTGGAATCCATCATTTTTATTCGCAACTATCTGCGATATCCATAAACCGAGATTTGTTAATTTGAACGATTCGATGTCCGTTAGAGTCAATCTGCAGGGTCTCGGTTAATTTTCGATTGGTAAAAAATGGTTCAAAATTTTTTTTTTCGGGAAAATAATTACTCTACACAACTATTACTGTCATTAAGAACCGTCATGAATTTTTTCAGAATTTTCTGAGACCCAAAATTTTTCCTCATTTTTTCCTGACTAATGGTACGGAAAAATGGCTGAAAATCATAAAATAACCAAATTACTTGAAATATACACGAAAATGCTCACAAATAAACAGAGAATTCGTGGCTAAATTTTCAGGCTAATCGTGATAGTAGTTTTCCTGCTGGACGCTCTTAAAATGAGCACTCGAAAGTTGGCCAGAAATTTTGGTCGATTTTAGTAATTTTTTTTGGCGTGGTCTTACAAAACGGATATGGATAATATGACATGAGTTTCTAGCTACATTCTTCTTAAATCCATTATTTTTATTCGCAACTATCTTCGATATCCATAGACCGAGATTTGTTAATTTGAACGATTCGATGTCTATTAGCGTCAATCTGCAGGGTCTCGGTATTCGATTCCCATAAGACCCCATGTTAATTTTCGATTGGTGAAAAATGGTAGAAAAATTTTTTTATTTTGAAAAATAATTACTCTACACGACTTTTATTGTCATTAAGAACCGCCATGATTTTTTTCAGATTTTTCCAAGACCCAACATTTTTCCTCATTTTTTCCTGACTAATCGTATGGAAAAATGGTCGAAAATCAAGAAATAATCAAATAACTTGAAATATACACGAAAATGCTCACAAATAAACAGAGAATTTGTGGCTAAATTTTCAGGTTAATCGTGATAGTAGTTTTCTTGCTGGACGCTCTTAAAATGAGCACTCGAAAGTTGGGCAGAAATTTTGGTCGATTTTACTATTTTTTTTTGCGTGGTCTTACAAAACGGATATGGATGATATGACATGAGTTTACAGCTACATTCTTCTTGAATCCATTATTTTTATTCGCAACTATCTGCCATGTACACAAACCGAGATTTCTTTATTTGAACGAGTCAATGTCCGTTAGCGTCAATCTGCAGGGTCTCGGTATTCGTTTCCCGTAAGACCCTATGTTAATTTTCGATTGGTGAAAAATGGTGTAAAAAAATTTTTTTCGGGAAAATAATTACTCCACACGACTTTTACTGTCATTACGAACCGCCATGATTTTTTTCAGATTTTTCCGAGACCCAAAATTTTTCCTCATTTTTTCCTGACTAATTGTATGGAAAAATGGCCGAAAATCATAAAATAACCAAATAGCTTGAAATATACATGAAAATTCTTACAAATAAACAGAGAATTTATGGCTAAATTTTCAGGCTAATCGTGATAGTAGTTTTTTGCTGGCCGCTCCTGAAATGAGCACTCGTCAGTAGGCTTACGGTGTACCCTCCAACTTTAACTAAGAACATTCAATATGTATTCAATCGTTTTAGTGTGGCATCTGATTTTCAAAAGCTTAAGCTGCAGTATTAGAACTTGCGCATAGATGCGTCCTTATTTTTCTACTCAAAAATTCCTCACCTAAATTCCGCCAAGTTGTCCCACGAGGACGCGAAGCCGATCTGTTGGATCTTCACCTTCTTGTCCATCTTCCATTTCACCAAGGTCCCGTTGTAGAGGGCCGGGCCCCGTCCGAAAGTTATCATGTTCTTCTCCCACGATAACCAGAACGTCCTCCATTCGTCTTGGGAGATTATTCCCGGTGTTTCGGCACTCGTTAACTGTACACCGTAATCTGAAAATGTGTTGTACATAATTAAATACTTTAATACGTAGAATTCAGTGACGGTTCGCGGGGTTTTTTCTGGTACGGCCGAGGAACAAGAGGTGGTAATACAGGTAGGTGCGGTCACTCTGCAACTGACCCTACCTATCTGTATTACCACCTCTTGTTCCTCGGCCGTACCAGAAAAAACCCCGCGAACCGTCACTGGTAGAATTACTAAAAAAAGGTAACCGTGACCATAAAACTTTTTAAAGTTTCAAAAATACGTCTATTTTCAGATATTTTCCGATTGAGAATTATAGTTGGCGGAAGAAGAAACAAAATTTTCGCTGACGTTTATTCGTACCGTATTTTCCTCTTCCAACCCACGTCACCGTGTTATCCATATCCCCGATGGTTATCCTGTACATCTTCTCGCTGGGATAATGGGTGTTTGCCAAGGCGATATGCACCGGTCCTAATTTCTTTGATGTTCCCGCCTTCAGTTCCATGATCACGCTGTCTTTGTTCCTCGGCGCTCCGATCCACTCGTACTTGAAGCTATCGGCGGTTGAGATTATCATATTTTCTGAAAAATTTGAAAACAAATTTAAAAAAAATGGTGATGTGGCCATCATGTTACTAATGAAGTCAAGTAGTTGGCCGACTGGGCAACACTCACAGAGACACACAGGCAGACACACAGGCAGACACACACAGACACACAGACAGACAGACACACACAGAGATACACAGACAGACACAATTTTTCCAGAAATTGTTGAAATGGCATCTAGGGACCCCAAAACGGATATTTCCGTAAAAAAAAAATTTGAAAATTTCACGAAAAATCACGATCACAATACTTTCTGGTACTTCGTAACGGATAAAATAAAAGTATCTGTTGAACGAATAAAATAACTACAAATGTACCATTTGCACAGAAGTAGGCGCTTTCCGTGTCGGTCTTGATGATCCCCTCCGGCTGGACGTTGACGGTGGCCGACCTGACCACGGCCCCCGCAAGGGTCGTATTGCTGACGCCTCCTCCGCCTTCGGATCCCTCGCACGAAGGGCTGCTGTAACCGTTCACCTCGACTGGAACACACAAGCAAAAAATACACATTGCGGACACAAAGGGTTTGCTGACCGTGTTGTAAAAATGCGCCTACATATTTTACGTCCGTCACCTCTTTTTTTTATGCGGCGATAAGGGATTTTTATTACAAAAGGGGGGAAGGAAAAAACTTTTACTTTTAATTAACAAATAAAAATGTTTGATGTATCATATCATTTATTCCTCATCACTTTGACAGATATTTTCATTGTCCAACTGAGAGTTTAAAAATATTGCCAACTTATATCAGAAATGTTTCGAGTGAATGACTATTGTTATTCCTTATCAAATTTATTTCTCATGATTTTGACAGATATTTTCATTGTCCAACTGACAGTTTAAAAATATTGCCAACTTATATCAGAAATGTTTCAAGTGAATGACTATTGTTATTCCTTATCAAATTTTTTCTCATGATTTTGACAGATATTTTCATTGTCCAACTGACAGTTTAAAAATATTGCCAACTTATATCAGAAATTTTTCGAGTGAATAATTGAAAGTGAGTGCTGCAAGCAGTAATTATTATTCCCTATCAATGAAAAACTACAAAAACCAGTTCATCATCCGTGCAGTTTTTGACACATTGGAGATGAGATGTCGGTAACGTTTAATCGTCCAATTTCGGAATCCAGATGGATTGTAATATTGCAAAGTTTGGGAGTAGTGAAGACCAGTGGTGGCTCGTGGAAAATTTTGATGGTAGAGCCACTTAGCATACACAATATATCTCACCGCCTCCTTTTTGAGGAAAGAAAAATCGACCATTAAAAACGTTTACTTGTTGCAAAAGCACTAAAAGAATTAAATAAAGACGAAAAAAATAGCCCGCATTTAATCTGTAACATCGTTCTTCGTCCACGAAAATCAATTAAACGACGTATTGTATTTTGTAACATTACCTCCTTTTCAGGTGCCAAACAAGACATTTTCAACTGCCAAAATTGACAATGACATTTTCCAACTGCCAAAAATGATAATTTTCGAATGGTTCAAAATATTACCACTGTCAACTGCGAAAAAACGACAATTTTCAGGTGTCAAAAATGAAAAATTTTAATTGCCAAATTTCGCAATTTTCACCTGTTAAAAAAGGTAATTACCAACAGTCTAAAATGAACATTTTTAAGTGCTAAAAAAACAACTACAAACTGACCATTTTCAAGTGCCAAAAAAGACATTTTCAAGTACCAAAATTGACAATTTTCAAATGACATTTTCTAACTCCCAAAAACGATCATTTCAACTATCAAAAATGATCATTTTCGAGTGTCATAAATGACAATTTTCAAGTTTTAAAAATGCCAAAAACGACAATTTTCAAGTGCCAAAAATGACAATTTTCAAGTGCCGAAAATGACAATTTTTAACTGCCAAAAATGCCCATTTTCAAGTGTCAAAAGAACAGTTTTTAATTGTCAAAAATGACCATTTTCAACTGTGCAAAATAACCATTTTCATGTGCAAAAAAAGTAAAAATTCACAATTTTCAAGCCCCAAAAATGGCATTTTCCAAGTGTCAAAAACGATAATTGTCAACTGTCAAAAATTCTCATTTTTTACGGCTATAAATGACAATTTTCAAGGTTCAAAAATGACTATTTTTCAGCTGTTAAAAGAGACAATTTTCAAATGTCAAAAATGACAATTTTCATCCGTGCAAAGTGCCGTAAAAGACATTTTCAAAAGACCAAACTTGACAATCATTAAGTGCTAAAAAAGACATTTTAAAGTGCCAAAATTTCCAACTGCCAAAAATTCTCATTTTCGAATGCCATAAATGGTTCAAATATTACCATTGTCAACTGCTAAACACAACAATTTTCAGGTGCCAAAAATGAACATTTTTAAATACCAAATGTCACAATTTTTAACTGTTAAAAAGGGCAATTACCGACAGTTTTTAGGTGTCAAAAAGGCAATTTTTAACTGTACAAACCGACCATTTTCAATTGCCAAAGAATACATTTTCAAGTACCAAAATTGACAATTTTCAAGTGAAAATAATGACATTTTCCAACTGTCAAAAATCATCGTTTCAACAAAAATTATCATTTTCGAGTGCCAGAAATTCAAATTTTTAAGTTTCAAAAACGACCATTTTTAACTGTGCAAAATAACCATTTTCATGTGCAAAAAAAGTCAAAATTCACAATTTTCAAGGGCCAAAAATTACATTTTCCAAGCGCCAAGAACGATAGTTTTAAACTGTCAAAAATTATCATTTACGAGTGCCATAAATGACAATTTTTAAGGTTCAAAATTGACCATTTTCAACTGTCATAAAAGACAACTTTCAAATACAATTACCGTCTATCAAAAATGCCCATTTTCTAGTGTCAAAAAAAAACAGTTTTCAAATGTCAAAAATTACCATTTACAACTGTCATAAAAGACAACTTTCAAGTGTCAAGACTGACAATTTTCAACTGTACAAAATGCTAAAAAAAACATTTTCAAGTGCCAAACTTGCCATTCATCAAGTGCAAAAAAATACATTTTCAAGTGCCAAAATTGACAATCTTCAAGTGCCCAAAAATGACATTTTACAACTGTGAAAATTTATCATTTTCAAATGCCATAAATGGTTCAAAAATTACCATTGTCAACTGCCAAAAACGACAATTTTCAAGTGCCAAAAATGAAACATTTAATTGCCAAATGTCCCAATTTTCAACTGTTAAAAAAGGTAATTACCAAAAGTGAAAAATGGACATTTTTAAGTGTCAAAAAGGCAATTTTCAATTGTGCAAACTGACCATTTTCAAGTGCCGAAAAAGACATTTTCAAGTACCAAAATTGACAATTGTAAGTGCGAAAAATAACATTTTCCAACTGTCAAAAATTATCATTTTCGAGTGCCATAAATTAAAATGACCATTCTCAACTGTCAAAAACGACAACTTTCAAGTGCCAAAAATGACGATTTTTAACTGCCAAAAGAAGGCAATTTTCAGCTGCCAACAAATACAATTACCGTCTATCAAAAATGCCCATTTTCTAGTGTCAAAAAAAACAGTTTTCAAATGTCAAAAATTACCATTTACAACTGTCATAAAAGACAACTTTCAAGTGTCAAGAATGACAATTTTCAACTGTACAAAATGCCAAAAAAGACATTTTCAAGTGCCAAACTTGCCATTCATCAAGTGCAAAAAAATACATTTTCAAGTGCCAAAATTGACAATCTTCAAGTGCCCAAAAATGACATTTTACAACTGTCAAAATTTATCATTTTCAAATGCCATAAATGGTTAAAAAATTACCATTGTCAACTGCCAAAAACGACAATTTTCAAGTGCCAAAAATGAAAAATTTAATTGCCAATTTTCAAGTGCCGAAAAAGACATTTTCGAGCACCAAAATTAACAATTTTAAGTGCAAAAAATAACATTTTCCAACTGTCAAAAACGATCATTTTAACTGTCATAAATTATCATTTTCGAGTGCCATAAATAAAAATTTTCAAGTTTGAAAAATGACCATTCTCAACTGTTAAAAACGACAATTTTCAAGTGCCAAAAATGACAATTTTTAACTGCCAAAAGATGGCAATTTTCAGCTGCCAACAAATACAATTACCGTCTATCAAAAATGCCCATTTTCTAGTGTCAAAAAAAAAACAGTTTTCAAATGTCAAAAATTACCATTTACAACTGTGCAAAATAACCATTTTCATGTGCAGAAAAATATATTTTCCAAGTGTTCCTAATGCGGTTCCAGAACGGAAAAACTTTCTTGCCGACCTCGAAATTAGAGGTAGTACTATGGCTCCTTGGCTCTACATAACGAGCCGCCCCTGGTGAAGACATTAACGAATATCCCGACAGATTCGTTTAATTAAATTTACAAGGATTAATTAATTAAAACAATCAACTCAAATCTGGTTGAAAGTTGGACCGCGGAAAAGTGTTGGACGTATTTTTTTAATTCAAGTCCCCCTGAAAAAGTTTTAATGAATAAAGTTTGCCCACACGTAAATATAGAAGACTTAGAAATTATGATGATAAATGTCCCCGGTAAAATTTTAGGGCACAAGGTGCTGATTTAATTTTAAATTATTTAACTATTACTCCTAAAAATTATTTGAAGTAATGAATAGCCTTGGAAAAAAAGTGAAAAAAATATTACAAATGGCTGGTCTTATTAACAAGTATCACCATGGTTACGTACGGAATTAAACATATTAAGGAAGTCACGTCAATGTGTATTCTCTCCTATAAATTGAGAAATCATTAATTTTTTATAGATTCAAATTTAATGATGGTGTGATGTAATCAGTGTAATTATTAGTATTAATAATGTTTATATAATCACGGCATACAATGTGATTGTTGTTACATCACAATGGTTTTTTCAACCAATTTAACCCTTTCAGCGCTAGATTTTTAAATTTGAAAAAAAAAATTAGTGAGGCTTTGTTGAAGTGACATCTAGTGATAAACAGCAAAAATATGGATTGTGATAATAAGTAGAGACATGTAAATATTGCGGTGGCAATTGCACCCTCGGTGTTTCCTGACCTCCCATCGTATCATCTTACTTGATTTATAAATAACTATTTGTCTATTAGATATAATTATTCGCATACTTCCGCGTACCACCCACCTTTTACACCCCGTACGGGATTTTCTAGATATTAAGCAATAAATTCGTAACACAATGAACGCGGCGGGATTCATCATGTCCACTCAGACAGTCGGGGGAGTAGCTGACCGAAAAATGGAATTAGGGGCCCTTCCCCCTCGATCCCTGATGGATTTCACGAAACAATACTAAAGCACTCGGTTTACACATCGCACGTTATCCCTTATCCGCCGAGATGAGTAATAGTGCCGTCTTCTAATTCATCAAAAAAAATGTCACGTTCACCTCATCAAATACACATCGTTAGCTTACCTTATCAAATATCCCCGCTATACCGACCGTAGTTTTCTACTCATCCTCAGCTGTTAGAAAGTATTTTACGTTTGATAATGCTGGGTTGAAGAGGTGAAACTCCGTTATAAACTTTATAATGTCAGAATTTTACCTTAGGTGTTGTGTTGATGCGCTTGTTTGGTATTGTTATTTCATGGATATTACGATTTATTAAAAAAAACTGATTTAATTCTTCAAACTCACCGGTCATATTTTTCAAACCAGGCGTCGTCACCAGCAGCCTGACCACCAAAGAGGTCGCCCCGTGAGGTCCCAGGCGCAGCCTCTCCGTCACGTACAGGAGACCGTTGCTGAGGAATTGCGCGCCTTCGCTGAGTGCCAGGAGTGCGGTTATCTGAAAATTTTTATAAATGCAATTCGACGGTGCGATTTTCTTTTAATGGAAGTTATAAGAGAGTCGGACAATGGGAATCGGGTGTACGTTGCATGGAAGCGAAGAAAACTTTCGCCGGTGTGTACAAAAGTTTGGAAATGATTTCGTTAAAAATTACCCGCACGATTCGGATGATCTGCACGTCACACAATGAGGATCCAAACAAATTTCAATCTCAAGCCCCGCTTCGCGATAGCTTTGCTGGCTCACCATGATCGATGGCTTCGTCGTGCTCGCTGAGAAAATCTTACGCATCTTTAAAGTTGACTTTCTTAATAATCATCTCTCTAGATCTTTATGGGTACACCGAATATGAAGAAGGTCACGAAAAAAAGTACTCTATTGCAGACGTATTTTTTACTTTCTCCGTTACGAAGTACGTGATCGTGATTTTTTTTTCAAATTTTTTTTACGGAAATACCCGTTTTGGGGTCCCTAGATGCCATTTCAACAATTTCTGTAATTTTTTTTTTGTGCCTGTGTGTGTGTCTGTGCGCGCTGTATCTCAAAAACTAATAGAGCAATTGATGTGAAACTTTGAACATAAGTCTTATTTGATAATCCGCAGAACTGAAAAGCTTTTGGTGAAATTTCGTACACCGGAAGTGGGTGTTTACCTTAACCGTTTTTTGTTTTTTGCCAATATCTTTTTAAATATGAAAAATATCACAAAAACATTTAAACAAATATTGAAGACAACAAAGAAGTGAATATCTTTTGCTTGAAAACATTTTTCATAAAATCATTTTTATTCGAGAAAAAAAATTATTATTATTTTTTAAATTGTTGGTTTATAATTACAAAACGATAATAGTTACAGCAAATTTACGTTAATAATAATTGTAGAAAATGCCAAAATGAACAACTTAGAAAGAATAAGTTTTCTTCGAAATCCCTTTGGTTTTTGAGTAAACTGAGTTTTTGAATTTGAAGTATAATTTTTCCATCTTTCATAATTTTGACGTTTTAAACGTCAGTGTCATCGACTCGATGTACAATTAAAATATGATTTCAATTGAAAATGTAAATATAAATGGCTATGATACCATCAAGTCGGAGAAAGTAACATGATGGCCACATCACCATTTTTTACCAAGTAGTGAAGCGGTGGAGGTTTATCAATAAAAGTATCAAACATTTACAAGCTGTGCATTATTGTATCGCCTTCCAATATTCGCAACAAATAAATTAATTTAAAAGCTACAACAATACATCTACTTAGTTATGAATGAACTCTGAGGGTGAAGAAGCTGTACTTCACACCATTCCAAATCTACTGAAAGTGCCCATTAATCTCCTTTCATCATTAAACATTCTTCTAATTTGTAAGAGTAGATTCGAACATGATGGACGCGGTGGGCTTTATTTGCGCAAACATTATATTCTCGACGGCGGGCGTGATTAAGGGGGAAAGTTCGAGTTCAATACTTCGAATTATTGGCCACTTGAATCTGTATCTCGGGACTTCTCGAGGGCCGCTCCTCCAGCTTGTAATAAGCCCGATATTGAAAATGCCCGTTTGATTTCGGTCGCAGAAATCCGCGCCGCGCCGTCTGCTCCCGCATCCTTGACACGGGAAATAATCGAATCGCCGGGAATGTTTATAATTCTCATTTATTCACGGTCGAACGAAAGTCTAAAGAGTGGGGAATACGAGAAATGGTCAAAGTGAAATTGAATTCCAACACTCGAAATTCTTTTTCGTGAGGCGATCGCAAAGAAAACTCGAAAATGGAAAAAATCGAAAAAATCAACTTTTTTAATAATCATCGTAGACCATTAAAGTGCACCTTTTTTTCATCAGATAAACGAGGCAAATCGACTGGCGCACAATACGGGATTGATCGCCCGGCACGTGCACCATACTAACACGCCACTAAAAACGTGTGCCTACGTTAGGGATAAGTTGGCAACCTTCTTCTTTCAGCCATTTTTACGTAACTCAACTTACGACCGTTGCCTAGGAACGTATCTCAATCGTAATAACAATCCACGTTGAAATTTATCTCAATCGTAATAACAATCCACATTTAGATTTATTTGTAAGCGATCGTGCGTGAAACTCGACGATGTAACCGACCGGTGAGTGCGAAAAACTTTTATATTCATCATTGTTATTATTAACGCGTCTGGGCGGCACTTTATCCCTACGGCAGGAGCACGCAAATACGGCGTTATATGGATAAAGATGGCGACGATATGCGATTACTCACGTCCATGCAGGAGTTAATGTTATTGCCGATCTTGATGTCGACTTCGAGGGACTCCCTGACCCTGAGGGTGGGCGGCAGATGGAACTCGGCCTGCAGCGGACGGAACACCTGCACGTTGACCGGCGAGGAGAACCTCAGGCCGCCGTTATTGGAGACGGTGAGGGCCCACAGGGACCATTTGCCCGCCTCCTGGGGGCCCACTATTGTCAGTCCCGACGACGCTATCTCGGATCTGAAACAAATGGGGACGATTAGGTAGGGACACACACACACAGGGAGAGACACAAGCGTGCGGACGTTGAGGGCTGCATACTGATTCAGCTGCTTATATTCAAATTACTATCGGACGGTCGGAGGGAGACACCATCATCCCTCCTGGCTCGGATCGAATGGGATCGGTTCTATTTGAATGCAACGCGGGGATCGAGGAAATTACATTTTTTTTACGCGATGCACGAGCTGAACGAGGCTACCCTCATCAGCAATAATACAGTATATTCTGTAACAAGGTTAGAATGGAGATGATACCACGGGTCCGTGACAAAGTGCCGAATGCCCAAAGTGCCGAATCGGTATTTTGCCTAAAGGGCCGAACGACTCCAAACGACATCGCATCGTTCGTAGACAAGGCGTCTGAGCCGAATGCGAATCGGCAGTTTGGACATTCGGCACTTTGTCCTTGCGCCCACCTCTCAGTAAGGCTCAAACTACCGAATACACGCCAATTCGACACTTTGGTCCTCGCCCGCACCTACGAGTAAGGCTCAAAATGCCGAATATTCATGCTATAATACGTTTAAAACCGTTTAAAACAAAAATAATATTTGTTTTATTTTAAATAAAAAAAAAAAAACATTCTCCAGCCCTGAAACCATCCACCTTCCATTGATAAACTTGTATTATCAAAAATTATTTTCGCACATTACGAACATACATGAGGGTGTGCATTCGGCATTTTGGGCCTTACTCATTGTGCGTTCGAAGACGTTTTGTCGAATGACCAAAGTGCCGATTCGCATTCGGGTCCGACGCCTTGTTTACGAACGAGGCGACGTCGCTTGGCGTCGTTCGGCACTTTGGACATGGTCTGTAGTATGAAATTCGGCACTTTGGGCAAAATATTGATTCGGCACTTTGGGCAAAATATTGATTCGGCACTTTGGGCAAAATATTGATTCGGCACTTTGGGCAAAATATTGATTCGGCACTTTGGGCAAAATATTGATTCGGCACTTTGGGCAAAATATTGATTCGGCACTTTGGGCAAAATATTGATTCGGCACTTTGGGCAAAATATTGATTCGGCACTTTGGGCAGGCCCCGATACCACGAGCAACAGAATTTCCATTCTTACCATGTAGCGGACCAGTGGCGGCTCGTGGATGTTCGGCGGTGAGGCAGCGGAAGAAAATTTGACCGAAACAGCAACGGAATATTTGCTTCCCCTATAAAAGTAAATAGTGCAGCGCAAGCGGTATCTTTGTCTTTGCCTCCCCTACGGAAATCCACGACCCGCCGCTGTAGAAGACTAAACTTTCTCCATGACCAGGCAAAATATACACGTAAAATAATGAACACGAAGAACTTATTTTTGTGGTTATGTTTATAGTATTTTGACAATTGAGTGATATCCAAGGCTAATTGTTTTATTTGAAACCGTGTGAGAATATTCATTCCATAACTTGTTATAGAATGAATTAGAAGCAAAACGGATAAACGTGTTTTGTTTCATAACAAGAGTTAGAATGTGTACGTTTCATAATCAAAAATTATTTCAGAATGCTTAAATTCTACAGTGGTCGTTGAGAAACACATACTCCTTTATAGCTGATATATAGCATGGCAACATGCTAGTCTTTTATTAGCAACGGAGCGAACTCACTGATGTAAGTACGCGAACCGTAAAACGAACGATTCGTTCGGTTCGTTCATTTCCAACGATTCGTTCAGTTCGTTAATTTCCAACGATTCGTTCGGTTCGTTCATTTCCAACGATTTGTTTGGTTCGTTAATTTTCAACGATTCATTCAGTTCGTTTATTTCTAAGGATTCGTTCGGTTCATTTCCAACAATTCGTTCGGTACGTTCATTTCCAACGATTCGATCGGTTCGTTAATTTCTAAAGATTCGTTCGGTTAATTAATTTCCAACGATTTTTTCGTTTCGTTCATTTCCAATGATTCGTTCAGTTCGTTAATTTCCAACGATTCGTTCGGTTTGTTTATTTCCAACAATTCTTTAGGTTCGTTCATTTTCAACGATTCAGTTCGTTAATTTCTAACGATTCGTTCGGTTCGTTAATTTCCAACGATTCGTTCGGTTAATTAATTTTCAACGATTTGTTCGATTCGTGCATTTCCAACGATTGGTTCAGTTCGTTAATTTCCAACAATTCTTTCGGTTCGTTCATTTTCAACGATTCAGTTCGTTAATTTCTAACGATTCGTTCGGTTCGTTCATTTCCAACAATTCGTTCGGTTCGATCACTTCCAACGATTCATTCAGTTCGTTCATTTCCAACGATTCGTTCGGTTAATTAATTTCCAAAGATTTGTTAGATTCGTTCACTTCCAACGATTCGTTTATTATTATTATTAGTTTATTAACGGGAAACCCCTTTATAATGCATAATTTTAAATGTGTGAATAGCTTAAGAACTAATACATAATAGTTGATAAAGTAACATTACTACAAGTTAACTAACTACTTAGAAATTAAAACGATGTACATGGAATTAATTTAATTTAATTTAGATAATAACAATGAATCGATTAATTAATTTGAATGTTTCTTCTTCTTTAGTTCGTTAATTTCCAACGATTCGTTCGGTTCGTTCATTTCCAACAATTCGTTCGGTTCGTTCATTTCCAACGGTTCGTTCGATTCGTTAATTTCTATTGATTCGTTTGGTTTGTTCATTTCCAACGATTCGTTCAGTAAATTAATTTCCAACGATTTGTTCGGTTCGTTCATTTTCAATGATTCAGTTCGTTAATTTCCAACGATTCATTCGGTTCGATCATTTCCAACAATTCGTTCGGTTCATTCATTTCCAACGATTCGTTCGGTTCGTTAATTTCTAACGATTCGTTCGGTTCATTAATTTCCAACGTGTCGTTCGGTTAATTAATTTCCAACGATTTGTTCGGTTTGTTCATTTTCAACGATTCAGTTCGTTAATTTCCAACGATTCATTCGGTTCGTTCATTTCCAACAATTCGTTCGGTTCGTTCATTTCCAAGGGTTCGTTTGGTTCGTTAATTTCCAACGATTCGTTCTGTTAATTTAATTTCCAACGATTCATTCAGTTCGTTTATTTTTAACGATTCGTTTGGTTCGTTGTTTTCCAAGTATTCGTTCGGTTCGTTAATTTCCTACGATTCGTTCGGTTAATTAATTTCCAACGATTTGTTCGGTTTGTTAATTTTCAACGATTCAGTTCGTTAATTTTCAACGATTCATTCGGTTCGTTCAATTCTAACAATTCGTTCGGTTCGTTCATTTCCAAGGGTTCGTTTGGTTCGTTAATTTCCAACGATTCGTTCTGTTAATTAATTTCCAACGATTTGTTCGGTTCGTTAATTTCCAACGATTCATTCAGTTCGTTTATTTCTAACGAATCGTTTGGTTCGTTGTTTTCCAACGATTCGTTCGGTTCGTTAATTTCCTACGATTCGTTCGGTTAATTAATTTTCAACGATTTGTTCGATTCGTGCATTTCCAACGATTCGTTTAGTTCGTTAATTTCCAACGATTCATTCAGTTCGTTCATTTCCAACGATTCATTCAGTTCGTTTAATTCTAACGATTTGTTTGGTTCGTTGTTTTCCAACGATTCGTTCGGTTCGTTAATTTCCAACGATTCGTTCGGTTAATTAATTTTCAACGATTTTTTCGGTTCGTTCATTTTCAACGATTCAGTTCGTTAATTTCCAATGATTCATTAGGTTCGTTCATTTCCAACAATTCGTTCGGTTCGTTCATTTCCAACGATTCATTCTGATCGTTCATTTCCAACGATTAATTTATTTATTCATTTAAACTGATAACACCTTTTTACAAATTACAAAACAAATTTACTTAAAATGCTTAAAAATCGTTCGGTTCGTTAATTTTCAACGAATCATTTGATTAATTATTTTCCAACGATTTGTTCGGTTCGTTAATTTTCAACAATTCAGTTCGTTAATTTCCAACGATTCATTCGGTTCGTTTATGTCCAACAATTCGTTCGGTTGGTTCATTTCCAACGATTCGTTCTGTTAATTAATTTCCTACGATTTGTTCGATTCGTTAATTTCCAATGATTCATTCGGTTCGTTCATTTTCAACGATTCGTTTAGCTTGTTAATTCCTATCGATTTGTTCGGTTAGTTAATTTCAAACGATTCGTTCAGTTAATTTCCAATGATACGTTCGGTTCGTTCATTTCAAACGAATCATTCACGAACGAGACTTCCCCACTAAGTACCACTGAAGTTAAACCGCCGCAAACAATGACACAGGAGTAATAAACGCGAATATGATGCGCAAACATTAAAACCCGTACTCTGATGATGCAATGTAGTTTGTTGATGCAGTAGGGTGTAGATGTATCCGAACCGTAAAAATGAACGACTCGTTCGGTTCGTTCATTTTCAACCCATCGTTCACGAACATGACAACAAGTAAATGACGACACAGTAATACCGTAAAAACGAACGACTCGTTCGGTATCGTTTATTTTCAACCCATCGTTCACGAACGAGACAAGTAAATAACGACACAGTAATACCGTAAAAACGAACGACTCGTTCGGTATCGTTCATTTTCAACCCATCGTTCATGAACGAGACACCGTAAATAACGACACAGTAATAATAAACGCCTACTTGATGCGTAAACATTAAAACCTGAACTCGCTGGCGATACAGCGCAGTTTGTTAATGTAATAAGGTGTAACGTTATTGCCTTATTAAAAGAGACAAACGACGTCCCCCCGGATGAACCGGATCCGTCCGCCGCGCGCGGGCGTTAATGAAAATTAACCCGGAATTCTTCTCTCCGGGCCGAAATTAACGCCGTAAATCCCGGCGTAATATAAATTTATTCGGTATTCCGGAGGTTTACGTAGTCCGGGGGCGCAGCACGTCCCGATTAGGCGCCCCCCCCCGCGCTCGGACGGTCCCGTTCGCAATTTACGAGACCGCACGGTCATCCATAACTCACTGGTGGGGCGCCCAATTACTGCACTCTCACGCGTCCCCGTGTATTTATCCCCGGGTCCTCTGCAGACGTTTTGCAATAAAATGTCCCTGCCCCGAAAATCCGGGGGGGCTGCGAAAATTTTACTGCCGCTGATCACCGCGGAATTGAGATAGAAACGTCGCTCGTATCTTTATTGGTGGTCGGTTTTACGACCTGCGAGAGATAATCGTGGAAAAATGCTGTGTGATTGGAAATATTTGATTGTTCAGGTTAAATTCCTGAAGAACTTGGGGTTTTAACATTTTAGATTTTTCTTTTGTTCCATAGCCACATATGTCTAGAATTTGTTTTTGAAATTTTATTGAAATTCATTCTAGGGTTTTCAGGAAATTTAAGGAAATCGATTCTAAAGTGCACATTTTCCAAAGCTAAGATTTTCAGGTTGAATTCCTGAAGAACTGACGGTAGCAACTTTTTAAATTTTTCCTTTGTTTCATAGCCAGATACGCCTAGAGTATATTTTTGAAATTTAATTGAAATTCATTAACGGGTTTTTGGGAAATATAAGGAAATCGATTCTAAAGTGCACATTTTCCAAAGTTAAGATTTTCAGGTTGAATAATTCCTGAAGAACTGACGGTAGCAACTTTTTGAATTTTTCCTTTGTTTCATAGCCCGATACGCCTAGAATGTATTTTTGAAATTTAATTTAAATTCATTAACGGGTTCTCGGGAAATTTAAGGCAATCGATTCTAAAGTGCACATTTTCCGAAGTCAAGATTTTCAGGTTACATTCCTGAAAAACTGACGGTAGCAACTTTTTGAATTTTTCCTTTGTTTCATAGCCAGATACGCCTAGAATATATTTTTGAAATTTAATTGAAATTCATTAACGGGTTCTTGGGAAATTTAAGGAAATCGATTCTAAAGTGCACATTTTCCAAAGCTAAGATTTTCAGGTTGAATTCCTGAAGAACTGACGGTAGCAACTTTTTGAATTTTTCCTTTATTTCATAGCCAGATACGCCTAGAATGTAATTTTGAAATTTAATTGAAATTCATTAACGGGTTCTCGGGAAATTTAAGGAAATCGATTCTAAAGTGCACATTTTCCGAAGTCAAGATTTTCAGGTTAAATTCCTGAAGAACTGACGCTAGCAACTTTTTGAATTTTTGCTTTGTTTCATAGCTAGATACGCCTAGAATGTATTTTTGAAATTTAATTAAAATTCATTAAAGGGTTCTCGGGAAATTTAAAGAAATCTATTCTAAAGTGTACATTTTCCAAAGCTAAGATTTTCAGGTTGAATTCCTGAAGAACTGACGGTAGCAACTTTTTGAATTTTTCTATTGTTTCATAGCCAGATATGCCCAGAATGTATTTTTGAAATTTAATTAAAATTCATTAACGGGTTCTCGGGAAATTTAAATAAATCGATTCTAAAGTGCACATTTTCCGAAGCCAAGATTTTCAGGTTAAATTCCTGAAGAACTGACGGTAACAACTGTTTGGATTTTTCTTTTGTTTCATAGCCACATATGACTTAAAGTGCACATTTTGTAATTCAGCGATTTTTCAGGTTCAACTCCTGAAGAACTTCATCACATTTCAGTGTGTATTCGTTTTCATACTCGAACCGAAAAGGACATTTTAATTTTTCCCTAATCGCAGATAGACATCTAAATTAAAATGGACCTCCCAGCGAGTGTTGTAATCCAAAACAGTGGATGAGACGAGATGAGAGGTGAATTAAAAGCTGAGCCCCGACGACGACGACTACCAGTGGAGTGCGATAGAGGGGATTTTAAAAGGTGTGAACATTCCCATTTCCGTTCCCTCCCGCTAGAAAAATATAAATTGTGTCCGTAAAACCGGGATTAAATGGATTCCCTTGCGCGCTCTCCCCGTGTGTCTATCTTATAATGCTCGCGCGGATAAATCCGAAGTCATCCAGTGCGTCCATCACGAGAACAATACGTATTAAATAATTTACATTTCCATGCTCATTATTGCTTACGTAACGTAAAAATCAAAAACTGCATCACATTTGTTAATAAACTGTGCTACTAATACTTCCTAAGCTGCACTAATAATGGATCTGTTATTATCACGTGTGCGTGCTTAAAACAAGTGCTCCAATCCAAATAAACTCACTTTAGAGCAAGTTTTAGTGTTTACAATATCTTTCCAATGGAAGATCAGAATGAATATGTGTGGGCCCAGTGTGGAACCTTGGGGTACACCTTCCACCTTCGTTAATATTGGAAAATGATTAGTTACATCCATTGATATTTCCATTTTTTTTTACTTTGCACTCGTATTTATATAAATGGATCTAACTCATCACGAAGGTGTGCCCCAAGGTTCCACACTGGGCCTATAAATATTTATTCTCAATCGAAAAAAAGTGCTTTTCCTTGTCAAATTCATCTGTGTTTTTCCCCTCGACTTTGAGATCATCTTCCACCAGAATAAAATAAATACAAAACTAAACAATTCATCATAAATACAATTGTTTAATTTCTAGCAGGAATTAATTAAGACTGTTGCAACCTTTACACTTTAAAACTCTTGCATCCAATTTAATTTCCTTAAAACACTTGTTGATTTGCACGAGAGAAAAGTTCACCAAAGCCTTACGCTCGGTATGAAAAATAATCCAATAAAAAACAACCCGGCGACGTATTTACCAGTAATTAAAAAAAAAAACTTTTCAATGCCGGCATAAATTCGGTACAACTTTTACCCCGTAAAATGAGTCCCTTTGATCCCATGGTACGGGCGACGGAGCTTAATCGCCCTCGCCGCCCCCCTCGGGACGGATGTTTTTTTTTTCTACGCGGAACTTTACGTTACACGTTTCCCTCGGATATTTTAAAATTACATCCGAAAGGCGACTGCTTACAACTTTTTAAAATTACACATAAGTTACCCCCCAACCCGCCTCCGCCCGCCGCGCGCCTCCCGAGCGCCGCACGATTGATTTTTTTCTCGTGGTGCGAATGGGACGTGAAACTTACGTGTAATTGAAACATTTCCAGAGCCAGAGTTGGTCGAGTGGCGTTCCGCCGACCAAACTTTCCGGCGGTCTCCTGCGATTAGACGCCGGGCCCGCTCCGGATCCTCTCTGCCTGTAAGACACCGCGGACATGCCGGTGTCATGTTTTATGCATTGGCGCTGGAAAAAGGACACTCCCGCCTCGAGAAAGTCCACCTCGCCGGTTATTGAAGTTGGGATGCGTTCTTCACTGAAATAAAATATTTGTTTTTAATTAGATTTCATTTTTACGAGGGACGACTCATGGCATGGCTGAGGTAGCAGAGGTGGTAATTCAGATCTCTGCAACCGACGCTACCTATCTGCTACCTCGCCCGTACGATGAGTCACCCCGCAAGCCGTCACTGGTGTAGGCATCTCAAAATTGGCTACATTTTGACGCATGAATCATGAAAATACAACATCCGGTTTGGAAATTGTGCAATTTCCAAAAATCAAAATCGCTCTTTGCTGGCTTTGAACCGCAAAAAACGTAATTTTAGCCCTGAAAATTAATTTCACAAGGAAATTTTCCGATAAAACTCAAAATTGGCTACACTTTGACGCATGAATCATCAACATCGAACATCCGGTTTTAAAATTATGTCAGTTTAAAAAAATAAAAATTGCTCTTTGTTGGCATTGAACCCGAAAAAACAATTCTAGCGTTTAAAATTAATTTCACAAGGAAATTTCCTGATAAAACTCAAAATTGGCTACACTTTGACGCATGAATCATCAAAATCCAACTTCCGGTTTGGAAATTGTGCAATTTCCAAAAATCAAAATCACTGTTTGTTGGCTTTGTACCCAAAAAAACATAATTTTAGCGCTTAACATTAATTTCACGAGAAATGTTTTTGATAAAACCCGAAATTGGCTTCACTTTGATGCATGAATCATCAAAATAAAACATCCGGTTTGAAAATTGTGCAAGTTTACAAAAATCAAAATCGCTCTTTGCTGGCGTTGATCAAAAAAAGAAACGGAATCTCAGCGTTAAATATAAAATTCACAAGCAAATATCTTGATAAAACTTGAAATTGGCTTCACTACGCATAAATAATCAAAATCTAACATCCGGTTTGAAAATTATGCAAGTTATGCTAAGGTTGAACCCAAAAAAACCCATAATTTTAGCCCTGAACATTAATTGTATAAAGTTATTTCTTGATAAAATACGAAACTCGCTTCATTATGACGTAGAAATCATAAAAATCCAACATCCGGCTTTGATGAAATTATGCAAGTTTACAAAAATCAAAATCGCCGTTTGCTGGCGCTGAGACGAAAAAACATAATTTCAGCCCATAACAATTATTTTGCACAATTATTTCTTGATAAAACTCAATTTGCTAGATTTTGACACACGAATCATCAATATCTAACATCCGGCTTGAAAATTGTGCAAGTTTACAAAAATCAAAATTGCTCTTTGCTGACGTTGAATCCAAAACGCAAAATTTTAGCCCTAAATATTGATTGTATAAGGTTATTTCTTGATAAAATATGAAACTCGCTGCATTTTGACGTAGGAATCATCAAAATCTAACATCCGGTTTGTAAGTTGCGCACGTTTACAAAAATAAAAATTGCTCTTTCCTGGCGTTGAACCCGAAAAACATAATTTTAACCTTTAACATTAATTTTACAAGGCTATTTCTTGATAGAGCACGGCACTGGCTACATTTTGACGTAGGAATCATTAAAATCCATCATCCGGTTTTGAAATTAAGCAAGTTTACAAAAATCAAAATCGCCGCTTACAAGCGTTGAACCCAAAAAAAACTCAATTTTAGCGTTAAACAATAAATTAACAAGGACACTTCTCGACAAAACTAAAAATTGGTTACAGTTTGAGGTGCGAATCATCAAAATCTAACATCCGGTTTGGTAATTATGCAATTTCCAAAATTTAAAATTGTGTTTTGCTTGCTTTGAACTTTTGAACTTCAAAATATGAAATCTTGTCGTTTATGTATTTATTATTTTACAAGGATATTTCTTGACGTGAATTAACGTTTGTTACATTTTGACGTATAAATGATTAAAATCTAACATCCGGTTTGGTGTTTACGCCATGTAAAAAATGCAAAATGGCCGCTAGATTGGGTTGAATTTGATAAAATGTAATTTTAGAGCTTAACGTCTTTTGCAAGAAAATTTCTGAAAATAACTAGAAATTGGCTACATTTAAAAGTGCGGATCATCAAAATCTAACATCCGGTTTGGAAGTTGTACAATTTTCAAAAAACAAAATCGTCAACTTGAAAAAATTGCGACTATTTATTAAATGTATTTCCTGACATAACTCGAAATTAGTTACCTCTTGACATAGGAAACCAACATCCGGTTTGAAAGTTGTGGAATTTAAAAAAATCCAAATTGCCGTTTACTTGCTTAGACTATTTATTGAATGCATTTCTTGACATAACTCGAAATTAGTTACCTTTTGACGTAGGAAACCAACATCCGGTTTGAAAGTTGTACAATTTTCAAAAATAAACATTGCCATTTACTTGTTTAGACAATTTATTAAAAGAATTTCTTGATATAACTCGAAATTAGTTAGGATTTGACGTAAAAAAAACCAACATCCGGTTTGGAAGTTGCGCAATTTTTAAAAATCAAACTTGCTTAGACTATTTATTAAACGATTTTCTTTACATAATTCGAAATTAGTTACCTTTTGACGTAGGAAACCAACATCCGATTTGAAAGTTGTACAATTTTCAAAACTAAAAATTACCATTAACTTGATTAGACAATTTATTGAATTAATTTCTTGACATAACTCGAAATTAATTACGTTTTGACGTAGGAAACCAACATCCGGTTTGAAAGTTGTACAATTTTCAAAAAAAAAATTGCCATTTACTTGTTTAGACAATTTATTAAAATAATTTCTTGATATAACTCGAATTTAGTTACGATTTGATGTAAAAAAAACCAACATCCGGTTTGGAAGTTGCGCAATTTTTAAAAATCAAACTAGGTTACACTATTTATTGAACGATTTTCTTGACATAACTCGGAATTAGTTACGTTTTGACGTAAAAAAAACAACATTCGGTTTAAAAGTTGTGCTATTTTCAAAAATCAAACTTGCTTAGACTATTTATTGAACGAATTTCTTGACATAACTCGAAATTAGTTACGTTTTAACGTAAAAAAACAACATCCGGTTTTGAAGTTGCGCAATTTTTTAAAATCAAACTTGCTTAGACAATTTATTGAATGATTTTCTTGACATAACTCGAAATTAGTTATCTTCTGACGTAAAAAGTCAACATCCGGTTTGAAAATTGTTAAATTTTCAAAAATCAAAGTTGCCATTTACTCTCTTAGACTATTTATTGAATGAATTTTTTGACATAACTTGAAATTAGTTACCTTCTGATATAAAAAGTTAACATCCGGTTTGGGATTTGCAAGCTTTAACGCGAGAAAGTCGATTTTCTCGTTTAGCGATTGTGCTCAAACAATTAATTATACTATGGATATTAAGCTCAAATGCCACTAGTAGATTTTGTGACATACAAAAATTATTTTTATGGTTACTCACCTAATTCTGGGATCAAATCTGATATCGTTGCATCCGCCGGACCTTCCTCCAAGCAGACACACCAAAGAAGACGGTTCTGCGATGACTTCCAAGTCTAGGGCTTGATTGGGAAGCCACCATTCTCTATCTTCCATCATCACGTACACCTGAAAATGGAAAATTACTGAAGATCCACGAAACCGAACCAAAAAAATTTCGACTCGAATAGGCACCGGAAGCCAAAAAATATTTTTCATAAAATTATTCAACTTCAAAATGATTGTTAGTAGAGGAGAATAGCAGCTACGGAGCCAGAAGATGCTCCCGGATAACCGGAAGTAAAAATGTCAACGCTGTATGCGCAAAATGGGTGCCAAGGTATCTGTCTCTAGGATATGGCAGACATTTTGCGCTTACACCGTTGCCATTTTTTACTTCCGGTTTTCCGGGCGTACTTCCGGGAGCACTTCCGGGAGCACCCTTTTCCCTCCCCACCCGCTATTCTCCACTATTATTTCGAAATATATCCAATAATATTTTCCATAAAAAATAAACAGTGCTCTTTTACTCCACACAATTATTATTTCCGTTAATAATGCTCCTTAATAATTCATTACATCAATCAAACGAATAAAAAAAAGGAGGACAATTACCAACCACCGACTGACCCCGTTTCCGCAATAAAAATCAAATTAAGCGTTTCTCCCTTTTCATTATCGCGGAATAATAATTCCGATTTATTGTACGAAATAAACGGAAATTCTTTCTGCGGACGGGGGAATATAATAACGAGAATGTCGCTTTGTCCGCAGAAATTGTAATTTGGAATGGATAGAAAGAACACGGCACTTTATTAGGAGAGAGGGAGGGAGAGGGATGGAGAGAACGGGATGAAGTGTTTGGTATTGAAATTTATCCGAGAGAGAGGACTTAATTAAACCCGGAATCCAAGCGAATTTTCGGGGTTGGTCTCTCGGTGACGTCTCCAATATCGCTGAAGAGACTGAGGTTATTTGATTTCCGTTTAATTTATACGGTAATGAGATTTGCGTACAAAAATTGATGACTTGATTATTAAAAATTGAGCTTGAACTAAAGGATGATTGAGGAAACAATTTTTTTTTCTTGAGAAATCAGTTAAAATGGTTCATATTAAGCATGGACTAAAGATTGCTTCATTTTAAATGATTGGGGAAACTTTTTTTGAGAAATTAGCTACGGCTCTAAAGTTGACCATTTTTCTGCGATTTCCAAAAATTATGATACAGGGTTCAGTGGAATTGTGACAGTTTGTTTTCTTAAAATTAAATTCAAAGGTGCATGAAGTGACAAAGGAGGTTAACATTGAAGAAAAATAATTTATGAAAAATTCGTAATTTCATTTTTTCTCCTTGTTAAATAAAATTGAATGAAAAGTAATTTTTGTAAAATTCGCATTTTCAAATTCCTCCTTAATTTGCACGATGTTGATTATTCGACTTTGATTTCTGCAAATAATTAACCCCAATCAATCGGAACATTACACACCTGTTACCACACGATATTGATCAGGTTTACTGCGAACGGGCTTACATGTAGCACCTTGTTTGCCTAGTCAATAATCGGAGGAAACCTTGCGGCTATTCGGATTTAATTATGTATGGTCAACGCCACTGTTAAATACGTCGGCAACCCGAAACGCACGATTACCTGTCGATGCAGAAGTTTCACGTCGAAGCTGATGACATCGCTGACCGGCTCCCCCTGGGGCGTGATGTAGTAGACGAGGAGTTGGCTGACGGGGGCCATCACTGACCTCACGTTGAAACTGAAACAAGAAGTAAAAAGTCTTTTAAATTCAAAAAAACAATAACCACATTTTCGTTTGCAAATTAAATTTTCCGAGGAAGGCAAAATTTGCATTTGAATAAACACCATGCTGACTTGTAAAGTTCTATCGTCACTTGTTTTGGAGATACAAGGCCAACTTTTGTTAAAAATCACGTGACGTTAGATTACCTGTGAAGATGGCTAATAACAATAATGATGATGATGATTGTTATTGTTATTACCAGAAATACTTCTAACTGTGTGACGAATCCAACGAGCTACGATAAATATTTCAATGTGTCCTTACTTTTTGGTGCAGAGTTTCAAATCGACGGTAATCGTTTTTGAATTTTTTTTTAACCACCAAAATTTTTACAATTTTTACGCTTTGTTCATATAAAATTATCTCAAAATTTATGAACTTACCATTTATTATTTTTTGCAGAATTTCAATTTGGCATGTGTTAAGAGTAAATCTGTGAAGTTTCAAATTGATGGCAATTGTTTTTGATTTTTTTTTGGGCCACCAAAATTTTTACAATTTTCACGCTCTGTTCACATAAAATTATCTCAAAATTTATGAACTTTTAATTTAATTTTTTCACAGAATCCCAATTTGGCATGCATTAAGATGAAATCTGTAAAGTTTCAAATTGATGGCAATTGTTTTTGAATTTTTTTTGAGCCATAAAAAAAATACAATTTTCACAATTTTATGCTACGTTCACCTGAAATTATCTCAAAATTGATGAACTTTCCATTTATTTTTTTTGCAGAATTTCAATTTCGCATGTGTTAAGAGTAAAACTGTGCAGTTTCAAATCGACAGCAATTGTTTTTGAATTTTTTTTGAGCCACCAAAATTTTTACAATTTTTACGCTTTGTTCACATAAAATTACCCCAAAATTCATGAACTTTTAATTTATTTTTTTACAGAATTCCAATTTGGCATGTATTAAGATGAAATCTGTAAAGTTTCAAATCGGCGACAAATGTTTTTGAATTTTTTTTGAACCAAAAAAAAAATTCCAATTTTCACAATTTTATGCTACTTTCACCTAAAATTATCGCAAAATTGATGAACTTTCCATTTATTTTTTTTGCAGAATTTCAATTTGGCATGTGTTAAGAGTAAAACTGTGAAGTTTCAAATCGACAGTAATTGTTTTTGAATTTTTTTCGAGCCACCAAATTTTTTACAATTTTTACGCTTTGTTCACATAAAATTACCCCAAAATTTATGGACTTTTAATTTATTTTTTTACAGAATTCCAATTTGGCATGTATTAAGATGAAATATGTAAAGTTTCAAATCGACGACGATTGTTTTTGATTTTTTTTTTGAGCCATCAAAAAAATTCTAATTTTCACAATTTTATGCTGCGTTCACCTAGAATTATCTCAAAATTTAGGAACTTTCTATTTAATTTTTTAAGAGAATTCCAATTTGGCATATGTTAAGAGTAAATCTGTGAAGTTTCAAATTAACAGCAATTGTTTTTGAATTTTTTTTGAGCCACCAAAATTTTTACAATTTTTACGCTTTGCTCATATAAAATTATCTCAAAATTTATAAACTTTCCATTTATTTTTTCTTGCAGAATCTCAATTTGGCATGTGTTAAGAGTAAAACTGTGGAGTTTTAAATCGACAGCAATTGTTTTTGAATTTTTTTGAGCCACCGAAATTTTTACAATTTTTACGGTTTGTTCACATAAAATTACCCCAAAATTTATGGACTTTTAATTTATTTTTTTACAGAATCTCAATTTGGCATGCATTAAGATGAAATCTGTAAAGTTTCAAATCGACGACGATTGTTTTTGATTTTTTTTGAGCCATAAAAAAAATTACAATTTTTACAATTTTTATGCTACGTTCACTTAAAACTATCTCAAAATTGATGACCTTTCCATTTATTTTTTTTGCAGAATTTCAATTTCGCATATGTTAAGAGTAAATCTGTGAAGTTTCAAATCGACAGCAATTGTTTTTGAATTTTTTTCGAGCCACCAAAATTTTTACAATTTTTACGCTTTGTTCACATAAAATTACCCCAAAATTTATGAACTTTTAATTTATCTTTTTACAGAATCCCAATTTGGCATGCATTAATATAAAATATATAAAGTTTCAAATCGGCGAAAATTGTTATTGAATTTTTTTGAACCAAAAAAAAAAATCCAATTTTCACAATTTTATGCAACGTTCACCTAAAAAAAAAAAAAAAAAATCGTCGTCATTCAAATGTAATTTTTCTTTTATGTAATATTGTTTTCAAAAAAGGCAAGGCCGTTTATTTTTAAAATTTTGTGTTCTCTTCATATGAAATTATCTGAAAATTTATAAACTTTCTATTTAACTCTTTTGCAGAACTACTATTTGGTGTGTGTTTAGAGTAAAGCTGCAAAGTTTCAAGTCGATGGCAATTGTTTTTATATTATTTCGCACCAAAATTTTAACAATTTACACAACTTTACGTTCCAGTATCGTGAAAAGATTCGGGAGGAATGTATTTGAATTTTTTTGCAGAAGCGGTGGGTGGGCCCTGGCCCACCCTCCAATCAGAATTTTACAAATCCTATAATTTTGAAGGGTTTCTTTCATTTTCTGTCCGTCTTGCTTTCGATGCAACTGATTGGATTATTGGATTAAAGAGTTACTGATCAGTCTTCAAATATTCGAGGGGAGCAGAACCTCTAAAAGGAGGACCTCATATTAAGGCTGGTGTTTTTTTCCTGGAATTATTAGAATTTGAATTTGGTAGCCAATTACATAATCTTCAGTTTCCAATTTTCGCGATTATCTCCTTAAGCACACGTAATAAACGTATTGATCCGATTACTCCCCGAACGAGAGTAAAATTACCGCGCGCCCCGCGAGCGATACAAATATCCATTTTGATTGCTCCTTTACCTCCGAGAGGTAACCCCGTATAATTAAGATATTTTTTACGGCTCGCAATAGGAAACGTATCTCCGCTTCCAATTTATTTTTTTTCCGCGCCGTTCCCGAGGGCACGAGGGCGTGAAGCGATATTTTTAAGTGTTAATTAACCCTCGAACGAGGGCGCGGGTCGCCTTACATACCAACCACCTATTGATTTATACCCGTTTGTTGTTTGGCGATGTCGATCACGTTCATATTTTCTCTCTCGTTCGTGTGTGTGTGTGTGTGTCCCTTTCATACATGCCTTTTCCGCCCGGGTGGGCCGTAAGACTCGCTTTCCGCCCCCGGCCGCCTTTCGCCTCATTGTTCCACCGATTGGGGGATGAGGGGGGTGCAAAGGTCTCCTTTACGGCAGTTCTTTTTCCCGCCGTTATCCCAGTCACGGTCTTCCTTCAGGAACGGACCCCGTAATAGGATATTCGATCCCGGACTGCAATTCTCGCGATTGCCTTCTCATTTTTTTCCCTTCCTGCAAATGCGACTTGCCAGGAAATTGGATTCGCTTTAATGACACACGGGGAGGTACGTTGTAGTTTTTCCTTTAATGTCGCATTTCGCAAATGTTGCCGGACGTAAATCTCTTCGGCACAGTCGAATGAATCGAATGGATTCACCGCATTTGCTACGATAGATGAATAGCTGCAAACTTCACACGGTATGGTAATAGATTATTAAACTGAATAATGAAGTATGTTTTAACCACAAAATGTGGGGCTGAAAGACCTCTGGTTTAATATCTGTTGAGGTCGTTTGTAAAAGTGTCTCAATACATGTATTGTGCCTCTCTCTCATACTATACCATGAGTTTTTTTTTTATGATTGGCCCTAATTTTTCAAAATTACTGTTTGACAGGCCTCGGATTTTCTATTTTTCAAATCCTGAAAGTCGACGCGGTTTGTCTCTTAGATCAAATACTTCTTGTGCTAAATAACCCCACAGGAAATCAAGCGTTGAAACATCAGGACTTTTAGGGGGGGGGGTGCTTTTGTAAGGACCATTCATCCTACCCACATATCTGGAAATGAGAGATTTAAAAATTCCATTACTTTTGTAGCGCAATGTGCTGGTGCGCCATCTTGCTGGAAAATAATGCTGCCTTTGCTCTAACTTCATTTAATTGCCGCGTATGAAGAAGTCGACTTGAAACTTTCCAAAAATACTCAAATCAAACCATCACCAGATTTTGTTATAATTTCATGTAATCAGTGCAAAAAATCGTGAAAAATAGTTATTATTTTGGTACTTTAAAGTAAATATAAGAATAATTGCTATCGTTTTGAAACTTTCCAAAATTACTCAAAATTCATTCGAGATTATGATTTTGGGAAAAGCTGGACACACACCAAAACCAAATTTTGTGATGCTTTTATTTGAAGAACGCGCGAAATTATGAAAAAATTGTAGCAATTTTAATGGTCTCAAAAAAATATGAAGAAAATTATCATCGACTCAAAACTTTCCAAAAATGTTCAAACATCATTCGAGATTATTATTATGTAAAAAACTACGTACACACCATCACTAGAATTTGTTATAATTTAATGCAATCAGTGTGAAACATCGTGAAAAATTGTTATAAATTTTGCGGCTTGAAATAAATATAAAAACTATTGCCATCGATTTGAAAGTTTCCAAAATCACTCAAAATTCATTCGAGATTATGATTTCGGAAAAATATGGACACACCAAAACCAAATTTTGTGATCCTTTTATTTGAACAGCGCTCGAAATTATGAAAAATTGTAATCATTTTAATGGTCTCAAAAAGATTCGAAAAAAATTGTTGCCGACTTGAAACTTTCCAAAAATACTCAAAAACCATTCAAAATTATTATTACGTGAAATATACATACACACCGTCAGCAGATTTCGTCACAATTGCAGGTAATCAGTGCGAGAAATCGTGAAAAATTGTTATAATTTTGGCGGGTTGAAATAAATATAAAAACAATTACCATCGACTTGAAACTTTCCAAAATTACTCAAAATTAATTCGAGATTATGATTTTGGGAAAAGCTGGATACACACCGCAACCAAATTTTGTGATACTTTTATTTGAACAGCACATGAAATTACGAAAAATTGTAATAATTTTAAAGGTCTCAAAAAAATATAAAAACAATTGCCGTCGACTTGAAATTTTTCAAAATTACTCAAAATTCATTTGAGATTGTGGTTCTGGGAAAAGCTGGACACACACCAAAACCAAATTTTGTGATCCTTTTATTTGAACAGCGCTCGAAATTATGAAAAATTGTAATAATTTGACTTTCCAAAAATACTCAAAAATCATTCAAAATTATTATTACGTGAAAAGCTACATACACACCGTCAGCAGATTTCGTCACAATTGCAGGTAATCAGTGCGAGAAATCGTGAAAAATTGTTATAATTTTGGTGCCTTGAAATAAATATAAAAACAGTTGCCATCGACTTGAAACTTTCCAAAATTACTCAAAATTAATTCGAGAATTATGTTTTTGTGAAAAGCTAGATGCAGTCCATCATCAAATTTTGTGATACTTTTATTTGAACAGCGCATGAAATTACGAAAAATTGTAATAATTTTAAAGGTCTCAAAAAAATATAAAAACAATTGCCGTCGACTTGAAATTTTCCAAAATTACTAAAAATTCATTCGAGATTACGGTTCTGGGAAAAGCTGAACACACACCAAAACCAAATTTTGTGATGCTTTTATTTGAACAGCGCTTGAAATTATGAAAAATTGTAATAATTTTAATGGTCTCAAAAAAATTCAAAAACAATTGTTGCCGACTTGAAACTTTCCAAAAATACTCAAAAACCATTCAAAATTATTATTACGTGAAAAGCTACATACACTCCGTCAGCAGATTTCGTCACAATTGCAGGTAATCAGTGCGAAAGAACGTGAAAAATTGTTATAATTTTGGTGGCTTGAAATAAATATAAAGACAATTGCCATCGACTTGAAACTTTCCAAAATTACTCAAAACGAATTGAGAATTATGTTTTTGTAAAGAGCTAGATACAGTCCATCATCAAATTTTGTGATACTTTTATTTGAACAGTACATGAAATTACGAAAAATTGTAATAATTTTAAAGGTCTCAAAAAAATATAAAAACAATTGCCGTCGACTTGAAATTTTACAAAATTACTCAAAATTCATTCGAGATTACGGTTCTGGGAAAAGCTGAACACACCAAAACCAAATTTTGTGATGCTTTTATTTGAAGAACGCGCGAAATTATGAAAAAAATGTAGCAATTTTAATGGTCTCAAAAAAATATGAAGAAAATTATCATCGAATCGAAACTTTCCAAAAATGCGCAAACATCATTCGAGATTATTATTATGTAAAAAACTACGTACACACCGTCACTAGAATTTGTTATAATTTAATGCAATCAGTGTGAAAAATCGTGAAAAATTGTTATAAATTTGGCGGCATGAAATAAATATAAAAACTATTGCCATCGATTTGAAAGTTTCCAAAATCACCCAAAATTCATTCGAGATTATGATTTCGGAAAAATCTGGACACGCACCAAAACCAAATTTTGTGATCCTTTTATGTGAACAGCGCTCGAAATTATGAAAAATTGTAATCATTTTAATGGTCTCAAAAAGATTCAAAAATAATTGTTGCCGACTTGAAACTTTCCAAAAATACTCAAAAATCATTCGAAATTATTATTACGTGAAAATCTACATACACACCGTCAGCAGATTTCGTCACAATTGCAGGTAATCAGTGCGAAAAATCGTGAAAAATTGTTATAATTTTGGCGGGTTGAAATAAATATAAAAACAATTACCATCGACTTGAAACTTTCCAAAATTACTCAAAATGAATTCGAGATTATGATTTTGGGAAAAGCTGGATACACACCGGAACCAAATTTTGTGATACTTTTATTTGAACAGCGCATGAAATTACGAAAAATTCTAGTAATTTTAAAGGTCTCAAAAAAATATAAAAACAATTGCCGCCGACTTGAAATTTTCCAAAATTACTCAAAATTCATTCGAGATTACGGTTCTGGGAAAAGCTGGACACACACCAAAACCAAATTTTGTGATGCTTTTATTTAAACAACGCGCGGAATGATCAAAAAAATATAAAGAAAATTGTCATCGACTTAAAACTTTCCAAAAATGGTCAAAAATCGTTCGAGATTATTACTATGTAAAAAACTACATACACACCATCACCGGAATTTGTTATAATTTAATGCAATCAGTGCGAAAAATCTTAAAAAAATATAAAAACTATTGCCATCGACTTGAAACTTTCCAAAATTACTCAAAATGAATTGAGAATTAAGTTTTCGTGAAAACCTAGATGCAGTCCATCATCAAATTGTGTGATACTTTGATTTGAACAGCACATGAAATTAGGAAAAATTGTAATAATTTTAAAGGTCTCAAAAAAATATAAAAACAATTGCCGTCGACTTGAAATTTTCCAAAATTACTCAAAATTCATTCGAGATTATGATTTCGGAAAAAGATGGACACACACCAAAACCAAATTTTGTGATCCCTTTATTTGAACAGCGCTCGAAATTATGAAAAATTGTAATCATTTTAATGGTCTCAAGAAAAATTAAAAACAATTGTCGCCGACTTGAAACTTTCCAAAAATACTCAAAAACCATTCGAAATTATTATTATGTAAAAAACTACATACACACCATCACAGGAATTTGTTATAATTTAATGCAATCAGTGTGAAAAATCGTGAAAAATTGTTATAAATTTGGCGGCTTGAAATAAATATAAAAACTATTGCCATCGATTTGAAACTTTCCAAAATTACTTAAAATTGATTCGAGGTTACGATTTTGGAAAAATCTGGACACACACCAAAACCAAATTTTGTGACACTTTTATTTGAACAGCGCTCGAAATTATGAAAAATTGTAATAAGTTTCAAAAAATTAAAAAAAAAACAGTTGTAGCCGATTTTAAAGTTTCCAAAAATACTCAAAAATCATTATTATTATGTGGAAAACCAGATTTTGTCATAATTTCCGAAATTACTCAAAAATCATTGGAAATTATACGTAAGAATACAATAGTTGATCGCTCTGTTTTCGTTCCATTAATCTCTTGTGTCCTAAAATTGCGACTCGATCTTCCAAATATCAGTCGGCAATAACGATTCGGGATTAAACGGAGTGCGGTCGGGCGCGGGTTCACGGAGGGATTGCGGTTTTGAGAGAGTCCCGAAATTACGGTGCACATTTCTTGCGCCCGACATCTTTAAGAGGAGCATCTGCTGCCGAAGTCATCCGGAGCAGACGTAAACTACTCGAAACACGAGCTTTGTTATGATCATTGCATCGGACTCGGATGGCCTCTGCCAGAGAATACAAGGAAAGTTACGTAATTGCATTATGCCTTGCGCTGGCGGGGATGGGGAGGGGGGGGGGGGTTATGGAAGTTCAGAGAATTGATGCGAAAACGGATGGAATAAATGGATGTAGTTGTTCAATCATTAAAAGCTTATATTTTTCTTATGCACAGTTTCATTGATGAAATTATTAATTTAATTCTCTGACTGGATCCAAGGCCAATTTTTTTATTCTATTTAAAGCCATAAGGTTTATTGGCTGTGAATTCCTTACCAGTTTTCCGGTAAGGAAATCTTACCTTTCCCTACCTTTTCTTACCAGATTTGATTATACAGTGCGTTTTTATCAATGCATCATGGGGACGTGCAAGCAATAATTTATTATAGCTGTTAAAGCTACGCGCACACTTATCGGAATCGGACGGACGGCACGCATCGGCAAAAATTGCTTAACACAGTTGTAAACGAGTCAACGCACATTTACCGATAAATGTTTACAACTGTGTTAAGCAATTTTTGCCGATGCGTGCCGTCCGTCCGATTCTGATAAGTGTGCGCAGCATTATTTTTGGCAGTTCACACCTCCTTAAACATGAAAAAACGAATAATAACGAAAATCCCGGCGCATTCACCATAAAATCAAATCATTACTGAGCTTACTCTAGTTATCTGTAAAGCAACGGTAGGGCCTTTTATGAACTAGCTCGTTAGCAAAGAGTTAAAATATTGCATACACGCTTGCAAGCAATGAGGGCAGCACGTTATCCCCGCACAAAGTTGGAAATTTATCAGGTCGTCGCGTGTACCATCCGGAACAACATAGAGCTCCCGAAGAAGAGTTTATCGCCTCTCCGACCGATACTGTCGAGAGAGTGAAATTGATTTTCCCTGTAGCCCTTTCATGCACTCCACGGCCACGTCCCCATTATATCATTTTTAGTTTGCCCAAAAGTTCCGACGACCTTCAAAACCGGCGGCGGCGGCGGCCGTATCGACCCCGCCGCCGAAAAATATTTCCATCCCGAGAATTCACACCCTATTTACACTGATGACATCGCATTATTATGAAGAAGCAGCACACGAGTCCCAGCAGGAATAAATGTCGGAGAGAGGGAGTCAATTTCACGAGCCAGCGGATCGCGAACTTCATTAGACACGACTATCTACTTTTGTCATAATGAGCTTACCGCCATCCGAACCGAACCGAACCGAACAAAGGCGGGGAAATGGGCGAAGACGTTCTCGTTTAATGGGGTGAAATTTATACACACGGGGTAGGGAGGACTCTCGTGTTACATCGAATTATTGCTTCGTTTGCGTGTGTACCGGGATTTGAGAGGCACGTCATAAATATTCCTGGACTTTCCCGCGTAACTTTTATAGTGAAAACTTCCTTTACATAATTATTGTATTTAACTGACAAGATGAAGCATGTTTAACAAAAACTAAAACTTTTATCAACAATCTCGTACCGGTAAACTCGAGCAATATCACCAACAGTTGACTTTCCATTCAATTCTTGACAAGACAAGCTCATAAATTATTCCATTTTAAGGTGGATGCGCCGGGAATTGATTTGTTATTAATTTTTTTATTTTAAAAACTATTCGAAGTTGTTCAAGGAGGTGTGAACTTAAAGTCTGCCTGAAATTCGCATTTGAGAAAGTATTATCTGTCTATTGAGAGTGTATTGGACATAATTAATGAGCGATCCATAATTTCTGGAGTAATAATAAACGCCTAAAAATCGATTATATTAAATTTTTCTTTAAAAATCGTTTTTTTTTTGTTTCAAGTCCAAAAGACCATTATGAACACAATTTGTCTATAAAATTTTTTTCCAGGAACCGAGGTACACAAAAATACTTTTTTCGCAAATAATGCTTAAATCGACTGGGAACGTTTAAAAATCGATGAAATTAAATTTTTCTTCAAAAATCGTTTTTTTTTGTTTCAAGTCCAAAAGACCATTATGAACACAATTTGTCTATAAAATTTTTTTCCAGGAACCGAGGTACACAAAAATACTTTTCTCGCAAATAATGCTTAAATCGACTGGAAACGCCTAAAAATCGATTAAATTAAATTTTTCTTTAAAAATTTTTGTTCAAGTTTAAGAAACTATTTTGAAATACGTCTGTGTTTACCTTACTAAAAAATGCATTCTGATAGTGTAATGTAGAGAATCGAATAACATCCGTCTGCACGAGTTGAGCGAGTGTCGGGCTACACCCCCTCGGGCATCAAAAGTATCGCGCTACATCCCCTCCGCGGCCAGACTGCCTTTTTATACGCAAACAATAACATCAAACACAAAGTTGACTGATAAACGAATGTGAACAACATACCGTTAGCATTAATTTCATTACAAACTCGCGGAAAAGAATGGGAAATCAGAAGAAAAACAGAGGGCCGGGAATGTCCCATACAGACACACACACACACACACGCACCCTATATTAAATAACGCGGGCTGGGCGGGGTCGGGGCATGAAACGCTCAAAGAATTCCCGACCCCGGATTCCCCGCGAAGCAAAGCAAACGCGATTAGGGCATTAAAAAAAAAGAAGATTATTACCTCCGTTGCCGCGCCTCACTCACGTGGAAGGAGGTGCGCTCGGAAAAATTCCATTGATTTCGCAATCACTGAAAATGGGGGTGGGATCGCAATTGCTATAAAATATCCGAGCCATTAAACGGATCCGCTCTTTGTCTTTTAGGTAGAAATGGCGCGGAACGAGTTTCGTAATTTGTTTGTTTATTTACCGGGGGGCGCGATTATCTGACGGGGGTTGGATTCTCGAACTAACGGGGACGCTCTCTTTAGTTCCGCGAGAGATCGATTTTCGATTACGTACACGAGAGGAGTTTCAGCAGCGAACGAATGTTGAAACTCTTCATTGGTGAATTTGAATTTATGTTTAATTATCTTCAACGGTGAATTTGAATTTGAAGATATTTTATATTCAATTACGTATAATGGTCGTGTTTGTTGTTAGATTGCACAATATATTTTTATTTCGATATAAAGAAAACACTTAACTTTTTTATACCACTTTTATATAATAGAATAAAAGTGGTATAAAAAAGTTTTATATCGAAATTGAAAATGTACCACGAAGTGAACACCTCCAAGATTCAAGAATATATTTTTATAATAATAATAAATTTAATTACGGAATTCTCCTTTTTACAAAAATAAAACGTTACAGGTCTAAATAATCCTAAAAACTAAACCAAAATTATGATACCAGCGAGATCTTTGGTCTTGAAATATAAAAGAAACACGAATTTGTACGCTGTAAGTACTATTTTCTGTCTTCGGTGAGAAAAGTTAACTTACCGTCCAAGGTACACAAATATCTATTATTTTTACTTATAAACTTCAGCGCATTGATTTGCGCTAAAAAATCTTTCTCATAATTCTTATCTCTAGCAAAACAATTTGTACGAAAACTGAAACACACGCTGTAAATTTTATTTTCTATCTCGAGTGAGAAAAGTTCACTTACCGCATAAGATACACAAATATCTAATTTTTTTAAAAATTAAAACAGAAAACACGAATTCGTACGCGGTAACTTTCATTTTCTGTCTTCAGCGAGAACAGTTCACTTACCACCTAGAGTGCACAAACAACTATATTTTCACTTAATAACTTTATTGATTTGCTCTTGGACTACACATTTCTTACCCATAATTCTTATCTCTTACAAAACAATTTGTTCGAAAACTGAAAAGTACGCAGTAAGTTTTATTTTCTATCTCGAGTGAGAAAAGTTCACTTCCCGCATAGGATTCACAAATATCTATATTTTTTTAAATTAAAACAGAAAACACGAATTCGTACGCGGTAACTTTCATTTTCTGCCTTCAGTGAGAACAGTTCATTTACCACCTAGAGTGCACAAACATCTATATTTTTACTTAATAACTTCAGCGCATTGATTTGCTCTTGGACTACACATTTCTTAGCCATAATTCTTGCAAAACTGAAACTTTTGCAGTAAGTTTAATTTTCTGTCTTGAGTGAGAAAACTTTACTTACCGCAAAGGATACACAAATATCTATTAAAAATAAAACACGAAGTTTTATTTTCTGTCTTCAGTAAGAAAAGTTCACTTACCGCAAAGTATACACACATAACAATATTAAAAAAAAAACACTAATGTGTTCGCGATAAGTTTTATTTTCTGTCTTCAGTAAGAAAAGTTCACTTACCGCAAAGTATACACACATAACTATATTTAAAAAAAAACACTAATTTGTACGCGGTAAGTTTTATTTTCTGTCTTCAGTAAGAAAAGTTCACTTACCGCAAAGTATACACACATAACAATATTAAAAAAAAAAAACACTAATGTGTTCGCGATAAGTTTTATTTTCTGTCTTCAGTAAGAAAAGTATACACACATAACTATATTAAAAAAAAAAACACTAATTTGTACACTAATTTTATTTTCTGTTTCCACTTACCGCCTAGTGTGCACAAATATCTATACGCGGTAAGTTTTATTTTCTGTTTTCACTTACCGCCTAGTGTGCACAAATATCTATATTGACGCTTAACAACTTCAGTGCATTGATTTGCTCTTGGACTAGAAATTTCCTTCCCTGAATGTATTGAATTGTAAAACAATTTCGCGATATTTACAGTAGTGAGCAAGTAAATAGATTAAAATAAACATTTTTATTTCATCGTTACCGCGAACGTAAAAGCGAGGAAAAGAGGGGGACGTTAAAACTTTACTGCCTTTCGTGGAATCGTCGTCGTCGTCGTCCATAAACTAATCTTCGGAAAGTGAGGGGGACTCAGGTGTGGCGACAACATTAAAAAGGGGAATAAACGTACCTGAAATTTAATCGGCAAACGGCGCCCGTCGAGGTCAGGGCCGACGCGGGGATCGGGTCCTCGTACCTTCTCTGGGCCCAATCAGTGACCCGGCCGTCGGTCGTGATGACGTAATGCAAATCCCTCTCGCAGGGGCACGTGGAGAGGATCGTGACGTGAGCCTCCTCTTCCGGCTAATAATAATAATAAATGAAAAAAATTGATTAACAACACTGCAGTTACCAATAAATTGAGTTTATTTCTAACTAACGTAAGTCAATTTTGAGCGTTTGGTATCTGTGACGTCTCGTGGGGTGACTCATGGTACGGCCGAGGTAGCTGAAGTAGTAATACAGATCTCTGCAACCGACCCTACCACCTCTGCTACCTCGGCCGTACCATGAGTCACCCCGCCGAGAGCCGTCACTATCAGGTATACATTTTTTTTAACGTTGGCGTCATTGCCATCTGCCAGAACCGTTTTATATCTATTTTCATACACGAACATAAGATATAAAGCAGTATAACGTCGACGAGGTCCGAAATTGAAAACGTTTAAAAATGATATTTACAACTATCAAAAAGGACATTTTACATTAGTCAATTATTAAATTGTTAATTGCATTTTTTCAACTGTCAAAATGTACACTTTCGAACTGTCAAAAAGTACACTTTTTTACTGTCAAAACGTACACTTTTTAACTGTGAAAACGTACACTTTTTAACTGTGAAAACGTACACTTTCCAACTGTCAAAACGTACACTTTTCAACTGTCAAAAAGTACACTTTTCAACTGTCAAAAAGTACACTTTTCAACTGTCAAAAAGTACACTTTTCAACTGTCAAAACGTACACTTTCCAACTGTTAAAAATAACTCAGTTGCATTAAGTCAAAAGTACACTTTTGAACTGTCAAAGATCAGCACACTTTTTACTGTCAAAAATAACAGTTGCAGATGCATTAAGTCAAAAACTACACTTTTTAATTGTCAAAGATCACATTTTTCGACTGTCAAAAATAATTCAACTATCGATAGATTAAGTCAAAAAGTACACTTTTGAACTGTCAAAGATCACATTTTTTCGACTGTCACTAATAACTCAGTTGCCGATGCATTAAGTCAAAAAGTACACTTTATAACTGTCAAAGATCATATTTTTTCGACTGTCAAAAATAACTGAGTTGCAGATGCATTAAGTCAAAAAGTACACTTTCTAACTGTCAAAGATCACCACACTTTTTTACTGTCAAAAATAACTCTGTTGTAGATGCATTAAGTCAAAAAGTACACTTTTTAATTGTCAAAGATCACATTTTTTAGCTGTCAAAAATACCTCAGTTGAAGATGCATTAAGTCAAAAAGTACACTATTTAACTGTCAAAGATCACATTTTTCTATTGTCAAAAATAATTTCGTTGCAGATACATTAAGTCAAAAAGTACACTTTTTAACTGCCTAAGACCAGATTTTTTGACTGTCAAAAATAACTCAGTAGGAGATGTATTAAATCAAAAAGTATACTTTTTAACTCTTAAAGATAACATTTTTTCGACTGTCAAAAATAACTGAGTTGCTGATGTATTAAGTTAAAAAGTACCCTTTTTAACTGTCAAAGATCGCATTTTTCAACTGTCAAAAAAAAAACTCAGTTACAGATGCATTAATTAAGTTAAAAAAACACTTTTTAATTGTCAAAAATCACATTTTCTCATTTTCAAATATCACATTTTTCGAATGTCAAAAATAACTCAGTTATAGATGCATTAATTATGTTAAAAAACACTTTTTAACTGTCAAAAATCACATTTTCCCATTTTCAAATATCACATTTTTCGACTGTCAAAAATAACTCAGTTACAGATGCATTAATTTTGTTAAAAAATACACTTTTTAACTGTCAAAAATCACATTTTTCCAACTGTCAAAAATCACTTTTTTCCAACTGTCAAAGATCACATTTTTCGACTGTCAAAATCACTCAGTTACAGATGCATTATTTAAGACAAAAAATACACCTTTTAACTGTCAAAAATCACATTTTTCCACTGTCATAGATCACATTTTTCAACTGTCAAAAATCACTTAGTTACAGATGCATTAATTATGTCAAAAAATATACTCTTTAACTGTAAAAAATCACATTTTTCCAACTGTCAAAGATCACATTTTTCGACTGTCAAAAATAACTCAGTTACAGATGTATTAATAAGGTCAAAAAATACACTACTTAACTGTCAAAAATCACATTTTCCACTGTCATAGATCACATTTTTCAACTGTCAAAAATTACTCAGTTACAGATGCATTAATTATGTCAAAAAATATACTTTTTAACTGTCAAAAATCACATTTTTCCACTGTCAAAGAGCACATTTTCGACTGTCAAAAATGACTCAGTTGAAGATGTATTAATTAAGTTAAAAAATACACTTTTTAAGTGCCAAAAATCACATTTTTCCAACTGTCAAAAATTACATTTTTCCAACTGTCAAAGATCACATTTTTCGACTGTCAAAATTAACTCAGTTACAGATGCATTAATTAAGTAAAAAAATACACTTTTTAACTGTCAAAAATCACATTTTTCCACTGTCATAGATCACATTTTTCAACTGTCAAAAATCACTCAGTTACAGATGCATTAATTATGTCAAAAAATATACTTTTTAACTGTCAAAAATCACATTTTAAACTGTCAAAGATTACATTTTTCGACTGTCAAAGAGCACATTTTCGACTGTCAAAAATCACATAGTTACAGATGCAATAATTAAGTTAAAAAATACACTTTTTTACTGTCAAAAATCACATTTTTTTTAAACTGTCAAAGATCATATTTTTCGACTGTCAAAAATAACTCGGTTGCAGATGCATTAATTCAGTCAAAAAATTACCTTTTTAACTGTCAAAAATCACTCGGTTGCTAATGCATTAATTCATTAAAAAAAAACTTTTTAACTGTCAAAAATTGCATTTTTCCACTGTCAAAGATAATATTTTTCGACTGTCAAAAATAACTCAAATGCAGATGCATTAATTCAGTCAAAAATTAACTTTTTCACTGTCAAAAATCACATGTTTCCACTGTCAAAGATCACATTTTTCGACTGTCAAAAATAACTCAGTTAATTATGTCAAAAAGTACAGTTTTTAACTGTCAAACATCACATTTTTCCACTGTCATAGATCACATTTTTCAACTGTCAAAAATCACTCAGTTGCTGATGCATTATTTATGTCAAAAATATACTTTTTAACTGTCAAAAATCACATTTTTTAAACTGTCAAAGATCACATTTCTCGACTGTCAAAAATCACGCGGTTACAGATGCATTAATTAAGTCAAAAAATACACTTTTTAACTGTCAAAAATCACATTTTGTAAACTGTCAAAGATCACATTTTTCGGCTGTCAAAAATAACTTAGTTAATTAAGTTAAAAAGTACAGTTTTTATCTGTCAAATAACACATTTTTTCACTGTCAAAGATCACATTTTTCGACTGTCAAAAATAGCTCAGTTACAGATGCATTAATTAAGTTAAAACAATACACTTTTTAACTGTCAAAAATCACATTTTTCCACTGTCAAAGAGCACATTTTCGACTGTCAAAAATCACACAGTTACAGATGCATTAATTAAGTTAAAAAATACACGTTTTAACTGTCAAAAATCATATTATTTCACTGTCAAAGATCCCATTTTTCGACAGTCAAAAATATTTAAAAATAAATAAAACCGTCAATGATCACATTTTTCGGCTGTCAAAAATATTTAAAAATAAATAAAACTGTCAAAGGTCACATTTTTCGACTGTCAAAAATAATTACGTTACAGATGCAATAATTAAGTTAAAAATACACGTTTTAACTGTCAAAAATCACATGTTTTCACTGTCAAAGATCACATTTTTCGACTGTCAAAAATATTTAAAAATAAATAAAACTGTCAAAGATCACATTTTTCGACCGTCAAAAATAATACAGTTGTAGACGCATTAATTAAGTCCAAAAATACACTTACTAACTGTCATAGATCACTTTTTTTTTACTGTCAAAGATCACATTTTTCGACTGTGAAAAATATTTAAAAATAAATAAAACTGTTAAAGATCACATTTTTTTTCGACTGTCAAAAATAACTCAGTTACAGATGCATTAATTAAGTCAAAAAACACACTTCCTAACTGTCAAAAACCACGTTTGCACGGTTAAAGATTACATTTTTCGACGTCAAAAATAACTCGGTTACAGATGCATTCATTAAGTCAAATAAAACACTTTCAAGTTTCAAAGATCACATTTTTTCAAAGTCAAAGATGTTTTCAATTTTTCGACTGCCAAAAATAACTCAGTTACAGATGTAACAAACAAAAAACACTTCCTAACTGTCAAAAATCTCAACTTTTTATGTTTGCAGATGCATCGAGTCAAAAAGTTCCCTGTCTTAAACGAAACACTTGCATTTGCATTAAATAATTCATTTTATTGATTTACATACGTGTTAAATATTTATGTGCACAGTCTATTCATATATCAATTTGATTGAAGGTTTGTTTTTACCTGAAGGGTGTGTTCGACACCCTCGATCAGCAGATAGCAATCCGAAGACGAATTCCATTTGTGTATCGGCTCCCTGGCCAAAACGTAATGGCTCTCGATCTCCTTGCTCTCCACCGACACCAATTCCGCCTGAAATTAGAAACCAAAAACTTATTCACGACCGTGTTGTGAACGAATAAAATTATCAAGTGGCTGGAGCGAGTGTAACCGATAAACCAACAGCAGCGCAAACAACACATCTTCGTACACTTCAGTGTCCTCCAGGTTAGGTCATGCGTTCGATTCTTCGCCAACTCCCGATACTAGAAAGAGGAAAAAAACGCAGCGACAGCGCAGGGCGTAATTTTCGTGCAGAGAGCAGACGATTTCAAATTGTGGCGCCCGACGCGGGGCCTGTGGTCACCACCGCACTCTAAACTCTATTTTTGTGTAGTAGAATAAATCAATCTTATCTAATTAAACTAACTTAGAATAAGTACCACTAACCTAGTCTAAATAAGCTCTTTGATATGTCATACCTGCATTTTTATTAATTTTACCCATGAATATATACGTTTATCTTGGAAATAAAAACTACTACACAGCACACGAACGCAACCCGAATCGTGGCGCCCAACGCGGGGCACGTAGACACCGCCGCACTCGAACGGATTAACGTTTTGAAACTCTATTTGTATGTATTAAAATAAGGCAGTATTACTCGTATAGTATTTAAGGTTCTAATAAGTGTACACGACCAGAAACTTCTTTCAATTTCAACGTCGCACGGACTGTTATTCATCGCATCGCATCGCATCCTCTGCAAATACGTACTTTACGTAATACGTACGTACGTACGTAAAGTACCTTAAATTATAAGTTTATTTCACTAACTAATTCGAACTAGTAAGTAGCAATGAAGATAGACTCTATGTATTTAAAATCTTACAGCTGAATCGTGCAATAAATAAATCAAATTTTATGCAGACGACACTTAACATGTTGATAGTGCTCTTAACGTCATAAATCCGAAGTTCTTCCAGAAGGTAAAAACGCCTGCATCGTCTCCACATTCATCTTCGACTTAACAATTTACGACCTCGACATTTACGTTAAATTCAAAAATATTATACGGCACAAACATGACATAATTCCACGGACCGACGGCGGCCGTAAAGTAAATCGCATTAGTGTCCCGCATGCTGCACACATCCTCTGGAGCGGCAGCAGCACTAGAGGTATTAGTGTATTGGAGAATTTCCTAATTGCACATAAATCACGCGGCGAGGCAACAATGGTCGAAAGAAATTAAGAAGGATGGCCGGCAAGAGGGAAACAATGCCGCGGGCGCGCAACCGGGATTAATTAGTAAACATTTTTTTGGGGAGGGGGCGGGGGATAATTAATCCGGAAGCTGCGTTTGTTTTCTTCTTTTAATGGGACGTGTTTAGTAATTAGATGATTAATTTGAGGGTGGTGTAAATGAAGAGAAAAATGAGAGAGATGTAATTTACACGATTGATGCGTTAAACAACATCAATAAAACGAGTTAAAGTGCTCAAAATCTTCAAAAATTCATATCTCCATTGAAAATTGTTGGATTTACAAAAACCGAATTGATTTTGAATTAGCTATACTTTAGCCATTGAGGATGATTTTTTATAGAATTTTGTCTGCGCGTTTTATATTTTTTCTGCGATGTTTTCATTCAAGTGCTCAAAAAAATATAACTAAAATTTTTAAAAATTTATATCTTTATTGAAAATTGTTGGATTTACAAAAACCGAATTGATTTTGAATTAGGTATACTACTTCGACCATTGAGGATGATTTTTATGGAATTTTATCTGCGCGTTTTATATTTTTCCTGCGATGTTTTTCATTCAAGTACTCAAAAAATTAAAACTAAAATTTTCAAAAATTCATATCTCTATTGAAAATTGTCGGATTTACAAAAACCGAATTAATTTTGAGTTAGGTATACTTTGGCCATTAAGGATGATTTTTCATGGAATTTTGTCTGTGCGTTTTATATTTTTTTTTGCGATGTTTTTCATTCAAGTGCTCAAAAAATTAAAACTAAAATCTTCAAAAATTCATATCTCAATTAAAAATTGTTGGATTTACAAAAACTGAATTGATTTTGAATTAGCTATACTTCGGCCATTGAGGATGATTTTTTATAGAATTTTGTCTGCGCGTTTTATATATTTTTTGCGATGTTTTTCATTCAAGTGCTCAAAAAAATAAAACTAAAATCTTCAAAAATTCATATCTCAATTAAAAATTGTTGGATTTACAAAAACTGAATTGATTTTGAATTAGCTATACTTCGGCCATTGAGAATGATTTTTTATGAAATTTTGTCTGCGCGTTTTATATTTTTTGCGATGTTTTCATTCAAGTGCACTAAAAAATAAAACTAAAATTTTCAAAAATTCATATCTCAATTAAAAATTGTTGGATTTACAAAAACCGAATTGATTTTGAATAAGCGATACTTCGGCCATTAAGGATATTTTTTATGAAATTTTGTCTGCGCGTTTTATATTTTTCTGCGATGTTTTCATTCAAGTGCTCAAAAAATAAAACTAAAATCTTCAAAAATTCATATCTTTATTGAAAATTGTTGGATTTACAAAAACCAAATTGATTTTGAATTAGCTATACTTCGGCCATTGAGGATGATTTTTTATGGAATTTTGTCTGCGCGTTTTATATTTTTTTTTGCGATATTTTTATTCAAGTGATCAAAAAAATAAAACTAAAATTTTCAAAAATTCATATCTTTATTGAAAATTGTTGGATTTACAAAAACCGAATTGATTTTAAATAATCAATACTTCAGCCATTGAGGATGATTTTTTATGGAATTTTATCTGCGCGTTTTATATTTTTTCTGCGATGTTTTCACTCAAGCGCTCAAAAAAATAAAACTAAAATCTTCAAAAATTCATATCTCGATTAAAAATGGTTGGATTTACAAAAACTGAATTGATTTTGAATTAGCTATACTTCAGCCATTGAGGATGATTTTTTATGGAATTTTGTCTGCGCGTTTTATATTTTTTTTGCAATGTTTTTCATTCAAGTGCTCAAAAAAATAAAACTAAAATTTTCAAAAATTCATATCTTTATTGAAAATTGTTGGATTTACAAAAACCGAATTGATTTTAAATTAGCTATACTTCGGCCATTGAGGATAATTTTTTATGGAATTTTGTCTGCGCGTTTTATATTTTTCCTGCGATGTTTTTCATTCAAGTACTCAAAAAATTAAAACTAAAATTTTCAAAAATTCATATCTCTATTGAAAATTGTTGGATTTACAAAAACCGAATTGATTTTTAATTAGCGATACTTCGGCCATTGAGGATGATTTTTTATAGAATTTTGTCTGCGCGTTTTATATTTTTTTGCGATGTTTTTATTCAAGTGCTCAAAAAAATAAAACTAAAATCTTCAAAAATTCATATCTCGATTAAAAATTGTTGGATTTACAAAAACTGGATTGATTTTGAATTAGCTATACTTCAGCCATTGAGGATGTTTTTTTATGGAATTTTGTCTGCGCGTTTTATATTTTTTCTGCGATGTTTTTCATTCAAGTGCTCAAAAAAAAAACTAAAATCTTCAAAAATTCATATCTCTATTGAAAATTGTTGGATTTATAAAGCCGAATTGATTTTGAATTAGGTATACTTCAGCCATTGAGGATGATTTTTTATAGAATTTTGTCTGTGCGTTTTATATTTTTTTTGCGATGTTTTCATTTAAGTGCTCAAAAAATAAAACTAAAATCTTCAAAAATTAATATCTCTATTGAAAATTGTTGGATTTACAAAAACCGAATTTATTTTGAATTAGATATACTTCGGCCATTGAGGATAATTTTTTATTGAATTTTGTCTGCGCGTTTTATTTTTTTTCTGCGATGTTTTCATACAAGTGCTCAAAAAAATCAAACTAAAATTTTCAAAAATTCATATCTTTATTGAAAATTGTTGGATTTACAAAAACTTAATTGATTTTGAATAAGCTATACGTCGGCTATTGAGGATGATTTTTTATAGAATTTTGTCTGCGCGTTTTATATTTTTTTTGCGATGTTTTCCTTCAAGTGCTCAAAAAAATAAAACTAAAATTTTCAAAAATTCATATCTTTATTGAAAATTGTTGGATTTACAAAAACCGAATTGATTTTGAATTAGGTATACTTCAGCCATTGAGGATGATTTTTTATAGAATTTTGTCTGTGCGTTTTATATTTTTTTTGCGATGTTTTCATTTAAGTGCTCAAAAAAATAAAACTAAAATCTTCAAAAATAAATATCTCTATTGAAAATTGTTGGATTTACAAAAACCGAATTTATTTTGAATTAGATATACTTCGGCCATTGAGGATAATTTTTTATTGAATTTTGTCTGCGCGTTTTATTTTTTTTCTGCGATGTTTTCATACAAGTGCTCAAAAAAATAAAACTAAAATTTTCAAAAATTCATATCTTTATTGAAAATTGTTGGATTTACAAAAACCTAATTGATTTTGAATAAGCTATACGTCGGCTATTGAGGATGATTTTTTATAGAATTTTGTCTGCGCGTTTTATATTTTTTTGCGATGTTTTCCTTCAAGTGCTCAAAGAAATAAAACTAAAATTTTCAAAAATTCATATCTTTATTGAAAATAGTTGGATTTACAAAAACCGAATTGATTTTGAATTAGGTATACTTCAGCCATTGAGGATGATTTTTTATAGAATTTTTTCTGGGCGTTTTATATTTTTTTCTGCGATGTTTTCATTCAAGTGCTCAAAAAATGAAAACTAAAATTTTCAAAAATTCATATCTCGATTAAAAATTGTTGGATTTACAAAAACCGAATTGATTTTGAATTAGCTATACTTCGGCCATTGAGGATGATTTTTTATGGAATTTTGTCTGCGCGTTTTATATTTTTTCTATCTTCGTACATACAGAAACGTAATTCTGGAGCAATTTGTAATTTCTCCGAATTAATGATTCGTCGCGATAAAGGGCTTGAGTGGCGGTGGTGCACACGCTTTACATCTGTTATTAATTGTCGCTTTCGAATTGAGTCGTCTATTTGTAAATGGGGCAAAACTCGCGCTAATTGTTCTCTCGGCTCTTCGCTAGATTGCGCCCCTCCGCGAATTATCATATTCGAATTTTCCCGTGATTAATAACTCTCAATTAACTCGCGGGGAAAGTGCTAAATCAGATGCTTACTGGTAATTTCTCATCCGGCATTGAAATCATTATTCGCGCGACCTGATGCCTTAAATCACGCCCGATCCCTCATTCAAAATTATTAAAACGAACAAAGGCGAAAGAGCGATTTCCCTTTTGGAAAAGTGTGAATAGCGAAAGGATTTTATAAACGCCTTGTAATGAATCAAACATTGATCTGAAGTTGAAATAAATGGCTACAGAGTAATATCTGTATTAATTCTGGTTTTTTTGTTACTTGAATTTTTCATACTGCTTTTCTTACTTTATCTTAGATTTTTCCGGTAACAAACTTAGCGGAATAGAGCTCACAACATGTGCAATATCGCACGGTGTACTTATGAAATCACTGCCGTTGCTATTTTCACTGTTTCACTCATAATTATTTGTTGAAATAGCAATTTTATCAATGTCGCACAATCAACTGACGTTTACTGTCATAAACGTCAGTTTTGTTTCCATTTACCCGCCCCCTGGATACGAGTGCGTCCAACGTTCGCCATCTCGTGATAACGCGAAATAATGACATATGGTTGACATTTATGTATATTTAGCAGTTGTGTTTGAGTTTTTCTGCAAAACGGTCATGGAAAAAATATTGCGTGTAATTTCGTGCGCAAAGTGTGTGTTTGTCGATTTTGGATAGATTGCCAGAACGGCGCGGCAACTGTCTATCTCGTCGTTATGTAAACAACAGCTTTTAACACTTGACACGGAAACAATTTTTTTTAACGTTATAAATACCAGCGTCACGTGAAATACCTTTGTGGTGGTTTCGACTACAAATTAAATAGATATTTTGTTGGGAGAATTAATTACCGCCGCTAGATGGTTACAACTGTAATTTGCACGTGCATAAAACAGGTCGGCGTGCAATTTAGATTAGTTTAAAACTCGTTAATCTGGCTGGAGGGCTGTTCGGAACTATTGTTATTATTTCGAATTAATTCGGAGGGAGTGCCTTTGTTATACGGGGCTTTTCGAATGTAAATGTTGCTTTTTACTTGTCCGCATGTGTGTACACCGGCTGAAATAGTGGACTTTACTTTTGAATTAGATAATGTACTACTTGTACAGTGGAAGTGGAAATGTTAACTAATCTGGTGAAATTTGTTTACTTCACAAAGAAGTGTAATTCATCTAATTTTGGTTTTAAAATCCTGTTATATGAATTTAAGAAAAAGTTTTTTATTCATAAGACTACACGTACAAATTTAATTATTTTTCAGCTTCAAGGCGCTTCAGAAAATATATTTGCTCAACCAGATATGTCAATCTTAAACCCGTGACGGGTTCGCAAAGAAAATTCGACAATGGAAAAAATCGAAAAAATCAAGTTTTTTAAAAATCATTTTTCAGACTTTGATCGGCCGTAGCGGCCAAACGAAAACTCCAAATTAAAACTCGAAAATGGAAAAAATCGAAAAAATCAATTTTTTTAATAATCATTTTTTAGACTTTGATCGGCCGTAGCGGCTAAACGAAAACTCCAAATTGAACGCGGTTTTCAAATCTGTGCTCCTCGTGTGCCAATTAGTCGGATTCAATTAAATTTGGCGATTTTTAATTTTTGACGAAAACATGAAAATCTACCCAAGGGTACCCCCTTCTAACTTTTTCTCAAAAATTGGCTTTGGAATCATTTCCTAAAGAAACCACTGGTCAAATTGAACGCGGTTTGCAATTCTGAGCTCCTCATACGTCAATTAGTCGGATTAAAGATTTTTAATTTTTGATGAAAACACGAAAAAAAGACATGAGTAAACCCCTTGAAAATTTGTTAAAAAATGCAACTTTCTTAATAATCATCGTAGACTATTGAATTTAACTTTTTTTTCATCAGAAAGACGTGAGAAATTGATTGCCGTTGAAAAATTTCAGCTAACTTCAATGGCAAAAAAAATAGTCAGTCACAGTGAACATTTTTGAAAATTTACGAAAATAATTGATTTTTCAGACTTTGATCGGCCGTAGCGGCCAAACGAAAACTCCAAATTGAACGCGGTTTTCAAATCTGTGCCCCTCGTGTGCCAATTAGTCGGATTCAATTAAATTTGGCGATTTTTAATTTTTGACGAAAACTTGAAAATCTACCCAAGGGTACCCCCTTCTAACTTTTTCTCAAAAATTGGCTTTGGAATCATTTCCTAAAGAAACCACTGGTCAAATTGAACGCGGTTTGCAAATCTGAGCTCCTCGCACGTCAATTAGTTGGATTAGAGATTTTTAATTTTTGATGAAAACACGAAAAAAAGACGTGAGTAAACCCCTTGGAAATTTGTTAAAAAATGCAACTTTCTTAATAATCATCGTAGACTATTGAATTTAACTTTTTTTTCATCAGAAAGACGAGAGAAATTGATTGATGTTAAAAAATTTCAGCTAACTTCAATAGCAAAAAAATTAGTCAGTCACAGTGAACATTTTAGAAAATTTACAAAAATAATTGATTTTTCAGACTTTGATCGGCCGTAGCGGCTAAACGAAAACTCCAAATTGAACGCGGTTTTCAAATCTGTGCCCCTCGTGTGCCAATTAGTCGGATTCAATTAAATTTGGCGATTTTTAATTTTTGACGAAAACTTGAAAATCTACCCAAGGGTACCCCCTTCTAACTTTTTCTCAAAAATTGGCTTTGGAATAATTTCCTGAAGAAACCACTGGTTCGATTCCGGGTTTCTACACACCACTGGAAAGATCTCTTCAAGACGCTTCGAAAAATGTATTTTCCCAAGAACAAATGTCAAATTACAGCCCGTGACGCGTCAGCAAAAAAACTCGAAAATGGAAAAAATCGAAAAAATGAACTTTTTTTAATAATCATCGTAGACTATTGAAGTATACCTTTTTTTTCATCAAAAAGATGAGAGAAATTGATTGCCGTTAAAAAATTTCAGCTAACTTCAATGGCAAAAAAATTAGTCAGTCACAGTGAACATTTTTGAAAATTTACGAAAATAATTGATTTTTCAGACTTTGATCGGCCGTAGCGGCCAAACGAAAACTCCAAATTGAACGCGGTTTGCAAATCTGAGCTCCTCGTACGTCAATTAGTCGGATTAGAGATTTTGAATTTTTGACGAAAACACGAAAAAAATACATGAGTAAACCCCTTGGAAATTTGTTAAAAAATGCAACTTTCTTAATAATCATCGTAGACTATTGAAGTATACCTTCTTTTTCATCAGAAAAACGAAAGAAATCGATTGCTGTTAAAAAATTTCAGCTAACTTCAATGGCAAAAAAAATAGTCAGTCACAGTGAACATTTTAGAAAATTTACAAAAATAATTGATTTTTCAGACTTTGATCGGCCGTAGCGGCCAAACGAAAACTCCAAATTGAACGCGGTTTTCAAATCCGTGCTCCTCGTGTGCCAATTAGTTGGATTCAATTAAATTTGGCGATTTTTAATTTTTGACGAAAACATGAAAATCTACCCAAGGGTACCCCCTTCTAACTTTTTCTCAAAAATTGGCTTTGGAATAATTTCCTGAAGAAACCACTGGTTCGATTCCGGGTTTCTACACACCACTGGAAAGATCTCTTCAAGACGCTTCGAAAAATGTATTTTCCCAAGAACAAATGTCAAATTGAAGCCCGTGACGCGTCAGCAAAAAAACTCGAAAATGGAAAAAATCGAAAAAATGAACTTTTTTTAATAATCATCGTAGACTATTGAAGTATACCTTTTTTTTCATCAAAAAGATGAGAGAAATTGATTGCCGTTAAAAAATTTCAGCTAACTTCAATAGCAAAAAAATTAGTCAGTCACGGTGAACATTTTAGAAAATTTACAAAAATAATTGATTTTTCAGATTTTGATCGGCCGTAGCGGCTAAACGAAAACTCCAAATTGAACGCGGTTTTCAAATCTGTGTTCCTCGTGTGCCAATTAGTCGGATTCAAGTAAAATTGCCGATTTTTAATTTTTGACGAAAACTTGAAAATCTACCCAAGGGTACCCCCTTCTAACTTTTTCTAAAAAATTGGCTTTGAAATCATTTCCTTAAGAAACCACTGGTTCGATTCCGGGTTTCTATACATCACTGGAAAGATCTCTTCAAGACGCTTAAGAAAATGTACTTGCGCAACCACAAATGTTAATTTTAAGCTCGTGAAGTGTTCGCAAAAAAAACTCAAAAAAGAAAAAAATCGAAAAAATCAATTTTCTTAATAATCATCGTAGACCTTTATGTAATAACATTTTCTTCGTCAGAAAAACGAGAATAATCAATTGACGTTACAAAATTTTATCTACAAAAATTTAAAAAAAAAAATGTACTAATGTACAAAATTAATAATTTTTTAGACATACGAAGCAGTTATTTTTGATATATTTTATCATCATCGCATTACCAAAGCCCGTACCTAGCATAACAAGTAAAAAAAAATTGTGTCACCTCTCTCGAAACATTCCCATTTCACACTTGTGAGTGCACTTCGATCGCCATGGCAACAGATCAAAAACACATTACCGCTAATGAATATTAATAACCGCGAGTGGTTCAACGTTATATCGTTTAGTTATCAGGAATTAATGATTCAATAGTTACGTTAATTGCGAGCGGCGCAATCGTAATCCCCGCCGAATTAAAGTGTTATCGCCGTTATTTCCCCGATTATTGCGCAAGCAAATCGTCATTTAATAATTAAACCGTGTTGAAATTAATCGCGCTCACGTGTCGGTGACGTAATTAAATCCGCATGTGCATCGAATGTATTTCAAACATCATTATCGAGCGTGAATTGTTACAATTTTAATACCGGTGTTATGTCAATTTAAGCCAAGGATATATTAACTCATGGCCTACTAGAATGTATTTTCAGCCAATCAGAGGGAAGGAAATGCATAGCAGGATGTGTGTCACCGCGATGATAAAAAAACAAAGGTGGCGGTGATATTTTGTTGTGGTCCTGTCAGAATTTTAAACGTCAAAATGGACTAAATTATTGGGATGCAGTTTCTAGCAGTGAAATCAGTGAAATGGTGAAAAATACGACGCCCAGAAACACCGCGAGGAATAAAGAGTTGCAGTGCCGATAGTTTACGTAGTGTTTGTGCTGCAGGAAACTACAAAACGAATTAAAACATTGCAATATGTGAGTTGTGATCAAGATTATAAAATTTTATGCGTTATATTTTCTCACTAAATATAACTCGTGGTACGATTAATAACCGATGATATTTTGGTGTTGAAACCGAGGTGCAGATTCAACGAGTGCGTAACACGAGTTGAATGTGTTGCTTCAACGGTAATAATAATCATATTACTCGTTGTATTAGAGTTATTTATTTTTTATTTGTTAATTGTAAAATTTCCCTGTAATTGGAATATTTTTTTGTTCTGTTGGGAAATAAACTTATTATTATTACGGTTGAATCCATGATCGAAATTTTATAACATCGAACTTACAGTTTGTTCGGTAATTGCGCAATTTGCGATGGTTTTATGTGCAAGTGCAGAAAAAAAAAGTACGTGGGGAAAATGTGTAGTCGATCGTGGGGACATCAATCAACCGGATCTCTCTCTCTCTCTCTCTCTATGTGTGTGTGTGAAAATCCCGTGCTTTTGGTGGACAGGGGGAATTTTTCATCCGCCGAGGGAGGATTACTCGGTTCTTTTTTTTAAGGGCGTTTACACAAAAGGGAGAAAAATCGCGATGATTTTGTTACCTGCAGGGCAATGACGTCGCTGTCTGCCATAATGGCGGGGACCACGAAGGTCCCCTCGCCGTTCGTTATTTCGATGTCCTGGCTGTAAATCGAAGTCGTGTTGTCGTAGACTTTGACGCGGACGCGTACGGATTTTTCAGTACTCATTGCTTCCACCTGAAAATAAATTAAAAAAAAAACAGTTTACATATTATTATTATTATTATTATTATATTTCCAACACTTATAATAATAGGTTGTATCGTGTGAGGCATAAAATTTTGTTTCAGAGTTGGCTGTGAGATACATGAGGTATGTCGCTTATAATTACGTCATGAGACTTGAATTAGATTTAAAAAAATGGTGATGTGACCATCATGTTACTTTCTCCGACTTGATGGTATCATTTATATTTGCGGTTTCATGGTTGATTTTCAAATTAAATCATATTTTAAATGTACATCGAGCGTTTTGTAGACTCGAATGAAACTGACGTTTAAAACGTCAAAATTATGAAAGATGATAACAACAAATCATACTGATTCAAATAATCTTAAATTAGTTTATTCGAAAACTAAAAAAAAAAACTTTTAATAGATTCTTAAAAAAAGTCCCAAAAATAAGTCTTGATAAATCCTGAAAAAGTCCCGAAAACGATTTCTGAAAAAAAAACCTGAAAGAGACCTGGTTATAAAGTTCTAAAGATAAATAAAATAAATCAGTCCTGAAAAAACCTGATTAAAAAGTCCTAATAAAAAGTCCAGAAACAGAGTCCGAAAAAAGTGCTCTGACAAAGAAATATCCTGAAAAACAGATCCTTGAAAAAAATCGAGAAAACAAAGTCCTAAAAAAGTCACGAAAAAAGCCTTAGAAAAGTCGTCGAAAAAGGCCTCAGAAAAGAGTTCTTGCAAAAGTTCTGAAAAAAGACCAATAAGAGTCTTCCAAAGGCCCCAAACAAAAACTTTTTAAAATAACGTCTTAAATAAAGAGTACTGGAAAAAATCTGCAAAAGAAAAGTCCTGAAACAAAGGTCCTGAAAAAACGTCGTTAAAAATAGTTCTAGAAATAAAGTCTTGAAAATAGTTTTGAAAAAATTGTAATGCAAAAAAAAACAAAAAGAGTCTTGCAAAAAGCCTTAGAAAAGACGTGAAAAAAAATAATCCTGATAAAAAATCACAAAAAGTTCCTGAACAAAAAGTTTTTAAAATAAAGTCTTGAAAAGGGTCCTCGAAAAAAATTCTAAAAAGAAATGTGCTGAAAAAACATCGTTAAAGAAGAGTCGTGAAAATATAATCTTGAAGAAAAGTCCTGCAAAATAAGTCCTAGAAAAAAGTTCTTAAAAAAGACCTAAAAAAATGGTGATGTGGCCATCATGTTACTTTCTTCGACGTTTTTTTTAAAACGTCAAAATTATGAAAAATTATACTTCAATTTTTATCTTCGACTCGAAACCGGAATTTTTCGAAAATTCGTAACTCTCGAAAACCGCAGTATTTTAACAAATAAAATTTCCTTTAAAAGAATGGCTTTTTCTGAATTGAGATTAGTTTTTGTAAATTTCTTTATATACCCGTTTCATTTTTTTTTTTTAACAAATAAAATTTCCTTTAAAAGAATGGCTTTTTCTGAATGGAGATTAGTTTTTGTAAATTTCTTTATATACCCGTTTCATTTTTTTTTGTCAATTTTTATCCCTAACGCGAAACCACTTTTTTTTAATTGTCAGATTTTCACAAACGAAACTTGTTTTTGATGAATACGCGTTTTTACAATTGAATTTAATTTTTGTGACGTTTAATTTTTTTAACTAGAAACCAAAAATTTTCAAAAATTCATAACTCTTATAAAAATTGTCGAATTTTTACAAACTAAACTTATTTTGATAAATACGCATTTTTCCAGTTCAGATTAATTTTTGTGAATTTTTTTATGAACGTTTAATATTTTTTTTCGATTTTTCTTCTAAACTAGAAACTATTTTTTTTTTTAAATCATAACTCTTATAAAAAATGTCGAATTTTTACAAACGCGTTTTTACAATTGAATTTAATTTTTGTGATTTTTTTATAGACGTTTAATATTTTTTTTTCGATTTTTTTCTCCTAAACTAGAAACCAAAAATTTTCAAAAATTCATAACTCTAGTAAAAATTGTCGGATTTTTACAAACTAAACTTGTTTCGATAAATCCGCATTTTGACAGTTCAGTTAAATTTTTGTGAATTTTTTTATAAACGTTTCATATTTTTTTTAAATTTTTATTCTCGACTCGAAACCAACATTTTTCAAAAATTCATAACTCCTATAAAAATTACAAAATGACAAACGAAACCTGTTTTTGATGAATACGCGTTTTTACAATTGAATTTAATTTTTGTGAATTTTTTTTATAGACGTTTAATTTTTTTAACTAGAAACCAAAAATTTTCAAAAATTCATAACTCTTATAAAAATTATCGAATTTTTACAAACTAAACTTATTTTGATAAATACGCATTTTTCCAGTTCAGATTAATTTTTGTGAATTTTTTTATGAACGTTTAATATTTTTTTTTTTCGATTTTTCTTCTAAACTGGAAACTAATTTTTTTTTTAATTCATAACTCTTGTAAAAAATGTCGAATTTTTACAAACGCGTTTTTACAATTGAATTTAATTTTTGTGACTTTTTTATAGATTTTTTTCTCCTAAACTAGAAACCAAACATTTTCAAAAATTCATAACTCTTGTAAAACTTGTCGGATTTTTACAAACTAAACTTGTTTCGATAAATCCGCATTTTGACAGTTCAGTTTAATTTTTGTGAATTTTTTTATAAACGTTTCATTTTTTTTTTCACTTTTATTCTCGACTTTTTGAAATAAAGGCATTTTCTGTGTTTTATATAATTTTTGTGCATTTTTTAAATAGACATTTCATATTGTTTTTCGACTTTTCTCCCAAACTCGAAACCTAAATGATGATGTGGCCATCATGTTACTTTCTCCGACTTTATATTCACGTTTTCATGGGTTTATTTTCAATTGAAATCATATTTTAAATGTACATCGAGCGTTGTGTAAACTCGGATGAAACTGACGTTTAAAACGTCAAAATCATGAAACATGGAAAAATTATACTTCAAATTCAAAAACTCAGTTTACTCAAAAACTAACGAGATTTCGAAAAAAACTTATTTTTTAAAAGTTGCTCATCACACAAATTTGCTGTAACTATTATCGTTTCATAATTATAAACCAAAAATTAGAAAAAAATTCATAATTTTTTTTCTCGAATAGCAATGATTTTATGAAAAATATTTTCAAGCAAAAGATGTTCATTTCTTTGTTGTCTTCAATGTTTGTTTAAATTTTTTGTGATATTTTTCATATTTAAGAAATTATTGGCAAAAAAAAAAACAGTTAAGGTAAACAGACACAGACACAGACACAGACACAGACACAGACACAGACACAGACACAGACACAGACACAATTTTTTTTTCCAGAAATTGTTGAAATGGCATCTAGGGACCCCAAAACGGATATTTCCGTAATTTTTTTTTTTTTTTTAAATACACAATACTTTCTCGTACTTCGTAATGGTGAAAGTAAAAATGAATTAATCTCAGACATGACTGCCATGTTTCTCTCTCTCGGGCATGGCCAACTCAGAAAAAAATTCTGAGGCTCACACCTTATAACAAAAATTCACGTACTGTGGATTTTACAAAAATTTTTTCGTAAGACGGTATTATATTTTCAGCTGGGCAGAAAGACCGATGGTTGATAGCCCAGAGAGACTAACACCCATCAGTTATTTATGTATTAAAATGTTATGTATGACTATTTATTTGAATAAAGATCTTGATGGATGTATTTTCAGCTGTGTAAACGTTTGTACCATTTGAAAGATCGTTTACACAGCCGAAAATATAATACCAGGGTCATGTCAATTTAAGCCAGGGTTATATTTATTACCACCTTTGCTAAGTTCACCCATTGTCCCCGTTTACCATTTGAAAGATCGTTTATACAGTCGAAAATATAACACCAGTGTTATGTCAATTTAAGCCAGGGTTATATTGATTGCCACCTTTGTTAAGTTCACCCATTCTCCCCGTTTACCATTGGAAAGAACGTTTACACAGCCGAAAATATAATACCAGTGTTATGTCAATTTAAGCCAGGGTTATATTTATTACCACCTTTGTTAAGTTGACCCATTGTCCCCGTTAACCATTTGAAAGATCGTTTACACAGCCGAAAATATAACACCAGTGTCATGTCAATATTTATTACCACTGGTAAAGTACTAATTGATATAAACTCACCTTTCCTGAGAATGGCAGTCCAGGTTTGTACCTCCTGCGCATTTCCCTGCCGAAGCGAAGTTCGACGTAGTGTTCTTCAGCGGCGGCCACATCGGGTAAACCGCTCGCGGCGCCCGGGGCGACCTCTATGGGCGCGGAAAATTCGTTCATTTCCACTTCGACGTGGATTAGCCATCGTCCCGAACGCACGTATTCGGAGAAGGGCAGATCGAAAGCTTTCACTCCTGTAACGCAGATGTCAACGCATTGAAAATTTTAGGCAATCGGAAATTCTTACCTTCGTCCAATGGTACTTGATCCCAGAAGGCGACTTTCGTACCGGCCGGGTCTTTCACGCTGACCGTGCCGATGGCTCCGGCTGCGATCTGGAGGTCGTGATCGAGCGCCAACACCCAAAAGGATACTGAAAATGTAAATACAGAGTAATGAGAGGGACACAGAAATGTGAAATGTATACACTAAAAAATTTCTATTGTAAAAAATTTCAATGCTACTTTTTTTAGAGAGAGAATAGTCTTGAAATAATAAATGCCGGAAAAAGTTTAAGATGAAATTCGAGATGTATATTTTATGTACGTACCTGAAATATCTAAATCTAAAAAAGTAGGCTGAAAGACAATTGACTGTTAAGGTCATGTATTGACATTTATTGAGGCACTTTTACAAATAACCTCAACAGTCAATTATCTTTCAGCCTACTTACTTTTACAGATTTAGACATTTCACGTACATAAAATATACATCTCGAATTTCATCTTAAACTTTTCCGGCATTTATTATAGGCATTAAAAGTGCAACTTTTGTTGGGTTAAAATATACGATTTTAAAAGGGTCCGGACAAAGTGGAGGCCCTTTATCTGTAAATAATTAACCGTATCAGGGACTCTCGGGGGCCCGAGAGGGGACAGTATCGGAGAGCGGAGCGATTCCCCGAAGAGATATGCCCGGAGTTGTTGGCCAAGTTTAAACAATTCGCAGGGCCGAACTTTATATAAAATAAAAGTTGGACCTTTAAACGACGATTAAGGGAGATTTACCGATAAAGGGCGCCTTCTCTCCCTTTACGCTCGAAACTGATTACGGCGGATGCCCTCGCGCTGCTTGTTTAAAAATTCATCACGAAGAAAAATATACTTCGAAGTGGAATAATTTTGTTTAATAATAGTGCTTTTATAATTGACTTCATTACTCTATACGGTTTTTTACATTTTTCAAAAATGTTTTAAATTTTTTCTCAAATTTTTCCGAGACCAAACATGTTTGTCCATGTTTTCCTGACTAATGTTAATTTTCAGTTAGTGAAAAATGGTAGAACAAATTTTTTTTCGGGAAAATAATTACTCCACATCCGTTTTCTAGACGTTAAGAACTCTCACGAATTTTTTCAGATTTTTCCAAGACCCAACATTTTTCCCTTTTTTTCCTGACTAATGGTATGGAAAAATTGGTGAAAATCATGAAATCGTCAAATAACTTGTAATGCACATCAAAATGTTCATAAAAGTACGGGAAATACGTGGTAAAATTTTTAGTCCAATCGTACCTGCAGTTTTCTCGTTTCGCACTCTCAAAATCGGCACTCGTAATTTGGCCAGAAATTTTGGTCGATTTTGCGATTTTTTTGACACCGTCTCACAATACAGATATGGATGATATTACATGAGTTTGTAGCTACATTCTTCTAGAATCCAATGTTTCCACTCATAATTATCTGCCGTATTCATGAATCAAGATGTCTTCGTTCGAATTAGTTGGTGTCCGATAACCTCAATCTGCAGGGTCTCGGTATTCGCTTCCCGTAAGGTTCCATGTTAATTTTCAATTGATAAAAATTGCGAGAAAAAATTTTTCGGGAAAATAATTACTCCACGCGCGTTTTCTAGACATTAACAACCGTCATGAATTTTTTCAGATTTTTATAAGACCCAAAATTTTTTCCCTTTTTTAATGGTATGGGGAAAAATGGGCGAAAATCGTGAAATCGTCAAATAACTTGTAATGTACTTCAAAATGTTCACAAAAGTACAGGAAATACGTGGTAAAATTTTCAGCCAAATCGTACTTCCAGTTTTCTCGTTTTGCGCTTTCAAAATGGCCACTTGTAATTTGGCCAAAAATTTTGGTCGATTTTGGGATTTTTTTGACGCCGTCTCACAAAACAGAAATAGATGATATTACATGAGTTTGTAGCTACATTCTTCTAGAATCCAATGTTTCCACTCATAATTATCTGCCGTATTCATGAACCAAGATTTGTTCATTGGAATTAATCGGTGTCCGATAACGTCAATCTGCAGGGTCTCAGTAGTCGCATCCCGTAAGACCCAATGTTAACTTTCAGTTGGTGAAAAATGGTAGAAAAATTTTTTTTTCGGGAAAATAATTACTTCACATGCGTTTTCCAGACATTAAGAACCGTCATGAATTTTTTCAGATTTTTCCAAGACCCAAAATTTTTTCCCTTTTTTTCCTGACTAATTGTATGGAAAAAATGGGTGAAAATCATGAAATATTTAAATGATTTGTAATGTACATCAAAATATTCACAAAAGTACGGGGAATACGTGGTTAAATTCTTAGCCAAATCCTACTTGCAGTTTTTTCGTTTCGCGCTCTCAAAATGGCCACTCGTAATTTGGCCAGAAATTTTGGTCGATTTTGGGAGTTTTTTGATGCGATCTCACAAAACAGATATGGATGATATTACATGAGTTTATAGCTACATTCTTCTAGAATCCAATGTTTCTACTCATAATTATCTGCTGTATTCATGAACCAAGATTTCTTCGTTCGAATTAGTCGCTGTCCGATAACGTCAATCTGCAGGGTCGCGGTATTCGCTTCCCGTAAGGTTCCATGTTAATTTTCAGTTGGTGAAAACTGGTAGAAAAAATTTCTTTTTCGGGAAAATAATTACTCCACATGCGTTTTCTAGACATTAAGAACCGTCATGAATTTTTTCAGATTTTTCTAAGATCCAAAATTTTTTCCCTTTTTTTCCTGACTAATTGTATGGAAAAAATGGGTGAAAATCATGAAATGGTCAAATGGTTTGTAATGTACATCAAAATGTTCACAAAAGTACGGGGAATACGTGGTTAAATTTTTAGCCAAATCGTACTTCCAGTTTTCTCGTTTCGCGCTCTCAAAATGGCCACTTGTAATTTGGCCAGAAATTTTGGTCGATTTTGGGATTTTTTTGACGCCGTTTCACAAAACAGATATGGATGATATTATATGAGTTTGTAGCTACATTCTTCTAGAATCCAATGTTTCCACTTATAATTATCTGCCGTATTCATGAACCAAGATTTCTTCGTTCGAATTAGTCGGTGTCCTATAACGTCAATCTGCAGGGTCGCGGTATTCGCTTCCCGTAAGGTTCCATGTTAATTTTCAGTTGGTGAAAACTGGTAGAAAACATTTCTTTTTTGGGAAAATAATTACTCCACCTGCGTTTTCTAGACATTAAGATCCGTCATGAATTTTTTCAGATTTTTCCGAGACCCAAAATTTTTCCACATTTTTTTTCCGAAAATGGGCGAAAATCGTGAAATGGCCAAATAACTTGTAATGTACATCAAAATGTTCACAAAAGTACGGGGAATACGTGGTTAAATTTTTAACCAAATCCTACTTCTGGTTTTCTCGTTTCGTGCTCCCAAAATGGCCACTTGTAATTTGGCCAGAAATGTTGGTCGATTTTGGGATTTTTTTGACGCGATCTCACAAAACAGATATGGATGACATTACATGAGTTTATAGCTACATTCTTGTAGAATCCAATGTTTTTACTCATAACCATCTGCCGTATTCAAGAAGCAAGATTTATTCGTTCGAATTAGTCGGTGTCCGATAACGTCAATCTGCAGGGTCTCGGCATTCGCTTCCCGTAAGACCCCATATTAATTTTCAGTTGGTGAAAACTGGTAAAAAAAAATTTTTTTTCGGGAAAATAAATACTCCACATGCGTTTTCTAGACATTAAGATCCGTTATGAATTTTTTCAGATTTTTCTGAGACCCAAAATTTTTCCTTTTTTTTTCCTTTCCATGGTATGGAAAAATAGGCGAAAATCATGAAATCGTCAAATAACTTGTAATGTATATCAAAATTTTTACAAAAGTAAGGGGAACACGTGGTTAAATTTTCAGCTAAATCGTACTTCCGGTTGTCTCGTTTCGTGCTCCCAAAATAGCCACTTGGAATTGGGCCAGAAATTTTGGTCGAATTTGGGATTTTTTTGACGCCGTCTCACAAAACAGAAATGGATGATATTACATGAGTTTACAGCTACATTCTTGTAGAATCCAATGTTTTTACTCATAACCATCTGCCGTATTCAAGAACCAAGATTTATTCGTTTGAATTAGTCGGTGTCCGATAACGTCAATCTGCAGCGTTTCAGTATTCGCTTCCCATAAGGTCCTATGTTAATTTTCAGTTGGTGAAAAATGGTAGAAAAATTTTTTTTTTCGAGAAAATAATTACTCCACACGCGTTTTTTAGACCTTAAGAACCGTCATGATTTTTTTCAGATTTTTTCGAGACCCAAAATCTTTCCTCATTTTTTCTTGACCAAAATATCATGAAATGACCAATTAACTTGAAATTACATCAAAATGTGTTTGAAAGAATTTAAATCCTTTTACAGGCAACTAAAACAAGTTTATTAACTAATACGACTTCTGGTGGACGCGCCGGGAATTTCTAATATCACGAGTATTAGGCATTCATTCACTAATTATTCAATTAACCATCATAATAATAATTCCAAGAGTCTGCTGGGTTCGTAAATAAATAAATAACTCAATTTAATTGTTACAATAACTTACGCGATAAATCATGCCAGCAAAATGCAAATAAAATATCATTCCGCCCGCGAAGACTTATGTTCGCGTCGGTATATTTTTGATTTACACAGTGCACATGATGATAAAACCTCCGACACACGGAGTGGAGCCCTCCAAATGGATTGTTGAATATAAATCATCGTATTGCGGGGGCTGAGGGATAAAATTTTCGCGTTTTCGTACTATTTACATGCCAGATGTGTAAACCGTCCAATTTTTACTGCGCACTTAACTTGCGGTTTCATCTCAATCATATTTTCCACTTTCAATATTTTACAACTCAATCAAAAGATCATTAAAATTCGTTTAGTACAGTGTTGCCAATTTATTTTTGTTATGACAAAATATATTGTTTTTGCGTGGATTTAGAAATTTTGAAGCTTATTTTTCCAAGGAATAATTTTTTTTTGTAAATTTTTTAATTCGTTAAAAGTTAATTTCACCATCTCCAATTCAACTTTTGAGTGTTGCCATTTTGAATCCTGTTGTGGAATTTTGTTTGAATTTTCGGTACGACAAAATACATTATTTCTGAGCAGATTTAGAAATTTTGAAGCTAATTTTGCAAGGGTAATTTTTTTATAATTATTTATTTCGTCAGATGTAAATTTCACCATCTCCAATTCAACTTTTGAGTGTTGCCATTTTGAATCCGGTTGTGGAATTTTATTTAAATTTTCTGTATGACAAAATATATTATTTCTGAGTAGATTTAGATATTTTTAAGCCAAGTTTGCAAGTCGGAATTTTTTCTTTTCAAATTATAAATTGCGAGTTGAAAATGCTTTCTGTCTTCTTTACGTTATGCCAATTTCAGTTGAAAATTATTGCACAATATAAAGGAACTCCGAAACGAGATGCAATTAATTCAACAGCTGCACGGTCGGTGGTGTAGGTAATATTTAAATAGAATTTAATTAAATTGCAGCATTTACCGTCGCTAATAAGCTAAAACTTAAGGACGGGGCTAATCCGTTTCTCTTTGTGTATATTTAATAACGGAATATAAAATGTAACGCAAAAAAGGGACAGCGAACGCCATTAGGAGTAATGGGGTAAGTCGAGATGGCACTTGTCCCACTTTTCAAACAACTAGCGATTCATTAGGAAATTTCCTCCATAATTCCACCCCCCAAGTCCCCCGAAGACTTCTTTCTTTCCCGCCTCGCTGCATAACGCGCCGCCCTTAATCCTTCATAATTAAAAATAAAGAAAGGAAACGGAGGAGCGACACTGGACCGAACAATTCAATTCGGGAATTTCGCCAGGGCGCAAATTGGAAACGCTTAAAGTATTTGCGGACGCAAAATTTTACGGGATTAGGAGGAGAATTTGTAATGCCCCGTTCCTTTGTCCATATAATCTACTCCGTTTTGTTAACTTTTTTTTTCAATGGTGAAAAAATGTACCCTAGAGCAGGAAAGTACTTTAACGTTACTTTTAATTTCAAAAATCGGCAAACGATGTAAGTTGAAAACCAATTACATTTCGTAAGTATCCTGTTAGCTTTTGAAAATAGGTATATCTAGCTATAAAAATAAATTGTGAAGAAAGGAATATAACTGAGTTTTATTGGAAAGATTCTTATGAATTTTGAATGGGTCGTAATTATGGAAATTATTTTTGTAAGAGCTTGGTAGCTCTTTTCCATTTAATGAAGAAAGCAAATTGAAAGACACATTGTAATATGCATTTTCTATTATAAATTATACACTCGTTAAACAAGAAATACAATCAATTTATATAACGAGATAAAATTTGCATTTTGGGTCATTCAACGAACAACGCAACGTTTCATAAACGAGGACGTGAATGATCACAAATGTTGAACAAAACGCGTTCGCTACTAATTTAATTGTGGCCGTACGCCGTGCGAATATAATAGTGAAATGCAAAAATACGTAAATAACAGATGAATATTTTATTGAGCCACTGAATGGAATTTATAACTTTGTGGCGGCAGAACAGTGCGAAAAAATATGCGAAAACTTGTATGTGCGCGAGTATACTCGCATGAACAAAATGGGATCGGAGTGGAAACCGTAATTTACGACCGTATAAATCCGAAAAATAAAAAAAAATCGTAAAAAATACTATAGCATATAGAAATAATATTTATTGGTGTTACCCTTTATGTTTATTTATTTCCATCTATCTCCGTCGATGCAGCGTGAGGATTACAAAAAATGTAAACCTTATTGTTATTATCATCAGTTGTAAGTCAAAAAAAGATTTGATACTTCTTCACAACAAAAAAGTTCTATCGAAGAACTCAAAACTTGCATTAGAGATTTAAAAATAAAAAAAATCCAACTCGCGAAATTAATTGCAAAATTTTCAAATCTGCGCAGAAATAATATATTTTGTCGTACCCAAAATTCACAACTGGATTCAAAATAGCAACACTCAAAAGTTGAATTTGGAGATGGTGAAATTTACATCTGACGAAATAAAAAATTATAAAAAAATTACCCCTTGCAAAATTAGCTTCAAAATTTCTAAATCCGCTCAGAAATAATGTATTTTGTCGTACTGAAAATTCAAACAAAATTCCACGACCGGTTTTAAAATGGCGACACTTAAAAGTTGGCGAAATTTACATCTGACGAAATAAAAAATTATACAAAAATTACCCCTTACAAAATTAGCTTCAAAATTTCTAAATCTGCTCAGAAATAATGTATTTTGTCGTACCGTAAATTTAGACAAAATTCCACAACCGGATTCATAATGGCAACACTTAAAAGTTGGCGAAATTTACATCTTACGAAATAAAAAATTATAAAAAAATTACCCCTTGCAAAATTAGCTTCAAAATTTCTAAATCTGCTCAGAAATAATGTATTTTGTTGTACCGAAAATTCAAACAAAATTCCACGACTGGATTCAAAATGGCGACACTTAAAAGTTGGCGAAATTTACATCTGGCGAAATAAAAAATTATAAAAAAATTACCCCTTGCAAAATTAGCTTCAAAATTTCTAAATCTGCTCAGAAATTATGTATCTTGTCGTACCGAAAATTTGAACAAAATTCCACAACCGGATTTAGAATGGCAACACTTAAAATTTGACGAAATTTACATCTGACGAAATAAAAAATTATAAAAAAATTAACCCTTGCAAAATTAGCTTCAAAATTTCTAAATCTGCTCAGAAATAATGTATTTTGTCGTACCAAAAATTTAAACAAAATTCCATGACTGGATTAAAAATGGCGACACTCAAAAGTTGAATTGGAAATAGGAAAATTTACATCTGACGAAATAAAAAATTATAAAAAAATACCGCTTGCAAAATTAGCTTCAAAATTTCTAAATCTGGTCAGAAATAATGTATATTGTCGTACCGAAAATTTAAACGAAATTCCACAACCGGATTCAAAATGGCAACACTGAAAAGTTGAATTGGAGATGGTGAAATTTACATCTGACGAAAAAAAAAAATTATAAAAAATTTACCCCTTGCAAAATTAGCTTCAAAATTTCTAAATCTGCTCAGAAATAATGTATTTTGTCGTACCAAAAATTTAAACAAAATTCCACAACAGGATTCAAAATGGCGACACTCAAAAGTTGAATTGGAGATGGTGAAATTTACATCTGATGAAATAAAAAATTATAAAAAAATTACCCCTTGCAAAATTAGCTTCAAGATTTCGAAATCTGCTGAGAAATAGTGTTTTCTGTTGTACCAAAAATTGAAACAAAATTCTACAACCGGATTCAAAATGGCGACACTCAAAATTTGAATTTGGAGATGGTGAAATTTATATCTGACGAAATAAAAAGTTATAAAAAATTACCCCTTGCAAAATTAGCTTCAAAATTTCTAAATCTGCTCAGAAATAATGTATTTTGTCGTACCAAAAATTTAAACAAAATTCCACAACAGGATTCAAAATGGCGACACTCAAAAGTTGAATTGGAGATGGTGAAATTTACATCTGACGAAAAAAAAAAATTATAAAAAATTTACCCCTTGCAAAATTAGCTTCAAAATTTCTAAATCTGGTCAGAAATAATGTATATTGTCGTACCGAAAATTTAAACGAAATTCCACAACCGGATTCAAAATGGCAACACTGAAAAGTTGAATTGGAGATGGTGAAATTTACATCTGACGAAAAAAAAAAATTATAAAAAATTTACCCCTTGCAAAATTAGCTTCAAAATTTCTAAATCTGCTCAGAAATAATGTATTTTGTCGTACCAAAAATTTAAACAAAATTCCACAACAGGATTCAAAATGGCGACACTCAAAAGTTGAATTGGAGATGGTGAAATTTACATCTGATGAAATAAAAAATTATAAAAAAATTACCCCTTGCAAAATTAGCTTCAAGATTTCGAAATCTGCTGAGAAATAGTGTTTTCTGTTGTACCAAAAATTGAAACAAAATTCTACAACCGGATTCAAAATGGCGACACTCAAAATTTGAATTTGGAGATGGTGAAATTTATATCTGACGAAATAAAAAGTTATAAAAAATTACCCCTTGCAAAATTAGCTTCAAAATTTCTAAATCTGCTCAGAAATAATGTATTTTGTCGTACCAAAAATTTAAACAAAATTCCACAACAGGATTCAAAATGGCGACACTCAAAAGTTGAATTGGAGATGGTGAAATTTACATCTGATGAAATAAAAAATTATAAAAAAATTACCCCTTGCAAAATTAGCTTCAAGATTTCGAAATCTGCTCAGAAATAGTGTATTCTGTAGTACCAAAAATTGAAACAAAATTCTACAACCGGATTCAAAATGGCGACACTCAAAATTTGAATTTGGAGATGGTGAAATTTACATCTGACGAAATAAAAAGTTATAAAAAAATTACCCCTTGCAAAATTAGCCTCAAATTTTCTACATCTGCTCATAAATAATGTATTTTGTTGTACCAAAAATTCAAACAAAATTCCACAACCGGATCCAAAATGGTAACACTGAATAGTTGAATTGGAGATGGTGAAATTTACATCTGACGAAATAATTTTTTTTTAAATTACCCTTTGCAAAATTAGCTTCAAAATTTCTAAATTTGCTCAGAAATAATGTATTTTGTCGTACCAAAAATTCAAACAAAAATCCACAATCGGATTCAAAATGGCGACACTAAAATTTGGCGAAATTTACATCTGACGAATTAAAAAATTATAAAAAAATTACCCCTTGCAAAATTAGCTTCAAAATTTCTAAATCTACTCAGAAATAATGTATTCTGTTGTACCAAAAATTCAAACAAAATTCCACAACCGGATTCAAAATGGCGACACTCAAAATTTGAATTTTAGATGGCGAAATTTACATCTGACGAAATAAAAAATTATACAAAAATTACCCCTTGCAAAATTAGATTCAAAATTTCTAAATCTGCTCAGAAATAATGTATTTTGCCGTACCGTGAATTTAGACAAAATTCCACAACCGGATTCAAAATGGCAACACTTAAAATTTGGCGAAATTTACATCTGACGAAATAAAAAATTATAAAAAAATTACCCCTTGCAAAATTAGCCTCAAAATTTCTAAATCTGCTCAGAAATAATGAATTTTGACGTACCGAAAATTCAAACAAAATTCCACAACCGGATTCAAAATGGCAACACTGAAAAGTTGGCGAAATTTACATCTAACGAAATAAAAAATATATCAACTACGACAATTGATTAAAACTGAGACAGATTAATCACTAAAAATGCGCCTTTGTAAATTACCAGCTGAAACATTTCTAACTTTACTGAAAGAAAAATGGCGCCGGTCAAAACTGAAATTTGATGAACAAAAACTGACTTCTAGCAGAAATATGATTGTAGATTCCACATCCACCACGTCAATTAAATGAAACTGTGAAAGATAAATCTCCAAAAATACGCCTTTGCAAATTACCAACTGAAACATTTCTAACTTTACTGAAAGGAAAATGGCGCCGGTCAAAACTGAAATTTGATGTTCAAAAACTGACTTTTTGCAGAAATATGATTGTAGTTTCCACATCCACTATGACAATTGAATGAAACCGTGATTGATTAATTACCAAAAATACGCCTTTACAAATTACCAACTGAAACATTTCTAACTTTACTGAAAAAAAAATGGCGCCGGTCAAAACTGAAGTTTTATGACCAAAAACTGACTTTTAGCAGAAATATGATTGTAGATTCCACATCCATCACGACAATTAAATGAAACTGTGACAAATGAATCTACAAAAATGCACCTCTGCAAATTATCAACTGAAACATTTCTAACTTTACTGAAAGAAAAATGGCGCTGATAAAAACTAAAATTTGATGTTCAAAAACTGACTTTTTGCAGAAATATGATTGTAGTTTCCACATCCACCACGACAATTAAATGAAACTGTAACAGATGAATCTACAAAAATGCGTCTTTGCAAATTACCAACTAAAACATTTTTAACTTTACTGAAAGAAAAATGGCGCTGGTCAAAACTGAAATTTGAAGTTCAAAAACTGACTTTTGGAAGAAATATGATTGTAGATTCCACATTCACTACGACAATTAAATGAAACTGTGACAGATGAATCTCCAAAAATGCGTCTTTACAAATTATCAACTGAAACATTTCTAACTTTACTGAAAGAAAAATGGCGCTGGTTAAAACTGAAAATTGATGACCAAAAACTGACTTTTTGCAGAAATATTGTTGTAGATTCCACATCCACCACGACAATTAAATGAAACTGTGACAGATGATTCTACAAAAGTGCGTCTTTACGAATTACCAACTGAAACATTTCTAACTTTACTGAAAGAAAAATGGCGCCGGTCAAAAATGAAATTTGATGTTCAAAAACTGACTTTTCGCAGAAAGATGATTGCAGATTCCACATCGACTTCGACAATTGAATGAAACTGTGATAGATGGATCTCAAAAAATGAGCCTTTTCAAATTACCAACTAAAAAATTTCTAACTTTACTGAAAGAAAAATGGCGCTGGTCAATACTGAAATTTGATGATCAAAAACTGACTTTTAACAGAAATATTATTGTAGATTCCACATCCACTATGACAATTAAATGAAACTGTGACAGATGAATCTCCAAAAATGCGTTTTTACAAATTACCAACGGAAACTTTTCTAACTTTACTGAAAGAAAAATGGCGCCAGTCAAAACTGAAATTTGATGAACAAAAACTGACTTTTTGCAGTAAGATTATTGTAGATTTCACATCCACCACGACAATTGAATGAAACTGTGACAGATAAATCTACAAAAATGCGTCTTTACGAATTACCAACTAAAACATTTCTAACTTTACTGAAAGAAAAATGGCGCTGGTCAAAACTGAAACTTGATGTTAAAAAATTGACTTTTAGCATAAATATGATTGCAGATTCTCTAGTTGTTGCAGGATGGAGGGAAAATGTGGAGACAAATTGCATATTCAGTTTGAAACGATAAACGAGAATCTAATTATCATCCACTGTGTATACCAAAAAAAAAAAAAAACAAAACAAACACACCGAGAGTTTTGTTGGCCCAATTACGTTAACATATTTTCGTAACGGTAATAAACCCGACGAAATGAAATTATAAAACATGAAAAACCTCATTCGCCCGACCCCATGATACCCCCACAAAGCGGGACGCCGCAATGTATGGATTACATAATTAGATCTGCGGCGTTTACAAACCGCGGCCGAAGTCTGCGCTCCGTGCCGCCGCCGCCCGAACGTACAAAGCAAACTTAATATTCAAGGTATATATATAAGCGGAGAGCACGAACTAATGAAACCATTGTTGCCGCAACACGGGGCACCGGAATAACACTTGAACTCGTCGCCCGGACTCCGAATAGATAGGCTGCCGGGGGCGAAGGGACTCCTCGTCATCCTTGTCGTCCACCTGACATCGATTCTTGGCGCTTGTTGAACTACATTTCGAGTCGAAAGTGTGCGCATAATTAACCAGTTAAAGTGGTTACTTAGGAGATTTATTACTTAGTTATACCATATGTATACAAATTATTTAGATAAAGGGTGGCTTTGTATTTTGGAACGTACGTTGCAGGTTTGATATGTCGCATCACGTCTTCGCCACCAGTTGTTCATATGACATAAAGTCAAAAACGTGCTGAACTAATCTAAGACCGTGATTTTGTTTATCATAGTCATGCCTTATCTAAATAATTTTTATACATATGGTAGTCTATCACGTGGCGAAACATTTTTAATAGTTAGTTACTAAACCTTTATACAGGGCAATTGACTGAAGTCTTTCAGCCCTAGTCTGTCACGTGACGAAACATTTTTAATAATTAGTTACTAAACCTTAAGTAATTGACTGAAGTCTTTCAGCCCTATTTTTATTATTAAAGGAGATTTATTACTTTAGAAGATATCACTTACATATTTCTCCAGGGCTGTAGGCGTGCTTCGCCGGTCTTATGATGACATCTCGGACGGGTCCGACGAGCCTCATCTGGGACGTCGTTTGGAGCTCGCATTCCTCCTGCTCATTTCCCGTGCAGTTCACCAAAGTCTGGAGGACGAAAGTCCCCGCGATGTCCCCCGGGACCTCCAACGGCAATATCCCGTGACCTGCAAACAAGAAAACATCAACGGATGAATAAAACGAGTCAGTCTCATGAAGAATGATACACATTTTTCCATCATTTGATTAAAGATATTTATTCTTTGAGATAACAATTTAAAATTTCGTAGCGTTATAATACCTTCAAATTGGAGGCTAGACATATTTTTCCATCATTTCCACATTTATTATTTGAGATATCAATTTAAAATTTGGTGGTGTTATTATACCTACAAATTGGAGGTTAGTGGTCGTCGAAAAACTTTAGTTGCACAATTTTTAAAATTTAACTCCCTGCACATTTTTTTTTTAATTTCAGCTTTTTTCGTGGTGTGGCGTCGCCTTCGCCGCGGAGCAGGCGGCGGCAACGATATCAGGGCAGCGTTGAAATGGAGAATGGAGTACCGATTGCCAAGGAGACGATATAAACAAAAAAAATAGATTATAAAATTTTATATAACGAGGCGCACACGTCTGTAACCCAAACCAAATTAAATTGGAGAAAAGTAAAAATAAGTATACTTTGATCAATGGATCTTTGCGTGAACGTTATAGATAGCTGAACCTAGCTCATACAACATTTTCATGTTTACTCTCTCTGCGGTAAGCTGAATTGGATGCAACCATGTGTATACGTATGTCGTCCAAGGCGAAAAAACTCGATCTTCGGTAAAGACGCACACGCAAAGATCCATTGATCAAACCATAGTAGCCTTTATTTCATACAATTACGCTACAGTATTTTTGGATATGGAGCGGTTTGAAAAAAAAATACAAGCGTCTTTTTTCTTTCAAAAAATTAATCTTCCATCTAGGTGGCCGTGACCATCTTATATGAAACAGATATTAATTCTACCAAATAAAAACTTCTGAACGTTTAAAATTCCCGACCAGTTTCACTCTATTATTATTTGTAGCCTTTCTGAAACAACACGAAAAACATCCGCCTCTAAAAGAGTAATTTATTGCGGAGCTGCAGCGTGTAGTCGAGGGACGAAAACAGAGTTATAATCCGTTTATGATCCGTGTTTGTGCCGAGTCTTAAGTTTGCAGGAAGTCCGGCCAGTCTGGGCACGGATACACGGCCCTTGTGCACATATTTGACATTCATTCCGAATCTGGGTTAGAGGGCCCCTATTCCATCCCGTCCGTCCGCACCCATCCCAACGACTCTATCTCTCTGTCTCTCTCTCTCCTCGGGTGGATTTCTCTGATGGAATACATAAGCCCGGATCTGGATGCAGCGCCCGCACCCGGATTGCATACGAGCCGCCGGAATTTGATTTACAACCGAAATATACGCGAGAAGGGAAAATGCTGTTTCGCCGAGTTTTTTTTTTTTTAGATGCATTAATGAAAATATTAAAAATTGATCCTATTGTAAATTCTGGGCAAAAAATTTTGTTTTAAAGAGATGCAAAGTTTGGAATTAGTAGCAATTGGTTTTCTATTTTTTTTAACCAATTGAAAAAAATGCAATTTAAAAAATTTAACATTTCGCGGTTTACGTGTGATTATTTAAAAATCTAGGGATGGGGTGTTTTCTGATTTTTACAGGATATTAAAGACAGATAGTTTCTAAGTGTATTTGATGAGTTTGCAATTAGTGGCAATTTTTTTTTCAATTTTTTTAACCAATTGGAAAAAATGCAATTTAAAAAAATTTAACTCTGCGTGGTTTACGTGTGATTATTTAAAAATCTAGGGATGGGGTGTCTCCTGATTTTTGCAGGATATTAAAGACAGATAGTTTCTAAATGTATTTGGTGAGTTTGGAATTAGTGGCAATTTTTTTTCAATTTTTTTAACCAATTGGAAAAAATGCAATTTAAAAATTTAACACTTCGCGGTTTACTTGTGATTATTTAAAAATCTAGGGATGCGGTGTTTCCTGATTTTTGCAGGATATTAAAGACAGATAGTTTATATAAGTGTATTTGATGAGTTTGGAATTAGTGGCAATTTTTTTTCAATTTTTTTAACCAATTGAAAAAAATGCAATTTAAAAAATTTAACACTTCGCGGTTTACTTGTGATTATTTAAAAATCTAGGGATGCGGTGTTTCCTGATTTTTGCAGTATATTAAAGAAGGATGGTTTCTAAGTGTATTTGGTGAGTTTGGAATTAGTGGCAATTTTTTTTCAATTTTTTCAACCAATTGGAAAAAATGCAATTTAAAAAATTTAACATTTCGCGGTTTACGTGTGATTATTTAAAATCTAGGGAGAGGGTCTTTTCTGATTTTTATAGGATATTAAAAACAGATAGTTTCTAAGTGTATTTGATGAGTTTGGAATTAGTGGCAATTTTTTTTCAATTTTTTTAACCAATTGAAAAAAAAAATGCAATTTAAAAAATTTAACACTTCGCGGTTTACTTGTGATTATTTAAAAATCTAGGGATGCGGTGTTTCCTGATTTTTGCAATATATTAAAGAAGGATGGTTTCTAAGTGATTTGGTGAGTTTGGAATTAGTGGCAATTTTTTTTTCAATTTTTTTAACCAACTGGAAAAAAATGCAATTTAAAAAATTTAACACTTCGCGGTTTACGTGTGATTATTTAAAAATCTAGGGATGGGGTGTTTCCTGATTTTTATAGGATATTAAAGACAGATAGTTTCTAAGTGTATTTGGTGAGTTTGGAATTAGTGGAAATTTTTTTTCAATTTTTTTAACCAATTGGAAAAAATGCAATTTAAAAAATTTAACATTTCGCGGTTACCGTGTGATTATTTAAAAATCTAGGGATGGGGTGTTTCCTAATTTTTGCAGGGTATTAAAGACGGATAGTTCTTGAGTGTATAGAGAGAGTTTGGAATTAGTAGCAATTATTTTTCAATTTTTTTAACCAATTGGAAAAAATGCAATTTAAAAAATTTCACACTTCGCGGTTTACGTGTGATTATTTAAAAATCTAGGGATGGGGTGTTTTCTGATTTTTGCAGGATATTAAAGACAGATAGTTTCTAAGTGTATTTGGTGAGTTTAGAAGTAGTGGCAATTTTTTTTCAATTTTTTAACCAATTAGAAAAAATGCAATTTAAAAAATTTAACATTTCACGGTTTACGTGTGATTATTTAAAAATGTAGGGATGGTGTGTTTTCTGATTTTTGCAGGATATTAAAGACAGATAGTTTCCAAGTGTATTTGGTGAGTTTGGAATTAGTGGCAATTGTTTTTCATTTTTTTTAACCAATTGGGAAAAATGCCAATTTAAAAATTTAACACTTTGCGGTTTACGTGTGATTGTTTAAACATCCAGGGATGGGGTGTTTCCCGATTTTTGCAGGATGTTAAAGACGGATAGTTTCTGAGAGTATTGGGAGAATTTGGAATTAGTGGCAATTTTTTTTCAATTTTTTTAACCAATTGGAAAAAATGCAATTTAAAAAATTTCACACTTCGCGGTTTACGTGTGATTATTTCAAAATCTAGGGATGCGGTGTTTTCTGATTTTTGCAGGATATTAAAGACAGATAGTTTATAAGTGTATTTGATGAGTTTGGAATTAGTGGCAATTTTTTTTCAATTTTTTTAACCAATTGAAAAAAATGCAATTTAAAAAATTTAACACTTCGCGGTTTACTTGTGATTATTTAAAAATCTAGGGATGCGGTGTTTCCTGATTTTTGCAGTATATTAAAGAAGGATGGTTTCTAAGTGTATTTGGTGAGTTTGGAATTAGTGGCAATTTTTTTTCAATTTTTTCAACCAATTGGAAAAAATGCAATTTAAAAAATTTAACATTTCGCGGTTTACGTGTGATTATTTAAAATCTAGGGAGAGGGTCTTTTCTGATTTTTATAGGATATTAAAAACAGATAGTTTCTAAGTGTATTTGATGAGTTTGGAATTAGTGGCAATTTTTTTTCAATTTTTTTAACCAATTGAAAAAAAAAATGCAATTTAAAAAATTTAACACTTCGCGGTTTACTTGTGATTATTTAAAAATCTAGGGATGCGGTGTTTCCTGATTTTTGCAATATATTAAAGAAGGATGGTTTCTAAGTGATTTGGTGAGTTTGGAATTAGTGGCAATTTTTTTTTCAATTTTTTTAACCAACTGGAAAAAAATGCAATTTAAAAAATTTAACACTTCGCGGTTTACGTGTGATTATTTAAAAATCTAGGGATGGGGTGTTTCCTGATTTTTATAGGATATTAAAGACAGATAGTTTCTAAGTGTATTTGGTGAGTTTGGAATTAGTGGAAATTTTTTTTCAATTTTTTTAACCAATTGGAAAAAATGCAATTTAAAAAATTTAACATTTCGCGGTTACCGTGTGATTATTTAAAAATCTAGGGATGGGGTGTTTCCTAATTTTTGCAGGGTATTAAAGACGGATAGTTCTTGAGTGTATAGAGAGAGTTTGGAATTAGTAGCAATTATTTTTCAATTTTTTTAACCAATTGGAAAAAATGCAATTTAAAAAATTGAACACTTCGCGGTTTACGTGTGATTATTTAAAAATCTAGAGATGGAGTGTTTTCCGATTTTTACAGGATATTAAAGACAGATAGTTTCTAAGTGTATTTGGTGAGTTTAGAAGTAGTGGCAATTTTTTTTTTTTTTCAATTTTTTTAACCAATTAGAAAAAATGCAATTTAAAAAATTTAACATTTCACGGTTTACGTGTGATTATTTAAAAATGTAGGGATGGTGTGTTTTCTGATTTTCGCAGGATATTAAAGACAGATAGTTTCCAAGTGTATTTGGTGAGTTTGGAATTAGTGGCAATTGTTTTTCATTTTTTTTAACCAATTGGGGAAAATGCCAATTTAAAAATTTAACACTTTGCGGTTTACGTGTGATTGTTTAAACATCCAGGGATGGGGTGTTTCCCGATTTTTGCAGGATGTTAAAGACGGATAGTTTCTGAGAGTATTGGGAGAATTTGGAATTAGTGGCAATTTTTTTTTCAATTTTTTTAACCAATTGGAAAAAATGCAATTTAAAAAATTTCACACTTCGCGGTTTACGTGTGATTATTTCAAAATCTAGGGATGCGGTGTTTTCTGATTTTTGCAGGATATTAAAGACGGATAGTTTCTAAGTGTATTTGGTGAGTTTGGAATTAGTGGCAATTGTTTTTCATTTTTTTAACCAATTGGGAAAAATGCAATTTAAAAGCGCTCTTACTTATAAAAATCAAGGCATTACAGTGAAAACCGCCGTAAACATCTATAAAGCGATATGCCGCCCCTTGTTAGATTACAGCTCTATTATTTTTACCCAATGCCGACATCCCACCCTCCAAAACTTCCGTGTAGCAGAAAGATCCGCCCTCAGAACGCTAACAAAAATCCGACACCCTAATAACCCACTCCATAACCCCTCCAATACACTCCTCTACGACTCTACCCAAATAGTTCCTATAACCCAGCGTACATTGGCCATTGCCAAGAAATTCTCCACTAACCACAACAACATCACCATATTAAACAAATATTGTATCCTGCGCAACCCAAACATCCCTTCGAAATTTAAATACCCCATCACTACGATACATCAATTCATTAGATCGCATCATCAAGACGGTTAATCGACTCGACGTACAAATTTTTTGAGACAGGGCAGAAAGACCTATGGTCGATAGCCCAGACAGGGACGTACTAACCCCTTTAATCTAATTGTGTATAATGTAATATAATGTAATAATGTACGTACCTGTAATAAAGATGTTGTATATATGCAATTTAAAAAATTTCACACTTCGCGGTTTACGTGTGATTATTTAAAAATCTAGGGATGCGGTGTTTTCTGATTTTTGCAGGATATTAAAGACGGATAGTTTCCAAGTGTATTTGGTGAGTTTGGAATTAGTGGCAATTTTTTTTCAATTTTTTTAACCAATTGGGAAAAATGCAAATTAAAAAATTTAACATTTCGCGGTTTACGTGTGATTATTTAAAAATGTAGGAATGGGGTGTTTCCTGATTTTTGCAGGATATTAAAGACAGATAGTTTCTAAGTGTATTTGGTGAGTTTAGAATTAGTGGCAATTTTTTTTTCAATTTTTTGAACCAATTGGAAAAAATGCAATTTAAAAAATTTAACATTTCGCGGTTTACGTGTGATTATTTAAAAATGTAGGGATGGGGTGTTTACTGATTTTTGCAGGATATTTAAGATAGATAATTTCTGAGTGAATTTGGAGAGTTTGGAATTGGTGGCAATTTTTTTTCAATTTTTTTAACCAATTGGAAAAAATGCAATTGAAAAAATTAACACTTCGCGGTTTACTTGTAATTATTAAAAAAATTAGGAATGGGGTGTTTTCTGATTTTTGCAGGATATTAAAGACAGATAGTTTCTAAGTGTATTTGGTGAGTTTGGAAGTAGTGGCAATTTTTTTTCAATTTTTTTAACCAATTGGAAAAAATGCAATTGAAAAAATTTCACACTTCGCGGTTTACGTGTGATTATTTCAAAATCTAGGAATGGGGTGTTTCCTGATTTTTGCAGAATATTAAAGAAGGATGGTTTCCAAGTGTATTTGGTGAGTTTGGAATTAGTGGCAATTGTTTTTCAATTTTTTTAACCAATTGGAAAAAATGCAATTTAAAAAATTAACACTTCGCGGTTTACTTGTGATTATTTAAAAATCTAGGGATGGAGTATCTCCTGATTTTTGCAGAATATTAAAGAAGGATGGTTTCTAAGTATATTTGGTGAGTTTGGAATTAGTGGCAATTTTTTTTCAATTTTTTTAACCAATTGGAAAAAATGTAATTTAAAAATTTTCACACTTCGCGGTTTATGTGTGATAATTTAAAAATCTAGGAATGGGGTGTTTGCTGATTTTTGCAGGATATTAAAGACGGATAGTTTCTGAGTGTATTTGCAGAGTTTGGAATTAGTGGAAATTGTTTTTCAATTTTTTTAACCCACTGGAAAAAAAAAATTTAACACTTTGCGTTCACGTGTGATTATTTAAAAATCTAGCGATGGAGTGTTTCCTGATTTTTGTAGGATATTAAAGACGGATAGTTTCTGAGTGTATTGGGAGAGTTTCGAATTAGTGGCAATTGTTTTTCAATTTTTTTAACCAACTCGAAAAAATGTAATTTAAAAAATTTTCGGTTCACGTAAACAATTCAATTGCACTCGCCAAAATTTTTGGAATTCCCCGCATTACTCAATAGTTGCAATTATTGCATCAGGCCGAAGACGTAAACAATTCCAGTGCGCGCGCCACAATTTTTAGTATTCGCTGCATTACCCAACAATTCCAATTGTTGTGTCAGCCGAAAGACGGAAACAACTCGAGTGCGCGCTGCAATTTTAGGAATTGCTGCATTACTCAACAATTAGAATTATTGCATCAGCCTACAGACGTAAACAACTCAAGCGCTCATGCGTCGCTGAGAAACGTTGCACGCTAGTTACCGCGATTTATACGAATCTGTTTAAGTGCAAATAAATTTCGGCATTTATAACAGTTAGTGGAGTGAATTAACAAAGTTGTGTAATTTGTGAAAATAATCGAATTGAGATTATTGTTTTTAAGAGACAAATTTATAACAGAGTGCAGTGAATATAGATTGCCTCGTGTATTTTGGTTTTATAAGCAGAATATTAAATCTGACCAAGTATTGCAATTTAAACCGTAATTACGGTGCATATGATGAGATATACATCCCGGGGGGTGGTTAAGTGTTGTTGCGTCGGTGGAAAATTAAATTTCGGTCGATTAAATGCGCCCGAGCGTAGGAGGTGGATTGGTCTAGTTTCACGAGCCAACGGCCCGAGATATTGTCATTTCTCGCGGCCCCCCCGAGCCCCCGTTCGGCCGCAGAGATGGCGGCGGCGGTGGCGGCGAGGGGACCTCGTCATTTGCCTCCGGCGCAAATGAGCAATCTTCGTCGGCTTTAATTAAAATCGCCCGGTAATTTATTACCAGACATCAACAGAGTGTAATCAATTTTTTTTTATCGAAAAATATGGGAGTTACGCAACAAAGTTGGATTAATAATCAAAAACGGTAAAACAGTGAGATTATTTTATTTTTTTTACAGTGTTCGCTAATTATTTTACTATTTTTGGTGAATTTTTGGTTGTCGCGGTTGACAGTAAATAAATCTTAACATAACCTTAAGTGTCAATAAACATTTAAGCAAGTACGTAGTTTAAAGTATATTATATAATAGCCTACAATGATAAAATACATATTATACAATCATTCTCCATTTTCCTAGCATTCACACTGACCTAATTGATGCGCGATCGTAACCGTTATAGAACACCCCGCCAGCCAATTTATCTAAATCACTTGTGGAATGATAAATCCAGACGGAGGTTTAACAAAACGTTTACACACTGGGACGACAATGCGTTTAAGTAGGGGTGTGCGTGTGTGTGTTTGGGGAGAAAATATTGTAGATCCGGCGTTGAAAGGACAAGGATTGATTTTCTCTAATTTACCCTCGCCCTCTTGAAATATTACTACACTGGGTGAGCCATTAAGATTCGTTTTGTGTTTGTGGGTGCGTGTGTGTGACCTCACTCGGTCACGGCACACTCTGATCCGGGGGCGAGGGGGAAAGTGAGTTTTACAGATTACGCTCCGAAGCTACAATTGACGTTTATTCGACGCGCAACAGCTCGACTCGAATTCGATAAATTATTCGGGGATAAGGTAATGGTGATAATTAAGATTGACGCGGGAGAAAAAAATACAAAATGCCGCAAATAGTTGGAGCTTAAAGGTAGAAACGCCAAAGTGGCGGAATCTATTGCCTGAATGCTGTACTGAATCAAATCCGGGTGGCTTGCTACTTTTTAATTTTTGTAATATCTAAAACATACAAATCTACATTTTTTCATTTCTGTGGTATAATTTTTCAATTTTTCTTTTAAGAACTACAAGAAATGTATCGAGCATACAACGACAATCGACGACGAATTTGGGGTTGGAAATCTCTGCACTTAGATTACAAGCGTGAAATACTGGGTGACACATCAGATGCTATAATTAGGGGTTATCAACATCTAGCATGTCAACGTGACAACCAGTACTTTACGCGTGCGTATGTGATCTTAGTTACATCTGACATGTCAGTACATTACGCGTGCGCAGACATGACTTTAAATTTTCGGCCTTGTTTTTTGTTGTACGCTCGTTATTTAAAACACAGAAATCCAAAATATTTCTTATTTCTGTAGTAAAATTTTTCAAGTTTTATTTTCAAGAGTTTCAAGAAATGCATATCAACAACGACTAAAACGTACATGTTATACAATAGGTATTATCCCTCTGGTTGTTTTAATTAATTGATGAATACGAAAAACACACATTTAAAATATTTTTTTATAAAAAAATAATAATAAATACGTCGTGCTTTATTCAAAGTAAACATCTTAACCGAAAACAGGCTTTTATTTAATACAAATTTATTTATACAAGCTTCTCTTATTTTTCTGCGCCGCCGGGGGCAATTAAAACCCACGACGACGACGACGACGAGAAAAAAAATATAAGTAAGATAACGTGAAGGGGGCAAATTTATCAAAAAGGGAATTTAGTTAAATTGCAAAATTTCACGGTGAACGCTTCCTCGTGCTCCGGCGGAGCATTAAGAAAACATCAGCTGCGTCAAATGGAGAATTACATTTACATTTTTTATCGTTTCCTCGAGCCGGTTCTCGCGCCCCCCACCCCCCGCACACGTTCCTCTCGATTACAGTGAGTTAAATGCGAATGAATAAAATATACTTCGGGTTCTCGCTTTTAATTCGAGGCTTAATTAGGGCCGACCCGACCACGAAAAGAATTTTTGGAATGAGAAAATGCAGTCGTTGAAAAATTCACATGCTGTAGTTTATTTTATCATACAGTATTTGGCAAACAGTTAAGCTTAATTTATATTTATAAGTCGTAACCAATACGAGCTAATTTACGTGTTGAATTTCTGGTGAATGCGCCGGGAACTTAGAATTTTGTTGGTGGTAAAAATTTACTAACAATTTGGATATGTGTAGTGCTCTGTTGCATTGGTCTTCCAGATCCACTTACAAATAACGTATTGTTGACATACTAAAAAACAATTAATATCCCTAAACTGGAAACAAAATGGCGACACTGTAAACTTGAATTGCAGGAAGTAATATTTGCATCTCGTGATTAAAAAAATTCTAGAAAAATTATCATTCACGGAATTGTCTTCAAAATTTCCAAATCCATTTAAAAATAATGTATTTTTAACATCCTAGAAAACAATCGACAGTCATAAGCTGGAAACAAAATGGCAACACTTAAAACTTAAATTGCAGGAAGTGAAATTTGCATTTCGAGATTAAAAAATTTAAAAATCAAAATATTATCAGCGGAATTGTCTTCAAAATTTCCAAGTACACTTACAATTATTGTACTTTTGACATACCAGAAAATAATTGACATCCCTAAGCTGGAATCAAAATGGCGACACTCGAAACTTGAATTGCAGGAAGAGAAATTTGCATCTCGAGATTAAAAAAATTCTAAAAAAATTATCACTAGCGGAATTGTCTTCAAAATATTCAAATCCATTTGAAAATAATGTATTTTTGACATACCAGAAAATAATTGACATCCGTAAGCTAAAAACAAAATGGCGACTCTTGAAACTTAAATTGCAGGTAGTGAAATTTGTATCTTGAGATTTAAAAAGATTCTAAAAAATTTATTACTCGCGGAATCGTCTTCAAAATTTCCAAATACATTTAAAAAGAATGTATTTTGGACATCCTAGAAAATAATTGATATTCCTAGGCTGGAAACAAAATGGCGACACTCGAAACTTGAATTGCAGGAAGTAAAATTTGCATCTCGAGATTTAAAAAATTCTAAAAAAAATATCACCAGCGGAATTGTCTTCAAAATCTCCAAATGCACTTAAAAATTTTGTATTTTTGACATACCGGAAAATAATTGACATCCCCAAGCTCGATACAAAATGACAACACTCGAAACTTGAATTGCAGGAAGTGAAAATTGCATCTTGAGATTAAAAAAAATCTAAAAAAAATATCACTAGCGGAATTGTCTTCAAAATTTCCAAATGCACTTACGAATATTGTATTTTTGACATACCAGAAAATAATTGACATCCCTAAACTGGAAACAAAATGGCGACACTCGAAACTTGAATTGCAGGAAGTGAAATTTGCATTTCGAGATTTTAAAAATTCTAAAAAAAAAATATCACCAGCGGAATTGTCTTTAAAATTTCCAGATGCACTTACAAATATTGTATTTTTGACATACCAGAAAATAATTGACATCCCTAAGCTAGAAACAAAATGGCGACACTCGAAACTTGGATTGTAGGAAGTGAAATTTCTCATCTCGAGATTTAAAAAATTCTAGAAAAAATATCATCAGCGGAATTGTCTTAAAAATTTCCAAATGCACTAACAAATATTGTATTTTTGACATACCAGATAATAATTGACATTCCTTAGCTGAAAAAAAAAATAGCGACACTCGAAATTTGAATTGCAGGAAGTGAAATTTGCATCTCGAGATTAAAAAAATTCTAAAAAATTTATTACTAGCGGAATTATCTTCAAAATTTTCAAATCCACTTATAAATATTGTATTTTTAGCATACCAGAAAATAATTGATACCCCTAAGCAGGAAACGAAATGGCGACACTCGAAACTTGAATTGCAGGAAGTGAAAGTTGCATTTCGAGATTTTAAAAATTCTAGAAAAAATATCATCAACGGAATTGTCTTTAAAATTTCCAAATGAACTAACAAATATTGTATTATTGACATACCAGAAAATAATCGACATCCCTAAGCTGAAAACAAAATGGCGACATTCGAAGCTTGAATTGCAGGAAGTGAAATTTGCATCTCAAGATTAAAAAAATTCTAAAAAATTTATCACTCGCGGAATTATCTTCAAAATTTCCAAATCCACTTACAAATATTGTATTTTTAGCATAGAAAATAATTGACATCCCTAAGCAGGAAACGAAATGGCGACACTCGAAACTTGAATTGCAGGAAGTGAAATTTGCACCTCGAGATTTAAAAAATTCTAAAAAGTTTATAACTCGCGGAATCGTCTTCAAAATTTCCAAATAAATTTAAAAAGAATGTATTTTTGATATCCACGAAAACAATTGACATTCCTGAGATGGAAACAAAATGGTGACACTCGAAACTTAAATTTCAGGAAGTGAAATTTGCATCTCGAGATTGTAAAAATTCTAAAAAAATTATCACAAGCGGAATCGTCTTCAAAATTTTCAAACCCATTTAAAAATAATGTATTTTTGACATACTAGAAAACAATTGACATTGCTAAGCTGGAAACAAAATGGCGACACTCGAAACTTAAATTGCCATAAGTGAAATTTGCAACTCGAAAAAAATTCTAAAAAATTATCATTAGAGGAATTATTTTTAAAATTTTCAAATCCACTTACAAATATTGATATACCAGAAAATACCAATAAAAAAACAAATTCTGTGCGCCACAGTTTTGCAAGTACAGTATTAAAAAAAAATTTTTTTACGTCTACTGTTACGTCGTCTGCCACTATCGTTTTGTATTTTATTTCGTTTTTATAAACAGTAATTAATTTTAAATTGTTCCAAAAAGAAATTAATTACAAAACGTATCCCAAAATCCATAAATAATATAATTCCGTCCAATAAAATTTTAATCAGTTGCGTAATTAATTTCTGGTGGATGCTCCGGGACAATTACATTCCTCCGCATTAAAATTTTACACATTCGGTTATAATTAACTCCGTATAATGGATAATTAATAAATCCAGCGGATGTGTGCCTCGGATGAAAAACGCTTGTAATTAAATTAATAGTCCGGCGTAATCAACATGATATATACATCCACCGGCATAAGCTCACTTTAATGAATATATTAAACAAAGTCTCCACTCCTGAAACTAAAACGCCGTCCCGTATTAATCATGCGATAAAATTAATTATATCAAGTAGGGAATTTATGCAGAATTGTTTTTCAGACTCGCTAGGTTAGAATTCTACTTAAAATTCTGTGAAAAAATATCTAAAGAACATTACCTTCAAAATTCAACAGTTTTCGAAATATTTGTCTTTAAAGAAATTTATGCAGAATTATTTTACAGACTCGATAGTTTTATTACAAACTTGAATTCTACTTAAAATTCTGTGAAAAAATATTTAAAGAACATCAACAGTTTTCGTGATATTTGTCTTTTTTTTAAATTTAGTGCTTTTTCATCATCACTTTAAATATGTTCGAATATCTCGAAAAGGCTTAAATTTGGATGTTATGTTGCTTAATGATTTTTTTTCATAGAAATGTATGCCGAATCTAAATTTATAATAAAAAATTAGGTATTCCATTTAAAATAAGGAAGTTGGTGTTGACTTCCGGTATAACCGGAAGTCGTACAATCTTGAAAATATTTTCATTGAAAAGAGCGCACTCGATTACGTAAATGCTGAAAATTTCATTACAGTTTTAAACGTTTTAATAACGAAGAAACGCACACAATTCTCTCAATTATGTTGCATGCGCCAGTATATAAAAATGCGAAAATGCACATTGAAATTAAACAAACTTCTACTTAATGTATTGTAATGAAATTTTCAGAATTTATGTAATTGAGTATGCTCTTTTTAATGATCATATTTTCAGGAATATACGACTTCCGGTTATACCGGAAGTCGACACAAACTTTCTTATTTTTTAAATTATGCTATATTTTTTATTGCAAATTTGAATACTGCATAAAATTCTGTGAAAAAATTGTTAAATAACATAACCTCCAAACTCAACGGTTTTCGAGATATTTGGCTTTTTTTGGAATTTAGTGCCTTTTCATCATCACTTTAAAAATACGCATTTCCAAACAAAATAAAATCGAAGTTGGTATAGATCAATCAAGAATATAATTATACGTCAGAATATGTGAAAATATACGGTGTGTTTCATTTAAAAAGATCGAATTTTAATGGTTCAAAGTTGACTCAAATTAAATGTATTATAATCATCACTTTAAATATATTCGAATATCTCGAAAACGCGTAAATTTGGAGGTTATGTTACTTAATGATTTTTTTCACAGAAATATATGTAGAATTCAAATTTATAATAAAAAATTGGGCAATACATTTAAAATAAGGAAGTTGGTGATGATTTCCGGTATAACCGGAAGTCGTATAGTCTTGAAAATATTTTCATTTAGAAGAGCATGCTCGATTACGTAAATGCTGAAAATTTCATTACAGTTTTAAACGTTTTAATAACGAAGAAACGCACACAATTCTCTTAATTATGGTGCATGCGCCGGTATATAAAAATGCGAAAACGCACATTAAAATTAAACAAACTTCTACTTAATGTATTGTAATGAAATTTTCAGAATTTATGTAATCGAGTGTGCTCTTTTTAATGAAAATATTTTCAGGAATATACGACATCCGGTTATACCGGAAGTAGACACAAACTTTCTTATTTTAAATATAATGCTATATTTTTTATTACAAATTTGAATACTGCATAAAATTCTGTGAAAAAATTGTTAAGTAACATAACCTCACAATTCAACAGTTTTCGAGATATTTGACATTTCTTTTTGAAATTTAGTGCCTTTTCATCATCAGTTTAAAAATACGTATTTTCGAACAAAATAAAACCGAAATTGGTATAGATCAATCAAGAATATAATTATACGTCAGAATATGTGAAAATATACAGTGGGTTTCATTTAAAAAGATCGAGTTTTAATGGTTCAAAGTTGACTCAATTTTAAACATTAAATTAATGTATTGTAATAAAATTTTCAGGATATATGTTATCGAGTGTGCTCTTTTAAATGAAAATATTTTCAAGATTATATGACATCCGGTTATACCGGAAGTCGACACAAACTTTCTTATTTTTAATATAATGCTATATTTTTTATACTCTGGCCGCGCTATGAAGGCGTCTGAGGTGATTAACGAAGGGTCGGAAGGGACGCTCTCATCAGAAGTGATTGGATATTTTGTTACTTTACACTCACGTATGCTGGCTGGCTATTGGTGCTTCTATTTATAAATCAGTAGTTCTTGAAAGGTTACAGATAACTTTGGCCTAAGTTAATCACCTCATATGCCATCATAGCGCGTCCACACTTTATTGGAAATTTGAAAACTGCATAAAATCCTGTGAAAAAATTATCAAATAACATAACCTTCAAATATAACAGTTTTTGAAGTTTAGTGCCTTTTCATCATCATTTTAAAAATAGGTATTTACAATTTACACTCGACTCGGATTAGAACTAGAAACTTGAAATTTTCGATCCCCCTCCCACGCCCGCGGCAATTTAACGAAACCCCCCTTTCCGAACGCAAAACCAATTTACAATTTCATCCATAAGTCATTCCGCGGGAATTTGGCACCCCTTCAAATCTCCCCCATCGCCCTAAATTATTTCAAGTCGGACCGCGCGCGCGCGCCCCTCCAAGAATATCCAAAATAGTTTAAAGGGCTTAATCCGATTGATACTTTTTTTTTTAATTAAAAGAAGGAAAGAAAGGCGAGGGCTCAAAGTATTATGCATCCAATTAGGCAAATTGCTCTTAGGGGCTTATCTTCCGGTTAATCCGGGCGGATGAAACGCGCGCGGGTGGGGGGGGGTGATTCCTAAAGCTACAACAACACGTATGCATTTAGGGCACCAAACACCCGAATCGTGTATGAATGGATGTATAAATCCGGTTTCATTTCCACGCGGATAACGGGACAATGTGTGTGTGTGCGCGCAAGTATTTCCCGCGGGAAATCCTTTAATGATTCTCCTTGTTCCGCATTCTCATTTGGAACGGGGAGGAATTGCGCTCGTTCTTCTCAGCGAAATAACGTGGGAATTGGGGATTAGTAGTTGAATTTTGATTATTATTTGATGGGACAATAGTGCAGTGGTTGAATTTTTGATGCTTGAAGGGATTTCCTGTTTTGTGATAGCATTAATAGCAGTTGTATCGTGTGAGCCAGAAAATTTTGTATCAGAGTTGGCTGTGAGATAAATGAGGGAACAATAGTGCAGTGGCTGAATTTTTGATGCTTGAAGGGATTTCTTGTTTTATGATAGCATTAACAGCAATTGTATCGTGTGAGCCAGAACATTTTGTTTTAGAGTTGGCTGTGAGATAAATGAGATAACAATAGTGCAGTGGCTGAATTTTTGTTGCTTGAAGGGATTTCCTGTTTTATGATAGCATTAACAGCAATTGTATCGTGTGAGCCAGAATTTTTTTTTTCAGAGAGATAAATGAGGTATGTCGCATATAATTGAAAAAATGAATTCATCTCAGACATGACTGCTATGTTTCTCTCTCTCGGGCATGGCCAACTTAGAAACAAAATTCCGCGGCTCACACCTTATAATATATTGGATGAATCGTGACGTTTAGTTCCAGGCCAGCAATAATAATAAGTTTGGTTATCGAGCTTACGTTTGGGAAACTTTCGCCAAATGTAATAACAACAATACATGTGCTACTAGTTACAACTGGATGGGGGGAAACTTTGCACATCTTATTCCCAGCCATTGATACGGAGGCGGCGAGAATTGCCGGAAAATGGGAAAGTCCAAATGATGTAGATACATCGAGATTGTTCAGAATTTCCAAAACCGAATCGATACACTTGATACACAAAGGTAAAGCTTAGCGATAATGAAGGGACGGGCATTATATAACGCGCGCCGAAATGGCTTAATCCGGGCGAGACGGTGACCGCCTCTCCGGGCGGAAACGGAACCCCAAGGCGGCACTAAAGTGCGAATCCGGCACCGAACCGAAATAATCCCCCCTTCTCCCCCCCCGTCGTTATAATCATCGGTATCTACGGCCTTTATGTGTACGCGCGGACCGTCCTTATCGCGCCCGGATTCGATTTATGGGCCCGTCCCCGGGGGGCCCTTTTCCGCCTCTCGTCCGGACCTTTATTGGTTTTGTTTTAACACTTTTCGACCCCCGCAGCACCGCACGACAACTATCAATTCGGCGGTGTTTTCAATCGGTGCGGAAAAGTTCCTCGGGACACAGATCACGAATCGTCACGGGGGTCTAATTGCGGAAAGTTTCTTCGAGTTTCCGAGTTTCGCTAATACGTGGGCGAACGGTATAATTCTTTCGAATGGTCGAAGGGAACTGCAACGAGAAGGGGATGTGTGGAAGGAATAATTAACCGTCCTGAGATTTAATTGTATAAACGTGGACGGAAATATTCATCGAAAACATCAATGTGTGCCATGACTACTAATTTTTTGCGCTATTTTTTTTTTAATTTGTAAAAATTTTTTTTGCTTTTCGCCACATATGGCGACCTGGGCGTGAAGAGGTTAACCTGCTATTCCGTCAAAACATCCTTCCTTTTAATAGAAAAAGGCTGCCAACTATTTTCGACTTTTTGATCTCACGCTATTTATTACCACCTTTATGAAATCCACCGATTGCAATTTTTTTTATCACGCAGAATATTTATTAGATACGCAGAAATAACAACCGCCCTAAAATCTATGCGCAGTTTAGTTATTTTTTTTATCGTACAAATAAAACACATTTCGAATAAATCAATGTACGTGTGTACAAGAAACCCTACCACTACAACTCCCTCCCCTCGTGTAATTGAACTGGTGCGTTTCGCACCCCGATCACGTAACTCTCTGCTCGAACTACTTCTATCGAATAATTAAATTCCCCCTCTGCAGCCGACAAGAAGAAAAAAAAAACCGAAAAATTCTAACGTTCGACTAAAATTTTCTTTATGCGCCCCTTTTATTTGGCTTCCATTTCCCAACTCTCTCTCTACTCCAGATTAATGTAATTGGACACGGGAACAATACGACGCCGGCGTCGCTTTTTTTCTTCTTCGTCGTCTCTTCGCCCGTTTGAAGGAGCTGAGGAAACGCGATCTTTTATTTATCGAGCGTCGCGTATCGCCGGCTCTTCCGGAATAACAAAATATTATCCTCTCCAGAATAAATATGTGTTATTGTATAAATATGATTTACACTTCGTAATAATTAAACATATAACAAGCTAATCAAATTTTTGTGATTGAACGTGGAAAAACTGCATTTTCTGAGAGATTCGCGCTTCTTGTTCTATCTATATGACCTTGAAAAGAATTCGTAATTCCAGCAAAGATAATTCAAAAATCTTTTCAAGGCCATAAAGATTGGATATTTTTGGGATAATAAAAAAAGTTAGAAGCAGCTGCAATGCCAGATACGATTTTGACAACACATTTCCAGTGAAATGTACCAAAGTTTTAACTTCAAACCAACGCCATCTTCTTTCCGGCAAAGATAATTAAAAAATGTTTCCAAGGTCATAAAGATAGAATATTTTTGAGATAATAAAAAAAGTTAGAAGCAGCCGCAATGACAGATACAATTTTGACAACACATTTCCAGTGAAATGTACCAAAATTTTAACTTCAAACCAACGCCATCTTCTTTCCAGCAAAGACAATTAAAAAATCTTTTGAAGGTCATAAAGATAAAGTATTTTTGAGATAATAAAAAAAGTTAGAAGCAGCTGCAATGACAGGTACGATTTTGACAACACATTTCCAGTGAAATATACCAAAGTATCAACTTCAAACCAACGCCATCTTCTTTCCAGCAAAGATAATTTAAAAATCTTTTCAAGGTCATAAAGATAGAACATTTTTAAGATAATAAAAGAAGTTAGAAGCAGCTGCAATGACAGATACGATTTTGACAACACATTTCCAGTGAAAAGATCAAAGTTTTAACTTCACACCAACGCCATCTTCTTTCCAGCAAAGATAATAAAAAAATGTTTCAAGGTCATAAAGATAGAATATTTTTGAGGTAATAAAAAAAGTTAGAAGCAGCTGCAATGACAGGTACGATTTTGACAACACATTTCCAGTGAAATGTACCAAAGTTTTAATTTCAAACCAACGCCATCTTCTTTCCAGCAAAGATAATTAAAAAATCTTTTGAAGGTCATAAAGATATAACATTTTTAAGATAATAAAAAAGTTAGAAGCAGCTGTAATAACAGATACGATTTTGACAACACATTTCCAGAGAAATGTACCAAAGTTTTAACTTCAAACCAACGCCATCTTCTTTCCAGCAAAAATAATTAAAATATCTTTTGAAGGTCATAAAGATAGAATATTTTTGAGATAATAAAAAAAGTTAGAAGGGGCTGTAATGACAGATACGATTTTGACAACACATTTCCAGTGAAATGTACCAAAGTTTTAACTTCAAAGCAACGCCATCTTCTTTCCAGCAAAGATAATTGGAAAATCTTTTCAAGGTCATAAAGATAGAATATTTTTGAGATAATAAAAAAAGTTAGAAGCAGCTGCAATGACAGATACGATTTTGACAACACATTTCCGGTGAAATGTACCAAAGTTTCAACTTCAAACCAACGCCATCTTCTTTCCAGCAAAGATAATTGAAAAATCTTTTGAAGGTCATAAAGATAGAACATTTTTGAGATAATAAAAGAAGTTAGAAGCAGCTGAAATGACAGATACGATTTTGACAACACATTTCCAGTGAAATGTACCAAAGTTTTAACTTCAAACCAACGCCATTTTCTTTCCAGCAAATATAATTGAAAAATCTTTTAAAGGTCATAAAGATAGACTATTCTTGAGATAATAAAAAAAGTTAGAAGCAGCTGCAATGACAGATACGATTTTAACAACACATTTCCAGTGAAATGTACCAAAGTTTTAACTTCAAACCAACGCCATCTTCTTTCCAGCAAAGATAATTGAAAAATCTTTTGAAGGTCATAAAGATAGAATATTTTTGAAGTAACAAAAAGAGTTTGAAGCAGCTGCACTGACAGATACAATTTTGACAACACATTTCCAGTGAAATGCACCAAAGTTTTAACTTCAAACCAACGCCATCTTCTTTCCAGCAAAGATAATTAAAAAATCTTTTGAAGGTCATAAAGATAGAATATTTTTGAGATAATACAAAAAGTTAGAAGTAGCTGCAATGACAGATACGATTTTGACAACACATTTCTAGTGAAATTTACTATTTCACCAAAGTTTAACGAACGCCACTTTGTTTCTAGCAAAGGTAATTAGAAATTATGTTCAAGGTCATCAAGATAGAATATATAGGAGGCAATACAGAGAGCTAGAAGTAGCTACAATGGCAGATACAGTTTTGATAACGCATTTTCAGCGCAACGTAATTTTTTCGCCAAAATCATACCGACGCCATTTTGTTTCTAGCAAAAATAATTAAGGATTCATTTCAAGGTCATTAAGATAGAATATTTAACATGCATTTAACACCATTTCATTTTTAAATTTTCTCCACTCCGATAGCACGTAGACAGCTAATGCAATTTGCTGCGGTCTTTCGGCCTAAAGGATATTATTATTTATTATTTTCACCATCACAATTTCAATGAAATGGAATATAATACGTTACAAATTATAATGCATACTTTGCATATTCCCTTCCCGCTAATATTAAATAATATTATTTATGAAAACAGCATTTCGAATTTATGCAATTCCGCACAATATGCAATAAACTCGGGCAAGAAACAACGGGCATGAAATATTTGCGGCGATAATGAGTTCCATGCATACATTCCCCGCGCTCCGGCTTTATTTCCGGGCGGGACAGTCCCACTTCCGGCGTCCGAAACGTTGATTTATTCCCTAGGGATCCGCACAGGTACACTCTTATACATGCTAATGTCCGTAATAAAGGGACTCGCGCGGAATTTAAAATTCAATGGAGAAAATATTCGACCTGATGATTAGGCGGAAATTCATTGTCGAGAAAATATTCGACTTGATGATTAGGCGGAAATTCATTGTCGAGAAATTTGAAGTCGATTTCGTTAGAGAGATTTTTTCAATGCACCTGCACTGCGGATGAATTAAGGGGGTGGATTATTTATTTGTTTCTAAAAGTTTTCCGCTCAATTCTGGCGATAAGATCAGTGGGACTTTTTCCATTCTTAGCACCTTACAGTTCCGATCAAACGTTAAGAGCGAAACTTTTGCAATTAATGGAGGCGTGTTTGGGCGCGAGGCGATAACATTGAGTTGTGTTAGTCTTTATTTATTATGCAGAAACAGTTAAGGTATTTTTTTTATTGGCGCCTGCAACGCGGTCATCTGCCACTGCCATTTTTTTGTAAGCTAAAGTAATTGATTTTTCATTTTTCACACCACGATAAAATCTTAAGTCTTTATTTATTATGCAGAAACAGTTAAGGTATTTTTTTTATTGACGCCGACAACGCGGTCATCTGCCACTGCCAATTTTTGTAAGCTAAGGTAATTGCTTTTTTATTTTCTACACCACGATAAAATCTTCACCTTTCCAAATATCCCTAATTCACCAAGAAAACCGATTGGCCATTTAAAAATCTGCACGTTCAGCAGCGTGAGCTCCGAGGGATTTCTCCGAAAACCATCGTCGTCGCGTTTTCGCAGCGGCAGTAAGTAATGCCGTCGTGCCAAAATATGGCCCAGAATTTTATTGTCCGATTGGAATTCATTGAAGGGTCCAATTTGGAGAATGGCCGGAGCCGAGGCCGGGTTTTAAGATGATGATGCAGACGTCAGCATAATCAATTTCTCTCTCTTCGTCCCCTCTCTGTGCCCGTTCATCAGTTTCATCGGGGCCTGCCCTCTCCCATAATGTTTCGTTTGCTGATTGCCGATCCGAAGCGCCGATTGTTTGCCAATCACTCGTAATCAGGCGCCCTTTCTGTCTCTCTCTCTTTGTGGACTTATCCATCCGCATTCGCATCCGAAATTCTCGATCAAATTAAGTCGCACGTGCAGACGGAATTTTATTTTTATTGAATTCTCTTTTAGTTGCAATTGCAAATTCTGTCAATAAACAATGCGGTTGTAGGGTCACCTGGAACAGGGAAGCCGTGTAGAGTGATTATTTTTCCGAAAAAAAATGTTTTCAACCATTTTTCACTAGCCGAAAATTAACATGGGGCCTTACGGGGAGCGAATTCCGAGACCCTGCAGATTGACGCTAACAGACACCGACTTGTTCGAACAAACAAATTTCGGTTCGTGGATACGGTAAATGGTTGCGAATAGAAGTAATCGATTCTAGAAGAATGTAGCTATAAATTGGTATTATATCATCTATATCTGTTTTGTGAGACCACGGCAAAAAATTCCCAAAATTGACCAAAATTTCTAGCAAACTTTCGAGTGCCCGTTTTGAGGGCGAGAAGCGAGAAAACTGCAAGTACGATTTGGCTGAAAATTTAACCACAAAGTACCCGTTCTTTTGTAAACATTTTGATGTATATTTCAAGCCATTTGATCATTTCATGATTTTCTACCATTTTTCCATAGTCAGGAAAAAATGAGGAAAAATTTTGGGTCTTGGAAAAATCTGAAAAAATTCTTGACTATTCTTTATGACGGTAAAAGTCGTGTAGAGTAATTATTTTTCCGAAAAAAAAAAAATTTCTACTATTTTTCACCAGCTGAAAATTAACATGGGGCCTTACCGGGAGCGAATTCCGAGACCCTGCAGAATGACTCTAACGGACACCGACTTATTCAAATAAACGAATTTCGGTTCGTGGATACGATAGATGGTTGCGACTAAAAGTAACGGATTCTAGAAGAATGTAGCTACAAATTTATGTCATATCATGTATATCTGTTTCGTGAGACCACGCCAAAAAATTCCCAAAATCGACCAAAATTTCTAGCAAACTTTCGAGTGCCCGCTTTGAGGGCGAAAAGCGAGAAAACTGCAAGTACGATTTGACTGAAAATTTAACCACAAATTACGCGTTCTTTTGTGAACATTTTGATGTATTTTCAAGTCATTTGGTTATTTCATGATTTTCGACCATTTTTCCATCAGGAAAAAATGAGGAAAATTTTGGGTCTCAGAAAAATCTGAAAAAATTCTTGACGATTCTTTATGATAGTAAAAGTCGTGTAGTGTGATTATTTTTCCGAAAAAAAAATTTTTCTAGCATTTTTCACCAACCGAAAATTAACATGGGGCCTTACCGGGAGCGAATTCCGAGACCCTGCAGATTGACGCTAACGGACACCGACTTGTTCGAACAAACGAATTTCGGTTCGAGGATACGGTAGATGGTTGCGAATAAAAATAATGGATTCTAGAAGAATGTAGCTACAAATTTATGTCATATCATCTATATCTGTTTTCTGAGACCACGCCAAAAAAAATCCCAAAATCGAACAAAATTTCTGGCAAACTTTCGAGTGCCCGCTTTGAGAGCGAAAAACGAGAAAACTGCAATTACGATTTGGCTGAAAATTAAAACACAAAGTACCCGTTCATTTGTGAACATTTTGATGTATATTTTAAGTCATTTGGTCATTTCATGATTTTCGACCATTTTTCCATAGTCAGGAAAAATGAGGAAAAATTTTGGGTCTCGGAAAAATCTGGAAAAAATTATGACGATTCTTTATCATAGTAAAAGCCCTGTAGAGTGATTATTTTTCCGAAAAAAAAATTTTTTTTACCATTTTTCACCAACCGAAAATTAACATGGAGCCTTATCGCGAACGAATTCCGAGACCCTGCAGATTGACGCTAACGGACATCTACTTGTTCAACTGAACAAATCTCGGTTTATGGATACGGTAGATAGTTGCGAATAAAAATAATGGATTCAAGAAGAATGTAGCTACAAATTCGTGTCATATAATCCATATCTGTTTTGTAAGACCACGCCAAAAAATTCCCAAAATCGACCAAAATTTCTGGCTAACTTTCGAGTGCCCGCTTTGAGGACGAGAAGCGAGAAAACTGCAAGTACGATTTGGCTGAAAATTTAACCATAAATTACCCGTTTATTTGCAAACATTTTGATGTATATTTCAAGTCATTTGGTCATTTCATGATTTTCGACCTTTTTTCCATAGTCAGGAAAAAGTGAGGAAAAATTTTTGATCTCAGAAAAATCTGAAAAAATTCTTGACGATTCTTTATGATGGTAAAAGCCGTGTAGAGTGACTATTTTTCCGAAAAAAATTTTTTTTTTACCATTTTTCACCAGCCGAAAATTAACATAGGCCTTATCGGGAGCGAATTCCGAGACCCTGCAGATTGACGCTAACAGACACCGACTTGTTCGAACAAACGAATTTCGGTTCGTGGATCCGGAAGATGGTTGCGAATAGAAGTAATGGATTCTAAAAGAATGTAGCTACAAATTGATGTCATATGATCCATATCTGTTTTGTGAGACCCCGCCAAAAAATTCCCAAAATCGAGCAAAATTTCTGTCGAACTTTCTAGTGCCTGCTTTGTGGGCGAGAAAGGAGAAAACTGCAAGTACGATTTGGCTGAAAATTTAACCACAAATTACCCATTCATTTGTAAAAATTTTGATGTATATTTCAACTCATTTGATCATTTCATGATTTTCTACCTTTTTTCCATAGTCAGGAAAAAATGAGGAAAAATTTTGGATCTCGGAAAAATCTGAAAAAATTCTTGACGATTCTTTATGACGGTAAAAGCCGTGTAGATCGATTATTTTTGCAAAAAAAAATTTTTTTACTATTTTTCACCAGCCGAAAATTAACATGGGGCCTTATCGGGAGCGAATTCCTAGACCCTGCAGATTGACGCTAACGGACACCGACTTGTTCGAACAAACGAATTTCGGTTTGTGGATACGGTAGATGGTTGCGAATAGAAGTAATGGATTTTAGAAGAATGTGGCTACAAATTGATGTAATATCATCCATATCTGTTTTGTGAGACCACGCCAAAAAAATCCCAAACTCGACCAAAATTTCTGGCGAACTTTCGAGTGCCCGATTCGAGGGCGAGAAACGCAAAAACTGCAAGTACGATTTGGCTGAAAATATAACCACAAATTCCCCGTTCATTTGTGAACATTTTGATGTATATTTCAAGTCATTTGGTCATTTCATGATTTTCGACCATTTTTCCATACATAAGTCAGTAAAAAATGAGGAAAAATTTTGGGTCTCGGAAAAATCTGAAAAAATTCTTGACGATTCTTTATAATAGTAAAAGCCGTGTAGAGTGATTATTTTTCTGAAAAAAAAAATTTTTCTACCATTTTTCACGAGCCGAAAATTAACATGGGGCCTTACCGGGAGCGAATTCCGAGACCCTGCAGATTGACGCTAACGGACACCGACTTGTCCAAACAAACGAATTTCGGTTCGTGGATACGATAGATGGTTGCGAATAGAAGTAATGGATTCTAGAAGCATGTAGCTACAAATTGGTATCATATCATCTATATCTGTTTTGTGAGACCACGCCAAAAAATTCCCAAAATCGACCAAAATTTCTGGCGAACTTTCGAGTGCCCGCTTTGGGAGCGAAAAACGAGAAAACTGCAAGTACGATTTGGCTGAAAATTTAACCACAAATTCCTTTATCTTTTGTGAGCATTTTGATATATATTTTAAGTCATTTTGTTATTTCATGATTTTCGTCAGGAAAAAATGAGAAAAAATGTTGGGTCTCAGAAAAATCTGAAAAAATTCTTAACGATTCTTTATGATGATAAAAGATGTGTAGAGTGATTATTTATCCGAAAAAATTTTTTTTTACCGTTTTTCACCAGCCGAAAATTAATATGGTCCTACTTCGCAACGGAGAAAGTAAAAAAAAATTACAATCAATTAGGAATATGCACAAATTATACTCAGATTACCCATTACATACTATTCCTATTTCCCTCTAGAATTATTTTCACTCCAACTTTGACCCAATTTTACAGACAGACAGATTATTCCCAATTATTTTCTCGTCCGGCGCTCGATTTTCGCAATTAAAACCAAAATCGATCGCGAGCCCCCCAACCGCCCACGTAAAGCCTACACCCTCCCGGGGACTTGCTTTTAAATTTGAATCCCCCGGATGTTTTCTATTGCCGGTCAATTAAAACTTCAGCCTCCCGGCTGCCAAAAAAAAATCCACTTTCCGAAGGCTAATTAACGAACGCTATTGATTCCTCCAATCCGGACTCTGATTAATTAACATAAGGAAACAAAAATGTTTATCTTTAATTTACATGAATCAAACCAAAAAAAAAAAAACAAAATTTTGGATCAATTTTTAAGTGAAATGAAGGCAATGTTTTGCAATCATCACATTCCACATTGTTTTACGGAATTGTGTGAACAATGGAGATTTGTTTGTAATATATTATTGTTTACTACGTACAAATTTTATTTTCAATTCGTGCAAAACTGTAAATGAGCGTGCAGAGCTCTACAGATTAATTAATTTGTTCTTGAGTAATATTATAGTATAATAGTAAAGTTGAAATTTGGCCAAGGATAAATCGTTCCCGATTTAATTTAAACCCTCCGGGGAGCGTTAATGAAACAAAAACAGATTCCGATCTGGAAAACGGGAAGCAGGAAGCGATCCGTTTGATTCGGTTTTTTTTTGTTGTTGTTGAGCGCGAAGGGACATCAAAAGGGTCCCTCCCGTAAATTCTCCGGCCCCGTCTTCTTGTGCGATTTGCCGCGAAACTTCAAAGTGGGAATACGTGTGCGGCGCGCGATTTACTTGCGCGAATGTGTTATTCGATTAGTTCGTGTTTGCGGACCAGTGATTGCCCCCAAACACAACCGTGCCCCCCCCCCCCCCAACTCATCATCAGCGGCGTCCCTTGTGAGAGAACGCTCCGCTGCCTGGCTCTCAGCGCCGTCCCTTTTGGCGCCCTAGCAAATTATTCCGCCGAATAACGTTGCACAGGCTCAAACGGGGGCCTCACCTTTAGGCATTCAAAGCTGTTTTCCGATTTGGTTGCTCTCGCTATTCGAGTCACGGTTTATTGCGAATAATTGCGTTCACCGTGTGAGAAATTTGCAATCGAAAAAGTGGTAATTTACGTTAGAACGATTTTTCATTTGCTGAGATTAAGTTTGAAGCTTTGTTTTTTTTGTTTTTACCAAAGATATCGCAATTGTTGCTGAGGAATATCATAAATGTATTGTTTGTGAATGGATTTTGAGCTTTTGAAACCGATAGTTTGGTTGAAATATTTTTTACAATTTTTTAAATCGTTGAATGTCATTTTTGCAATTTTCACACTTCAAGTTTGAAGCGTTGCTGTTTCATTTTCACCAAATATTTGGCAATTGTTTCTACTGCAAATTAGAAATGTGGTATTTGTGAATGGATTTTTGAGTTTTTAAAACCGATGGTTTGGTTGAAATATTTTTTACAATTTTTCAAATCGTTGATTGTAATTTTAACAATTTTCACACTTCAAGTTTGAAACGTTGCTGTTACATTTTTAACAAATATTCGGGAATTGTTTCCATTGAAAATATAATATAATTTATTTTTTTATCTTTAAGATCCCAAAATTGATTCTTGTAATCCGCGTAAAGCTTTTGCTTAAACATGAATGTTTCATCTAACAAAAGCTTAAGGCTATTGCATGCTCTATTAATATTTTATCTAACAAAACATGATATTTATAAAGCTGAGCTAAATTCGCATCCGCGGTTCTATTATGACCGAAAATTTTGCACGTATAATGGATGGATGATGCGGATACAAAATGTCAACATTCAAAACAAATCAACCGCACACACATATATCCGATCTAATATACACAGTGTGCGCGCATTTGCAACGTGTCACTTTGTTAGTTTTGTGTACGGGGAGAGACCGACAATTGTTGGGAACGGATTCAAAGCCCACTCGATTCCGCGGCGATCTGAATGGGCGCCAGATGCTGTTGTTTTAAGCTCTTCACCGGAAAGCTCTGTCATTTAGCCCTTTATTGGAGTGCTAGGGATTGAAATGGTTTTTATTTTGTGTCATGCTTTCACGTAAATAAAAATAAATCTTAAAGTATTGAATAACATTAACAAGAAAAACTTATGCGTAGAAATCAAATCAGTAAAGAAAAGTTAGTTGTGGATTTTTTTAATTCAGTCTAATTGTTGATAATCAGGACAGACTAACCCTTATAACTGCATACTGTATAAATGTGAATGTGAAAGATAAAGTGTCTGAATGAAGATATTTTTTCTCTTGTTTATTTTTTTGACATAGGCCTGAGCCATACCGTCACAGACGGCTGGGGCTTTCTCTTGTTGATAATGTTGAAATCAAAATTTGAATAATTGTTTATTATTATTCACTAAGTTAGTAATTACTTTCGTTATTAAATAAATAAATAATTGAATTAGGGATATAGCAATAATGAACAACATTTAGCTTTAGGAAATTAATATTTTTCAATTCAGTTTAATTGCTGATAATGCTATGACAAAAATTTGAATAACTGTGTGTTATTCACCAAGTTTATAATTAATTCCGTTATCGAATATATTATTTAATTAGGGATCTAACTAGTTTTTCAAGCTTAAGTTGCTGTATGTGAAATTGTGTTCTTTATGTGAAATAGTGAAATATAAAATTAAGAAAATTAACTGGTGAAGAACGACGGCTCCGCTGCGCTGCGCCGTCGTCCATGCGTGGCCTATTAAATTTAAGCAAAGTTATCGGTGACGAACGACGGCGCAGCGCAGCGGAGCGTACAATTTGTGCCCCGTTGCTAAATTTCGCTTCCCCCTTCCGTATACAACGTCATATCTCGAAAACCACAAATCGGATCGAAAAACTTTAAAGGGATCTTTGATTCGGATTAAATCGGTGACTGATATGCCGTCGTTAGATTTTTAATTTTCGAAAAAAAAATCGCAAAATTCTTTCCGCAAAACAATCAAAAATTGGTCGTAGCTCGTAAACGGTGCACCCCACGAAAAATATAGTTCTTTCCTTTTCGACGTAAAATACAATTCCAAATGGCATGCCGTTTAAATTTATTGCGTGAAATAAAAAATGGCCGCTGTAGATTTTTTTTTTATTCAAATTGGGGGTGGTTTTCTTTGAATAACTCCTCGGGGGTTGGAGATATCAAAAATTCTTAAGAGATATAAAATGTAGATGGGAGTTAGTTCTACAAAACTTTATAAAATTTGGAGTCGTGACCATAAGGGGAAGCGCGCCCTTTTTTCCGGAAGCGTCGGAAATGTGATTTTTTAGAAAAACGCTTGAGGGCTTGCAACGGATTTTTTTACGGGAACATGCGATAGTAAACGTTGTGTCCCGATGCATTGGGGATTTTTTGAGTTATATTTTAATCCTCCAACTCAAAAATTCTGGGAGGAGATAGGTTTGGCGCGAACCTCTGCATCGATTTTCAAAAATTCACCCCCGAGTCTAAAAGTGAGTTGGAAAATCGCGGTTTTCAAGGGCCCCTATAGGACGTTTCCGGCTTTCGGGAAAAAAAAATTAATTTATCGTTATCTTTTTTTTAAGGGGTTGGCAACCCTTTTTTTAAGGGGTGGTTTTAGAGGGTTGAAATTTTAACGGTATTTTTCTTGAATTATTTGTGATTTTTCATGAAAATTTCAAATCGCCATTTATAAGCGTTTTGAAAATATTTGAAAAAAACGTGATTTTGGCCTTACGCGTTTAGTATACTCGTTTATTAATAATAGTAAGTAAGTAAGTTTATTCATGCCAGCACAACAATTGTTTACATTCGTCATATAATAGTTTAATGAAATTAAAATTGAGATAAATATTATATTAGATTAAATAAAACTAATACATATGCGCACGTACAATAAATACAAACATACAGGGATTAAAAATAAACAATACAATAATAATATTAATCCTTTGCACTCGTATTTACTAGTGACAAAACGTATTTTGGCGACTATAAGTCGACATACGAGTGCAGAGGGTTGATAATGATGAACAAAATTTATCATTGGAAAATTATAAAAAAATCAATTTTTGTAGAAATCTTCGTGCGTTCTGGTTAACAATAAAATTCTGGAAAGTTGAAAACGTTACATTTCCACAGCGCAGCGGTGGGGGGGCTGGGGCCGTTCCTCAAGTCCGGAAAATTACGCCATTTCATTTTCATAACGAAAACGTAATTGGAAGTAAAACAGAAGGGAAAAAAGGGGCGAAATATGTAATAATTCCTCGCGGTCCTAATTACGCGATTCGCGTCTCCGCCCTCCGGTCTCGCGAATCATCTTTAATTGACCAAATTTACATTTTTTTTTTGCTGGAGAGAGAGTAACGAATGCTTTAAAAAATTTCTGATTGAAATATTTACGACACAGACATACGGAGAAAGGAGAAGAATTTTGGTCTAAAAATAAATTCAACTGGAAAATTTGTATTATAAATAAAAATTGTCATAATTTATTTATTTATTTAATTTTAATAATAATCGTTTATTGCCCTCGTTAGAGGTATACAATGGGCCAGCGACCTAAGTCTTTCAGCCATTATTTATTTATTTATTTACAAAACTCAATAAATAAAAATGGTAGTTAAGTTTCCAAATTACCGTACTATTTCGTAGTAAATATTATTTATGATAATAATAATCTTCAACTTTAAATTTTGTATTGAAATGTGATAAAGGGGTCGCGGTGGCCTAGTGACTAGAGCTCCTGCTCACGGGCCTCGTGGTTGTGGGTTCGAATCCCATCCGTGCGGTCAGTTTTTCTGAATAAAAAATGGCCGTGCGGGTCCATGGATGTTTAAGAGGTTGTCCTTTCATATCTATATATAAAAATTATTACAAACAATCGGTTGTGGCAGAATGCCCCAGATGTGATAAATTTGCCATTAAAAACTATTGTTTCAAAATAAATTCAAATTCAGGCTACATTTCGTTTTATTGAATTTATTTAATGCTTTCTGCAACAAGTAAGGTTGTTTCTAATTTATTTACTATTGTTTCTATTTTAATTTCTGAAGATGTTTGATGAAGTAAATTATTTTTACAGATATATCAGGTCGGAGAATTAAAGGAAATCATCTCGAAATTAGATTTGAAAAAAGGGAACGAGTCCAGTCGGAGCAGACAAAGGGCTGTGGATGGCGGGGTTTCGACGGCCCGAGCGAAAAAAAGAAACGATCCGCCGGAAGTTGTCCCTTTCATTTCTAAGGGAATCGGGCCGCGAGCAATCTGGATTTGTTATTGCTGATGAGAGGCCTTTGTTTTTGTTTGACTTTTTCATCTTCCTCCTTGTTTACTTCTTTTCTGCCGAAAACGAATCGTGTTTCACGCGATCGCTCCGAAAAATTCACCTTTGTCTTTCATGTAGGTCGTGATGCTTTTAATTTTGATTGCTCCAACTGTCTTGTAATACAGGGTAATCCAAAATTAATGCCTTTTTTTCTGTATTACTCTAGTAAGGGCCGGTTGTTCAATAGCGGCTTAAATCAAGTTTAATCTTAAACGTTGTATAGATTATTGTTGGCGTTGTTTAAAGATAATCTAAGCGTGTAAAGCTACGCGCACACTTATCGGAATCGGATGGACGGCACGCATCGGCAAAAATTGCTTAACACAGTTGTAAACGAACGGCACGCATCGGTACAAATTGCTTAACACAGTTGTAAACGAGTCAACGCACATTTATCCGCTCCATGCGTTACCGATAAATGTGCGTTGACTCGTTTACAACTTTGTTAAGCAATTTTTGCCGATGCGTGCCGTTCGTACGATTCCGATAAGTGTGCGCGTAGCTTAAAACGACAGTTTAAAACTAAGTTTAAGGTAAGGTCGGCTTAAGCTGCCAGTGAACAACTGGCCCTGATAATCTAGCGAAATGAGGCGGTGCACCGTCTTGCTGTAACTACAACTCTCTTACGCAGCTCAGGTAAATATTCCTGTTGATCATAACTCGTTTAAACACATTGTGCTCTGTATTCTTATTGACAGTTTTTGAGTTTTAAAATCTTTGGTTAATTATTACATTTTAAGAAAGAGAGTACTCGCAATATATCTACTCCAGAAAGTTTTCTCTCTTTTTTTTCTATGTTTCATGCATGAAAGGATGATTGGCGAGTATAAAAATTGATGTCTTGCCGAGTGAAAGGAACGCGAGTGCACCGGTATACGTCTGTGTCTGGCGAGCAGCAACTTGTTTGAACATCAAATATTCTCTTTGCAAACTTCGAGCTTTTAAGCGCACGCGAGGAGCGAACGCCCTCTTTGCCCCGCGTCTGAAAACACGCCGGCAGTGATTTTTTTCATTTATTCGATTAATTGCGATCGCGTTTCATTTCCAATTTTTTTTTTCTTTTTTATTTTTTTAATTTTTTTTTTATTTTTTATTTATTTATTTTCACTTCAGCCACCATATTACAATAAAGCTGAAACATGCTGTAAAAGCCATTCTCTTAAAAGAAGCCTTCTATAGTTGTGCGGATTTTTTAGGGTATAAGTTTAACACTTAACAGTTGTAAATTGACTTGTGTAAGATCTATGTATAAATATAACACCAATAAACATTATTATTATTATCAACGTATTATATACAAATATGATATTGCGATGGACGTGGGCGTCATTACATGTTTAATTTTGTTTTGTATAATTAAATCAAGAAATGAAAAACTGCTAAAAACTATTTTTTCAATTGTAGATATAACAATAGTTTATTTTGTAAGCAGTTTTTTTCTTTTTCAATTTTATATTGAATTTTTCTACAAATTATATCAAGTAATGAATTATTTTCAAAAAAAGTTTGATTTTTTCGACTGTAAAAATTCAAAAATTCATAAATCCGAAATTTTAAATATCACGTTAGAATAAAAAATGGTGATGTGGCCATCATGTTACTTTCTCCGATTTGATCATATACTGAAGAAAAAAAAATGAAACACTTTAAATTCGTGAAATTTCGACCATTTTCAAACCGCCATAACTCGGCGTATTTTCAATCGATTTTGATGAATCTTTAAGGGCGAAAAGCTTTGAAGCGTCTTCTTTAAAGTCATGCACGCTAAATTGAGCGTAACCTATTCCGCCCCCTCTTTTTTTACACAAGGGCGCTCCCTGTGAAAAAAAAAGTTTTTTCTGGAAAGCATGTCCAACTTTGACGATGTCTACGGAGCTGGAAAAATTTTGTCGACTCAATCCACCATAAAGGCACTAAAATTTGATCAATTCCCTTCGCAGGACTCAAAGAACGAAGTTCCTACGACGATTTGGCACCAAGTTATGGGTGTTTGAAAAAAAGTGCATTTTGAGGTTTTTCGCTCATAACTCAGCGACTTTTCAACCAAATTTGATGATTCTTTTAGGAAAAAATCTCATTTTGGCGCTACTTTAAGGGAGTAAACTCAGATTAGAATGATCCCTCTTCGAACCCTTAAACCCCCGATCAAAAAAAAAAACGTTTTTGGGCAATAAACGCCCAACTTTGGCAACTTGTACCGAGTTGGAAAAAATGTGTCGACTAAATCCAACAAAAGGGCATTAAAATGTACCTGTGCAGGACTCAAAAAATGAAGTTCCATAGACATTGTCAAAATTGAAAATGGTTTTCTGAAAAAACATGTTTTCTTCACAGGGCTGCTAGCGAGGGGTGGAAGGGGTTACGCTTGAGTTCGTATGCATGACTTTAAAGAAGATTCAAAGATTTTCGCCCTTAAAGATTCATCAAAATCGATAGAAAATACGCCGAGTTATGGCGGTTTGAAAATCGTCAAAATTTCACGAATTTCAAGTGTTTCATTTTTCTTCCTCCAGTGTATTCATGCTGTCATGGTTTATTTTCAATTTAAATCATATTTTAAATGTATATCGAGCGTTCTGTAGAATTGAATTAAACTGACGTTTAAAACGTTAAAATTATGAAAGACGAAAAAATTACACTTTAAATTCAAAAACTAAAGATATTTCGAAAAAAACTTATTCCTTATAAGTTGTTCATTCTGGCATTCTCTACAATTATTACTAACATAAACTTGATGTTACTCTTACCGTTTAAAAATTATAAACCAAAAATAAAAAAAATAAAAAATAAATTTTCTTCAATAAAAATGATTTTATGAAAAATATTTTCAAGCAAAAGATGTCTACAATATTTATTTGAATGTTTTCGTAATATTTTCCATATTAATAAAAATATTGGAAAAAAAAACAAAAAAAAAACGGTTAAGGTAAACATCCACTTCCGGCATACGGAATTTTACCAAAAGCTTTTCAGCTCTTCAGATTATCAAATAAGACGTATGTTCAAGATTTCATATTAATTGCTGTATCCGTTTTTGAGATACAGCTCTGTTGCCTTCAAAATGTATAAACATGTTTTTTTTTAATTTATCTGAAAAGAATAAAAAATTATTAACTTCCATTGGATGAAGTTTTACCGAAAGCTTTTCAGTTCTTCGGATTGTCAAATTAGTGCAGAAAATATGTATTGCTTTTTTTGAAATACGCCCATAGATACATATAGACAGAATTTTTTTTTTCAAAACTTGTTGGAATCGTTTCTAGCGACCTCAAAAGGGATATTTCCGTAATTTTGTTTTAATTTTCACGTTCACAGTACTTTCCCGTGCTTTATACGAACAAGGTGTTAATATGAGTAATAATAAATAGGATTTACTGTCCGACTTTTTCTAGACTAGTTTCTTTTGGATATTTATTTATTTATTTAACGAAATCTCTATATAAAATAATAATACAAAGAAAAATGTATAAATTACATGAAATTAAATTAAATTAAATTTAGCGTACATACATACATACATAATAAATGAAACCAAATTGAAATATAATAGCTAGAAACTAAAACTAAAAATTATTTAAAAAAATGAATTATGTAAAAGTCCTTTTTTCTACTGTCTCACTGTCTTGCGTTCGTAAATTCGTAAAATTTTAAATACGCCTTCCCTTTAATTACATTAACATGATTAATTAATAATTAATTGGCAAACCTTTGATTTCCTGCGTGGTCTCAACAAGTTGTTCATTAGCCCCGTCCCCGTTGTCTGGCAGTAATCTCAGCGTGACATTCAGGGGCTGGAGGCTCGCCGGTCCGTGAAGGGTGACGAGGACCGCCGTCGTTTTTCCGGGCACCGCCAATTCCGGAGCCACCACCGAAAATCCCCTGCAACAACAACAAACAATATGAGACAAATGGGCTTTGCTGCCGGCAGTCACCTGTTGGGGATAAGCCTTCGGGGAATTCGGCTGACGCTTATCTGCACATTGATTAATAGACATCAGATATGCATGTGCGATAGGGCGATGATTAATTCAGGAAGTGAGAGGGCGAGTCCGTACATGTGTGTGTGTGCAGAGTCTAGGCGGGACGTGCGGTATCGCGCGCTAATGGATAATCAAGCCCTTCTGCTATAAATATGCATGCGTCCCTATTTCCCCCGTGTGTACGTATATGGACTGGATGTTATAATTAAAATTAACCGGCGTTAAGATAGGAGAATAATAAAATATGCTGCAATATTCGCGACAAACAAAATATTCCCGGCGCATTCACCATAAGTGAGGGAAGTCGGTTTTTCACACTTTGAGCGTTCGCAGCGGCTAAACGAAAACTCCAAATCGAACGCGGTTTGCAGATCCGTGCTCCTCGTATGCTACATTAAATGACCTGTGTAAACTCTTCGGAATATGCAGCAATAAATCATTATTATTATAGCCTATTAAAGTGCATCTTTTTACATCAGAAAAACGAAATGAATCGATCGCCGTTTTAAAATTCCACCTAGCGTTAAATTATGATCCAAACTGTAAACATCCATTAGATTACATCCATACGGAGTCAATTACTTGCACGCGAGGACGACACGTGTTTGCCAATGAGGATAATGGATCACGACACACACACACACTCACAAGAGGACCCCATTTAAGCGCGAGATTGATGGAAGTTTCCACTCGGAGGGCAAATATCTTGGGGGAGCGGAGAACGCCACTAAAATTTAAAGGTCGCAGAATGAATTTTTAGAGGTGCTCCTCCGCCGCCGACGACGATTCACCCTCACACATGCCGGTCTCTAAAGACCCTCAGGAGATTTATTGCGGAGGCACTGATTCTCAATCGGCGATAACGCCGATTTATCATCCCACCTTGCACTATATTACTTTTTATTGCGCGACTTTAAAATCGTTACATTATTTATTTTCCCCATTCGCAGCCGTATAAATGTACACATTCACTCTGCAGGCATTACGATTTGCATTTTTATTACCCGAGGAAATTAAATTACAATCGGAACTCGCGTCCGATTTGCTCGTGAATATTTTATTTATTAAAATGAAAGCAGTGTAACGTTTCGACTGGAATTCGTATCGATATCAATTAAGCTGTTGGGATTGATGGAGTAGTCGGGGTATAAATCCATCCGAATTACAGTACGTGATACATCTTTGCCAGAAGGGAGCGATATCTTAGCAATTAACTTGGAAAAGTTAAAATTGTAAATTGGAGAGGTTCTATTACATCCAACAGTTATTTAAATCGTGGGTGGCTGTGAGAATGAACACCGAAACACCAAACACCAAAAACCGAAAAAGTTGAGTTTCTGAATCATCCACTGAAATAAATTTCTCCAACAATTATTAAAGTCGTGGGTGGCTGTAAGAACAAACACCAAAACCAAAAATGTAGAGTTTTGCATCATCCACTCAAATACATTTCCAACGGTTATAAATTAAACATTATATTAATACGCAAAAGTGCGATTGTAATTTTTAAAATGGACATTCTGGCGCATGAAAACGAATAATTTATGTAATTGAAAATGAATGGAAATTGCTGCGCCAACGCGTGTAAATTTTATATGTACGCAATTTTATGCACAAATATTGAATACTTAATGGCGCTATTGATCAGGCTTGGATATTTTAAATTTATATTTTTAATCACTTACCGACTGAATATTTATTTCAATTAACGCGCAATATTGAAAATGGTAACTGGAAATTCTTTTTTATAATTTTCCGAAATTTCCGAAATTAAATATAGCAACTGGGATTTATTTAAAAAAAAAACTTCCTGTATAAATCCCCAAGTAGTGTTTAAGTCACTTTCAATTTAAATAATCGAGGCTGACTAATAATAATACAAAACTGCCAAGTCCACTCATTATTTATTATTTTAAATTCTCCACTTGTAACAATGTGTATTCAGTATTTTACAATTTGTGAGAGAGGGTGATATTTCAGGATGTTCTTCCGGCGAGGAATGCGCCCTTCCATTTAGGAATTGAATCGTTACCGCGAATTTTACACGCGGGGATGACGACCCCCGCCCGGTTTTACAACAACGACGACGTAAACTTAACTGCACACATTTTGCAATTGCAATAAACGGGAATTAAACATAGTTCCACCCTAATCTAGCCGAGACGAGGGGATGATCTTATGTAACCGCTCGGAAATGTCACGGTTGACAGTATTATTCATTATCTCGAAATTAAGGGTGAAGTGCTTACGGATTTTTTTACGGAATCGTAATCTCGAATAAATTTTGAATAGAATTGTGGAATTTTAAGTTGGTGGTAATTGTTTTTATATTTTTTTCAAGTCGGCAAAGTTATTGTATTTTTTTCACAATTACACGCTGTGTTCAAATAAAAGTATTTTGAAATTTATGGTACAGTGCTTACGAATTTTTTTACGCAATCACAATCTTCAATAAATTTTGAATAAATTTGTGTAATTTCAGGTCGATGGTAATTGTTTTTATATTTTTTTCAAGTCGACAAAATTATTGTATTTTTTTCACAATTACAAGCTCTGTTTAAATAAAATTATTTCGAAATTTAAGGTGAAGTGCTTACGAATTTTTTACAGAATCACAATCTCCAATAAATTTTGAGTAAATTAGTGTAATTTCATGTCGATGGTAATTGTTTTTATATTTTTTTCAAGTCGACAAAGTTATTGTATTTTTTCACAATTACACGCTCTGTTTAAATAAAATTATTTCGAAATTTACGGTACAGTGCTTGCGAATTATTTTACGGAATCATAATCTCCAATAAATTTTGAGTAAATTTGTGTAATTTCATGTCGATGGTAATTGTTTTTATATTTTTTTCAAGTTAACAAAATTATTGTATTTTTTTTTACAATTACAAGTTTTGTTCAAATAAAATTATTTCGAAAGTTAGGGTGAAGTGTTCACGGATTTTTTATGGAATCACAATCTCCAATAAATTTTGAATAAATTTGTGTAATTTCAGGTCGATTGTAATTGTTTTTATATTTTTATTTAAGTCGACAAATTTATTTTATTTTTTTATAATTATAAGTTCCGTTCAAATAAAATTATTTCGAAATTAAGGTTTGTGCTTACAAATTTTTTAATGGAATCGTAATCTCCAATAAATTTTTAATGAATTTGTGTAATTTCAAATCGATTGTAATTGTTTTTATATTTTTTTCAAGTCGGCGAAATTATTGTATTTTTTCAAAATTGCACGCTCTGTTCAAATAAAATTATTTCGAAATTTACGGTGAAGTGCTTACAATTTTTTTACGGAATCGTAATCTGCAATCAATTATAAACAGATTTGTGTAATTTCAGGTCGATGGTAATTGTTTTTATATTTTTTTCAAGTCGACGAAATTATTGTATTTTTTACGATTACACGCTCCGTTGAAATAAAATTATTTCGAAATTTAGGGTGAAGTGCTTACGGATTTTTTAATTTAAACGTAATCTATAATAAATTTTGAATGAATTTGTGTAATTTCAAGTCGATGGCAATTGTTTTTACATTTTTTTAAGTTGTTAAAATTATTGTATTTTTTAAGGATTACACGCTCTGTTCAAATAAAATTATTTCGAAATTTAAGGTGAAGTGCTTACAATTTTTTTACGGAATCGTAATCTGCAATCAATTATAAACAGATTTGTGTAATTTCAGGTCGATGGTAATTGATTTTATATTTTTTTCAAGTCGACAAAATTACTGTATTTTTTTACAATTACAAGTTTCGTAAAAATAAAATTATTTCGAAAGTTAGGGTGAAGTGTTCACGGATTTTTTATGGAATCACAATCTCCAATAAATTTTGAATAAATTTGTGTAATTTCAGGTCGATTGTAATTGTTTTTATATTTTTATTTAAGTCGACAAATTTATTTTATTTTTTTATAATTATAAGTTCCGTTCAAATAAAATTATTTCGAAATTAAGGTTTGTGCTTACAAATTTTTTAATGGAATCGTAATCTCCAATAAATTTTTAATGAATTTGTGTAATTTCAAGTCGATTACAATTGTTTTTACATTTTTTTCAAGTCGACGAAATTATTGTATTTTTTTACGATTGCACTCTCTGTTCAAATAAAATTATTTTAAAATTTAGGGCGAAGTCCTAACGGATTTTTAATGGAATTATAATCTCTAATAAATGTAGTATAGATTTGTGTAATTTCAAGTCGATGACAATTGTTTTCACATTTTTTTCAAGTCGGCGAAATTATTCTATTTTTTCACAATTGAACGTTCAAATAAAATTATATCGAAATTTAGGGTGAAGTACTTACGGATTTTTTATGGAATCACAATCTCCAATAAATTTTGAATAAATTTGTGTAATTTCATGTCGATGGTAATTGTTTTTATATTTTTTTCAAGTCGACAAAATTATTGTATTTTTTTACAATTACAAGTTTCGTTCAAATAAAATTATTTTGAAATTTAGGGTAAAGTGCTTACAGATTTTTTTACGGAATCGTAATCTCTGATAAATTTTGAATAGATTTATGAAATTTCCAGTCGATAGCAATTGTTTTTACATTTTTTTCAAGTCGACGAAAGTATTATATTTTTTTCATAATTGCACGCTCTGTTCAAATATTTTTTTTACAAAATTTAGGGAAGATATTCTTTTAAATTATTATGAAACCTTAATCTAGAATAAATTTTGAATCGTTTTGTGAAATTTCCAGTCGATAGCAATTTTTTTTATATTTTTTTCAAGTCGACGAAATTATTACATTTTTTCACAATTACACGCTCTGTTCAAATAATTTTTTTACAAAATTTAGGAAAGATATTCTTCTAAATTATTATAAAATATTAATTTCGAATAAATTTTGAATAGTTTTGTAAAATTTCCAGTTGATAGCAATTGTTTTTATATTTTTTTCAAGTCGACGAAATTAATATATTTTTTCACAATTACACGCTCTGTTCAAATAATTATTTTACAAAATTTAGGAAAGATATTCTTCTAAATTATTATGAAATCTTAATCTCGAATACATTTTGAACAGTTCTGTGAAATTTCCAGTCGATAGAAATTGTTTTTATATTTTTTTTCAAATCGACGAAATTATTACATTTTTTCAAAATTACACGCTCTGCTCAAATAAAATTTTCTCAAAATTTATGATAGAGATTCCTTCAAACTCTCATGAAATCTTAATCTCGAATAAATTTTGAATAGTTTTGTGAAATTTCCAGTCGATAGCAATTGTTTTTATATTTTTTTCAAGTCGACGAAATTATTACATTTTTTCACAATTACACGCTCTGTTCAAATAATTTTTTTACAAAATTTAGGAAAGATATTCTTCTAAATTATTATAAAATCTTAATTTCGAATATATTTTGAATAGTTTTGTAAAATTTCTTGTTGATAGCAATTGTTTTTATATTTTTTTCAAGTCGACGAAATCATTACATTTTTTTCACAATTACACGCTCTGTTCAAATAATTTTTTTACAAAATTTAGGAACGATATTCTTCTAAATTATTATGAAATCTTAATCTCGAATAAATTTTGAATAGTTTTGTGAAATTTCCAGTCGATAGCAATTGTTTTTATATTTTTTTCAAATCGACGAAATTATTACATTTTTTCAAAATTACACGCTCTGCTCAAATAAAATTTTCTCAAAATTTAGGGTCGAGATTCCTTCAAACTCTCATGAAATCTTAATCTCGAATAAATTTTGAATAGTTTTGTGAAATTTCCAGTCGATAGCAATTGTTTTTATATTTTTTTCAAGTCGACGAAATTATTACATTTTTTTCACAATTACACGCTCTGTTCAAATAATTTTTTTTACAAAATTTAGGAAAGATATTTTTCTAAATTATATGAAATCTTAATCTCGAATAAATTTTGAATAGTTTTGTAAAATTTCCAGTTGATAGCAATTGTTTTTATATTTTTTTCAAGTCGACGAAATTATTACATTTTTTCACAATTACACGCTCTATTCAAATATTTTTTTTACAAAATTTAGGAAAGATATTCGTCTAAATTATTATGAAATATTAATTTCGAATAAATTTTGAATAGTTTTGTAAAATTTCCAGTTGATAGCAATTGTTTTTATATTTTTTTCAAGTCGACGAAATTAATATATTTTTTCACAATTACACGCTCTGTTCAAATAATTATTTTACAAAATTTAGGAAAGATATTCTTCTAAATTATCATGAAATCTTAATCTCGAATACATTTTGAACAGTTTTGTGAAATTTCCAGTCGATAGCAATTGTTTTTATATTTTTTTCAAGTCGTCGAAATTATTACATTTTTTTCACAATTACACGCCCTGCTCAAATAAACTTTTCTTGAAATTTAGGGACGAGATTCCTTCAAACTCTCATAAAATATTAATCTGGAATAAATTTTGAATACATTTATGAAATTTCCAGTCGATGGCAATTGTTTTTACATTTTTTTCAAATCGACGAAATTATTGTATTTTTTTCACGATTACACGCTCTGTTGAAATGAATATTTTTAAAAATTTAGGGAAGAGATTCTTTAAGATTCTTATGAAATCTTAATCTAGAATAAGTTCTGAATAAATTTGTGAAAATTCAAGTCGGTGGCAATTGTTTTTATATTTTTTTCAAGTCATCGAAATGATTGTATTATTATGAAAATATCCATTTTTTTAAGAAGTTTTCTACGTTTCTGGTAAAATATTATAGTTTATTTTTAGAAAAAAAAAATTAATCAATAATTGTGATAAATACGTCTATCCGATTTATCTGGAACAGGGTCAGTCGTATAAAGCGAATATACCGGGATAAAAGCTTCGGGTTGGACTGAAGCCATAAATAATCTCCAGTGTTGAAAATAACGGGGCGTCGTCGAGCATTGATCACGTTTCGGCGTTTTAATCGTTCCCAATGATGTACACTTCTGTGATAATATGCCACGGCCATATATTCCGACTGCATTTCCAAAAATATAAACATTATTTATCCGGGGCAGATTTTATTCTTTTGCTCTGCACACACGAACGATATCATAAAATTCCGTCAAGGAATTGAAATATTTTTCCAAACCGGTTTTTAAATTTTACCTTTACCCTTGCCCTAAAGTGATCTCGTTTATAAATTGAACTTATGGCGGAGGCGCCGGAAACTTAGAATATTGCATCGGTCTTACGGGAATATTTTCATTGTTTGCGAAAAAAACTAAAATTTACAGCTCTCTCTAATCATTGCACATTTTGCAGTACCATTAGTTTTTGCTGGACAAATTTCGCGTTCACGTTCGGCCGGTATTACTGCCGGTTCGATTCGTTTTTTTCGCATCCATCCAATTACAAAAACGCGATCGGTCTACGCGAAATTGCAGAAATGATGGAATGATGAAGCCACATTTGATTACGGACAAAAACCAGGGGGTGGGGGCAAATTAAACGAGGCCGCAATTTGACGTGAAATTAACAGCGGCTGCAAAACGATTGCGTCGATGTCCGATAATAACTACATTTGCATACTAATACTCGATCAAAATTACACTAGCTTTTATTGACGATACAAAAAAGCTACAGCAAAATCAATCGACTGCGCCGTTCTGTTGCCTTTTTTTACAAATTAACTTCTGAATAGTTTATTTTTTGCATCCTAGTCCTATTTAAACTATCATTTTGCTAAAGCAGCATATTTATGTCTAAACAGTTTAAATACTTGGGCTTTTATTTTAATATAGCAGGAATATTTATCACTGTGTTAAGAGTATCTTTAGATATATATATATATATATATATATATATATATATATATATATATATATATATATATATATATATATGTCTAAACAGTTTAAAACAGTTTAAACAGTTTAAATATTTAGGCTTTCGTTTTATTATAGCAGCACAATATTTACCAGTTTATTAGAGTAACAATTTCATATTTGAACATTCAGCTGGAAAAATTAAAAGAAATGGAAATTTCTAACATCGAGTAGCCTCGTCGAATTGACGTGTTTATACATTAAGCCCTAATATTGGAGCGAGGCTTTAATCAACGATGTCAAACGATATGTGTATGTATTTCATGTACAATATCATGCTTCCAGCTAGGGGGTGAATAATTGCTCCCGTGGTACTAATTGACTTTGCCGGAGGGTACGTTTACATAAGCAATATCGTTTCTGATACAAAGTGACATTTATAATTTTCACTCGGTCGCGTAGACTCCAATCTATACTTTGAAGTTAAAATGCGTCCAATGCTTTATCTTGAAATTACGTCATTTTATAACAGTAGTGCGTGTGGACTCGAGAAAAAAAATCATAAAAAAGTTTTACCCAAAATTTTATTATTTAAACCGCTTAAGTAAACTCTTATCTATACGTTGGTGAAAAAAAAAAATTTAAAAACCGTCAAACATTGCTTTATTGGACTTGAAAATCTAGTCATTTTATAACGATGGTTCGGGTGTGCTCGACAAAAAAATCACAAACAATTTACCCAAAATTTTATTATTTCAATCTCTCAAGTAGCCTCTTATCTACACGTTGGTGTAAAAAAAATTAATCCAAAACACGTCAAAAAATGCTGCATTTGTGTTTGACAGAACCCATAAACGAAAATAAATTTAAACGCCATAATTTTAATTTTGGGGCGTTTGTTACATTCTCAGCGTTTGATTTATAATATAACATAATTAATTATTGGATTGATGAAGCTGTTACTTGGTGAAATTCCATAAAATATGTGGTAAGTGAAACACGTGTGTTGTATTTTCACAAATTTTTAATGTCGAAACACTGCGACATATGTTGCATAATTAATGAAGAAATTTGTATAATTTTTCTATTCGGAGGTGAATGCGCCGGGAAACCAATAAGGGCCATCTTCACATTAATAACACCAGCCGACCCAATTTATCGAAGCGAGCCATCATTGATGATTACCAGATTTGCCACATGATAATGCCTCCTATGATCTAATTTTGGTCAAATGACTCGATATAGCGATTGAGAGACCCAAAATTTTATTAATAACCGTTACCGAGGCCTCGGGACGGATTTGATGAAAAGTTTTTGGAGTGAAAAGGGCTTCCGGCCGAAAAGGGAACGATTTCCCGTTTAGGTGGGAACGTGTGTAAACTGGGTCATATATTGCGGGCAGGTTACACAGGGCCGACTTTACGCACCGTTGCCCAACTAAATCAGGACCGAATTCAAATGGACGCCACGTTTCCGATATCTTCCACTTTGGATTCATTTCGAATTTATCGCCAAAGTGGAAATGGAGACCGTTCTATTGCATTTTGTATTATTTTTTTATTACCATGCAAACAAATCAAAAGGGCTTTAAATTTTTCAATGGAAATATGCATGTCGGTGCGATTACAAATTTAAACTCAGGTGTGACCTTTCTGAAGGATTTATTTTTAACAAATCCGACAGATTTTAGAAAAGCATGCCTTACCACGTAACTTATAATTTTTTCAAACTTACCCTCAACCGGAAAATATTTTTATTTTATGTTTCTATGGAAACCTGCACCTTGACGCAATTGCAAATTCAATCTCGTGTAAAACTTTTTTAAATGAAGTTTCTTTTAACGAATCGGCATAATTTTGAAAGAGCACACTTTTCTACATAACCTATAATTTTTCCAAACTTTTTTTCAACCGGAACATATTTTTATTTTATTTTTCTATGGAAACCTGCACCTTGACGCAATTGCAAATTCAAACTCGTGTAAAACTTTTTTAAATGAAGTTTCTTTTAACGAATCAGCATAATTTTGAAAGAGCACGCTTTTTTACATAACCTATAATTTTTCCAAAATATTTTTTAACCGGAAGATATTTTTATTTTATTTTTCTATGGAAACCTGCACCTTGACGCAATTGCAAATTCACACTCGTGTTCAACTTTTTTTAAATAAAGTTTCTTTTAAAAAATTTGCATGATTTCGAAAGAGCACACTTTTCTACATAACCTATAATTTTTCCAAACATTTTTTCAACCGGAACATATTTTTATTTTATTTTTCCATGGAAACCTGCACCTTGACGCAATTGCAAATACAGGCTCGTGTAAATTTTTTTGAAATAAATTTGCTTTTAATGAATCAGCATAATTTTGAAAGAGCACACTTTTCCACTTAACCTATAATTTTTCCAAAATTATTTTCAACCGGAACATATTTTTATTTTATTTTCCTATGGAAACCTGCACCTTGATGCAATTGCAAATTCAAACCAGTGTACAATTTTTTCAAATAGAGTTTATCTTAACAAATATGCATGATTTTGAAAGAGCACACTTTTCTACATAACCTATAATTTTTCCAAAATTTTCTTCAACCGGAACATATTTTTATTTTATTTTTCTATGGAAACCTGCACCTTGACGCAATTGCACATTCAGACACGTGTAAACCTTTTTAAAATAAATTTTCTTTTAACGAATCAGCATAATTTTGAAAGAGTACGCTTTTTTACATAACCTGTAATTTTTCCAAAATTTTCTTCAACCGGAACATATTTTTATTTTATTTTTCTATAGAAACCTACACCTTGACGCAATCGCAAATTCAAACTCGTGTACAACTTTTTTAAACAAGGTTTCTTTTAACGAATCGGCATAATTTTGAAAGAGCATACTTTTTTTACATAACCTATAATTTTTCCAAATTTTTTTCAACCGGAACATATTTTTATTTTTTTTTTTCTATGGAAACCTGCACCTTGACGCAATAGCAAATTTAAACTCATGTAAAACTTTTTTAAATGAAGTTTCTTTTAACGAATCGGCATAATTTTGAAAGAGCAGACTTTTCTACATAACCTGTAATTTTTCCAAACTTTGTTTCAACCGGAACATATTTTTATTTTATTTTGCTATGGAAACCTGCACCTTGACGCAATTGCAAATTCAGACTCGTGTACAACTTTTTTAACTCAAGTTTCTTTAAAAAAAAATGCATGATTTTTAAAGAGCATGCTTTTCTACATAATCAATAATTTTTCCAAAATTTTTTTCAACCGGAACATATTTTTATATGGAAACCTGCACCTTAACGCAATTGCAAATTCAGACTCGTGTAAATTTTTTTAAAATAAATTTTCTTTCAACGAATCAGCATGATTTCGAAAGAGCACACTTTTCTACATACCCTACAACTTTTCCAAAATTTTTTTCAACCGGAACATATTTTTATTTTATTTTTCTATAGAAACCTGCACCTTGACGCAATTGCAAATTCAGACAAGTGTAAAACTTTTTTTAAATAAAGTTTCTTTTAGCGAATCAGCATAATTTTGAAAGAGTGCGCTTTTTTACATAACCTATAATTTTTCCAAATTTTTTTCAACCGGAACATATTTTTATTTTATTTTTCTATGGAAACCCGCACCTTGACGCAATTGCGAATTCAGACTCGTGTAAAACGTTTTTTAAATTAAGTTTCTTTTAACGAATCAGCATAATTTTGAAAAAGCACGCTTTTCTACATAATCTAGAATTTTTTCAAATTTTTTTTCAACCGGAACATATTTTTATTTTATTTTACTATAGAAACCTGCACCTTGACGCAATTGCAAATTCAGACTCGTGTAAAACTTTTTTAAATGAAGTTTCTATTAACGAATCAGCATAATTTTGAAAGAGCATACTTTTCTACATAACCTATAATTCTTTCAAAATTTTTTTCAACCGGAACATATTTTTATTTTATTTTTCTATGAAAACCTGCACCTTGACGCAATTGCATATTCAGACTAGTGTAAAACTTTTAAAAATTAAGTTTCTTGTAACGAATCAGCATAATTTTGAAAGAGCACTTTCTTCTACATAACCTATAATTTTTCCAAAATTATTTTCATCCGGAACATATTTTTATTTTATTTTTCTATGGAGACCTGCACCTTGACGCAATTGCAAATTCAAACTCGTGTACAACTTTTTTAAAGTTTCCTGTAACGAATCAGCATAATTTTGAAAGAGAACGCTTTTCTACATAACCTATAATTTTTCCAAAATTTTTTTCAACCGGAACATATTTTTATTTTATTTTTCTCTGGAAACCTGCACCTTGACGCAATTGCAAATTCAGACTCGTGTAAAACTTTTTAAAGTAAAGTTTCTTTTAACGAATCAGCATAATTTCGAAAGAGCACACTTTACTACATAACCTATAATTTTTTCAAAATTTTTTTCAACCGGAAAATATTTTTATTTTATTTTTCTATGGAAACCTGCACCTTGACGCAATTACAAATTCAGACTAGTGTAAAAAATTTTAAAATAAATTTTCTTTTAACGAATCAGCATGATTTTGAAAGAGCACACTTTTCTACATAACCTTTAATTTTTCCAAATTTTTTTTCAACCGGAACATATTTTTATTTGATTTTTCTATGGAAACCTGCACCTTGACGCAATTGCAAATTCCGACTCGTGTAAAACTTTTTAAAATTAAGTTTCTTGTAACGAATCAGCATAATTTTGAAAGAGCACGCTTTTCTACATAACCTACAATTTTTCCAAAATTTTTTTCAACCGGAAAATATTTTTATTTATTTTTTTTTATGCGGTCGCAAATTCAAACTTTTATGCTATTACGAAAGAACCTTTTTAAAATTCCAATCGTCAGCGCCGGCTGCGGGGAATATTCAGTCGCATCTGGTGAAAAACTAATTATGAAATTTCGTACGGTGAATAATATTAATTCTCCCCCCACCCCCCAATACCCGCTCCATTATCAATCCGGCGAGTCAACACAATGAAAGATGCAAATTTTCCAATTGCGCCACCCTGTATACTAATTGGAAATTAAACCGGGATTGTCAGACTGACATCACCTACATTTGCATGGTAATAATAATTTGGTACATTTACAAAACAATTTTTTTGATACTGATTAATTACTATAATAGTAATTATAATTAATAATTTAACTTCTGCTCTATATTTTATTTAATTAAGCTTGACGCCGCATAAAATTAGTTGCAGGGATGGAGAAAAAAAAAGGGAAAAAGAGATAAATTACGGTGGAGCAGTTTCATGTGCGGAAATTCGTTTTTTTTTTCTTTCTTCTTTATTTCGGCCGTTGGGGGGGGCGAAATATTCAGACTGGATCTACGCTCTCGTGCAGCAATGAAATATGTGTATTTTTTGAGGGCGGTAAGACTGGCAGTACCCAGAGTTTAGGTCAGTGGCTTTTCCATAAAACATGAACGCATCGTTAAGGAGCGCCACCCTGTAACGCCACATAATTCAGTTGAGGGAGTTTGTGCTTTTTATGTGCTCATTTCCACTCTTATGGACTCTGTTAGAATGAGAGAGCGATTGTTACTACGGTTTCATTTAATTGTGATAATAATGGAGAAAAATCGCATTTAATATTACAGATTTTTCTTTATTTGGCAAACTATAATAAACGATATAGAATAACGAAACTTTTTTCATTTGAAATTACCTAAATATTAATAACATTTTCACTTGACTGAATTTTTCTAACCAAATAAACTCAAACAAAATTTAATAAAAAGCTCTTAGAATATTTGAAGATAATCAGATGAAAACACAGCTTGCTGAAAATGAAATAATATTATTTTTAAAAATTCCGCACCCATCCCGAACAAAACCCGATCCTATCACACCAAGGTTGTTACTTGATTTCCGACGAAAGGAAGACATTCCATAAGGGCCACGTTTTTACATGCAGATGTGAAATTCAACAATTTTATTTTTTGCTCCCGCCCTTTTACGTTCGAGAATATCCCCTTATTCTTCCTCAGTTGTCATGCCGGACCACATGCCACAGATTAAAGTGCCGTCCGGATTGATTGATGGGCCCCGGTGCGGAATTAAGAGGGCGAATTAATCTTCTGCTGAAATTAATTTCATAGACAGGATGAAGGAATGAGGACGAGGGCATTTGTTCGCTATTATCGGCGCATGTATCAATCGGTGTCTTCCCATCCGTTGAATTGAAATAGTTATTTATGCAACAAGTGAGTAAAGTAGTACTTTTTTTCACGAGTAGGAAAGATTGCCACACGAGCCGAAGGCGAGTGCGGCAATTCCTACAAGTGAAAAAAAGTTGCTTTACTCTCGAGTTTCATACAATTTTTTTTCTACGTCCGTAACTTTAAATAAATTCGATAAAACTTTAATCGTTTTGTATAAGTAATAATACTTTTTTTAAATAAAGAAAATAATAATCATCAAGTTTTCTTGATCGGAAACGAATGTTTGACATTTATCGGCGGAACTCGTGGCGTATTGCGAAGCGTTCATGACACACTTTGTGCAAACAATTTTATAGTAGCGTTAAAAAATGAACCGCTATGGCACTTTTTTTCACGCAAAAGAGTGAAAAAATGAACCGTTATGGCACTTTTTTTCACGCTGTTTGTAGGGTTCAGGAATCACATATTTTATGAACCCAAATTAATGAAAAAAACTGTACATTTTATAACGGACGTAGAAAAAATTACGTTATAAACGTTTTGGATACTTTAAATCGCCACCATTTCGCATTAGCCAACTGTGATTTTTTCAACGTAAACACGCGTTGCCTCAGTATTGCGCTTATCTTTGTTCTTGAGTGATTATCTTAAAATTGAGTGATGGGGTGTTTCTAAATCGTAAAGCACATTGAGTTTTGAATAAATTTTAGGAATTCTAAATAATAAAAGAAAAGCGTGTATAAAAATTATAAAAATAATTTCATACAGCGTCCCTAATTAAAACGACACGATCCCCATTTGAATACGAACTAAATCCGCGATAAGCCACATAAAAGTGTACACACACACAAAATATATACATATATATGGACAAACCAGCGCGGTGCAGAGTTTTATTGCATTTATTTAATTCTTTTTTTGAACCAACAAAGTACAAATTTGTAATGCTTTGCATAAACATAAATATTCATCCGGACCGAGATGATTTACATAAGGGGGGGGGGGGGGTTGTTTGTTGTGTTTCGGGGTGGATTTTGCTCAACAAAAATCACACTCCCGAATAATAAAGACGGGTAACATGTGGAGTATTATCCGGCGGGCGATTAATAAATTACAACTTGGTCCGCTCGAAACTTCTCCGCCAAGTTTTAATTAGAGTTCGTACGTTTTCCGCAGAAATTTGCGATTGTGCAACGTAAGACGAGATTTTTAATGTAAAATGGCTTATTATAAAAATATTATTAATGATGTAAGCATAATTATTAAGATGAGGGCTTGAAGGAAGAGCAGAAATCCAAATAACAAAACATATTCTAGTCCACTTAAAACAATCTTAAATTATGTTCAATAAACAGTTTATTAGTATCGTGTGAGCCATAAATTTTTTTTTCAGAGTTGGCTGTGAGATAAATGAAGTTTGTCGAATATTTTAAACCCTTTGTACTCGTATGTCGACTTATTGTCGACACAACACTTGCTATCACTAATAAATACAAGTGGAAAGGGTTAAAAGAGCAACAAGGTAACAAAAGTATAAATATAAATTCAATCATTACAAAATTAACAAAGCAGATGAGGTGTAAGTTGTGTGTAAGTGCGTAGTTAATTTTCGGATTGGAAAAAATGATATAAAAAAAAATAATTTTGTAAAAATAATTACTTTACACGATTTTTCCCATCATTATAAACCGTTATGACTTTTTTTAGAATTTTCTGGGACCCAAAATTTTTCTTCATTTTTAGTGTGAAAAAAGAGCGAAAATCTGGTAATGGCGAAATGACTTGAAATATACACCAAATGTTCACAAGAGAACGAGGAATACATGATTAAATTTTCAGACCAATCGTACTTGTAGTTTTCTTGCCGCTCGCTCTCAAAATAGGCATTCGAAAGTTGGCCAGAAATTATGGTCGATTTTGGGAATTTTTTGGCGCGGTCTCACAAAACAATTATGAATGATATGATACCATTTTGTAGCTGCATTCTTTTAGAATCTATTGCTTTGATTTCCAACCATTTACCTTATCCACGAACCGAAATTCATTTGTTTTAACAAGCCGCTGTCCGTCAGCGTCAATCTGCAGCGTCTCGGTATTCGCTTCCCGTAAGGCCTCATGTTAATTTTCGGTTGGTGAAAAAAGGTATTAAAATTTTTTTTTTCTTAAAAATATTTACTCTCCGCACTTTTTATTATCATTAAAAACCGCTATGATTTTTTTCAGAATTTTCAGGGACCCAAATTTTTTTTCAATTTTTCCTGACTAATAATAGTGTGGAAAAATGGGCGAAAATCATGAAATGTCCAAATGACTTGAAATATACAACAAATGTTCACAAAAGATCGGGGAATACGTGGTTAAATTTTCAGCTCAATCGTACTTGTAGTTTTCTTACTGTTCGATCTCAAAATAGGCACTTGAAAGTTGTCCAGAAATTTTGGTCAATTTTGGGAATTTTTTGGAGCGGACACTTATGACAGATATGGATGATATTACATCAATTTGTAGCTGCATTCTTCTAGAATCTATTACTTTAATTTATAACCATATACCTTCATTATAAACCGAAATTCATTTGTTCAAATAAGCCGCTGTACGTCAGCGTCAATTTGCAGCGTCTCGGTATTCGCTTCCCGTAAGGCCTGATGTTAATTTTCGGTTCGTGAAAAATGGTATAACATTTTTTTTTTTCGAGAAAATAATTACTTTGAACGCTTTTTCCCATCATTAGAAACCGCTATGATTTTTTTCAGAATTTTCGGGGACCCAAAATTTTTTTTCAATTTTTCCTGACTAATGAATGGTGTGGAAAAATGGGCGAAAATCATGAAATGTTCAAATGAGTTGAAATATACAAAAAATGTTTACAAAAGATCGGGGAATACGTGGTTAAATTTTCAGACCAATCGTACTTGTAGTTTACTTGCTGCTCGCTCTCAAAATAGGCATTCTAAAGTTGTCCAGGAATTTTCTTCAACTTTGAGATTTTTTTGGCGCGGTTTCTCATGACAGTTATAGATGATATGACATCAGTTTGTAGCTGCATGCTTCTAGAATCTATTACTTAAATTTTTAACCATCTACCGTATCCACAAACCGAAATTCGTTTGTTCAAATAAGTCCTTGTCCGTCAGCATCAATCTGCAGTGTCTCGGTATTCGCTTCCCGTAAGACCCTATGTTAATTTTCGGTTCGTGAAAAATGGTATAAAAATTTTTTCTCGGGAAAATAATTACTCTGCACTCTTTCTCCCATCATTAAAAACCGCTATAATTTTTTTCAGAATTTTCGGGGACCCAAAATTTTCTTTCAATTTTTCCTGACTAATAGTATGGAAAAATGGGCGAAAATCATGAAATGTCCAAATGACTTGAAATATACAAAAAATGTTCACGAAAGACCGGGGAATACGTGGTTAAATTTTCAGCTCAATCGTACTTTTAGTTTTCTTACTGTTCTATCTCAAAATAGGCACTTGAAAGTTGTCCAGAAATTTTGGTCAATTTTGGGAATTTTTTAGCGCGGTCACTTATGATGGCTATGGATGATATTACATCAAATTGTAGCTGCATTCTTCTAGAATCCATTACTTCAATTTCCAACCATATGCCTTCTTCACAGACCGAAATTCGTTTGTACAAATAAGCCGCTGTACGTCAGCGTCAGTCTGCAGCGTCTCGGTATTCGCTTCCCGTAACGCCCCATGTTAATTTTCGGTTCGTGAAAAATGGTATAAAATTTTTTTTTTCGAGAAAATAATTACTCTGCACGCTTTTTCCAATCATTGAAAACGGCGATGATTTTTTACAGATTTTTTTGGGACCCAAGATTTTTCCTCAATTTTGTAGGTACGTTATAGATTTATCGTTGTTTGTTTTACTTATTGAAATTATTATTTGTTTATAAGAAATGTTTTGATCTCTCGGCCATTTTCATTGAGTAAACTTAGGTTTCAGTGGTTTATTCACTTCAACTTCTTGTTTTTTATTTTTGTCGAAAACATGAAATTTCCCCTTTCTTTTTCAAACTATGAGCGGCCGTAGCGGCCGAACGAAGAATCCAATTTGAATGCAAATTCCATCAACCACTTGCATTTTCGATGAATTTCTTAAATCTATTCTATATAATTCTTGAAATACACAAATGAATTTATAAGCCGAACCAATAATCAAACTCGCTTTATAATTTACGGACGCACAAGACCGGATTTCCAGCCAGGATCCGGAGGGGAGAGGGCGTTCGAGGAATTGAAAACGCGGGCGCGGTGCAGGAAATGATTTTTCAAAAGATGTGTTCGCATTTAAAGTGTCACCGCAATCGCAAAAGCGAGACCGAACGATTTATACTCTTGTCACAAGTTTGTACTGGAGGGTTCGTCAAAGACTTAGCGGAAAGGCGACGACGACGGGGGTTCGCGAGGCTTATTTAGGTGTCGGAATTTTAAAGAGGGGGAGATAATCTGATTGAAAGTTGCACGGAAAGAAATTTTGTTTGCGCGTCCCGTCGTCTAAGAAAATATGTTTGAAAAGGTTTTCATTGATTTTGCACAAATTTTATTGTAATGGAATGATGTTAATAGTTTTTTATTGATTTCTGTATAAACATAATTGTAATAGAATGATGTTAATAGTTTTTCAGTGATTTTGCACAAACCTAATTGTAATGGAATGATATTAATAGTTGTTTCATTGATTTTGCACAAACCTAATTGTAATAGAATGATGTTAATAGTTTTTCATTGATTTTGCATAAACCTAATTGTAATAGAATGATATTAATAGTTTTTCATTTGCTTAAAATGGTTTTGTTATGGTTATTTAAAAGGTGCATTAACCCTTAGCTAATGAGCTAGTTTGTAATAGTCGCAACCGTCGTTTTAAAGACAACAAAAATGAGCTCATTCACGAGCTCATTGATAGTATGGTGAAGGCGCCGGGAACTTAAAATTTACTTCATTTTGAGATGAGATTGTATTTAGTTTAGTTTATTAATATTTGTTAGCATTGCTTACAAAATAAGTATAACGTAACAATTTAAACCAAAATAAATCATCCCTTAGAGCAGTGGTTCCCAAACTTCTTTGCAATACCGCCCCCTTTCCAGAAAAAAATATTACTTAGCGCCGCCTGGGAATTATATACTTTTTTAATTTCGATAGCTATTAATAGGAATGTTTCTACCTTTTCCGCAAAATATAGTAAAGAATTGTGTAAAATAGAAACATTGAATTTTGAAATTATGAAACTATTTATTGAATAATTTGCAGTTACTTTCATCAGTTCTTCTTGCAGCTGCGGAAATTCTTTTGTGTTTACACGCCATCAGCGCCCCCCTGAATCGCTGCAGCACCCACCAGGGGGCGGTTTCGCCCACTTTGTGAATCATTGCCTTAGAGTATACACATTGCAATCACCCTGGAAAATTATTATTTGTTTATAAGACATGTTTCGGTCTCTCGGCCATTTTCATTGAGTAAACTTAGGTTTCAGTGGTTTATTTACTTCAACTTTATTCTTTTTTTAATGGTGATAATAATATTTATATTGTTACTTCAATCGATAAACAGATGGCACAAGCAAATACCCAAATAACAAAGAATTACAGATGCAAATACATCGATGAATTATTTATGTTTTGTGCAATTGTACTCCCAATATGTGCACTATGTATTCAATACACATTCGACTAAAAATGGACACACGTGGAGGGTAAGAGAAGGAAAAATAAAAACAATGCAGAAGGGTGTATAAAGTACAATTCTTCATCCATTTTTCATGTACATAAATCTTTCCGCCGGATCTTGCAAAAGGAGGCGACACGTTTGGGGCTCATCTGTATGCCAACAGATAGGGGGGACGAAATAAAATGAAAGGGGATTATACTGCGATGCTTGTTTTCCTGATTGAAATAATTAACCTTAAAAATAAATGAATCAAGCGAGTTCTCTGCTCAATACGAAATATTTATTGCCGCTCTGTAAATGTTAAAAAGTGTTGACATATTGCAAGTTGCGGAGACCCAGTGACCGGGAAACGGGCTTTGGTATTAATTTCGAGCGAGTACGATCCGAGGGAGTGTATTCCTTTATTCCTTTATCCTTGGACTGATTCCGTTTGTCGGGTTGAGCCCCACTGACCCCGGAGGGGTGGCTTTGCTGAATTCTGTCTGTACGCGATCGCTCCCAGATGGATATTTATTGTGTTCGAGTAAGCAGAGAAAGCATTTCAATTAAAAATAAAAGTCGATTCGATTCCTCCGATTCCTATCTAAGTGTAGCTGACTAGTCTTAATAAAAAATTGATATCGTTAACTAGTTGCAGATAAATTTAGTACAAATTTCGTACGATTTTTGATGCAGTGTCGTCATGAGTTATCGTAATGTGTTCTACTGAAATTAGGTACGCCTCGCGGTGGTTAGAAAAATTCTTCGTTCGCTTCAAAGTCTTTCCAGTCGGGCAGGGCATCATTGCTGGACAGTCAGATCGCCATCTGGCGATTGGTGTAGCTTTTCTCTATCTCTGCACAACCAAATTCAACTAATTTGCGTATTTAATTCTTTAAAATATTAAGGAAGTACCTAATTTCTTTGCCTCAGAAGTTCAAGGCAGATAATATACAATTCTTCATGTTAAGGGGTCTTTCATAACGACTGAAAGACTACCTAGTTTCTGTACAACAAATTAGCTGGATTTCTCCGTACAGAGAGAGAGAGAGAAAAGCTTTTGTTAAAAACATCACATTACATCAAGCGTTGGAGTTGAATTCGAATTTTTCGCTTTTGGGAATCCGTTCGCGTTTTAAATTTCATACTGCAATTCAATTTGAGGTAATATTTGCGTTGCATAATGCACACACAAACATTCGCGTGACCCACATATCCCATCATGTTTGCAATCCAATCCCGGGGGTTCCGGAATGCCGCTTCCTCCCCATTCTTCCCCTTTCAACGGGATGTTTATGCATCCGCGAATAAATACAGTCATCTAATCGGTGAGATGGATTCGCAAAATAATTCTATCTGGATGAATTTAAAATGCAAATGTTATTGGTCTTTAAAAAAAAACAGAAGTTTAGGAGGTCCCATCACAAAGCTTTTTTTTGTATCTCAAATAAATAATATTTAGACAGCTAAACTTAGTAAAGGTACTATATTTTCCGAGACTAAAACCGCTTTATATATTTGATGTATGTAAAATAGTGATGTTATTTGCAATGGTAATATGACCAGCGAAAAGTTAGCCACGAATTTCCAGCGTCGAATTTTCCCGGCGCTTCCACCAAAAGTGCGCCATGTAGTTTTAATTTTATTTTTGCAGTGCTTTTCTGAAAATATGCTTACCAACTACAAACTGTCAGAAAAACGTGAAAATGTTGGGAAATATTTTCTTTTTAATATCGAGCAGCTCAAAGATCCATCGCTGGCATTAAAAAAATTATAAAGGTTTTGATTTCATGCAGGAAAAACCTTATTTCGAGGTTAGATAAAAAGTGACAGCTATCAAGATTGTATTATTTGGTACATATTTTAGTACCGCATTTTTATTTCTTGGACATTTTTTTTTAGATTTCCCTTAAAATTCCATAAATCATAAGAAGCAAAAACGCGAAAAACGTCATTTTTCGGTAGTGCCAAAAGCGATGGCTGTCAAAGTTACATCATTTGACATGCGTTTTAGTGCCGCATCTTTTCTTCTTCAACCGTTTCCGCGTGAGAAGCTCAAATTGAAAATAATCATCTTTTCTTGTTCAACCGCATAATCTCTTTTTACTGCACCTTTTCTTCTTCAAGCTCAGATGCGAAATCCCTTCCCCCGTATCGGGTTGGATAAATACATTTCCGGTGGTTTTATTTATTGCTTTTAATTCGCGCCCCGAAACGAACAAGTAGAACCGTTGGATATACTTTACAGGAGCGAAGTTTGCACAAAATCTCGTTTATTTAACTTCGTTAAACGAAATGAGGCGCGGAGTGAAGGGGTGAGGGGGTGCATTCGCAATCGATATTTGACATAGACGTACCTGGGGGGATGTGGAGTATAATTAACCGCTAAGGTATGCTCTGCGGTGCCATAAATCACATTTCCGCATTGATTTACGGTTGAACGAGTTATGCTCGCAGCACTGGAGGACCAATCTTAACCGAATATTAAAGTTCAAATAAAACGTATTGGTATCACTTGGAGTAGTAACTATAGTTTCAACAATTTCAGCTTGTCGAATATTAAAGAATTGGTAGGGTGAGAAAATTAATCACGCTGGTATTTTATAATAAAAAAGATGTTTTGAGTTTGAACACTGTAAATGAAAGTTGATTTTGTATAATTAAAGGGTTTGGAATAAAACGGGTATAAGTGCATAAATGCTTGTTTGACTAAGCTGATAACCTCCCATCGTCAGAATGCGATAAACTCTTGTTAAGCAATTTTGTTGATTGGTTATTTTTAAGTCTATTTAAATCAACTTGAATTGATTGAGCTGATAAGCTCCCGTCGTCAGGGTGCGATAAGCTCCCGTCGTGAAGTAAACACTATAAGCAAACGGTGATAGACTATTTTAACCCAACGAATTTTATCTGGTAATGAGATATGAAATAGAATTTGATTAATTAAAGCACTTGGTTTTGTTTCACTGCTTTTATTTGTCTCTTTATTTAAGACAAATAAAAGCAGTGAAACAAAACCAAGTGTTTTAATTAATCAAATTATATAATTATGTTTCACCACGGGTTAAGTGAGAAATTAATGAATCATATTAAATAGAAATTATCAATATTACATATCGTGATCGCGCGTGAATAAAAACCGTTGTCGATTCGACGTTCGAAATGTAAAGAATGATTGCGAAACTTTTCTCGACGACCGTAACAATAACGTTCAACTCGCGCCCTCTTTTCCGATTGCCCGCTCCCGTGAAAGAAGACGTAATAATACCCGAATTTGTCTGGCTCTATCCGTTTACGCCGTTTAATAAAGCGAAACTGCCCCCGGGAGTCTTCCTCCCTCATTTTTATTTACTGCGGACGTCGGCAACTCGTCAGGGAAATTATTACCTGCGAAGATCGAGCTTTCGTTTCTTAATTGAAGCGCCACTATCGTAAGATTTTTTTTTTATTATCTTTGAAAATACGAGATTTTCATTATCGGAGAGCCGTCGGAGAAATGAAAGGGTTTTTTTAATTAAAAGCGATACGTTAGAGGTGAAGCTTCTTTGACGTCGGAGGGATCGCCGTGATTTGAGCCGATAACGCGCGTTTAAAGTGGTCATATTTCAGCTCTCTCGCAATCGGTTCGAGTCCCGATCTTCTTACCTTGCTTTACGTGAGATTAGGTAGCAATTCGTAAAATCAACTCTCGAAGGCTAATTTTGGATTTATTATTTTATGGATACAATACTTGAAAATATACAATTTTTTTCATCCACTTTTTTTTTTCTTTGGAAGATGTTACGAACCTAACTGGTATCCCTGTCTGGCTCATACCGTTACTGCCTCGTCGTTTCATTATTATTTATGTGTATTTCTTAATCAACATAACAATTCTGAATCTAAGTACTTCGAAAAAACCGTCAAGGTCGTGTAGAGGTCACTGAAATAACCATCATAATTCTAAATCTACTTACTCCGAAAAAAAATGTCAAGGTCCTGCGAGGCCTCTCAAATTACTATCATAATTGTGAACCTATTTACTCCAAAAAGAAAACGTCAAGGTCGTGTAGAGGTCACTCAAATAACCATCATAACTCTGAACCTATTTACTCCGAAAAAAAAAACGTCAAGGTCGTGTAGTGGCCATCTATGTACATTTTCAGTTGGTGAAAACTGGTAAAAAAAGATTTTTGTCGGGGAAATAATTACTTCGCATGCGTTTTCTAGACATTAAGAACCATCATGAATTTTTTCAGATTTTTCGGAGAACCAATATTTTTCCACATTTTTTTATGGAAAATGGGTGAAAATCATGAAATGGTCAAATGATTTGTAAGGTACATCAAAATGTTCACAAAAGTACGGGCAATACGTGGTTAAATTTTTAGCCAAATCGTACTTGCGGTTTTTTCGTATCGCGCTCTCAAAATGGGCACTCATAATTTGAGCAGAAATTTTGGTCGATTTTGGGATTTTTTTTACGCCGTTTCACAAAACAGATATGGATGATATTACATGAGTTTATAGCTACATTCTTCTACAATCCTATGTTTCTACTCATAACTATCTGCCATATTTGTAAATCAAGATTTGTTCGTTCGAATTAGTCGGTGTCCGATAACCTCAATCTGCAGGGTCTCGGTATTTGCTTCCCATAAGGCTCTATGTTAATTTTCAGTTGGTGAAAACTGGTACAACAAATTTGTTTTTCGGGAAAATAATTTCTCCACATGCGTTTTCTAGACATTAAGAACCGTCATGATTTTTTTCAGATTTTTCCAAGACCCAACATTTTTCCCTTTTTTTCCTGACTGTATGGAAAAATTGGCAAAAATGATGAAATGGTCAAATGACTTGTAATTTACATCAAAATGTTCACAAAAGTATGGGAAATACGTGGGTAAATTTTTAGCAAAATTGTACTTGCAGTTTTTTCGTTTCGCGCTCTCAAAATGGGCACTCATAATTTGAGCAAAAATTTTGGTTGACTTTGGGATTTTTTTGACGCCGTTTCACAAAACAGATATGGATGATATTACATGAGTTTGTAGCTACATTCTTCTAAAATACTATGTTTCTATTCATAACTATCTGCCGTATTCATGAAGCAAGATATGTTCGTTCGAATCAGTAGATGTCCGATAGCGTCAATCTGCAGGGTCTCGGTATTCGCTTCCCATAAGGTTCCATGTTGATTTTCAGTTGGTGAAAAATGATAAAACAAATTTTATTTTCGGTAAAATAATTACTCCACATGCATTTTCTAGACATTAAGAACCAACATGAATTTTTTTAGATTTTTCCAAGACCCAACATTTTTTCCCTTTTTTTCCTGACTAATGGCATGGAAAAATTGTCAAAAATGATGAAATGGTCAAATGACTTGTAATTTACATCAAAATATTCACAGAAGTATGGGAAATATGTGGGTAAATTTTTAGCAAAATCGTACTTGCAGTTTTTTCGTTTCGCGCTCTCAAAATGGGCACTCGTAATTTGGCTAGAAACTTAGGTCGATTTTGGGATTTTTTTGACGCTGTTTCACAAAACAGATATGGATGATATTACATGAGTTTATAGCTACATTCTTCTTCAATCCTCTGTTTGCACTCAGAACTACCTGCCATATTCGTGAATCAAGATTTGTTCGTTCGAATTAGTCGTTGTCCGATAACGTCAATCTGCAGGGTCTCGGTATTCGCTTCCCATAAGGTTCTATGTTAATTTTCAGTTGGTAAAAAATGGCAGAACAAAATTTTTTTTCGGGAAAATAATTACTCCACACGCGTTTTGTAGACATTAAGAACCGTCATGATTTTTTTCAGATTTTTCTGAGACCCAACATTTTTCCCATTTTTTTTCCTGACTAATGGTATGGAAAAATGGAAGAAAATCTTGAAATGGGCAAATGACTTGTAATGTACATCAAAGTGTTCACAAAAGAACGGGGAATACGTGGTTAAATTTTCAGCCAAATCGTACTTGCAGTTTTCTCGTTTCGCACTCCCAAAATGGGCACTCGTAATTTGGCCAGAAATTTTACTCAAGTTTGGGATTTTTTTGACGCCGTTTCACAGAACAGATATGAATGATATTACATGCGTTTGTAGCTACATTATTCTAGAATCTTATTTTTCTATTCATAACCATCTGCCATATTCATGAATTAAGATTTGTTTGTTCGAATCAGTCAGTGTCCGATAACGCCAATTGCAGGGTCTCGGTATTCGCTTCCCATAAGGTTCCATGTTAATTTTCAGTTGATAAAAAATGGCAGAACAAAATTTTTTTTCGGGAAAATAATTACTCCACACGCCTTTTGTAGACATTAAAAACCGTCATGAATTTTTTCAGATTTTTCTGAGATCCAACATTTTTTCATTTTTTTCTTGAAAAATTGGCGAAAATGATGAAATGGCCAAATGATTTGTAATTTACATCAAAATGTTCATAAAAGTACGGGGAATACGTGGGTAAATTTTTAGCCAAATCGTACTTGCAATTTTTTCGTTTCGCGCTCTCAAAATGGCCACTCGTAATTTGGTCAGAAATTTTGGTCAACTTTGTGATTTTTTTGACGTGGTTTCACAAAACAGATATGGATAATATTATACGAATTTGTAGCTACATTAATGTAGAATCCAATGTTTCCACTCATGACTATCTGCCGTTATTGTGAACCAAGATTTATTAATTCGAATTAGTCGGTGTCCGATAACGTCAATCTGCAGGGTCTCGGTATTCGCTTCCCATAAGGTTCTATGTTAATTTTCAGTTCGTAAAAAATGGCAGAACAAATTTTTTTTTCGGGAAAATATCTACTCCACACGTGTTTTCTAGACATTGAGAACAGTCATGAATTTTTTCAGATTTTTCCGAGACCCAAAATGTTTCCACATTTTTTTCCTGACTAATTGTATGAAAAATGGGTGAAAATCATGAAATGGTCAAATGATTTGTAATGTACATCAAAATGTTCACAAAAGTACGGGGAATACGTGGGTAAATTTTTAGCAAAATCTAACTTGCAGTTTTTTCGTTTCGCGCTCTAAAAATGGGCACTCATAATTTGAGCAAAAATTTTGGTCGAGTTTGGGATTTTTTTGACGCCGTTTCACAAAACAGATATGGATGATATTACATGAGTTTGTGGCTACATTCTTCTAAAATACTATGTTTCCATTCATAACTATCTGCCGTATTCATGAAGCAAGATATGTTCGTTCGAATCAGTAGATGTCCGATAACGTCAATCTGCAGGGTCTCGGTATTCGCTTCCCGTAAGGCCCCATCTTAATTTTCAGTTGGTGAAAACTGGTAGAACAATTTTTTTTTTTAGAAAATAGTTACTCCATATGCATTTAGTAGACATTAAGATCCGTCATGAATTTTTTCAGATTTTTCCGAGACCCAAAATTTTTCAACATTTTTTTCCTGACTAATTGTATGGAAAATGGGTAAAAATCATGAAATAGTCAAATGATTTGTAATGTACATCAAAATGTTCATAAAAGTACGGGAAATACGTGGTTAAATTTTTAGCCAAATCCTACTTGCAGTTTTTTCGTTTCGCGCTCTCAAAATGGGCACCCATAATTTGAGCAGAAATTTCGGTCAATTTTGGGATTTTTTTGGCGCCGTCTCACAAAACATAAATAGATGATATTACATGAGTTTGTAGCTACATTCTTCTATAATCCAATGTTTTCACTCATAACTACCTGTCGTATTCGTGAACCAAGATTTGTTCGTTCGAATTAGTCGATGTCCGATAACGTCAATCTGCAGGGCCTCGGTATTCGCTTCCCATAAGGTTCCATGTTAATTTTCAGTTGGTGAAAAATAATAGAACAAATTTTTTTTTCGGAAAAATAATTACTCCACATGAATTTTCTAGACATTAAAAACCGTCATGAATTTTTTCAGATTTTTCTAAGACCCAAAATTTTTCCACATTTTATGGAAAATGGGTGAAAATCATGAAATGGTCAAATGGTTTGTAATATGCATCAAAATGTTCACAAAAGTACGGGGAATACGTGGTTAAATTTTTAGTTAAATCCTACTTGCAGATTTTTCGTTTCGCGCTCTCAAAATGAGCACTCATAATTTGAGCAAAAATTTTGGTTGACTTTGGGATTTTTTTGACGCCGTTTCACAAAACAGATATGAATGATATTACATGAGTTTGTAGCTACATTCTTCTACAATCCTATGTTTCTATTTATAACTATCTGCCGTATTCATGAACCAAGATTTTTTTGTTCGAATTAGTCGGTGTCCGACAGCATCAATCTGCAGGGTCTCGGTATTCGCTTCCCATAAGGTTCCATGTTAATTTTCAGTTGGTGAAAAATTCTACAACAATTTCTTTTTTCGAAAAAATAATTACTCCACACGCGTTTTCTAGACATTAAGAACAGTCATGAATTTTTTCAAATTTTTCTAAGACCCAACATATTTTCCCTTTTTTCCTGACTAAATTGTATGGAAAATGGGTGAAAATCATGAAATGGTCAAATGGTTTGTAATATACATCAAAATGTTCACAAAAGGACGGGGAATACGTGGTTAAATTTTTAGCCAAATCCTACTTGCAGTTTTCTCGTTTTGCGGTCTCAAAATGAGCACTCGTAATTTGGCTAGAAATTTTTGTCGATTTTGGGATTTTTTTGACGCCGTCTCACCAAACAGATATGGATGATATTACATGAGTTTATAGCTATATTCTTTTAGAATGCTATGTTTCTATTCAGAATCATCTGCCGTATTCATGAATCAAGATTTATTCGTTCGAATTAGTCGGTGTCCGATAACGTCAATCTGCAGGGCCTCGGTATTTGCTTCCCGTAAGGTTCCATGTTAATTTTCAGTTAGTGAAAAATGGGTTTTTTCGGGAAAATAATTACTCCACATCCGTTTTCCAGACAAATCATAATAACTCAAGGTCGTGTAGAGGTGAATCAAATAACCATTCCAAGCATGCCCATTCTTTTAACGCAATAACATCTCCAGCGAGAAAGTCAGCGGATTACGCACCCCTGCCGCGTAATCGTGTTTACTTTTCAATTATCTTCCTCGCATTGTCGAATCCGCGCTCGCCATTATTCGCCAATTCCCAAAAAGCGTCGCACTCCATTCCCGACAAGAGAGAAACGTACGGGAATTATCATATAAATGACTTCCTTCCCCTCCTCCTCGCGCGCGTAATCCCCAAATGAACAAAACCGCCGATGAGGAGACGTATAAATAATTTCACGACGCGAGTCCCATTCGTTCTTCTGCGAAGTACTTCAATTCCTTCTCGCAGCTCCAAGTACTTCAACTAAGAAGAACGATTGCTCGAAACGAATGATTCCAGTCTCTAATTTAATTTAGGGTTAATCTAGCATTCGTAAAAATCGGGCCCGAATTTCCCGGTCATAAACCCCGAACCGGAGGCTTTAAACGGATTTCCGGATTGATTGTCAAGTCCCATTAAATATATATATATATATATATAGAACAGAAAGCACCGACAATTTCGAGCTCGCTTCAACCGCAATTCGAAACTGTTTTATATCTGTGAAATCTATCTCCATCAAATGTTAAAGTTGAGGATGATTAAAGTATTACATACATCCCGTGGCGTTACTCATGGCAGTACATGGAACATTTTCTGTGGATCATCATCACCTTATTATTTCCTCTGTTATGAAAATAAGCACACTTGGATGTGTAGATTTTAGGAACGTCCAATAAAAATGTTGATTTGAGCTCGGCTCGGGAGCAAACGAAAAATTATTTAGATAAGGGGATTGGTTGGGTGATTTCCATCGCCCCCGCAGAACCCATTCCGAACGCGCAAACACCGTGATCGGATGAAAGATTTTCACGTTAATTGGCTTAACTGGATACGGGCACATTTCAATATTTAAACAACGACATCGAACGGATTCCGAACCATTGTTAATTAATTGATTCAACAGTTCAACAGTTCGGGTTAAATATTTGCACGTTCTAATTGGTTAATTTTCGAATGAAATCAACATTTTCGAACTTTTCCAAGGTGTTTCATTCTTGAGGCCATTACTTTGTGACGCAATTTTTTAGTGTTAAAATCGGTTTTTTTAAAGGGATGAGACTTAATCATATTTGTAGATTCCGGTCAAACCCGTACCGTCTTTCCAGTCTTTTGCGCGATTGGAGAAGTAGACGCTGGCATAAGCGCCGAACCCAATGCAGTGATTTGATTATCATAAGCAATTAACATGAATAAAATCACAACCCTCGGCAATATTGAAGAGAAACAGTTCAAGAAAATCTTGAAGAAACCATATTAGGAAAATTAGCACAATTACCATTACGACTCGAATATTTATGTGTGAGTAACTGGCACTGATATAATTTATTTTACGTCAAATAAATCCGGTTTATCAGTGAAGTTTTTTCACGGAAAGAAGTTTCTGCATCCAAATGAAAATGTATAGTGTCGCGGTGACATCCGAGGGAGTAAATAAGAGGAGATTCTCTCGGTGTGTGTTCTTTTTGTGAGGCAGGGCGTTATAACTCACTCTAATAACCGGCATAAATGGAGGATACGAAATATCCGGCGACAAATTCACGGATTATTGTATATATCTCGGAGAAACGGAGAAAGGAGAAAGAGGACAAAGCGCCAACTTTTCATCGGAAAAAGCACGAAAGTTGTCGTGATAAATTGGACAGTTTTTTTGCGACCGAATTAAGAGACTGGTTTATTTAATTTTCTCACTAAAAATGTTCCCACATTAAAAAGAAAATCAGTTGTTTACTTGATTTCTACTGATAATTGATGCAAATATTTTTAAGCAGTGCAAAATATTTCAGTCGAAAAATAGCTGAAGTTTAACAGTTTTCCACAAGTAGCTTAAATTAATCAATCGATAAATTTATAGCGTGTTAACAGATAATACGTTAAAATTGAAAATCCTTACTGTTTAGTCTTTCTAAGGCTTAATTTTGTAGAGTTACGAACAGATATTGATAAATTAAAAAAATACATCTTTGGGGTAGAAAGACCTTCAGATTAGTCTACATCGTTACATACGTTAAACGGGCGTTGATTGAACTACAGAATAGAAAAAAAAATAACACAACATAATTTTTAGTTGTTTTACATCTGCAGTAGTTTATCATTCCATTTAAGGAATGCAAACTAAGTTCTCGTTAAGCGCGAAAGAGGGGCGAAAAAATGAAAGGAGGACGTGTGAGCACAAGGGGGAGCTCGTTAAGGGTTCACATCCTGTAACAGGCCCCATTTAAAGGATCTGTATGTATGTGTGTGTGTGTGTACGTCTGCACGTTTTCCCACGTAAAATCCCCTCTCGGGTCGTCGGACGGTTTAAGGACGAATCGCGTTTCGATGTTATGCATCCAGGATACAAATTGCTAATTGATGGGATCGTTACCGAACCGCCGGCATGACGAGTGCCAAAGTGTTGTTCGAGTTTGCGAATTGATTGCGTGTCGGGTTACACAACTTCGACGTTACAATTTATGTACGTGTTCGGGAAACTGATCGTTCACTTTGTTAGATGTTGTACTTGTCTTGCACATTTATGATTAATATCGATCGAAACGGGGAGAGATACACGTGTTTACGTGGATTGGTATTTCAGTGAAGAGAATTCTGTAATTACTGGAGAAGTTCAATAAGTGCAACTGATTAGTTTCTTGAAAATGGATATGTGCTTTGGCAAAAAATTATTCAAACGAAAATTAAAAGTATGTCGTCTTCTTTTGTTATTTCTTATTATAAAGAAAACCCATGGGAACATTTTTGGCCAAAAATATCGATTCTAGCCGGCGCCTAACATAGACTTTTGATTTTTTTTTAATTTACCATATTTCATAATTTCTGCTTCGTTAAAAAAATTATTCAATCGATAATAATTCCTCTATCATTTAATATCATAAACAAAGCCCTTTAAAATACTTATGACCAAAAATATTAATTCTAAACTACACCTAACAATGACTTTTGATTTTTCTAAATTGATAATATTTCGGTATATATTTGATCGAAAAATTCAGGTGAATCATAAGTTAAAAACGGACTGTTATTACCACAGCACCACTAATATTTGATTAATTATGAATTTTTATCCATTTTCATCCAATTAGTTGAGATTACTTAGAAATTTCATAAATGATTATATGGTGGATGCGCCGGATTCGTGTCTGAAATTTCCAGTCGATACAATTCGAGTTTTAACATGTTGCCATCGTTATAAAGTGTTATTTCTATAATAATCTAATGATTAATAGATTTTACTTTGAGTAAACCGCGAGAGCAATTTGTAGTATATTCACACGTGGTTTGTTGCCAATTGGAAAGTAATTATCGGGTCGACAGGGGATTCGAATATAAATTACGTGCAGGGTTTTATTGATGTAACACGATGTTATTCCAAGATACACGATGCCCAAACAACTTAGCACGGTTTGTCGAATATAAATTAGTACTTCCGGTCGGCGGGGCGATGGCGTTACGTTTCACTACAATTAGTCGGGGGATTTATCGAAGGTTTCCCTTGCCGATTCAATGTTGAACACGTGCAGTTTAACAATAATCCCGCAAGACGTTTATTCCCGTCGTGTTTGGGTCGCTTACATTATTATAAGAACGAATGCATGAATTAATTACCGCAATACCACAATAAATTAAAGTACCATGAAAGTGTGTTTCATTTCTATTTTTATCATTACAGAGTACGGGAAAGTATTGCGATTGCGATTGCGATTGTGAATTTTTTTTAGCGGAAATTTTCGGTCGGTATATTTTTCTGGAGTTAACACAATGTTTTAAATTTTTTACAACTTCACTCTGCACTTGCAGGGAATTATTTTTGAATCTAGAGATAGGGTGTTTTAATTATGTTTGTGTTTTATGTAAAATTAAATTATTTTAGATTTTGTGGCAATTTTTTTTCAATTTTTTTAATCACATCAAGAGAGCACTAACTTAAAAAAATATAATAAACTGTATTCTAGTGAGAATTACTTACAATCTAATCATGGGGTGTGTTTAGCTTTTATTGAAACCGAAAGTTGAATCGATTTTGAGTAAATTTCGAAAGGTTTTGGTTTGTAGCAATTATTTTTCAATTTTTTTAGTCACACGAGGAGAACGCTAACATCAAAATTACAATAAACTGGATTCTAGTGAGAATAACTTAAATCCAGTGATGGGGTGTGTTTAGATTTTTATTGGATCCAAAAGTTGAATCGTTTTTGAGTAAATTTGGAAAGTTTCCGATTTGTGGCAATTGTTTTTCTATTTTTTTTTATCACATGCAGAGAGCACTATCTTCAAAATTACAATAAACTGGATTATAGTGAGAATAACTTAAATCCAGTGATGGGGTGTGTTTAGATTTTTATTGGATCCAAAAGTAGAATCGTTTTTGAGTAAATTTGGAAAATTTCCGGTTTCTGGCAATTGTTTTTCTATTTTTTTTAATCACACGACAAGAACGCTAACTTAAAAATTACAATAAACTAGATTCTAGTGAGAATAACTTAAATCCAGTGAGGGGGTGTGTTTAGATTTTTATTGGATCCAAAAGTTGAATCGTTTTTGAGTAAATTTGGAAAATTTCCGGTTTCTGGCAATTGTTTTTCTATTTTTTTTAATCACACGACAAGAACGCTAACTTTAAAATTACAATAAACTGGATTTTAGTGAGAATAACTTAAATCCAGTGATGGGGTGTGTTTAGATTTTTATTGGATCCAAAAAGAGAATCATTTTTGAGTAAATTTGGAAAGTTTTCGGTTTCTGGCAATTGTTTTTCTATTTTTTTAGTCACACAAGAAGAACGCTAACTTTAAAATTACAATAAACTGGATTCTAGTGAGAATAACTTAAATCCAGTGAAGGGGTGTGGTTAGATTTTTACTGGATCCAAAAGTAGAATAATTTTTGAGTAAATTTGGAAAGTTTCCGGTTTATGGCAATTGTTTTTCTATTTTTTTAGTCACACGAGAAGAACGCTAACTTTAAAATTACAATAAACTAGATTCTAGTGAGAATAACTTAAATCCAGTGATGGGGTGTGTTTAGATTTTTATTGGATCCAGAAGTAGAATCATTTTTGAGTAAATTTGGAAAGTTTCCGGTTTATGGCATTTGTTTTTCTATTTTTTTAGTCACACGAGAAGCACGCTAACTTTAAAATTACAATAAACTGGATTCTAGTGAGAATAACTTAAATCCAGTGATGGGGAGTGTTTAGATTTTTATTGGATCCGAAAGTAGAATCGTTTTTGAGTAAATTTGGAAAGTTTCCGGTTTCTAGCAATTGTTTTTCTATTTTTTTAGTCGCACGAGGAGAGCACTAACTTCAAAATTACAATAAACTGGATTCTAGTGAGAATAATATAAATCCAGTGATGAGGCGTGTTTAGATTTTTATTGGATCCAAAAGTAGAATCATTTTTGAGTAAATTTGGAAAGTTTCCGGTTTCTGGCAATTGTTTTTCTATTTTTTTAGTCACACGAGAAAAACGCTAACTTTAAAATTACAATAAACTAGATTCTGGTGAGAATAACTTAAATCCAGTGATGGGATGTGTTTAGATTTTTATTGGATCCAAAAGTAGAATCGTTTTTGAGTAAATTTGGAAAGTTTTCGGTTTCTGGCAATTGTTTTTCTATTTTTTTAGTCACACGACAAGAACGCTAACTTAAAAATTACAATAAACTGGATTCTAGTGAGAATAACTTAAATCCAGTGATAGGGTGTGTTTAGATTTTTATTGGATCCAAAAGTAGAATAATTTTTGAGTAAATTTGGAAAGTTTCCGGTTTCTGACAATTGTTTTTCTATTTTTTTTAATCACACGACAAGAACGCTAACTTTAAAATTACAATAAACTGGATTCTAGTGAGAATAACTTAAATCCAGTGATGGGGTGTGTTTAGATTTTTATTGGATCCAAAAGTAGAATCTTTTTTGAGTAAATTTGGAAAGTTTCCAGTTTGTGGCAATTGTTTTTCTATTTTTTTAATCACACGAGGAGAGCACCAACTTAAAAATTACAATAAACTGGATTCTAGTGAGAATAACTTAAATCCAGTGATGGGGTGTGTTTAGATTTTTATTGGATCCAAAAGTAGAATCATTTTTGAGTAAATTTGGAAAGTTTCCGGTTTATGGCAATTGTTTTTCTATTTTTTTTAGTCACACGACAAGAACGCTAACTTAAAAATTACAATAAACTGGATTCTAGTGAGAATAACTTAAATCCAGTGATGGGGTATGTTTAGATTTTTATTGGATCGAAAAGTAAAATCGTTTTTGAGTAAATTTGGAAAGTTTCCGGTTTCTGGCAATTGTTTTTCTATTTTTTTTATTCACGCGAAAAGATCCCCAACTTCAAAATTGCAATAAACAGGATTCTAGGGAGAATAACTTAAAATCCAGTGATGAGGTGTCTTTAGATTTTTATTGAATCGTTTTTGAGTAAATTTAGAAAGTTTCCGATTTGTGGCGCTCATGTTTTAATTTTATTTTTTAATCAAATTGAGTTCGTGCCGAAATCTTTGTAAATCAATCGGCGAATGTGCCGACGATGACGTATCATTTAAATTACGCGAATAATCCGTCCCCTGGCAGGTCTTGTCTTCGGCTCCGTTAAATTCGCGCTCGCGGCATAATTAGAGCGATGACAAGTGGCAGCCGGCTTTCTGATTAGACGCGGAAGCCAGCGACAACATTTCTGAAATTCACCGGAATCTGCAATTCGAAGACGCCCGTTTATGATGAAACAAGCACACGACGCCGGGTGTCACATTACGAAACGACGCGTATGCTGCATGCGCCCGGCGCATTCACCATTATTACACCGCTCGATGATGAACTAACAACGCTTAACGAATGACGATTTTTAATTACTTCATAATATATTTTATTAATCGCTCCGCAATAATACATGTAAGTAATACCAAAATGTAATGTTTTTAGTGTTCATTCATGTGCAAATTTTTTTTTGTATATTTTGGTAAAGTCGTGATTAGTCAACTTGGTTTTGTTTCACTGTTTTTATTAGTCTCTCCGACTAGTAAATAAATATTTAATCCAATCCAATAAGCTAAGGATTTACATTTTAATTTATCGATTTTTTGTTATTCTTAGAATAAATTTCCGTGTATTGATGTTTTCTCCAAGGAAATTTGCGACTTGTTTTTTTTGCGAACTAATTACAAGAATATTTTCCCGGGTGTCCTCTCTCGCGTAAAAAGCTAATCATTTTTCAGGCCGTCGCGAGCAGCGCACGTTGCAATAATAAAAAAAAACGAAAACTCCGACGACTTTATTAATTAACTTTAACATCGAAACACGACGAAGTAACGGGATACAATACGTGCACTCCCGGCTCTAACATTTACACGATTTCCCTAATTAAACCGAGTCGAAACAATATCGGAATATACTCGAGGAGGTAATTTAACTTAAACAATAATCAAGCTGTAATAATCACCTTTTGTGAACAATTTGTAAAATAGAAATTATGTTTAAAAAAAAACAAAAAACTAAACTGAAAAATCTGATTGAGCTGATAAACTCCCGTCATCGTTTTTGAATTTGTAAAATAGAAATTAAGTTAAAAAAAAAAACTAAACTAAAAAATCTGATTGAGCTGATAAGCTCCCGTCATCGGGGTGCGATAAGCTCCCGTCGTTAAGTAAACTGTATAAACAAACGGTGTTTGGCTATTTTAAGACAACGAATTTTATTATTGGATAATAAGACATGATGTGAATGAAATAGAAATTATTGCTGATATAATTTGAACCGAATGGAAATGCCATAAAAAATTATTTACTCGCCAGAAATTGGTTTTATAAACAAAGAATCCACCGAATTGAGGTGTACGTACTATTAACTCATAACATGACTCATATTGACTCATAACATGACGGCGTAAAAGAATTTTTCTCTTTGCAGTTTGTTGTATAAACAAAGAATCCTTCAGAGGAGAATTAAACTAGCGTAATCTTTATAAAACGAGAAAGAAAGGGCTGTTTTATTTTATGTACCATCATTCCGACGTTCCTGTTTACTCCGCAGTTGATCCTGCGACACTGGGGGGACGGACCTTATCTGGTGTTAAGGGCAGGAGGGTTACTTTTAATGTGGTCGCCTCCATTTTTACGGTCCATCTGCACGGACATTAAGGGAGTGATGAGGCGCCCTTTATGGTCCATATTGGGACATATGCCGGGAGGAAAAAATCCCCGATAAATCATTTTCATCACACAAAAATGGACATAACGATGTGTTATAACTAATAATTACGTTGTTGCAGTATTGAAATTGAAAATAAGCAAAATAAAGTGCTTCAAAATTTGAAAAATTAGATACTAAATTTTGGACACCCTGTATAACTCATATCCATCAAACTTGGTTAACGGGACTATCAGACGTTATTTAACAAGTACCTTGTATAATTTTAATAACGTGGCACTATTTTTATTTTTTATTATTTTTTTAAACCGATGATTTTTTTTTGGTTTTTATTTTTTTCTGTTAATATCACTGAACCGATTTGAATAAAGTTTTAGGAGTGTATAGGTAACTATAAAATGCACCAAAATACGTAACAAAATCTACATCATGTAATCTAAAAAAATGCATCATCATGACGTCACACTTTTTTGGGACACCCTGTATAATCAAAAATATTGTCCTGAGATAGGCCCTGGGATGTATATAAAGTCTGTAAAATATCAAAATCTTAACGCAATTATTAACTGAGCTAAAGAGATTCCTCATTAGCGCAAAAGTGTTTTTTTCAGTTTTTATTTTTTTTTTGCTGATATTACTGAACCGATTTTAGTAAAATTACAGTAGTGTATAGGTAACCATAAAAGGCACTTAAATAAGTAATAAAATATACAGCATGTAACCAAAAAATATGTATCATCGCGACGTCACACTTTTTTGGGACACCCTGTATAATCAAAAATATTTTCCTGAGATAGGCCCTAGGATTTATATAAAGTCTGTAAAATATCAAAATCTTACCGCAATTATTAACTGAGTTAAAGAGATCTCTCAATAGCGCAAAACTGTTTTTTTCAGTTTTTATTTTTTTTTGCTAATATTACTGAACCGATTTCAGTAAAATTACAGAGATGTGTATGTAACCATAAAAGGCACTTAAAAAAGTAACAAAATATACAGCATGTATTCCAAAAAAATGCATCATCATGACGTCACACTTTTTTGGGACACCCTGTATAATCAAAAATATTTTCCTAAAATAGGCCCTAGGATGTATATAAATTCTGTAAAATATCAAAATCTTACCGCAATTATTACCTGAGTTAAAGAGATCCCTCAATAGCGCAAAACTGTTTTTTTCAGTTCTTATTTTTTTTTGCTGATTTTACTGAACCGATTTTAGTAAAATTACGGGGGTGTGTAGGTAACCGTAAAAGGCACTTAAATAAGTAACAAAATATACAGGATGTAATCCAAAAATATGTATCATCGCGACGTCGCATTTTTTTGGGACACCCTGTATAATCAAAAATATTTTCCTGAGATAGGCCCTAGGATGTATATAAAGTCTGTAAAGTATCAAAATCCTAACGTAATCATTAACTGAGCTAAAATGAAGATCCCTCAATAGCGCAAAACTGATTTTTCCAGTTTTTATTTTTTTTGCTGATATTACTGAACCGATTTTAGTAAAATTACAGGGGTGTATAGGTAACCATAAAAGGCACTTAAATACGTAACAAAATATACATCATGTATTCCAAAAATATGCATCATCATGACGTCACACTTTTTTGGGACACCCTGTATAATCAAAAATATTTTCCTGAGGCCCTAGGATGCATATAAAGTCTGTAAATTATCAAAATCTTAACGCAATTATTAACTGAGCTGAAGAAATCCCTCAATAGCGCAAAAGTGTTTTTTTCAGTTTGTATTTTTTTTTTGCTAATATTACTGAACCGATTTCAGTAAAATTCCAGAGGTGTGTAGGTAACCATAAAAGGCACTTAAATAAGTAACAAAATATACAGGATGTAATCCAAAAATATGTATCATCACGACGTCACACTTTGTTGGGACACCCTGTATAATCAAAAATATTTTCCTGAGACAGGCCCTAGGATGCATATAAAGTTTGTAAAATATCAAAATCTCACCACAATCATTAACTGAGCTATAGTGGTAAAATGCAAGAACCTGCATAGTAATTATGGTGAATGCGCCGGGCAACATATAGTTATTTTAATAACTATTCAGAAATTTAATAATAAATAGCAATAATAATTGTATATGGCTGAAAGAGATCAGTCGATGGCCTGTTGTATTTCGATGTATCTCGAGTACAGTAAATTGTATTTTTATTAATTGTACATTATGTCAACAAATTGTTTTTAAAAGCCGCTTTAAAAATGTCCATTGGAATAATTAATAAAACGAGTTTTCTGCAAATAACTTGCGATAGAGTTGTAATTAAGGAAAATGTTTGTTGTTTAATTCCGCATGGAATAACGTAAAAATATACAGAAAAATAAAATACTTTAAATAAAACATTTTTACTTAGTTAATATCACACTGTAACAGTGTGATATTAACTAAGTAAAAGTGTGTTTTATTTAATTAAAAATGTATCACGAAGTAAGTGCCGCCAATCTCAATCAGTTAAAATGCTTTAAATTTTGAAAATTTTGACACTACATTTTGAACACCCTGTACAATTCATATCAATCAAAATTGTTTAACGCGACTATCACACCTTGTTTAATAAGTACCTTGTATAATTTTATTAAATCGCCACCATTTAAATTTTTTATTAATTTTTCAAACCAAAGGCGTAAAACTGATTGTTTTTTTTTTGCTGATATCACTCTCCCTCTCTCATTGTATGTTGTTGCGGAGGGAAACAGTGATATACCCGGTGCGGTAATAAAATAATAAAAGCCGGAATGTAAATGGATACGGCCCTATTGCCTCGGGCCCGACAATCTGAAATGGAGATCTGAATTTGTTGGCCGGTGGAGGAAGAGGAGGAGGAGGGAAAAAAATACAATAACATATTCATTCTGCGTGCACTCTGTGTGCACGGCTGATGAGATATTACATTAATAAAGGCCGGAATTCCCTTTTTTTTGTACTGACCTGAATGTACAATGGACCGTCCGGTAAAAATGTGAACGTGATATTTAAATATGAAGATTTATTACAGTGAAATATGAGGAATGTTGAGGGGGAGGTGGTTACTCTGTAGAAACGTAAATATTCATAATAAATGGTATCCGACGGGTCGATAGACATTTGGCAAAATAACACACTAAGGGACGGTCATTTAAATTTAATTGATGATTAAATTTTAATTGACATTTGTCCTACATGTGTTTTGCGTGTAACCAAACTTCATTTAAATTTTAATCTTCAATTAAATTTAACTGACCGGCCCTAAGATTATTTAAACATATTGTAGGGTCGCTGTACTTGCGTGGTTAATTGTATAATTCATGTAATTTAATTTAATTGATAACCACTGCCAGGGGCGGCTCGTTATATAGAGCCACGAAGCCATAGCACTACCGTAGTTTCAAGTTCAGCAAGATTTTTAATTAATTCTTAAAACACTTGTTTGACAGTTACTTTGGTTTAGGAAGATAAATAGCTCTTTCTTTCTTCAAAAAAAGGGGGGTTATATTGTATAAGTGGCTCTACCACCATAGGAGCCGCTACTGACCACTACACAACATTTTAACATGATTTTTCAGATTTTTAAACGTCCGTAGCTGCTAAACCAAGACTCGAAATCGAACGCGGTTTGCAAATCCGTGCTCCTTATGTGCAAATTAGTCGGATTTAATTAAAATTTGCGATTTTTAATTTTTGACGAAAACCTGAAAAATTACCCAAGGGTCCCCCCTTCTTACTTTTGCCAAAAAATTGCACTTGAAATTATTTTCTGAAGAAACCACTGGTTCGATTCGGGGTTTCTATACGTTACCGTAAAGATCTCGTCAAGACCCTTCAGAAAATTTACTTGCGCAAGAATAAATGCTAATTTGAAGTACGTGGCGCGTTCGCAACAAATTTAAATTTTTTAAAATTTTTGAAATTCATCAAATCCTTCTCGATATACACGGTTATGCGGTTTTGTGTTAAGCGGATTCACGGTGGAATTCGTAAAAGTGAGGTAAATCACGTCGAATGCGAAAGACAATGGTATTTCACTTACGTCGTGCAATCTTCCGCGAGCACCAGCAGCAGCAGGGAGCCAATCTGCGCCAGCAGGGTTAGAAATATCCCCGCAGGAGACTTCATTATGTCCTACCAGACGAGCATGGCACTACGGAAGCCCTGCAACAGAAAATAAACAAATCTCACATTTGCATACACTTGAACAGAATGTATCACACAATATCAGCAAAAGTTTTAAAAAATTACTTTCAATTTCAATTACAATGAGGAAACCGAAAGTATTTAATGAAATAGAATTATCAATAAAATGCAAAAACTAGGACACCCTGTATATACGTACACATCAGCCTTATTAGAATTGTAATACTTTCGCTTTTTTTGCTTTGGGTAAATTTAGCAGCAATAATTTCTTCTACTTCGTTACTGAATTTAGTCCGCGTTTCGGCACAACGTAAAAAAACTTTACGTATAAATGGAAGTAACGTTAACAGTCCAGTGCATCCTGACATGTTTTCCTCGTGTTTTCCCCTCGCAGAGCGCATTGTTTCACTAACGTTGTTACTCCCCGTTTTCCCTTTTTGTATCGCGATAATGGCTCTCGGCGAGTCTTTCATTTCCTACTTTATGGTCCACTCAAAGTACACCCTTTCCATGGAAACGCGTATAACGGATGGAAGCTTCTGCGCTTTTATCGCCGCTTTATTGCGGAATTAAGTCATTTATTTGTCCCGGATAAGTCATGTAGCGAAAATGCGACACGAGCGTCAAGGAAACGTAAAGATTACATTTTCCTTCCTCGTCGTCGTCGGCGGCGTTATTGCTGTTATACAATATTTTTAATTTTTAATAATCCAATTATAAAAGTGAGCTTTTAAACGTTCAAATACTGAAAACTTTAGCGCCCTCTATCTTCTTAGAAACAATTAGGAGAAAAAAATTTCGACTTTTGAACGTGAGCGCCCTCAATTGTATAGGAAACTATCTTTTTTTTTTTTTTTAATGCTAAATGTTAACATCCTACGCATTTTACTTAGTCATTATGAATTTCATAACCTATGTTTTCTTTTTTTTTTAATATATTGATTTTACTGTAACGATTAGTTAACTTAGTTTATAGATATGATTGTAATTTTAGTTAGTCTTAACTTTAACTTTGATATTAAATTTTTTACTGTTACTTTGTATATATCACCCCTGTAACTGGACCTGTGGGTCTGTTGGGTATTTGATTTAAATAAATAAATAAATAAATAAATAAATAAACAGCCAATTAAATCTTAAGAAGATATTTCGCTCTACAAAAATCGACTTTTGGACGTTCAAAACTTCTCTATTTTTTTGAAAATTAACAACAGACAATTAAATCTTAAGAAGATATTTCACTCTACAAATTTCGTCTTTTTTGAACGTTCAAAATTTTGGCGTCCTCTATTTTTTTGGAAATTAACAACAGACAATTAAATCTTAAGAAGATATTTCGCTCTACAAATTTCGACTTTTTTGAACGTTCAAAACTTTGGCGTCCTCTATTTTTTTGGAAATTAACAACAGACAATTAAATATTAAGAAGAAATTTCGCTCTAGAAATTTCGACTTTTGAACGTTCAAAACTTTGGCGCCCTCTATTTTATTGGAAACTAACTACCGACAATTAAATCATAAGAAGATATTTTGCTCTAGAAATTTCGACTTTTTTGAACGTTCAAAACTTTGGCACCCTCTATTTTATAGGAAACTAACAACAGACAATTAAATCTTAAGAAGATATTTCGCTCTACAAATTTCGACTTTTGAACGTTCAAAACTTTGGCGCCCTCTATTTTATAGGAAAGCAACTACAGACAATTAAATCTTAAGAAGATATTTTGCTCGACTTTTGAACGTTTAAAATTTTGGCGCCCTCTATTTTATTGCAAACTAACAACAGACAATTAAATCTTAAGAAGATATTTCGCTCCACAAATTTCGACTATTTTGAACGTTCAAAACTTTGGCGCCCTCTATTTTATAGGAAAGCAACTACAGACAATTAAATCTTAAGAAGATATTTTGCTCGACTTTTGAACGTTTAAAATTTTGGCGCCCTCTATTTTATTGGAAACTAACAACAGACAATTAAATCTTAAGAAGATATTTCGCTAAACAAATTTCGACTATTTTGAACGTTCAAAACTTTGGCGCCCTCTATTTTATAGGAAACTAACAACAGACAATTAAATCTTAAGAAGATATTTCGCTCTAGAAATTTCGACTTTTTTGAAGGTTCAAAACTTTGGCGCCCTCTATTTTATAGGAAACTAACAACACACAAGTAAATCTTAAAAAGATATTTCGCTCTACAAATTTCGACTTTTTTTAACGTTCAAAACTTTGGCGCCCTCTATTTTATTGGAAACTAACAACAGACAATTAAATCTTAAGAAGATATTTCGCTCTAGAAATTTCAACTTTTTTGAAGGTTCAAAACTTTGGCGCCCTCTATTTTATAGGAAACTAACAACAGACAATTAAATCTTAAGAAGATATTTCGCTCTACAAATTTCGACTTTTGGAAAAATTCTAGATTATGTAGAAAAGTTTTAAAAACCAAAAGATTTGTTAAAAACAATTATTCAAAAAAATTATACTTTATAAATGCATTGTTGTGTTTTCATAAAAAATTGAAAAGATGATAATTCCCGTTTTCTAAAAATGTTTCATAAACTTCTAGGTTGTGTACAAAAGTACGCTATTTCAAAATCAGTCGCATTTGGTTAATAAAAAATTATTCGACAGGGTCTCAAATGAGTTATAAAAAAAATAAAAATAAAAGAAAAATATTTTTTGGCGGAAGAAAATTTTGGAAAAATTCTAGATTATGTAGAAAAGTGTGCTCTTTCAAAATCATACGGATTTATAAAAAAAGCTCTTTTTAAAATTGCAACAAGGTGCAGATTTTTATGTTAATTCGAAAAGATGATATTTCCTGTTTTCAAATTTTTTTGAAAAAATTCTTGGTTATGTATAAATGTCCGCATTTTTTAAATCTGTCGCATATGGTTAAAAATAATCATCTGACGATGTCTCAATTTACAACCGTGTCGAGGTTTAATTAGAAAAATATTTTCAGATTGGAGAAAATTTTGAAAAAATTCAAAATGATGTGGAGAAGTGCGCTTTATCAAAATCAATCACACGACTTTTGAACGTTCAAAATTTGTGGCCCTCTATTTTATAGGAAACTAACTACAGACAATTAAATCTTAAGGAGATATTGCGCTCCACAGAGTTCGATTTTTTTTAACGTTCAAAACTTTGGCGCCCTCTATTTTATAGGAAACTAACAACGAGATATTTTGCTCTACAAATTTCGACTTTTGAACGTTCAAAAGTTTGGCGCCCTCTATTTTAAAGGAAACTAACTACCGACAATTAAATCTTAAGAAAATATTTTGCTCTAGAAATTTCGACTTTTTTGAACGTTCAAAACTTTGGCGCCCTCTATTTTATAGGAAACTAACAACGAGATATTTTGCTCTACAAATTTCGACTTTTGAACGTTCAAAAGTTTGGCGCCCTCTATTTTAAAGGAAACTAACTACCGACAATTAAATCTTAAGAAAATATTTTGCTCTAGAAATTTCGACTTTTTTGAACGTTCAAAACTTTGGCGCCCTCTATTTTATAGGAAACTAACAACGAGATATTTTGCTCTACAAATTTCGACTTTTGAACGTTCAAAAGTTTGGCGCCCTCTATTTTAAAGGAAACTAACTACCGACAATTAAATCTTAAGAAAATATTTTGCTCTAGAAATTTCGACTTTTTTGAACGTTCAAAACTTTGGCGCCCTCTATTTTATAGGAAACTAACAACGAGATATTTTGCTCTACAAATTTCGACTTTTGAACGTTCAAAAGTTTGACGCCCTCTATTTTAAAGGAAACTAACTACCGACAATTAAATCTTAAGAAGATATTTCGCTCTACAAATTTCGACTTTTTTGAACGTTCAAAATTTTGGCGCCCTCTATTTTATTGGAAACCAACAACAAACAGTTAAATCTTAAGAAGATATTTAGCTCGACTTTTGAACGTTAAAAATTTTGGCGTCCTCTATTTTATTGGAAACTAACAACAGACAATTAAATCTTAAGAAGAAATTTCGCTCTACAAATTTCGACTCTTGAACGTTCAAAACTTTGGCGCCCTCTATTTTATTAGAAACCAACAACAGACAATTAAATCTTAAGAAGATATTTCGCTCGACTTTTGAACGTTCAAAATTTTGGCGCCCTCTATTTTACAGGAAACTAACTACAGACAAGTAAATCTTACGAAGATATTTCGCTCTAGAAATTTCGACTTTTGAACGTTCAAAACTTTAGCGCTCTCTATTTTTTTAGAAACTAACTACCGACAATTAAATCTTTCAACTTTTGAACGTTAAAAACTTTGGCGACCTCAATTTTTTTTTTAAACCAACTACGAACAATCAGATCTCAAGCAGATATTGCGCTCTGCAAAGTTTCCTTTCCTTCGACCAAGATACATCGATTCCAAAATATTTTCAAGACTTCGACAATTCCGCATCAGGCGGCGACAATTATTTCTGATCATTAATTTTTTTCGATCTCATAAGAGCCAGAATTAATGCAGTCGCATTAGTTCTCACTCGCTAAAGAATTCAATTTCCTTCCCATTCTTATATAATTATAATTTGAACTCTCTCTTAAAATTAAAACCTTCCCATCTCGCCCGTCCGGTTTGCTTACTCCCGCGCCCTTATCTCGGCCGCCTTTAATATTCAACCCTTTTTATCTCTTCATTAATGCCCCTTACGCGGGGCCCCTATCGGCAATCTGCCTTTTTGCATTCATTATCTTTATCTTTTCCGTGTCATCTCCGCGGAGGAACTTGCGAGTCATGCCCGGTAATTTGTGCCGCCGCGGCGCGAGAAAACGCGGAAGAAAAAAAAAGGAATTTTGTTTGGACGAACAAAAGGGAGGATGCCGCCGTTTTCGGTAATTAATCATAAACTGTGTGGTGTGGTTGTTGGTTCTTTTTCCCGGTCGATTGTTTGCGGTGATAAAATCTGCTTATTTTTTTACAATACAATGGAAAAAAAAATGACACTTCGCTGTTTACGTGTGATTATTTAAAAATTTAGGGATGGGGTGTTTATAGATTTTTGCAGAATATTAAAGGCGGATGGTTGTTGAGTATATTTGGAAAGTTTGGAATCAGTGGAAATCGTTTTTCTATTTTTTTTCAACAACTGGGAGAAGCGCAATTTTAAAAAAATAACACTTCGCGGTTCACGTGTGATTATTTAAAAATTTAAGGATGGGGTGTTTCCTGATTTTTGCAGGATGTTAAAGGGGGATGGTTGTTGAGTATATTTGGAAAGTTTGGAATCAGTGGGAATTGTTTTTCTATTTTTTTCAACAACTGGGAGAAGCGCGATTTAAAAGAATTAACACTTCGCGGTTCACGTGTGATTATTTAAAAATCTAGGGATGGGGTGTACACTGATTTTTGCAGAATGTTAAAGGGTGATGGTTGTTGAGTATATTTGGAAAGTTTGGAAGTAGTGGGAATTGTTTTTCTATTTTTTTCAACAACTGGAAGAAGGGTATCTAAAAAAATTAACACTTTGCGGTTCACGTGTGATTATTTAAAAATTTAAGGATGGGGTGTTTCCTGATTTTTGCAGAATATTAAAGCGGGATGGTTGTTGAGTATATTTGGAAAGTTTGAAATTAGTAGCAATTGTTTTTCTATTTTTTTTCAACAACTGGAGGAAGCGCAATTTAAAAAATTAACAATACGCGGTTTACGTGTGATTATTTAAAAATCTAGGGATGGGGTGTTTTCTGATTTTTGCAGAATGTTAAAGGGGGATGGTTGTTGAGTATATTTGGAAAGGTTGGAAGTAGTGGGAATTGTTTTTCTATTTTTTTTAACAACTGGAAGAATGGTATCTAAAAAAATTAACTCTTTGCGGTTCACGTGTGATTATTTAAAAATTTAAGGATGGGGTGTTTCCTGATTTTTGCAGAATGTTAAAGGGGGATGGTTGTTGAGTATATTTGGAAAGTTTGGAATCAGTGGGAATTGTTTTTCTATTTTTTTCAACAACTGGGAGAAGGGCAATTAAAAAAATTAACACTTCGCGGTTCACGTGTGATTATTTAAAAATTTAGGGGTGGGGTGTTTCCTGATTTTTGCAGAATATCAAAGGGGGATGGTTGTTGAGGGTATTTGGAAAGTTTGGAATTAGTGGCAATTGTTTTTCTATTTTTTTTACAACTGGGAAAAACGTAATTAAAACAAATAACAATACGCGGTTTACATACGATTATTTAAAAATTTACAGATGGGGCGTTTCCTGATTTTTGCAGATAGTTAAAGGGGGATGGTTGTTGAGTATATTTTGAAAGTTTGGAATTAGTAGCAATTGTTTTTCTATTTTTTTCAACAACTGGGAGAAGCGCAATTTAAAAAATTAACAATACGCGGTTCACGTGTGATTATTTAAAAATTTAGGAATACGTTGTTTTCTGATTTTTGCGGAATGTTAAAGGGGGATAGTTTTTGAGTGTATTTGGAAAGTTACTAATTATATTCGTATAACGATTACAAAACACAGCTATTACATCCCCGATTTATCGCAAACAATTATCATCTGCTAGTAAATTTTAAGAAATCGCCCGAGAACAAAGCGGCGAGAAATAATTACACAATTAAGAGCTCATTCGGAGTAATTAAGAGCAATTTACAATATTAAGCGAAACGCGAAATTCCCGTTCAATTGCACAAGCGGACCTCTTTCGCCTCTCCCCCCGCGTCGGTATCTTTAACAACAACAATAAACACGATGATTAATGCAGCGAAAATATTTTCCTCTCGACGGTCCCGTAATCAATTTATCACAAGCCGCGCGCCGTCGTGGGTTCAATTTAAACTTGCCGAGGCATTATCAGAAAATACCGAGTTAAGACGCCAATAAGCCCGGTAAAATATGGCGAGGGCCACTTTTAAATAAACAACAAAAGAGAAGGAAGAAAAAAAAAACAGTATCGAGTGCAGTTGTGAGTTTGCGGCCCGGGGAACGGAGTTATCTCGTAAAAGTTTAATAAATCATGTGATTTAGGTTGACAAATGTTTATTCGATGGAAATCCTTTGTAGGACGAGTCGCGCACAATAAGCCTTTTGAAAATTATGAAAACATTACCTTCAGACGGGTTTTTATGGTGTTTGCGCATTGTTGGGAAAACTGAGGGTGTTACTTATTATCCATAAATTATCTCGAAGTTACAAGTGTATTTTTAACATATTACTTAAAAATGGTGATGTGGCCATCATGTTGCTTTGATGGTATCATTTATATTTACGCTTTCATGGTTTATTTTCAATTGAAATCATATGAAACTGACGTTTAAGACGTCAAAATTATGAAAGATGGAAAAATTATACTTCAAATTCAAAAACTCGGTTTACTCAAAAACTAAAGGGATTTCGAAAAAACCTTATTCTTTATAAGTTGTTTATTTTAGCATTATCTACAATTATTATTAACATAAATTTGATGTAACTATTATCGTTTTATAATTATAAGCCAAAAAATTTTAAAAAATAATAATTTTTTTTCTCGAATAAAAATGATTTTATGAAAAATGTTTTCAAGCAAAAGATGTTATTTCTTTGTTGTCTTCAATGTTTGTTTAAATGTTTTTGTGATATTTTTTATATTTAAGAAAATATTGGCAAAAAACAAAAAAACAGTTAAGGTAAACACCCATTGAAATTTTACCAAAAGCTTCTCAGTTCTTCGGATTATCAAATAAAACGTATGTTTAAAGTTTCAAATCAATTCCTTTATTAGTTTTTGAGATAGAGCGCGCGCACACACACACACCGACACGAAATTTTTTTTTCAGAAATTGTTGAAAAAACGGAAGAAAATTTTTTGAAAAATATATCTCAATCAAAATACTTTCTCGTACTTCGTAACGGAGAAAGTAAAAAAAAATGTTAACATGATGTGCAACTAAAAAAAGAATTAGTGTTAATCTGGCGATACGTACTCCTCCGTCCGCCCACTAGTGGAATAAACGAAGGACGAAGACGTCTTAAGGGAGGGAGGAAAAGGGTTTTTTCGAGAGGAAGTGCCGTGATTGACGTTTCCATCCTGAATCCGATCGGGCAAGCGATGGAACGGAAATTGTTATCGGAGTGGAGTTATTGAAAAATATAATTTGAATCAGATTTTGACGGCTCACCACCTAAAAAATAGCCTCATTGATCATAACTAGGACAACAATTTAAAACACTGTTATTCTAAAACAGCAGAAATTATCTACTGTTATCCACTAACAAATTCATGTTACATTTGGATGCTAAAAAAAAGTTTTACATGAATTATATCAAGACAATTATTCTAAAATGAAACAAATTTTCCACCAACAAATTCATCTAAAATTTCGTCTTTATTAAATGTATTTAATGCTTCGTTTCCTAGAGCTGGCCACATGGACATGCATCCCAGGCCAAAAAAAAAAAATGCTTCGTTGCATCAAATTTATTTATCTTGTTATATTTGGATACCAAAAAAAAAAATTAAACCCCAATATCGCAGTAAAGCAAACAAAACCAAAATGTTTAAATGCTCACGAATTCGCACCATTAATTTTTTGCACGCAGCACGAAAATAATATTATTAACTCGATTTACGTATTAATTATTTTTTAAAAAAATAATGCAGTAAAGAGAATATTAAAACGCACCCTCTTAACCCTCGAACCCGAGGGACCCATAAATAACACGGGGGAAATCATGTTAACCTTTCGGAAGAGCATCAACCCCGCCGGGCCCCCGGTGCATGGATCTATTTACGACCGCGGGGGCGGCGTAATATCGCCTTTTCGGACCTCGGGCCTCCGCCGATAAGTGCCCGAGGGGTGGAAAAACTTCACGCCGTAAAGGGTAATCTCTTCTATACTTGATGCACGTTTAATACACAAAGTGCACCCCCAACATTACGCCCGGAATTTATGGACGCTTAAAAGGTATCCAAACCCAATTATAAAATTAACTTTCTCTGCTTCTACAGGCAGGGTTATTTGAATAATAATTATAATTATAATAATAGTAGGGCCAGGAAAATGCGCATTAGATTTTTAGTGCACAATGACTGAAAGTTGTTGAAAACTGACATTTTTTTAATTTGGTCATATGGAAGGAACAATTCTAAATATTCAAAATGTAAAACTCAATTGTAGCGATTCAAACATCCAAATATGCACTGGTTGTTTATTGATTCTTGCAGAATATCAAAGGGGGGTGGTTGTTGAGTAAATTTGGAAAGTTTCGAATTAGTAGGAATTATTTTTCTATTTTTTTCAACAACTGGGAGAAACGCAATTAAAAAAAAATAGCAATTCGCGGTTCACGTGTGATTATTTAAAAATCTAGGGCTGGGGTGTTTACTGATTTTTGCAGAATATCAAAGGGGGATGGTTGTTGAGGATATTTGGAAAGTTTGGAATTAGCAGCAATTGTTTTTCTATTTTTTTCAACAACTGGAAGAAACGCAATTTAAAAAATCAGCACTTCGCGGTTCACGTGTGATTATTTAAAAATCTAGGAATGGGATGTTTACTGATTTTTGTAGAATATCAAAGGGGGATGACTGTTGAGTATATTTGGAAAGTTTGGAATTAGTAGCAATTGTTTTTCTATTTTTTTCAACAATTGGGAGAAACGCAATTTAAAAAATCAGCACTTCGCGGTTCACGTGTGATTATTTAAAAATCTAGGGATGGGGTGTTTACTGATTTTTATAGAATATCAAAGGGGGATGATTGTTGAGTATATTTGGAAAGTTTGGAATTAGTAGCAATTGTTTTTCTATTTTTTCAACTACTGGGAGAAACGCAATTTAAAAAATCAGCACTTCGCGGTTCACGTGTGATTATTTAAAAATCTAGGGATGGGATGTTTACTGATTTTTGTAGAATATCAAAGGGGGATGACTGTTGAGTATATTTGGAAAGTTTGGAATTAGTAGGAATTGTTTTTCTATTTTTTTCAACAACTGGGAGAAACGCAATTTAAAAAATTAGCACTTCGCGGATTACGTGCGAGTATTTAAAAATCTAGGGATGGGGTGTTTACTGATTTTTATAGAATATCAAAGGGGGATGGTTGTTGAGTATATTTGGAAAGTTTGGAATTAGCAGCAATTGTTTTTCTATTTTTTTCAACAACTGGGAGAAACGCAATTTAGAAAATTAGCACTTTGCGGTTCACCTGTGATTATTTAAAAATCTAGGGATGGGGTGTTTACTGATTCTTGCTGAATATCAAAGGAGGATGGTTGTGGAGTATATTTGGAAAGTTTCGAATTAGTAGCAATTGTTTTTCTATTTTTTCCAACAACTGGGAGAAACGCAATTTAAAAAATTAGCACTTCGCGGTTCACCTGTGATTATTTAAAAATCTAGGGATGGGGTGTTTACTGATTCTTGCTGAATATCAAAGGAGGATGGTTGTTGAGTATATTTGGAAAGTTTCGAATTAGTAGCAATTGTTTTTCTATTTTTTTCAACAACTGGGAGGAGCGCAATTTAAAAAATAAAATTACAGTAGTGTTGAAAAGGATAAAAAAAATACATTTTGGAATTGACACTCTATTTTAAACATCTCGAACATTCTCTGTAATAAAACGAAGAATGCAATGGGGTTATTAATTTATGGTGATTTTATTCAAACTTCCATTTTTTTTCTATATAAAAAAAATGTATTTATATTACACCTTTGCGGCTAAAGGATTTTTTCGGTCCCAGCGGGATGAATTTAAAAGAGCCCGGCCGCGCATCCCTTGAACCCGGGACGTTATCCTTCATCCGCAACTGTCGCGCTGTAACATCCAGAAAAAGAATATCAAAGACATAATTTACATGTCTGGAGTGGGGGTGCGTTCAGCGGCTCCGGGAATTCCAAGCCGCGGACTCTAACTGAAATATACAGTTCCATTTTCTAGCTCGGTTGAAATTAGTGATTTGAGTGCAATTATTTTTTTTTTAAGTTTTCAGTTCTCTTCTTAACAATATTAACCTGTCTAAACTAATCTATATACATGTGGTAAGTAAAAGACGTGTGTTGAGAATTTTCACTAATTTTTAGTAGATGATTAATTATCTGCCTGATGAAGCCACTGTGTGGCGAAACATATGTCGCAATGTTTCGACATTAGAAATTTGTGAAAATTCTCAACACACGTGTTTTATTTACCACATATATTAAGGAATTTCACCAAGTAACAGCCTCATCAATCCAATATTTAATCTATGTACTGTACAACAATAAATTATTGGGCATAAATAATAATTACACTCAAATAAGCTTCAAAAGAACTAATTTTACGTGTTGTTATAGCTATAGCACACCGTAACAATTAAAAATTATTGATTACATGACTATTCCTTGGATCAGAGTCTAGCACGCACCATGCATATCCCCTATTCTAGTGGCGCGTGCGTTTTGCTGCGGCATCTCGGCTTGTTTATTTATGGTATCGGATACTTTAATGACTTTCGCATTCCCTATTACTATAGTCGTTATAATCTAACGTCAAAAACTACATTCAACGCAATGTTGATCATTTAATTGCCATTATGAATCGTATTTGGAGAATAAACACGCGCTCCGAAATTGTATATTTATTATTTTGTTTATTGGATGTAGTAAACGGTTATTATGATTTTTATTCGGGTCCGGGGCAGGAAAGGACGTCGTAAATACGAAATTTAATCTATGCGGGAACGGGATGCCTCGAATCTACATCCCTTCGACGCAAAAACCCCCCAGGAATGTCCTCCTATTCCTGTAAACAACCCCCGGAATAAATCTTCCGGGCCACGCGACATATTACATTCTGGATCGCGGGTACGCGAATTAGAATTTATACAGAACTATAAAATCAATAAATTTCTAAGGACGGTTTTATTTTTAATGTTGCATAGCTTTAAAAAAAAAACTCTTTGGTAACAATGAAATCTTGGGGCCGCGGTGGCCCAGTAAGTGGAGCTCCTGCTTACGGGCCTCGTGGTCGTGGGTTCGAATCCAATCCGAGCGGTCACTTTTTCGGAACGAAAAATGGCCGTGAAATCTTAAGAGTGTTTTTATTTATTTAATTATTAGTTTCAAGTGCTTACAAAAATACATACTACAATCACGATGATATCGTTAAGGTTTTTAATGTTGTGTAGGAAAATAAAAAGTTCGAGCTGGTGATGTAAGCAAAAACGCGGCCATAAATATATTAGTGAGGAAGTATACACACAGCGGAGCAGGCGAAATCCGCATTTAATTAAGAAAGTTACCCTGTTACTGACTTGCCCCCACGTTATTCGGTCGGTACGCAAGGGAAGCGTTCCGGAGTGCATCTATCCGACCCTTCATGCATGATTCAGCGATGTCAACTCGTCGGGAAATTGCTAATTTCAACTGCAACTTTTGATGCTTTCAATATGTTCGCCTGTTGCATGCAAAACTTAAAAAAATAAACATATGAATATGGTGATGTGGCCATCATGTTACTTTCTCCGACTTGTAATTTTTACAGAAACGTATTTTCGCATTTCTCATTAGCAAATTTGAGAAGTTTCAAGTCGATGACAATTGTCTTTATATTTTTTCCAAGTCGCTAAAATTATTACATTTTTTTCAAAACTTAACGCTCTTTTCTCATTAAATTATTCCAAAATTTAGGGTTGAAGTGTTAATAATTTTTACAGAAACGTATTTTGGCATTCCTCATAAGCAAATTTAAGAAGTTTCAAGTCGATGGCAATTGTTTTTATATTTTTTCCAAGTCGCTAAAATTATTAATTTTTTTCAAAACTTCACGCTCTGTTTTCATTAAATTATTCCAAAATTTAGGGATGAAGTGTTAATAATTTTTACAGAAACGTATTTTGGCATTCCTCATAAGCAAATTTAAGAAGTTTCAAGTCGATGGCAATTGTTTTTATATTTTTTCCAAGTCGCTAAAATTATTACATTTTTTTCAAAACTTATCGCTCTTTTCTCATTAAATTATTCCAAAATTTAGGGTTGAAGTGTTAATAATTTTTACAGAAACGTATTTTGGCATTCCTCATAAGCAAATTTAAGAAGTTTCAAGTCGATGGCAATTGGTTTTATATTTTTTCCAAGTCGCTAAAATTATTAATTTTTTTCAAAACTTAACGCTCTTTTCTCATTAAATTATTCCAAAATTTAGGGTTGAAGTGTTAATAATTTTTACAGACACGTATTTTGGCATTCCTCATAAGCAAATTTAAGAAGTTTCAAGTCGATGGCAATTGTTTTTATATTTTTTCCAAGTCGCTAAAATTATTACATTTTTTCAAAACTTAACGCTCTTTTCTCATTAAATTATTCCAAAATTTAGGGTTGAAGTGTTAATAATTTTTACAGAAACGTATTTTGGCATTCCTCATAAGCAAATTTAAGAAGTTTCAAGTCGATGGCAATTGGTTTTATATTTTTTCCAAGTCGCTAAAATTATTAATTTTTTTCAAAACTTAACGCTCTTTTCTCATTAAATTATTCCAAAATTTAGGGTTGAAGTGTTAATAATTTTTACAGACACGTATTTTGGCATTCCTCATAAGCAAATTTAAGAAGTTTCAAGTCGATGGCAATTGTTTTTATATTTTTTCCAAGTCGCTAAAATTATTACATTTTTTCAAAACTTAACGCTCTTTTCTCATTAAATTATTCCAAAATTTAGGGTTGAAGTGTTAATAATTTTTACAGAAACGTATTTTGGCATTCCTCATAAGCAAATTTAAGAAGTTTCAAATCGGTGGCAATTGTTTTCATATTTTTTCCAAGTCGCTAAAATTATTACATTTTTTCAAAACTTAACGCTCAGTTCTCATTAAATTATTCAAAAATTTAGGGATGAAGGGTTAATAATTTTTACAGAAACGTATTTTGGCATTCCTTATGAGCAAATTAAAGAAGTTTCAAGTCGATGGCAATGGTTTTTATATTTTTTCCAAGTCGCTAAAATTATTACATTTTTTCAAAACTCAACGCTCTGTTCTCATTAAATTATTCCAAAATTTAGGGATGAAGTATTAATAATTTTTACAGAAACGTATTTTGGCATTCCTTATGAGCAAATTTAAGAAGTTTCAAGTCGGTGGCATTTGTTTTTATATTTTTTCCAAGTCGCTAAAATTATTACATTTTTTTCAAAACTTACCGCTCTGTTCTCATTAAATTATTCCAAAATTTAGTGATGAAGTGTTAATCATTTCTACAGAAACGTATTTTGGCATTCCTCATAAGCAAATTTAAGAAGTTTCAAGTCGATGACAATTGTTTTTATATTTTTTCCAATTCGCTAAAATTATTACAATTTTTCAAAACTTAACACTCTGTTCTTATTAAATTATTGCAAAATTTAGGGATGAAGTGTTAATAATTTTTACAGAAACGTCTTTTGGCATTCCTCATTAGCAAATTTAAGAAGTTTCAAGTCGGTGGCAATTGTTTTTATATTTTTTCCAAGTCGCTAAAATTATTACATTTTTTTCAAAACTTCACGCTCTGTTCTCATTAAATTATTTCAAAATTTAAGGATGAAGTGTTAATAATTTTTACAGAAACGTATTTTGGCATTCCTCATTAGCAAATTTAAGAAGTTTCAAGTCGGTGACAATTGTTTTTATATTTTTTCCAAGTCACTAAACTTATTACATTTTTTCAAAATTTAACGCTCTCTTCTGTTTAAATTATTCCTAAGTTTTGGGATGAAGTGTAATATAAAAAAAAAACATTTTATCATATTTGTGTACCTTAGCTCACGCCATATTTGCGACAACAAAAAAAAATCCGTAATATCGACGAAAATAAAAATATTCTTACGCATGAAGTAAAATATAAGTTCCCGGCGCATCCACCATAAGCTCAATGGTAATAAATGAGCTCATTTTTATTGTCTCTAGTTGCGACTATTATAAACTAGCTCATTAGCTCAGGGTTAATAATTTATTATGTTCCATTCAACTTGAATTTTTTCATAAAATCTCAAGTAACGATCTGTAATATTCGGAGGTATGAAGTGTATATTAATTATTGTTAGGTGGAAGACTGTATATATATAAATATGTCTCAATATATGTATTTTGTTATGTGAAGTCCCAGCCCGCTCTAATATATAAAATTTAAATATCCTTGCATCTCACAACTCGTGTCATGTTACGTGAAGTCCTTACCCTTCTTAATTGAAATGTGCTTGCACCTCGCAACTCCTGCCCTTGACATAAATTCGCGTTCCATCTTTATTTCCCCAACAATACCACCCAGCTATTGATTTTTAAAGATTATGAGATATTCGGTTCAAGGCTAATTATGTGTTTCTCCTTCGCCCACGCCGAGTGTAATCTCTCCAATTAGGAAGAGGAGAAAACGCCCCGGCCCTCCCCCTCCTGATCCCGATCGAACCCATTTTTCCCTTTCGCATTTAGCATATGGAAAAGTGTATCCTTTCTGGAGGAAAACGCATAAAGTGGACCGGCGCTAATTGGGGCTGGCTGCGAATAATTTACGCAATCATGCGGAAACCGGACTCGGATTAATTAAGCCGTGTTGTTTGGGCCCTCCGCCCTTATTATTACCCTTCCCTCTCGCGCCTCGCACGTACGCACATCTCGCGTCAAATTTTACATTTACCATCATTTACACGGTCCCCCCGGTCGTCATTTGCTCTTCTCCGGAGTGTATGTTGCTCCATTAAACTTTCGCAATTATTCATTCTGAAAGTATGTTAATTCGCCATTAAAAGAAGGTCTCGGCTCCATTACCACCCTTGAATTAAATTAGATGTACAAGGTAATAACATAACTAACAACTATAAATATAATTAAATTTAAAGGTTCGAGATCACATGATCAATCATACTCATCTTTTATATCAAAACAGTGCATGGTGTTCCACAGGGTTCTATTTTAGAACCTATATAATTTTTAATTTCCATTAAAGATGTTTCATCACATTTAAACTGTTAAGGTTTAGTTCGGCGGCGGCTCGTGGAAAAAAAATCATTAAATTCCCACAACACATTTCAATTTAAATATTATTTACCAATAATAATTAAAAAAAACATAGCAAACAATAAACACCGAATATATTCATTGTACACACATTGTTGCAACGTTCTAAATAATATATATAAATGAAACAATATTCCCAGCTTGGGTACACATTCATGTTTGGAAATATCAATTCGAAATAAAAAAAAAACATGGCGCAAATTGATTTCGTGCGAAACGAGCGAGCGGCGCATGCAAAACAAATTGCACTTCCGTGTCGACACCTTTTGATGTTTTAATTCCGCCAGAATTATGGTAATCGCCGCAGGAATTACCCTCCGGAACGGGAAAATGCCCGCCGCCGAAAACGGGCGGGAAATCACCATTTTGGGAATGGCGAAATGGCCGTTGGACCGAGCTAACGATTTTTGTTCGTTGGGGAAACGCGGAGAATGGGAAATGAGCGAGTGTTTGAGATACAATTATTATTAAAAAATAATGCAAATATATACGTACATCTTTATTCTGATGGATTTTAACAGTAATTTGTGTGCGTGTACAATAATAGCTATTTATGTATCAAGTTTATAATGTAGCACTTTATTGGATGAGAATTTTAACAGTAATTTTTTTGCTTGTAAAATAATAGCTATTTATGTAACAAGTTAAGAATTTTAACAGTAATTTGTTTGCTTGTAAAATAATAGCTGTTTATGTAACAAGTCCATAATATAGCACTTTATTGAATGAGAATTTTAACAGTGATTTGTTTGCGTGTATAATAATAGCTATTTATGTAACAAGTTCATAAAACAGCACTTTATTGGATGAGAGGTTTTATGGCCGAGCGAGTGAAGTAAGAAAAGCCAATAATAGAGGCGAGTCCATAAAATGTCATTATGGACGAGTTACATATGAAACTTTGTATTCAACTTTTTTTCTAACACCCATAACTTGGTGCCAAATCGTAGTAGGAACTTAGTTCTTTGAGTCCTGTATAGGGAATTGATCAAATTTTAATGCATTTATGGTGGATTGAGTCGACAAATTTTTTCCAACTCCGTAGATATCGTCAAAGATGGACATGGTTTCCAGAAAAAAACTTTTTTTTTTCACAGGGGTGCTAGAGAGAAGCGGAAGTTCATAATATAGCACTTTATTGGACGAGAGGTTTTATGGCCGAGCGAGTGAAGTGAGAAAAGCCAATAATAGAGGCGAGTCCATAAAATGCCATTATGGACGAGTTACATATGAAACTTTATATTCAACTTTTGTTCAAACACCCATAACTTGGTGCCAAATCCTCGTAGGAACTTCGTTCTTTGAGTCCTGCATAGGAAATTGATCAAATTTTAATGCCTTTATGGTGGATCGAGCCGACAAAATTTTTCCAACTCCGTAGACATCGTCAAAGTTGGACATGGTTTCCAGAAAAAAAACTTTTTTCTCACAGGGGTGCTAGAGAGGAACGGAAGTTCATAATATAGCACTTTATTGGACGAGAGGTTTTATGGACGAGCGAGTGAAGTGAGAAAAGCCAATAATAGAGGCGAGTCCATAAAATGTCATTATGGACGAGTTACATATGAAACTTTGTATTCAACTTTTTTTCTAACAGCCATAACTTGGTGCCAAATCGTCGTGGGAACTTCGTTCTTCAGGTCCTGCATAGGAAATTGATCAAATTTTAATGCCTTTATGGTGGATCGAGCCGACAAAATTTTTCCAACTCCGTAGACATCGTCAAAGTTGGACATGGTTTCCAGAAAAAAAACTTTTTTTTTCGCAGGGGTGCTAGAGAGGGGCGGAAGAGGTTACGCTTGAGTTCGCATGCATGACTTTAAAGAAGACACTACAAACTTTTTCGCCCTTAAAAATTCATCAAAATCGATTGAAAATACGCGGTTTGAAAGTGGTCGAAATTTCATTTTTTTTTTAATTTCAAAGGAACTCAGCTAGAACCTGAAAATTTAAAAACTCAAGCAGTTCGTAATGATCGTAGATTGCTACCCGTGCATTAGTTTTAACTTCTAGTTGGAAATATATTTGAAAGTTTAGTTTATTTTATTAAAAGTTAATCATAAAATAACATTTGAAATTGTACAGTGGGTCCGTTATTGCAGTAAAAGTTGAATTGTTTGATGTTTTGCTATTATTAAATCCGGGGGAATATATGAAAGCCATACGTGTGCATATATTTGCGGTGGAGGTAAACTTACGCGGTGGCGTATTTATGCTGGAAATAAGTTAGGCGAGGGGCAATAATAACCGAAAAATAACGCAATAAAGTTGGCAAATACGGAGCCATTCTCCATCCCACTGCAGAAAACAAGGGTGAATTGCGGAGATATCCAAGCGAGCGCCCGGTATCGACCCGCGGACCATCATGTATATTCCTTTATTTGATAAAACTTTAAGTTATCCACTGCGTGTCCCATTTTCCATTTTCATCAATTTGCCAATTTGCGGCAATTAAACGTGCGCCATGCAGAACGGACAAATGTGAGGTCGGCACTCCAATCCACTCGAATCCATCTGAAAATTTCCAGCGGCGGCGGAGCTTTTTCGCCGCTCACCCCCCCATCTATCAATCAGGAACAGCTTTTTCGGGGTGTCGCAAATGGACCGTGCTCTCACTACCCCAATCTGGGCCGCCGAGTTTTTATCGCAACCCGCAATCTTGGGATAAATTGCACATTTTCTGCCACCGGTTTTTTTCGCACATCGCTTCGGTAATCGTGCAAAAATTCTGCGCGGTCTTTATTAACTGAAGTTTTTTGCTTTGAAAATTAGCTCAAATCTGAACATTGCTGTTTTTTTGGGTTAAGTGGAAGAGCGGTAAGAGGTACCTACTTCACTGAACTTCGCTTACTCTTGCCATGGTATTTCTTGTACTTTGATTTATTTTTTGCAATAAAGACAATTTATTATTATTTATTTTACCTTGACAACACAAACTCTACTAATATTATTATTAATATTATGACCACTTAGTAACTGTAGCAACCATCCTCTAAATCTTCAAAGGATCTTTGTTAGGTGTCACGTATACAGGATGAAATTCCCCGGTATCACATTTAATAACATAATCCCTAAATTAACGATGGTAAATAGGTCGGAGTAACAAGAGCGGCACACGTTACACATTATATCAATTAACGCTTTAATCACCGCTTGGTGAATGCACGAATCACTAGATTCTGGAATTTTGGGTGTTTTCCAGAGGTGACGTGATGATGAGGGTAATTACTAATTACTGGGCGCGGGATTAATAAGATGCCCTCTGACAGGGAGGGTGGTTTAGTGCATCCATCATTACGGTCACGCCAGTCCTGCATTTATATAATTGCAGAGTTTCGCCCTTTGTCTCACATTTTAACGTTTGCCAGCCGTTATTTCAATGCGTATGCCCGGCGCTTTCACCATAACTACGATTCGGCGCTTGTTGAATAAGTTCTATTGCTATTATTATTAATAATAATGTAGTGTGGATGATTTTTAACACTGTTAACCCTTTGCATTCTTCTTATAGCCGGTTTTGTGCTCTCAAATATAAATATGAGTGCAAAGGGTTAACTGTACTGTTATTATTATTAACTTTTTGTGCATAGAATTTACAATTACACAAATTATACCACCTAATCTCGAATCTTAATAAATAAACAATGTCTGTTATTAATAAGATATAGTGTGGATAATTTTCAAACATCCTCGACGCAGTTAATATTGCGGCGCGCGGGGCTTTAAAGTCCTAATCATTTTCAACTTTACGAATCTGCGGATTACCTCCGCGAACTTAATTAAACTATCCGCATCCCGCAGGATCATAAAACGCACCTGGTGAATAATGCAGACGGCGGCGGCGGTGAAGCAGGAAAAAAAATCTAATTTTGCGGGTAATGGGGATAAAGTTGCCACATCGGTTGTGGGATTATATGGGCCGAATGCGTCGCGACGCCCGCCGCCTCCACCTCTCCCGTTCCGGATCCGCGTCGCGACGCGCCGCTGCAAATTAGCGCCGACAATAGATTCCCATTTAGGGATTTGCTCGGATACATTAGCACCCCTGAATTTCCAGCGATTCGCACCTTATCGCCGCCGAAAGGGCGAATATTTACTCACCTGATTATGCAATTTTTATTCCGTTTGTTTGCTACAAAAGTTAACGACGTCTTTTAACTATTTATGAAATACGTAGATAAAATAAGACTTTATGGATAAGCCTTAAAGTTTAAAATAATAATTAAGGCGAATTCATAAAGTCCAATACGTAAAAAGCTTTAAGCTTAATTTTTGGAAGTTTTTTACTAGATTTGAAACATGTATAAAATTGTGGAACAAATTTTACTGATAAGTTCCAAAATTTGTCTGAGGCTGTTCGAAGAAATTTTCGAACGTAAACCAGAACATTTGTATTTGTCTGAAAAGATTACCGGGGGGGGGGGGGGGGGGGGGTTAACTCCACATAATTTTTTTCAAGTACAATCTAGAAAAGAAAAAAAAATTAGTATAAAAATTAGTTAGTAGAGGTAATGTTCTCTCGATTTCTGAAATTAAAAATTTAAACTCTTCTCATTTCTACTTGGATCATAACATTACACTGATCATGAATTTTACTCATGTCATTGACTGTGATTGGATTATTTATTTTTTACTTTTATAAAATATATATACAAACATCTTTATTCACAGAAATAACTAAATACATTATAAACAAATTGGGATTAACCTTACTTGTTGCAGAATATTCATATATTCAGGCTACATTTCGTTTTATTCTTGAATCTTGGAGGCGTTCACTTCGTGGTACATTTTCAATTTCGATATAAAGAAAACACTTAACTTTTTTATACCACTTTTATTTTACTTTTTACTCGTTTTATTGTATTTATCTAAATACATTATGTTACAAACTTGAAATCCGCTTTCCGTTGTTGTGTGAAAAGGCTATCGACCAGTAATCTTTCAGCCCTTTTATAAAATATTAGTACAATCAAGTACGAAAGTAATAACGAATAAATATATTTTGTGATTTGTTGAATTCACTGCGCGCAATGCCCCCTTTTGAATAATTCCACGCTTACACGCTTATACATATTTTCGGCCGGCGATAATTTTTCTCGTCGCCCGTATTTCTCGATAATGGCGTATAAATTACACTTATGGCCCAATATCGGGTGATTCATAGACAAAAATGTTTTCGTTTCTTGCGCCCTCCGCGATGATTCACGACCCCGAGGATTATTTATGGCGGAGCGCGGCGTCGAAAACACCATAAGTGGAAATTGCTCGATTTTCTCGATATTATACGAATGCGAAATTTATTCACTGCACAGAAAAAGACACTACGAATAACTGAAAACACCGGTAAAATATTCACAACTGGTTCATCCTTTATTTTTAAACCATTAGTCAGGAAAAATTGAAAATAAAATTTGGGCCCCAAAAAAATCTGAAAAAATTCACAGCGGTTTTCAATGATGGGAAAAAGCGTGCAGAGAAATTATTTTCTCGAGAAAAAAATTTTTATACCATTTTTCACGAACCGAAAATTAACATAAGGTCTTACGGGAAGCGAATACCGAGACACTGCAGATTGACGCTGACGGACAGCGGCTTATTTGAATACACAAATATCGGTTTGTGGATACGATAGATGGTTGAAAATTTAAGTAGCGGATTCTAGAAGAATGCAGCTACAAACTGATGTCATATCATCTATAACTGTCCTGAAACACCGCGGGAAAAAATTCCCAAAATCGACCAAAATTTCTGGACAACTATCAAGTGCCTATTTTGAGAGCGATCAGTAAGAAAATCACAACTACGATTGAGCTGAAAATTTAACCACGTATTCCACGTTCTCTTGTGAACATTTTTTGTATATTTTAAGTCATTTGGACATTTCATGATTTTCGCTCATTTTTCCATACCATTAGTCAGGAAAAAATGAGGAAAAATTTTGGGTCCCAAAAAATTCTGAAAAAATTCATAGCTGTTTTTATTGATGACAAAAATCGTGTAGATTCATTATTTTCCCGAAAAAAAAATTTTCTATATCATTTTTTACCAACCGAAAATTAACATGAGACCTTATGGGAAGCGAATACCGAGACCCTGCAGATTGACTCTGACGGACAGTGGTTTGTTCAAACAAACGAATTTCGGTTTGTGGATAAGGTAGATGGTTGGTAATAGAAGTAATGGATTGTAGAAGAATGCAGCTACAAATTGATGTAATATCATCCATATCTGTTAAGTAAGACCGCGCCAAAAAATTCTCAAAATCGGCAAAAATTTCTGGACAACTTTCGAATCCCTATTTTAAGAGCGAGCAGCATAAAAACTAATAGTGCGATTGGTCTGAAAATTTATACATGCATTCCTGATTATTTTGTGAACATTTTGAGGTACAATGCAAGTAATTTGACCATTTAATGATTTTCGCCCATTTTTCCATACTATTAGTCAGGAAAAAAAGGGTGAAAATGTTGGGTCTTGGAAAAATCTGAAAAAATTCATGACTATTCTTAATGACGTGAAAAAGCGTGTGGAGTAAAAATTTTATACCATTTTTCACCAACCGAAAATTAACATGAGGCCTTACGGGAAGCGAATACCGAGACGCTGCAGATTGATGCTGATGGACAGTGTCTTGTTTGAACAAACAAATTTCGGTTTGTGGATAAGGCAGATGGTTGTAAATTGAAGTAATGGATTCTAAAAGAATGCGGCTACAAACTGATGTAATATCGTTTATACCTGTCATGAGAGACCGCGGAAAAAAATTCTCAAAATTGACCAAAATTTCTGGACAACTTTCAAGTGCCTATTTTGAGAGCGAGCAGTACAAAAACTACAGGTACGATTAAGCTGAAAATTTAACCACATATTCACCGTTCTTTTGTGAACATTTTGTATATATTTCAAGTCATTTGGTCATTTCATGATTTTCGACCATTTTTCCATAGTCAGGAAAAAATGAGGAAAAATTTTGGGTCCCCGAAAATTCTGAAAAAATTCATAGCGGTTTTGAATGATGGGAAAAAGCGTGCAGAGTAATAATTTTTACGAAAAAAAAAATTTTATACCATTTTTCACTAACCGAAAATTAACATAAGGCCTTACGGGAAGCGAATACCGAGACCCTGCAGATTGACGCTGACGGACAGCACCTTGTTTAAACAAACGAATTTCAGTTCGTGGATATGGTAAATAGTTAAAAATTTAACTACTGGATTCTAGAAGAATGTGGCTACAAATTGATGTAATATCATCTATAAATATCATGAGAGACCGCGGGAAAAAATTCCCAAATTCGACCAAAATTTCTGGACAACTTTAAAGTGCCTATTTTAAGAGCGAGCAGTAAAAAAACTACAGGTACGATTAAGCTGAAAATTTAACCACGTATTCCCCGTTCTTTTGTCAACATTTTGTATATATTTCAAGTCATTTGGACATTTCATGATTTTCGCCTATTTTTCCATACTATTAGTCGGGAAAAATTGAGGAAAAATTTTGGGTCCCCGAAAATTCTGAAAAAATTCATAGTGGTTTTGAATGATGGGAAAAAGAGCGAAGAGTAATTATTTTCTCGAAAAAAAAATTATTATACCATTTTTCACGAATTGAAAATTAACATGGGGCCTTACGGGAAGCGAAAACCGAGACCCTGCAGATTGACGCTGACGGACAGCAGCTTATTTGAACAAACAAATTTTGGTTTTTGGATGAGGTAGATAGTTGGGAATTGAAGTAATGGATTCTAGAAGAATTCAGCTACAAATTTGTATAACATCATCTATATCTGTCACGAGAGACCGCGCAAAAAAATTCCTAAAATTGACCAAAATTTCTGGACAACATTTAGGTGCCTATTTTAAGAGCGGGCAATTAGAAAACCATAAGTACGATTGAGCTGAAAATTTAGCCACGTATTCCCCGTTCTTTTGTGAACATTCTGTATATATTTCAAGTCATTTGGTAATTTCATGATTTTCGACCATTTTTCCATACCATTGTCAGGAAAAAATGAGGAAAAATTTTGGGTCCCAGAAAAATCTGAAAAAATTCACAGCGATTTTCAATGATGGGAAAAAGCGTGCAGAGTAAATATTTTCTCGAAAAAAAAAATTTTTAAACCATTTTTCACGAACCGAAAATTAACATGAGGCCTTACGGGAAGCGAATACCGAGACCCTGCAGATTGACGCTGACGGACAGCGCCTTGTTCAAACAAATGAATTTCGGTTCGTGGATACGGTAAATGGTTGGGAATGGAAGTAGTAGATTCTCAAAGAATGCAGCTACAAAATGGTATCATATCATCCATAAATGTTTTGTCAGACCGCGCCAAAAAATTCTCAAAATCGACGAAAATTTCTGGCCAACTTTCGAATGCCTATTTTGAGATCGAACAGTAAAAAAACTACAAGTACGATTAAACTGAAAATTTAACCACGTGTTCCCCGTTCTTTTGTGAACATTTTTTTTTACATTTCAAGTCATTTGGACATTTCATGATTTTCGACTATTTTTCCATACCATAGGACAAATTGAGGAAAAATTTCGGGTCCCAGAAAATTCTAAAAAAAATCATAGCGGTTTATAATGATGAAAAAAATTATGTAGAGTAATAATTTTTCCAAAAAAAATTTTTTTATATCATTTTTTACTAACTGAAAATTAACTACTTACGCACTTACACACTACTTACACCTTATCTGCTTTTTTAATATTGTTAATGGTTGAATTTATATTTATATTTATACTTTTGTTACCGTGATGCTTTTTAATTGTAAATTGGTGAATCCGTTATCAATTAATAATAATAACAATAATAATAACAGATTGACGCTGGCGGAAGCGGCTTGTTCGAACAAACGAAAGAATTAAAAAAAAAGGGTATTAGAGTAAGATTATATCAAAATTTAGACCATAAATGTTGAGTTTTGTAGAAATGCAAAGCGCAATCTATTTTAAATGGATTTTAAAATTTTAGAAGTGTGTTGCAAATATTTTCCTATATTTTTAGCGACTTCAAAAATATTCGACCGCAGAATTTAAATGAAGAGTGTTCAAGGGTGATTATTTTAAAACTTAGGATGGGTAAGATTATATCAAAATCTAGAACATAAATGTTGGCAGATTTTTGTAGAATTACGAAGCGCAATCTATTCTGATTGAATTTTAAAAGTTTGCAGTGTTTTGCAATTATTTTCCTATTTTTTTGGCGACTTCAAAAATATTCGACAGCAGAATTTAAATGAAAAGTTTTCAAGGGTGCTTTTAAAACTAAGGGTGGGTAGAATTATATCAAAATCTAAAACATAAATGTTGGCAGATTTTTGTAGAATTGCGAAGCGCAATCTACTCTGAGTGAATTTTAAAAGTTTGCAGTGTTTTGCAATTATTTTCCTATTTTTTTGGCGACTTTAAAAATATTCGACCGCAGAATTTAAATGAAAAGTGTTTAAAGATGATTATCTTAAAACTTAGGGTGAGTAAGATTATATTAAAATCTAGAACATAAATGTTGGCAGATTTTTGTGGAATCACGAAGCGCAATCTATTCTGAGTGAATTTTAAAAGTTTGAAGTGTTTTGCAATTATTTTCCTATTTTTTTGGCGACTTCAAAAATATTCGACGATAAGATAATATAAAAATCTAGAACAGAAATGTTGACAGATTTTTGTAGAATTACGAAGCGCAATCTATTCTGAGTGAATTTTAAAAGTTTGAAGTGTGTTGGAATTATTTTCCCATTTTTTTTTAGCGACTTCAAAAATATCCGCAGAATTTACATGAAGAGTGTTCAAGGATGATTATTTTGAAAACTTAGGGTCTATACATTTTCATAGAATTATAAAGCGCAGACTATTTAAAGTAAGTTTTGCTTCCATATTACGTAAATGTTACCAACATTCTTGAAATTTTTTGTGATCGTTTTTCTTTCGTTTCGCGTACATTTTTTTGGGGGTTCACATTTTCAGATATGAATGGAAGCAATTGAATACATTTCTGTTTGTATCCTTAACCGCGGCGGATATTTATGATAGAAATAAAAGAAACCCAAGTCGACAGACTCCTTCCTGCTGCACATCCTGAAGCGGCCGCAGGATTATATATATATATATATATATATATATATATATATATATATATATATATATAGAAATACGCCGAGGCTGACGTTAAAGGAAGTCCTTTCAAAACGGAATTTGTCGTGCGGCAGACGCCGGCTTCCCTCGAAAACCACACTTTTTCCTCTTAATTTTTCTCCGACGCATCGATTCATCACAATTAATTCCATCAACAGAAGAGATGAAGAGAACGTTTTCAATGCAACACTTGAAGTGCATTAATTTTAATCTTTGGCTAACGAGTATAAAAAAGAATGTTTCAATACTCTTACTTAAAAATGAATACAATTTTGCACTTTATAATTTATTTTTAATTCTTAGATAACGAGCTAGTTTATAATAGTCGCAATTATCACATCACAAAATGAGCTCGTTTATGATTCTATCATATGGTGGATCCGCCAGGTACTCATTATATTCTGTAATTAAATAAATAATTGAGCCAGTTTTGTTCTAAACGCCCTGAGCTGGCCATATGGACTTACATCCAGGCAAAAAAAATTAATGGACGAAGAATTAATTATATTCGTTGATTTCCTATTTAGTATTATTTGCATTATTTGTAAAATAAATAATGGAGAAGATTCTCCGTTTATATCTGGATCCCTGTCGGAGGCATGTTCAGTTTTTTGATCCAGTTATACACGGAGAATCTTCTTCATTATTTATTTTACAAATAATGTAAATACCATGATTTTAATAACTAATCTACCTAATCGTTAAATTATGTTTCATCAAGTGATGGATAAATCAATAGTTAAGTGTTATGATTTATATATAACGTTCGTTCTCCAAAGCCATTCAAATGTATGCACTTGTAATATAAATACCTTCACATGAAATCATTCCATTCAAGAGTGTGTTAAACATAAAGTGAACCATCTCTTGACTCAAGAGTGAGTGTATTAATATTTATGCGACTGGTGCTCTTGGTTGGAGTGTACGTGTGTGTCTTGTTCAATTTAATTAAATCCAAATAAGCATGGTGGCGGTGGTGGTGGTGGTGAAACGATGCATCTATAATGGAGAGGTGAAGCTAATTTTCCGACCCCTCTCTCGCACTCCAGAATTTTCCAGTCACGTAAAACGCGCGAGGATTTCCATCGGAACGAAAAGGTGCCTAATTTGGTCCGACTCGCTCTCTTTTTTCTTCCGCCCCCTTTGTGGAGGACGTGTTTAATTTTGAGCGTTACCTTTTGGAAAATTTACAGCCTGTATGCCGGAGAAAATAAATATGTAAAAATTACACAAACGGCATACATGAATTTTAAATGTGTAAACTGAAAATATCGTATTCCATCCAGAACGAAAGAAATTCCTAATTTTTTGATTGAACTGTTACACGAATGTTAAAGTATCGAAAAAAAATTCTTCTGAAGCGTAATGTTAAAGTATCGACCAGTCAGATAATTTTATAAAATCCCCCCTCGCCGACATTCTTTCCGGAACTAAACAGAAAACTGCACCGTAATCTCCTTAAACTTTGTTGTAAGTAGCTTTAGAATTTCCTCTCTCGTACAACTTTTTATTGGAAATGTTTAAGCCCGTAATGTCCGACGTAAATGTTAATTGAAAGGAGGAAATAGCGAGCGATGGAAATATTGTTAGACATCAGTTTTTAATTGGGAAAATGAAACAATGAGGAATTACTCATTTGAGTTACAAACCAATCCAAATCTACTTCAGTCAGATAGGGAAAAAAATGATTTGTTAATAAAATAAACTGTCGAATCGAGTTTTAGTTTATTGTAAATTACAGTTAATACATCATTTTTACTCTTAGATAACGAGCTAGTTTATAGTGGTCGCAGTTCATCGCTTTACAAACAACTAAAATAAGCTCTATTGTTTGCGGATTTTATGGTGGATCCGCCGGGAACTTAAAAGATAATGCGTGGTGTACGTGATATTTGCATTTATGTTTTATTTATTTTAATACATTTACCCATTCAAGCGCAAACATCCATTACAGCAATATTTTAAAATATATTACAATCGGTTAATAGTGTTATTATTTTCCGATTCAATTGTTGTTGAACGTTAATGGGCAGTTTATTGATTCTGCTGACTGCGCGTCAAATATTTAACGTTTAAAATGTGGGTAAATATGTTAAATGAACTAATAATTATTTATCGCTCTAATGAGGAAATATTTGTTTTATTCTGTATTTCTGCGGGATTTTGATAAATCCTGATGATTCCATTTTCGCCCGCTGAATCGCTTAATTCGTTGAGGCAATTTCCGTTTTAGTTCATTTTATTTCGAATGCGTAACGTGGAAATAATTATTTCATGTAATTATTTTTTTTTTTTATTCAAACTGTTTGTAATAGCAATGTGAAGGGATGAAAATAAGGTTCATATATTATTCATATTATTGCCTCGGTGCAAATTTCTTCATGGCTGAGAGGTGGAAATATTTTAAAAATAGGTCCGTGTTTTGCAATATTTTTATCATTATATTTTTTTTTCCTGTTTTGAATGTGTATTTTGTTTTATCTAGTTATAATTTTTTTTTATCAAATTGATTCTTGCCATGACTTGTGTAAACTTTAATGCCATGACGCCAAATAAAATTATTATTAATAATATTTAATCGTTCATTTTGAAGGCCCCAAAAAAGTATTTAAAATTAAAAAAATCCGTGTTATTTCTTGTTTTAGATGTCTTTACGAGGCCAAATTCTAAAGCGCGCAAAGTCCTGTAGGTACTTCACGCACGCAAAAATATAACCGCCATTTTCCGAACATTACTTCTGAAATTATTTTTTTGTTACAGGCGAGAGATGTATTTGTTTGATGGTAGAAAGTCCGGCTTAATTTTGTTATTTCTTTATACAGAAAAAAATTGTTAAAAAATGTTGTTTTAGATGTCTCTACGAGAAGCGCGCGAAGTCGTGCACTTCACGCACAGCCATCTTTGGATAAAAATATCACCGCCATTTTCGGAACATTACTGCTGAAATTATTTTTTTGTTACAGGCGAGAGATGTATTCGTTTGATGGTAGAAAGTCCGGTTTAATTTTGTTGTTTCTTTATACAGAAAAAAATTGTTAAAAAAATTTTGACACAATTGACATCACTTGAAATTTAACACTCGAGACTAATGAAATAAAAAAAACTTGCATTCTGCGATGAGGAAAAATCTAGAAAATTAATCCCTGCTAGAATTAACTTAAAAATTTTAAATTCCCAAGAGAATGAACATGGAATTAAAGTCCCACTAAAACATGTGTTTTTTTTAAGAAATTGCTTTCTACGACGAGGGAAATTACAGGAAATGTATCTCCGCTCGAATTAACTTGAAAATTTTAAATTTCCTTGAGAATGAACGTGGATTTCCCACTTTAATAAAATCTGGCGATTTTTTATAGAAATTTAATTTCTGATAAATTTTGACTAAAAATTATAAAAAAATTTCAAAAAATTCTACGCTCTGATCACAAAACCTGGTGATATTGCGTATGAAATTTTAACGAAATCATAATTTCTAATCATTTTTTTGTAATCCAGAAAAATTTTAAGTTGGTAGCAGTTGTTTTTATAGTTTTTTTAGCCTACGAAATGGTAACCGTCTTTCGCTATTTCACGTTGCAATTGTCACAAAATTCGGTAATGGTGTGCAAATATTTCTTACGAAATCACATATTCTTATGAATTTCGAGTATTTTTGGAAATTTTTTAGTTGCTGCCAGTTGTTTTTATACATTTTTCAAACCACCAAAATTATAACAATATTTCGCAATTGCACGCTGGGATCGCGTGTATCTATCACAAATCCTGATGATGGTGGGCATGAATTTTTCACGAAATCACAATTTCTAAAGATTTTTTTGTAATCCAGAAAAGTTTTAAGTTGGTAGCAGTTGTTTTTTTATTTTTTTTAGCCTACGAAATGGTAACCGTTTTTCGCTATTTCACGTTGCAATTATCACAAAATTCGGTGTAGGTGCGCAAATATTTCTTACGAAAACACATTTTCGTATGAATTTTGAGTATTTTTGGAAATTTTTTAGATGCTGCCAGTTGTTTTTACATATTTTTCAAACCACCAAAATTATAACAATATTGATCACGTGTATCCATCACAAAACCTGATGATGGTGCGCATGAATTTTTCACGAAATCACAATTTCTAAAGATTTTTTTTTAATCCAGGAAAGTTTTAAGTTGGTAGCAGTTGTTTTTTTATTTTTTTTTAGCCTACGAAATGGTAACCGTTTTTCGCTATTACACGCTGTTATTATCACAAAATTCGATAATGCTGTGCAAATATTTCTTACGAAATCACATATTCTTATGAATTTTGAGTATTTTTGGAATTTTTTTAGTTGCTGCCAGTTGTTTTTATACATTTTTCAAACCACCGAAATTATAACACTATTTCGCAATTACACGCTTGGATTACGTGTATCCATCGCAAATCCTGATGATGGTGTGCATGAATATTTCACGAAATCACAATTTCTAAAGATTTTTTTGTAATCCAGAAAAGTTTTAAGTTGGTAGCAGTTGTTTTTATATTTTTTTAGCCTACGAAATGGTAACCGTTTTTCGCTATTTCACGCTGTAATTGTCACAAAATTCGATAATGCTGTGCAAATATTTCTTACGAAATCACATATTCTTATGAATTTTGAGTATTTTTGGAAATTTTTTAGTTGCTGCCAGTTGTTTTTACATATTTTTCAAACCACCAAAATTATAACAATATTGATCACGTGTATCCATCACAAAAACTGATGATGGTGCGCATGAATTTTTCACGAAATCACAATTTCTAAAGATTTTTTTTTATCCAGGAAAGTTTTAAGTTGGTAGCAGTTGTTTTTATAATTTTTTTTAGTCTACGAAATGGTAACCGTTTTTCGCGATTTCACGTTGCAATTGCCACTAAAAATATTTCTTACGAAATCACATAAATTCTTAAGAATTTTGAATAATTTTGGCAAGTTTCAAGTTAAAGGTAGTTCATATTTTTTTCAAGACACCAAATTTATAACAATTTTTCGCAATTTCACAATTTCAGTAAAAAATCACAAAATCTTGAGTAATTTTGGCAAGTTTCAAGTAAAAGGCAGTTTGTATTTTTTTACAAGAAACCAAATTTATAACAACTTTTCGTAATTGCAATAAAAAATCACAAAATCTGATTAATTTTTTTACTTGTTAATTTTTATGGTGGAAGACTGCGATGGTAAAGAATGGTAGAAATTTCGGTTTAATTTCCGATATACACAAAACGATTCTTAAAAATGCCTCCCGCCCTTAAATCACAACGTTTTTAGGTTGATGACCTACAACTAAAAATGCCCTTTTTTTCAAACAGCCATAACTTGGTACCAAATCATCGTAGGAACTTCGTTCTTCGAGTCCTGCATAGGTAATTTATCAAATTTTAATATCTTTATAGTGGATCGAGCCGATAAAAATTTTACAACTCCGTAGACATCGTCAAAGTTGGACATGGTTTCCAGAGAAAACTTTTTTTTTCACAGGGGCGTTAGACAGGAGCGGAAGGGGTTACGCTTAAGTTCGCATGCTTGGATTTAAAGAAGACACTTTAAAGTTTATCGTCCTGAAAGATTCATCAAAATCGATTGAAAATACGCCGAGTTATGGCGGTTTGAAAATGGTCCAAATTTCACGAAATTTTTTCCTTCAGTATATATTAATTTCCACGTATTACAGATATCGTCTGCATTTTGCCAAATTTACTTCTTCTCGAAAACTTTGATAAGTTGTTTGATGTTTACTGATGGAAAAAAACGAAACGCTTGAAATTCGTGAAATTTCGACCATTTTCAAAACGCCATAACTTGGTGCCAAATCGTCGCAGGAACTTCGTACTTCGAGTCCTGCATAGGGAATTGTTCAAATTTTAATGCCTTTATGGTGGATCGAGCCGATAAAATTTTTACAACTCCGTAGATATCGTCAAAGTTGGACATGATTTCCAAAAAAAAACCTTTTTTTTCACAGGGGCGCTAGAGGGGAGCGGAAGGGGTTACGCTTAAATTTGCATGCATGAATTTAAAGAAGACACTTTAATGTTTATCGTCCTCAAAGATTCATCAAAATCGATTGAAAATACGCCGAGTTATGGCGGTTTGAAAATGGTCAAAATTTCACGAAATTTAAAATGTTTCATTTTGTTCCTTCAGTATATATTGATTTCCACGTATTACAGATAACGTCTGCATTTTGCCAAATTTAGTTGTTTTCGAAAACTTTGATATGTTTATGATTAATTAATTTCTCACTTAACTCGTGGTGAAACATAATTATATAATTTGATTAATTAAAACACTTGGTTTTGTTTCACTGATTTTATTTGTCTCTCCAAGAGACAGTGTTTTAGTTAATCAAATTATACTTTGATATGTTGTTTGATGTTTGAAGGAAAAAAATAACACTTGAAATTCGTGAAATTTCATTTTCAAACCGCTATAAGTTGGTGCCAAATCGTCGCAGGAACTTCGTTCTTTTAGTCCTGCATAGGGAATTCATTGAATCGTAATGCCTTTATGGTGGATCGCGTCGACAAAATTTTTCCAACTCCGTAGACATCGTCAAAGTTGCACATGGTTTCTTGAAAAGAAATTTTTTTTCACAGGGGTGTTAAAAGGGGGTGGAAGGGGTTACGCTTAAGTTCGCATGCATGACTTTAAAGAAGACACTTCAAACTTTTTCGCCTTCAAAGATTCATCAAAATCAATTGAAAATACGCCGAGTTATGGCGGTCTGAAAATGGTCGAAATTTTCTTTCTTTCCACCAGTGTATAAAACTGAAAATAATTATTTGATGTAGGTGAGTAATTTTCTCGGTATACATCTCGGAATGAACGCGCCATTATTTCTTGTTATGGCATTCGTGTGATTACGACTATCGCGATAATAACGTACATGAAACGGGGCGGTGGCGTGAAATACCAGAATTAATTTGTTTTAGTGCCGGAGCGGCGTGTCGAACATAACATTTAATTAACACCTAATTAAGTTAAGCTTAACATTATATAAAATTAGGTTGCGTATTTTCCCGTACGGTCACGCACAACAATTTCCTTAAAATTGCCTTTATCATCACGTAATATAATTGAAAAATTAAACGAGAGACTCGTGTTTTATTTCATAACTGAAGTAAATTTAATAAAGAGGATGATCCATAATTAAATATGAAAAAAAAATTCAATTCAGTTTAAACTGAGTCACATTTAAATATGTTCATTTTATTAGTTTATATTTCTCTACCACGCGCTTTTTATGCTTCTGTTTGAAATGTTTTTGTAAAAAGGATACTATCCGTAAATAAAGTTATTATTACAGTTTTTATTATTCATCATTAATCCGCTTATTAACCCTTAGCTAAAGAGATGGTTTAAATAATCGCTACCATCGCTTAACTGACTGTTTTATGAATCGAAATTTTTGGTGGAAGCGCCGGGAACAAAATCGATCTTGCAAAAATATTTACTTTTCGCGAATATGACGGTTTTCGGAAACTTTTTCCATCGTATCTCCGTTGCCTTAAGTCCCGTAAAGTTAATCGTAATTCGATCTTTTGAGAATATTTTCTATTGTCGCGAATATGGGTTCATTATAGCGAAGTCAATTTTTATCAATACACACTTAATTTCCTCAATAGGAATCATCGAGAATGTATGTTCGCTAATCCTCCAACATGCAAGAACGATTTTTTTTGATATAATTCAGGACGAATTCGTTCCGAATACCAAATCGTCGGCATAAAATTCCAGGCGGCGGAGCATCAGATAAATGCAATATTTAATTGTGCGGGCGTCAATTGAATTCCCCGGAGCGAAATTGGTTGAAAACGGCCATAGAATAATATTAAAACTTTTTTATTGGCCAATTTTATTCCTCCCCGTCGTCGGCGGCTCTTTCTCGCGCACACACACCCGCGAATAAAAGGTAATTCCCCGCGCGTAAACAACGCAAAGGCACCCCCGAAAATCGATTAAATCCCTGCAACCATCATAATCCCAACTACTTCGGGGGGTAGATTTAATCGTGCCTCAATTAGAGTTTACGGATTCGATTCTGGAAGTTTTGTGATTTATCTCTTGTGTTATACAGAGAAGATATAACATAAATTTTGCGTTGTACGTGAATGTATGTGTGTGTGTGTCGCTCTGTGCAAATATTTAGAAGAGCGGAGTGCAAACATAATTTCCATTCGTAGGTTCGGGATATAAATTAGGGCCTCTGAGAAATGGCGAAAGTCGCTGCTCGACAAATAACGCGACAATAAATATTTTAGGAGGGACCGAAATTTACATGCGACTTTATCGCGCGTTGGCTCTTCCGCCCTCCATTCTCCCGCCCCCTATTTGAATATTTGATTTCATAATATTTAATTCAATGGAAAATGTTTTGCGAACTACAGCAGTTGCGGTGCACTTTAACGGCCTCATGAATTTACTCAACGGAACCCGACGACGAGTTTATGCAAAAATATTTTTGTATATACATTGTATATTACTATATATACAGTATTTGTGCAAAATTAAACTACCACTCTTATAATCACAAAACTTTGTTTCCCTAAAAAAATCAAAAATCACTTTTGATATAAATATTTTTCATATCTCGTTAGTCGTAAGTCACTACCCTTATTATTATTATTATTTATCTGTACGCCTAATAACGTTGTAAAATCTTGATTATTAATAATCATTTCATTAATTTTTAAAAGCTGGCGCAGTGTAACCAATTATTTACAGATTAACCAGTGTTCGAATGTATCAATTTTAATATTCAAATTTGTGTGTGAGCGAACATACTTTACAATCCAATTATTAGGACACCGTGAAAGGGCCGCTCTAGTCGAGATCGTACCTTACTTTAAGGACGTGGCTTAGATAACGTTAACTTAGAAAGTTTCACTTAAAGTTTGGACGTTCGGTAGCCAGACTGCTCGTTTCGCCACGGATAATCTCTTGATTCACTCAAATTTTACACAGAAATTCTCTACTTAAATTTTATATATTTATATCTACGGTTAGAATCACTTTCTCCACTTGTTTTATTAAACAGTACTTGCTTGGATTTTTTTAATCTTTTTTTTTAACTCGGTCGCTTGTTTATCGCTTATTCCTCCAGTGATTTCGTTAAATATGATTTTTGTGCCCGCGAAGAGAAAAAAAACATTAAGCCACTTAAACCCCCGAGAGGGTCGGCCGGGGGATGAGAAAATGGATGTAAAAAAGCACTCTTCGCGGCGGTTTAGTGAAGCGCCGAAATTATGAATTTTAAAACAGTCCGCCGCCGCCTTGCTCTAAATATTCCGAAAGCCATTTAAAATTTTAATTGGGACCACACTCCTCCAACATAATTTACCCGCACCCTTCTCTTAATACAAAAGAAAAAAGAAAAAGTTAATTCAGTGAAATTAATTAATAATAAATTATCTATTAATGGGGCGTTTTGAGATTTCTACTGGATCATAATCTAGAATCAATTCTGCGTGCATTTTGAAAATTTTAACTCGATGGCAATTGTTTTTATATTTTTTTAAACCAAGTGGAAAATGCGCAACTTAAAAAAATACATTAAATTCTGTTTCCGCGTAAATTTTTGGAAATCTATTAATGGGGTGTTTTGAGATTTCTACTGGATCATAATCTAGAATCAATTCTGCGTGCATTTTAAAAATTTTAACTCGATGGCAATTGTTTTAATATATTTTTAAACCAAGTGGAAAATGCGCAACTTAAAAAATACATTAAATTCTGTTTCCGCGTAAATTTTTCGAAATCTATTAATGGGGTATTTTGAGATTTCTACTGGATCGTAATCTAGAACCAATTCTGCGTGCATTTTGAAAATTTTAACTCGATGGTAATTGTTTTGATATTTTTTTAAACCAAGTGGAAAATGCGCAACTTAAAAAAACATTAAATTCTGTTTCCGCGTAAATTTTTGGAAATCTATTAATGGCGTGTTTTGAGATTTCTACTGGATCATAATCTAGAATAAATTCTGCGTGCATTTTAAAAATTTCAACTCGATGGTAATTGTTTTAATATTTTTTTAAACCAAGTGGAAAATGCGCAACTTAAAAAATACATTAAATTCTGTTTCCGCGTAAATTTTTGGAAATCTATTAATGGCGTGTTTTGAGATTTCTACTGGATCATAATCTAGAATAAATTCTGCGTGCATTTTAAAAATTCCAACTCGATGGTAATTGTTTTAATATTTTTTTAAACCAAGTGGAAAATGCGCAACTTAAAAAATACATTAAATTCTGTTTCCGCGTAATTTTTTGGAAATCTATTAATGGGGTGTTTTGAGATTTCTACTGGATCATAATCTAGAATCAATTCTGCGTGCATTTTGAGAATTTCAACTCGATGGTAATTGTTTTGATATTTTTTTAAACCAAGTGGAAAATGCGCAACTTAAAAAATACATTAAATTCTGTTTCCGCGTAAATTTTTAGAAATCTATTAATGGGGTGTTTTGAGATTTCTAGTGGATCATAATCTAGAATCAATTCTGCGTGCATTTTAAAAATTAACTCGATGGCAATTGTTTTAATATTTTTTTTAACCAAGTGAAAGTTGAGCAACTTTAAAAAACATTAAATTCTGTTTTCGTGTTATTATTTAGAAATCTATCAATGGGGTATTTGGAGATTTCTACTGGATCATAATCTAGAGTCAATTCTGCGTGCATTTTGAAAATTTTAACTCGATAGCAATTGTTCTAATATTTTTTTAAACCAAGTGAAAAATGAACAACTTTAAAAATACATTAAATTCTGTTCTCGTGTAATTTTTTGGAAATCTATCAATGGAGTGTTGTGAGATTTCTAGTGGATCATAATCTAGAATCAGTTCTGCGTGCATTTTGAAACTTTCAACTCGATGGCAATTGTTTTAATATTTTTTTAAACGAAGTGGAAAATGAGCAACTTCCAAAATACATTAAATTCTGTTCTCGTGTAATTATTTGGAAATCTATCAATGGGGTTTTGAGATTTCTACTGGATCATAATCTAGAATAAATTCTGCGTGTATTTTGAAAATTTTAACTCGATGGCAATTGTTTTAATATTTTTTAAACAAAGTGGAAAATGCGCAACTTAAAAAAAACATTAAATTCTATTTCCGTGTAATTATTTGGAAATCTATCACTGGGGTGTTTTAAGATTTCTACTGGATCATAATCTAGAACCAATTCTGCGTGCATTTTGAAAATTTTAACTCGATGGCAATTTTTTTAATATTTTTTTAAACCAAGTGAAAGTTGAGCAACTTTAAAAATACATTAAATTCTGTTTTCGTGTAATTATTTGGAAATCTATCAACGGGGTGTTTTGGGATTTCTACTGGATTATAATCTAGAATCAATTTTAAGTAAATTTGGAAAGTTTTAACTCGATCGCTATTGTTTTAATATTTTTTAAACCAAGTGGAAAATGAGCAACTTTAAAAATACATTAAATACTGTTTTCGTGTAAATTTTTGGAAATCTATCAACGGGGGTGTTTTGAGATTTCTACTGGATAATAATTTTGAATCAATTCTGAGTGAATTTGGAAAGTTTTAACTCGATGGCAATTGTTTTAATATTTTATTAAACCAAGTGGAAAATGAGCAACTTAAAAAATATATTAAATTCTGTTCTCGTGTAATTATTTAAAAATCTATCAATGGGGTGTTTTGAGATTTCTACTGGATCATAATCAAGAATCAATTCTGCGTGCATTTTGAAAATTTTAACTCGATGGCAATTGTTTTAATATTTTTTAAAACCAAGTGGAAAATGCCCAACTTAAAAAATACATTAAATTCTGTTTCCGTGTAAATATTTGGAAATCTATCAATGGGGTGTTTTGAGATTTCTATTGGATCATAATCTAGAATCAATTCTGCATATGTTTTGAAAATTTTAACTCGATGGCAATTTTTTTAATATTTTTTTAAACCAAGTGAAAGTTGAGCAACTTTAAAAATACATTAAATTTTGTTTTCGTGTAATTATTTGGAAATCTATCAATGGGGTGTTTTGAGATTTATACTGGATCATAATCTAGAATCAATTCTGCGTGCATTTTGAAAATTTTAACTCGATGGCAATTGTTTTAATATTTTTTTAAACCAAGTGGAAGTTGAGCAACTTTAAAATTACATTAAATTCTGTTTTCGCGTAATTATTTGGAAATCTATCAATGGGGTGTTTTGAGATTTATATTGGATCATAATCTAGAATCAATTCTGCGTGCATTTTAAAAATTTTAACTCGATGGCAATTGTTTTAATATTTTTTTAAACCAAGTGGAAGTTGAGCAACTTTAAAATTACATTAAATTCTGTTTTCGCGTAATTATTTGGAAATCTATCAATGGGGTGTTTTGAGATTTATATTGGATCATAATCTAGAATCAATTCTGCGTGCATTTTGAAAATTTTAACTCGATGGCAATTGTTTTAATATTTTTTTAAACCAAGTGGAAGTTGAGCAACTTTAAAATTACATTAAATTCTGTTTTCGCGTAATTATTTGGAAATCTATCAATGGGGTGTTTTGAGATTTATATTGGATCATAATCTAGAATCAATTCTGCGTGCATTTTGAAAATTTTAACTCGATGGCAATTGTTTTAATATTTTTTTAAGCCAAGTGGAAAGTGAGCAACATCAAAAATACATTAAATTCTGTTTGCGTGTAATTATTTGGAAATTTATCTATGGGGTATTTTGAGATTTCTACTGGATCATAATCTAGAATCAATTCTGCGTGCATTTTAAAAATTTTCACCCGATGGCAATTGTTTTAATATTTTTTAAACCAAGTGGAAAATGAGTAACTTAAAAAATACATTAAGTTCTATTTTTGTATAATTGTTTGGACATCTATCATTAACACCACCAGGTCGATAGCCCTTCTATAGATTTGAGGACAATAATTATTTTAAAAAATTGGACCCGAAATCGTTCAAAACTATGCGAGTTCACCTATTAACGATGGCATTTCGTTTTTTACAATATTTGTAAATTCTATTTTGTAGATATTGTACCTTTATTGTTTCTGTAGCGCATAAATAATTCCAAACTGGAATTAGGTAAACGGCCGCTTCCCCCGTGAATGAATTAGACAAGGGGTGGAATAATCGAGTGCCTTATTTTCGCATTTTGCAAATAATTTACGATGGCCGAGAGAGGCGAACGCTAATGACCCAGAAATAGGTGTTTCGTAAATACGGAGAAAAGCGTCGCCGATTACCGCCCAAAACAGGATATTAAAGGCACGGCAATTACCGTTTATTTATTACCAATTTAGATCTCGATCTTAATGGGCGTTTCCACTATGCGCCCTCTAAACGATGCTCTCCATTAAAATGTTAAAATTTACATATTTAATAAATATTACACACTAGATCAGTCAAACTTGAAAAAATACTTTTTTTATTTGTCTCTCCGACTAGTTTCGACCTCAAGGAGGTATCTAATTAATTAATCATATTACAAGAGAATGAAAATACGAATTGCTGTACCCTTTGTACTATCTGCTTCATTAACAGCTAAAGGTAAATTATTTAAAACGCGTCTGCAGACCTGTGCACGATAAAATATTTATTTATTCACCCTTGAACTCGTTATAATTGGAGGGGTTGTTTAATGTACGGGTCGTTTTTTTTCATCCTTATTAATTACCGTAATGACCCAGATAAGGGCCGAAAAATGGAGAGAGTCCCGCGATTCGGAAATCGATCCCTAAATGGGAAACGGGACGCGTCCGGTCTGCGCCTACGTCCCGACTCGCACAAGGACACCATACATCAACATCTTAATTAGGAAGGGAATGAAAGGGAAAATTCGTTAATGATTTACGGCCGACCCGAACAAATAATTCATTCCACTTTATTCGGATTTATGGCCCTCTACGCACAAACACAGAAAATAAACAATGGAGGGATTATTTAATTGAATAATTGGTTAAATTGGCGAAATCCATTTACGAATTGAATAATGTTATTACGAAGAAAACACTGTTGCAACCATACTGTGGAAAAGAATGCGGAAAAATTTTGAGTCACAGAAAATTCTGAAAAAAATCATAGCGGTTTTTAAAGAAGGAAAAGGTTGTTAGATCACATTCCCTAATGGGAAGTGGGCCAACTCCAGTGAGAAGAAGTTCAGTAATTATTTTCCCGAAAAAAAATTATTTATATCATTTTTTACCAACCGAAAATTAACATAGGGCCTTACGAGAAGCGAATACCAAGACGCTGCAGATTGACGCTGACGGACAGAGGTTTGTTCGAACAAACGAATTTCGGTTTGTGTATATGGTAGATGATTGGGAATTGAAGTAATGGATTCTAGAAGAATGCAGCTATAAATTGATGTAATTTCATCTATTTCTGTCACGAGAGACGGCGCTAAAAAATTCCCAAAATCGACCTAAATTTCTGGACAACTTTCGAGAGCCCAATCTGGGAGCGGGCTGTACAAAAACTACAAGTACGATTCTGCTGAAAATGTAACGACGTATTCCCCCCTCTTTTACGAACATTTGGTATACATTTCAAGTTAATTGGTCACTTCATGATTTTCGACTATTTTTCCATACCATTAGTCAGGAAAAAAAGCCAAAAACGAAAAAAAATTTTTGGTCCCAAAAAATTAAAAAAAAAATCATAGCGCTTCTTACTGATAGGAGAAAGGGTGTGGAGTAATTATTTTCCCAAAAAAAAATTTTTTTCATCATTTTTCACCAATCTAAAAAAATAACATGGGGCCTTACGGGAAGCTAATACCGAGACCCTGCAGATTGACGCTTGTTGACACCGACTTATTTGAATGATCGAAATTCGGTTGGTGAATACGGTAGATGGTTGGGAATGGAAGTAATTGATTCTAGATGAAGGTAGCTATAAATTGATGTCATATCATCCATAAATATTTAGTGAGACCGTGCCAAAAAATTCCCAAAGTCGACCAAAATTTCTGGATAAATTTCGAATGCTCAATCTGGGAACAAACTGTAAGAAAACTACAAGTACGATTCTGCTGAAAATTTAACGACGTATTCCCCCCTCTTTTACGAACATTTGGTGTACATTTCAAGTTAATTGGCTATTTCATGATTTTCGACTATTTTTCCAGGCAGGAAAAAAGCCAAAAATGAAGAAAAATGTTTGGTCCCAAAAAATTCTGAAAAAATTCATAGCGCTTTTTACTGATAGAAGAAAGGGTGTGGAGCAATTATTTTCCCGAAAAAAAAATTTTCCTTTTTCACCAATCTAAAAAGAACAAAGGGGGCTTTTTGGCTATTTTCAGTCCCAGAAAAATCTGAAAAAATTTATAGCGGTTTTTAATGAAAAACGTGTAAAGTAATTATTTTTACGAAAAAAAAAAATGTTTTGTACCATTTTTTTACCAACCGAAAATTAACATGAGGCCTTACGGGAAGCGAATACCGAGACCCTGCAGATTGACTCTGACGGACATTGGCTTATTCTAATAAACGAATTTCGGTTCGTGGATAAGGTAGATGGTTGCGAATTGAAGTAATAGATTCTAAAAGAACTCAGCTACAAAGTAATGTCATATCATCTATAGCTGTCTATTGAGACCGCACCAAAAAATTCCCAAAATACACCAAAATTTTTGGCCAACTTTCGAGTGCTCATTTTAAGAGCGGCCAGCAAGAAAACTACAAGTACGATTAGACTGAAAATTTAACCACAAATTTTCTGTTTATGTGGAAACATTTTGATGTATATTTCGAGCCATTTGTTCATTTCATGATTTTCGACTATTTTTCCATACCATTAGTCAGGAAAAATGAGGAAAATTTTTGGGTCCCAGAAAAATCTGAAAAAATTCATAGCGGTTTTTAATGATAGGAAAAAACGTGTAGAGTAATTATTTTTCTGGAAACAAAATTTTTTGCACCATTTCTCACCAACCGAAAATTAACATGAGGCCTTACGGGAAGCGAATAGCGAGACCCTGCAGATTGACTCTGACTGACATTGGCTTGTTCGAACAAGTGAAATTCGGTTCGTGGATATGGTAGATGGTTGCGAATTGAAGTAATCGATTCTTAAAGAATGCAGCTATAAACTCATATCATATCATCTATACCCGTTTTGCGAGACCGCGCCAAAAAATTCCCAAAACCAAACAAAATTTCTGGACAACTTTTAAATGCCCAATCTGAGAGCGCGCAGCAATAAAACTACAAGTACGATTCTTCTGAAAATTTGACCATGCATTCCTCGTTCTTTTGTGAACATTTGGTGAATATTTCAAGTCATTTGGCCATTTCATGATTTTCGACCATTTTTCGTCATGAAAATTGAGGAAAAATTTTGGGTACCAGAAAATTCTGAAAAAAATCATAGCGATTTTTAATGATGGAGAAAATCGTGTAGAGTAATTATTTACCCGAAAAAAATATTTATATCATTTTTTGCCAACCTAAAAGGAGTTTTACATGAGTATTTTTTTTTACTTCCGGCTCCGAGCCGGGCCTACCGGAATCGTGTAGAGTCATTATTTTCCCGAAAAAAAAAATGTTTATATCATTTTTTACCAACCTAAAAGGAGTTTTACATGAGTATTTTTTTTATTTCCGGCTCCGAGCCGGGCCTGCCGGCTTTTAAATTTTCACATCGGGCCGGGCTTTCAAAAATCCGCTTCTGCAGGGCTCTGATTGATATTACCACGGCAGGAAACATAATGGCAACTCACAAAACTTGAGTTATGGTATACGCAAATTGCATCTAGCGATTAAAAAAAAACTCTAAAAATCTATCGCTTACTGAAATAGCCTCAAAATTTCCCAATCTACCTAGAAGTAATGTATTTTTAACATACTGAAAAAAATCGATATCACCACTGGAAACAAAATTGCAAGACCCAGAACTTAAATTGAGTAAGCGAAATTTGCTTCCAGTGATTGAAAAAAATGCAAGGAAACTATCACTCGCTAAATCAGCTTTAAAATTTCCAATTCTTTTCAGGAGTAGCGTATTTTTAATTTACTGAAAAGCAATTGATATCAGAGGCATGCATGGGGCGGGCAGTATTTTTCAAACTCCGGGCCGGGCTTTCCGATTGATAATTTACACCGGGCCGGGCTTACATATTTCAAGGGGATGTAGTATTACTAAAATTTAGTTGTAAAATGATGACAATCCTTAAATAAATAAATAAATAATCGAGAAGCGCTTGACGTAATATTTTATATCCCGGCGCATTCACCAGAAGTTCAATTTATAAATAAATTCGTTTTCGCTGCCTGTAAGGGCAGTTGGTGACTATTATAAACTTGTTCCTTCCGTAAATGATTGAAACAATTAATAGCATAAAAATGATAAATTTGTTTAATGTTAAACACAATAGATAAGCAAAACATATATTCAAATGAAAATCATTCGATATTTTATAAAATATACGAGAGATATACATGTTGCATTTAATAAATAACCGCCGCAGAATACGTTTTTATCGTCGCTCATTTGTCTGTCGAAATAAATTCGGAATGGAAATAATTCATTGTCGACGAATTGTGTTTATAAGCCGAGCGCGGTCGTTTCCAATTTTGATTTAATGTGCCTGATCCGAGGCAATGCGTCGGTATTAGAGCTGCAGTTTTGACGTTAAACCACTAGAAATCCTGCGGTTTTTCGATAAGCGACACGCTTTTCCTCGGATAGTTTAACGAAATCGGAAGAGTGTGTGCTGGTGCAGATGAAAGTTTTTAAAATTCCCAAACCCACTCTGATATCACAAACTGGAGCCAAAACGCTCAAAACTTGAATGAAAAGTAAACGAAAGCGATTTGAAAACTCGTAATTAACTTATCTCTTTCTAAAGCTTGTGGATCTAGTCAGAACTATTTTTGGCGTACCAGATAATAATAAACATATTAGCTGGAAGTCGCTCAAAACTTGAATAAAAAGAAGAAAAAAACAGCTTCTTGTGATTTGAAAACTTCTAAAAAAATAGTTGTTACTATACAACTTGTAGATCTACTTAGAACTATTTTTGGTGGACTAAAAAATAATAGAAATTTTATCTGGAAGCTGATCAAAACTTCGGCTTCTAGCGATTTGAAAACGTCTGCAAAATTAGTTGCTAAATTAGCTTGAAAACTTGTAGATCCATTCAGAATTTTTTGGCGCTTTAATAAACAATATACATTACACTGGCAACATTTTTTAAACTTCAATTGGAGTGAAAAAATTTGCATAAATTATCATCCACGAAAAGACGTAGCCAGATCGCAGTGCCTTAATGCTACCAATCGATAATCTAATCTAACTCGCAATTTACCATAAACATCATCTCACAAATTCTTCATAACAAATTTTGTTTCGGAATATCTGAAATAATTGCTCTGACGCAATCGTCATACCGCAGTCTTAAATTCAAGTAGAATTGGAGCAGAATAAATTTGCATCTGGTAATTTTTCAAACCGACGATTTGATCTCACCAACAACCCCATCAACGCGCGGCCCCCTTCAAAGATACTCCATTCGCACCTAATGAAACTTATGAACAATATTGAGTCGGAGTGTGTCCCCGGGGATGTATCCCATTTGCATGTAAATTGTGTAAGTTCGTCTTTGGCAATAAGATATCCGAGAGAGGTTCGTGCTGTTCGGTGCTGGGGCGTGACGAAGAGAGGCAGCCGAAGAAAAAATGATGTAAACTGTTTATGGGAAGTCGGAGTGACGTGATCGATATTACTCAGTGAAAAGGAACTGTCCGCTTAAAGTTTCCGCCTGGCATGAAATTTCCTCCTCTCCAACCGCGAAACCGGCGCTGATGTTTCCTTCTTCCTTGTCGAGAACAGATAATGCCGGTTGCGTTTATTGAAATTCTCGCGTCGACAGCTGAATACAGCCCGCATTATTTTAAATATGCATTCGCTCGCGATTGCTGATACTCAAGTTTATTAAATATTTAATGTATGTGTGTATTTAGGGATAGGGTCTTTCCCCACGAGATGTAGCCACTGATGTGTAATTAACGCGAATCCCAAGTTTGACAAGTACACGAAGTGCGTATTACATTTCCAAAGTTCGGAGTTGGTCTGGTTTCAGTCGAGCCCACGGCTCGGAGGGTAACTTCACCTGTCTTGCCAACCGAACCAAACAGCCAGCAAGCTTTAAATAGGCCGGTGTACGAATTGCCTGCTAGATATTAAACTTATGGCACGTGTTTGGATTTAATACCATCCACGCAACTTGTGTTTGACTTGGACCTACAACATTGCAATTCGTAATTCTGGCATTTAAAATTTAGTAAGTTGCAACTCGAGATTCGTACCATCACTTGATGAATGTTAAAGCTTATTCAGCAAGCGATACTTTCTTTACAATTTTTTGAATCGCCAGATATTTTTTTTTTCGGAAAAATAATTACTTTACATATCTTTTACCGTCATTAAGAAACGTCACGAATTTTTTCAGATTTTTCCGAGACCCAAAAATTTCCCTCATTTTTCCTGACTAATGGTATGGAAAAATGGTCAAAAATCATGAAATGACCAAATGGCTCGAAATATACATCAAAATGTTTACAAATAAACAGAGAATTTGTGGTTAAATTTTTAGTCTAATCGTACTTGTAGTTTTGTTCCTGGCCGCTCTTAAAATGATCACTCGAAAGTTGGCCAAAAATTTTGGTCCATTTTGTGAATTTTTTGGCGCAGTCCTATTTGACGGTTATGGATGATATGGCATCATTTTGTAGCTGCATCCTTTAAGAATCTATTACTTCAATTTGCAACCTTCTACCATATCCACGAACTGAAATTCGTTTGTTCGAACAAGTCAATGTCCGTCAGAGTCAATCTGCAGGGTCTCGTTATTCGCTTCTCGTAAGGCGCCTTGTGTTAATTTTCGGTTGGTGAAAAATGGTATAAAATTTTTTTTTTCGGGAAAATAATTACTCTACACGTTTTTTCCTATCATTAAAAACCGCTATGAATTTTTTCAGATTTTTCTAGGACCCAAAAATTTTCGTCATTTTTCCTGACTAATGTGTGGAAAAATGGTCGAAAATCATGAAATGACCAAATGACTCGAAATATACATCAAAATGTTTTCAAATAATCAGAGAATTTGTGGTTAAATTTTTAGTTTAATCGTACTGGTAGTTTTCTTGCTGGCCGCTCTTAAAATGAGCACTCGAAAGTTGGCCAAAAATTTTGGTCCATTTTGGGAATGTTTTGGTGCGGTCTCATTAGACGGATATGGATGATATGACATCATTTTATAGCTGCATTCTTTTAGAATCTATTACTTTAATTCGCAACCATCTACCATATCCACGAACCGAAACTCGTTTGTTAGAACAAGCCAATGTCCGTCAGAGTCAATATGCAGGGTCTCGTTATTCGCTTCTCGTAAGGCCTCATGTTAATTTTCGGTTCGTGAAAAATGGTGTAAAAATTTTTTTTCCGGAAAAATAATTACTCTACACGTTTTTTCCTATCATTAAAAACCGCTATGAATTTTTTCAGATTTTTCTGGGACCCAAAAATTTTCGTCATTTTTCCTGACTAAATGTATGGAAAAATAGTCGAAAATCATGAAATGAACAAATGGCTCGAAATATACATCAAAATGTTTACAAATAAACAGAGAATTTGTGGTTAAATTTTCAGTCTAATAGTACTTGTAGTTTTCTTGCTGGCCGCTCTTAAAATGAGCACTCGAAAGTTGGCCAAAAATTTTGGTCCATTTTGGGAATTTTTTGGCGCGGTCTCATTAGACGGTTATGGATGATATGACATCATTTTGTAGCTGCATTCTTTTAGAATCGATTACTTCTATTAGCAACCATCTACTATATCCACGAACCGAAATTTGTTTGTTCGAACAAGACAATGTCCGTCAGAGTCAATCTGCAAGGTCTCGTTATTCGCTTCTCGTAAGGCCTCATGTTAATTTTCGGTTGGTGAAAAATGGTATAAAATTTTTTTTTTTCAGAGAAATAATTACTCTACACGTTTTTTCCTATCATTAAAAACCATTATGAATTTTTTCAGATTTTTCTGGGACCCAAAAATTTTCCTCAATTTTTCCTGACTAAAGGTATTGAAAATAGCCAAAAAATATGAAATGTCCAAATGACTTAAATCATACTTGAAAATGTTCACAAAATAACGGGAAATGCGTGGTTGAATTTTCAGCCTAATAGTACTTGCGATGTGATAGATTTTTTGGAAATTTTTAAATCGCTAGATGCAAATTATTAAAAATTAAATTCAACTTTTGCGAGTTGCCATTTTGTTTCAAGTACTGGTACATTCATTCTTTTGTAGTATGTTAAAAATACGTTATTTCCTAGTCCATTTGGAAAATTTAAAGCTGATTCTGCGAGCAATAGATTTTTTGAAATTTTTTAAATCGCCAGATGTAATTTTTTGGGGGTTTTCATTGCGTTTCCAGTTGTTTCCTAACTTTAAAAAAATAGTATAGAAACTTGGTAATTAACTAATGTGAGGATTAAACCGTATTTACGATCAATCCATAAGAAACTTACTTTAATGAGGGTGTGGGTGTACGTTTTCCGGATCCGCAGTTTAATCCTCTTTGAGGCCGATATTGCGGATCGGCCCGGCAACCTCCCCTTCCCCGCCGCCCCCCGAGCATCGAAATCCGATGGTGGCAAACTGCCACGCCGTATATGCAATTACGTGTCGGGATTTGAAGATGTAAGCACTTTGGAATCTTATCTCCGGGAAATTCAAATATTCAAACGTTCCACTCGAGCGTACTGTAAACGCGCTCTATTGACTAACGGCCATTTTAATGTTGTCACGAAAATCGTCAGCATTTTTAAATATTGTTATTGCAGTTTTGTTAATTTAAGAGAATTATATTCCCATCCCAAAAGCCTAGCGAATTTGTAGGTTACCGAACGATCAGCTCTAAGAGTGCTAACAAAAATCAGACATCCCAACAATCCTCTACATAATCCTTCAAATATCCTGTTATATACGAAAAAACCCAAGTCACACCCATTAAAACACGTCTGTCATACATCGGCGGGAAATTCGCCACAAACATCCACATCGTTGATACCCTGAAACATTTATGCATACATCGCAATCCTAACATAGTCCCCAAAGTCAACCGCCTCGAAAAAACTATCTCATCTTTTCATGATCATTTCATGATCATTCATAGACATCACTCATCACAATTTTGATGACTTGAGGATCATTAAATTGCAGCTACGATTTTTGTGTGACGGTACGGGTCATATAAACCCCGTACATTTTTTCTAATAATTGTGTTACTGCAAACTGAATGGAGTGATCGGTACCAAAAAACTTTACAATGACGAAGTTACAACGTCTCTCTATGGAATTTTATTCCGGCAAATACGGGACACATTTGCCTCGTAATGCAGTGAACATGTTAAAAAATTATACTGTGTTTTGTAAATATATAATTGATGTTATTATCACGTCAAAATTAAAATAAAACAGCAATTTGTAAATTGAGCAAATTTTCCCGCACGGCAAACACATCCCCCACATCAAATTATGTCGAGTGGCCGTTGTTAAAACGCAAATGTAATTAAACGCTGCATCCCGTTACCGTCCGAATTTTCCCCGGTTTCCACCCCGCCGCGTTCCACATTAGGTAATCATTTATCAGGGGGTAATTTGCCTCGATAATAACGGCGGCATCACACGTCCACCGCTAATTACTTTAGAGCCGGTGACGTGAGGGCGCTTTCTTGAATTTTCGCCCCCAGACAAAATCGCGTTAGGGCTAAATGTTGTTATTTAGTTTGGAGCGCCAATTTTGTAGGTAACACAATTTCCGGTCCGGCCCCATCATCCCTCTTCATAAATTCCGATGGCTTTATCTCGGCGGCTCCGTTCCCCCCTTATGCTGATGTATTCCGCTGCATTATCTCGAAACAGGGGACGGTTATTTTTTTATATATTCTAGATTAGGGCAGTGAGTAGACAAGATTGAGATAATTTTGGGATGAAAAAAAAAACGCACTGGATAAGCGTATAATCATGTTATTAAAATTTTAATTCTATGCATAAAATTGTTCAAATTCGAGCTAAAAATTACAAAATGTCTGAACAGTGCTGCGATATCCTACTTCTACTAAAGAGTATATCAAGTTGGCACCCTAATGGAAAGTTCTGAATAGAGTTCTCAATCCTTTTGATGTATCTAGAAGTACTATCAACTTTTAAAAAAGAGTTCTGAAAAATTGGGCTGTCAGGAATTTTTTGAAAAATGAGGTGATAACTTGACACCGCACCCCAACATTGTTATCGAATAGTTCTGAACTAGTTAAGTTTAGTACTATAGTTCCTGAATTTTTGGTGTATATTTCAAGTTGTTCCGCTATTTTATGATTTTTGCCCATTTTCCATTCAGTCTGGAAAAAAATGAAGGAAAATTTTTGGTCTCAAAAAATTATGAAAAAATTCATAGCTGTTCTTACTGATACGAAAAAGCGTCTGGAGTATATATTTTCTCAAAAAAAAAAAATTTTGTACCATTTTTCATCAACCGAAAATTAACATGAGGCCTTACGAGCAGCGAATACTGAGACACTGCAGATTGACGCTGATGGACATCGTCTCGTTCAAACAGACGAATTTTGGTTCGTGGTTACACTAAATAGTCGGGGATAGAAATAATAGATTCTTGAAGAATGTAGCTACAAATTGATGTCACATCATTTATGAATATTTTGTGAGACCGTGCCAAAAAAATCTCAAAGTTGATCAAAATTTCTGGCCAACTTTGTTGTGCCAAATCTGCGAGCTAATAGCAAAAAAACTAAAAGGGCGATTCGGCTGAAAATTTAACGACGTATTCACAATTCTTTTATGAACATTTATTGTATATTTCAAGTCATTTGGCCATTTCATGATTTTCGCCCATTTTCCGTCAGGAAAAATGCCAAAAATGAAGAAAAATTTTTGGTCTCAAAAAATTCTGAAATAATTCATAACGGTTCTTACTGTTACGAAAAAGCGTGTAGAGTAACAATTTTCTCAAAAAAAAAATTTTATACCATTTTTCATCAACCGAAAATTAACATGAAAACTTACGAGAAGCGAATACCGAGACCCTGCAGATTGACGCTGACGGACATCGTCTCGTTCAAAGAGACGAATTTCGGCTTGATGATACGCTATATAGTCGGGGATGGAAATAATAGATTCTTGAAGAATGTAGCTACAAACTGATGTCATATCATCTATGAATATTTTGTGAGACCGCGCCAAAAAATCCTCAAAGTTGACCAAAATTTCTGGCTAACTTTCTTGTGCCTAATTTGCGAGTTAATAGCAAGAAAACTACAAGTACGATTGAGCTGAAAATTTAACCACGTATTGCCCGTTCTTTTGCAAACTTTTGGTGTACATTTTAAGTTATTCAGACATTTCATGATTTTTGCCCATTTTTCCATAAAAAAATCTCAAAAAATGAAGAAAAATTTTCAGTCTCAAAAAATTCTGAAATAATTAATAACGGTTCTTACTGATAGGAAAAATCGTGTGGAGTAATTATTTTCCCGAAAAAAATTGTTATACCATTTTTCACCAACTAAAAATTAATATAGGATCTTATGGCAAGCGAATACCGAGACCCTGCAAATTGACGCTGACGGACATCGTCTCGTTCAAACAGACGAATTTCGGTTCGATGATACGCTAAATAGTCGGGGATGGAAATAATAGATTTTTGAAGAACGTAGCTACAAACTGATGTCATATCATCTATGAATGTTTTGTAAGACCGCGCCAAAAAATCCTCAAAGTTGACCCAAATTTCTGGCCAACTTTCTTGTGCCAAATTTGCGAGCTAATAGCAAGAAAACTACAAGTACGATTGAGCTGAAAATTTAACCACATATTCCCCGTTCAAAAAATTCTGAAATAATTCATGACGGTTCTTACTGATAGAAAAAGGCGTGTGGAGTAATTATTTTCCCGAAAAAAAAATTGTTATACCATTTTTCACCAATTAAAAATTAACATAGGATCTTATGGGAAGCGAATACCGAGACCCTGCAGATTGACGCTGACGGACATCGTCTCGTTCAGACGAATTTCGGTTTGTGGTTACGCTAAATAGTCAACGATAGAAATAATAGATTCTTGAAGAATGTAGCTACAAATTGTTGTCATATCATCTATGAATGTTTTGTAAGACCGCACCAAAAAATCCTCAAAGTTGACCAAAATTTCTGGCTAACTTTCTTATGCCAAATTTGCGAGCTAATAGCAAGAAAACTACAAGTACGATTGAACTGAAAATTTAACCACGCATTCCCCGTTCTTTTGAACACCTTTAGTGTACATTTCAAGTTATTCCGACATTTCATGATTTTTATCCATTTTTCCATAGTCAGGAAAAAATGCCAAAAAATGAAGAAAAATTTTAGGTCTCAAAAAATTCTGAAAAAATTCATAATGGTTCTTATTGATATGAAAAAGCGTGTGGAGTAATTATTTTCCCGAAAAAAAAATTGTTATATTATTTTTCATCAACCGAAAATTAACATGAGGCCTTACGAGAAGCGAATACTGAGACCCTGCAAATTGACGCTGATGGACATCGTCTCGTTCAAACAGACCAATTTTGGTTCGTGGATATGCTACATAGTCGGGGATAGAAATAATAGATTCCGAAAGAATGTAGCTACAAATTGATGTCATATCATCTATGAATGTTTTGTGAGACCGCGCCAAAAAATCCTCAAAGTTGACCAAAATTTCTGGATAACTTTCTTGTGCCTAATTTGCGAGCTAATAGCAAGAAAACTACAAGTACGATTGAGCTGAAAATTTAACCACGTATTCACCGACTTTTTATGAACATTTGATGTATATTTCAAATCATTTGGCCATTTCATGTTTTTTGATGAGAAAAAAATGCCAAAAATGAAGAAAAATTTTTGGTCCCAAAAAATTCTGAAAAAAATCATAGCCGTTCTTACCGATAAAAAAAGCGTGTGGAGTAATTATTTTTACCGAAAAAAAAATGTATACAATTTTTTTATTTGGAATCAAATAAATAAATAATTAAAGTGAAACAAGAATCAAATCAGCATTACAATTTGATCAATTCCAATTGGCGACCTTCCTGGTGTGTTTAAGGCTGAGATTCTAAATCTGTTATAACTCACTATAATTGTTATGTATTTCACTGATATGTTCTTTGTACCTTTTTAACTAAGAAATTTTAAAAAGAATAAATTTAAATGCATTGCCATTTTAAAGGAACGCATTTTATAACTGGAGATATTTGATGCAGTACAATTTTAAATGAAAGAGCTGTATAAAGCAAGAATTTTCATTTAATGACATTTTAAAATAACGAATCTTTGGACTGGAAAATGTTACAAATGAATTATTTTGATGGAATGACAAGAAAAAATATTACTTTCGAGTTTTTCAATTCATTAATTATTTGCCGATAATAACTTGAATATCCCACATCGTTAATACAAAACGGACGCTTTATCGAAACACTAAAATATCCGTTATCGGCAGCGCTAGTATTTCACGAGGCAAGAAGAGTTTATTGGATGGCGTTTATACATTCAATGCATGCCCCCCTCGTAAGATCTGGCAATTTGCGGTGCCGTAACTCGGAAGATTATCAAGGGACATTAAGGACGTTATCAGTAACCCGGTGTGCATGTGTATTTTCCATACACGAGTGTGTGTGTGCGGCCCTTTATAAGCCAATTATTGGAAAGTTTGTTAAAGGGTTGCCCTAACGCAGATTACGTTCCAGCTTTGATAAGATGAGCTCCGGAAGTTGTCCAAGTTTGGACGTTCCCGCTAAACCGCGGTCACGATTTCTGATTAAACGGTCGCGTATGGGATTTATCCGATAGATGGGATTCATTAATATTCCCCCGGAGAAGTTTTGTGTTAAATAACGCGAGCGGTTTTTAAGTTTCCCCGGCGCATCCACCAGACTTCAAATGCATAAATGAGCTCATTTTACTTACCAGACTGCAAATGCATAAATGAGCTCATTTTACTTACCAGACTGCAAATGCATAAATGAGCTCATTTTACTTACCAGACTGCAAATACATAAATGAGCTCATTTTACTTACCAGACTGCAAATGCATAAAAGAGCTCGTTTTACTTGTCTATAAAACGTAAAACGATAGTTGCGACTATTACAGACTAGCTTATTTTATCTTTTCAATATTTACGTGTCATCAGTAACGCCGTAATTTTCATTTTTGGTGGAGCAGTTGTTGTTGTTTTGGATCGATGCATGCAGACCCTGAACAATATTTCTCGATTAATTTAGCAATCCAGCGCGTATAATTTTTTTAAATATTTATCAAAACTACCGCATGCACATTTTAACGTGACTGGTGTTGCAAATGAAATCAATTTCTGCGAGGCTAATTATAATTTGCGTTTTAATTATTCGGCAAAATTGAAAATCGTCGGCGCAATTTCATGGAAACGGCCTTTTTTGTCGGTCGGCTGCTGTTACCGCCGAAATTAATTACGTTCTGTTCGAAGCCTTTGCACAGTTACTTTTTTTTATAACTCGATTTCATTAAATCCCATTACGATTTATTGAAGGCGAATTTACCCATATATATATTAATGGTCTAGACAGACTCTCCTGACTTTTAAAACTTCGTAAATTAAAATTTTAACGCAACTTCAACACAGAGATATCTTAGATAAATTTATTTATAAAATAAAATCACACAAGTAATGCACTTCCGCCTATAATTTTATAATTATTATTATATCCAAAAGAATTGCGTTTAATTAGGAAGAGACGGGGAGTGAAATTCGGCCGTAATTTTGATTAATCGTCTTTGCTGCGCCGGGTTTAAAATATTAGTTGCAAGGCTAACGCGATGGGCGTGTGGATTTTCATTAGAGCTCTCTCAACATTAAATTTCCTGCACATTGCGTCGACGATAATAATTCACCAAGTGGATATATTTCATCATTAGAGAACGAACGGTCCCTATTCACTCGAATTTATCAGAACTCCTGTTTAATAATTAATAAATTATAACGAAATTTTACGTCGGCTCGTATTTCATCCAAGGACTGTATAGACGTAAATTCAAACTGGATTAACCTGCCGAACAGTAATAAATTTGAAAGATTTGTAACAATGGTATAAATGTGAAATATCTACAGGGTGTTGAATTGCAGACCGGGCCATGTAAAATTTGAAATGTGTTAATATTAGCTCCCCTAATTATTTGACAGTATCGGTCTTCGTATATTATTTTTAAAGCTCTTTAAGCGGAATTATTTGATACTTTACTCAATGGTTTCTGCAGAGTATTTACCGAGATACTTGCATAAAACTTTACAATTATTTTGAATTAAAACCCAAGGTTTGCCATGACATCATAATAGCGGATATTTCATTTTGTTCATTTTGAGTCAATTTGGAAAGTTTCAAGTCGATGATAATTGATTTTATAGTTTTTGTGCCTCTTAAATTATTACATTTTTTTAAAACGTTTTCTTCACGTTAAATTATTCAAAATCTTGGTGATGTAATAACAGTTTTTACAGGTACGTAATTTAGCAATTATTTTGGGTCATTTTGGAAATTTTGAGGTCGGTGGCAATTGATTTTTTTTTTTTTTTTTGAGTTTAAAATAATTACATTTTTTCAAAACTTAACGTTTTGTTCGTGTGAAATTATTCCAAATTTCAGGTATTAAGTAATAACAATTTTTATAGGTACGTAATTTGGCAATTATTGTGAGTCAATTTGGAAGTCTTGAAGTCGATGGTAATTGTTTTTATTTTTTTTTACACCTCTAAAATTATTACATTTTTTTTAGAACATAATTTTCTGTTTCCGTGAAATTTTCCAAAATTTAGGAAATAAGTAAAAGCTATTTTTACAAAAATGTAATTAAGCATTCATTGTTAGTCAATTTTGAAAGTGTCAAGTCGATGGCAATTGTTTTTATATTTTTTTCGAGCCTTTAAAATTATTACATTTTTTTTAGAACATAATTTTCTGTTTCCGTGAAATTATTTCAAAATTTAAGAAATAAGTAATAACAGTTTTTACAGAAATGTAATTTGGCATTAATTGTTAGTCATTTTGGAAAATTTCAAGTCGATGGCAATTGTTTTTATATTTTTTTCAAGCCTTTCAAATTATTACATTTTTTTTAGAACATAATCTTCTGTTTCCGTGAAATTATTACAAAATTAAGGGAATATATAATAACAGTTTTTACAGGAATGTAATTTCGCATTTATTGCCAGTCATTTTGGAAAATTTCAAGTCGATGCCAATTGTTTTTATATTTTTTTCGAGCCTCTAAAATTATTACATTTTTTTAGAACATAATTTTCTGTTTCCGTAAAATTATTCCAAAATTTAGGGTATATGTAATAACAGTTTTTACAGGAATGTAATTTGGCATTAATTGTTAGTCAATTTGGAAAGTTTCAAGCCGATACTAACTGTTTTTATATTTTTTTTGAGCCTCCAAAATTATTACATTTTTTTTTCAGAACATAATTTTCTGTTTCCGTGAAATTTTCGAAAATTTATTGAATAATTTATAATAATTTTTACAAGGAGATAATTTAGAGTTTACTGGGAGTTAATTTAGAAAGTTTCAAGTCGATGGCAATTGTTTTAATATTTTTTTTCCAGCCTTTAAAATTATTACATTTTTTTTTAGAACATAATTTTCTGTTTCGGTGAAATTTTTCAAAATATGTTTACATAAATACGAGTATATAATAATAAACACTATAAATAGGTAACAATATCAACATCGAATTACCTGATGAATCACCGTTTGTGTGGTGAAAGAATTGCGCAACAATATGAAACCTTACGTTGCCTCAGAATTTAAATTTTTATTTTCACCGATGTAAACTTTATTTTTTTCATTCCAACGAAAGCCCATTTAATTAATTCTATGGGGCCATTACAGGTCACCGAGTTTGGTAATTAAAAATTCAATTTGAGGGTCAGAACAAAAAAAAAATAAAATTCGGTCGGAGTATACTTTGCGGCCTTTATTAAATTTCGGGCCCCGAATCTGCAAATATATTAAATTTCCAACGTAAACAATCCGAGGACGATTGAAATTCTGACGGCAGAATGCAATTACTCCGCCATTTAAATTCGAATCAAACAATCTCCACGGCCAGATGGATTTAAATTAATCGATGGATTTATTGTCCGTTTTTTTTTTGACTTCGGCATTTATTTTATAATAAATTTTATAATAATTGCGGTTTCTAGTCTCAATGTTTAAGTTCGGCATTTATTTTATAATAATTTCTATTTATAGTCTCAATGTTTAAAGTTGCTTTAAATTGTTGTCTGGATAGGAAACGCTGAAGTGGAATTTGACGAAAGACATTAAAATACATTTTTTGTATTGTACAAATGTACACTTAATATTATAAAATTAAGCACACAAAATATGTTATAGTTTAAAGTGGACTTCCCGGTTACGAAAATTTATAAATTTGTCAATTTACTTAATGGCAAAATGCCGCGTCATTTAGACAACAACAATTCAAAAATTCGAATTATAACTAAAATAGAAGATGGTTTTAAGTCTTAGCCTTAGTTTTGGCTTTTTAATAAAGGTGTTATTTTCAAGTGATTGCGTTTTATAATTTATTGAAATTGTTGCAGACCCGAATTATACAACTGGAATATTATAAAAAATACTGGTTAATTTTATTGCACAGAAGTGTACAATAATTTAACATCGACTCAATAATTTCAACTTCTTTCGATTGCAATTTTTAGCAAAACCGTAAACAACAGGAATAATTCAATGTTATAATATTCACTAACCTTGAGTTGCCCTTTCAGTATTGACTGCGCTTGTCTCTTAACACCTCACCGCTCGCAATTCGTTTATCTTGACTAATTACACCACCCTGTTAATTCACTGCACTAACTGTGTCACATAAAACAATAATTTATTTGCACCTTAACACGTTTAAAATTATCAAAGACGAATCGGCGTGCGCCCGCCATGTTTAAATCGCGAGACTGCTGCACGCGCTCAGCATCGACGCGGGCGAGAGCGCGTCGCTGACGTCACATTGTTATAACAATTTCAAGACTTGCATCAGCCAAGTCCTCGCGTCGCGCACGCCAGTCCGTCATTTTTACGAGACGTGCACGCGTTGGTTAGTTTTTAATAATTTAAGCCGTGTTAGGTGCAAATAAATTAATGTTAGTGCGGCGAGTTAACAAAGTGATAACAAACGAATTAACAGCGCCGAAGAAGCAGGCTCGCAGTAAATACGGAAAGGGCAACCGAAGGTCAGTGAATTTTATAATATTGAATTATTGCGATTATCCAGGAACAAACAAACGTTCTCTTTATGCAACACATTATGTGAATGAATAGAGCAATGTAATTAATGAAATTAAATGAATTAATGTAGGCGACGCATTTAAGGACAAAAAAAAGCGGAAGCGTAGTAAATTGTAATAAATCTTATATACAGGCAGCGGCGGCTCGTGGATTTCCGCAGGGAGGGCAAAGACAAAGATGTCGCTCGTGGTGCACTACTTACTCTAATTGAGGAAGCAAATATTTCGTGCTGTTTCGATCAAACTTTCTTCCTTTGCCCCTCCGCCGAACACCCACGAGCCGCCACTATATACAGGGTGTGTCAAAAACTTATGGGCGTGATCTACGCGATTGAGAGGCTCAAGGCGCAATTAAATTTCAAGGCCCTCTCTTAATATTTTCACTACCGCTATACCCTACCGTGTGTATTCTACGCACACGGTTTTGTTTTACTCAGGCACTATACCAGTGGTAAAAAAAAATTACAACTGCACAACTGTATTTGAAAGAATTTAAATTTTATGTATGTTTACATGTATTTCCTTAATATTGAAAAATAATAATAAGAAAGTACATGCAAACATAAATTTTATTTCAATTAAACAAACTTTAATACGACTTACAACAAGGTATGAAATTGTTTGAAATGTATTGAAAGGTTGCCTGTTTTCATAATCTTTTAATTATAAAAATTTTCGGGACTGATCAGATCAACTTTGATCCAGATCATAAATGTAAAAAAAAAAATTAAATTTAAAGAATGATTAAGTTTCACCAAGTAAAAGTGTTAACCCAAAAAAAAATCAAGTAATGCATGAATATACAAAATAATTCATTTTTAAATTCACTACTGAATTGTATTTTATAAAGTCGATATAAAAACGGTGCAGATAGTCTTATTTTTAACAAAAATTAATATAAATTTATCGATATTTTGAAAATTTGAAAAACTAATTCCTTATAAATACAAACCAAGAAATTGGTTTATTCAAGCAATATTTTCCAAGTGAGGTTTTAGCGAAAAAGGAAGGTGGTAGGTGGGCTCTATTCCATCCTCTAATTCTTAGAACACAAACGAGGGTTTTACTTGTAAAATTTATGAATAAAAAAATAAGCTAACGGATTTTTTTGAATTGTAACAAATGTTTTCATTTAAAAAAGTAACTCTGAGGTATGTTTAAAGGGCTGTTGTTCAATAATACGGTCTGTAGCAAAAAGAAATTGATCGCAGTCGACTATGATATTTCCAACTTTCGGCACTTGTCATAAAATTACTGTTTCTTACATTGCGTTGGTAGGCAACTTACTATACACATGATCTTTATCCTGCTCACTCCACAAACTTTCCCACTTTCGGCGCGTATTCAAAAGGTTGGAGGGTAGGCTAGGGCCCGCCCACCACCCTCCGTTCAATTTAAATTTCACCCACAAACGCTTTTTTATGTTTTTGAAACTATTACATCTCTCGTGATTTGTTTAAGAAATTAAATGAATCTAACAATGTTTTCTGAGTTAGGTATAAGTGAAAATAAAGGGCGGTGGGTGGTCCCTCTCCCACCCTTCAATCTTTAGAACCCAAACGAGGGTTTTACAAGTGTAAATTGATAAGAAAATATAATAACTATTTTTTGTAACTTTAACCAACGTTGGTGGGTAGGACAGAGGGTTTTGCAGGTGTAAATAATTTGATAAGAAAATGTTTTGAATCTTTGACAAACGTTTTTATTTATAGAAATTCTGGTGCGTGTTCAAAAGGTTGTAGAGTAAGACAGGGGCCACCCACCTACCACCACCCTCCGTTTTATTTAAATTTTACCTTCAAACTCTTTCTTTATGTTTTTGAAATTTTTACATCCCTCGTGATTTGTTTAAGAAATTCGATGAATCTAACAACGTTTTCTGGGGTTAGGTATAAGTGGAAATAAAGGCCGGTGGGTGGGCGCTTTTCCACCAATCCCCAATCTTTAGGAAAAAAACGAGCGTTTTGCAAGTGTATTTTTTTTTTGATTTTTGGCAATTTTTTTCATTTCTAGAAACTCTGAGGTGCATTCAAAGGGTTGGAGGGTAAGATAGGGAAATGAAGGCAGGTGGGTGGGTCCCTTCCCACCTTCCAATCTTTACTAAAAAACGAGCGTTTTGCAAATATTAATTTTTGTTTGGATCTTTGACAATTTTTTTCATTTCTAGAAACTCTGAGGTACATTAAAAGTATTGGAGGGTAGGATAGAGACCACCCACCACCCTCTATTTCATTTCAGCTTTACCCACAAACGCTTTCTTTATGTTTTTGAAAGTGTTACATTTCTCGTGATTTGTCCAAAAAATTGGATAAATCCAGCAATATTTTCTGGGTTAGGTGTAAGTGGTAACGAAGGGCGGTGGTTGACCCCTCTCCCACCCTCCAATCTTTAGAACACATAAGGTTTTGCAAGTGTAAATTCATTGATAAGAAAATAATCTAACCATTTTTTGAAACTTTGATAAACGTTTTCACTTATAGAAACTCTGGGGCCTGTTCAAAGGATTGGAGGGTGGGATAGGGGCCACCCATCACCCTTTGAATTATTTGAACTTTACTCACAAACGTTTTCTTTATGCTTTTGAAACTATTACATTTTGCGAAAGTAAATTAATTGGTAAGGAAAATTTTTTGAGATCTTTTTATCTATAGAAACTCTGGGGCGTGTGTGAAAGGTTGAAGGGTAGGTTAGGGCCCACCCAGCACCCTCTATTTCATTTAAATTTTACCCACAAACGCTTTCTTCGTGTTGTTGAAGAAACTGTTACATTTCTCGTGATTTGTCTAAGAAATTGGATGAATCTAGCAATGTTTTCTGGGTTAGGTGGAAGTGGAAATTAAGGGCGGTGGGTAAGCCCTTTCCCACCCTCCAATCCTTAGAACACAAACGAGGGTTTTGCAAGTGTAAGTGTAAATTAATGTTATATTCTTAGGAATTTTTGGACAAACTTTTTCATTTATAGAGACTCTGGAATTGTAATATGGAATACAAATTGGGTATTTTATGAAAACCCTGTGATTAGTTTAACCATTTGTATTATAAGTGTAGATGAGGGCCCACCCAGCATCCTCAAATTTCAAAATCAAAATTTCAAAACTAATACAAACAGATGGTAATCCGGACCGAAAGCTAGTACGAAATTCAATTGTTCTCTTCACATTAACGATTCCATCTATAAACTATCAATATTTTCCCGAATATCTCTCAATTACAAAGGCTTCGGGTGCATTTATGCAAATCCGCGTTAGGTCCGTCCCTAATTACCATACAAATTTGTCCCGGATCAGCGGATCGGGGCTGCGGTCCGGTATCAGAAGTGTTGTCGGAATAATGGGGGGGGGGGGGGTCGAGGGACGGTCTGGTAAGCCTCGGCAAAATCAGGGCGGACTAATGAGTGACTGTATCGGATCAGGGACGCTGATTGCCCGCCCGGGAACGCGGACCGCATTTACATAACTTCGGGACGCGGATTTAAGGGATCGCCCGCAGGATTACCCTCTGCACGTCTATGCGTAATGGTGGTGTAATTCAATTTTGCTGATCAATTTTACAATAGTTTTATATATGATCACAAAAAAAATGTAATAATTTTGAAGACTCGAAAAAAATATAAAAACAATTTCCATCAACTTGAAACTTTCCAAATTGAATCACAATAAATTCCAAATTATGTTTTTTGTAAAAAATTGTATTACTTAGTCCTTAAATTTTGAAATAATTTCACCTAAACAAAACGTGTTTTGAAAAAATGTAATAATTTTAGAGACTCGAAAAAAATATAAAAACAATTGCCATCAACTTGAAACTAGCTAAATTAACTCAAAATAACTTCAAAATTACGCTACTATAAAAATTGTAATTACTAAATCTCTAAATTTTGGAATAATTTTATATGAAATAAAATCGCACCATTTATGAAAATAAATTATGAACGACAACAGTAATTAATTAAATTTCACCGAAAATCGTTTAACAATGAAAAAAAACTGTTAAACAATAAATCTCATTGTTAAACAGTTTTTGATGTAACAATAAGTAAGAGTAGGAAAATTATTATTACATCAATATTTTGAGTACTGTTTCAGGATGTTGTGTTATTATTATTATTCAAGTATAATTTTATCGGATGGAGGGGAGATTTTCTGCTCTGCAGAAACTTGGCGTTAAAGCTGTTTACGTTTATGCGAGAGGCAACGAACGTAATTAACACATTGAAAATATAGTTTTAATTAAAAGGCAAAAAGTAGAAAATAATCCCCGCATCGTCGACGGACGTCGGAGTAATTCCGACGCCGCCTGCGGGGTAACTTTTTTTTATTGTCTCCCTTTGCCTTCACCCTCGCTTTTACATTGAAAATAATTATTACAGTGCGATCGTTACAACTACTCACACTGAAACAAAATTTGCAACTTAGATGACTAGTGACTCTAAGATGACTATTAAAAATGAACGTTAGTGGTCGAACAGCAAATCGCTTACGCCAATTCCCTCAGTCATTCACTCTCCTTAACCCGCAATTCCATCAAACATAAAAAAAAAAAATAGATGACTAGTGAGAAAATTAAGGAAAGTTTACAAGCACCATCTACTTCCTACGTCATTTAATGAGATAAATTGATTTTTGAAGATTATGTCATGACACACTTCAATTAAATTCTCTAAATACCAAAATTCGATACTTCGTTAATGTCTCGTTAGTTAGTAGTTTTATCATAATTGTCTCGCAGCAAGTGGCTCGTATTGTAGAGTTGCGCGAGCGCGATAAAACTTTACTTATTAAACTCGTGCTTTATTATACTATTTTATGTTTATTTCCGTTTAACATAAATAATTAGTGCATCCCAGGCCAAAAAAAAATAATTTTTAAATGCGAAGATCATATTTCCTTGTACATCCTACTGTTAAGAAATAAATTTTTAGATAACCTCACTTGTTGCTGATGCACAAATAAATGTAATAGAGACGACTGTTAATATTACATAAGGTGCTGTCAATTTAAAAAAAATCATATTCCTCATTGACTCATATTTTTGTATAGCTCTGTACTCTTTGAACTTTTCCCCCGAATCGTATTTAACATTAACAATGTATCTCCGATCGCGTGTTTGTGATTAAATATGAATGGAATTTAAGATGCAGCACATATTGCGAACATAAATATTTATCATCCCCACAGAGTAAAATTCGCAGCTCACAATCAAAGTGCAAATATCCTCTCGCGCACATTAATATGCATAAGCCATCGATTCCTCGGATACTAAAACGGAACATGCTGCACATTATATTATCCATCTTCTGTTAGTTGGATGGCGAGGTGAGATTAATATTCATGTGGGTTAATAGTATTAAAAATATTTACTTAAAATACATGAATAATTTAAATATGTAAAATGTTGTGATAATTCATTGCAAGCAAATTGGAAATATTTTTGTGGTTTGAAAAAAAAAATATAAAAAAATTGCAATCAACGTGAAACGTTCCAGATTTACTCAAAATACTTTTAGAATTGTAATCCTTACAAATCTACAAACACAAAATTTTGAGAAAATTTGGAGAGTTCAGGTCTCGTTTTTATTTGTTTTTTGGGAATTACTTCGGCTTGACCAAATGTAATGTGAATAGCAGTTTCGAGATTTCGAATTATGGAACAGTATCTATTTTGAGTAGAATTTTCTATTGACTCTTTAAAAAATGAAAAAATATACAGAGGGTGCCATTAAAAAAAAATTGAGAAAATGTATATTTTGCGTTTTGGAACATCCTTTATAAATATATCACTACATCGTTACAAAATAACAACCCTTTAAAAATTGAAGAACATTTTCTAACCGAATAAGTAAATTGATTCTTTTAATAGCTGTTTAAACTTTTATTCCATTTTTCAACGTTGGTTATTACTATATTTCAAATTTTTTTCTAAATGAAAATATCCGTTTTGTGGTTTCCAGAAGTGATTTCTACACTTTTATATATTTATCTCAGACTGTATTAACGTTGATATCGACTTTAAGAAAATTTAGGATTACAAAGCACATAATGGGAACAGCTCACGTCAAACCTAATTTTACAACAATATTATGCACATATAACAATGTAAATTTATTCAGCATAATGAAATGTAAACTCCCGCCTTTCCCACAATGTTGGATATGTACATTAACTTTATCAATTATTCAGCATAATGATACCACTGAATTTAGCACAATTAAGAATAATATTTTCGAATCATGTAAAGCCTTTAAAATAAATCATACGGGTTCGTTATCCCTAAATCGTTAAAGGTTTATCACTAATTTTATGGATTTTAAGCTTTTAAAACAAATTGCTCCTGTAATAATTTTTTTACGATTTTTCAAATCGTTGAATGCATTTTTTTCATTCTCTCAGCATAAATTTGAAGTGGTGTAATTTTGTTTACAGCTATGATATGGCAACTTTTTTTAAGGAAAATCGTAAATACATTGTTTTTTCATGGATTTTAAGCTTTTGATGCAAATTCCTTGACTAATAATTTTTTTACAATTTTTTAAATCGTTGAATGCATTTTTTTCATTTTCTCAGCTTAAATTTGAAGTGGTGTAATATTGTTCCTAGCTAGAATATGGCAATTGTTTTTTATGGAAAATTGTAAATACATTGTCTTTTGGTTAATCTTAAGCTTTTGAAGCAAATTCCACGAGTGGTAATTTTTTTATAATTTTTCAATTCCTTGAATGCATTTTTTTTCATTCTCTCAGCTTTAATTTAAAGTGGTATAATTCAGTTCCCAGCTAGAATTTGGCAATTGTTTTTATGGAAAATCGTAAATACATTGTCTTTTGGTTAATCTTAAGCTTTTAAAGCAAATTCCACGACTGGTAATTTTTTTTATAATTTTTCAAACCCTTGTATGCATTTTTTCATTCTCTCAGCTTTAATTTGAAGTGGTGCAATTTTGTTCCCAGCTAAGATATGGCAATTTTTTTTATGGAAAATTGTAAATACATTATTTTTTGGTTAATCTTAAGCTTTTCAAGCAAATTCCATGACTGGTAATTTTTTTATAATTTTTCAAACCCTTGAATGCATTGTTTTCATTCTCTCAGCTTTAATTTGAAGTGGTGTAATTTTGTTCCTAGCTAGAATATGGCAATTGTTTTTATGGAAAATCGTAAACACATTGTTTTTTGGTTAATCTTAAGCTTTTAAAGCAAATTCCACGACTGGTAATTTTTTTATTATTTTTCAAACCCTTGAATGCATTTTTTTCATTTTCTCAGCTTTAATTTGAAGTGGTGTAATTTTGTTTACAGCTAGGATATGGCAACTTTTTTTAAGGAAAATCGTTAATACATTGTTTTTTAATAGATTTAAAGCTTATGAAGCAAATTCCTCCACTAATAATTTTTTTACAATTTTTCAAATCGTTGAATGCATTTTTTTCATTCTCTCAGCATAAATTTGAAGTGGTGTAATTTTGTTTACAGCTAAGATATGGCAACTTTTTTACGGAAAATCGTAAATACATTGTTCTTTTATGGATTTTAAGCCTTTGAAGCAAATTCCTTCACTAATATTTTTTTACAATTTTTTTAATCGTTGAATGCATTTTTTCCATTTACTCAGCTTAAATTTGAAGTGGTGTAATTTTGTTTACAGCTAGGATATGGCAACTTGTTTTAAGGAAAATCGTAAACACATTGTTTTTTTTATGGATTTTAAGCTTTTGAAGTAAATTCCTTCACTAATAATTTTTTTACAATTTTTCAAATCGTTGAGTGCATTTTTTCATTTTCTCAGTTTAAATTTGCAGTGGTGTAATATGTAATATTGTTTGCAGCTAGGATACGGCAACTTTGTTCAAGTAAAATCGTAAATACATTGTTTTTTCATGGATTTTAAGCTTTTGAAACAAATTCCTCCACTAATAATATTTTTACAATTTTTTAAATCGTTGAATGCATTTTTTTCATTTTCTTAGTTTAAATTTCAAGTGTTGTAATTTTGTTTGCAGCTAGGATATGGCAAGTTTTTTTAAGGAAAATCATAAATACATTGTTTTTTAATGGATTTTAAGCTTTTGAAGCAAATTCCCCCATTAATATTTTTTTTACAATTTTTCAAATCGTTGAATGCATTTTTTTCATTCTCTCAGCATAAATTTGAAGTGGTGTAATTTTGTTTACAGCTAAGATATTACAACTTTTTTTACGGAAAATCGTAAATACATTGTTCTTTTATGGATTTTAAGCCTTTGAAGCAAATTCCTCCACTAATATTTTTTTTACAATTTTTTTAATCGTTGAATGCATTTTTTTCCATTTTCTCAGCTTAAATTTGAAGTGGTGTAATTTTGTTTACAGCTAGGATTTGGCAACTTTTTTTAAGGAAAATCGTAAATACATTGTTTTTTTTTATGGATTTTAAGCTTTTGAAGTAAATTCCTTCACTAGTAATTTTTTTACAATTTTTTAAATCGTTGAATGCATTTTTTTCATTTTCTCAGCTTCAATTTAAAGTGGTGTAATTTTGTTTACAGCTGGGATATGGCAACTTTTTTTAAGGAAAATAGTAAATACATTGTTTTTTTATGGATTTTAAGCTTTTGAAGCAAATTCCACCACTAATAATTTTTTTACGATTTTTCAAATCGTTGAATGCATTTTTTTCATTTTCTCAGCTTAAATTTGAAGTGGAGTAATTTTGTTTACAGCTAGGATATGGCAACTTTTTTAAGGAAAATCGTAAATACATTGTTTTTTAATGGATTTTAAGCTTTTGAAGCAAATTCCTCCACTAATAATTTTTTTACAAATTTTCAAATCGTTGAATGCATTTTTTTCATTTTCTCAGCTTAAATTTGAAGTGGAGTAATTTTGTTTACAGCTAGGATATGGCAACTTTTTTTAAGGAAAATCGTAAATACATTGTTTTTTAATGGATTTTAAGCTTTTGAAGCAAATTCCTAAACTAATAATTTTTTTACAATTTTTCAAATCGTTGAATGCGTTTTTTTCATTTTCTCAGATTAAATTTGAAGTGGAGTAATTTTGTTTACAGCTAGGATATGGCAACTTTTTTTAAGGAAAATCGTAAATACATTGTTTTTTAATGGATTTTAAGCTTTTGAAGCAAATTCCTCCACTAATAATTTTTTTACAATTTTTCAAATCGTTGAATGCGTTTTTTTAATTTTCTCAGCTTAAATTTGAAGTGTTGTAATTTTGTTTACAGCTAGGATATGGCAACTTTTTTTATGGAAAATTGTAAATACATTGTTTTTTATGGATTTTAAGCTTTTGAAGCAAATGATTTGTTTTGAATGCATTTTTCGTTTCGTTCCAAGAAAATCCCATAAAACTTTCGCCTTTAAGACTAACATGTTAAGCACGAAGAAGAAGAAGGGAGGACGAAGGCCGCGTTCGACGAAGTGGATTTCACATCGCAAATTACCAAGTTTAGATAATGGACAATTTGATCCGCCCGAGCAACTCGAGCAAACTGGAGCGTGTGTTCACATTAAATGGTTCAATAAAGATTTGTGTCTCATAGTTCATCAACAATTACCCGACGTAATCCCCGACAATAGGCGTTCCTCCTCGCGGTCTAAATCCACGTTAAATCTCCCCCACATTATGTCACGGATTTATCCAATCAAGGGGATCACGAAGTTATATACACACACACAGAAATTCTTCTTCATAAACGTGCATTCATGAAATTAACTTTTTTTTTTTCATCATTTTGTATCCTAAATTATTTATTTATTTATTTACGGAAGGCCATGACAACTTAAAATAGAAAAATATATAATTTTATGTTATGCACACACACAGAAATGATCTTCTTTTCTTCTTGCATCAATTCTATAATTTCATAATATTAACATTTATTTTTTCATCGCTTATGCACTGCTTGTATCATAATTTCATAATGTTATTAACATTTCTTTTTTTTTTATATTCCAAATGCTTATTTCTGTTTGAACAATAATAATAATAAAAAAAAAAACGTTTTTTTTTTAATTAGCCAATTTTGTAATATATGGAATACGCAATCTACAATCAAGATGTATCACGCCGCCAACATTAAAAATTTATTGAATACACATTTAATTTTGTATTTCTGTTTGATTATGGATTGAGGCATTAGTTACACAAACGTTATTCAATTCAGAGTAATTAATTTTAAAAAATGTAAAGACGAAAAGTAATTTTGATTATCAAAAAAAGTTATCTCTCGACATTTTTAATCGAAAATCTGTTGCTGATGCATCAAGTAAATTTATTAAAAACTCAATTTAGTGTAAAAATTCCGCCACTTTAACTTGTTACTATCGTGCTTACAATATATTTCAGCAAGTGCTAAATCACAATAAAATTCTTGTTCTCCGCAAGCAAAGCATTCACAGTTTTCTCACGTTATTTTTTCCACACATTAATTTCTAAAATAAACTTCATAATTGAACACATTTTACATTGACGAAACTAAGAATTATAAAATCTCGACTCACCTGAAAAACTCTCTCTCCCCCTCTCTCTCTCTGTAAACCAGCAACAATTTTTTTTTCAACAAATCTTCACTGCGTGTGCATTCGTTCGTTTCGGTAACGTTTCTACAATATGTGTCTGTGTGTTATCACCAAAAATTGAGAAGCGCGACGTCGCGACGCTGTAGCGAGCTGTGCGGAGCGTCGCCAATGACTACCGCGTCCCGACGACTCTGGACCGAGGCGAGAGAGGCGCGACGCCGAGCGCGTCGTCGATTCTGCGCCCGCGACGCCACCCCGAGCACCGCCCGTCGAATTCAAACCGTGACTGTTTTTCCGGAAAACTGGGTCAAAAATTATTGTCTCCGTTTCTATTAAGGGGACACTCGGATCCGTAATAACTATCCTCTTATCGATAACAATTACTTAGTGCCAAGTGATGTTAATAATAATAAAAAATGATTTATGCTATTAACCCAGTTGCAATGTAACGTCATATATTTACACCTTTTATTATTACCCAACCGCATATCGACCTTCAGTTCCTTGGTGTTTACGAGTACAATTGAGCTTGTTATTATGGAGAATTGGTTCAGTAATTTTGCAGCGCGGAATGTTGCACTTTGGTCTGTGGAAAATTAACTAAAGTAATCATTCAAATAATAGCACTTCGTTACTCAAATAGCAACAGTTTAAAGTTTATTTTTTATTTTGGAACAACTTTTGTAATTATTAAATTATAATCGTTTTAATGCGGCGATTGTCGCTAAGTAGAGTTTTAAAAGAACCAATTAATTTTATTGCCAATCAAAATTCTCAAACGAAGAAAGGTCGGTATTCGCGACAATAAAAATAATCTCGTAAGATCGAGTACATTTTAAGTTCCTATCCTTACCAATAAAAATATTTAAGTAAGATCTAGTAAATTTAGGTTCCCGGCGCATCCACCATAATTTCAATTTATTGACCAGCTCATTTTAGTTTAGTCTATTGGGAATAGAAGTAGTGGATTCTGAAGGAATGCAGCTACAAATTGGTATAATACCATCCATAACCGTCTTCTGAGACCGCTCCAAAAAATTCGCAAAATCGATAAAAAAATTTGGCCAACTTTTGTGTGCTCAATTTGGGTGCGAACTGCAAGAAAAATACAAGTACGATTGGGCTGAAAATTTATTCACGTATTCCCCTTTCTTTTGTGAACATTTGCTGTATATTTCAAATCTTTCGGTCATTTGATGTTTTTCGCCAAATTTTCCAAGAAAAAACGCCAAAAATGAAAAAAAAAATTTGGTCTCAGAAAAGCACTTTTTAATGATGAGAAAAAGCGTGCAGAGTAATTATTTTCCCGAAAAAAAAATTGATTATATCTTTTTTTACCAACCGAATATTAACATGCGAAGCGAATACAAAATCGAGCTCAAATTTTGGGAGAGAATTAATTTGATAATAACAATTTCATGAATACTTGCTACAATTATCATTATTTATAATACCCGGCGTTGATTGATACGCGCACACACATTATAATTTCGATTAGACTGTAATGTTTTAATGATGAGCATCGACCGGCGCCGTAATGAGCCACTAAATGCAATTCAATTTTTGAGCAAATTTCCGTTCTGCCGACGCCGACTGCACGCTCGTCCGTAGTTTCGCAGATTTATGGCCGAGCCGAAATTTATGATCATCTATAATTCCATTTTCCGTCCTGGAATAGTTATGGAATAATTAAGTCGCTTCGCTCGGCCCGAACTCCAACATTAACCCCCGCGACACCCCCAGGTTTGACAGACGAATTTGCATTACGATCATAATAATTCATCGCCACCACTTGCATTAATCACCCCCCCCTCCCTTTCCCCCTTTTCGCTTAGTATTAAACGCGCGCTCGCGAATTTTATTATCGTTTCGACGGTTCGATGTTTTAATTTATTAATTGCGAGCGCGCGAGTGCGGGGTGAAAGTTTTACAGTTGACCCAATTAGGGTGTGCCATGCTATGTGGAATTCAGCGAGGACTCGTTCCATATTTTATTTTATCTGAAATTAATTACTTATGGGGTAAAATGATATGCACAACATACCATTGGAAGTACAAACGTAGGTCGACAATTTCAAAAATGGATCGACAAGGGCGCTAATTTTGAAAAAATCTGCTAATTTAACCCTTAGATAACGAGCTCGTTAATAATAGTCGCAACCGTCACTTTTCAGATGACGAAAGGGAGCTCATTGGCGGATTGGGCTTATGGTGCACGCGCCGGGGACTTTAAATTTACATCATGAGCTCGCTGCAGGTATATTCAAATTTACGAAAATATTGCGAATACGGCGAAAGTGCAACCAACTTTTCTTTTACCAAATTTCAAATTAATTTATCTTTGTTCTTGTGCGCTTATCTCAAAATTGAGTGACGGAGTATTTCAAGTTTTTTTTTTTACTGAATCGCAAAGCACATTCAATTTTGAGTAATAAAAAAAAACTGTGGAGATTATTGGTGGATTTACAAAAATTAATCAAGTGTAATGATTTAAACGCAAGAATTGACCCGAATCTACAATTTTCTAGATTACATACAACACACACAATTTCATCTCTTCAAATGGCATCCACTAATAAAACAAAACATTAAAAAACACATTCGGCTTGCTGCTGAACAATATCTTCCATTAAATACGGTTTTCATTTTTAATGTGTGCATCATCTAAAACGATGCATTTTCCACCGCGTTCGTGCACCGCCGGGACTTAATTAATTAGTCTCCGGAATTTGCAACCCCGAGGAGCGTTACATGCATTCGTTCCATTTTATTCCGCCAGCAGACACTGAATTGATAATTGGCGGTGCTCGTACGTACTTACACGTCTGAAAATTGTATGAGCAGTTCCACGGGGGGAGAGTGCATCCCTTCAAACACTAAAACTGCATTAAAATCGATCAAAACGACCGCAATTAAAATCGCAACGCAATTATGTAATTTAACGTAGTTAACCGCTTACAGGTCGAGAGGGTAGTGAATAATTTTAACCCTCAGCTCGCGAGCTCGTTGATAATAGTCGCAACCGTCGCTTTTCAGATGACGAAAGGGAGCTCATTGATGGATTGAGCGTATGGTGGACGCGCCGAGGAACTTAAATTTACACCATGAGCTCGCTGCAGGTATATTAAAACTTACGAAAATATTGCGAGTACGGCGAAAGTGCAACCAACGTTTCTTTTAGCAAATTTCAAATTGATTTATCTTTGCTCTTGTGCGATCATCTCAAAATTGAATGACGGAGTATTTCAAGTTTTTTTTTACATTCAATTTTGAGTAATAAACAAAAAAAAAACTGTGGAGATTATTGGTGCACTTTCCTCTCCTATGGATAATGTATCTGCGGAAGAGTAAAACTAGCTTGCACACAGGCCGTTTATCTCTCCCCCTCCCACGGATATACGTCTATATATCTTATTGTAATCTTTCGTTCGGACGTCTAATCGCTTCCTGGTTTTTTCTTTCTCTTTTTTTTGCCGCTCGCCGGAAAACCACTTTGCATGTGGGTCGCGCACTGACACGGGCTATACTTTACTCAGACATATTCCTGGACCCGAATGGCCGGCGAAATCAATAATCAAGATTTACTGATTTATTTTCGTGTTTCCCGACAAAATCCCCCCGGGGAACTATCCGTCTCTCACTGAGAATGTATCATATTTTATTGCTGGATACAACAATGTATTACCGCCAAATTTATCGCTTTTCGTCCTGCTGATGTGAATTTATGATGCGAGTGGATTCTTTATCTTTAGATTTTCAATTTTCAACAAAAAAAAAATAGACGGTGCAATTTGTGGAAATGGTGTAGTTATAAAGTTAAGATAATCCTCCACTGTAAATACATAATATCAGCTATGTGCAAAATATACACTTTACCGTATCCACGAACCGAAATTCGTTTGTACGAACAAGCCGCTGTCCGTTAGAGTCAATCTGCAGGGTCTCGGTATTCGCTTCCCGTAAGGTCGCATGTTAATTTTCGGTTGGTAAAAATAGATATAATCAATTTTTTTTTCGGGAAAAGAATTACTCTGCACGTTTTTTCTCATCATTAAAAAGTGCTATGAATTTTTTCAGAATTTTTTGTGATACCAAATTTTTTTTTTAATTTTAGGCGTTTTTTTTCTGGAAAATTGGGCGAAAAACATGAAATGACCGAAAGATTTGAAATATACAGCAAATGTTCACAAAAGAAAGGGGAATACGTGTATAAATTTTCAGCCCAATCGTACTTGTAGTTTTCTTGCTGTTCGCTCCCAAATTGGGCACACAAAAGTTGGCCAAATTTTTTTGTCGATTTTGCGAATTTTTTGGAGCGGTCTCAGAAGACGGTAATGGATGGTATTATATCAATTTGTAGCTGCATTCTTCTAGAATTCACTACTTCTATTCCCAATCATCTACCGTATCCACAAACCGAAATTCGTTTGTATGAACAAGCTGCTGTCCGTTAGAGTCAATCTGCAGGGTCTCGGTATTCGCTTCCCGTAAGGTCGCATGTTAATTTTCGGTTGGTAAAAAAAGATATAATCAATTTTTTTTTCGGGAAAATAATTACTCTGCACGCTTTTTCTCATCATTAAAAAGTGCTATGAATTTTTTCAGAATTTTCCGATACCAAAATTTTTTTTTTTATTTTTGGCGTTTTTTTCTTGGAAAATTGGGCGAAAAACATGAAATGACCGAAAGATTTGAAATATACAGCAAATGTTCACAAAAGAAAGGGGAATACGTGGATAAATTTTCAGCCCAATCGTACTTGTAGTTTTCTTGCTGTTCGCTCCCAAATTGGGCACACAAAAGTTGGCGAAATTTTTTTGTCGATTTTGCGAATTTTTTGGAGCGGTCTCAGAAGACGGTAATGGATGGTATTATATCAATTTATAGCTGCATTCTTCTAGAATCCACTACTTCTATTCCCAATCATCTACCTTGTCCACGAACCGAAATTCTTTTGTACAAACAAGCCGCTGTCCGTTAGAGTCAATCTGCAGGGTCTCGGTATTCGCTTCCCGTAAGGTCGCATGTTAATTTTCGGTTGGTAAAAAAAGATATAATAAATTTTTTTTTTCGGGAAAATAATTACTCTGCACGCTTTTTTTCAACATTAAAAAGTGCTATGAATTTTTTCAGAATTTTCTGAGACCAAATTTTTTTTTTTATTTTTGGCGTTTTTTTCCTGGAAAATTGGGCGAAAAACATGAAATTACCGAAAGATTTGAAATATACAGAAAATGTTCACAAAAGAAAGGGGAATACGTGGATAAATTTTCAGCCCAATCGTACTTGTAGTTTTCTTGCTGTTCACTCCCAAATTGGGCACACAAAAGTTGGCCTGAATTTTTGATCAATTTTGCGATTTTTTTTGGCACGATCTCACAAGACGGTTATGGATGATATTACATCAATTTTTAACTGCATTCTTCTAGAATCCATTACTTTTATTCCCAATCATCTACCCTATCCACGAACCGAAATTCGTTTGTACGAACAAGCCGCTGTCCGTTAGAGTCAATCTGCAGGGTCTCAGTATTCGCTTCCCGTAAGGTCGCATGTTAATTTTCGGTTGGTAAAAAAAGATATAATAAATTTTTTTTTCGGGAAAATAATTACTCTGCACGCTTTTTTTCAACATTAAACAGTGCTATGAATTTTTTCAGAATTTTCTGAGACCAAATTTTTTTTTTTATTTTTGGCTTTTTTTTCCTGGAAAATTGGGCGAAAAACATGAAATTACCGAAAGATTTGAAATATACAGCAAATGTTCACAAAAGAAAGGGGAATACGTGGATAAATTTTCAGCCCAATCGTACTTGTAGTTTTCTTGCTGTTCGCTCCCAAATTGGGCACACAAAAGTTGGTCAAATTTTTATGTCGATTTTGCGAATTTTTTGGAGCGGTCTCAGAAGACGGTTATGGATGGTATTATATCAATTTGTAGCTGCATTCTTCTAAAATCCACTACTTCTATTTCCAATCATCTACAATATCCACAAACCGAAATTCGTTTGTACAAACAAGCCGCTGTCCGTTAGAGTCAATCTGCAGGGTCTCGGTATTCGCTTCCCGTAAGGTCGCATGTTAATTTTCGGTTGGTAAAAAAATATATAATCAATTTTTTTTTTCGGGAAAATAATTACTCTGCACGCTTTTTCTCATCATTAAAAAGTGCTATGAATTTTTTCAGAATTTTACGAGACCAATTTTTTTTTTCATTTTTGGCGTTTTTTTCCTGGAAAATTGGGCGAAAAACATGAAATGACCAAAAGATTTGAAATATACAGAAAATGTTCACAAAAGAAAGGGGAATACGTGGATAACTTTTTAGCCCAATCGTACTTGTAGTTTTCTCGCTGTTCGCTCCCAAATTGGGCACACAAAAGTTGGCCAAATTTTTTTGTCGATTTTGCGAATTTTTTGGAGCGGTCTCAGAAGACGGTTATAGATGGTATTATATCAATTTATAGCTGCATTCTTCTAGAATCCACTACTTCAATTCCCAATCATCTACCGTGTCCACGAACCGAAATTTGTCTGTTCGAACAAACCGCTGTCCGTCTGCGTCAATCTGCAGCGTCTCGGTATTCGCTTCCTGTAAGACCTCATGTAAATTTTTGGTTGGTGAAAATTGGTGTACAATTTTTTTTTCGAGAAAATAATTACTCTACACGCTTTATCCCATCATAAAAAACCGCAATGATTTTCTCAGAATTTTCTGGGACAATGAAATGGCCAAATAAAATTTTTTTTTTTTTTTGTTACCTCATCATATTTTATGATGGAATTGTTTAAATATTTATTTAACTCGCACAGATTAGATAAGCCGTGTGAGTGCGTGCAGAATTCGATTTGGTTTCGAAATTAAAATTTTTATAATAGTTCACTTGCTTTTGGCAGTAGAAGTAGAAACAATCTTTGGCTTGGATCAAGAAAGTGAAAATTACAGAAAGTGGACAGAATCAATGTGTGTGCATATATGTGAGTTCAAGTGCGTGCGAATTTATTAAAAGAGGTCAATGTGTGTGCATACATGTGAGTTCAAATGCGTGCGAATTTATTAAAAGATGTTGAACTATTATTCCGAGCTCCGTGAAATCCACTACATGGAGTAAAAAAATTATGAAGTTGGTGATCCATAATTAATGTGTCTACTTAAAAAAAGTATGTGTCAGAGAATGCATTCATTGAGACACCTTTATAAATGACCTCAACGGGCAATTTTTCAAGAAATTCAGCTTTCACCATTGCCGAACAGTGTCGATTTCTTTTGTGGGTTTCTACCTGCAGCCCTGCAGGGGGGAAGGATGAAATAGAAGGAGGAGGTTTGAGTGGGCGCAGGAATTTCCAGTCACGCGCGAAGTCCGGAGGAGAAGAATCGAAGCAGAAGGGGAGCAGCAGCACACAATAAATGATGTTAAGATGTTGAAGTGTGATAGTTTTACAAATGCAGGAAACCGAGGAAGAGACCCCCGTGTTTACGACCCCGTGCATGATGAATGTCCCGAGGTCCATCGCCGGTCAAAAAAAAAATTGATGGGCCAGCATCCATCACACGATATAACAACACAAAATGATACATTTTACCAGTTACAATCAGATTTGTTGGCATTAAATTTAAGAGTAATATCGCTCTACATCATTACTCTAACTAATAATAATAATAATAATAATACAACATACATATCTTCAAGTAAATTCTTTCTCGCTCAAGTTTAACTTTTGCGCACAGTTAACAAAGTAAACTGCTCCATTGGCACAAAGGACCAACAAATGGTCTAAGTTCTGCGACCATTTGATCGCCCTCCACAAACCATCATCATCAAGCTGCTCCATAGATTACGGTCGGTCCCGTGGTCCTGCACGCGGATATTTTTAACTTTCACTGAAGAGACTGAAAACTTTTATCGATACAGATTAAATATTAGCGACAACTAAGTGCTCAACGCCGATTCCCTTCCATTTTTAACATCCACTCTCGCAGTAAATTCCGAGATGTGTTGCAATTACATCGCCTAATCGCAATGTTCTCGGCGAGACGTGCATTAGAGGAATCCTCCGAGTTCGCCGAGAGAAATAATTTAGATTTCAAGCGCGACACGTATTCCTCCGAGTCCCGTGGGAACCCTCGGAGACAATTGCTTCCCGCCAGCACACGCGGCCATTGTTGGTTTTTTGCTTCTTATATTGTTGCGCGAGCTAAACAGTTTGCAGGAATTAAGGCATTGTCTCGCCGTCGCTGCAATTGGAGGTGCTCCACATTCCCTCGAGTGTCTTCAGGAAACCATCTACGCAGGCCAACAGCGTCGTCGCGAGCAATACGGAACGGTGTCTTTCTCAAACTTTAATGAAATTTTTCAATGCGGTGAATCTATTTTTTTTGAAAAAATTGTGTCTGATTTTTAAATTTTTACCCCAAGCTAACGAGCTAGTTTAAAATAGTCGCAAGCATTGCTGCGCAGACAACTAAAATGAGCTTATTTATTAAATTATTTATATGGTGGATCCGCCGGGAACTTGTCGAGCGATTAATAACATATAAAAATAATTGCCACAAATTTGAAACTCTCCAGATGAGCTCAAAATTGATTCTACTTTATAACTCTGTATAAATCAAAAAACTTCCCTGCACTAAGTTCCGAAATAATTACACAAGAATGACGCTTAGTGCCTTTGGAAAGTTACGCATTTTTTCGAGCGGTTAAAAAAATATAAAAACAATGCTACAAACTTAAAACTTTCCAGATAAACTCAAAATTGATTCTTCTTTATAATTCTGTAAAAATCAAAAACATCCCTTCACTAAATTCCGAAATAATTCCACGATAATGACGCTTAGTAACATTTCAAAGTCTAAGATTTTCTCGAGCGGTTAAAAAAATATAAAAACAATTGCTACAACCTTGCAACTTTCCAGATAAACTCAAAATTGATTCTTCTTTATAATTCTGTAAAAATCAAAAACATCCCTTCACTACATTATGAAATAATTGCACGAGAATGACGTTTAGTAACATTTCAAGGTTTAACATTTTCTCGAGCGGTTAAAAAAATAGAAAAACAATTGCTACAAACTTAAAATTTTCCAGGAAAACTCAAAATTGATTCTTCTTTCTAATTCTGTAAAAATCAAAAACATCCCTTCACTAAATTCCCAAATAATTGCACGAGAATGACGCTTAGTAACATTTCGAAGTTTAACATTTTCTCGAGCGGTTAAAAAAATATAAAAACAATTGCTACAAACTTGAAACTTTCCAGATACACTCAAAATTTATTCTTCTTTATAATTATGTTAAAATCAAAAACACCCTTGCACTAAATTCCGAAATAATTGCACGAGAATGACGCTTAGTAACATTTCGAAGTTTAACATTTTCTCGAGCGGTTAAAAAAATATAAAAACAATTGCTATAAACTTAAAAGTTTCCAGATAAACTCAAAATTGATTATTCTTTATAATTCTGTAAAAATCAAAACATCCCTGCACTAAATTCCGAAATAATTGCACGAGAATGACGCTTAGTAACTTTTCGAAGTCTAAGATTTTTTCGAGCGGTTAAAAAAATATAAAAACAATTGCTACTAACTTAAAACTTTCCAGATAAACTCAAAACTGATTCTTCTTGATAATTTTGTAAAAATCGAAAACACTCCTGCACTAAATTCCGAAATAATTGCACGAGAATGGCGCTTAGTAACTTTTAGAAGTCTAAGATTTTCTCGAGCGGTTAAAAAAATATAAAAACAATTGCCACAAACTTAAAACTTTCCAGATGAACTCAAAATTGATTCTTCTTTATAATTCTGTAAAAGTCGAAAACATCCCTGCACTAAATTCCAAAATAATTGGAGGAGAATGACGCTTAGTAATATTTCGAAGTCTAAGATTTTCTCGAGCGGTTAAAAAAATATAAAAACAATTGCTACAAACTTAAAACTTTCCAGATAAACTCAAAATTGATTCTTCTTTATAATTCTGTAAAATTCAAAAATACCCCTTCACTAAATTCCGAAATAATTGCACGAGAATAACGCCTAGTAACATTTCGAAGTCTAAGATTTTCTCGAGCGGTTAAAAAAATATAAAAATAATTGCTACAAACTTAAAACTTTCCAGATAAACTCAAAATTGATTCTTCTTTACAATTCTGTAAAAATCAAAAACATCCCTTCACTAAATTCCGAAATAATTGCACGAGAATGACGCTTAGTAACATTTCGAAGTGTAAGATTTTCTCGAGCGGTTAAAAAAATATAAAAACAATTGCTACAAACTTGAAACTTTCCAAATAAACTCAAAATTGATTCTTCTCTATAATTCTGTAAAAATCAAAAACATCCGTGCACTGAATTCCGAAATAATTGCACGAGAATGACGCTTAGTAATATTTCGAAGTCTAAGATTTTCTCGAGCGGTTAAAAAAATATAAAAACAATTGCTACAAACTTGAAACTTTCCAAATAAACTCAAAATTGATTCTTCTCTATAATTCTGTAAAAATCAAAAACACCCCTGCACTAAATTCCAAAATAATTGCACGAGAATGACGCTTAGTAACATTTCGAAGTCTAAGATTTTCTCGAGCGGTTAAAAAAATATAAAAACAATTGCCATAAACTTAAAACTTTCCAGATAAACTCAAAATTGATTGTTCTTTATAACTCTCTAAAAATCAAAAACATCCCTGCACTAAATTCCTAAATAATTGCACATGAATGACGCTTAGTAACATTTCGAAGTCTAAGATTTTCTCGAGCGGTTAAAAAAATATAAAAACAATTGCTACAAACTTGAAACTTTCCAGATACACTCAAAATTGATTCTTATTCATAATTCCGTAAAAATCACTGCACTAAATTCCAAAATAATTACACGAGAATGACTCTTAGTAACATTTCGAAGTTTAACATTTTCTCGAGCGGTTAAAAAATATAAAAACAATTGCTATATTCTTGAAACTTCCCAGATGAACTCAAAATTGATTCTTCTTTATAATCCTGTAAAAATCAAAAACACCCCTGCACTACCTTCCGAAATAATTGCACGAGAATGACGCTTAGTAACATTTCAAAGTTTAACATTTTCTCGAGCAGTCAAAAAATATAAAAACAATTGCCACAAACTTAAAACTTTCCAGATGAACTCAAAATTGATTCTTCTTTATAATTCTGTAAAAGTCGAAAACATCCCTGCACTAAATTCCAAAATAATTGGAGGAGAATGACGCTTAGTAATATTTCGAAGTCTAAGATTTTCTCGAGCGGTTAAAAAAATATAAAAACAATTGCTACAAACTTGAAACTTTCCAAATAAACTCAAAATTGATTCTTCTCTATAATTCTGTAAAAATCAAAAACACCCCTGCACTAAATTCCAAAATAATTGCACGAGAATGACGCTTAGTAACATTTCGAAGTCTAAGATTTTCTCGAGCGGTTAAAAAAATATAAAAACAATTGCCATAAACTTAAAACTTTCCAGATAAACTCAAAATTGATTGTTCTTTATAACTCTCTAAAAATCAAAAACATCCCTGCACTAAATTCCTAAATAATTGCACATGAATGACGCTTAGTAACATTTCGAAGTCTAAGATTTTCTCGAGCGGTTAAAAAAATATAAAAACAATTGCTACAAACTTGAAACTTTCCAGATACACTCAAAATTGATTCTTATTCATAATTCCGTAAAAATCACTGCACTAAATTCCAAAATAATTACACGAGAATGACTCTTAGTAACATTTCGAAGTTTAACATTTTCTCGAGCGGTTAAAAAATATAAAAACAATTGCTATATTCTTGAAACTTCCCAGATGAACTCAAAATTGATTCTTCTTTATAATCCTGTAAAAATCAAAAACACCCCTGCACTACCTTCCGAAATAATTGCACGAGAATGACGCTTAGTAACATTTCAAAGTTTAACATTTTCTCGAGCAGTCAAAAAATATAAAAACAATTGCCACAAACTTAAAACTTTCCAGATAAACTCAAAATTGATTCTTCTTATAATTCTGTAAAAATCGAAAACACCCCTGCACTAAATTCTGAAATGATTTCACGAGAATGACGCTTAGTAACATTTCGAAGTCAAAGATTTTCTTGAGCGGTTAAAAAAAATATAAAAACAATTCCTACAAACTTGAAACTTTCCAGATAAACTCGAAATTGATCCTTCTTTATAATTCTGTAAAAAATAAAAACATCCCTTCACTAAATTCCGAAATAATTGCACGAGAATGACGCTTAGTAACATTTCGAAGTCTAAGATTTTCTCGAGCGGTTAAAAAATATAATAGCAATTACTACAAACTTGAAACTTTCTAGACAAGCTTGAAATTTATTCTTGTTTGTTAATTTACATTATGTTAATGTTACCTTTATAATGTATCAATGGGTATTTTCATTTATAAAATGAGCTCAATCATTATTTGATCGTATGGTGAATGCGCCGGGAAATTTGCGCTGGAATTGATCTTACAAAGATATCGTTTAATGTCGCGAATATGGCGCAATTTTTTTTTAGGTAAGGGTTGAATTTTAGTAACCGATAGTAAACCGAGTGAGTCAATGTATTTGAAAGGATCATAAAGTACCGATTTATTCGAATTACCGTTAGACGAATCGTCAATTAGTGTTATTAGCGCGGATGGGGCAGGGGTGGAGATAGTGGAGGCGCACCCCGCGTGCAGATAATAGATAAATGATGGGGGCCCGGTTAATAAATCCCAACGAGACATGTCAATTCGGGTTGGCGTGACCGGAATCATCCCCGGCACTCGACTCCTGCACCCCCTCGAGAGGGCGAGGGAACGGGGGGCTTGCTCGAGTCTCGTTAACACACCTTGATGAGCAGCACGACACCCTTAGGAGTGCCCTCCGCTATCCGCACCCCATCGCCACGAGCGTTGTTCCAGGCAGCCCATTTTAGTTTGTTAATTTTTATTTTCACCCTTCGCCTACCCCAAACGGGAATTTGTTAAGGGCGACGGTCTCTCTATCATTCAAAATTTTTATTGAAGGATAAACGTGTTGTTAATAAAATCGCACTTAATAAAGACGGAGCAAGCAAGTCGACTTTAATTTGATTTGGTAAGTAGGCTTAGCAAAGTTAAAATTGAACGTCCCCGTCTCATTAGTGACATTAATGTAATCAGAGTGCTCCCTCTCGCCCCGACCCGGCGCCTCCGCCGAATTTCCTAACGCGATTTTTCCCGATTCCGGACAGAAGTTTCAAAAATTCGTTGACCCGGCCGCGGGATCATAAACTCCGGCCGGATTAACCGGGCTAATTAAAATGGAAAAGTGAGTTGATTAATATCTCGCCACCTTTTTCGCCCCCTCTCGCAGAAGAAAAAAAATGTATTAAAAAAGTTGAGGAGATGGAGTGATCCGCGCGCGCGTTTATCGCGCTATAGTGGTGAAATATGGGGAAAGTTTTCGAATTGTGCTCGGGCACTCTTTTTTTTAATGTGCCTAATATGTGGCATTCCATCGCATTCGAATATTTCAATTTGGACGTGCACTCCGCTTTTGGGGAGGGGGTGGGGGGGATGAGTTTTCGAGCACCTTAAGATTGCAGAAGATTTACGATGCCGAATGTTATAAATTTATTCAATTTCGTATTTGCACATCAATTAATTTTGATCTGGTGATACAGGGTGTCCCATAAGCGAGCCCGCATTCCTGTAAAATGCAGTTTTTAAATCTTTCATATTTTTTATATTACGCCAATCGAAAAAAAAATATTTGTACTGTAGCTTCTACTTCGTTATACATTTTGTATAATAAATAAATCACTATTACTTTTAACTTTAAAAATGTATTTTTTTGTGACTATACTTTCTGCAACTCTAAGTTCGTTATAGTCACGAAAATAATATGCAGTTTTGAGACAACGTCACTAATTGCTGAAGTATTAAATTAATTTTACATTTCGTTTTTATTAAATTTAAAGTAACAGTGTTTTATTTATTGTTTAATAAACCGACTTCACTTATCCTCATTAAATCTGGAATCTATCATTTCTAATTAGTGCATTGTTTTCAATTGATTTATTCATCATCGATTTAATAATAATAATAATAATAATTTTTATAAACTGCGTGTTTTAAAATATTTTTCATTCGAACTATTCTAAAGGAATTAACCCACATTTACAGAAAATTGATTTTGGATGTACGTGTGTGCGTATATATTTTTTACTATAAAAAGGCAATTTCGTTGGAAAATATTTCCGTTGTCACATTTCAGCGAAATGACAGAGGAACGCGAACAATTTTATTTTTCCTTTAATTTAATGCACGAATACGTCTCGTCGGCCCGTCATGGATTTTTCCAACGCAAATATGAATTTCCGTTTCGCAGACAACGCACGTTTATCGATTTGGAATGGAATAAAATAAAAATTGTCGTTTATAAAAATAGGAGAGAAAAAATCAACAAATTAGAAAATCTTGAAAAATTACCAATTCCATTTAAAATTAACTTATTTATAACTTCGTGTAAAATGAATTGACAAATCGCAGCTGAAAACAAAATGGCAACCCTCAAAACTGAAACTAAAGAAAATAAAAATTGCAGTCGGTGATTAGAAAAATTGTAAAAAATTAATTCTCACAAGAATTATGTTGAAAATTACCAAATCCATTTAAAATTAACTGATTTATAACTTCCTATAAAATAAATTGACAGATCGCAGCTGTAAACAAAATGGCAACCCTCAAAACTGAATCTAAAGAAAATAAAAATTGCAGTCGGTTATTAGAAAAATTGTAAAAAGTTAATTCTAACAGGAATTACGTTGAAAATTACCAAATTAATTTAAAATTAACTTATTTATAACTTTCTATAAAATAAATTGACATATCGCAGCTGAAAACAAAATGGTAACCCTCAAAACTGAAACTAAAGAAAATAAAAATTGCAGTCGGTTATTAGAAAAATTGTACAAAATTAATCCTCATAGGAATTACGTTGAAAATTACTAAATCCATTTAAAATTAACTGATTTATAACTTCCTGTAAAATAAATTAACAAATCGCAGCTGTAAACAAAATGGCAACCCTCAAAACTGAAATTAAAGAAAATTAAAATTGCAATCAGCGATTAGAAAAATTGTAAAAAATTCATGTTCGTAGGAATTTCTTTGAAAATGTATACATCTATTTAGAATTAACTGTATTCTACAATTATGTATAGTTTAAATAATCACAATATGCAATTGTTGCAATAACGTTATTTATAAATTGCAACAATAAGTTTTCAGGTGTTGGTGCAGTAGCGGAGGATTTAATTAGAGATTTAAAATTGCAGTCGTCCGTGAGGTATTAATTTAAAGTTTCGTTTAATTAGCGCAAACTTATTGTCGGGGACGGAGAGAGAGAGGGAGAGAGAGAGGCCATCGCACATCGGAGACCGCGTAATTGTTGCGAGAGTGCCGCTAACTAAAGTAAATTGCTATTGGTAACTCGGTAAATGGTAAATGGGGATCGGTGGGGGAAAACTCGAACACATAATTAATTAATGAATTTAATTTGGAAATTCCATTACCACTTCGTTTATTTTCCACCTTTACCCACTTTACGCTCAGATTCACCACCGCCAACTATACACAGTCCCTTGATTATATTTTCTGAGGACGCGATAAGATGAGTTGCGATTAGTGATGGGCGTGTTGTCATCTTCCCTGAATTGTAATTGAATTTAGGTTAATAATGGAAGATGGTTTATTGTTATTTTGAATTTACGGTGTGTTTTAAAAAGGAATTAATTGTAGTCACCCGTGAATTGTCTGTGATTAAACATTACATTTGTGCATGTCTTCAATTTCAATGCCAGAATAACACATTTCTGACATTGCTATTAAAAAATCTGATTTTATTTTTCGTTGTTGTTTACAGTAACTTCTGTAGTGGAGTTCAAGGAGCTCGTTTAATAAATTCGCATGCACTTGAACTCCATACCTCGCTCATTTCATTACACTTTAACCCTTTGTACTCGTATTTATATTTGAGGGCACAGTGGTAAATGTATTGTGGCGACTATAAGTCGACATACGAGTGCAAGGGATTACTATTCTCTATAGCGACAATTTTCGACAAATTTGTAAGTTTTGTAAATGTTACGAAACTTGTATTTTCAAATCAAATACTTTATTTTTAATTTTTTTATAGCATTGTATACAATTTAGGAAATTTTTCCATTGTGTATATTTCCATTGAGTCAGCACAGTTTTTTTCCATTCACAATTAAATTGGCGTTGTACGCGTTATGAAAAATGCAGATTTATGGATGTAAGTCGTCGGTATTGCAGGAATCCACTCAATAATTTAGCGTACGAGCGGACGCAGATCTTAAACAGCATGACCCACATGCCCGAGGGAGCTCATTTTTTATGTATACACCCTCCGTGACACCGTGGCCCTTTTTTATGGACCACCTTACCTTTCCCAATGTGCACCCTCCCTCTCGCTCCTCGGGGAAGGATTTTCCACCTGAATTATACACGCACTTTCGGGGCGAGGCGAAAATGTTTTCCACGGAATTAATATGCGTTGGGAAATGTGCGGCCACTTTACCGTCACAATAAACGTAACTTATGACGGAGCGGAGCAACGGTCCCGGAAGTGATGGATGAAAATATGGAATTTTGTAGTAGAAATATCCATACGAATAATAATAAAAATTGAATGTACTCCCAACAGATTTATAAACCTAATTTTTAACTAAATCGAAACATCAATTCTTAAAAATAAAGTTTTAACTAATATAAATTTAATAAAGACGAAATATAGGCCATGTTAATTTTCGGCTCGTGGAAAATGGTGGAAAATTTTTTTTTCGGGAAAATAATTACTTTGCACGCTTTTTCTTATCATTAATAACCGTCATGAATTTTTTCAGATTTTTCTGAGACCCAAAATTTTTCCCCATTTTTTCCTGACTGGAAAAATGACCGAAAATCACAAAATTACCAAATGACTTAAAATATATGTCAAAATGTTCACAAAAGAAAGGAGAATGTGTGGCTAAATTTTCAGCCAAATCGTATTTGCAGTTTCCTTGTTTCTCGCTCTCAAAGCGTGAATTTGAAAGTTGGCCAGAAATTTCGGTCGACTTTGGGAATTTTTTTTGGCGCAGTCTCGCCAGACAAATATGAATAATATAACATTATTTTACAGCCACATTCTTCTAGAATGCACTGTTTCCATTTAGAACTATTTTCCGTATTTACTAACCGAGATTTGTTTGTTTGAATTAACCGGCGTCGGTTAGAGTCAATCTGCAAGGTCTCGGTATTCGCTCCCCGTAAGGCCCCATGTTAATTTTCGGCTGGTGAAAAATGGTAGAAAAAATTTTTATTTTGGAAAAATAATTACTCTGCACGCTTTTTCTTATCATTAAGAACCATCATGAATTTTTTCAGATTTTTCCGAGACCCAAAATTTTTCCCCATTTTTTCCTGACTAATGGCATGGAAAAATGATCGAAAATCACAAAATTACCAAATGACTTGAAATATATGTCAAAATGTTCACAATAAAAGGGAGAATGTGTGGATAAATTTTCAGCCAAATCGTACTTGCAGTTTTCTTGTTTCTCGCTCTTAAAGCGTGAATTTGAAAGTTGGCCAGAAATTTCGGTCGACTTTGGGAATTTTTTTTGGCGCGGTCTCGCCAGACAAATATGGATAATATAACATAATTTTATAGCCACATTCTTCTAGAATGCACTATTTGCATTTAGAACTATTTTCCGTATTTATTAACCGAGATATGTTTGTTTGAATTAACCGGTGTCCGTCAGAGCCAATCTGCAAGGTCTCGGTATTCGCTCCCCGTAAGGCCCCATGTTAATTTTCAGCTGGTAAAAAATGGTAGAAAAATTTTTTTTTCGGGAAAATAATTACTCCACACGCTTTTTCTCATCATTAAGAACCATCATGAATTTTTTCAGATTTTTCTGAGACCCAAAATTTTCCCCCATTTTTTTCCTGAAATGGAAAAATGATCGAAAATCACAAAATTACCAAATGACTTGAAATGTATGTCAAAATGTTCACAAAAGAACGGAGAATGTGTGGTTATATTTTCAGACAAATCGTACTTGCAGTTTTCTCGATTCTTACTCTCAAAGCGTGAATTTGAAAGTTGGCCAGAAATTTCGGTCGATTTTGGGAATTTTTTGGCGTGGTCTCACGAGACAGATATGGATGATATTACATACGTTTATAGCTACATTCTTCTAGAATCTACTATTTCAATTTAGAATCATTTTCCGTGCTTATGAGCCAAAATTTGTTTGTTTGAATTAACCGGCGTCCGTCAGAGTCAATCTGCAAGGTCTCGGTATTCGCTACCCGTAAGGCCCCATGTTAATTTTCAGCTGGTGAAAAATGGTAGAAAAATTTTTTTTTCGGGAAAATAATTACTCCACACGCTTTTTCTTATCATTAAGAACCGTCATGAATTTTTTCAGATTTTTCTGAGACCCAAAATTTTTCACCATTTTTCCTGACTAATAATGGTATGGAAAAATGATCGAAAATCACAAAATTACCAAATGACTTGAAATATATGTCAAAATGTTCACAAAAGAACGGAGAATGTGTGGTTACATTTTCAGCCAAATCGTACTTGCAGTTTCCTTGTTTCTCGCTCTCAAAGCGTGAATTTGAAAGTTAGCCAGAAATTTCGGTAGATTTTGGGAATTTTTTGGCGTGGTCTCACAAGACAGATATAGATGATATTACATACATTTATAGCTACATTCTTCTAGAATCCACTATTTCAATTTAGAACCATTTGCTCTAGTTATGAACCGAGATTTGTTTGTTCGAATTAACCGGCGTCCGTTAGAGCCAATCTGCAAGGTCTCGGTATTCGCTCCCCGTAAGGCCCCATGTTAATTTTCGGCTGGTGAAAAATGTAAGAAAAAAATTTTATTTTGGAAAAATAATTACACTGCACGGTTTTTCTTATCATTAAGAACCATCATGAATTTTTCCAGATTTTTCTGAGACCCAAAATTTTTCCCCATTTTTTCCTGACTATGAAAAAATTGTCGAAAATCACGAAATTACCAAATGACTTAAAATATACATCAAAATGTTCACAAAAGACAGGGGAATCTTTGGCTAAATTTTCAGCCAAATCGTACTTCCAGTTTTCTCGTTTCTCGCTCTCAAAGCGTGAATTTTAAAGTTGGCCAGAAATTTCGGTCGATTTTGGGAATTTTATGGCGTGGTCTCACGAGACAGATATGGATGATATTACATACGTTTATAGCTACATTCTTCTAGAATCTACTATTTCCATTTAGAATCATTTTCCGTGCTTATGAACCAAAATTTGTTTGTTCGAATTAACTGGCGTCCGTTAGAGCCAATCTGCAAGGTCTCAGTATTCGCTTCCCGTAAGGGCCTATGTTAATTTTCGGCTGCTGAAAAATGGTTTTGATGCGACAATAAGTCTTTTATGTTTCCGGACCGTAATATGTTAACATTCCGAAATCGATTTTCCCCTCCATTATAATTCAAAAAAAACTAAACTGCGAGACTTTCGCAAAAAGTTTAAGCGGCTTATTGTGACGGCCCGCGATAATTCGCCACGTCGCCCCCGGGAGGATAATGGAAGGGGTGGGGGAGAGGCTGAAGGATGAGGGAGTCCATCAAAAATTCCATTTCAGAAGATGCACAGAGCGGTTAAATTAATTAAAATAATTAAATTAGTAAATTTCGGGGAGCGACGTAAACTCTGGCTTACATCACCGCTTACTTTAAGCGCAATGGGTGGCTGCCGTTGGAAAGGGGAGGGCGGCGAACCGGGGAGGGGAAGGGGGCGATGGATGTCGGGAAACAATTCCAGAAAGTTTCTTGCGATGCGGTGGTGAGGGGGGGGAGGAGAGGGGGGCGTTATAAATTACTTACTTATGTAATTAGGGCTGTATTGCCTCCACTATTCAGCGGTTATTTTTAAATTTTTAGTATATATTTCTGCGAAAAAATCATGGAATAACATAAATAGTATAAATTCAAAAAACGAATATATAAATATTTATATATTCAGGCTATATTTCGTTTTTTGAATTTATTTAATACTCTCTGCAACAAGTAAGGTTGTTTCTATTTTATTTATAAATAGTATAGTTTAAGATTGGAATAAAACACATTAAAGTGTTTTATTCCAATCTACAATCCAATCTACAATCATGCTGTACCACGAATTAAACGCCGCCAACATTAAACATTTAAATAATTTAAAACTAAAGTAAAAACGTTCTAAAAGATACAGGCCAAAAAAATAAAAATTCGGGTCTGAATATAAAAAGTGTGGGTTGCAAAATCTAAAATACAGAATACCACGAAAATACCTGTCAATCAAAAGTTTAAACCAAAAATTAAAAATTCGAGTTTAAAAATGAAAACTGGAGACCAAACAACAAATAATTGTCTGTGGGATAGTCGACCAACCGAAAAACACTACCAAACCAAAAAGAGACGACTTTTCTCCAGGGAAAAGCAATGTACATACAAGCCCTTAGTTGACCTCAAAATTTAGAAGTTTTCGAGATATTTTAATTTTTTTTTTAAATTTAATCACTTGAAATATATTAAAATTTCTCGAAAACGCTTAAATTTGGAGGTTATGTTACTTCATGATTTTTTACAGAAATGTAAGTAGAATCCGAATTTACAATAAAAAAATATGGCATTCCGTTCAAAATAAGAAAGTTGGTGTTGACTTCTGGTATAACCGGAAGTTGTATAATCTTCAAAATAATTTCATTAAAAAGAGCACATGCGATTACGTTGCTTCTGAAAATTTCATTACAATTTTAAACGACGAATCAAACATAATTCGTTAATTTGAAATTCTGGTGCATGCGCCGGGATATCCAAAATGCGGAACTGCACATTAAAATTACAGACTTTTAATTAATGTATTGTAACGAAATTTTCAGAATTTATGTAATCGAGTGTGATCTTTTTAATAAACAGATTTTGAAGATTATGCTACTTCCGGTTATACTGGAAATCGACACCAACTTCCTTATTTTTAAAATAATGCAGTATTTTTTTGCAAATTTCGATTTTGCGGACATTTCTGTAAAATAATTCAGTAACATAATCATTATATATATTATATTTATTATATATTATATAATATTATAAATTTAAGAGTTTTTGAGTTATTTGACTTTTTTATTAATCGTCATCACTTTCTCATCCAGCATTCCATTTAAAATAAAGAAGTTGGTATGATCCAGAGGCGGCTCGTTATGTAGAGCCAAGGAGCCATGGCACCACCTGTAGTTTCAAGCTCAGCAAGAATTTTTAATTAATTCTTACAACACTTTTTCGCCAGTTACTTTCATCTAGGAAGATAAATCGTTCTTTCTTTCCTCAAAAACATGAAGGGAGGGATGTATTGTATAAGTAGCTCTACCATCAACATGTTCCACGAGCCGCCACTGGTATTACCGATGAAAATATTAATAAATTAATGCTAAAAATCTAAACTATTTTTTTAGAATCATTACCAACTCTATAAAAAAAGTCTCAATCAATTCCAGTCACATGAATGGAGTACATGTTGCAGCCAAAACTTTTGAGTTTTGAAAAATAAAAATACTTCACTGTCATAATCGATTAAATTTTGATTCGCATCTAATCAATCATCACGCAACTCACCCTTATCACTCAATTAGCCAATTCGTGTTTTTTTTGTGTGGAGATTTATCGTTAATTTCGATTCGACTTTATTATTCTACGGGCACTTTTTTGCCACCGGTGATATTTCAATATAGCGCACTTCCCGCCGCCTTTATTTACGAGCTCTCCGGCTCCGCATTTTCATTTTTCAATAACAAACCGCCACTCGTTATATTTCCTCCCCGGTTTTCGGGAGAGTGTCGGGGAAAAGGGCAGCCGCTCGCGTTCCCCAGACGACGGCGACGCTCTCCAACTATAAATCATAATTAGTGGGCTTGATTTATTCATTCACTCCACTTCAGAGCAAATAATCCGGCCAACTAGGATGCGATGAAAAATAACCGAGGAGCGTTTTCTGGGATAATGTCATGTTTTATGGAATCAAAATTTCTTCAGTTCTTCCTATTGTCGAATAGGAATTACAAAGTTTCTTGTTAATTGCTGTATTAGTTTTAGAGATGCAGCACGCACACACACAAAGCCAAAATTTGTTGAAATCGGATCTCAAAACGGATATTAAAAAAAAAAAATTTCATGATCACAATACTTTCTCGTACTACTACAAATTTAAACAAACACCCTAAGAGATATAATACATACAATATCGTTATTTACAAACACCTTGTGATAAGACTATTGACTATAAGATTATGTGCCATCTGTAAAAGGGCTATTGACCTGATGGTCTTTCTGCCCGCTTCGCTGTTTACGTTGAGAGGTATTATTAAACCGAATTAAAAAATACTTTCTAACTAGAATAATGTATGAATTGAATTTACTTAATCACTTACCTACAGTCTGGACCAACAATTGAAATATTAATAAACCGAATTGAAAAATGCGTTTTAACTACAATAATGTACGAATCGAATGTACTTAATCACTTACCTACAGTCTGGACCAACAATTGAAATTCCTTTCCGTCAATCGAGTTTTCAATATTCCGCACACTGAAACACGTGAACAATTAAAATCCAATTTGCACTGTTTCGTACACTAAACACTAAAACGCGTGAATGCTGACCCGGTGGAAGATAAACTGCCGGACCGGACGATTTTCAATGATTAAAATGAGGCGCTGCATCTTCGTCTATCTCGTGTGCGAATTGAAATGAATTCAATTCTAATCGGAGCTGCGTGAATGCGTCGCAGATAAGGCAAAGAAAGAACGTGTTTTTGCGACCTCCAACCGGACACTGGAATGATTAGGCTAATCGCACCTGACGAGATATCCAGTTCCAGAAAATATTTAAATAATAATGATAAATATACCAATAATAGACTTTATTCTCACATGGTGTTACACACATATATACAATGAAAAAATTACAGAGAATCGTAAAGTGGGATTCGGCTTTGGGCTGTTCTTCCATCCAAACCTAAATCGCTTCTTAAAATGATTTTTACCCTTGAGCACAATCTTTTGCCGTTTATACAACATTCGGTTAAATCGAAATATAATCACAAATTAGGTACAACATTAAACTTAATTACCTGACATTTCCTTTGATCAAAAACCCCCAACACTCCCACTCTCACAGTAAACATAACGTTTTGCGCTCACACGCTCGCAGCCGTGAGGAAGGGTGAAGGAGGAGGAGAAGGAATCGCGTGAATAAATGCTTCAGGAATTATAATTAATAATGCCTGTTTTAAGGCAAACTAGATGGTTAATATTAATTAGGATATAAATATGCGATACGGTAGTTCCACCGGGAAATCAATACCACCATATGTGTGTCTCTGTGTGTGTGTGTGTTTGTGTGTTCATGCACGGATTTGTCTATTATTCCGCAACATTATTCACAATGTGACCGAAATCCGCGGTATTGCACAACTGTTAAAATTTATATCAACACAGATATCATCAAAATTTTCGTCTGTTTAGAACCATTAATTTAACTCTTGGTGAACGAACTAGTTTATAGTAGTAACAAGCACCGCTTTACAAACAACCAAATTGAGGTCATTTATGAATTCCCAGCTGAGCTATGTTGACTGTTTTGAAGTATTTCAATGATAGAGTACGTAAATTCAGTATTGTAAAAACGCTTGCAGAGGTATGAACACGTTTCAACCGATATCTCCGCATTTCTTATTAATTACGAAATTGAAACTTGCACGCCTGAGTCTAAAAAAAATAGACAGCCATAGAAATTATATAAAAGAGAAAACGATAACTTGTTTTCTGCACGAATGATGAAAACTATTTTCGTGTCTCGAAGGCGTCTCCGTTCGTCCGTCTGAGTCGCCAGTTCCATACAATTTGTCTTAATGACGCGAAGGACGTCTACCAGAGCAAAAAATAATCCCCGCGGATAGAAAGCTCTATTATATCGCAGACACCCACGCCAACCGAACGAGACAATCATTTTAAGCGTAATGTGCAAAAAACACGGATTTATGCAAAATAAATACAATACTTTACAGTTATGCAACAATTGCATTATTTCATTAAAAGTTTATTGCATATGTAAAATAATAATTTATGAGTTTCACTAATAAACAGCCCACAGTCATAAAAAATGCATTACACTGTTATTTTAATTAGCGCACACGTAAAACGAAACTTGCGTTCAATTTTTAATTAAACGATTTATTTCGAACCGATTCCGTTCTCCTTGATCTCTAATTAAAGTTGTAAATAAAGGAACGGGGAATAAATATGCGGGACGGCTCTCTCCTTGTTTACGTTTGTAATTAAATTCAGTCTTAACGTTTTTTTTTTCTTAAATTAATTCCCTCTAATGTTCGACTTGGATTTGAAGACGAAACGTTTAAGCGTATTAAAAAAACGACAATTTTGTTTATTTAGAAATTGGAAAACGTACCTTTTTGCAATTTTGCGCCGATTTAAATTTTTCAATCTTCAAAATGCATGATTCCTAACGACTAGGCCGATTTTAAAATAAGGCTAAGATTACGCTCTTGAAAAATCGTCCTAGGAGTTATAAATAAAACACTTTCTTTGTTAATATCACACGATTTATAAATAGCGACTATAGTTTCGATCACGCACTGATCGTTCTAAGAGTTGTTTTAAAAAATAAGTGAAAAATAATGAAAACGTAAATTAAAGAAAAACAACTACTTGTTAATGATGATAATGATAATGTTTTATTGGTGTTATTACAATATGTTTACACAAGTCAAGTGGATATATCAGCAGTATGATATTGTTAATTTGTGCTTCTGTAAATTTCTGACGGATGCACCAATTTTCATGTTTGAAACCTCAAAATGTACCTGAGATTATATCATTGAAAAATTGTTTAATGATATAAGCGGAAAATAAAGAAAACGTCGATTGAAAAAAAACAACAACTTCCGCCATCGCTGATTCCTAGCAACTGCGCCGATTTTAAAGTATTGGAAGTTCAGTATGAAACATCATTCCAAGTGTGAACAATCATTGAGAAGTTATTTTATTTTGTTTTGTTTAATTTTATCGCTTTTAAACACTTGGTTAAATTATCACGTGTTTAATATTGTTTTCTGCGCAATTAACAGACTAATAAATTCTTATTTCTCTTATGTTACCTTATTATTATTTCTCTTATCTTACCTTATTATTATTTCTCTTATCTTACCTTATTATTATTTCTCTTATCTTACCTTATTATTATTTCTCTTATCTTACCTTATTATTATTTCTCTTATCTTACCTTAATAGAAAAAATCATCTTGTCCATTTCCTCCGTCACAAATTGGTTACGACTGCGCCAATTTTAATGTTTAGAACGTCAAAATATAGCTAAGTTTATGATGTAAAAAATTATGATTAAAGTTTTTTCGTGAAATTGATAAGAAATAATGAAAACGAGGATTACACATTAACGTGTTCGTTTACGCTGTAGAGATTCCTAACGACTGCGCCGATTTTATTGTTTGGAACTTTAAAATGCAGCCGAGGTTTTAATCTTGAAACATTGTTTTAAAAGTAAATAATATAAACGTGAATTAAAAATAAAAACAGCAGCTTGTTCGTTCGGGTTCCTACATATTCCTAACGACTGCGCCGGTTTTATTGCTTGGAACTTTAAAACGCAGCCGAGGTTATGATCTTGCAAACTCGTTTTAAAAGTTTTTTTTCATGAATTGAGTGGAAAATAATGAAAACGTGGATTAAGAAGAATCCCACAGCAGCCACAGATGTCTAACGACTGCGCTTATTTTGATGTTTGAAACGTCAGAATGCAATTGAAATTATGGTGATTAAAAATTATAATAACTAAAATATTTTCAAGAAAAATTAGTGGAAATAAATGAAAACTTGAAATTAAAAAAAAACAAGTTGTTCCTTTGCGCCGTACAGATTCCTAACGACTGCGCCGATTTCATTATCTAGAACTTTAGAATGCAGCCAAGATTATCATCTTGAAAAATCATTTTAAAAGCTTTTTCGTGCATTAAGTGAAACATAATTAAAACTTGAATTAAAAAAAAACAGCAGCTTGTACTTTTGTGCCCCTACGGATTTCTAATGACTGATGATTATAAGATTTGAGATGATTAAAAATTATAATAACAAGAATATTTTCACGAAAAACAAGTGGAAAGAAATGAAAACTTGCAATAACAAAAAACAAGTTGTTTCTTTGCGCCGTACAGATTCCTAACGACTGCGCCGATTTCATTGTCTAGAACTTTAAAATGCAGCCGAGATTATCATCTTGAAAAATAATTAATTCTAGCGACTGCGCCGAGTTTATTGTTTAGAATTTTAAACAGCAGCCAAGGTTATTATGATATTGAAAAATCGTTTAAAAGTTATTTCATGAATTAAGTGGAAAATAGTGTAAACGTGAATTAAAAATAAAAACAGCAGCTTGTACGTTCGTGCTCCTACAGATTTCTAACGACTGCGCCGATTTCGATGTTTGGAACTTCAAAATGTGACTGAGATTGGGATGATTGAAAATTATAATAACAATAATATTTTCATGAAAAATAAGAGGAAGGAAATGAAAACTTGCAATAACAAAAAACAAGTTATTCGTTTGCACCGTACCGATTCCTAACGACTGCACCGATTTTATTGTTTACTTTAAAATGCGGCCGAGGTTATGATCTTGAAAAATCGTTTTAAAAGTTTTTTCTCGAATTACGTGAAAAATAATGAAAACGTGGACTAAGAAAAATATCACAGCGGCCACAGATTTCTTACGACTGCGTTGATTTTGACGTTTGGAACATCAAAATGTAACTGAGGTAAAGATGATTAAAAAAATTTTCTAGCAAAAATATTTTCATGAAAATGAAGTGGAAAGAAATGAAAATTTGAAATAAAAAAAAAAACAAGTTGTTTGTTTACGCCGTACAGATTCCTAACGACTAAGACTATTTTATTGTTTGTAACTTTAAATTGCAGCCGAGGTAATGATCTTGAAAAATTGTTTTAAAAGTTTTTTTATAAATTAAGTGGAATTTAATGAAAATGTGGATTTAAAAAAAACCGCAGCAGCCACAGATTTTTAACGACTGCGTTGATTTTGACGTTTGGAACGTCAAAATGTAACTGAGGTTAGGATGATTGAAAATTTTACTAGCAAAAATATTTTCATGAAAAAGAAGTGGAAAGAAATGAAAATTTGAAATACAAAAAAACAAGTTGTTCGTTTGCGCCGTGCAGATTCCTAACGACTGCGCCGATTTTATTGTTTAGAACTTTAAAATGCAGCCGAGGTTATGGTCTTGAAAAATTGTTTTAAATTTTTTTTCATAAATTAAGTGGAATTTAATGAAAACGTGGATTTAAAAAAAAACCGCAGCAGCCACAGATTTCTAACGATTGCGTTGTCTTTAACGTTTGGGATGTCAAAATGTAACTGAGGTTAAGATGATTAAAAATTATAATAACAAGAATATTTTCATGAAAAATACGAGGAAAGAAATGAAAACTTGCAATAAGAAAAAACAAGTTGTTCGTTTGCGCCGTACCGATTCCTAACGACTGCGCCGATTTTATTGCTTGGAGCTTTAAAGTGCAGCAGAGGTTTTGATCTTGAAAAATCGCTTTAAAAGTTTTTTCTCGAATTACGTGGAAAATAATGAAAACGTGGATTAAGAAAAATATCACAGCAGCCTCAGATTTCTTACGACTGCGTTGGTTTTGACGTTTGGAACGTCAAAATGTAACTGAGGTTAAGAAGATTAAAAATTATAATAACAAGAATATTTTCATGAAAAACTTGCAATAACAAAAAACAAGTTATTCGTTCGCGCCGTACCGATTCCTAACGACTGCGCCGATTTTATTACTTGGAACTTTAAAATGCAGCCGAGGTTATGATCTTGAAAAATCGTTATATAAGTTTTTTCTCGAATTACGTGGAAAATAATGAAAAAGAAGTGGAAAGAAATGAAAATTTGAAATAAAAAAAAAACTGTACAGATTCCTAACAACTGCGGCGATTTTATTGTTTAGTACTTTAAAATACAGCCGAGGTTATGGTCTTGAAAAATCGTTTGAAAGTAACAACAGCTTGTTCGTTTGTGCTGCCACGGATTCCTAACGACTGCGCCGATTTTGATGTTTGGATCGTCAAATTGTAGCTGGAATTATGGGCTTGCAATTTGCAATCGTTTTACTTGCAACATCCAAAGTTCCATTTTGTGAGTCCAATTCAATTTTTGCAGGTTTTTAGAGTTCGGAAGTTATGGAAATTTCAAAAGCGGAAAACACAATTTTTTCGATTTCGGAAATGGAAAACTCAAGTTTTTTGCAATTTTGCAATTTTGCTTTGATGAATTATCAATGTTCTTGAATTATACAAAATCGGACAATGAGTACTTTTTGATTTCGAAATTGAAAAACTTAAATTTTTGCGTTGGTTTTAGAAAAAAAATATTTTTGAATTATACACAATCGGACAATGAGGACTTTTTGATTTCGGAATTGAAAAACTTAAGTTTTTGCGTTGGTTTTACAAACAAAATATTTTTGAATTATACACAATCGGACAATGAGGACTTTTTGATTTCGGAATTGAAAAACTTAAATTTTTGCGTTGGTTTTACAAAAAAAATATTTTTGAATTATACACAATCGGACAATGAGGAATTTTTGATTTCGGAATTGAAAAACTTAAGTTTTTGCGTTGATTTTACAAACAAAAAAATTTTTGAATTATACAAAATTGGAGAATGAGCTTGAGCTTGTTGTACTTCTACAATTTACAACATTTCGATTCGAAATTATATAAAGGCAACACACCAAAAAAAAAAATGTAAATGAGTCTCGGAAGGATACGACCAAGACATAGAGGGTCAGTAATCTGGGGTCGCATTTGTCACCGGCGGGCCCTTTGCTCACTGTCTGATAACGCACTGAACCCATTTACATCTTGACACCGACTCGCTGAAGGGGAAGAGGAATCGCAAGGCGAAAGAAAAAAGATACAATGGGAAAAGTTATCGCACCCGCGCGGATGGACCGACCGGGGGGCGTTTAATAAAAGCGCGAGGAAAGGAAAATTATCGCACCTGTTACCGTTAACTCCAATTAAGTAACACAATAAATTCCGTGTTAATAAACTCGCGCAAAAATTCCGCCCGGCGTAATAATATTTCCAACTAAACCCGAACAATGTTCCATTGTTTAAAGTTCCACTTCCAAGTGTCAATTTGGGCGCATTAGGAAATTCGAATGAGACGAGCCGAAAACGCTGCAGAATGTTAAAACAAACTTGATTTAAACTTCCACTACGTTCATAACATAAATTTCGGGAGGAAATTATTTACGGCGAACGCATTTCCATCGGAATTTCCGCCGAGGGCGACGCAGTCGTTATTGCGTGGCTCACACACACTATTCCGCCGGAGAATAATACAACGCGGAACGAATGAAATTATAAACTTGATTTTAATTTCGGTGTAAAGTTTTAACCTCCGCGAATAAACTTTGAATCGTGTTACATGTGGGAATTATTCTCGGTGGAATATTCAATTGTGATTAAGGTTTAAATTTTAGCAGCCGTATTCGCGACAGCAAAAAATATTACCGTAAGATCGAATGGGAAAGTATTCGCGCCAATAAAAATATTTTCGTAAGATCGAATTTGAAAAAAATTCTAAGAAAATTTGTAGCCTCAGGAAATCCATTTTACAATGCATATAACTCGAAATGGATATTCAGAATGATACCGGACACGATGCGGGTGCGATAATAATAAGAAAATCCAATTATCCCTGATTAATCCTATGAATACGATTGTGGCATATCTTAATTGGTAATTTCAGCATGGCGATGTTGATGATAGATTATTCTCGGTTGCATCTGATGAGCTCAGGCACACAATTATCTACTTACTCGATCCACAAACTAATTCCGCACACAACATACACACAATCCTGTAAACATATTACACGTATCAAATATTATTATTGATAATAATTGTTCGCATTAAAGGAGCAACCAAGATCTTTCCCAAAAAATATATTGTTATTTCGTTGGATAAAATGATTATTTATCGGTGGAATTTTTAAGTAACATTTTCGGTTTTTATTCTAAGTTGCAAATTTCGATCAGAGCCCACTTAGATAAACAATTCTTTTCAGCTCTGGCTTATAAATCATTCAACCATTAACGATCACATTTTAGAAGAATCAAAAACACATTATTTGTTAACGAATAAACTGTTTCTCGTATGACGTAATTAATTTAGTGCATTACCCTCTATTAGCACGGTATTATCTTACAGTTGCCAATATGGCAGGATGCACTAATCATATTGGACGTGTCCCTTACAGGCGAGTACATTTAATGGCACCATCGATTCATCATCATGGGTTACGTTAATTGATTTAACAACCTAATGTGAACGATAAATTATGGCCACAATGCACCTCTCAAGTGGATCGGCTACTTTCAAACCATTTAATCATTGATTGTGTCGGGAGATTAGACCGTACGTCCCATTGTTTACCAATGGATTATGGATTCGGACCGATTTGGTCGGACACCGGATATAACCGGTGGCAATTGATGCAAATATGAAATGGCATGGCTTTCGATAATGTTCGATTTGTTCATGCAAGGAATTATATATGCAGTAAATCTCGTTGGGGCTGTAAAATAATTAAATATCAAAAAAAAAATTCAAATAACCAGCTAAGAATAATAGCAGTAATATACTATTAATGGTGTTTAATTTATTATATAAAATGTATAACGAAGTAGAAGCTTCCGGTATAAACAAAATTTTATTCGTGTTATTTTTTTTTTGTTAATTTTCCCTTACCTTTGAAGTATTTAATTTATATCTATCTGCCTTATTCCGTATGTCAGAAACGTTTTCCAATTAGTGCCAAGTCATAATTGGATGCATTAGTTCGGCATCAATCTGGCCGGTTCTCTAGTAATCCACTAATTTTCTTTTTAATGTCAAACGTAATCCACCCTCCCCGGAAAATATCCGTAAGCCCTTTTAATCTCCGGGATTGTTTCCCACACAAACACAAACCCTTCCACGTCAATCGGAGAAGCGAATAAGTCTCGAAGGTTATTATCCGCGAGGCGGAACTAACGGAAAAGTGAAGGAAATGATCTTCATATCGATGGTCCTCTGCAGTCACAACACAACTCAAAATCTGACAATTTTCAGAACGATAAAAAACTCTATTATTTCTATGTATTTTTATGTTGATAAAATGACGAAAACACGCTCTACTGAGTATTTTCAAAATTAGCTACATAATCCGCAACGGATTAAATTTTGAGTTATTGCAGAGGACCATCGATTTCGTTTATGGATGCAATGTTTCATTATAACCCTCGTATTTAGATTAAAAAACAATTGCTACAGGTTTGAAGCTTCTTAAATTTTTAACATTGATGTTTCTTGATGTATCTGTTAAAACCACGAAACACCCCATTCCTAGATTTCCAGTAAATCCTAAGCGAATCAATAGTGAACATTCTTAAATTTATTATACAAATTGTAGCTTGATTAAAAAAAATATATATAAAAACAGTTGATTCTAGTTTCAAACTCCTCAAATTTATCAAACACTGATTCTGCTTGAAGTTTCAGCAAAAATTACAGAACACCCCATTTCTAGATTTTGAGTAAATCCTAACCGAAGCAATAGTTAACATTTTTGAAATTGTTCAAGTTCTGGATTGATGAAAAAAAAATATAAAAACACTTGATACAAGTTTCAAACTTCTCAAATTTATCAAACACTGATTCCTCTTGATGTTTCCGCAAAAATCACTAAACACCCCATTTCTAGATTTTGAGTAAATCCCAACTGAATCAACAGTTAACATTTTTTAAATTGTTCAAATTCTGGGTTGATGAAAAAAATATAAAAACACTTGATACAAGTTTCAAACTTCTCAAATTTATCAAATACTAATTCTGCATGATGTTTCAATAAAAATCATGAAACACCCTATCTCTAGATTTTGAGTAAATCCCAACTGAAGCAACAGTTAACATTTTTGAAATCGTTCAAGTTCTGGGTTGATGAAAAAAAAATATAGAAACACTTGATACAAGTTTCAAACTTCTCAAATTTATCAAACACTAATTCTGCTTGATGTTTCAGTAAAAATCATGAAACACCCCATCTCTAGATTTTGAGTAAATCCTAACCGAAGCAACAATTAACATTTTTGAAATTTTTCAAGTTCTGGATTGATGAAAAAAAAAATATAAAAACACTTGATACAAGTTCCAAACTTCTCAAATTTATCAAGCACTAATTCTACTTGATGTTTCAGTAAAAATCATGAAACACACCATTTCTAGATTTTGAGTAAATCCTAACCGAAGCAACAATTAACATTTTTGAAATTGTTTAAATTCTGGGTTGATGAAAAAAAATATAAAAACACTTGCTACAAGTTTCAAACTCCCCTAATTTACCAAACACTGATTCTGCTTGATGTTTCAGTAAAAATCATGAAACACACCATCTCTAGATTTTGAGTAAATCCCAACTGAAGCAACAGTTAACATTTTTGAAATTGTTTAAATTCTGGGTTGATGAAAAAATATAAAAACACTTGCTACAAGTTTCAAACTCCCCAAATTGATCAAACACTGATTCCGCTTGATGTTTCCGCAAAAATCACTAAACACCCCATCCCTAGATTTTGAGTAAATCCCAAGCGAAGGAGCAGTTAACTTTTTTTTTAATTTTTACAATTTATAGCTTGATAAAAAATATAAAAACAGTTTAAAAAGTTTAAAACTTCTCAAATTCATCAAACACTGATTCTGCTTGATGTTTCAGCAAAAATCACGCAACATCCCATTCCTAGATTTCGAACAAATCACAACCGAAGGAGCAGTTAACATTTTTTTTTTATTTAAAAAGTTCTAGCATAACTAAAAAAATGTAAAAATAGTTGAAACAAGTTTGAAACTTTTCAAATTTATCAAAAATTTCTTCCCCTTGATGTTTCTTTAAAAATCACGAAACACCCCATTCTTAGATTTTGAGTAAATCTGAAGCGAAGAAGCAGTTAACTTTTTTTTAAATTTTTACAATTTCTAGCTTGATAAAAAAATATAAAAACAGTTTAAAAAGTTTAAAACTTCTCAAATTCATCAAACACTGATTCTGCTTGATGTTTCAGCAAAAATCACGAAACATCCCATTCCTACATTTCGAACAAATCACAACCGAAGGAGCAGTTAACATTTTTTTTTTAATTTAAAAAGTTCTAGCATTACTAAAAAATATAAAAACAGTTGAAACAAGTTTGAAACTTTTAAAATTTATCAAACATTGCTTCTGCTTGATGTTTCTTTAAAAATCACGACACATCCCATCCCTAGATTGTGAGTTAATTTTTTTTTAATTTTTCAAGTTCTAGCTTGATAAAAAAATATAAAAACAGTTCAAACAAGTTTCAAATTTCTCAAATTCATCAAACACTGATTCTGCTTGATGTTTCTTCAAAAATCACGGAACACCCCATTCCTAGATTTTCAGCAAATGCCAAGCGAAGGAGCAGTTAAAAATTTGGAATTTATCTAGCTTGATTAAAAAATATAAAAACAGTTGATACAAGTTTCAAACTTCTCAAATTTATCAAATTTTTACAATTTCTAGCTTGATAAAAAAATATAAAAACAGTTTAAAAAGTTTAAAACTTCTCAAATTCATCAAACACTGATTCTGCTTGACGTTTCTGTAAAAATCACGAAACACCCTATCCCTAAATTTCGAGTAAATCCAAGCGAAAGAGTTGTTTACATTTGTGAATATTTACATTTTCTGTCTTAATTGAAAAAAAAAATAAAAAATTAATTGCTACGGATTTGAAACTTCTCAAATTCACCAATAATAGATTCTGCTTGAAGTTTTTGCAAAAATCACGAAACATCCCATCCCTAAATTTCGAGTAAAGCCAAGCGAAAGAGTTGTTTACATTTGTGAATATTTACATTTTCTGTCATAATTGAAAAAAAATTAAAAAATCAATTGCTACGGATTTGAAACTTCTCAAATTAACCAATAATAGATTCTGCTTGATGTTTATACAAAAATCACGAAACACCCCATCCCTAAATTTCGAGTAAATCCCAGCGAAAGAGTCCTTTACATTTGTGAATATTTACATTTTCTGTCTTAATTGAAAAAAAAAATTAAAAAAACAATTGCTACAGATTTGAAACTTCTCAAATTCACCAATAATAGATTCTGCTTGATGTTTCTGCAAAAATCACGAAACACCCCGTCTCTAAATTTCGAGTAAATCCAAGCGAAAGCGTTATTTACATTTATAAATATTTACATTTTCTGTCTCAATTGAAAAAAAAATTAAAGAAACAATTGCTACAGATTTGAAACTTCTCGAATTTGCCAATAATAGTTTCTGCTTGATGTTTCTACAGAAATCATGAAACACCCCATCACTAAATTTTGAGTAAATCCAAGCGAATGAGTTATTTACATTTGTGAATATTTACATTTTCTGTCTTAATTAAAAAAAAAATTTAAAAAACAATTATTACAGATTTGAAACTTCTCAAATTCACCAATAATAGATTCTGCTTGATGTTTCTGCAGAAATCTCGATACACCCCATCTCAAGATTTTGAGTAAATCCTAAGCGAAGGAACAGTTAACATTTTTTTAATTTTTTTTTTTATATAAAAACACTAAAATAAGTTTTAAGTTTATCAAACCTTGATTCTGCTTGATGATTTCGAGTGTAGATTTATCCATCTAGCTTGTCTAGAAGTTTGAGTAATGATAATTAGTAATAAATTTAGCGTAAACGAAAAAATGTACGGGACGACTTAACGCGGCAAATTGATGTAATAATTTGTTTAAACTTGCAGACGATCACTCACGTCTGAAAAGGGCTTCAGTTTCAAAGTTAGAACCGTTTTGCAAATGGGCGCGATTTATAATTCGAAATTTCCGGTGATTTCGGGGGCGACGACGCACACGCTAATTGCACCAGGAAATGCAGATTGAAAGAACGTGAAATAACAGAAACGAAAAACCATGGTCGTTACACGAATTAATCGGTTCGCCCTTATTTTTCCTTGCTTCGCAGTAAACAGTTTCGGAATTGCGGATTTCCGGTCACGCCGCGATGCACTCTTGGCAGAATTTCTTTTCGCCAAATGCAATTTGCGTGTAAAGCAATAGTTTTGTTCCTATAAATCGCTACGTTTTAAATAAATCCAATTTGTATGTAAATATCGCGACGGGGACGACCTATTCACTCAGTTCATTGAGGCGGTTCGAGTTATAGAGCCCTCGAGCGGTCCTTATTAAATCACCAGACATAAAAGCGCCCTTTCCCATTCTTAACGCCATCCATCCAGACGCAGACAGACTCTCGGGATCATCCCATCGTCTTAATAATTAATTATCCAATTGTCTCGTTACAACAAAAGCTTGTACTTCAATTAGAGGAGAGGGAAAAAATCGGATTGATTCGTTTAACTGAAACAATTTGTCTTTACAATTATTCTTCCATCGAAGTTTTCGAAACTAAATTACCCCATCTGTTGTGCGATTATTTTTCATTCGTGGGGATTAGTGAGGTTTTTCGCTGTAACGGCAGAAACTATTTTAGTGGAAGGTATCGTATACAACCGTATGCACACGTCCGTAAATATTAGCATATCTTGCTTTCTTTCTTGGATTAGGTTGCGTTTAGCAGTTGAAAAATATGCAACCAAATATACATGTGGATAAATATTAATATCTCGATTTTTCTTACTTGCATTTATCATTTGAAAAATGTATTAATATCCAATAAATTTTTTTTGGGGGGGGTTGCCTCTAATTTATGTATTAATATCCCTATTTTTTTTTCTTGTATTTAGCACTTGAAAAAATAAATATTATTATCCCTATTATTCTTTCTTGCATTTAGCAGTTGAAAAATTTATTAATATCTCTATTTCTTTTTCTTGCATTTAGCACTTGAAAAATATATTATTTGAGAGTTAAACTCAACGCCTACTCAATATTACCAAGTATAAAACAAGACGACTCGTTAATTATTTATTTAAAAATTATCTTTTATAATATGTAGATGAATGGGGGGAGCGAGCGAAACAAAACAAAAAAAAAACAGCCGCCGCCCTCTTGATTGAAATGGAAAGTTTGGCTCATTTAAATATTTAATAATGTGTACTTGAAGTTCATTAAGGATTTGAAGGTTCTTTTGAGTGCCTCCGTCGTCGTAGCGAGAATAAAACCGTGAATGGATTTTAATATTTCAACCACAATTCAAACTTCGAGCTTGTCCTGGATTTGGAAACGACGAGTTAATGTTCTTTCGAGGGGAGCTCATTGTTTTCCATCGCTTGTTATAATGTCTAGAGTTTGGTGCATGCAAGTATTAGTCTTTTGGTCTTTTGACGATATTGAAAAATAAAAAGTTACGTCACGATTTTTGGACTGCAACATTTCAGTTCATGAATGCATGACGTGTTTTTTCTTTAAATTTCTACACAAATTGCGTGGTTTTGAAATCCATAATGAAAGCACTTTAATGCCATGCATTTTATTAAAAATTACTGATCCAAGATGTGTCATTCCTGCATTACTCAGCCCAAGCTGAGGATATTGTTGTATAATACAGACGGACAAATTCTCTTTTGCCAAGTCGACCGTTGTGAATATAGATTTTAACATTTTGCGGGATTACGGGGCGGTTTAGCCGCGATAAAAATGACGGGATTAGGGATGAAAGGGTTGGCCCCGATCCGATATAATGCGAAACGTTCCGTTCTCTCCAGCACGTATCGGTTTCCAATATTTCTCTCCCCTTGTTTTCTGTTATTATATCTCTCTTTCGCTGGATGTGGTTGTTTTTGCGCCATCTGGACTATCGGGTGGACCAGTTGCTGCCAAAATAGGCCGTATTTTGCACCGCGTGCCCAGAAATAATTTCCGCCCTTTCAGATAAATCGCGATTATTTCCCTGCACGTACACATATTTTATATTGTAAGTAAAAACTGTTTAAACCAAGTAAAATGGTTAACGCTAAAGCCAAAAATAATTGAAATTGAATATATTAATTACTCAATTATTTTTTTTTTCTTTGGTGGATTGATATTTTCGGAAGGAAATATCGAGAACGCGGTGCAACTATTTAACAAGTTTGAAGGGCGCACTTACCCTCGCAAACTTGTATTACAAGTTGTCTGCCAGCAAACTTTCCGTGCATTGTTTGGAAACAAATAAAACAACGGACGGAGTTTACTTTTCGTGGGATGGGCGTACGTACGCGTTCTTATCGTGCAAATAAGGGCCGATGATTAGAGGGCTACCACTTTCTACCTTACAAAAATGTAAGGGCTAATTCCGTTTAATAACCTGTAATATTCAAATTTGAGGGTTGAAATCAATGCTCCTACCTTACAAAAATGTAGTCAATACAAACTATAATATTAAAATTTGGGGGTTGAAACCCATGTTCTTACCAGAAATTAATTCAAAAAGAAAATAAAAATTAAGGGTTTAAAAAGCAATACCTTGCACAATATTAGCGATTTTTTTAAATTAAAAGTTGTCATAATAAAGTTATCCACTTTAAACTAACTTTTGTTTTAAATTAAAAGTTGTCATAATAAAGTTATCCACTTTAAACTAACTTTTTTTTTAATTCAAAATTGTTACAATATTGCCATCTATTTCATAAACTGCCGTTTGTTTTGAAATTAAAATTTCCGTTTATTTATTTATTTGTTTATTAACGGATAACTCCATTAACACTGAATTATCTATTATGAGCTCCCTTTTGTTGGTTTTTTTTTCTTCTAAATGTTCTCAAAAATCATTGTGGACTGCTTCCCGCCAAGTTAAACTCTTTGATCGGAAGATTGCGAACAGTACATCTACTTCTGTGTAGTTGGCGTGTAAAGAAACGGAGATGGAAAGAAAGTCGTAAAGAAGTGGGGTCGGATATAAATAAATAAAACTCGAAGTAAACCGAGATCAAATAAAGTAGCGAACAAATAGCGGAGCTAACAATGGCCGCGTCCGGAGAATTTTAATCCAATCAGTCCGGCGGCGGAGGCGGCGGCGGCCTCCCGGACCCGGACTCGCCCGGAACAATAACTATCCCCGAGTAATCGTTTCTGCCGCCTCCACGAGTAATTTAACAGCTGAAATTACGGCGCCGGGCGTTTCTAACAAGATATATAATATCGCATTACCATCGAGAAGTACTTTTTCTCGTCTTCGGGTCGAGTTTACCGAGTTCATCGATTAAAGAACGGAAAGGGGAATTTAATTCTAAAAATTAAGAATTAAGACTATTGACATGGTTTTATCGTAAATGTCCCATCCCTAAATTTTGAGATAATTTCATTTGAACAGAGAGTGAAATTGTGAAAAATTACAATAATTTCGACGACTTGAAAAAAATATAAAAACAACTGCCAGCGACTTGAAATTTCACAAATTTATTCAAAATTCATTAAGGATTGCGATTTTGTCAAAATTTATAAAAACACCGTCCCTAAATTTTGAGATAATTCTATTTGAACAGAGAGTGAAATTGTGAAAAATTACAATAATTTCGACGATTTGAAAAAATATAAAAACAACTGTCAGCGACTTGAAATTTCACAAATTTATACAAAATTCATTAATGATTACGATTTTGTCAAAATATGCAAACACCCCATCCCTAAATTTTGAGATAATTCCATTTGAACAAAGAGTGAAATTGTGAAAAATTACAATAATTTCGACGACTTGAAAAAAATATAAAAACAATTGCCAGCGACTTGAAATTTCACAAATTTATTCAAAATTCATTAAGGATTACGATTTTGTCAAAATCTGTAAATACCCCATCCCATAATTTTGAGAAAATTCCATTTGACAGAGAGTGAAATTGTGAAAAATTACAATAATTTCGACGACTTGAAAAAAATATAAAAACAACTGCCAGCGACTTGAAATTCCACAAATTGATTCAAAATTCATTTAAGATTACGATTCTGTTAAAATCTGTATATACCCATTCCTAAATTTCAAGATAATTCCATTTAAACAGAGAGTGAAATTGTGAAAAATTACAATAATTTCGACGATTTGAAAAAAATATAAAAACAACTGTCAGCGACTTGAAATTTCACAAATTTATTCAAAATGCATTAAGTATTATGATTCTGTCAAAATCTGTAAATACCCCATCCCTAAATTTTGAGATAATTCCATTTAAACAGAGAGTTAAATTGTGAAAAATTACAATAATTTCGACGACTTAAAAAAATATAAAAACAACTTCCAGCGACTTGAAATTCCACAAATTTATTCAAAATTCATTTACGATTGCGATTCTGTCAGAATCTATAAATACCCCATTCCTAAATTTTGAGATAATTCCATTTGAACAGGGAGTGAAACTGTGAAAAATTACAATAATTTCGACGACTTGAAAAAAATATAAAAACAACTGCCAGCGACTTGAAATTCCACAAATTTATTCAAAATTCATTAAGGATTACGATTTTGGCAAAATCTTTAAATGTTCCATCCCTAAATTTTGAGAAAATTCCATTTGAACAGAGAGTGAAATTGTGAAAAATTACAAAAAATTCGACGACTTGAAAAAAAATTAAAAACAATTGCCAGCGATTTGAAATTTCACAAATTTATTCAAAATTCATTAAGGATTACGATTTTGTTAAAATCTGTAAATACCCCATCCCTAAATTTTAAGAAAATTCCATTTGAACAGGGAGTGAAATAGTGAAAAATTACAATAATTTCGACGACTTGAAAAAAATATAAAAACAACTGCCAGCGACTTGAAATTTCACAAATTTATTCAAAATTTATTAAGGACTACGATTTTGTCAAAATCTGTAAATACGCCATCCGTAAATTTTGAGATAATTCCATTTGAACAGAGAGTGAAATTGTGAAAAATTACAATAATTTCGACGACTTGAAAAAAATATAAAAACAATTGCCAGCGACTTGAAATTTCACAAATTTATTCAAAATTCATTTACGATTGCGATTCTGTCAAAATTTGTAAATACGCCATCCCTAAATTTCGAGATAATTCCATTTGCACAAGGAGTGAAATTCTGAAAAATTACGATAAATTCGACGACTTGAAAAAAATATAAAAACAATTGCCAGCGAGCTGAAATTTCACAAGTTTATTCAAAATTCATTAAGGATTACGATTTTGTCAAAATCTGTAAATACTCCATCTCTAAATTTTAAGAAAATTCCATTTGAACAGGGAGTGAAATTGTGAAAAATTACAATAATTTCGCCGACTTGAAAAAAATATAAAAACAATTGCCAGCGAGCTGATATTTCACAAATTTATTCAAAATTCATTAAGGATTACGATTCTGTCAAAATGTGTAAATACCCTATCTCTAAATTTTGAGATAATTCCATTTGAACAAAGAGTGAAATTGTGAAAAATTACAATAATTTCGGCGATTTTAAAAAAATATAAAAACAATTGCCAGCGACTTTAAATTCCACAAATTTATTCAAAATTCATTTAAGATTACGTTTCTGTCAAAATCTGTAAATGCCCCATCCCTAAATTTGAAGATAATTCCATTTAAACAGAGAGTGAAACTGTGAAAAATTACAATAATTTCGATGACTTGAAAAAAAATATAAAAACAACTGCCAGCGACTTGAAATTCCACAAATTTATTCAAAATTCATTAGGGATTACGATTTTGTCAAAATCTGTAAATACCCCATCCCTAAATTTTGAAATAATTCTATTTGAACAAAGAGTGAAATTGTGAAAAATTACAATAATTTCGACGACTTAAAAAAAATATAAAAACAATTGCCAGCGACTTGAAATTTCACAAATTTATTCAAAATTAATTTAGGAGTACTATTTTGGCAAAATATATAAATACCCCATCCCTAAATTTCGAGATAATTCCGTTTGAACATAAAGAGAAATTGTGAAAAATTATATTTAAATTATTTTTATTATCCAAAAGTTAATCACTACTGTCTTCAAAAATTGAGGGGAGGGGGCTATTGAGGAACTTCGCAGCAGGGCGCCAACTACCCTAGGGCCGGCCCTGGAGTTTTCACTTAAAAATCTTTCAATTACCAGTTTTTGACTTTCAGATTCTTTTTTATATGATTTGAAATTGATTGAAATTTTGAATTTGAAGAAAAATCACGTAAGCATACTGTCCTGTATTTCAACGTGTAAAAAATGAGTACAAAAAAAATAGGGTTAGAAAAATCACGTAAACAATACTTTCCCCTATTTCGACGTGTAAAAAGTGGGAAAAAAATTTAAAACGAAAAGTAAGGTTTCAGATTGAATTTAACGAAGCATTAAAAGGTGCGGCGGCGGTGGAGAAATTCCGGAAATCTGTATAAACCCTCTGTCTGTCTGTAATCGCGAAATCGTTGGGGGGTGGAGGTGCAGGAGCGCAGATTTTATTAAAAGGCATTTCTCAATATGTCGACGGCGCAGGGGGGCCAAACCGGGACCGTTCCGGGGGATGAAGGTGGTTGATGTATGGCCTCGTGCGACCCGCATAGCGATGCTTCACCTGCATCCCCAAGGAGCACTGAATACCTAACGTCCAACCCTTCTCTTCATAATAACACGTACGGTTCCATTATAATTACACGGAATGCAGTTTTGGTGGTCGTTTCATTTAAATTATTTATTTATATTATTATTATATTACTATCCTCAAATAATGATAATAATAATCATAATGGTTCTTTATTTTGTAACCAGATATTTACAAACAGTGTAAAAAAAAATTGTGCTTTTCTCTTACAAATTTTTGATAGACTTTAAGTTTACAGATTCTTGAATAGCTTCAAATAGTTTCTATAATGAAAACAGTTAAGGGACTTAGGGAAATTGACGAAATTAATTATTTGTAAGCTTTTCAGGTCATTGTGTGCGAGTTTAAATTTTAACATTGATTGTACAATATACTATAGAAATACACGTGATTTTATGATTATGAGTCACATTGATACCTTCCACCATAGAAAGGATTTAAATTTAAAATTTCATGTTATTTTTTTTACTGTTGGCCTCAACTATTTGATATTCACCATTTAATTATATATAGAACTTGACATTAAAATAAATAGTAGTCCGAAGAAGATTTATGTAGTACGATGGTGTTTTAAAGAAACTGTTTGCGGTCGTGTCTTGGCATAGCTGTGAGCTGTAAGCGGATTTATGTAAATGGGGAGAACGGACAAATTGGCGATAGATTCCGTCCCCTTTCGATTTAGAATTCCGCATAGTAAGACCAGCGGACTATCTCGACCGCGATACATCAACCCAAGAACTTGTAAATTGCGGAAAAAGGAAAACACCGCCCAGTTTTTGGTGTTTGCAGTGCCGGAGCTCTCGCCCGCATTCCCAAAATGAAATATGATTGCGGAACGCGAAGGGCTACACCTAAATATTTTATAACGTCCTCTTTTTGCACTAAAAAGAAACGCAGAAAACTTTATAGCCTATTATTTATTTAATTTATTTAAATGGAATATTTGATATATTGTATCAAGATACAGTTTAATCTATGGATTGAATTTTTATAAAGAATTAAGATTTCGAAAAAAACTAATGCAGTACTTCCCGACCCGGTATGTAATATACTATTACAAGAAAGTGCTACTTGTAACACTCTATCGTAAATAATCAATACACCATCAAGTCGTCGAAAATAACACAATGACCTTTAAGGACCTTACAACAGATATTTCTGTTAAAAAAAGTTACGACCACATCGCCTCAAAGGACGGATATTTCCGTTAAAAAAATGTTTTCAAAAATCCCCCGGGAAGAGAAAATACAAATACACCACATTGTAAGTATCGCAAATTAAAAATGATTGATGTATTTTTCGGGGGGGGCAGGATGGTTGAGTAATGCACCCCCTCCCTCCAATCCATTATTGACCTAACCTAATTGCTTACATGTGTTTGTTCCGACGATTAACAAATGAGCGCAGCTGCTCGGGGGAAATTAAATTTTCACAAATAGAATTGATGAGCGTAACGTGTCGGCCGAATGCAGTGTTTACCCTGCGGACCGGAGCCAGGCCACTCCGGCAGGAATCTGATTCATCAAACGCGGGATCCGGACACTAATTATGTTGTATCCGGTTTTCAAATTAAAGTACGTGATACCGGCGTTAATCACCATCGGTCATATTTAAAGCCTCTAATTACCAAAACTTGCGTCGATAATCACTCACCATTGAAGAATACATATTGCAAAAGAAGTTATAGTAGTAATTGTTAGGGATGGGCAAAACTGCTACTTTTGAATCACGTTGCTACTTTCTAATATCAGTGATTTTAAACTGTGACTATGAAAAAATATAAAAAACGCAGCAAAAATTCCATAAAAAATCATCCTCAATGTCTGAAGTATCGCTTATTCAAAATCAATTAGGTTTTTGTAAATTCAACAATTTTCAACAGAGATATGGATTTTTGAAAATTTTCGTTTTAAATTTTTGAACACTTTAACAAAAACATCGCAGAAAAAAATATAAAAAAAGGAGGAAAAATTCCATCAAAAATCATCCTCAACGGCCGAAGTATCGCTTATTCAAAATCTATTTGGTTTTTGTAAATTCAACAATTTTCAATAGAGATATGGAATTTTGAAAATTTTTGTTTTAATTTTTTGAGCACCCGAACAAAAACATCTCAGAAAAAAATATAAAAAACGCAGAAAAAATTCCATCAAAAATCATACTCAATGGCCGAAGTATCGATTATTCAAAATCTATTTGGTTTTTGTAAATTTAAAAATTTTCTATAAAGATATGTATTTTTGAAAAAAAACATTTAATTTTTTGAACAAAAACATCGCAGAAAAAAAAATGAAAAACGCAGGAAAAATTCCATCAAAACTCATCCTCAATGGCCGAAGTATCGCTTATTCAAAATCAATTTGGTTTTTGTAAATTCCACAATTTTCAATAGAGATATGGATTTTAGAAAATTTTCTTTTAAATTTTTTGAGCACCTGAACAAAAACATCGCGAAAAAAAAATGAAAAACGCAGGAAAAATTCCATCAAAACTCATCCTCAATGGCCGAAGTATCGCTTATTCAAAATTAATTTTATTTTTGTAAATTCGACAATTTTCAATAGAGATATGGAATTTTGAAAATTTTTGTTTTAATTTTTTGAGCACCTGAACAAAAATATCGCGAAAAAAAATATAAAACATGCAGGAAAAATTCCAATAAAAATCATCCTCAATAGCCGAAGTATCGCTTATTCAAAATCAATTTGGTTTTTGTAAATTCAACCATTTTCAATAGAGATATGGATTTTTTTAAATTTTCGTTTTAACTTTCTGAGCACTTGAACAAAAACATCGCAAAAAAAAATATAAAAAACGCAATAAAAATTCCATAAAGAATCATACTCAATGGCAGAAGTATTGCTTATTCAAAATCAATTTGGTTTTTGTAAATTCAACTATTTTCAATAAAGATGTGGATTTTTGAAAAATTTTGTTTTAATTTTTTGAGCACCTGAAAAAAAAATCACAGAAAAAAATATAAAACATGCAGGAAAAATTCCATTAAAAATCATCCACAATGGTCGAAGTATCATTTATTCAAAATTAATTTGGTTTTTAAATTCAACCATTTTCAATAGAGATATGGATTTTTGAAAAATTTTGTTTTAAATTTTTGAGCACCTGAACAAAAACATCGCAGAAAAAAATATAAAACATGCAGGAAAATTCCACTAAAAATCATCCTCAATGGCCAAAGTATCGCTTATTCAAAATCAATTTGGTTTTTGTAAATTCAACAATTTTCAATAAAGATATGGATTTTTGAAAATGTTTGTTTTAATTTTCTGAGCACATGAACAAAAACATCGCAGAAAAAAATATAAAAAACGCAGGAATAATTTCATCAAAAATTATACTCAATGGCCGAAGTATTGCTTATTCAAAATAAATTTGGTTTTTGTAAATTCAACCATTTTCAATAAAAATATGGAATTTTGAAAAATTTTGTTTTATTTTTTTGGAATTTTGTTCATGACTATATCCTTTAATTTCTCTATGTGTGTGTTGCTGAACTTGTAATTTAAGAAAATTGTACACAAGTTAAAATTTCATTGGATAAATTATATTTTTCACATCGACACAAATTTCGCGAATGAATTCATTCGAAAAATTTGAGCGCTTAAAATAAAATGTATTTTGCCGTAATTATAATCGCGAGTGGCATCTCTTTAGATAATTTAGCGAATAAAGCAAAACATTATATAATTTCAAATCGTTATCATAACTTCTATCTATCTTTTTATCCGCTTGTCATAGTGGAGGTGTAGAAAATTTATCCACTTGCAAACTTGTTATCCGTTTGCAAACTTTTTTATCCACTTGAAAATTTTATTCACCAATTACAATACCTTATAAATAAGCAATTATCGGTAATAATTTTTTTCAATTCAATTCAAAATGCACGTACACTTAGAACGGCAATACTTCCGAGGTTGGATCTTGATGACCCCCGCGATATTAAAATATACATCTGTCGGCGGAAGTGGCGGAGTGTGCAATAACACACTCGAACCGTTTCGAGTTTCCCTCGGTAACACTTTTCTGATGGCATTTTCCTGCGATTTGCCGCGCTTCCGGTTTCAATAAGTCTATCCCGTAGCAGCCTCGCCCCGAGGTTAACTGCTCTCCGTGTTGTTGCCCCCTTTATTACCATAAAATGGACCGAGGGGGCAGACGTTGTTTACACGAGCGTACTCTTCCCCATGATATTGCAACAACCGTTATTGTTATTAAGGTGTGCTTACGGCGGATGTAAATGTTAAATTTATAAATAATAATCATAAATAAAGGTGTGAATAAATGAAGGTCGAACAACTTGTGAATATATTTAATATTTAATATACATGTAACAACTACAATATTTTTATTTTTAATGTTGAAAAAAAATTGATAAAAGCTGTAAAATAATTGTTAGTCTAATTTGAAAAAACAACTACAGTTGACTTTGAATAGAATTTAAGATTTCATCAACATAAGGATTTTCACCCAAACCCTTCATTTCCTTTCTAATTTCACTCGCAAGTTCCGCCATTTTCTTCCGGGTGTACTCGGAGCTGCCGTATTCCTCTAGCAAAGAAATGCAATATTTTTTCACTTCATAGTCGGTCGTCTTCTTTTTAAGGATTTCTGCGATAATATTAAGAAAAAAATACGAAAATAATTAGCTTACATTTAATTTTCTTTACTATCCAAAATGAGTAAAATAGATTCTCGATTTAATTTTCTACAAAATGATATTCCTTTTATGTTTCTCTTGCGATCAGAAATCATTCTCGAAATTTGAATCGATTCAATGATTCGTGCAAAATTAAATTTATCCGGATAAATTATAACCTCTTATGGTATTACCAGCGATGAACGTACATCATAAGTTTTTCAATACTCAACATGTAAATCTACAAAATTAATTAGATTTTGTTGGTTGGAATTATACAGGCACGCCTAGGCATTGGATTTTCATCCATTGTAATCATTACATTCTAGTATTACGGATATTGAAAAAGGATACCGATCACTCTCTTATCATCCGGATATTTATTTATAGCATGCACCAGCGGAAAACTAAATTTTCCTTCCGTTAAATCCTCGCCGTAGCCCTTTATATCCATGTACTGGAAATTAATTTATTCAGTCTTATTTTACCATTGAATAAACCAAATCACTTACCTCTTTCGAAAATAAACTTTTGTAATCGTCATGGATTTGCATATACGTTCCCAACATCGCCGACAGTTTGGTGTGATCTTTCTTGCTTTCACTGAACAGCTGCAGCAGTTTCATGATTTTTGTAAAGAAAGTAGTTTCTAAAGAAAAACAGTAACGTACAACTTTAAATTAAACCAACTCACAATCAGATAATAATTATTGAAATCAAAAACTCAAGTCGCATCCACAGTAACATGTATATTTAAATGTGGCTAAAGTGCAATAAATTGATTTGATTTGATTTCATTTGCTTTTATTTGAAGTCAATCATGTTACTTCAGTTCGACCAGATTTAAATAATAATTATTGAACTCAAAAACTCATGTCGGTGATTTGACATGATTTTTTTAAATTTAACAAACACGCGAACGTAATAACTGTCTCAATATTTAATAAATACTTTGCTCGGCCATCTTCATGTACTCTTCCTCCGTGGGACAAATGTGGTTCTCCCGCCAGTAAATTTCAGTTCCTTGGCCGATTTCGGTGGTGATAAGAGCTTCCACAATCACTCGCGGTGCCTGAAAGTAAAGAGAATTTACTTGAAATTCCTCTCATTTAATCGCAACCAAACACACCATAAGGGTTGTTATTTTAACCATTAGTTTATAATAGTCGCAAACATAATTTTACAGGAAAATAAAATGAATTAAATTTATGGTGAATGCGCCGGGTGGTAAAATTTATATAATGCGCTCGCTCTTATGAACCGATGTTTTTAAATTTTTAATTAAACTTTAGCGCGGTGGGTTAGCTATACTCTCCAACCAATTAAAACGACAGCAAAAGCGGAAATCAAAGAAATAATGAGGAAAACGCTATTCTATGGAAGAATATTTCAGTCGAAACAGTAACATGTAAGATTGAATTTTTGGTGTATTTTGCTCATTATCTCATTATTTTTTGACGTATTCTAGTACCGGCTGGACATAATATTGTAACCGTGTTTCTTGTATATATTATGTACTGTTCCTAACGTGAATAAATTATTTATTATTATTATTTAAAAAAAAATGTTGATTTTGCTGCTTTTGAAAATTGAACAATTTGTAAAACTCTGTTTGGGGAAAGAGTACCCATCACCCTTCAATAAAACAAAAAAAATACTCACGTCGGGATGTCCCAGTTGGAAAGATTTCTCCAAGCCTACAAACGTAGCATACAAACAAGAATTGAGCGCGCTGCCGATACCATAGATCAAGTGTGCCGCGGGTATGCCCTTTCTTTTGGTGGAATAGTCCTGAATATCGTCTTGTCTTTAAGAAAATGCACGATGTTAATATACATAACTTTTTAATTTTCGAAAATATTTAAAGAAATTCTGAAAAAATTCATAGCGATTTTTAATTATCGGAAAAAGCATGTGGAGTAATTATTTTCCCGAAAAAAAATTATTTATACCATTTTTCACCAACCCAAAATTAACATGGGGGCTTACGGGAAGCGAATACCGAGACGCTGCAGATTGACGGTGACGGACGGTGGCTTATTCGAACGAATAAATCTCGGTTCGTTGATATAGTAAATGATTGGGAATAGAAGTAATGGATTCTAGAATAATGCAGCTACAAAGTGTAGTAATATCATCCATACTTGTCACGTGAGACCACGCCAAAAAATTCCCAAAACTGACCAAAATTTCTGGCCAACTTTCGAGTGCCCATTTTGAGAGCGGGCAGTAAGAAAACTACAAGTACGATTGGGCTAAAAATTTAACGACGTATTCCCCGTTATATTGTGAATATTTCGTGTATATTTCAAGTAATTTGGGAATTCCATGTTTTTCGGCCATTTTTCCATACCATTAGTCAGGAAAAATTGAGGAAAAATTTTGGGTCTCATAAAATTCTGAAAAAATTCATAGCGATTTTTAATTATCGGAAAAAGCATGTGGACCAATTATTTTCCCGAAAAAAAATTATTTATACCATTTTTCACCAACCGAAAATTAACATGGAGGCTTACGGGAAGCGAATACCGAGACGCTGCAGATTGACGGTGACGGACATCTACTTGTTCAAATGAACAAATCTCGGTTCGTTGATATAGTAAATGATTGGGAATAGAAGTAATGGATTCTAGAATAATGCAGCTACAAAGTGTAGTAATATCATCTATACTTGTCACGTGAGACCGCGCCAAAAAATTCCCAAAACTGACCAAAATTTCTGGCCAACTTTCGAGTGCCCATTTTGAGAGCGGGCAGTAAAAAAACTACAAGTACGATTGGGCTGAAAATTTAACGACGTATTCTCTACTATATTGTGAACATTTCGTGTATATTTCAAGTAATTTGGGAATTTCATGTTTTTCGGCCATTTTTCCAGAAAAATGATGAAAAATTTTGGGTCCCAGAAAAATCTGAAAAAATTCATAGCGGCTTTTAATGATGTGAAAATGAGTTTAGAGTAATTATTTTCCTGAAAAAAAAAAAATTTTTATATCATTTTTCACCAACCGAAAATTAACATGGAGGCTTACGGGAAGCGAATACCGAGACGCTGCAGATTGACGGTGACGGACGGTGGCTTATTCGAACGAATAAATCTCGGTTCATTGATATAGTAAATGATTGGGAATAGAAGTAATGGATTCTAGAATAATGCAGCTACAAAGTGTAGTAATATCATCCATACTTGTCACGTGAGACGGCGCCAAAAAATTCCCAAAATTGACCGAAAATTCTGGCCAACTTTCGAGAGCCCACTTTGAGAGCGGGCAGTAAGAAAACTACAAGTACGATTGAGCTGAAAATATAATGATGTATTCCCCGTTATATTGTGAACATTTGGTGTATATTTCAAGTCATTTGGACATTTCATGTTTTTCGTCCATTTTTCCATACAATTAGTCAGGAAAAATGAAGAAAAATTTTGGGTCCCAGAAAAATCTGAAAAAATTCATAGCGGTTTTTAATGATGTGAAAATGAGTGTAGAGTAATTATTTTCCTGAAAAAAAAAATTTTTATATCATTTTTCACCAACCGAAAATTAACATGAGGCCTTACGGGAAGCGAATACCGAGACGCTGCAGATTGACAGTGACGGACACCGACTAATTCGAACAAACAAATCTCGTTTTTTTTAAATCGCAGTTAGTTCTAAATTGAAATAGTAGATTCTAGAAGAATGTAGCTATAAACTCATATAATATCATCCATATCTGTTTTGTGGGACCACGCCAAAAAAATTCCAGAAATTGATCAAAATTTCAGGCCAACTTTCGAATTCACGTTTTGAGAGCGTGAAACGAGAAAACTGCAGGTACGATTTAGCTGAAAATTTAATCACAAACTCCCCGGTCTTTTGTGAACGTCTTGATGTATATTTCAAGTCATTTGGCCATTTCATGATTTTCGCCCATTTTTCCATAATCAGGAAAAAATGTGAACAAATTTTGGATCTCAGAAAAATCTGAAAAAATTCATGATGATTCTTAATGACGGTAAAAGCCGCGTGGAGTAATTATTTTCCCGAAAAAAATAATTTTACTACAATTTTACACCAACCGAAAATTAACATTAACCCTTACGGTAAACGAATGCCGAGACCCTGCAGATTGAAGCTAGCGAACACCGCATCATTGAATTGAATAAATCTCGGTTTCTAAATATGGCAGATGGTTACGAATAAAAATAATAGATTCCAGAAGAATGTAGCTACAAACTCATGTCATATCATCTATATCTGTTTTGTGAGACCGCGCCAAAAAATTCCCAAAATCGACCAAAATTTCTGGCCAACTTTCGAGTGCCTATTTTGAGAGCGGGCAGTAATAAAACTACAAGTACGATTGGGCTGAAAATTTAACGACGTATTCCCCGTTATATTGTGAACATTTTGTGTATAATTCAAGTCATTTGGACATTTCATGTTTTTCGCCCATTTTTTCATACAATTAGTCAGGAAAAATGATGAAAAATTGTTGTTCGTGCTTTTCGGGCGATGAAGGACTGCACGGACCAGGATAATTAATTTAGAAAAAAATATTGGAAATAAAAATATTGATTTTTCAATCTCCTGTTTAATTCGTTTAACAATCCTTCTCCTAAAAATGAAATTAATATAATTTATTCTAAAATTAACATTTTTAAATACTCATGGATTTATAAAAACTGTAGAAAAAGAGAATTATTATTAAAGACTTTAATCAAAGGACTCGATCCATCGACCTTGCGATTGCGAACCGGATTTCTTACCAATATGCCACGGGATTGGTATTGTTTTACGAACGTAAATGATACGTAAACACACTACAAATTAAAAAAAACCCTTAATTTATTCTAAAATTAACATTTTTAAATACTCATGGATTTCTAAAAACTATAGAAAAAGAGAATTATTATTAAAGACTTTAACCAAAGGACTCGATGATCCATCGACCTTGCGATTGCGAACCGGAGATCTTGCCAATACGCCACGGGATTGGTATTGTTTTGTGAACGTAAATGGTACATAAACACACTACAAATAAAAAAAACCTTTTTCCTCGAAAACGGCTGAATAGTGCGCCCTATTACTTGCAGTGCACCAAAGATGGATCAAATCGGTGAGAAATCAGATTAGTAAAACCTTGCGAGAATTAAATCGTCCGTGCAAATATCAAAAAATAAAAAATAAATCATGTCTTACAATAATTATTTATATTAAACTATTTCAGCTGACCTATTGATCTTTATAAAATTTTGAAAATTTAATTTGATTTTTACATTGTAATTCTAAACATATTGTTGCCGGAAACGAAACGAAAAGTGTGGACGAAATAGAAGAAATTTTGAAAATTTAATTTGATTTTTACGTTGTAATTCTAAAAATATTGTTGCCGGAAACGAAACGAAATATGTGGACGAAATAGAAGAAATTTTGAAAATTTAATTTGATTTTTACGTTGTAATTCTAAAAATATTATTGCCGGAAACGAAATGAAAAGTATGGATGAAAAAGAACGTTGAAGAAATTTTGAAAATTTTCTCACCATTTCATTCTACTCTTTGCGCTTCTTTGATTACATTAGTTGCATTTTTATTTATTTTTTTTTTTTTACTGTTATACAACTGACAAAAATCTATATCTAAGAATGTAAGAAATTACACCTTTACTTACACCAAAGAGGCGCTGATTAATGTGAACGCTACATGTTCTATTTCCATCATTTTTTTCTCTGGAATATTCAGCCAGTGATTGAAAGCTTTGCAAAGCCTCGATGCGATGTCCACGCCCCCAGGCACCTTCGTCATGTAATTATAGGGCTGCAGGAGTATCTGAAAAATTTTAATTATTGTTATTTGTTTTGCCTAAATTATTTGTTTAACATTTAACGCAACAAAAGATTACATTTTGGAACATTATTTTTGATTTTGTCTTTTTTGCGATATAAATGTTTATATCGCCTAAAACATTTTACGCTACAAAAGATTCACCCTTGACGAATGAATTCTGCCATATTCTCGACATTGTAAATTAAGTTACCGGCGCATCCACTAAAAGATCAATTCAGAAATGAGCTCATTATAGTTGTTTGTAAAGCTATTATAAACTAGCTCGTAATTAGAAGAAAATGATTTGTTAAAATTCCGTCGATCTATTAGTTATTGTCCTACAAAAATTCGCTCGTTCGTTAACAGTTAAATTACGAAACATGCATTTTCTGCCATATTCTCGACATTGTAAATTAAGTTACCGGCGCATCCACCAAAAGATCAATTCACAAATGAGCTCATTATAAATGTTTGTAAAGCTATTATAAACTAGCTCGTAATTAGAAGAAAATAATTTGTTAAAACTCCGTCGATTTATTAGTTATTGTTCTACAAAAATTCCCTCGTTCGTTAACAGTTAAATTACGAAACATGCATTTACCTCATCGCGTCCTTTGTCCCCGTTCAGGCTGTACAAGAGCGAGCAGGATTTGTTCGTATTCATATCTGAGTCACGTAAATACTTCACGACGATTTGAATACAAGTGAAGTTTCGCAATTAACTCTCCTTTTATAAATACCTACGCCGTTGAAAACAATTATTAATCAACATTATTTATCAAAATATATATTCCTATATTGCAAACATTTTCCCTAGAATTATATATTCATAATTTCAAAAACAGCTCTAGACATTTTTATCTATGCTAAAACTTCTTTGTTTGCGTTTATTTATAATTTGTTTGTATACAAAACATCCTCCAAACAAAATTTAACATTTGCGTAATTTTTATTGCTCGCATTAATTTCGGATCAAAGCCGATAAATATGCATACAGCGCGCGTGTTTGCGTCCTTTCGGCTGTGACAGCTAATTCCGTGATCCGTGTTTGCATTACCGCGGATCTGTTGTTTTAAAATGTAATGCCGAACCCCGGGGATTATCCTTATACGCGGTCCACAATTTACTACAGCCCCCCCTATAAACAAACACGCAAATTTATAAACAGAAAACGACAAAATGTAATTCAAACGATGACGGATTCTGTAGTTTAAGGAAGAAATGTCTGATATATATCAACGTCACGCAAAAGAAATAAAAAAAAATGGTGATGTGGTCATCATGTTACTTTCTCCGACTTCATAGTATCATTTATATTTACGTTTTCATGGTTTATTTTGAATTGAGATCATATTTTAAATGTACATCGAGCGGATGAAACTGACGTTTAAAACGTCAAAATTATGAAAGATGGAAAAATTATAGTTCGAATTCAAAAACTCAGTTTACTCAAAAACTAAAGGGATTTCAAAAAAAACTTATTCTTTAGAAGTTGTTCATTTTAGCATTCTGTACAATTATTATAAACATAAATTTGCTGTAACTATTATTGTTTTATAATTATAAACCAAAAATTTAAAAAAAAATTATAAATTTTTTCTCGAATAAAAATGATTTTATGAAAAACGTTTTCATTTCTCTGTTGTCTTCAAAGTTTGTTCAAATGTTTTTGTGATATTTTTTATATTTAAGAATATATTGGCAAAAAACCAAAAACAGTGAAAAAATTGCATTCGTTGATTTGAAAAATTGTAAAAAAATCATTTTCGCCGGAATTAGCTTCAAAATTCCAAAATCCATCCAGAATAAACCTATTTTTAACATCCCCTTAAAACAATTAAGAAATCGCAGCTGAGAATAAAATGGCAACGCTGAAAACTTGAAATTGAAGTGAAAAAATTGCATTAATCGATTTGAAAAAATGTAAAAAAATCATTTTCGCAGGAATCAGCTTCAAAATTTCAAAATACATCCAGAACAAACCTGTTTATAACATCCCCTTAAAACAGTTAACATACCGCCCCTGAGAACAAAATGGCAACACTGAAAACTTGAAATTGGAGTGAAAAAATTGCAATAATCGATTTGAAAAATTGTAAAAAAATCATTTTTGCAGGAATTAGCTTCAAAATTTCAAAATCCATCCAGAACGAACCCATTTTTAACATCCTCTTAAAAAAATTAACATATCGCCGCTGAGAACAAAATGGCAACACTGAAAACTTGAAATTGGAGTGAAAAAATTGCATTAATCGTTTTGAAAAATTGTAAAAAAATCATTTACGCAGGAATTAGCTTCAAAATTTCAAAATCCATCCAGAACAAACCCATTTTGAACATCCCTTTAAAACAATTAACATATCGCAGCTGAGAATAAAATAGCAACGCTGAAAACTTGAAATTGGAGTGAAAAAATTGCAATAATCGATTTGAAAAATTGTAAAAAAATCATTTTTGCAGGAATTAGCTTCAAAATTTCAAAATCCATCCAGAACAAACCTGTTTATAACATCCCCTTAAAACAATTAACATATCGCAGCTGAGAATAAAATGGCAACGCTGAAAACTTGAAATTGAAGTGAAAAAATTGCATTAATCGATTTGAAAAATTGTAAAAAAATCATTTTTGCAGGAATCAGCTTTAAAATTTCAAAATACATCCAGAACAAACCTGTTTTTAACATCCCCTTAAAATAATTAACATATCGCCGCTGAGAAAAAAATGGCAACACTGAAAACTTGAAATTGAAGTGACAAAATTGCATTAATCGATTTAAAAAAATGTAAAAAAATCATTTTCGCAGGAATCAGCTTCAAAATTTCAAAATACATCCAGAACAAACCTGTTTATAACATCCCCTTAAAACAATTAACATATCACCCCTGAGAACAAAATGGCAACACTGAAAACTTGAAATTGGAGTGAAAAAATTGCTTTAATCGGTTTGAAAAATTGTAAAAAAATCATTTTAGCAGGAATTAGCTTCAAAAATTCACTGCGGCGAAAACTTATCATTCATAAATTTCTTTGCATTAAACTTTGTTAATTCATAACATTCTTTACATCGAAACATCGCCAATTATAAAATTAACTGTTGCGAAAACTCATCATTCATAAATTTCTGTACACCAAACTTTGTTCATTTATAACATTCTTTGCATCGAAACATCGCCAATTATAAACTTCCTTGCATCAAAGATATTATTTTCAAGTTACAATAGTAGAATGGCAACGCGTAAATTTATCATGTTTTTGTATCTGACATCGTTTAAATATGTTGATTTATATTATTCTCTTATTTATAAAAAGAAAGTTAAAGTAATAAATCGTGTGTATGTCGCAAATTAAAAATTTACCAAAAGCTTTTCAGTTCTTCAGATTATCAAATAAGACGTATGTTCAAAGTTTCATATCAATTGCTTTATTAGTTTTTGAGATACAGCGCATACAGACAGACACACACACACACACGACACACACACACACACAGACACATTTTTTTTCCAGAAATTGTTGAAATGATATTTAGGGACTCCAAAACGGATATTTCCGTAAAAAAAATTGAAAAAAAAATCGTACTTCGTAGGAGAAAGTAAAAAAACGTATGAAAATGGAGTAAAAATTAACTTGAGATAATCTCACTTATTGCAGATTTATTGTATAAATATTCATTGTAAAATATAGTGCACAGAAAATTATTAAAATCAACGTCACTGAAACATAAAACGTTAATTGTAAAATACGGAGTAAAGAAAATTAATAATGAAAACATCAATAAAACATAAATTGTATATTCTGTAACAAGCTTAGAATGAAAAAAAAACGATGCGCGAGGAACCACGAGCATCAAAATTTCCATTCTTACCGTGTAGCAGACTATACTTTCCCCACGACCAAACAAAATAAACAAATAAATAGTAAACGCAAAGAACTTACGTTTTATTATTACATGTTTGTGGTTATGTTTATAGTATTTTGACAATTGTGATATCCAAGGCTAATGTTTTTATTCGGAACGTTGTGACAATATTAATTTCATGGCTTGCTATGATATGAAACACGCAAAACGCATAATCGCGCAGTGTTTTGTGAGAATGTGCGCGTTCTATGATCAAAATTAATTTCAGAATACTTAAGAAACATCGTTACAACACCGAACGAAACAAAACTTCCCTCGTAGACTATTGACGATGAGCAAAGCAAAAGATTCGGCGAAGACAAACACCGCAATGGAATATTCATAGGGGCAGTCTATCGGTGGGTCGTAAAGCGTACAACTCCATCCGAGTTTTACGGCCCATAAATAAGTTAATGGGGCCACATTTTGAATAGTTAAATATGTAACTTCGAACAACATCACCGGAACGGACGTAATGGCCCGAAATTTCGTCGCCTGCAACACTCCTTCCCCTAAACAAAAATCCATCCGCGCCGACGAGAGTAGCGGAAGGGGCGCGCGGAGGTAAAATTTTACGGTTATTACTTGAAAAACAAAGGGGCGAAGAAGGGACTCGAAAGAGAAACGCACAAAGAGGGATAATTGCGTAATGATTGGGAGATTCGGGTCGTGCGGCATGATGATGATGATGGTGTGCAGAGGTGGAACATAAAAGTTTCAATTCGTCATGAAAATGACTGAGCGAATAGTCGTAAAGGGCTAGGGATTGTCATAAAACGATGAAAAGGTGGAAATGTTGACTGTACTAAATGGAATGCATGTCTTTTTTTTATGTTGAGAACGACAAGTATATTGTTGAAACTACAGACACACAGACACAGACGCACAGACACACAGACACACAAACTCACAGACTCACAGACACACAGACACACAGTAATTGCCGCAACCATCCTCTAATTAGTATTCTTTGCTATACCAAGCTTACATTTCTTTTAAAAAATAGTACACTTAAACACGCTGAAGGAATCTGCAATAGCTATTTGTGTATTAAGTGCGCAAAGTACGTGTTTGTCGATTGAGATAGACAGTTGCGATTTATCAGGCTTTGCGCTCAAAATTACACACAATATTTTTTCCACGTCCGTTATGCAGAAAAGTCCGAACACAATTTATAAATATGTATAACCAATCACGTTCCCACAACACCTACATTCTAGTAAAGCGTGCGGGAAAGTACTTTCCCGTACGTTACCTATAGCAACGTGCGGGAAAGTAGAGCTATTTGGAAAACGCCTACTATGCGTTGTCAAATGAATACGCAAAAGCCTACTTTATTTATCGTTTGTAGAAAAAAATAATTTGTACGATGAAATCGTGCAGAGAAATTCCCGTGTTATTACGTTTTAATGAAAAACGAAACAAAAAAAAATGTGCAAGTCAGGTGTGTTTTCAATTTCACCCTCGCCCGGTATTAGGAAATGGAAATACATTCCACATTCGAAATCAATCCGGTTTTTTTTTCACTTTTTTAATAAATCGTCCCGGAAAATTCATTACGATTTTTCGGGCGACTTAGCATTTTACCCGATGGCGCGCGCTCCGGTCCCATCTATCAAAATAAATCACAAACTCAATTTGGAAGAGCTTAGAGAGGGCCCCGCATTAATCTCCGACCTTTTAATATAAAAGAGCAAATAGATCCAAATTAACCTTAGATTTAATTCACGCCGTCCTTTTCGTTGGAATAATTTTTTTTTCGCCCTTATTTCACACACACAAACATAGAGGGAGAGAGTTTGGATATGGCAAAATGTTTGCATTCACTCGAACGTGGATTTGGCGGTCTCGTTCCGCTAATGGAATCCCCCCCCCATTCACCCCTATCCAGCAACCTGAAGTGTGTAATCAACTGGACAAAATGTGAATTTGAATAGAAAAACGAAAAAAAATGTGGCCATCATGTTACTTTCTCCGACTTGATGGTATCAGCCATTTATATTTACGTTTTTATGGTTTATTTTCAGTTGAAATCATATTTTAAATGAACATCGAGCGTTGTGTAAACTCGGATGAAACTGACGTTTAAAACGTCAAAATTGTGAAAGATGGAAAAATTATACTTCAAATTCAAAAACTCAGTTTACTCAAAAACTAAAGGGATTTCGAAAAAAACTTTTTCTTTATAAGTTGTTCATTTTAGCATTCTCTACAATTATTAATAACATAAATTTACTGTAACTATTATCGTTTTATAATTATAAACCAAAAATTAAAAAAATTATAATAATTTTTTTTCTCGAACAATAATGATTTTATGAAAAATATTTTCAAGCAAAAGATGTTTATTTCTTTGTTGTCTTCAAAGTTTGTTTAAATATTTTTGTGATAATTTTCATATTTAAGAAAATATTGGCAAAAAACAAAAAACAGTTAAGGTAAACGCTCACTTCCGGTGTACGAAATTTTACCAAAAGCTTTTCAGTTCTTCAGATTATCAAATAAGACGGATGTTCAAAGTTTCATATTAATTGCTTTATTAGTTTTTGAGATACAGCGCGCACAGACAAGATTATAATTTATAATGTAAATAATATTAAAAATATAATTCATTTTTGTATATATATATATATAAAAATACTATAAATATTCTGTCAGTTTGAATGTTCCAGAATGATTTTCAAAATATCACGCCTTTCCACTAATTTTTGGATGTTCCTGAAAAAATGTTCTGGAATAAAAATTACGCCGTCTGACAATTTTGCGGCTCCCAAATGAGTACAAACCTCAGATCTGTCAATTTACATGTTCCCTAATAAACACAACGCTTTTATACATCAATGTTCTGATCGCAATTGTACTATCTCCTAATTGCAGTTTTCTGCTGTTAATTATAATGTTCCTAAATAAACACGAGTATTCAGTATGTTCATTTCCGTACTTTAAAATAAACGATAAAACTAAATCCATGTCATGTTCATCTGTCAATTTGTGAAGCGATTTTAAGATTCTAAAATGAACTCGTATTTTTCATCAGTTCATGTTCTAAGATGAACATGCATAATTTTTATTATGCTATATGTCAATTTCTATGTTCTAAATCTTTGATTAGGCATGTAACTATTAATGTTCTTGAATGTAAATAACTGCACTGTCTTTATATATGTTCTAAGATGAACTTGCGTAATTTTTATTATGCCATATGTCAATTTCAATGTTCTTAATCTTTGATTAGGCCTGTAACTATTAATGTTCTTGAATGTAAATAACTACACTGTCTTTATATATGTTCTAAGATGAACTTGCGTAATTTTTATTATGCCATATGTCAATTTCAATGTTCTTGATCTTTGATTAGGCCTGTAACTATTAATGTTCTTGAATGTAAATAACTGCACTGTCTTTATATATGTTCTAAGATGAACATGCGTAATTTTTATTATGCTATATGTCAATTTCTATGTTCTAAATCTTTGATTAGGCATGTAACTATTAATGTTCTTGAATGTAAATAACTACACTGTCTTTATATATGTTCTAAGATGAACTTGCGTAATTTTTATTATGCCATATGTCAATTTCAATGTTCTTAATCTTTGATTAGGCCTGTAACTATTAATGTTCTTGAATGTAAATAACTGCATTGTCTTTATATATGTTCTAAGATGAACATGCGTAATTTTTATTATGCTATATGTCAATTTCTATGTTCTAAATCTTTGATTAGGCATGTAACTATTAATGTTCTTGAATGTAAATAACTGCACTGTCTTTATACATGTTCTAAGATGAACTTGCGTAATTTTTATTATGCCATTTGTCGATTTCTGTGTTCTAAATCTTTGCTTAGGCCTGTAACTATTAATGTTCTTGAATGTAAATAACTGCACTGTCTTTATATATGTTCTAAGATGAACATGCATAATTTTTATTATGCTATATGTCAATTTCTATGTTCTAAATCTTTGATTAGGCATGTAACTATTAATGTTCTTGAATGTGAATAACTGCACTGTCTTTATATATGTTCTAAGATGAACTTGCGTAATTTTATTTATAATTACAATGTTCATGGATGTAAACCACCGTAAGTAATGTTCATTCATGTTCTTCTAACTGTAAACAAACTTAAACAGGAAGAACGAAAATGCAATTAACGATTGGAAAAATTGTAAAAAAGTACTCGACGAAGGAATTGGCTTCAAAAGTTCAAAATCCATAAAAAAAATCATCATCATGTTCTAAAATAAAAACCACTACTCTATCTGTCAATGTGCATGTTCTGGAATTTATAAATTTTCATGAGCTAAAATAATTACAATGTTCATGAATGTAAATCTAATATAACTTATATACTGTTAGTAATGTTCATTCATGTTCTTCTAACTATAAACAAACTTGAATTTAAAGAAGGAAAAATGTAATTAACGATTGGAGAAATTGTAAAAAAGTACTCGATGTAGGAATTGGCTTCAAATGCTCAAAATCCTTAAACAAATCATCATCATGTTCTAAAATAAAAACCACTACTCTATCTGTCAATGTGCATGTTCTGGAATGTTCATGATTTAATTTATAAATTTTTATGAGTTAAAATAATTGCAATGTTCATGGATGTAAATCTAATCTAATTTATATACTGTAAGTAATGTTCATTCATGTTCTTCTAACTGTAAACAAACTTTAACTGGAAGAACGAAAAACTGCAATTAACGATTGGAAAAATTGTAAAAAAAGTACTCGACATAGGAATTGGCTTCAAATGCTCAAAATCCATAAAAAATACATCATTGACTGTTCCATAAAAAACAATTACCATTTTCTACGAGGAAATAAAACGACAACATGATGACATTCGGGCAAAAGTTGCTCATAGACTTGAAAAATAAAAATAAGAATTTTTTTTGAAAAAAAAATTTTAATCGTTATTTTGACGTTTCCAGTCGATTTATTCACGATTTACGACAATTACCGAAAGTAACACAATTTTTTTCTATAAACAAATAGTGTTCAAAATGAGCTCATAGACTTGAAAAATATTTTTTTTTTTTTGAAAAAAATGTTTTAATCTTTATTTAGGCCTTTCCAGTCGATTTAATCACTATTTACGATAATTACCGGAAGTACCATACATTTTTTCAATAGAGAAATAGTGTTCAAAATGAGCTCATAGACTTGAAAAATTAAAAAAGAAATTTTTTTTTGAAAAATTTTTTTAATCGGTATTTTGGCGTTTCCCGTCGATTTAATCACTATTTACGACAATTACCGGAAGCACCACAATTTTTTTCTATAGACAAATAGTGTTCAAAACGAGCTCATAGACTTGAAAAAAAAGATAAGAATTTTATTTTGAAAAAAAATGTTTTAATCGTTATTTAGGCGTTCCCATTCGATTTAATCACTATTTACGACAATTACCGGAAGTAACACAATTTTTTTCTATAAACAAATAGTGTTCAAAATGAGCTCATAGACTTGAAAAATATTTTTTTTTTTTGAAAAAAATGTTTTAATCTTTATTTAGGCCTTTCCAGTCGATTTAATCACTATTTACGATAATTACCGGAAGTACCATACATTTTTTCAATAGAGAAATAGTGTTCAAAATGAGCTCATAGACTTGAAAAATTAAAAAAGAAATTTTTTTTTGAAAATTTTTTTTAATCGGTATTTTGGCGTTTCCCGTCGATTTAATCACTATTTACGACAATTACCGAAAGTACCACAATTTTTTTCTATAGACAAATAGTGTTCAAAACGAGCTCATAGACTTGAAAAAAAAGATAAGAATTTTATTTTGAAAAAAAAATGTTTTAATCGTTATTTAGGCGTTTCCATTCGATTTAATCACCATTTACGACAATTACCGGAAGTAACACAATTTTTTTCTATAAACAAATAGTGTTCAAAATGAGCTCATAGACTTGAAAAAAAAAATAAGAATTTTTTTTTTGAAAAAAATGTTTTAATCGTTATTTAGGCATTTCCAGCCGATTTAATCACCATTTACGACAATTACCGGAAGTACCACAAATTTTTTCAATAAACAAATAGTGTTCAAAATGAGCTCATAGACTTGAAAAAAAAATAAGAAATTTTTTTTTGAAAAAAATGTTTTAATCGTTATTTCCAGTCGATTTAAGCACCATTTACGACAAAAGTAATTTTGCGTACCACGAGCATTTTCTATAGACAAATTGTGATCAGAATGACCCCTTAGATTGTATTCATGATACGGCCGAGGTAGCAGATAGGTAGTGTCGGTTGTAGAGATCTGTATTACCACCTCTGCTACCTCAGCCGTACCATGAGTCATAAAACAGATGGGTAGGATCGGTTGCAGAGATCGCACCCATCTGTATTACTACCTCAGCCGTACCGTGAGTTATCCCAGCCGTTACTGTTTATTTGTGCAGAACGAAAAACATGGTGATCGAACTTTAAAATACGTTCTATTTACAACGAGGGAAGATATCTTGTTCGAATAAAACTTTATAAAATAAGTAATTGTTTCTTGTTATTCCAACAATTTTGGTGGGAGGAGTTCGCGTCCGCGGAGATTCCTGAAGGGTCCTGTTGAAACCGTTTCTGCCTTTCAAAACTTCTCCTCGTCGAGAGGTCGTCTCCTCAAATATGACCTTTAACAGGAGAGTGCTTCACTATGAAAATATTTTTTTTCCTTACATAAATTTATATTTATTATCTTTGCGTAGGTAGCAGTACGGCCGAGGTAACAGAGATGGCAGTACTAGGCTCTGTATTACCACCTCTTCTATGAGTCTTACTCTTGTAATTACAACTAGTTCCATCATTAATACGTGTTTTTTAAAAGCAAATTTTAATTAAAACAACATTTAAATTACGCTTCCATCAACGACACCCTCGGGACGAGGAAATAATTGAAATTTTCACATGGTGTCTGTCTTGTCGGACGTGCAACAACGGGGCAACAGGACCCATCAGCATCTGGTGCCTTCCCTGGACGCCAGTGTAGCTTGCAAACAATTATGATATGCTGATTGATGACCAACAATGACTGACGCTCGGACGGTGTACAGGACAAGCGGTTACACGCCTCGCTGCCGCCCATTATACTTTGACACGACCATTAATTATTATTTATACAACATATCCGCCACCCACAAAACAAACATCCACCAAACAATAAATACATTTAATTTTTCTGAAGATTAAACCGTATATCTTATATTTGATTCTTGCGGTATCCATTCCAAATGTTTACCATACGATTTCAATGCATAAATTTCCTTGATTTATAACGCTAAAAAAAGGGAAACACGCAAAAATAATCCTCGAAAGGAATACGCGGCACGTGCTGAAGAGGCATCATCTCCATCTCCGTCGCGAGGAAATTTAATATGTACACTTTCTCGCCGGATTTAAATGAAACGGCGACGCCGAGATCACATTTGCGCGCCGTAATGAAGAGAAAAAGGTGTTATTTATATTTGGGGCCGTGTTTATTGTCGAGCGCTCGGCTTAGATGAGAAAATCCATTAATATCAGATTTTCCGGTCGTCTTGATGGCCGCGGCCGATTTATGGACTATTTATTTTGGGGGGGCCGAGTGTTAAAAACATAAGGATCACATAACGTAATGACATCATGGCCAATGACAGGTCCCTCGCCCTCGCCCTAATGTATGTGGTCCTGCGTCGCCGCGGGGGTGGAAGTTGGTCTCGATAAGCCCCGGAAATCGCCTAATGCGAGGAACAAATGTCCCGACATCTATACTTTACACACACAAGTTCACTGGAGGTATTATTTACCGCATTCACGTCTCTATCGTGTACTCTATCAGTTACAAAAAAATCGCCCACGCTCATGGTTTTCTAACGAGCTAGTTTATAATTGTCGCAACAATCTCTTCACAGACAATTAAAGTGAGCTCATGCATGGATTTATTTTATGGAGGAGGCGCCGGGAACTTAAAATTTAATTAACGCGATTATTCAAATGTGAAAACGTAGCAAATTATTTTAAGAAAATTTCTTGTGAAATCAACCAACAAAATCGGAAATTTAATTTTCTGTTTATATAATAAAAAAATCTTAAAATAAACCACCCCTTGATATGAACATTAAAGGCTTGTAAATCACCCAAAATTGCATCCAGTCAACCCCCACATTACCTAATTCGTTTGCATTAAGTTTATATGAGTACAAATACGAAATTTCCGTCGCGCATCCCCAAATCATGATAAATAATATCCGTGTTAGTTACCAGCGTGGGATGCGGAACAAATAGACGGGGTGAAAGAGGCGCGCATGGGAGTCCGGGGGGGGGGGGGCGGTTTGATAAACGCCACTAGTTAGAAACTAAGCGCGGTCGCAATCAAAACTGAGCACAGTTCGCCAAGTATTCCGCCATGCGAGTTTATTTGCAATAGCGAGAGCGACAACTACACCTTGTAGTGCCCCCCCCCCCCCCCTCCATCAATTAAACTCCACGCCCATGTTTCGTAATCGAAACGAGAAAGGCAAACAAACACTCGATCGTTCAATTTTCCGACCGAAAAAGCGTTTCGACACCTTTAATCTCGATCCATCTTCGACAAGCCCGGAGCGAGACGAAAAGAAAAAATAAAGCGCGGTTTACTTTTACTTTTTTTTTTTGATTTAGTATTGTTGTTGCAAAATTGTGAAATTGAAGTATTTGCGTGTTAGTGTGTGTGTGAGGGAAGAGCAGGTCTCGCGTTGGGGATTTATGGGTGCGCTCAATATTTTAGAGGGCCGGGGGATAACTTCATTTATATGCAAATGCCACATTAAAACTTCACGATTTTACTACCTTAGACAATAAGTCATTTGCTATGCCGGAATACTAATGCTATATTAGCCGGAAATTGCGCAAGTTTCAGTCACTGGAAATGTTAATCTCGTGCGAACAAGACCGACTCGAAAGCATCGCGTTCGCTCTTTACTGTGGGCTAATCGCGTTTTACTTGTTAAAGTGTGACAAGTTATTGTTTTACATGCGATGAAATAAATAAACACTTTACACGCACTTCTGTACAACTCTTCAATTTCTGCGATGTTAAAAATAATTTAGACATAGATTTCCCGGCGCATCCACCAAAGATTTTAATTTCATTTATGCAGCCCCTTTCTCGAGGTCTATTTAGCAAGTACAAACTGTCTTAAAGCCGTCAAAATTATTAAAAATATTTTTTTTATGGGGTAAGTCGCTTTGAAAAAAAATTGTAACTCTAAAAGGGCATTGCAAATTTTTTATTTTATTTTTGCAACGTCTTCCTGCAAGTATGTTTAACAATTACAAACTGTCAAAAAACGCTGACCGATAGTACTTCTACTTTTTTTAAAACATTGAACAAAAATACGTGGCTGGCGCATCAGTACAATAAAAAATATTTTTGCAATGCCTATATTTTACAACTAGAAACTGTCAAAAAACCGTGACCGGTGTTACCTATATTTTTTTTAACATTAAACAGAAAATATGAAATTTATTAAAACGCGGTGAGGGGTGATTATAGATTCCTCTCCTTTCACGTCGTAATCACTTCCACAAACAATTTGCGATGATTTAATGAAGATGTCTTCATCAGCAAATTCCAGAATGGTCGAACGTAAGATTGACAGATGAAGGCACTCATTGATGTTTCTGTTTGGGGGGTGAATATCTCTAAATCTAGTTGAGGAACGTTTAAGGTTTTAATGGAATCTTAAAGAATATTCAATTTTTAATAATTTGGTAAAATTTCAAGTCGTTGGCGACCATTTTTCTATTTTTTTTTTCAACCGAGAAGAAGATGCTCATTTTGAACATTATTTGACTATTGAAAAAAATTTTGGTACTTCTGGTAATTGTCAATTCAATTCAATTCAATTCAATTCATATATTTAATGTGTCAACCGAAGTTTTACATACGTCGTAAATAGTATTTAATAAATCGACTGGACACGCCTAAATAACGATTAAAACATTTAAAAAAAAATCTTATTTTTTTCATGTCTATGAGCTCATTTTTAACACTATTTGTCTATAGAAAAAATTTGTGGTACTTCCAGTAATTGTCGTAAATAGTGATTAAATCGCCTGGAAACGCCTAAATAAGGATTAATTTTTTTTTTTTTATTCTTATTTTTTTTTCAAGTCTATGAGCTCATTTTAAACACTATTTGTCTATAGAAAAAATATGTGGTACTTCCAGTAATTGTCGTAAATAGTGATTAAATCGACTGGAAACGCCTAAAAAATTATTAAAAAAAAAATTAAATTTTTTTTAAATTTTTTTTCCAAGTCTATGAGCTCATTTTGAACACTATTTGTCTATAGAAAAAAATTGTAATACTTCCTGTAATTGTCGTAAATAGTGATTAAATCGACTGAAAACGCCTAAACAACTATTAAAAAAAACATTTTTTTAAATTTTTTTTCAAGTTTGAGCTCACTTTGAACACTATTTGCTATTGAACAAATTTGTGGTACTTCCTGTAATTGTTGTAAATAGTGATTAAACCGATTGGAAACGCCTAAACAACTGTTAAAAAAAAATTTAAAAAAATTTCTTATTTTTTTTTCAACTCCATGAGCTTATTTTGAACACTATTTGTCTATAGAAAAAATTTGTGGTACTTCCGGTAATTGTTGTAAATAGTGATTAAATCGACTGGAAACGCCTAAACAACTATTAAAAAAAAATTCAAAAAAAATTTCTAATTTTTTTCAAGTCTATGAGCTCATTTTGAAGACTATTTGTCTATAGAAAAAAATTGTGGTACTTCCGGTAATTGTCGTAAATAATGATTAAATCGACTGGAAGCGCCTAAATAACGATTAAAACATTTTTTTCAAAAAAAAAAATTTGTATTTTTTTTTCAAGTCTATGAGCTCATTTTGAACACTATTTGTCTATAGAAAAAAATTGTTGTACTTCCGGTAATTGTCGTAAATAGTGATTAAACCGATTGGAAACGCCTAAACAACTGTTAAAAAAAATCAAAAAAAAATTCTTATTTTTTTTTCAACTCCATGAGCTCATTTTGAACACTATTTGTCTATAGAAAAAAATTGTGGTACTTCTAGTAATTGTCGTAAATAGTGATTAAATCGAATGGAAACACCTAAACAACTATAAAAAAAAAAATTTAAAAAAAATACTCATTTTTTTTCAAGTCTATGAGCTCATTTTGAACACTATTTGTCTATAGGAAAAAATTGTTGTACTTCCGGTAATCGTCGTAAATAGTGATTAAATCGACTGGAAACGTCTAAATTTCAAAAAAAAAATTCTTATTTTTCTTTTCAAGTCAATAAGCTCATTTTGAACACTATTTTTCTATTGAAAAAATTTGTGTTACTTCCAGTAATTATTGTAAATAGTGATTAAATCGACTGGAAACGCCTAAAAAACGATTAAAACATTCTTTTTTTTATTAATTTTTATTTTTCAAGTCTATGAGCTCATTTTGAACACCATTTGTCTTTAAAAAAAAATGTGGTACTTCCGGTAATTATCGGAAATAGTGATTTAATCGACTGGAAACGCCTAAATAAGGATTCAAACATTTTTTTCAAAAAAAAAATTTCTTATTTTTTCTTCAAGTTTATGAGCTCATTCTGAACACTATTTCTCTATTGAAAAAAATTTTGGTACTTCCGGTAATTATCGTAAATAGTGATCGACTGGAAACGCCAAAATAACGATTAAAATTTTTTTTCAAAAAAAAAAATTTTTTTTTAAGTCTATGAACAACTCTTGCCTGAATGTCATCGTGTTGTCGTTTTGTTTTTCTCGTAGAAAAGGGTTATTGTTTTTATGGAACATCAATGATGTATTTTTTATGGATTTTGAACTCTTGACGCCAATTCCTACGTCGAGTACATTTTTATTCTTCTTTTTTTTCAACTCCATGAGCTCATTTTGAACACTATTTGTCTATAGAAAAAAATTGTGGTACTTCCGGTACTTATTCTAAATGGTGATTAAATCGACTGGAAACGCCTAAATAACGATTAAAACATTTTTTTTTAATTTCATTTTTTTTTCAAAGTCAATGAGCTCATTTTGAACACTATTTGTCTATAGAAAAAAATTGTGGTACTTCTGGTAATTGTCGTAAATAGTGATTTATTTGACTAAAAACGGCTAAATAACGATAAAAACATTTTTTTCAAAAAAATGTTTAATTAAAAAAAAAAATGTTTAATTTTTTTTCAAGTCTATAAGCTCATTTTAAACACTATTTGTCTATCGAAAAAATTGTGGTACTTCCGGTAATTGTTGTAAATAGTTCCAGAAACGCCTAAATAACTATTAAAAAAAAAAAAAATTTAAATTTTTTTTTAAGTCTAAGAGCTCTTCCGAACACTATTTGCCCATAAAAAAATATGTTGCTCAACCAACTTTTTTTCAAGTCTAAGAGCTCATTCTGAACACTATTTGTCCTTAAAAAAAATATGTTACGCAACCGACCCTATCCATATGCGTCTCGGCCGTACCACGTCCCACCCAGCGAACCGTCACCGCAAACAACCTCCAATTACCCCGATTGAACACAATTACCCTCCGGCAATATTAATCGTGACGGTCCCTCGTTACGACCGGGGCGATAATGTTTCGCGCGGTATTATTAATTTCGGGCAAATGCGCGCGATAATCTACGGAAATGTTATTAAATGTGTGCCAGTGTTGGCCGGGGAAACGTATTATGTAACGCGGCCTAATTACGGGATTAATTACGTAAATTTTAATCAACTTTTAATGGAAATAAATCATGCGCGCGCCCTCCATCGGACGCGCTGCTTTTTTACCCGAAATTAATTCAATTTTACGAGCGAAATATAGGCAACTCGATTTACTTTTATGCGACGGCCGCTGCCGCCCGCAAATTCCCGCGCCGTTAATATTAATTGAACGGTTTCTCGTTTAATCTTTATTGGCCGTTAAATAAGTAATGGATTTATTTCTCGAAATGAATAATTGTATTTTTTTTCTTTTATACATTAAATTATATTAATTAACTGTACCCCAAGGATCTATTCTAGGGCCCAATATAAAACGAACGCCAAATAAAGTCGACTGGATGGTAATATAAAAATTTGATTTCACTTAATGCAATAGTTCGTATTTTCCTCAATTCGATTCACATTTAGCACTTTATGAAACATTTTAAAATATTTTAAATTTAGAATGTCCACTAAATGTAAAAAAAACTTTTTTTCTACGCAGACATTATTGTAACTGATCAGTGTGAATAATTTTCTTTAAGCAGGCGCAAAGACACTAAATTCAAGAATTATCTGTCAAAGCATTTATCGAAAGAATTGAGGAATTCACAGAGAGATTTCTAGAGAAAATGCAGTTTTGGTCTTCAAAATTTCTAGAGCAGTAAATTTTGTTATTGTGGGCAATCGAAAATACATACTCTATTATTTAAGATTAATCTGTCAAAATGCTCACTGCGGATAATTTTCCTAAGCAGGCGACTAGAATTTTTTTTTTCTCCACGAATAATCGGTTAAACCTTCAAGCATCTCTCGAAAGTATTTTTTTAATTCTGTGTCGTGACTGAATGGCAAAAATCTAAGTAAAAAAAAAATATTGAATTCTCAGAGTAATTTCTGAATATATATATATTTTTTTTTTTGCATAGGTTTGACCATTCAGCCACTAACGATGATACTTTAGAATATTTGGTAATCAAAATTTGTCATCTAGCGCTTTTTTTATTTCTCCGTAACGGACGATAAGAGGAAAAATATTCAAAAATTGTTTATGTGGATTTTGTGAATTTTAGCGTTTTATTATTGAATATCATTGAGGATTGTTTCTACGCTATAAATAAACAAACAATACCTTTAATTACTGTAAAACCGCACAATTTGAAAATAATCGCTTCCAAGGTTCAACGTTGTTTAACAGTGACCTTTCCGTTTGTGCTTCGACTCCGGCAGAACATTACAATTGTGATTATTACTCACACACACACACAATCACTTAAATTTAATGATAACGATGATATTCCTCAGATTACGCAACCTTCCAAAAATATATCAATAACAAGGAAGTGAATGAGTAAATAGGAATACATATTTAATTTTGAGATAAATATATTTTTACCAATTCAAAGAACAGACGCCTCATTAATTGATGGTACTTGGTAAATTTTCAGTTTTTGCTGTAAAAATTATCTTGTATACAGATGCAAAAATTTGAAAGCCACAAATTTTGAAATTTGAAATTTTCAAAAATTTGAAAACCACTATAGTGGCTTATGGTCGTTAAAGGGTTAAAATAACAACAAAAAAGAAAAACGCCCGTTTGGGCTATTGACCATCGATATTTCTGCGCTTTCTTGAATTTACGAAAAAAATAATATTCAATTTTATTTATTTATTTATTTATTGTTTATTACCCAACAGCCACGAAGGCCAGTTACAGGACAAATTAAAGAAAAAAAAATGTTAGCTAGCTGAACTGTTCAGAGGATTTCTTGTGGAATTCATGAGCAATTTATAAATAATTGTTTAATATCGTCTGTTTTTGCTGTTGCGATTTATGAGTAATTTCTAAATAATTATCGTTAATTTTTTGCTGTTGCGCCTTTTGTAAAAATTCTTGTGAGTAATTTATAAATAATTGTTTGTACAAATTTTGGGGGAATAAAGACGTAGGAATTGATTACGAAACGTGCGGAACGTAAATTGAAAATTACCATAGTTATCGCGCTGTCAATGTCGCCGCGTGGTGTCGTGTGCGCTACTCTCCGCAACTGAATGTTGCCAGAAAATTGTAAATGTGATGGTACAGCCGTTTTTCTTCATCTGTGCTTACCTACTGTTCGCTCCAAGATGGGGTGAGTGATCTGTTTTAAGAGTACATTCCTGTGGAAGTTGTTTTTTTTTGCATTTTTCCATCACTTTCAAAACAATGTATATTTTTTTTCCATGTGCGATCTGTAAAAGATGCAAGAAGTTAATAAAATGTAATATGTTGTAGGAGTAATAAATAATTCGCTGAAAAAAGCTAAAAATCAAAACAAAGATTGTCTGTAAAACTAGGCGATTAATTTGCTTAAATTTTTTCAGCTTTTCAAATTTTTGAATGATTTTTTTAAAGTTTTAAACAAAAACAAATGCAGATTTAGCATTTGTTTTTGTTTGGTTTAAAAAAAAATAAGCTTTTTCGATTTTGTAAAACTGGGCGATTAATGCGCTTAAATTTTTGCAGCATTTCAAATTTTTGAATAGTTTTTTAAAAGTTTAAATCTGCATTTGTTTTTGTTTCGTTTAAAAAAATTAAGCTTTTTCGATTTTATAAAGCTAGGCGATTAATGTGCTTAAATTTTTCCAGCATTTCAAATTTTTGAATATTTTTTCTAAAGTCATAAATCTAAATTTGTTTTGGTTTGGTTAAAAAAAAGCTTTTTCGATTTTGTAAAACTAGGCGATTAATGCGCTTAATTTTTTGCAGCATTTCAAATTTTTGAATCATTTTTTAAAAGTTTAAATCTGCATTTGTGTTTGTTTGGTTTAAAAAAAATAAGCTTTTTCGATTTTGTAAAACTAGGCGATTAATGCGCTTAATTTTTTGCAGCATTTCAAATTTTTGAATAATTTTTTAAAAGTTTAAATCTGCATTTGTGTTTGTTTGGTTTAAAAAAATTAAGCTTTTTCGATTTTGTAAAGCTAAGCAATTAATGTGCTTAAATTTTTCCAGCATTTCAAATTTTTTAATATTTTTTTTTAAGTTATAAATCTAAATTTGTTTTTGTTTGGTTAAAAAATTAAGCTTTTTCAATTTTCAAGCGATTTAAAGAAAATTCTGAAAAAATTCATAGCAATTTTTAATGATGGCAAAAAGCGCGTAGAGTAATTATTTTCCCGAAAAAAAATTTTTTTAATCATTTTTCCTTAACCGAAAATTAACATTAGGCCTTACGGGAAGCGAATACCGAGACCCTGCAGATTGACGCTGACGAACATCGACATGTTCGAACAAATTAATTTCGGTTTGTGAATAAGGTAGATGGTTGGAAATAAAAATAATGGATTCTAGAAGAATGCAGTTACAAATTGATGTCATATCATCCCTAACTGTTTTGTAAGACCGCGCCAAAAAATTCCCAAAGTCGATCAAACTTTTTGCCAAATTTTTAAGTGCCCAATCTGAGTGCGAGCTGCAAGAAAACTACAAGTACGATTGAGCTGAAAATTTCACCACATATTCCCCGTTCTTTTGTGAACATTTGCTGTATATTTCAAGTCATTTGGCCATTTCATGTTTTTCGCCTATTTTTCCACACCATTAGTCAGGAAAAAGGAAGAAAAAATTTTGATCCCAGAAAATTCTGAAAAAATTCTTAGCAATTTCTAACGATAGCAAAAAGCGTGTGAAGTAATTATTTTCCCGAATTTTTTTTTTTATCATTTTTCCTTAACCGAAAATTAACATTGGGCCTTACGGGAAGCGAATATCGAGACCCTGCAGATTGACGCTGACTGACATCGACATGTTCAAACAGAAAAATTTCGGTTTGTGGATACGATAGATGGTTGGAAATACAAGTAATGGATTTTAAAAGAACGCAGCTACAAATTGATGTCATATCATCCATAACTGTCTTACAAGACCGCGCCAAAAAATTCCCAAAGTCGACCAAAATTTTTGCCAAATTTTCAAGTGCCCAATCTGAGTACAAACAGTAAGAAAACTACAAGAACGATTGAGCTAAAAATTTAACCACATATTCCCCGTTCTTTTGTGAAAATTTTGTGTATATTTCAAGTCATTTGGCCGTTTCATGTTTTTCGCCAATTTTTCCATACCATTAGTCAGGAAAAATGAGGAAAAATTTTGGATCCCAGAAAATTCTGAAAAAATTCTTAGCAATTTCTAACCATAGCAAAAAGCGTGTGGAGTAATTATTTTCCCGAAAAATAATTTTTTAAAATTATTTTTCCTTAACCGAAAATTAACATTAGGCCTTACGGGAAGCGAATACCGAGACCCTGCAGATTGACTCTGACGTACATCGACATGTTCAAACGAATGAATTTCGGTTAGTAGATATAGTAGATGATTGGAAATAAAAGAAATGGATTCTAGAAGAATGCAGCTACAAATTGATGTCATATCATCCATAACTGTCTTGCAAGTCCGCGCTAAAAAATTCCCAAAGTTGACCAAATTTTTTTCCAAATTTTCAAGTGCCCAATCTGAGTGCGAGCAGCAAGAAAACTACAAGTACGATTGAGCTAAAAATTTATCCACGTATTCCCCGTTCTTTTGTGAACATTTCGTGTATATTTCAAGTCATTTGGCCATTTCATGTTTTTCGCCTATTTTTCCATAGGAAAAAATGCCAAAAATATTTGGTCCCAGAAAATTCCAAAAAAATTCACAGCGGTTTTTAGTAATGGGAAAAAGCGTGTAGACTAATTATTTACTCAAAAAAAAAATGTACATATACACAAATACTAATTGAAAAAAAAATTATATAAAAAATGCCAAAAATATTTGGTCCTAGAAAATTCCGAAAAAATTCACAGCGGTTTCTAGAAATCGGAAAAAGCGTGTAGACGAATTATTCACTCGAAAAAAAAAATGTACATATACACAAATACTAATTGAGAAAAAAAATATAGAACGTTCAACGACCCGGAATTTTATACAAAAAATGACGACTCGAGGTTTAAGTAATTATTAAGTAATTTTCGTATAGATTTATTTAAGTGTCTTCTCACGTTATATGATTTTCTTTACAATCATAATTTGTAATTAAAACTGACAGTTTCAATTCAGTTTAAGTATAAATTACCACGCAGTAATTGCCTCTTAACGTATTTTAACTCAAAAACGCAAGTAACTTTGTTAATATCGCACATCTTATTATACAGAGTGTTTTAAAAAGAAATTAATCGCAGTCGCCTATGAATTAAAATGCGCACGTCACTGATAAACATTCATAGTTGACATTCAAACAATTAACGTCAGAAATGTTGACCATTGTTCAAAGAAGAATAACATGCGCATTTCAATTCAAAAACACAAATAGATTTGTTAATATCACACACCTTATTATACAGAGCGTTACAAAAAGAAATTAATCGCAGTCGCCTATGAATTAAAATGCGCACGTCACTGATAAACATTCATTGTTGACATTCAAACAATTAACGTCAGAAATGTTGACCATTGTTCAAAGAAGAATAACATGCGCATTTCAATTCAAAAACACAAATAGATTTGTTAATATCACACACCTTATTATACAGAGTGTTTCAAAAAGAAATTAATCGCAGTCGCCTATGAATTAAAATGCGCACATCACTGATAAACATTCGTAGTTGACATTCAGATAATAAAAAAAAAATGTTGACCATTGTTTAAAGAAAAGCGTTAATCAGCGACATGCGCATTTCAACTCAAAAACACAAATAGATTTGTTAATATCACATACCTTATAATACAGAGTGTTTCAAAAAGAAATTAATCGCAGTCGCCTATGAATTAAAATGCGCACGTCATTGATAAACATTCGTAGTTGACATTCAAACAATTAACGTCAGAAATATGTAAAAAATAGTATAAAAAAAAGTTAATCAGAGACATGTGTATTTCGATTGCAATTAATTTCTTCTTGAAACACACCGTATAATTAGTACAAAAAAGCGTTGATGAGAGACATCGAACAAGACACTTGTGCTTTGCGAGGAGCTCACATTTTGATGGTATCAATAAAAAATTTGGACATTTTCCCTTTCATTTCATGTCATCATTTACTTTTAAATTTGCAATACTTTCAAAAATAATTTTCTTAAAACCCGACGATTCTTATGTAATGGCCCTGTATATTCCTCATGTATCAACATTTACTAATGTTTAATACTTTCAAAAATAATTTTCTTAAAACCCGACGATTCTTATGTAATGACCCTGTATATTCCTCATGTATCATCATTTACTATTGTTTAATACTTTCAAAAATAATTATCTTAAAACCCGATGATTCTTTTGTACCGACCCTGTACATTCTTTTTATAGCAAATATCATTGCAACTTAATGTTGTTAATCATTCAATCTAGAAAATTGACTTTAACGTTTGAGACAAAAAAACGAAAATTGATGGTAAGGTTGAAAGATCATAGTTCACCATGCAATTTTTTTTAAATTAAACATCTCATGTAACTATAATTGAATTAATTGTATTGTAATATGAAATACTAAGTATACATTTGCATGTGAATGTGGTGACCTTGCCAGCATGCTCCAACCATTATTTGATTTTGTTTTTAACATCTTTAAACACATTTTAATTTTAAACTCTAACTGATACGGTAATACTCATTAAGAAAATTAATTAAGAAAAATCAGAAAATGTACTTGCGCATAAAACAAATGACAATTTGAAGCCCGTGACGCGTCAGCAAAGAAAACTCGAAAATGGAAAAAATCGAAAAAATCAACTTTTTTAATAACCATCGTTGACCATTGAAGTATACCTTCTTTTTCATCAGAAAAACGAAAGAAATTGATTGGCGTTAAAAAATTTCAACTATCTTCAATAGCAAAAAAATTAGCGTGTCACTGTGAGCATTTTAGAAAATTGAAAAAAAATAATTGATTTTTCAGACTTTGATCGGCCGTAGCGGCTAAACGAAAACTCCAAATTGAACGCGGTTTGCAAATCTGAGCTCCTCGTACGTCAATTAGTCGGATTAGAGATTTTTAATTTTTGACGAAAACATGAAAAAATACACGAGTAAACCCCTTGGAACTTTTGTTAAAAAATGCAACTTTCTTAATAATCATCGTAGACTGTTGAAGTATACCTTATTTTTCATCAGAAAAACGAGAGAAATTGATTGCCGATTGATTTGAGCGATCTTCAATAGCAAAAAAATTAGCTAGTCACCATGAACATTTTAGAAAATTTAAAAAAATAATTGATTTTTCAGACTTTGATCGGTCATAGCGGCTGAACGAAGAATCCAATTTGAACGCGGATTTAAAATCTGCGGTCACTGTGTGTCAATTAGTCGGATTTAAGTAAAATTAGCGATTCGAAATTTTTGACGAAAATCTGAAAAATCATCCAAGGGTCCCCCCTTCTTACTTTTTCCCAAAAATTGCATTTAAAATGATTTCCTGAAGAAACCACTGGTTCGATTCGGGGTTTCTATGCATCACCGTAAAGATCACTTCAAGACCCTTCAAAAAATGTACTTGCGCTACAGCAAATGTCTATTTGAAGTCCGTGACACGTCAGCAAAGAAAATTCGAAAATGGAAAAAATCGAAAAAATCGAAAAAATCTACTTTCTTAATAATCAACGTAGACCTTCAAGTAATACCATTTTCTTCATCAGAAGAACGAGGCAAATCGATTGGGGTTAAAAAATTTCATCTAGAAAAAATTGCAAAAAAGTTAGCAAGTTACCATGAAAAATTTTGAAAAAATCGATTTTTTCAGACTTTAAATGGCCGTAGCGGCTGAACGAAGAATCCAATTTGAACGCGGATTTCAAATCCATGTTCCCTGTGTGTCAATTAGTCGGTTTTAAATAAAATTGGCAATTCGAAATTTTTGACAAAAACCTGAAAAATCATCCAAGGGTCCCCCCTTCTTACTTTTGCTCAAAAAATGGCTTTGAAATGATTTTCTGAAAAAACCACTGGTTCGATTCTGGGTTTCTATACATCACCGTAAAGATCCCTGAAAGACCCTTCAGAAAATGTATATGCGCAACAACAAATGTCTATTTGAAGGCAATAATGCGTCGGCAAAGAAAATTCGAAAATGTAAAAAATGGAAAAAATCAACTTTTGTAATAATCATCGTAGACCATTAAAGTGTACATTCATTTTCATCATAAGGACGAGAGTAATCGAAAATTTCAGCTAACTAAATTATTAAATAAATTAAATAAAATAAATTAAATAAATATTTTATTTTATTTTAACTAAATTATTGATAACAAAGTTTGAAAAATTAAAAAAAAGTCGTTTTTTTAACGCGGTTTGAAAATCTGTACAAAAATTAGTGGGATTCAATTAATATTATCCATTCTATAAGAAATCCGATTGAAACAAATTAATTAACAGCTACATTAATTATTTCACATTAGATAGTACAGTCTAATAACTTTCCAAAATAAATTGTTCCGATGAACTTGAAGAGAATTTAAGCATGAACCACGCAATTAACGTAAAAAAAAAATTAATCTCCAATTAAACCCAGTTAGAAACTCAAACAACGCACTCGAAAGAAATTAATTAAACAGCTGCAACGTACGAAAAAAAAATCACAAACGAAAGTGTAAATACAATCGAATCCGCGAAATAAATTAAACAATTGTTCGACAGTCTGTGTACGTGTGCAGAAAGCAAATAAAAATAATTAGCGTTTTTTTTCGGGGGTGGGGACGATTAGAATTAAAAAATTGTTCGACAGTCTGCGTTCGACAGTGTGCAGAAAGCAAACAAAAAATAATTAACGATTTTTTTTTCGGGGGTGGGGAGGATTAGTGTGTAACTGTGTTTTTGGGTTAAAAAACGGAGGAGAAATCCGAGCTGGAAGGCTTTTATCCGATCGGATCTTGTGTTTATCAAACGCCATAAAAATTCAATTTCACTGATGCCCGCCGCCTTTCCGCCCTCAATAGACTGCAATATAATTTATATGGCGGAAAGTTGAAAAGTTCTAATATAAAATAAATTACGCGGAAATATTCGGTCGGACGTACTGTAATAAAAATGCGCCGGTGGAATAATTGGCGGGGTGGAAACGAATTTTGGAATGTTGCGTAATAAAAGTGTTTTATTTAAATATTAATTTGGAATGGTGAAAATAGGACTTCAATTAGAAGCAATTAGAGGTATCCTGGATTTATCATTATTTTTGACAATATTTTTTTAAGGCTCCTGATGGCCTATGAGGCATGGTAGAACATTTTTTCATCGACTTTTTCTATTCAGAATTTTTTATCCTTAACGGGAGGAAATTTGAATTTGAATCCGCGATAACAAAAAATTTGCAAAAAAAATGGCGCTAACGTGTATCCCCGGGGGAGTAAAGTAATTCGAATTTAAATCCGCGGTAACAAAAAAATTTCAAGAAAACGGGCGCTAACGCGTATCCCCGGGGGATACCAGTTAACAACGCGCCGGCAAATCGAAGCATTAACGACGACCCGATAAAATCGCATTAAATCCGCGCACGTACAACAATAAAAAGAAGCCGTTGCTCTTTAAAAACCGAACATAATTAATTAATTACCAGAGGGGGGCAATTAATGCAGAAGTGTTACAAAAAAAAATCGGGCAGCGACTCGAGACGTGCATCTGCCTGAAAAAACACGGCGAAACAACAATTAAAACTGTAACGTGCACAACAAATCCGCTCAGTCGATTATCGAACCGCGAAACAGGTACACATGCATTACGTACAAACATTAGCAACAGTTGAGCACATCTTTACCTTCGGACGTGTTGCGCTCGCAGGCGCCGTTCGCGTTTTGTTTTTTTTTTACGAACCCAGTCCAGTACATTTCGCATTGTCATATCGATAAGACGCGATTCGCGGTGGTAGTTGCAGACTTAAGTGGTGCGGAGTGCGGTGCCTTGTGGTACCTGAAATTTTCATGGATGGCAGCCAAATGCGGTAATTACTTTTTTCTTAGCGTGTAATCTGTGAATTTACGTTCGGAGGTTAAACGTGCTAATGACAATAACGCACGGGTCGGCCTGTTTTTTGTTTGCCAACGCTTATCACCGACGGAATAATTGATTTCATTAAACAATTGTGCACGAGCTGCGCAATTTTAAACATGTTCGCGATTTCAGCGCGAAGTGGTTTATAATTTTCGTGAGAAATATTTCAACGATTGCAGGATTGGAATTTTTGAGCGTATCAGAGCTAATTCATTGTACTCACTTAACTATACTTAAGTCTAGTTAACTTGGTATTAGTGGCACAGTGTAAGGATTTTAAGTTTAAAAACGTGCTTCGTTAAATTTCTAGTAACACAAAGTTTTTAGAAAGTGCATTGTATTTTTGCAACCTTTCGGGTTTTTCTTTATCAAATTCAGAACTAGAATAATCTCTTTTGACTGAAGGGATATCGAGAGATTTTTATTTTAGGATATTCGAAAATCAATTTTGAGTGTAGTTTTAAGTTGATGAGAATTGTTTTAATACATTTATTCAACCATTGAGAAAATGCGCAAAATCAAATTTTTTTCTTGGGTAATTTTCTCAAAATTCACCAAAGGATTGTGTAAAATTTTTATTGTAGCATAATCTAGAATTAATTTTAAGTGAATTTGTGAAGTTTTAAGTTGTTTATATTTATCTAACCATTGAAAAAACGCGCAAAATCAAAATTACAATAAGTTATTTCTCGGGCAAGTTTCTTAAAATTCACCAAAGGAATGTTTAAGATTTTTTTCACAAACGGGAGAGAAAATCGATTTCTCAGACGTCGAAATCGTGAGAGAAGTAACATTTCTCTCCTTAGGGAGAGAAATAATTATTTCTCTCCCTGAGTAGTTCCATTATTTATTTTAACTGTCACGGCTGACAGTTCTAGGTTAGGTTTTCGAAACGAACGTTTTCCTCTTAAAATATTTCGTTTGTGAAAAAAAAGTACATATACCTCGGGAGAGAATGCTATTTTTCCCCCAGTGCTTTGTATCCCTAAGGCTTTCGCCCTCCGGATACAAATTTGCACCTCAAGAAAAATCACGCATTTCCCTCCCTTGATATACAATCTACTACATTATAGCTCAATCCAGAATCAATTTTAAGTAAATTTGTAAAGTTTCAAGTTGGTGGAATTTTTTTTTTTATAATCATTTAACGCGTAAGATTAAAATTGCAAGTTTTTTCTCGGGGATTTTTCTAATCTAAAATCAATTCTAAGTAAATTTCTAAAGTTTTAAGTCGTTGTCAATTGTTTTTTTTTAATATTTATCACCTCATATTATGTTTATCACTTCAGCGAAATGTAATACAGCAGCACTAGCGACGAACAATCTAAATATTTGAACGCGAGATTAAAACGCGCACAATAAAACTTAAGCGATTCGAACGCTCGGGAAATCCATTTCCAAACAAAGGCAGCCTCTCCTAAGGCCTAATTAACGCCCCGAAATTCGTGTTTTGTTTCGTCTTTTATTGGCTTTAAAATTAATCCCCGCGTACGACAATAACCAGTTCCAGTTCTTTTCACGGACGCGAAGAAGGGTTCGAGGCACGCCCGTCGGTGGCGCCAATTAAGATAGGGTAATTTTATAGGTCCATTATGGCGGCGATAAGACCTTTTTAGGCCAGGCTTTTTTTTGCAGCGAGATAACGGAAGTAAATAGACAACTTTTATTTAAGGAAAATTTTTATTACTCTGTGTGTAATCGAAAACAAAAAGGGAAGAGGTGAAAAGGAAAAAGATATTTTGAGTAAATTTGTAAAGTTTGAAATCCCTTCAATTTTTTTTTTGTCAATTAAGACCGCGAATTTAGAAACCAACTCGGATGAGTTTAGTTCAGATTATCTTAAAATCTACGGATCGAATGTTTCCAGATTTTTGCGGAATTTTAAAGACGAACATATTTTGAGTAAATTTGTAAAGTTTGAAATCGCTAGCAGTTGTTTCTCAATTTTTTTTTGTCAATTAAGACCGCGAATTTTAAAATCAACTCGGATGAGTTTAGTTGAGATTATCTTAAAATCTACGGATGGGGTGTTTCCAGATTTTTGCGGAATCTTAAAGAAGAACATATTTTCAGTAAATTTGTAAAGTTTGAAATCCCTGGCAGTTGTTTCTCAATTTTTTTTAGGTCAATTAAGACCGTGAATTTTAAAACCAACTCGGATGAATTTAGTTGAGATTATCTTTAAATTTACGAATGGGGTGTTTCCAGATTTTTGCGGAATCTTAAAATAGAACATATTTTGAGTAAATTTGTAAAGTTTGAAATCGCTAGCAGTTGTTTCTCAATTTTTTTTTAGGTCAATTAAGACCGCGAATTTTATAATCAACTCGGATGAGTTTAGTTGAGATTATCTTAAAATCTACGGATGGAGTGTTTCCAGATTTTTGCAGAATCTTAAAGAAGAACATATTTTGAGTAAATTTGTAAAGTTTGAAATCCCTAGCAGTAGTTTCTCAATATTTTTTTTTAGGTCAATTAAGACCGCGAATTTTAAAATCAACTTGGATGACTTTAGTTGAGATTATCTTAAAATCTACGGATGGGGTGTTTCCAGATTTTTGCGGAATTTTAAAGAAGGACATATTTTAAGTAAATTTATAAAGTTTGAAATCCCCAGCAGTTGTTTCTCAATTATTTTTTTTTTGTCAATTAAGACCGCGAATTTTAAAATCAACTCGGATGAGTTTAGTTGAGATTATCTTAAAATCTACGCATGGGGTGTTTCCAGATTTTTACAGAATCTTAAAATAGAACATATTTTGAGTAAATTTGTAAAATTTTAAATCTCTAGCAGTTGTTTCTCAATTTTTTTTTAGGTCAATTAAGACGGTGAATTTTAAAACCAACTCGGATGAGTTTAGTTGAGATTATCTTAAAATCTACGGATGGGGTGTTTCCAGATTTTTGCAGAATCTTAAAGAACAACATATTTTGAGTAAATTTGTAAAGTTTGAAATCCCTACCAGTTGTTTCTCAATATTTTTTTTTATGTCAATTAAGACCGCGAATTTTAAAATCAACTCGGATGAGTTTATTTGAGATTATCTTAAAATCTACGGATGGGGTGTTTCCAGATTTTTACAGAATCTTAAAATAGAACATATTTTGAGTAAATTTGTAAAATTTTAAATCGCTAGCAGTTGTTTCTCAATTTTTTTTTTAGGTCAATTAAGACCGCGAATTTTAAAACCAATTCGGATGAGTTTATTTGAGATTATCTTAAAATCTACGGATGGAGTGTTTCCAGATTTTTGCAGAATCTTAAAGAAGAACACATTTTGAGTAAATTTGTAAAGTTTGAAATCCCTAGCAGTTGTTTCTCAATATTTTTTTTTAGGTCAATTAAGACCGCGAATTTTAAAATCAACTCGGATGAGTTTAGTTGAGATTATTTTAAAATCTACGGATGGGGTGTTTCCAGATTTTTGCGGAATCTTAAAGAAGAACATATTTTGAGTAAATTTGTAAAGTTTGAAATCCCTACCAGTTGTTTCTCAATTTTTTTTAGGTCAATTAAGACCGCGAATTTTAAAATCAACTCGGATGAGTTTAGTTGAGATTATTTTAAAATCTACGTATGGGGTGTTTCCAGATTTTTGCAGAATCTTAAAGAAGAACATATTTTGAGTAAATTTGTTAAAGTTTCAAATCTCCAGCAGTTGTTTCTCAATTTTTTTTTAGGTCAATTAAAATTTGGGGAATTTTAAAATCAACTCGAATCAGTTTAATAGCGATTATTTTAAAATCTAGTTAAGAGGTGTTTTCAGATTTTTGCGGAATCTTAAAGAAGAACATATTTTGAGTAAATTTGTAAAGTTTGAAATCGCCAGTTGGTTATTAAAAATTCCTGATATGTACAAATAATGTCATTGTGAGTCCCACATTGAATATGAAAACTTGATAAATGAAACAATGAACTTTACGAGGTGGGAGGAATCACGTCTGCCACGGTTACGGCGACGACGACACAAGGGGGACATTTGCATTCAGTGTGCGCCCCGGTGTATTTATATCATAATCCCACGTGCACTTTCTGTTAAACGGATAAAATCGAAGTCCTAGAAAATCGTCGTTATGCAAGTGGAGGACTTGGGCATTAAAGGTCGGCCGAGCGTTACGTCCTAAGCCCCGAATTACGACGGTCTAGCAATTAGAAATTGTGCAATTAAACGAATAATAAATTATATTGGGCAATTTTAAGTGTGTTGTGGCGTAAAGGGTTTAGTCGTAGTTTCAAATCCCTTACGGAAATTTGTGTACGTAGTGTTAAAAAAACTGCAATCGATAGCGACCTGCACTTCCTCAAATAAATTTTTCATTCAAATAAATTATAAAAATAATAATGGCAAGTTGAGTTGTCGAAATTATAGACAACAATAAAAATCCGTGTTATACCAACAAATTAAAAGTGTTTTTATTATATTAGCAACATGTATAACGAAGTAGCAGCCTCCATCGTAAACAGTCATAATTTAATCTGTAATCGTTAATGGCTGAATGACTTATAAGCCAAAGTAAAAAAAAAATAACAATCTGTAATCGTTAATGGCTGAATGACTTATAAGCCAAAGTAAAAAAAAAATAATAATCTGTAATCGTTTATGGCTGAATGGCGTATAACCCAAAGCCAAAACATAATAATTTAATCAATTGAATGAATCAGAAATAAGTGAGGGTTTCTAATTTTAATGATCTATGCCTGTCTAGATCTTCCTGAATCAAGGCACAATCGACAAGATCATTCCAAATCGTCCGCATAACATCTAATAATTACCTACAGTTCTTAAATATACCACAGATAATGAAAACCAGAAAAAAAACTGGACCACACGATGAACCTCGGGGAACACCTGATGTTACATTAAAATTATTTGATGAGATGCTTCATTTTTACATTTAGAAAACATAAATAAATAAATAATGGGTGAAAATTCTCCGTATATAGCTGAATCAAAAGTGTGAACATGCCTCCGATAGGTTCGATCCCACCTGCAACCTCCAGATTTTGATTCAGCTATATTCGGAGAATCCTCACCGATTATTTATAACTTTGTAATTTGGGAAATCATCGAATATATTTAGAAAACAGTTCTTAAATATACCACAGATATCATTAATGAAGAGCATAAACAAAATCGGACCGCAATGTGAACCTTGGGGAATCCCCGATATCGCATAAAAACTATTTGATAAAAAGGCTATTTATTTTTACAGATTGTGTTCGGACATTCAGAAAAGATCTTAACCAGAATGCAAGAGACTTTTAGGTTTAAGCAACAATAAATCTGAAGCTTCTGGAAAATTTGTATATCGTCCCAAAGCTTCAGATTTATTGTTGTTTGCTACTCGCCAAGACATGAGGCGGGAATTGCTTGTGTACGAGTAAGTTAGTCAAACTTGATTTTCCAAGCATTGATCGTTAAAAATTATTTGTGGAGCAATCCACATTAACCTCTTCACGCCCAGGTTCGCCACATGTGGCACAAAATGAAAACAAAAACATTGTACAAAAAAAAATACTTCTTTAGCGCTATCTATGGAATATTTTTTCATATTTTTTTGCATAAATGGGAAAGTTTGTGACAGTGAAATCATATTTCGTAGAAAAAGTTAACAACAACAAAGAAGTAATTTTTCATCAAACCTGGGATTAAATCAAAGCAGCATGGGCGCGAAGTGGTTAAAATCTTATCGAACAACTTTGGTATAATAGATTGGATTTCCACTCCGCCATAGTTTTCAATCCCGTCTCGCCTGCTCGATTTAAATATATACTTCTCCGAGTTTGAAATATAAACTGTGTATTATAAAACATCAAAAAACATACTCAAAATTTACAAACTTTGCGTATGAGTAACACATAAATAACTTCGCTGGATAAACCGATAAAATAAGCATGTAATTATATAACTTGAAAAAAATCAAGTAATCAATTTCTATCGTTTGTTTTAATGATTCTCTTCCTCTCGATAGTACTAATTAAATAATTAAGTAATGGAGGTTGTCCAAAATTTACATTCGCTAATTGCACGGCACTCGGTAATTTTCGTCCATAACGCAAAAGGTTGCACTAGTTTATTGAATTAATTATTGATGGATTTTTTTTCTCGTTTTTTGTTTATTTAATAAGTCAAACAAATTGAATCTAAAGTAATGATTTTCAGCGTTAAACACAAAACAAAAAAATATTGAATTAATTATTGATTGATTTTTCGTGACGCATAATTAAGAACATCAAACAAATTGAATTTAAAGAAATGACTTTTAGCGTTAAGCATGAAACAAAAAACACGATCTCTTACAGCGTGTACACCTCTTTGTTTAATGTGGCTTACACATGTTAAAATTGCGTGTGTATCATAGGAATGACATTTTTAATACCAGCGCTTCGTCACCTAAAAAAAAACATCCGAGATTATTATAAATCGCAAACATTTGAGTTATTTTCAATATTATTCTGAACAGAAAAGTTAAAATAAACAATTTTTTACCATTATCAAGGTAAATAATCTTAAAATGTTTTCGATCGTTATAAAATCTCAATCACATGAACACCAGAACATTAATGTCTAAAAAAAAGTCACATGAACTTGCTTTTATATTTTTTTATATAATAGAGGTTTCCCGTTTGTAAATAAATAAATAAAAATAAATTTTAAAAAAAATAGAATAAGAACCTGTCAGCAATAGTTTAGTATATCTGGGCTGAAATTTTGCCAATTGTTTTATTTTTAACCTCCGACCACCTCAACTTTCTTGAAGCAATTTTAGATTTCCCGCTTGCCTTAGGATGTGGTTCCAACACGATGGAGCACCTCCCCATTATGCTATCCTTTCGTCGGCGATGTAATTGTTGCATTGGTGCACAAGGGGTGCAATTTAAACAATTGCTTTTTTATTTCTCTTTGAATTACTATTGTTCATGACTTTATAAAACTATTATTGCGTTCACTGCTGGTAAAATGGTAATTCTACTTGGTGTAACCGACAGCAACTGATTGCACAACGGCTCAGGATGTGGTTCCAACACGACGGAGCACCTCCCCATTATGCTATCCTTTCGTCGGCGATGTAATTGTTGCATTAGTGCACAAGAGGTGCAATTTGAACAATTGCGTCTTTTTATTTCACTTTGAATTACTATCATTCATGACTTTATAAAACTGTTATTACATTCACTGCTCGGAAAATGGTAATGTTACTTGGTGTAACTGACAGCAACTGATTATTCTCTTCATAACAAAAATTATCTCCTTCCCGTTTTCGTTGAGCACACTCGAAACGTGACACCCTGTATATAGCAGATGGTGCGTGATATTAAAAAAAAAGTTACTTGTGGGTTTTTTGAATGGAAAAAAATTATTGTTTCAATGTAATTTATTCTGTTTTTTTTTTTACTTAAGTCGTAAAATAATATCTTGCGTATTAAACGAAATACCAAGAATTTCGTGTTAACATTAACACACACACACATTCAGAAGGAAGTGATAATAACACAAAACAACCTTAATCTATTCCTAACGGTTTGCACTGATAATAACGATTTAAATTCTTTCGCGTGTGTTCGTTATTTGCGCATTAACCTGAATCTAATGCATCCTTATGCAGAACTGGTTGCTTTTTTGCATTCCATTAAAATCTGCTAAAAAGAAAAATGTTCCGCGTAATTTTCATCCGTTAAATCAACGTTTTTGCTTATGTAATTTCCTCAATTAACATTAAATTTGAACATTTATACAGTGCGCGCCTAAAGTGTGGAATATATTCAGTAAAACCGAAATAAAATATTTTTTGAAACATTTTGATAAAAATACGCATTTTTGCATGAAAATCTATTTTCAGTCGTCATTATTTTTTGGAGTAATGACGCCATCTATTTGGTTTTTAAACGGCAACCCCCTATTTTTGTTCTTGATTTTGAGAGATCTTTTTATCGTCGAACTGGAAATATAAAAATGTTGCCATCTTACATCAGAAATTTTTCGAGTAAATGACAATTGAAGAGGAGAACTTGATTTTTTGAGTTTCTGCAAAATGACCTTGTTCCAACGCTTCTTTCTAAACAAAAATGATTTTGACCTTCCATATAATACAATATGGTTTCAGCAAGACGGCGCACCCCCGCACCATGCGCGTTTCTTTGACAATTGCTTTACGAATAGGTAGATTAGCAGGCGAGGACCGATAGAATAGCCCGCACAGAATTAGCCTGGAAAAAATTCAAAATGTTAAAGAAAAATATCTGCATGTTCAAATTTAACACCCATCTTGCTAACATCGTCAAATCTAAAGATCCTGTCGATTAAGTTATTACAGATCTTCGCGAAATTATCAAAAAATGTCCCTCGTGAGTTTCATTGTGAGTACAGCTGTATGACAAGTTGCTCCAGCTTGCTAAAATCGTCAAATATGGAGATCCTGTCGATCATTTTATTACAGATCTTCACAAAATTGTCAAAACATGTCCCACGCGACTTTCATCGTTAGTACAGCCGTATGACAAATTGCTCCAGCTTGCTAAAATCGTCAAATCTGGAGATCCTGTCGATCATTTTATTAAAGATCTTCACGAAATTATAAAAAAATATCCCTCGTACATCCGTATGACAAGTTGCTCTATCTTGCTAAAATCATGAAATCTGAAGATCCTGTCGATCAATTTATTACAGATCTTCACAAAATTGTCCAAAAAATGTCCCTCGTGAGTTTCATCGTTAGTACAGCTATTTGACAAATTGCTCCATCTTGCTAAAATCGCCAAATCTGGAGATCCTGTCTATCATTTTATTACAGATCTCCACGAAATTATGAAAAAATTTCCCTCGTGAGTATCATTGCGAGTACATCCATATGACAAGTTGCTCCATCTTGCTAAAATCGTCAGATCTGAAGATCCTGCCGATCAATTTATTACAGATCTTCACAAAATTATCAAAAAATGTCCCGTGAGTTCCACTGTAAGTACAGAGCCGTATGACAAGTTGCTCCATCTTGCCAAAATCGTCAGATCTGAAGATCCTGTCTATCATTTTATTAAAGATCTTCACAAAATTGTCAAAAAATGTCCCTCGCGAGTTTCATTATGAGTACATCCGTATGACAAGTTGCTCCATTTTGCTAAAATCGTCAGGTATTAAGATCCTCTCAATCATTTTAATACAGATCTTCACAAAATTGTCAAAAAATGTCCCTCGTGACTTTCATCGTTAGTACAGCCGTATGACAAGTTGCTCCATCTTGCCAAAATCGTCAGATCTGAAGATCCTGTCTATCATTTTATTAAAGATCTTCACAAAATTGTCAAAAAATGTCCCTCGCGAGTTTCATTATGAGTACATCCGTATGACAAGTTGCTCCATCTTGCCAAAATTGTCAGGTCTTAAGATCTTGTCGATCATTTTAATACAGATCTTCACAAAATTATCAAAATATGTCCCTCGTGAGTTCCGTCGTTAATGCAGCCGTATGACAAATTGCTCCATCTTGCTAAAATCGTCAAATCTGGAGATCCTGTCGATCATTTTATTACAGATCGATCCCGTCGATCAATTTATTGCAGATCTTTACGAAATATTCAATAAATGTCCCTCGTGAGCTCTACTGTGAGTACAGCCGCATGACAAATTGCTCCATCTTGACAAAATTGTCAGATCTGAAGATCCTGCCGATCAATTTATTACAGATCTTCACAAAATTGTCAAAAAATGTCCCTCGTGAGTTTCATCGTTAGTACAGCCGTATAACAAATTGCTTCATCTTGCTAAAATCGTCAAATCTGGAAATCCTGTCGATCATTTTAATACAGATCTTCACAAAATTGTCAAAAAATGTCCCTCGTAAGTTTCATTGCGAGTACATCCGTATGACAAGTTGCTCCATCATGCTAAAATCGTCAGATCTGAAGATCCTGCCGATCAATTTATTGCAGATCTTCGCTAAATTATCAAAAAATGTTCCTTTAGTGTTCTATTTACGATGAGTTGCTCCATCTTGCTAAAACCACACATTGACTCTCTCCAGAACGTCCAAAATTTTCGATCACTGCCCGATTTACCAGATTGTCCATTAAGAGTTCCATTGTGAGTACAGCCGTACGACAAGTTGCTCCATCTTGCTAAAATAACACATCAGCTCTGTCCAGGATTTACAAAATTTTCGATCACATAGCCATTGTGATTTTTGATCAATGATAAAGTGAAAAAAAATTAATTGTCAAAAATGTTTTTAAACATTTTTTGTAATATTTAGGTCACTTGAGGATTCACTATTTATTTAAACGATCAATTTGAACTCCCTTTGTTTTACTCGTTATTAAGTGGCTGGGTAAGACGGCAGATTTTCAAAAGAGGGCGATGACATTCCCGCACTAATCTCAATAAACAATTTGCCTTTAATTATAATTACAATGCGAAGATCGAGAATTATTAATTGTATACGAATTCGCGTTCATGTGAAGTTTCTTGCACTTGTTGTTGCGAGCCGGCGGATTACCGCAATTTCCAGCAATGCATGTCTAATTGTGGTGAATTAACGTCCAGCAGTTCGCTTAATAATAATAATACGTTCTTCTCGCGGAAATCTGCTGTTATGAATCGTTATCTAACGTTTCCAGTCGACTGCAAATTTTAATTTGGCCTTATGCTTATGTAAATACCCACGCCGTTGTGGCGAGACCGTGAATAACAACAGGCGATGACTCAAAAAAAAATAATCAGATAATCAAAAATTATTTTAAAACAATGATGGAATCTACAGCTTATTTTTTCACACGTAAAACTACTTCATCATTACTCGAAAATCACGATGGCGATGCGGTTACGGTGAATCGGGCAGTGATCTAAAATGTTTTACGTCCTTGACGGAGCCAATGTGTGGTTTTAGCAAGATGGAACAACTTGCCGTGCGGCTGTACTCACAATTCAACTCTTAACCCTTCTACTGCTTACCCGTTTTGAAAGCAGTGCTCTAGAAGCTGAAATTTGTTTTGTAGATTTGTAATTTACTTTTGAAGTCGAAAGCATTTGAAAAATGAAAATGTAATTCGTGTATATGTCGATGACGCATAAAGCCATCAAGTCAACTTATCATAGAATCTACATGACGCCTATAGACGTCATTAGCATTCAATGGGTTAAGGGACATTTTGGTAAATGGGGCAATGATAGAAATTTTGGACGTCCTGGAGAGAGTCAATGTGTGGTTTTCGCAGGATGGAGCAACTCGTCGTACGGTTGTATGCATAATGGGACATTTTTTTTGATAATTTAGCGAAGATCTGTAATAAATTGATCGACAGGATCTTTTTGCACGAAAATATCCATTTCTGGAAAAAGAAATTACATCTGTGTATGTCGCTGTAGCTTAAAAAACTCATACAGAAATTAACACGAAACTTTGAACACGGGCCTTATTCGATAATCTGAAGAACTGGGAAGCTTTTGGTAACATTTCGTACACCGAAAGTGGGTGTTTACCTTAACCGTTTTCTTTTCTTTACTATTTTGATTCTGTGAAAACAAACACAAAGACCTTCGCTGTAAACAACACCAGAAATTACTTTAAACGCCATTCGAACAATTCCGTGTTGGAACGTAAACACGAGATTGCGATAAGGAGTCGTCGGCAAGGTAATGAGGCGAGTGCCACTCATTCGTCCTAATCTTATCGTCGATTTATTGGCTTCAGTTATTTACAAATAATCGAAGGGAATTGTGGAATTTACAACTTCAGTGGCCAAAAATCAAAATCGAGCCGAAACCATGAAGAGGAGTAAACACAGAGAAAAGGAAAAAGTGAATGGTAAATAATTTGTATTAATATTTTAAAAAAAACGAGAGCTTTTGTGACATACGTAGTTGCAAAATGAAAAAAAAAACCCCAAGTCAAAAATTTTCACTTTTAGTCAAAATCACTATTTTGCAAAATGCGCACTTTCCCAGCGATTTATTTAATTACACAAAAATGCTTTTATGAATTTGAATAATTATTACAGGAACAATTCTGTACATTTGTAGCTATAAAATGAAAAAAAAATCCAAGTCAAAATTTTTCACTTTTGGTCAAAATCACTTTTTTGCAAAATGCGCACTTTCCCAACGATTTATTTAATTACACAAAAATGCTTCTATGAATTTGAATAATTATCACAGGAATTATTCTATACATATGTGGCCATAAAATGAAAAAAAAATTGAAGTCAAAATTTTTCCCCATTTTTTCACTTTTGGTAAAAATCACTTTTTTGCAAAATGCGCACTTTCCCAACGATTTATTTAATTACACAAAAATGCTTCTATGAATTTGAAAAATTATCACAGGAATTATTCTGTACATATGTAGCTATAAACTGAAAAAAAAATCCAAGTCAAAATTTTTCCGCAATTTTTCACTTTTTTGCAAAATGCGCACTTTCCCAACGATTTATTTAATTACACAAAAATGCTTCTATGAATTTGAATATTTTTTACAGGAATTATTCTGTACATATGTTGCTATAAAATAAAAAAAAATGAAGTCAAAATTTTTCCGCAATTTTTCACTTTTGGTCAAAATCACTTTTTTGCAAAATGCGCACTTTACCAACGATTTATTTAATTACACAAAAATGCTTCTATGAATTTGAATAATTTTTACAGGAATTATTCTGTACATATGTAGCTATAAAATCAAAAAAATTCAAGTCAAAATTTTTCCGCAATTTTTCACTTTTCGTTAAAATCACTATTTTGCAAAATGTGCACTTTCCCAGCGATATATTTAACTACACAAAAATGCTTCTATGAATTTGAATGATTTTTACAGGAATTATTCTATACATATGTAGCTATAAAATGAAAAAAAAAATCCAAGTCAAAATTTTTCACTTTCGGTCAAAATCACTTTTTTGCAAAATGCGCACTTTCCCAACGATTTATTTAATTACACAAAAATGCTTCTATGAATTTGAATAATCCTTACAGGAATTATTCTATACATTTGTGGCTATAAAATAAAAATAAATTCAAGTCACAATTTTGCAATTTTTCACTTTTGGTCAAAATCACTTTTTTGCAAAATGCGCACTTTCCCAGCGATTTATTCAATTACATAAAAATGCTTCTATGAATTTGAATGATTTTTTTCTGTACATATATACCTATAAAATGAAAAAAAAATCCAAGTAAAAATTTTTCGCTTTTGGTCAAAATGACTTTTTTGCAAAATGCGCACTTTCCTAGCGATTTATTTAATTACACAAAAATGCTTCTATGAATTTGAATAATCATTACAGGAATTATTCTATACATATGTGGCTATAAAATAAAAAAAAAATCCAAGTCAAAATTTTTCACTTTTGGTCAAAATCACTTTTTTTCAAAATGCGCACTTTCTCAACGATTTATTTAATTACACAAAAATCCTTCTATGAATTTGATTGATTATGACAGGAATTATTCTGCACATATGTAGCTGTAAAATGAAAAAAAAATCCAAGTCAAAATTTTTCCGCAAATTTTTCACTTTTAGTCAAAATCACTTTTTTGCAAAATGCGCACTTTCCCAACGATTTATTTAATTACACAAAAATTCTTCTACGAACTTGAATGATTTTTACAGGAAATATTCTGCACTTTTGTAGCTATAAAAAAAAGAAAAATCCATGTCAAAGTTATCATTAGTTTTCCCGCAATTTTCCATCAAAATCGCTGTCTTTTTTCACTTTTGGTCAAAATAATTTTTTTGCAAAATGCGCACTTTCTCAACGATTTATTTAATTACCAAAAATTGCTTTTATGAATTTGAATGATTTTTACAAGAAATATTCTACACATATGTAGCTATAAAATGAAAGAAAATCCAAGTCAAAATTGTCATTACTTTTCCCGAAATTTTTCCTCAAAATCATTGTCTTGCAAATTTTTCACTTTTGGTCAAAATCACTTTTTTTGCAGAATGCGCACTCTCCCAACGATTTATTTAATTACTCAAAAATGCTTGTACGAATTTGAATGATTTTTACAGGAAATATTCTACACTTTTGTAGCTATCAAAAAAAAAGAAAAATCCATGTCAAAGTTATCATTAGTTTTCCCGCAATTTTCCATCAAAATTGCTGTTTTTTTTTACTTTTGGTCAAAATCATTTTTTTGCAAAATGCGCACTTTCTCAGCGATTTATTTAATTACCAAAAATTGCTTTTATGAATTTGAATGATTTTTACAAGAAATATTCTACACATATGTAGCTATAAAATGAAAGAAAATACAAGTGAAAATTGTCATTACTTTTTTTCCGAAATTTTTCCTCAAAATCATTGTCTTGCAAATTTTTCACTTTTGGTCAAAATCACTTTTTCGCAAAATGCGCACTTTCGCGATGATTTATTTAATTACCCAAAAATTCTTCTACGAATTTGAATGATTTTTACAGGAAATATTCTGTACATATGTAGCTATAAAATGAAAAAAATCCAAGTCAAAATTTTCCCGCAATTTTTCATTTTTGGTCAAAATCACTTTTTTGCAAAATGCGCACTTTCCCAACGATTTATTTAATTACTCAAAAATGCTTCCACGAATTTGAATGATTTTTACAGGAAATATTCTACACTTATGTAGCTGTGAAATGAAAAAAAAAATCCAAGTCAAACTTTTCATTACTTTTCCCGCAATTTTCCATCAAAATCGCTGCCTTGTAAATTTTCACTTTTGACAAAATTTTCTGTAGAATATATTTTATTAAACAATTGAGAAAACATTTAAGATATGACTATAAATCAAGAGATTTTCGGAATTAAAAAAAAAAAAAATCGATTAAACTGAAATTTCCACCGATCGGTCTTAAAATTTGCAGACGAACAATTCCTCCGGAAACTCGACCCTGAGCGATCGATCCCTCCTTAAATATTCACGCGATTTCCCCGTTGGTTTTTCCGGCAGTAAAGAGAAGACCTGGCTGCATTATTTACATAAAATCCACAACTATACGGTCCCGTCGTAAAAAAGTTTTATTATCTCCGCGGGAAGGGCGCGCGCGGGCGCGAGGGTTCCGCAAAGTTCGATACAAAGGGCCTCGGAAATATGCCGCCCCCGAAAGAACTCCAATTATCCTCCAGGAAACTTCATAATAGGAGTTTAATTTTTGAAACGTCTCTCCCGTTTGTTTAATAAAAAAATCGGTTAGAGCCAAGTTTTCTTTTACTATTCGTCTTGAGATTAATTATTTCGATTAGTTATCGTAATAATTTTCGATAATGGAGATTGCGTCGAGAATGTGTGGATAAGATAAATAAATCAATTATCTTTTATTCGCAGTAAAACATTGATAAAAATAATTACAATTCATTAAAACATTGATAAAAATATTTACAATTGAAAAACCCTCACTTGACAAAGTTTTTGGTTTGCAATGTGAAAACGATTTTTTTTTTATAGATTGCATAGATTTTCGATTTATCTTTTATTATTTTCTATCGCATTTTGAAAATTGTTTAAAATAAAACAATGGTTGCCTGTTGACGTCATCAAGGGCTTCAAATTCGTTCTAATTTTGATCTTTGCAGTTTGTGCCAAATTGCTGTAGGAACTTTGTTTTTGAGTCCTGCGCAGGTAATTGAACAAATTTCAATGCCCTTTTGGTGGATCGAGTCGACACATTTTATCCAACTCGGTACACGTTGTCAAAATTTGACGTTTTTTGCCCAAAAAAAGGTATTTTTTTGTTCGGGGGTTGAAGGGTTCGAAAAGGGATCATTCCAATCTGAGCTTACCTTCTTAAAGTAGGGCCAAAATGGGATTTTTTCCTGAAAGAATCATCAAATTTGGTTCAAAAGTCGCTGAGCGAAAAACCTCAAAATGCACTTTTTTTCAAACACGAATAACTTGGTGCCAATTCGTCGTAGGAACTTCGTTCTTCAAGTTCTGTATAGGGAATTGATCAAATTGTAATGCCTTTATGGTGGATCGAGTCGACAAAATTTTTCCAACTCCATAGACATCGTCAAAGATGGACATGGTCTTCTGAAAAAAAAAAAAAAAAATTCGCAGGTCTGCTAGAGGGGGGCGGAAGGGGTTACGCTTAAGTTCGCATGCATGACTTTAAAGAAGACACTTCAAAGTTTTTCGCCCTCAAAGATTCATCAAAATCGATTGAAAATCCGCCGAGTTATGGCGGTTTGAAAATGGTCGAAATTTCATGAATTTCAAGTGTTTAATTTTTTTTTCCACCAATACTCAATTATATATTATATAATGATTGGGGGGACATTCATGGACCCGCACGACCACTTTTTCGTTCCGAAAAAGTAACCGCACGGATGGGACTCGAACCCACGACCACAAGGCCCGTGGGCAGGAGCTCTACTCACTAGGCCACCGCGACACCATTGAAAGTTTTATTTCCTTTTTTGTCGCGCCCCACTTAGATCTAGGATTTCTGGCCCTTAACCCTTTCGACCCTGGTGGTGGCAATTGCCACCGCAACATTTACATGTCTCTACTTACTATGACAATCCATATTTTTACTGTTTATCACTAGATGTCACTTCAACAAAGCCTCGCTAATTCATTCCTATACTAATTAAGCAAATGAGTTGAAATTTGGTATTTATGGCCTTAAGAAGCTCCCCATCAATAATAATTTTGAAAAAAAATTTGTTTTCATATTTAAAAATTCAGGGCCGAAAGGGTTAAAAGAGTTAAACATGACAACTGTTGTATCCAATACATACTCGAGACAATTTCGTTCCAGCTTAAATATTGATAACTTTAGCAAATACCATCGAGGCCAAAAAGGGCGCCAAAGGATAGCAGAAGCGCGTTTCTTAGAAAAAAGCAAATCGGAATTGCTTTTAGAGTGCGCTCAAGGCAAAGTTCTTAATACACCGAACATTAAAGTGGAATATCAGTGTGTACATGTTGTTATATACACATATACATACGGGAATAGATTAAAGGGTGAACTTCAAAGAGATCTAAACTCATCGGATTACCGTCTTAGATTACGATTGCGCGCGTGCGCCGTACGCAAAAGACGTGCGTTATCCCACATGTAAATTTTCCGCCGCCGGCGAGGGGGAGGAAAAATTTGGGGGGGGGCGGCGCGGGCGCGTGCCAGGACTCCAGGATTTTAGGGGACGTAATTTACTGGCGCGCATTTAGCGGGAATCGCGTCCCCAGATTTAGGGGCTTAACGATGATATAACGTCGTTTTAAAGGCGAGATCTTTCGTGACAAATTCCGCGCATTACACACGCGTTTACTTTTGTAATTCGAGGCGTGACGCGTGTGTTTTGTTTCTCGTTTGTAATTTTATACGGGCGTCGCGCGCTCACCCAGATACATCCGAAATACGATTCGGTATTCAAATTACAGGACGCCCCGGAAACACAATCATTTTTTAATGTCCTGTAAAATTCAACAACAAATATTGTTATAAGTTTCATACGGAAAATTTTGGCGCGGTGGCCTAGTGAGTAGAGCTCCGGCTCACGGTCCTCGTGGTCGTGGGTTCGAATCCCATCCATGGGGACACTTTTTTTGGAAGGAAGAAGTGGCCGTGCGGGCTCATGGATGTCCAGTATATGTCCCCCCAATAATTATATAATATATAATTGAGTATACAAGGTGTCCTAAATAGAGTAGGATTGCATGGGTATCTTTCTTATTCTTAAAGCTAGAGATCTGGTTAAATGGGCAATGTTGTGCAGTTTTCTATGCTGATTCAGATTATGTTGAGAAATTTTCAAAATTCCGAGCAGTTTAGAAAATATTTAAAAAAAAACTGAAAATCGCGATTTTCAAAAAAATCAAATATCTCAATAATTATTAAAGATGCGAAAAAAAGTTTTAAATAAAAGTTACTTGGTTTAATTAGGCAAACATAGAAATCAAGTCAAAATAAAATTCAAGATGGCGGTTTCCGAGATATTAATACCAACTTTCTTATTTCAAATGGCCGCCATATTTGATTTTTACACGCATAAATAGACTTTTTTTTCTCCTTTCAACGATGTACAACAACCTATGTCAAAATAAAAAATAATGGAAATATTAATTGTTTAAATTTTAATTTTAATTTTTTAAATTATTTTTAAAGCAAATGTAACAAAACAAAAAGAGGTAATACAACCAAGTAGTAAAATAACAATAAATTATAAAAAATGCTCAAAATGTTGACCGTTATTGGCCAAACACAATTGACAGCGTCAATTGCCAAAAAAAAAAATTATGGGCACGAGTTGGAGTGGCGTCAGATGGCACGATCGTAGCTCCATCCTGCTGGAATCACATGTCGAAATAATCACTCATCACGACCCGGTAATGTTGGTCATTGATTGTAACGCAAACTTCGGCCTCATTTAAAAAAAATAAGTCCCGATGGCTCTTCTATCCTTTCCAAAGTTCAAGTTTTAAGGATTGCCATTTTGCCTCAAGCTGCGCCAATTATTATAGTAGAATATCAAAGCTGGGTTAACTATGGATGGATTTAAAGCAAATTATTGTGAACTCTCATACTTTTCCAAACGAAATTCAAGCCCGTATTGCATGGGAATTTTATACTGACAACTGGCTTTTGTGTTTCAGAGGATTTTCTTGTTAAAGAAACCACCGGGGAGCGTCCGGGTGAAGAAGAAAATCAGGAAGCATGGGGTGAGGGCCTGGCCGTGGCGATACACGTGCTGCTGCCGCTGGCCATCGCAGGAGTCCTCTGGGGCCGCAAAATAATCCTCTCGAAGATCCTCCAGCACCTGGACAAGGCTTGTTTATCAGGTAATTTAATACACAAATTATTCATTTTCGGCGCGTATCAATCATATAATAAAATTAACCGAAAAAAAAAATTGTAACCTAAAACTACCCTCATCGTGCAGGGATGCCATACGTCCCGCAATGCGTGGGACTGTCCCAGATAAGAATGATTTATATGCATTTAAATGTTCCGCTGGTAGAAAATAAATTGACTGTAAAATTAAATCGTTGTAATCACTAGCGCATTTAAAATAGCAGGGGCGGCTCGTTATATAGAGCCAAGCAGCCATGGCACTACCTGTAGTTTCTTTGTTACTTTGGTATAGGAAGATAAATCGTTGTTTCTTCTTCAAAAAAGGCGCGGGGGGGTATATTGTATAAGTGGCTCTACCATCAACATGTTCCACGATCCGCCACTGTAAAATAGCAGTAGATTTTTTTTTCTTCAAAAAAAGGAGGGGGGTGTATTGTATAAGTGGCTCTACCATCAACATGTTCCACGAGCCGCCACTGTAAAATATCAGTAGATTTTTTTTATGTCATACTTGTTTATTCTTGAAATCATAATGGCATGGAAACAACGTATATTAAATGACAAATAACGCTCTAGGGCGTTATTTCTATAACGCCCGCTTATGATAATTAGCAACAGATCGACCGTCAACAATTCGCCAAACGCAAATCAAGCGTGCGTGCGCCGTAGACATCTGCGCGGCGCGGCTTTCGACGCGACAATCTGTCAGAAAATCTTCGATAAATTTAAACTACAAGTATGACATAGAACGTTGAAGGCACCACTGGTGTTATGAGCAAAACGCTCACGGTCGACGCACATTCCTCGAATTTGAGTGAGTGAAATGTGCACCACGCGATTAAAAAAATTATCGCCCGCGGAATTTGCTTAAAAATTTACAAATTTGCTTAGAAATAACATATTTTCGACATACCAGAAGATAATCGACGCACCTTGCTTGTAAACAAAATGGCGGCACTCTGAACTCGAATTTGAGTGAGTGAAATGTGCACCAGCTGATTAAAAAAATTCTAAAAAAATTATCGCCCGCGGAATTTGCTTCAAAATTTCCAAATTTGCTTAGAAATAACATATTTTTGACATACCAGAAGATAATTATCGCACCTTGCTCGTAAACAAAATGGCGGCACTCTGAACTCGAATTTGAGTGAGTAAAATGTGCACCAACTGATTAAAAAAATTCTAAAAAAATTATCGCTTGCGGAATTTGCTTCAAAATTTCCAAATTTGCTTAGAAATAACATATTTTTAACATACCAGAAGATAATTATCGCACCTTGCTCGTAAACAAAATGGCGGCACTCTGAACTCGAATTTGAGTGAGTGAAATGTGCACCAGCTGATTAAAAAAATTCTAAAAAAATTATCGCCCGCGGAATTTGCTTCAAAATTTCCAAATTTGCTTAGAAATAACATATTTTTAACATACCAGAAGATAATTGACGCACCTTGCTCGTCAACAAAATGGCGGCACTCTGAACTCGAATTTGAGTGAGTGAAATGTGCACCAGCCGATTAAAAAAATTCTAAAAAAATTATCGCCCGCGGAATTTGCTTCAAAATTTCCAAATTTGCTTAGAAATAACATATTTTTGACATACCAGAAGATAACTATCGCACCTTGCTCGTAAACAAAATGGCGGCACTATGAACTCGAATTTAAGTGAGTGAATTGTGCACCTCGTTATTAAAAAAATTGTTTGCTCATGAATTGTTTAGAAAGTGCTAATTACGAATAAATTTACCTAATGGAGAGAAAGAACACTCTTCCGGAACACGAACTTCCGTCAAAACTGTAAAATAATTTGTTTCTGATTTTATGTACACACAAAAAAAGCGTTTCAGCTTCGTCCTTATCGAATCGAAAGTTAATTTCAGTGCAAAATGTTTGACGAGATATCGAGGAAGAGGACCGACAATTTCCGATTTTGCAGCGCCCGGCTCCGCCCCCTCGTTCCGCCGTCGAAATTAATTTCGAAATAATTTTCCAACGTCCCCGTCGCGCGATTTCCGCCTTGTCCATCTCTATTCGGGTCAGGCCTTTTTTTCCATCCCCCCTCCCCCCGGAAAATCTCCGCTAATTTATTACCCCGACCGTCTCCGCAAGAATGCTAGACCGGAAATTTATCAGCCCGGAAACCGGACAGTTTTTCCTCACCATCCACGACGCATTAATCAATACACACACACACACACACACACACACATACTGACATATACAGGACGCAAAAATTATCAAGTGCACTCGACAAATAATTTGAAATGAAAATGCTTGTTTCTATATTTTTAACCACGATTATAAAATATTCATTAAAACCAGCTTTGAAAAAAATTGTAAACAAGGTTTTATCTGAAAAATGCACGATGAAGAATATCTATCGTATTCATTTTCTCCGATTGCTCGAAAAGTTGATTGCATAGTTTAGGTTTCAGTCTACAAAAAGTCTCGATATTAATACGTTTGGAAGTGTCTAAAAAATAAAAATAAATATTTTTCCGCCCTAGGCCTAAAAAATAATATTTGCCGACGGCTGAAATTTTATCGTTTCTAATCAGAAAACGGATTTAAGTTAATATATCGAAAATTATTTCATATCATATTATTTTGAACTTAAAATCCATTTTCTGATTAGAGGCGATTAAATTGTGTTCAGCAGTCGGAAAATATTATTTTCTCGGCCTAGGACGGAAAAACATATTTTTTCTTATATTTCGCATATTTAATATTATTTTCAACTTAAAAACCATTTTCTGATTAGAGACGATAGAACTGTTCAACCGTCGGCAAATATTATTTTCACGGCCTAGGACGGAAAAATATTTCTTTTTATATGTCAAAAGCCATTTCATTTCATATTATTTTCAACTTAAAATCCGTTTTCTGATTAGAAACGATAAAACTGTTCATATTTTTTTTCAGCCTAGGACGGAAAAATATTTTTTTATACCACTACTTATAAATTAAACCGGAAAAATTACGATGATAAAATTAGTTCAGCAAAACGCTTAACTTATTTACAATTTAATTGTCTAGTTAACCATTCATCGCATCCTATTTGCATTTTAATGGTTACACATTTTCCAAAGTTAAAACAATTTTAAACTTTATAAATCCTCGAAATGATTGCTAATTAATTATCTTCTGAAAGTCGAAGATAATCCGTGCCGTATACTAATGGCGGTGGAATTTTTAGAATCTCCGCTTTCATCGTCGTGTTTTATAAAGGAATTGTTCGTGCGTTTTATTCCCCGGGAATGTTTGTGGAAGATTGAGTGAAATTGCCGGAAGTAGTGTATGTGTGCTGTAGGATCATTACGGATGTCGGTAAAGAGGTCCCGCAGGAGGGCGGCAGGACAGGAAGACAAGAAGACGGGAAACGGGGAAAAATATAAGATCGTAAAATGGTGCATCACGGAGTCTCCGACAGTCTTAAAAATAAATTATCCAGCGGGGTTTATACGGTCCTGATGGATGTGCGGATATTTTACCAGCACGAACACTCGTTAAGGGCTCGGCTTGGACATGGTTTTTTCGTAAATTTTTAATTTGCGACATACACACGATTTATTACTTTACTTTTTTTATATAAATAAGAGAATATAAATCAAGTTACATACCAACATATTTAAACGAAGTCAGATACAAAAACATGATAATTTATAGATGGCATTCTACTATTGTTTTCGCACCAGTGAATTTTATAATTGGCGATATTTCGATGCAAAGAATGTTATAAATGAACAAAGTTTGGTGTATAGAAATTTATGAATTATAAGTTTTCGCCGCAGTGAATTTTTGAAGCTAATTCCTGCGAAAATGATTTTTTTACAATTTTTCAAATCGATTAATGCAATTTTTTCACTCCAATTTCAAGTTTTCAGTGTTGCCATTTTGTTCTCAGCTGCGATATGTTAGTTGTTTTAAGGGGATGTTAAAAACAGGTTTCTTCTGGATGGATTTTGAAATTTTCAAGCTAATTCCTGCGAAAATGATTTTTTTACAATTTTTCAAATCAACTAAAGCAATTTTTTCACTTCAATTTCAAGTTTTCAGTGTTGCCATTTTGTTCTCAGCTGCGATATGTTAATTGTTTTAAGGGGATGGTAAAAACAGGTTTGTTCTGGATGGATTTTAGAATTTTGAAGCTAATTCCTGCAAAAACGATTTTTTTACAATTTTTCAAATCGATTAATGCAATTTTTTCACTCCAATTTCAAGTTTTCAGTGTTGCCACTTTGTTCTCAGCTGCAATATGTTAATTGTTTTAAGGGAATGTTAAAAACAGGTATGTTCTGGATGGATTTTTTAATTTTGAAGCTAATTCCTGGGAAAATGATTTTTTTACAATTTTTCAAATCGATTAATGCAATTTTTTCACTCCAATTTCAAGTTTTCAGTGTTGCCACTTTGTTCTCAGCTGCAATATGTTAATTGTTTTAAGGGGATGGTAAAAACAGGTTTGTTCTGGATGGATTTTAGAATTTTGAAGCTAATTCCTGCAAAAACGATTTTTTTACAATTTTTCAAATCGATTAATGCAATTTTTTCACTCCAATTTCAAGTTTTCAGTGTTGCCACTTTGTTCTCAGCTGCAATATGTTAATTGTTTTAAGGGAATGTTAAAAACAGGTATGTTCTGGATGGATTTTTTAATTTTGAAGCTAATTCCTGGGAAAATGATTTTTTTACAATTTTTCAAATCAACTAAAGCAATTTTTTTACTCCAATTTCAAGTTTTCAGTGTTGCCATTTTGTTCTCAGCTGCGATATGTTAATTGTTTTAAGGGAATGTTAAAAACAGGTTTGTTTTGGATGGATTTTGGAATTTTGAAGCAAATTCCTGCGAAAATTATTTTTTTGCAATTTTTTAAATCGATTAATGCAATTTTTTTACTCCAATTTCAAGTTTTCAGTGTTGCCATTTTGTTCTCAGCTGCGATATGTTAATTGTTTTAAGGGGATGTTAAAAATGGGTTTATTTTGGATGGATTTTGAAATTTTGAAGGTAATTCCAGTAAAGATGATTTTTTTACAATTTTTCTAATAATTTTCTTTTGAGTGTTGTTAATTTGTTTTCAGCCAATTTTTTACAAGAATGTCAATGGATGGATTTTGAAGGTAAAATTAATTTTTCACATTATATTACGAATTTGAATAAAATCTCAGATCATTATAAACATCTGCAAAAATAAAATCTCATTATTCGCACCGAAATCCATCATTCAAGAATTCCTTTGAATAAATTTTCCAGCATCAAAAAAATTGCCATTTACGAATAAAAAACTTCTTTGCAACGTAAAATTCGTCCGTTACAATTTTCGTTAGGTGGATAAACTTTTTAGCTAGAAAGAAAAATTTAATAATCTTTGAGAGCGGGGCAGGGATATTTCATTACGTCGGATTTAATATCGGATATTCTCCCCGTCCATAAAAAGTCAATACAATTTTTTTTTTTTTTTGCTCTCAAAATCTCCGTTTACTGCAAATATTTATCATCCCCATCTACAACCACCTCAACATCTAGCTCACATCTCGCTTGTAAGCCGCTTAAGGGGAAAAGTGCCGTCGCGGTTTATACCCCCGTATAAAAACAAAACATAAGCGAGCGCACACCTGTGAAAATATTTTATCTTCCCTTAACTGCTGGTATCGATAAAATAGTTGAGATTTCTCTTGTATTTGCACGTTTAAGCTTATTATAATATGCAAGTGTTATATTTGCCATAATTAAAAAAAATCCGGGCGATATGTGGTTCTAGCAGGATGGCGCAACGAACGTGCGACCTGATGCCATTCGAAATCGGACCCATAAAATTTTTGTTGTATTTGCACGTTTAAAACTATTATAACATGCAAGTGTTATATTTGCCATAATTAAAAAAATCCAGACGATATGTCGTTCCAGCAGGATGACGCAACGATTGCGCGATCTAATGCCACTCGAACGTGTCCATAAAATTTGCAATAATTATAGTAATTAAGGTATCTAAACTCAAATTCGAGTTCATAGTGCCGCCATTTTGTTTACAAGCAAGGTGCGTCGATTATCTTCTGGTATGTCAAAAATATGTTATTTCTAAGCAAATTTGGAAATTTTGAAGCAAATTCCGCGGGCGATAATTTTTTTAGAATTTTTTGAATCACGAGGTGCACATTTCACTCACTCGAATTCGAGTTCAGAGTGCTGCCATTTTGTTTACAAGCAAGGTGCGTCGATTATCTTCTGGTATGTCAAAAATATGTTATTTCTAAGCAAATTTGGAAATTTTGAAGCAAATTCCGCGGGCGATAATTTTTTTAGAATTTTTTGAATCACGAGGTGCACATTTCACTCACTCAAATTCGAGTTCAGAGTGCCGCCATTTTGTTTACGAGCAAGGTGCGTAAATTATCTTGTGGTATGTCAAAAATATGTTATTTCTAAGCAAATTTGGAAATTTTGAAGCAAATTCCGCGGGCGATAATTTTTTTAGAATTTTTTTAATCACGAGGTGCACATTTCACTCACTCAAATTCGAGTTCATAGTACCGCCATTTTGTTTACAAGCAAGGTGCGTCGATTATCTTTTGGTATGTCAAAAATATGTTATTTCTAAGCAAATTTGGAAATTTTGAAGCAAATTCCGCGGGCGATAATTTTTTTAGAATTTTTTTAATCACGAGGTGCACATTTCACTCACTCAAATTCGAGTTCATAGTACCGCCATTTTGTTTACAAGCAAGGTGCGTCGATTATCTTTTGGTATGTCAAAAATATGTTACTTCTAAGCAAATTTGGAAATTTTGAAGCAAATTCCGCGGGCGATAATTTTTTTAGAATTTTTTTAATCACGAGGTGCACATTTCACTCACTCAAATTCGAGTTCATAGTGCCGCCATTTTGTTTACAAGCAAGGTGCGTCGATTATCTTCTGGTATGTCAAAAATATGTTATTTCTAAGCAAATTTGGAAATTTTGAAGCAAATTCCGCGGGCGATAATTTTTTTAGAATTTTTTTAATCGCGAGGTGCACATTTCACTCACTCAAATTCGAGTTCATAGTGCCGCCATTTTGTTTACGAGCAAGGTGCGTCAATTATCTTCTGATATGTTAAAGATATGTTATTTCTAAGCAAATTTGGAAATTTTGAAGCAAATTCCGCGGGCGATAATTTTTTTAGAATTTTTCTAATCGGCTGGTGCACATTTCACTCACTCAAATTCGAGTTCATAGTACCGCCATTTTGTTTACAAGCAAGGTGCGTCGATTATCTTTTGGTATGTCAAAAATATGTTATTTCTAAGCAAATTTGGAAATTTTGAAGCAAATTCCGCGGGCGATAATTTTTTTAGAATTTTTTTAATCACGAGGTGCGCATTTCACTCACTCAAATTCGAGTTCATAGTGCCGCCATTTTGTTTACAAGCAAGGTGCGTCGATTATCTTCTGGTATGTCAAAAATATGTTACTTCTAAGCAAATTTGGAAATTTTGAAGCAAATTCCACGGGCGATAATTTTTTTAGAATTTTTTTAATCACGAGGTGCACATTTCACTCACTCAAATTCGAGTTCATAGTGCCGCCATTTTGTTTACGAGCAAGGTGCGTCAATTATCTTCTGATATGTTAAAGATATGTTATTTCTAAGCAAATTTGGAAATTTTGAAGCAAATTCCGCGGGCGATAATTTTTTTAGAATTTTTCTAATCGGCTGGTGCACATTTCACTCACTCAAATTCGAGTTCATAGTGCCGCCATTTTGTTTACAAGCAAGGTGCGTCGATTATCTTCTGGTATGTCAAAAATATGTTACTTCTAAGCAAATTTGGAAATTTTGAAGCAAATTCCGCGGGCGATAATTTTTTTAGAATTTTTTTAATCACGAGGTGCACATTTCACTCACTCGAATTCGAGTTCAGAGTGCTGCCATTTTGTTTACAAGCAAGGTGCGTCGATTATCTTCTGGTATGTTAAAGATATGTTATTTCTAAGCAAATTTGGAAATTTTGAAGCAAATTCCGCGGGCGATAATTTTTTTAGAATTTTTTTAATCGGCTGGTGCACATTTCAGTCACTCAAATTCGAAGAAGAAAACACTCAAAGCGCGATTTTTCCGTTTCAGTATTTTGGCCTTCGTTCAGCAAGCGAGAGAAGGTCCTAAAATGGACGATGACCCATCTGCCCTACCTGGAGGGAGGACTGGACACCATCTGGACGGACGGATCGCAACTTTGCACCCTCATCAATTCCGTGGTGCCGGGGGCTTGCCCGAACCCGCACCGTCACTGGAAGAAACCACCAACGCACGGACAAGCGTTAGCCTACAAATATTTAGGAGTGATCCCTGTGAGTACAATCGAATCTTGAATACACAATTAATACTCACCGATAATTTTCAGGTCTTCACGGAATCCGATTTCAACCAGAAAACCATAACCTCGGCGATCGAAAAAACCTTAACCGAGTACATGACCGGCGTCCAGCAAGCCGTCTCCAAAATTTCCCACGATGAAGAGCTCACCTTCTCCAACAACTACATAGCGCGCGGGATGGGGCTGGTGACGGGGGAACAGTACAGAAAGACCGTCCTCTACATCTACCCGAACAGCAAAAGCAAACAATCCGATAATCTTCTCATTAACATCCGCGGCCCGTACAACTCCCATGGAGTCTCCGTCCTCTACGGCAGCGATCTGGTGGAGCTCTACAAGACGATGCGGACGAGCAAGAGAGAGAAGCTCGAGGAGGAGGAGGAGGAGAACCGATCGTTCCTAAAGAGTCTAACCAGCGACTTCCAAAGCCTGATCAAGCTGAAGCAGAACAGGGAGCCTTCCTGTGACATCGAGATCAGCATCGAGATCGAGAAGAACCGCGCGAAGATCATGTTCATACCGAGAAACTCTGGCGTGTACGAGGTTTGCCTGACCACGAACGGGGAGCACATAGCCGGCTCCCCTTACAACATCAACGTGGAGAAGAATCGGAGCGGAATCATGGACGATTTATCAGAGGACGAGTCGAAGGGAAAATCGAAGAAACGCGTCATCCCGAAGATCATCGAAACCGGCCCGGACAGCAAGTACGTTTACGTGAAATACGAGGAGAAGGAGCGCTGGAGGAGGCAGAGGAAAGTTTCCGACTTTAGGAACTCGAGCGATTCCAGCTACAACACCTCGGTGGAGGAGGACGTCTGTTACCTTACGATTAAAAACGAGGATTTGAACAACAACAACGATGAGAAAGTGAACAACCTCAACGTCGGGGAGAACGAAGCGCTGCTTCAGGTCGAAGTTCCGATGAAGCAGGCTTTGATGAGCGAGTTGAATAAATTGAAATTCCCGCACGTAACGGATCACGTTGAAATTAAAACGGATGAAACCGTGACCACAATTAAAAGTCAGGAAATTCGGGATCGAATCGCTGCTTTGGGATTGGAAAACGCGAAAATTGTAACGAGCAAAAGTCAGGAGATGAAGGATCGAATCGCGAAACTGGAAGGTCAAATTGTGGACAGATTCGAAGAAAAGTGTGCCAATAATAACGATAAGGGTAAATCCAGTGGAGAAGTTCAGCGTGAAAAGTGGGATGCTAGCAGTGTTAATAATATTAATAATAATAATCAAAGTAAATCCAGTGGAGGAGTTAAGCGTACGGAGAGGTGTATTGAAGATGCGTTACAAATGCGTGAAGATGAGGCGAATGCTGAAGCAACTGATGACGATACCGAGAGCCCAAAAAAAATTCTAGATTGTTCATCCGCGCAGTTAAAGACTGCTTCGGATAAAAATTGCGTGGGTGGAGAATTAAAAATTGCTATTGTGGGAAAGATCGGATCCGTTTCTGAAGCTTCAAAGAAGATCAACGTTTTCCAAAAAATCATCGACTCTAACAAAACCGAAATTAAATTCAATGCAGGGCATTCCTCGGCGAAAACAGAAACTTCCCCAAAATGTATTAACGCTAACGATTCTCCTCTTCCCCGATCATCATCTGGTGATGAAAATTGTTCACCGAAAAACGACGATTTTAGCAGGGATTTTAAATCTTCTCCACATCAAAATTCAAAAAATTTCAATCACGATTATTCAGTAAAATCCGATGATACCGTTCATAAGTCTTTAATAAAATCATCTGCTGATGAAAATTCTTCATCTAAAACCGACGATTTTAACAAGCATACTTCTCCAAACCAAAATTTAAAAAATTTCAATCGCGATTATTCAGCGAAAACCGATGATACCGTTCATAAGACTTCAATAAAATCATCCGGTGATGAAAATTCTTCATCTAAAAACGACGATTTTAACAGGCATACTTCTCCAAACCAAAATTTAAAAAAATTCAATCGCGATTATTCAGCGAAAACCGAAGATACCGTTCACAAGTCTTCAATAAAATCATCCGGTGATGAAAATTCTTCATCTAAAACCGACGATTTTAACAGGCATACTTCTCCAAACCAAAATTTAAAAAATTTCAATCGCGATTATTCAGTAAAATCCGATGATACCGTTCATAAGTCTTCAATAAAATCATCCGGTGATGAAAATTCTTCATCTAAAACCGACGATTTTAACAGGCATACTTCTCCAAACCAAAATTTAAAAAAATTCAATCGCGATTATTCAGCGAAAACCGATGATACCGTTCATAAGTCTTCAATAAAATCATCCGGTGATGAAAATTCTTCATCTAAAAACGACGATTTTAACAGGCATACTTCTCCAAACCAAAATTTAAAAAAATTCAATCGCGATTATTCAGCGAAAACCGAAGATACCGCTCACAAGTCTTCAATAAAAAAACAACATTTCATTCACGATTCTATAGAAAACGATAACTTGATCGGCGATCCAAAGCTTTTGATGAAAAACGAGTCTTCGATGAAAAAAGATGATACCGACAACGATTCCTCGGTTAAAGGAGACGATTCCAAGTCTTCAACAACAAAATCTCCCATGTTTTTGATGAAAAACGAGTCTTCGATGAAAAAAGATGATATCGACAACGATTCCTCGGTTAAAGGAAACGATCCCAATCTAAAACCATCAAAGTCTTCAACAACAAAATCTCCCATTAAAAACGCCGATTTTCTCCCCGAAACAAGAAAGATAAACCACGATTTGCTCCGGGACATAAAGTCTTTAAAAAAAATATACGATACTTCGGAGGGAGCGGATGACTCGATCTGCGATTCGTCATCTTCAATAAGAAAAAATTATTTGATAACCAATTCAAAATCTTCGATTAAAAACGATAACCCAAACAATACAGTCGACTCCGGAAGATCTACTTCTGGCGAAAACTTTAACGATTTGAAAACAACTACAGATGTGCAGAATTGTCTTGATTCAACCGGAAACGCAAAATTGAAAACCTCTGCAAGCAAAAACCTTAAGCATTTGAAAATAACTACAGATGTACAGAATTGTCTTGATTCGACCGGAAACGCAAAATTGAAAACCTCTGCAAGCAAAAACCTTAAGCATTTGAAAATAACTACAGATGTGCAGAATTGTCTTGATTCAACCGGAAACGCAAAATTGAAAACCTCTGCAAGCAAAAACCTTAACCATTTGAAAACAACTACAGATGTGCAGAATTGTCTTGATTCAGGAAACACAAAATTGAAAACTTCTGCAAGCAATGATGTTAAAGATTCTGGTGATGCTTGCGTAAACATTGGAGGATCGAGGAAGATTACCCATGAAGCATCATCACCGGATCATGAAAAAACTCTCGCAATCACAACGGTGTACCAAAAACCAATGACTGAAATGACTGAAACTGGCGAATTCCAAAACCCCGCCGTCGCGGGAAGGAAAGACGTTTCGCTAGAAAATCTTACAAGCGCTGAAAAACGCATTCAAAGAGTATCGAATATTGCGAAACCTTCGATTATCCGTCGCGGTAAGGGGTTGAGGTTGAATATATTAAGGGCGAAAGATGATGCTGACGCCAATCTTCAAGGAAGCGACAAGGAAGATTCACAATTCGAAAGCAAGGCTTTGGACAAATCGACGAAACTCGAAAGCTTTAAGAAATCAACACCTGATAATTTTAGCTTGCAAACTACACCCAAAGATGTCACTGCACCAAACAAGGAATCCACATTTTCCGTCTACGAGAAAAGGTCGGCTTTCGAGAAGGAAATGACAACCAAAAACGCCGACTCATCCAGCGCATTAAATACTACCAAAAAAACTATTTCCACCATAAGCGCTGATTCTGCGAAGAATAGTTCCGATCTCACGAATATTAACAGTCGGTCCGATAACGGAACGACTTCGAGACTCGCAAAAGACTCCTCCGTTACGTCCTCCATAAATGACAGCAACGAAAAGACTTCACCAAGAAACGATTCCGGATGCCGAACCACCAACACTAACCCCACCATCAAGGAACCAGCTTCCCCGGTATCACTTCCCGATACCGAAACCGAAGTCCTTCCTAGAAATCCCCAGACTGTTTCCGACGTTTTCCCCCGCGAAAACATCAAAGAAACCTCCGCGACTGGCAAGGGTAAGCTCCACAAATGGAAGACCGTCGACGAACCGGAAATACCCGCGCTGCACGTCACCCAAGTCGACTGCAAGACCGACGACGAGAACCTCGACCTCCGCCTGAGCTTCGTGAAGCGCAAAGAATTCTGGCACAAGATCACCTCGAGCGCGAGCACCAGCCTGAACTCGAGCTGCGTGAGCCTGAACTTCGACGATCACCACCGGAGGTACAACTCGCTGAGCAGGCTCCAGGTGAAGAGGCCCAAGCTGGAGGCGCGGCACAGTCTGAGGGAGATGCGGGCGATCAACCCGCAGCAGTTTCGCTCGTTGGACTTCATCGATAAGAGGAGGATACACCGGAGCGATTCCTTCGCGCTGAGGGATCGCTACGGTTCGCTGGACGATCTGAGTTTTCCTTCGGTGAAGGAACGCAGGGGGTTGTTCCTGAAGGAGTTTACTCAAGCGGAAGCGAAACTTGTTTGTAGCGCGAGACAGCTGAAACCCGTCACGAGAGAGCTGATCCATAAATTGGAGGAGAAGGCTACGCCCAAGGGGACGAGGAGTCATGAGGTTCTGCAGGAGAGGAAGGCCAAAAATTTATTCGGATCGATTCATGATAAAATTAAATTATTTGATGGTGGTAAGTTAAAAAAAAATGAGCACTTTAATAAAATTATAATTTTTTTAAAACCTTCAATTTGATGACTTAAAATACTTCTTTAAAACAACTATACCTTGTGGTTGGTAATACATCTGAACAAAGGGAAATAGCATGGGGCAAAATTTGTACTCGTAAAAATAAATGTAGGCAATTTAAATACTATTTTATCCTCAAAAAATGGTGATGTGGCCATCATGTTACTCTCTCCGACTTGATGGTATCATTTATATTTACGCTTCCATGGTTTATTTTCAATTTTAATCATATTTTAAGTGTGCATCTGACGTTTAAAACGTCAAAAGATGGAAAAATGTACTTCAAATTCAAAAACTAAAGAGATTTCGAAAAAAACTTATTCTTCATAAATTGTTCATTTTGGTATTCTCTACAATTATTATTAACATAAATTTGCTGTAACTATTAGCGTTTCATAATTGTATACCAAAAATAAAAAAAACAATAATAAATTTTTTTCTCGAAATGATTTTATGAAAAATTTTTCAAACAAAATAATCGCATTTCTTTATTGTCTTCAATATTTGTTTAAACGTTTTTGTGATATTTTTCATATTCAAGAAAATATTGGCAAAAAACAAAAAACAGTTAAGGTAAACACCCATTTCCGGTGTACGAAATTTTACCAAAAGCTTTTCAGTTCTTTGGATTATCAAATAAAACTTATGTTCAAAGTTTCATATCAATTGGTCTATTAGTTTTTGAGATACCGCGCGCACAGACACACACACACACACACACACACACACAGACACAAAAAAAAATTCAGAAATTGTTAAAATGGCATCTAGGGACCCTAAAACGGATATTTTCGTAAAAAAAAATTTTGAAAAAAAATCACGATCACAATACTTTCTCGTACTTCGTAACGGAGAAAGTAAAAAGGTGATGTGGCTATCAAGTTACTTTCTCCGATTATTTGATGGTATAATAATTATTTATAGATTTATTCATTATTTTCAATTTAAATCATATTTTAAATCGATTTCACATGATAATAACGTTTGAAACGTCAAAATTATGAAAGGTAAGAATGACGAATTATTTATCAAATTATAATAATAATAATAATAATAATAAGTTTACTGAAAAACTAAAAAAGTCCTGAAAAAGATTTATAAAAATAGTGCTGATTAATAGTCATAAAAAAATATAATAAAAATCATGAACAAGAAAGTCTTCAATATGATTTCTAAAAGAAATTAAAAAATTAAATGATTAAAAAGTCATAAAAAACCTAATGAAAGTCTTGAAAAATGTCCCGATAAAAAAGTCCTCATAAAAAGTCCTGAAAAAAGAGTCCTGACAAAAAAAGGCTTTTGAAAAACAGACCAGAAATAAAGTCCGAAAAGTAAGACCTGATACAAAATGGTAGTGAAAAAAAGTCTTGGAAATAAAGTCTTGAAAAAGAGTACTGTTAAATAGTTGTGAAAGGAGTTGTGAAAAAAGTACTGCAAAAAGAGTCCTGAAAAATTAAGTCTTCATATAAAACACCAGAAATAAATGTCCTTAAAAAAATCCCGAAAGAAATCCGAAAAAGAGTCCCAAAGGATAAGTCCTGAAAAAACTCCTGAAGAAAGTCTGGAAAAAAGCCCCGAAAGAGAGTGCTGTTAAAAAATTCTATAATAACAGTATTGAAACAAAGTTATGAGAATAACATCGTAAAAAAACTTTTCTGAAAAAAACCCTGTAAAAGGATAATTACATAAGACCTGAAAAACTTTATTATTATATTATTACTTTCAAAAATGTCCTGAAATATAGTACTGAAAAAAGTAGGAAAAAAAGGAAAAGGAAAAAATATCCCGAAAAAATAATTCTGAAAAAGGCAATGAAGAAAATTTTGAAAAGAATCCTGAAAAGAAGTCCCGAACAAGGGGTTCCTAAGAAAGTCTCAAAAAAGTCCCGAAGAAATGTTCTGGAAGAACAGTCCTTGAAATAAAATCGTGAGAAAGAGTATTAACAAAAGCTGTGAAAAAAAAGTCCTGAAAAATAGTCTTCATACAAAATACCAGAAATAAATGTTCCAAAAAAGAGTCCTAAAAAGTCCTGAAGAGTGTTCAGACAAAGAGTCCTGATGAAATATCACAAAAAATTGTCCTGTAAAACAGTCTTGAAAAATTACCCTGAAATAAACAAAATAAACAAAAAAAAAATCTGAAAAAAGCACTGTAAAAAGTCCTTAAAATAAATATTAAACATATAATCAGCTGTAAATGAAAAGTACTTACATTACTAATCCTTAGAAAGATCTGAAGAAATTGTCTTGAAAAAAAAACCCAGAGTATTGAAAAAAGTCCTGCAAAAAGTCCTAAAATAAATCCTTAACAAAATTAAATTAGAAACATATATTCAGGCTAGATTTCGTTTTCTTGTATTTACCTTAACAAAAATCATGTAATAAAAAGTTTTGAAAATAGTCTTGAAAAAAAAATGTTAAAAATATATTAAAAAATGTCATGAAGAAAATTAAAAGAGTCCCGAAAACGTCTGGAGAAAAAATTCCTGAAAAAAAAATCCCGTTAATAAAATTTTGAAAATAAAGGTCCTCAAAGAGAAAGTTCTAAAAATAAGTCTTGAAAAAAGTTTCTTAAAAAGTCCTGAAAAAGAATCCTCAAAGAAAAAAAAGTCCTTCAAAAAGTCCTTAAAATGATCTGAAGAAATTGTCCCGAAAAAGAAATCCCAGAGTGTTGAAAAAAGTCCTGCAAAAGGCCCTTAACAAAAATCCTGAAATAAAAAGTTTTGAAAATAGTCTTGAAAAAAAAATGCTAAAAATAAAATAAAAAATGTTATGAAGAAAATTAAAAAAAAGAAATTCTGAAAAAAAACCAAAGAATTAATCCTGAACAAAGGGTTCTTAAGAGAGAAAAAAATCCTGAAAAAAAATCCTGTTAATAAAATTTTGAAAATAAAGGTCCTGAAAGAAAAAGTACTAAAAATAAGTCTTGAAAAAGATTTCTTAAAAAGTTCTAAAAAAGAATCCTCAAAGAAAGAAAAAAATAAGTCATTAAAAAAGACCTAAAAAAAAGGTCTGAAAATATTGTCCTGAAGTCCCAAAAAGGCAAAAAGAACAAAAAACTGTTAAGGTAAATATTCAGAAATACGAAATTTTAGCAAAAGGTTTCCAGTTCTTCGGATTCTGAAATAACACTTATGTTCAAAGTTTCATGGTCATTTCTGTATTAGTTTTTGAGATACAGCGTGTAGAGAAAAAATGGTCATGTTACTTTCTCCGACTTGATGGTATCATTTATATTTACGCTTTCATGGTTTATTTTCAATTGCACATCGAGCTTTGCGCAAACTCGGATTAAACTGACGTTTAAAACGTCAAAATGGTGAAAGATGGAAAAATTATACTTCAAATTCAAAAACTCAATTTACTCAAAAACTAAAGCGATTTCGAAAAAAACTTATTCTTTATAAGTTGTTCATTTAGGCATTCTCTTCAGATTATCAAGTAAGACGTATTTTCAAAGTTTCATATCAATTGCTCTATTAGTTGTTTTTTGAGAGACATCACGCCCAGACACACACACAGACACACACACAGAGACACACACACAGAGACACACATGCAGAGACACACACAGCCACACATACAGACACATATACTAACACACACACAGACACACACACATAATTCTTTCTTTCCAGAAATTGTTGAAATGGCATCTAGGGACCCCAAAACGGATATTTCCGTAAAAAAATTTTTTCAAAAAAAAATTACGATCACACTACTTTCTCGTACTTTGTAACGGAGAAAGTAAAAAAGGCATCAGCGTGCAAGTATTTGGCATCAACAAATTCCCACAAATAGGATCTTTTGATTGATACCACTTTTATGCTTGTACATAAATTTAGTGAGCAGGAATTTCCAAAAATGTGATTTCCCATGTTATTTCCCTATGTTCAGATGTATGACCAACCACACGGTATATCGAAGACTTGAATTCTTAACTTTATTTTGCACGTCCATGTGGCCAATTGTTAACTTTTTGTTGCACGTAGGATTACAATTTGAACCAGCAACTTGTGACACTTTCGGTCAACAAAATAGATCACTTACAAATCCGGATGTACGAAGCTGAACAAAGACGCGAAGTATCCCCACCTCATTTTAATACTTCTAGCGCCAACTGAGGCCCTTTAAAATGTGTGAAATCCAGTGACGGTTCGCGGGGTTTTTTTCTGGTAGGGCCGAGGAACAAGAGGTGGTAATACAGATCTCTGCAACCGACCCTACCTATCTGTATTGCCACCTCTTGTTCCACGGCCGTACCAGAAAAAACCCCGTGAACCATCACTGGTGAAATATCGTGCAGCAAAGTACAGATAGGTAGGGTCAGTTGCAGAGACGGCTGGCTGCGTGACCGCACCTCTTGTTGCTCGGCCGTACCAGAAAAAACCCCGCGAACCGTCACTGATGAAACCTCGTGCAGCAAAGAGTTAATTTAGTTCCACTGCAAACCATTAATTATTCAAACATGTCTAGGCTTCAATCCAGGAAAGAAGAGAACGATTAAACCCCACGAAAGCAAAGAAAACGTAGCGCTGAAGGAGAACTGGGAACACAAACTGAACCAGCTGCCCGAGAACGGCACCATCAAGACGAAAATCAAGGAGCGCTTCGAGAAGGCGCACATGTTCTTCAAGACCTTGGAGAACGTGAAGCAGCACAGGCACGACCAGCACTTGAAGTCGAGCCTGATGCGAAGACACTCGCTGGGAAGCAACACTGTTAAACTGGAGATGATCCAAACCGGCGGCAGCCTGAGGAATCTGTCGGTTTCCGAAATGTTGCCGCTGAACACGCTCTGCAAGGATCGCGGCAGCAGCGTTTCGCTGTTCAGCAGTTTTTCCTCCAACGGGGATGGCAAGCTCGATTACGAAGAGGTGAAGAAGTTACAGGTGAATCTGTTTCTGTTGAACAATAATAGGAAGAAGGAGAGGAAAAGTATTCATAATGTTTTTAATTAAGTAGTCTTTTAGGTGTTATTTATTTTTATATTTATTACTGTATTACAATAAACTCTATGATACAATACGTTGTTGAATTAAAATTAAATCCAGTGGCGGCTCGTGGATCTAAGACAGAGGCTAAGACGCTCGTGCTGCACTTTTAGTCATATTTTCCTCTGTAGACTTCTCGCCAAACATCCATGCAGAGGAAGCAAATATTTTGCTGTTATTTTGGTAAAATTTTCTAACATAGCCTCCTCGCCGAACATCCACGAGCCACCGCTGATTAAATCCAATAACCTACGTTTATTATTATAACAGTGGATTTCACTCTGGCTTAATTTGCACAACACTGGTATTACATTTTCGGCTGTGTAAACGTTCCTTCAAATGGTAAATGATTCAAATGGTAATTTTGGCTCCTGGAATTACAATACACATATGTTAATTGATACTTACTCTTCCACAATGTTTGTTAACAAATTCGAATTTTTATTTACCTTTAGTTCTAATTTAAACAATACCGATTCAAAAATGTTCCAATGACAGACAATAATGCATAAAGAACGCTCACACAGCTGCAAATAGTGGCGGCTCTTGGATTTCCGTAGCGAGGGCAAAGACAAAAATATCGCTCGTGCCGAACTACTTATTCTTATAGAGGAAACAAATATCTCGTTGCTGTTTCGGTCAAATTTTCGTTGCCCCACCGCCGAACATCCACGAGCCGCCGCTGGTTATAAGAGTATGTAATCAAAACCCACACCGCCATTTGCAATTTAGTGCTCACGTAATAGGCAACCAAATGTGCACACTCTCTAATTTATTCTATTTGCCGTTCTAGTTACGCTACCGTCCGCTGTTACCTGCGATTGTTAGTACTTAAATTATTCCAAATTCTGCAAAATTACGTCTTACAAACACCGAAAACAAATCACTTATTGATTATTAAACATAATAACATGTTTATATTTAATGAATAAAAACACACCTCTTTGCATTCGACTTTTCGGTTGGTACGCTTCAAACACCGCCAACTTCAGTCCAGTCGATATCTCTCAAAAAGTCAAATAAAGTCGGTCTCGTTCGTGAGTGCACCAGCTCAGACATTCTGCGTTTTTTACACCCTGAAACCGCCTCAGAGGAGCCCCCGAATTCCACAATTGAACCGAAATAATATGCCCCTAGCAAACACGGAACCATGGCAAATTCAGCACGCCGTGTTAGAGGTGAGTGCCGCCCGCGAACCGCCGCTTTCACGTCCCCCCGCATTTCTACCCGTGTAACGTGTAAACTCTCCCCATCGGGTTCTCCCCTATTTAAAGACCGCGCTCGTGAATTTTGCAAAGATGTGGATGCCAGGAAATTATCATGTGATTACATCCATCGGACTTGATAAAGCCGATATTGATTCCTGTTATCTCCTGTGGGAATGAAAAACAGGACAAATATCATGTTCGGGTATAGTTGGGTGTGTGTGTACACTGAGTCACTGTTTGAGTCGTGCGTGCTGCTGTGGAATGGTGGTGAAAGTGGTGATTTAATAGGAAATAGCTTGAGGGAAAATTTAGAGGTTACTTGCAGATGTTTATGTAGTCGAGTCGTGCGACAAGTGTATCGTCTGTAAACCGAGCTGGTGAAGCGTTACAGTAGGGTTGCTCTTAAATTTACCAATAGCTAAACCTTATTTTTGTAAAAGTACGGAATTGTATTGATTTCTTGCAAATACCAATAGCTGGGCCAGTATAGTAGAATAATTCTTAATCGTATTGATTTCTTGCAATATTTAACAGCAAACTATAATGATAAAAGCAGTTGATTGTTTTACATACTGAAACAATTATTTATTTAAAAGGCGACATGTTTCGATCTCTCGGCCATTTTGGGAGGGATAAAATACATCGCTTTTTAATACCTCGGAGCCAAATATGACATGGTGTTACGGGTACCTCAATTTTGAATTTATTATTTTAGAAAAAGAGGTAATAACATCAGATTTTTTCTAACTCTTAAAGTTGCCGAGATAGCCTATAAAAACATAGAATTGCCTGTTGCAGTACATAATTATAATGTGCAAACATTGTAATTGTCGAGAAACAAGGGCAGAGACTGATCATCAAATGGACAATAAAGACGTTTTTTCATAAACGGGAGAAAACGTTGAGAAATCTTGAGAGGCTTTATTATTCAAATTAGAAACAACTTTACTTGTTGCAGAAAGCATTAGATAAATACAAGAAAATGAAATGTAGCCTGAATTATTCAATGTAACTGTCACGGATGACAGCGTTTTTTTTTTCTCTAGGTTAGGTTTTAGAAACGAACGTTTTACTCCGTTTGTGAGAAAAATAGGATATATGTCGGGGGAGAATGCTATTTTTGCCTCGGTGCGTTGTATCCCGAAAGCGAAATTTTGCACCTCGGGAAAAATCACGAGTTTCTTTCCCTTGATATAACGTGAGATTGGAAAATCTGAAATAATAGTATAGTTTTTTTTTTTGAGGTAGTAAATTGTTTGGAATATGCCAATAGAGGTCACTTTTTTTTTCTTAATAATTTTTAACGTTTGAAGCTTGGCTTGCTTGCGAACGATTTATTGCCAATTTTCCACCGCATAGATGTTTTGCTTTCTAGGTGTTTGTTTAATAAATATGTACCGCAAGCGGTGAGCAATTAATGAATCCATTGTTGTGCTTAATGTTATTGCTAAAAAATGCATGACACGCGATGAATAATCGGCGTGGAGTTTGTAAATTGAATGACAACGAGCGAATAATAAATTTACTCGCAAATTCCATTACAGGATAATTTGAAATTCTATTAACCCAGATATGCCTATGTAGTAGGGCGGAAATTTCCTCCTAAAATTATATCTGGAATATTGTCAGCGCCATCTATTATTTTTTAATTCGAGTTCGGTGCTCATTCGTTAATCTTTGACAGAAGAACGAAAAATGCTGTCTATGTTTTCAGATCTTAATCGCTTGATCTAAAGACTTAGGTAAATGTGGGTTAAATGTATTACATTACAAAAACCGTAGCTCGTTACTCAGGTAAGTTATTTTTAGAACGTAATCGTCATCATTTGATTTGCATTATTTTTCAATGGAATAATAAAAAATTGAAAATAGGAAATAAAATACAGTTAAAAACTTGTAATTTTATGCAGAGATGAATGTAATTCAGAAAATTCCATCCAATTTCCGTTCAAGTTTCTTGAATAGAAATATGCAGCCGGTCCTATTTTCCGTACGATATTGGTCCAAGTTCGGTACTGCCAACAACGAAAAAAAAACAACAAGCATGAGTTGTTTGTGCAAGCAACATAACTTATATAACCTGGTGACCGCGTTTCTTTCATTCCTGTTTTCAATTTTATTCATTTTTACAATCTCAACTCTTAACCTCACTTGGACTTGGATACGCAAACGCAGATAGTTTTTATTTAGTGGGTTGGTAATTACGTCGTCCGCTAGCGGCGCCCTCTATATCGAATGCAATGAACTATAAATCGAACGGAAATCGAAAGCAAAACTTGAACGAGAATCTAGACGAAAAAAGTATAATGTAATTCAAGCTTTAGACCATTCGTTGGTCCTTTGTGCCGACTCTCACCTTGGTGAGTTATTTATTTATTTCTTAACTTCACAATCCTGTTAATGTGCAAAACAATACAAAAATAAAGTTGAGGAACGCCTGCATTTAATTCAAAACTTGATGTCACCCAAACAAAAACGGATAGTTTGATTTTCTAGCCAATGAAAATATTTTTAGAGAAGAAACACAAATAATTATTTATTTATTATTTCCAATAAGGAAAACATTAATTTTGCATGAATCAGTGTTTATTTATAATTAATGGTAATTTCAACATCCACATCTTTATTGTAAATATTTTATCTCTCCCCGCGCTTGCTTAAATATACCGGGTATAACTGACCTCAAACATCATTTGCATTTTTACATAAATCTACAAAATTTAGTATGTTATCTTTAGGGAATAAAGTGCGCCGACATGTCTACCATACTAAATTTCCTAAACCTATATGTAGAAATAAAAATGATGTTTGGGGTCCACCAGAACTCAGTTACACCCGGTATATATACATTTTTGTTTGTTTAATGAATAAACCGATCCGAAAAAAAAGTACTTATTGTGGCGGCGCGTGTTAACTTGTTCTGTTGATTTTTGCAGCTATTGGAGTGTCCAGGTCCCTAAGAATAGTGTCTGTACGTAATCAATTTCACGTTTATTGCAACCGACCCGTTGTCGCACTTGCATGTCTCCCAAAAAAAAATTTAGTTTACAGTTAGAGCCGGACCTGTCGTTGTATAGCTTGCACCCGAAACATGGAAATTATTTACAAAAAAATAATCCAATTTTTGTGCGTGTGTGTGTGCGTGTGCGCAGGATGTTAATTACCGGCGTGATAACACACACCAGACCACATTTCCTATATACCCTAATCTCTTATCATTCCCGCGTGTGAATTTGTATTTAAATACGTGGTGTTGCAGTTTTTTACCGAACAAATTTTTTTAATGTTTGTGGCCAATAAAATGATTTATTACTGATCAAATTTGTTTATTATAAATAAAACACTTTCTTTGTTAATATCACTCGATTTATTAGTAGCGACTATAGTTTCGATCACGTTCTGATCATTATCAAACTAAAAGTGATATTAACAAAGAAAGTGTTTTATTTATAATTCAAAATGTATTACGAAGTAAACGCCTCCAGTGTCAATCAATTAAATTTGTTTATTTTTTTTTTATGTTTGTGGCCAATAAAATGTTTTTTTACTAATCAAATTTGTTTATTTTTGTTTTTTAATGTTTGTGGCCAATAAAATAGAAGAGGTTGAATGAGAAAACATATTTGTAAAAAAAAATTATGTGCTGCCATCTATGTCTGCTTTAATGTACCTAAGAGATCCAGACGGAATTCACTTAGAATAGTAATGTTGAATTAGCTTCATGTAAAAGATAAATTCCAGAATAGTGAAGTGTTTTAGCCGGTCGATCTCTACTACAGGTCTGTGTGAACCAGATAACTAGATAACTTTGTAGCGTATTTTTTTGGCCCACTGTGTATATAAGTCCAGTTCGACTAGCTATTACGCTCACAAAATTTGCGGCTCCGGAGCCTTCTAAAACACTCCGCTGGGAATAGCTACTACGGTGTACACTTTTTGCACCTTTTTGTACATTCGTCATTTTGTTGGTGGTTACCGTAACGGCTAAAAACTGCGACATCGGATTTCGGAGTGTGTATAGTTAGAGAAGTGCACTGTGTTTTCAAAGCTTTTGGGGAAATAATGACGGCGATGTAATGTATTGACCGATTACTAACATGCTTTGTCGGGTACGAGGAGCGTGCCGCGAATGCTTGTGCCGGCGTTCGAACGATTGCGTTGTTGAAATGTGCGTTTCTTGTTTTGGCAGTCCCAGTCGGGCGACGGGGACGATAACGCCGGACTGGACGAGGGGCCCGCCGAGGGGGACCACGAGATCGAGTTGAGCGAGGTAGGTATACGTAGGTGATGAAAATGTACATTTTCCATTCCCGCAAACTCTCCTTTGTCATCCGTTAAGACAATGGCAGTGCGTAAATTTTGCTAGTGTGAAGTTAGCAACAGATTTCTGTCGCATGTTTTCAGTAAGAATTATTATACAGGGTGTCCCAGATCATCAGGATTTTTTGAGAAAACGTCAATTTTGCAAGTGTGAAGTTAGCAACAGATTTCTGTCGCATGTTTTCAGTAAGAATTATTATACAGGGTGTCCCAGATCATCAGGATTTTTTGAGAAAACGTCAATTTTGCTAGTGTGAAGTTAGCAACAGATTTCTGTCGCATGTTTTCAGTAAGAATTATTATACAGGGTGTCCCAGATCATCAGGATTTTTTGAGAAAACGTCAATTTTGCAAGTGTGAAGTTAGCAACAGATTTCTGCCGCATGTTTTCAGTAAGAATTATTATACAGGGTGTCCCAGATCATCAGGATTTTTTGAGAAAACGTCAGTGCTTGTGACAAAATTATGTCTCCTACAAAACTTGTTTCAAACGATACCACTTTTGACCCAGATTCAAAAATCTGGAGTTCTTGACAAGTTCTCAGGGATGCCAACTGTTTTTGGGAATAACAACATCATTATTTAATTCTTCAGTACGGCTTTTGTTATAAATTTTTTGTCTCAACCCTCAACGACTAGCCGTTTTCTCAAAAAAAGCCTGATGCGTGTGGTCTGGAACACCCTGTATATTATTATGCAAGTGTGACGTGCGAGTAACAGATTTTAAACCTGTTTCCGGTAAGAAAAGTAGATATAAAATGATATTTATTGTCAGTTTATGTACATTACGAGTTGAGTACAGTTTATTTTATATTTTAATTTGGAAGGGCTATCGACCGTCCGTCTCTCTGCCCGGTAAGAAAAGTCATACATGCCAACAGTAATCCACCCTTAAATACCTTTCTAACGGCCGTACTAATAGACAATGTTCAATCCTCGGATTAATCACGGATTGTAGAATATTTATTATCGTATCCAATAGTCACGGATTCGGGTAAGATCGGCTAATTCGAGAATTAAACCAGGATTCGGTAATATTTTTAGTGACATTACAATTTTACTAAATGTGTGTCGGTGCTATATTCATAATGAGTAGTAACCTAACCTGATAGTTAAAATGGACGGAAATAAATATTACACGGAGATGGAAAAGATTCTCTTAGCAACTCTAGTTAATGGATGTTCATCCCGAAATGCGGCTTCATTCATCGTATGTTAGTATCAAATAAATATTAAAAAGTTTATAATATAGATTGTTATATTAAACCAGCTGTTCTGGTGACATGAATAAATTGACAGATTGCAAATAATCTGGGCTTAATCGCGGCTGACGGAAGATTATTTGAAGGAGGATTATTTTCAGATTAATCCAGGATTATATTGACTATTAGATGCGTTCCAATCCTGGATCAATCCGCGACTATTAGTACGGCCGTAAAACTACTTTTCCCTCTCTGTTGTTAAAGTTTTCTTACACCTCCTTTCCGGACGCATTTTCTGTTTAATTTTCAATTAATTGAATTATTCAGGTTGTCAGGGATGGACACGATAAGGCGGACCCGTCCCAGTTCGAGCTGCTCAAGGTGCTCGGGGAGGGGTCGTTCGGGAAGGTCTTCCTGGTGAGGAAGGTGGTGGGCACGGACGGGGGCACCCTCTACGCGATGAAGGTCCTCAAGAAGGCGACGCTGAAGGTGCGCGACAGGCACCGCACCAAGATGGAGAGGAACATCCTGGTGGACGTCGAGCACCCGTTCATCGTGAAGCTGCACTACGCCTTCCAGACCACGGGCAAGCTGTACCTGATACTGGACTTCCTGCGCGGCGGCGATCTCTTTTCGAGATTAAGCAAAGAAGTGAGTCACATTAAAAGTCGAAAATAGTTGGCAGCCCTTAAAACATAAGGTAACCGACAGAAGTCCAGTGGCTAAGAATAGGATTTTTTGGCATGGAAAATATTTATGGAATATTTAAAAAAAAAAACAGCTAGATAATGAATCTTTCAATTCAGAAAATAACTGCTAAAGTTTAAAATTGACAAAATTGGTAGATAAAACACCATTGAACTGTCACTGTCAGATTTTTGCATAGCCTACATATGCATATTATTTTTTCGGCCCTAGATACGCTAAAAAAAATAGTATATAGTGTATCAAGGGCCGAAAATAGGCTTTAGCAACCCGCGAGGGTTGCTAAAACATTTCAGCATGAGTTAGACTCGATATTTTTTCACCTGCCTTAAGTAAAAACAGTGTTTCAGGAAATTTTATATCGCGCACCATTGAACTGCCACTGTCAGATTTTTGCATAGCCTACTCATATTCCGCGGAAGGCTGTCTAGATTATGCATATAATTTTTTCGGCCCTAGATACGCTAAATCGTAGTTTCGGCCCGATTTTTATTACCGAAATAAATGGTTTCGGTGGAGGCAGGCGAAAAAAGTATTTTTAAAACAATTTACAATTTAATGTACACTGCACTGTGTACGAGAATTTTTTTTAGTGATTTTCAGAAAATGTGCTGCCAACTATTTTCGACTTTTTGATCTCTCTGTACATGTTGCACATTATGTTTCCTCATCTTAATTGCAGGTCATGTTTACGGAGGAGGATGTGAAATTTTACTTGGCGGAGCTGGCGCTGGCCCTGAACCACTTGCACTCCTTGGGCATAATTTATAGGGATTTAAAACCGGAAAACGTGCTGCTGGACGCCGACGGTCACATCGCCCTCACGGATTTTGGTCTGTCGAAACTGCCACTGGAGGAGGACAAAGCGTATAGCTTTTGTGGAACTGTAAGTATGGCGAGATGACACTAATTTCATTATTTCAAAATGCTGAAAATCTAGTTCAAAATTTTTCTCGAAAATTTGAGTATGATTTTTTTTAATACTGTATATGTTGTTTTTTAGTTTTAAATATGTTTACAAATCTTATTTAAACATAAAAATTGAATTTTCGACTTTAAATAAATGTAAATTTCATCATTTTTTTAGTCGAAAACCGGCTTTACTTTTATGTTGGCAAAAAAATTAATTTCACCAAAGGACCCCGCACAAACCTTATGGAAAATGGGTCTCGGTGGATTTGGCTGAAATTTTGGGAATTTGTTTAAAAAATTAATTTCACCAAAGGACCCCGCACAAACCTTATGGAAAATGGGTCTCGGTGGATTCGGCTGAAATTTTGGGAATTTGTAGTTTACGTCACCCTCATGAAAAGTTCTCATGGTTGCAACTTGATTCGTTGAGCCGTACGAGCACTAAAAACAGTCGAAAGTAAAAAATAGACAACTGCCTCTGCCACTATGTAGGCACTTAACGAATCGAGTTGCAACCATGAGAACTTTTCGTAAGGACGACGTAAACTACAAATTCCCCAAAATTTCAGCCAAATCCACCGAGACCCATTTTCCGTAAGGTTTGTGCGGGGGGTCCTCTTGTAAATTTCAATAATTTTTTGCTCTAAAAAGTAGATACAGTTCAGATTTTATTGTCAGGTGGAATATATGGCCCCCGAAGTGGTGAACAGGAAGGGCCACTCGTTTGCGGCGGACTGGTGGTCGTTCGGCGTTCTCATGTTCGAGATGCTGACGGGAGGTCTGCCCTTCCAGGGCGCCAACAGGAAGGACACCATGACGCAAATACTGAAGGCCAAACTGGGCATGCCCGCCAATCTCAGTTCGGAAGCGCAGAGCCTGCTCAGGGCTCTCTTCAAGAGGAATCCCGCCAACCGGCTGGGGTCCGGCCCCGGAGGTGTCGAGGTACGCCAAGAGTAGTTACTATTGTTTACACGAAATACGTTTTAGCGGCTAACCTGAGAGTAAGAATTGTACACCCTGTATATTCAAGAAAAATGATCTAAATCACCCAAATTTCTTGTGCAATAACTCTCAAAATCCATCAATTATTAGCCTAAATTATTGTTTCCCATCAATAACAACTGCCGACCAGTTTCTGGCTACTGGCCATCATCAGTGCACTGCGTGTGTGTGGACTAGGGATAACTAGATGGCGTAGCAAACTGCTATACTATAATAATCAATTGTTTTGTTTTTATTAAAACAATATCGTGAGAGCCACGAAATTTTGTTTCAGAGTTGGCTGTGAGATAAATGAGGTATGTCGGATATTATTACGTCATGAGACTTAAAATTAGATTTAAAAAAATTAATTAATCACAAACATGACTGTTATGTCTCTCTCTCTCTCTCGGACATGGCCAACTCAGAAACAAAATTCTGTGGATCACACCTTATAATATTTTCCATTGGAAGTTGCAGCAATAAGGCATTCTCAACATTATTTTCAGGCACTAAAGAGGCACGAATTCTTTGCGACGGTCGACTGGGACGCTTTGCTGCTGAAGAAAATTAGGCCGCCTTTCAAGCCGGCCGTCTTAGGACCGGAGGACGCCTTCTATTTCGATTCGGAGTTCACCAGTAAAACGCCCAGAGATTCGCCCGGTGTTCCGGCTAGTGCAAATGCTCACGAATTATTTAGAGGGTAAATTATTATTATTATTATTTTTAATATGCCATTAAAAGCTTTCTTCATGGCTAATTGCTGTTTTTTATTATTTGTTGCACTATTATTATTATTAATTTATATATTATTATTTTTAATATTAAAAGCTTTTTTTATGACTAATTGCTATTTTTTATTATTTGTTGCAGTTTTAGTTTTATAGCCCCGTGTTTATTGGTGGAGGGTACCAACCCGAATCCCCAGAAAAAGAACGAGGCTCCCCAGAAATCCCTGAGGACCAGCGGCACGAATTTCTTCGATGATTACGAAATACTGGGGGAATTGGGTTTCGGAAGTTACAGCGTGTGTAAAGCAGCTAGGCACCGAGCCACCGGACAACAGTTTGCTGTCAAGGTAAATTATTCACGTTAAGAAATGTGCTTTAAAAATTAATTTATTCTAAAAAAATAAAGTGATAAAATACATTTTTTACTTTAACAATGGGATTAGCAATTAGTTCATGTAGAAAAAGCTTTAAAAATGAAAACTATACATAAATCACAAACAGTAGTGACTTCCACCATTAAACAAGCAATTTTATAACAGCCCATGTTTTTCCATCTCTGTTTTCAGATTGTTAAGTCGGCCTGTGATTGTAGGGAAGAAGTAGAAATATTGTTAAGGTACGGACATCACCCCAACATTGTCTCTCTAAAAGGAGTCTATGAGGAGGGAGGCAAAGTTTACCTGGTTCTTCAGTTGCTAAGCGGAGGCGATCTAATAGATTATATCCTGAAGAGGGTGAGAGTTTTTTTTTAATCCCGCTGTTTGACGAGCATACTCACCATGAACAAATTGGCAATATTTTGTGTTATGTCGAGTGGGTACTTGTCATTCTGCCATCTCTTAATGACGAGTAGAAAAAAAAACAAAAACGGAGAAATGGCAAAATTTTGTAGATGTAGTAGGTACTCGTTGTAACACAAAATATTGCCATTTTTCATGACGAATATATTCGTCAAACGCAGCTAACAGGTTAAGTACAGAGTGAGCAGCAATAGGTGCAGATTGATAGGTAGGCAACCAAATACACACGTTAGTAGAACTGATCATATGAAAAGAAAATCCCTTAGATTGATTTTCCATTGGCGTAGCGAATATTTTTTCCCGAACCAAACTTAAATGCGAAGAATTAATTAACACAATGGCAAAATACGACGCTGCCCGAATCTAAAAAAAAAACACCTTTATTGGCATGTAACCTTACATTATACTTTTTCTTCTTGTCCTCCCTCCCTCTACCCTCCTTTTCCCAACCCACCTTCTCCAGCGTCTTCACTCCCGCCCCATCCATTCCGTTGCCTTTGTATTCCCTCTCACTCCTACCCATTCTTCTTTTACCCCCTCGCATTCCTCCGCCAGGTGCTTCCATGTATCCTTCGCTGCCCGAATCTAGTTACTCTTGATTAATTATGCCTTGGCATGAACTTGGAGCGATCGAATTCCCCAGATTTTTCAGCGGGAAATTTAAATTATCTGCAATCATTGTTGCTCACACGATACAACTGCCGGACCCGATTTTGACAGTATTTTTCTAATGTGATTCGGGCTTTTCTCATTGCGCGGTTGACAGTCAGACAAATATTTTTTTTCTGTTAAGTATTTCCTTTTCAATCCTGGTTAACACGTTCGCTGCCACTGCAATTGGGATTGCAGATACGCAACTATAAAGTCGGGCGCACTAGCGCGTCGGTGGCAGCGAACGTGTTAAGCTTGTTTCTATTTATCATATATTCAAAATATTTAAATTTTTTTGTCAAATATTATTTTTTCGATCCAGTTGCAAAACTAGAGCATATGGATCGAAAAAATAATATTTGACAAAAAATTTAAATATTTTCTCTTTTCTTAATACCTAGTAGCATTTATTTTTGGATTGTCATGTCAGTTTATTAATGCAAATGAACGTTCGACTGCTGTCATAACCTACAATTGTTTCAATGATAACCAGATTAAGATTTTATATATCCACGATGTTTCAATATTTTTGTTTTCAAATTATAGGGTCATGTCAGTGAAGCTGAAGGTGCGGCCATTTTAAAAACGCTCGCCCTGACCGTTGCATTCCTACACCAGAACGGAGTCGTGCACAGAGACCTTAAACCGGAAAACATCCTCTTCGCGTCCCCCGACCATTCCTCAGAGAGTGTTACCATTTGTGATATGGGTTTTGCTAAGCAGGTGAGTTGTTTTAGTTGTTTGATTTTTTTTAATGTTAATATTTACTATTACCACCAATTTGTGGTTATAAAAATAAATGGTTTTATATACACGGTGTTTCAGAGCTCTGGGAACGGTCAATCACGTGCTTATTTTTCCAAATTTCGAAAAATGTTTTATACAAAAGTTGTGTATAATAGTGAGCTGCACGCCCTAAAAATATTTAAATTTATACAGGGTGTCTCATAACAAAGTTGCAAACCAAACTTATGTTTTTTTTTTAATGGAACACTCTGTATTTTTTGTCATTTTTGAATTAAATGGAGCAAATAAAGGTGAGTTCCTTCAGTACTCCCTATACCTATTGTTTGCCGTTTTCGAAATATTTGAAGATTTGTTGAAATGCATGGTCTGGGTGAAATTTTATTTTTGCCCCAGTGGTTGACGTTGAACGATTAAAATCATTTCTATTATTTGGTTGAAGGTTCGAACTGTAGAGCCAACCATGATTTCATACAAAAAATTATACAGGGTGATAAAAAAAATGCGGTAGAAAAACCCAACTTATAAAGTTGAATAACTTCGTTTTTTCAAATGGCACACCCTGTATTTAGTAACATATTCTTAAGTAGAATCCAATTATCTTTCAAATTGTATAAGGGTTTCCTGTTCCCAATCTCAATAGTTTTCTTGTATTCGGCGATTATCATATCAGGAATAATTATTATAATCTGAAAGATAATTGAATTCTACTTGAGAATACGTTACTAAATACAGGGTGTGCCATTTGAAAAAACGAAGTTATTTAACTTTATAAGTTCGGTTTTTCTACCTCATTTTTTATCACCCTGTATAATTTTTTGTATGAAATCATGGTTGGCTCTACAGTTCAAACCTTCAAGCAAATAATAGAAATGATTTTAATCGTTCAACGTCAATCACTGGGGCAAAAATAAAATTTCACCCAGACCTTGCATTTCAACAAATCTTCAAATATTTCGAAAACGGCTAACAATAGGTATAGGGAGTATTGAAGTGACTCACCTTTATTTGCTCCATATAATTCAAAAATGACAAAAAATACAGGGTGTTCCATTTAAAAAAAAACATAAGTTTGGTCTGTAACTTTGTTATGAGACACCCTGTATAAATTTAAATATTTTTGGGGCGTGCAGCTCACTGATACACGACTTTTGTATAAAACATTTTTCGAAATTTTGATCGTTCTCAGAGCTCTGAAACACCCTGTATAGCCTACTTTATATTGTGTTGTTTTTGGCTAATTTTTTTTTTTAAATGTTAATATTTTTTATTATAAGCACTGATTTGCAACCGCATCTGTAACCGCTAAAAAATGGAAACATTTATCAAAATTGTAATTATTGCATATTGTTGGTTTGGATGTATAATATGTTTGTTTACCTTTTTCCAGTTGAGAGCAGATAACGGCTTATTGATGACCCCGTGCTACACGGCCAATTACGTTGCCCCCGAGGTCCTGAAAAGGCAGGGCTACGACGCAGCCTGTGATATCTGGTCGTTGGGCGTGATCCTCTACATTCTACTGATGGGCAGGAGTCCGTTCAGCATGGGTTCCAACGACAGTCCGCAGCACATACTGCAGAGGATCAGTAGTGGAAAAATTGAGTTTCATGTAAGTGTGAATAGTTGACCTCAACACTCCGAGCGTTAAGTTTTTTTTTTTCTTATTAACTCCAGTAATTCAGCACTGTCATTTAGACATTAAGCCAATATTTTAATAATAATAATAGGCCTTTATTTTCATAACCTAACATAAAATACAAATAAACCAAAATTCAAAAATTATACATAAATAAGAAATCATCGCTTAAAATCGCTTGAATCAAGATTTAAGTAAACGTATGTCCGTAAGAAAATTTAGTGCCGCGCTGATTTTCATTGGCGGGATTTTTAAAAATTCTCACGCACCATCTAAACAAACTTTTTACGGTTATGTTATTTGACGTTGCGCTCACGTGTTTTGTGTGTTTACATGAAGCGTGCCAATGCGATGCATGAGTCATGCGTGAGCTCAGACCTACGTTTACACTGCCTTATTCTTTAACACGCAGACACACGTTCGTCTTTTATTTCATACTGTTTCGTACATGATAGAAAAAGATAGATATAAAATGCAAAGCAATTCTTAGTACGAAAATGCATGAGTCACCGTCAGCTCTCAATGGATGAACTATACAAATTCCTTTCAGAATGTTTAGTGAGGTCAAATTAAACTAATTCAACTATTGAGCTAATTGAACAAATTCCTTTCAGAATGTACACATATCGCAGCAGGCGAAGGACCTGGTGATCGACATGCTGCACGTGGCGCCCCAGAGGAGGCCGACGGCCGCCCAGCTGACCAACCACCCGTGGGTGAACGCGAAGGTCCAGCCGCAGGTGATCATGGACCAGGTCGCGAGCCAGCCCAAGGTCGACCTGAAGAAGACGGTCGCGGCGACGTTCCGGGCGATCGCGACCTCCCCGCAGGTCGCGAACCTCGGCCCGGTCGCCATGTCCGAGCTGGCGAGGCGGCGGTTCAAGGACAAGGCGGTCAGCAGGGTGCCGTACTCGTAACGGTACATGAGAGCGACGGCCGCGAACGACGGGTTCGTACTAACGCAATCTTCCAGATCTTGCCAAAACGACAGGAGCAAACGCTAGCGGGCCTCTCTCCGTTTGGGCAGTTGTAACGTGTAAAGGCGGAGGTGGGTTTGGGCGTAAGTTAACTGTTTTATTGATGTCGTGGAGTGGATTTCATTGCAAAAACGGGTTGATTCAACGGTTTGTATAATATATAGAGATGATGGTTGCGACTATTGCTATTGAAACAACTTTCAACATTGAAAGTTTTTTAGTACTAAATATTACAAGATGTTTTACCGCAACAGAAATGAGTTGAATTTGTTGGATTTAATCAGGTAGAATATTTTTATCGTGTGATTGATCGGATCTTGACAATTGTTTGGCCTAATTTGATTTATTGCAACTGAAGTAAAAATTTTGCATACATTTGTCAAATTCAAATACTTTAGCCACTATTCTCCACTTTATGCACAAATTAATTTTGAAGATAGATTGCAAAAATGAGCACTTGTGCATAACTAAAAGTAAAAAATATATTTTCTGTAGTGTAGCAAGTGTATGAAATTTGTCAACGGTCACCGCAAGCTCGATTAAGTGGTTAAGATTGTAGCAAGTATTTTAGCTGGATTTAAAAGCTTTATTTAGTATCTGTGGAACATTTTAACACGTTGTCAAGGCACTGCGAACTGCGTTAAACAACTACAAGTATTCTTATGGTTGACAGTCAACTATCGTGATCCGTAAAAACAATTAGTCGTTAGCACTTACGCCCAACTCCAGTATACCCATATATTTATAATAATAATAAATGTGAAAAGTATTAGTAGAGGATATTCAACTAGCTTCGAATTTAATTTTTTTTTTCGTGTCAGGTTTTAATTTTTTTTTTATTGTAAACTTTTCTACCAAATTATATTTTTATAACTATTTACCATATATTTTAACCAATCGTTGTAATTTATCATTAATTGTGATACCGGAGGTCGCAAGAGTACGTTGCCATTGTTTCGTTCCTTATTTATTTCTCATCAGTTTTAACGCGTTTAGAGGGGTTTTATATATAGCATATCATTACTAGTACGTAGAGTTTAAAAATCCGAAAGCACAAAATATGGAAATACAAAGAACTCGGCATGCTTCTCTCTCTTGTAAATAAATTTGGTGCAATTTTTACGGTATATATGTCTTAATAAATTTGATATATAAGCGAGGATGATGATAATAATTTTAAAAAAAACGGGCAGAAAGTTAGTTGGATCAATGAAACTGCAAAAAATTTGCTGCAATTTTGCGATATTCGTTGATGTTGTTAACAAATTTATTTGAACGTACCGCGTACGGGTTGTGGAATTGATTTATATTGGTTTCGTTTTTAAAAAAATTAATGGTTGTTTTGATACTGATAAATTGAAGTAAATCATTATTTAACACATTAACTGCCGACTCGGTCAATATGACCGAGACACATTTCCACGATTTTCTTCGCATAGGTGATAAATATTGTAAAATTTCTTTCGTAAGACTTCAATATTCGTGGATATCTACAATTGCGCAATATGACCCAAAAAAATGAAATTTTTGCCCAATATGAAATATACCGCCCGGCTCTAACGTAAAATATAACAAAAAGCCAAAAAGCACTCCGGCAGTTATCGTGTTAAGGGCTGAAAGAGTTCTGGTCAGTTGCCTGTTGTAAAAAAAAAGAACCTTTATCGGCATAAACTATTTACAATCTCATCAAAACTACTACACAGGTCGGCAAACGTAACTTGCCGTTGCGCAGTGGCAAAATTGTGGGCGGAACCTTCGAAGGGCGTTCTCGATAGATTTCGTGAAGAGTTCGCACGCTTGGTATATTCATTTTCAAACGTAACAGTGCATTAATTATGTGGAGGAGAGCGCCCGATAGAGTTGTAAATGAATAGCGCACGCGAAGAATATGTGCTTATACTCGGCCGGCTGTAGAGAGAGAGCTTTCGCTTGCTCTCTGCGCGTCTGGCCAACTTACATTTGCCGTCCTGTACTAATATCCATCTACCTCCCACCCCCTCCCTCCCACTTTCTCTTCTTTTTTCCCTCTCCCACCCTGTTGTAAGTGTCTGAATTAATGTATCGTCTCGTAATTATTTAATAAAGTGGATGGTAGCAACCAGTGACGGTTCGCAGGTTTTTTTTCTGTTACGGCCGAAGTAGCAGAGGTGGTAATACAGATAGGTGCGGTCAGTGCTTGATTTCTAAACTTTTAGGTTCCGGAACGGGTAATAATAATACATTTATTAACGGGACATTGCCCTTGAAAAATACAAAATAACTAAAATGTACATTTCTATGAAATAAAGTAATCCTTATCTAAAAATATATAACATTATTTGGCTATACGCACCAGGTCGAGTGTGAACAAGTAAAGCTACTAAGTTTTTAGAATATAAATTAAATCCCTTAAACACTTGTTTAAATTGACTCATATATTCACATTATTACAAGAAGAACACAAAATTAAATTTATCTTTCTAAGATTTTCAAAGCTTTTCTGGAAATGTCTTTATATATTTTGCATTCATGCGAGTTGGTTCATCTAAAAATCAAATCAAAGTAAAAATGCGTCTGTTGGCTTAAAAGAGGTACCGGAATGCCGGAAATCAAGCTCTGGATGCGGTCTCTGCAACCGACCCTACCTAACTGTATTGCCACCCTTGCTACCTCGGCCGTACCAAAAAAAACCCCTCGAACCATCACTGGCTGCAACCGTTGCAATTTGAAAAATCTTGAAAGGAAACATTCATAGTGTACTGTGGTTAAAATTTAAATCGTCGTCATGGCGACTGCAGAGGATTGTTTTAAATAAACAATACAAGCGAAAAAACTTGATTTCATAAAACGCTTACGTGAATTCAAAGACCGAATACTTTATCTCCCCCGGATGCAAACGGTTCAGGGCCTCTTCTTTATCCCCGGTGCAGCGCAAATTCCCGTCGAGGTATGTACTTGCATTTATCTCACGCCCTAACCTCGTCAAACCTGCGCCGATCATTCTTTTTTTTAACTGTAGTCGGGGTGAAAATTTGCGCCCGCCACACTTGCACCGTCTTCAGAATAACACCACACGCTCTCTTTTCGCATTATATCTGCACAAAATGTTATCACACTGATGCTTTTTACATTCTGCAGCCAGTAAACAATTATTGTTTTTTTTGTTTAAAATTTCCAAGGCTGCACATATTTTCATGATTTTGTTTTTGCCTCTGATGGAATTTAATTAATCGAAATAAATTTTCACTTTTGATGCGATTGTGGTATAACGAGGTTTAAACAACGTGTTTTTTCCAAAATATACCACAAATTGAATGCTTACAATATACAAACTGCATTTTATTGAAAAGTTCTAAAAGTAAAGAAGAAATTCGAGACACTTCCACGAAAAACCTATTTTTGAAAAGATGTTTTTAATTCCTTTAAGTTCCAAGGGTAAAAAAATAATTCGAGACACTTCATTCCCTGAACTTTCATTCCTTTTTATTTAGTAAAAAGAATTAACTTTAACTTTCGTAAATTTAATTAATTGAAATAAAATTGAAACACTTTCGGTATAACAAAGTTTAAAAAACGTGTTTTTCCCAAAATAATAATAATAATGTCTTTATTTTTTAATAGAGTACAACAAAAATAAAAATAAATTTAAATGTATCACAAATTGAATGCCTCCAATATCACAACAAAAACCATTCGTACGTAAATCAATTCAACATCTTTATTCAGTGAAAAAAATTAAATTAATAATAATAATACATTTATTAACGGGACATCGCCCTTGAAAAATACAAAATAACTAAAATGTACATTTCTATGAAGTAAAGTAATCCTTATCTAAAAATATATAACATTATTTGGCTATATGCACCAGGTCGAGTGTGAACAAGTAAGACTTAAAAGCTACTAAGTTTAAAAACCCCGTATTTACAAAGAAAACCGTTCGTGCGTAAATCAATTCGACAATCCGTACGACCGCAAATCGTGCGATTCGAGAGTCATTCCCGGCTCACCGAGCCAGCAATTATTTCCGCTTGAGTGATCGCAATCAATTTTTCCCGTAGAGGCCGTGTGTTTGTGTGTCAATAAGCTTTTCAAATCAGGGTTGTCAATTGGTGTATATATTTATATACACGATTTTAATTTTAAAAGAACTTGTACATAGATCTAACGTTAAGATATACATACATATATAGTATAAAAAGAATGATATATATTTTATATATTCACCCTTGTGATCGTGGCGCGCGCAGACGTGGACCGTTTAATTTTCGGCGTTTCAATTCAAAGGCCTATACTCCACGTAGGGAAAAAAAAACACGTTGTTTGTTATCGTTGTTGAGACACTTAGTGTATTTATTATTGTAAAGAGTCGAGGTGTGGACGTAAAGAAACTATTTTCAATATATTTAAAAACAATCATGTAAATGTGTAAAGATAAATCTATATATAATATACAAATATATATATTATATACCTTTGATTGTGCCATGTTAAGGAATAAATGTATTAATGATCATTACGGTAATTTTTTTTTGTTGTTTATTTTTTTTTTTAATAAATGTTGTTTTATTACGCACCTATTTTTTGTTTCTTGATAATGCGCGTGTATTTTAGAACGTGATGAAAACTGCATTATTCAACATTTGGCGTAGCGTTAGCCAGGTAAGTTCAAACCATTCATGCATTCTTGCAGTTTTGGTGAAAAATGGGTTCTATTAATAAGAGTTGTAGATCGGAACATTTTCAATCGATATTGGCGGGCAAAGCACGTATTATTGGAAAAGGGAAAAGTCCAAAGACCCATATCGATCGGAAATTTTCCGCTTTACAACTCTGGTCTCTTATAATTTTTCCAGAAAATGTATAGTTTTGGCTGAAAATCCAAAAATCAACGGAAGGTGAGCTCGCTCTGATATGGCGCAAATGCGTTTCTTGGTTTTGCAACAACAATATTTACTATACTCCATTTTACGCAGGTTTAATTACACAGAATTGACGACTACAAGATTCTAAGCATTTTGACGTTCCAATTGCCAAAATCGGAGCTCCCTCCGAGGAGTTATGGGCTTTTAAAAATCCAATTAAATCAAGTTCGTAATTCCCGCCGCGTCAGGCCATCTAGCGGACGATAGCTGAACTACTAAGTGCGTTTTTACTACTAGCGCCAAAACGGCTGAACTTTATACCTATAGCCAAAATGTAAAAATTTAGCAACGGGTTGCACATGAATCGATAGAGAATTTAATTCTGGATCGAATGGTGTATAAAATAGCTGAGGCAATTAAGCAGCTTCGCTGTAATTTGCAAAAGAAAATTTACCACCAAATATATGTCGGTAATGGCAGTTTCCTGTAATGATTTTATTAAAATTCAAACGATTTTACCCTATTCTCTTGATTAATACTCGTTTAATTAATGAATACTGTGCTTTTAGTTTACTTTTAGCTTTCTAAATCATTTAATTACTGGAAAAGTAAATTTCCAATTATCGGTAACTCAGTTTACTGTAATGTTCTAATTGAAATTTAAATGATTTAACAGCATTTTTTTGATAAATCATCTTTTTAATAAGTAATATAATACGTTTAATGCATTTTTGTCTTTCCTTACATTGTATCATAAAAAAAACTTAATTTCCGATTACAGGCGCCATCTGTTATCAGGAAGCCATCACACTAATTATTGATTTTAATATGTGTTCAATTACCGGTCCAATTATTACACGATAATTCAAAATTAGCACGTTATACATGTTGTCTCGAAACTATTTCACTTCTAAAATCCTTTTTTGTAAAAATATTGCATTAATAAAAAACACTACATTCAATTCAAAATTACTGAACTTCATACCTATGGCCAAAATTTAAGAATTCAGCAACGCGTTGTACACCAAATACTAGACTACTTAATTCTGAATCGAATGATGTATAAAATAGCTGATGAAATTAAGAGGATAAGCTTTAGCGCCATCTAACGGACGACTGCCGAACTACTAGGTGGTGCGTATTTATTACTGGCTCTAAAACGTAAAATTTCAGCAACGCGTTGTATGGCAACGATAGATGATTTAATTCTGAATCGAATGATGTATAAAATAGCTAAGGAAATTAAACGGTTTTGCTGTAATTTGCAAATGAAAATTACCGGTAATCCCTGGTCGGTAATAAGGTTCGCTGTAAAACTTAACATTATTCACTTATTCAATTCAAAATTACTGAACTTTATACCTATGGCCAAAATGTAAAAATTCAGCAACGCGTTGTACACCAAATGATAGACTACTTAATTCTGAATCGAATGATGTAGAAAATAGCTGAGGAAATTAAGAGGATATGCTTGAGCGCCGCCACCTAACGGACGACTGCCAAACTACTAGGTGGTGCGTATTTATTACTAGCTCCAAAACGTAAAATTTGTTTAGCAACGATTGATGATTTAATTCTGAATCGAATGATGTATAAAATAGCTGTGCAAATTTAACGGTTTTGCTGTAATTTGCAAAGGAAAATTAACCGTAATCCCTGGTTGGTAATAAAGTTCGCTGTAAAACTTAAAATTGAGATTTAAAGCATTTTAGAACGCGCCAAGCAGACAAAAGTGCTGTAAATATACCGCACTTATCAAATAAACCTGAATTTATTTAGAAATTACTGTACAAGCTTTAAATTTCAATAATAAACTTTAGAACAAACTGCATTACCGGCCCGGGGTTCTGCTAAATTTTAATTTGCAAATTACAGCAAAACCGTTTGATTTCCTCAGCTATTTTATACATCAATCGATTCAGAATTAAATCATCTATCGTTGCGGTACAACGCGTTGTTGAAATTTAACGTTTTAAAGCTAGTAAGAAATTTCCACCACCTAGTAGTTCAGCAGTCGTCCGTTAGGTGGCGCTGAAGCGGGCAATTACGATCATAATTTAATTAAGTGTTTAAAAGCTCAGAAGGAGTTATGATTTTGGTAATTGAAACGTTAAAATACTGACAAACTTTTAATCTTAAAATCGTATTTATTAAACGTGTGGAATGATAATTATTTTTGTAGCAAATATACCACTGTTGCGTGGTTAAATTATGATGATTCGTACGTTCACCTGTAGAAGAATTAATGTTTAAATCATCAATTTGTATTTAACGTAGAAACATTGATGTTCTTTAAATTTATTTACGCAGATACTTCATAATTGAATAGCTCTTTAACGGATTGCTTAATTATTATTATCTAACAATAAACTTTAAGCAGAATCCATTGTAAAATGTTAAGCTGGGTTCTGTTTAAGTATAGCAAAACACAAATCATTTGATATAAATTTACTTTCAAAATTTCGGATTTTGTCAATGAAATGCTCTAATACAGAACGCCTAATCTGCGACAACCCAATATGCGCGGCCGATGTATATTGGGTTGCTTGCAGATGGGCGTTTTAAATTAAAGCAATATAAATAAATAAGTAATTGTGTAGTAATTCGTGATACATGATACGTGATATAATGTAAATATTCATAGTTTAAAAATGACAAGCTGAAATTGTCGAAACGCGGCTGGTGTACATTGGGTTGCCTGCAGATAGGCGTTTTTAATTAAAGCAATATAAATAAATAAGTAATTGTGAGGGCTTTCACTTCGTGATACATGATACGTGATACAATGTAAATAATCATAGTTTGAAAATGACAAGCTGAAATTGTCGAAACTATAGTAACTACTCCAAGTTAATAAAGTGATACCAACAAAGTTATTCGTTTTTATTTGAATTAAAGCAATATAGTCACAAAATCAGATTCTAAAAGTAAATTTATTTCAATACAACATGCATACCACGCAATTTTTTAATTAATGAATTGATATTTATACAAATATTGAATAATTGATTAATTTGTTTATCTTCCCGATAACAGAGGGCACTTGTAATTGGAAATTAAGTTTTTTTATAATTTAATGTACGGAAATACAAAAACGAAATAAACGCACAGTATTCTTTAATTAAATTATCATTCATCGATAAAATACGGTAAGATCATTAATATTTCAATATTAACATTACAGTAAACTGAGTTACCGACAATTGGAAATTAAGTTTACGCACCATTTAATGTACGGAAAGACAAAAAGTGAAATTAAAGCACAGTTTTCATTAATTAAAAGAGTATTCATGCAAAAAATACTGTGAAATCGTGTGAATTTCAATACCAACATTACAGTAAACTGCCATTACCGACATATATTTAGTGCGAAATTTTCTTTTGCAAATTACAGCGAAACCGCTTAATTGCCTCAGCTATTTTATACATCATTCGATTCGTAATTAAATTGTCCATCGTTTGGTGTGCAACCCGTTGATAAATTTTTACATTTTGGCCATAGGTATAAAGTTCAGCAGTTTTGGCGCTAGTAGTAAAAACGCACTTAGTAGTTCAGCCTCCGTCTGATAGGTGGCGCGGCGCAGCGCGAATTACGAACATTCATTTAATTGAATTTTTAAAAGCTCATAACTCTGCGTACGGAGCTTTGATTTTGGTGATTGAAACGTTGAAATGCTTAGAAACTCATTATCTTCAAAACTGTGGTGTGAAATCTGCGTGAAAACGGAGGATAATAAATATTGTTGTTGCAAAACGAAGGCGCGCACTTGGACCACATCTGAGCGGGCTCACACTGAAATATTGCAAAATGTAACATTGATTACAATGAAATTCTGTGGCTCATACCTTATATAAAAAAATACATGTCTGTGCCTTAAGTTTCCCATAATGCCCCACTGATTATTTTTTTAATTGGTACATGTAGTAGACTTTTATTAGAGGTACGAATTTTTCAGAGCTTGTTTCAGAAATTGAATCCGTATTTATTTGAAAAACAAATCTCCACTTACTAATAAATTCTTAAGTGTTTATAACTAAAAGTACTGCAGCTGCATCACCGCAAAAATTTCCCATTAAATGTTATATATACAAAATGCATTTTTCACACTAATCAACGTAACATTGTAAGTTGCACAAGTTTGCAACAAACAACAAGTATATTTAAGTGAAGGGAAATAAAACAGCGACACTAGACAGTGGGGAAGATGCGGTGGTTGATTCTGTCACCCTGCACTCCGGCACTTCTGGAAAACTTCACGGAGTTATGTTTTACAGTTTGTAATCAACCCCAGACAGTGTACGGAGTTGTACAAAGTAACGTTTCGCAAACACGTATTGTATTATTCAAGACATTTTATTATTGTGAAAAATGGTGATGTGGCCATCATGATACTTACTCTAATTTTTGACGAAAACTTAAAAATATATAGATTTTGAAATGATTTCCTGAAGAAACCACCGGTTCGATTCGGGGTTTCTACACATCACTGGAAAGATCCCTTTAAGACGCTTCAGAAAATGTACTTTCGCAACAACAAATGTCATTTTGAAGCCCGTGACGCGTCCGCAAAGAAAACTCGAAAATGGAAAAAATCAACTCTTAATAATCATCGTAGACCCTTATGTAATACCTTTTTTTTCATCAGAAGAACGAGTTAAATTGATTGACGTTAAAAAATTCCATCTAGAAAAAATTGGAAAAAAGTTAGGAAGCCACCATGGAAAATTTTGAAAAAAGTCGATTTTTTCAGACTTTGATCGGCTGTAGCGGCTAAACGAAGAATCCAAAACGAACGCGGATTTAAAATCTGTACTCCTAGGAAGCAAGCTAGTCTGTTTCGATTAAAATTGGAGATTTTTAATTTTTGGTGAAAACATGAAAATCGTAGAAGGGTCCCCCCTTCTTACTTTTGCTCAAAAATTGGCTTTGAAATGATTTCCTGAAGAAACCACTGGTTCGATTCAGGGTTTCTATACATCACTGGAGAGATCCCTTCAAGGCGCTTCAGAAAATGTACTTTCGCAAGAACAAATGTCAATTTGAACCGCGTGACACGTCAGCAAAGAAAACTCGAAAATGGAAAAAATCGAAAAAATCAACTTTTTAATGTAGCCAACTCGCCGAGCCGCTGCTGATTTAGACAGAAAATTAATGTGTTTTAATATTTGAGATTTATTTTAATCGCACACACATTTATTTTTTCTTCATCGCATGAAACTTTGTTGCCCGAAAAGGGGGGCCCTGGGAATGAAATGAAAAGCGGATTAGCAAAAGGTCCGTCCGCGCTGCCCTAATTCCCATTATGCGATCCTTCTGCCAGGAAAGGATTTAATTCATAAAATCCCACAGGTCCTTTCGGCCGCTTAATTATTTTATTTATAAATTTCCTCCGGCCCCAACAATCGAAACGGAGTTGCCATGACGAAATTTGAAATTTGTTTCTATCGGATGGATGGATGGATGGATGAACTATGGATCCTTGAACTGTGCATAACGCAATAAGACGGCGGGAGCTTTTCCACTTTGAAGTGCTCTCTCTGCATATGATAGTAAATCGAATCAGATGGCAGTTTATATTTCCTTATAGGAAAAGAAAATTGACCAAATTTTCTGGGCTGATTGGAATATTTTTCTTGTTTTCTTTTTTCTTTTTGGGAAGGGGCGTGGGACACGAAGCTTTGCCGTGCGCGCCCGGTTTCAAATTTGATCAGGGCTTATTTCGTACAAAACGACTCGAATCATTCCCTCGTACGGTTCTCTGTTTTTCCCCCAGTTTTTATTTTGCTTTACTACGTTTCACTCAAATTTATTCTGTAGGAGGTGGGAGGGGGGGGGGGAGCCCGCCTGTTTCTTTCCTTTTACTTCCTCCGTTACGAAGTACGAGAAAGTATTGTGTATTTAATTTTTGGTTTATAATTATGAAACGATAATTGTTACAGCAAATTTATGTTAATAATAATTTTAGAGAATGCCAAAATGAACAACTTATAAAGAATAAGTTTTTTACGAAATCTCTTTGGTTTTTGAGTAAACTGAGTTTTTTAAATTTGAAGTATAATTTTTCCATCTTTTACAATTTTGACGTTTTAAACGTCAGTGTCATCCACTCGATGTACATTTGAAATATGATTTAATTTAAAAATAAACCATGAAAGCGTAAATATAAATGATACCAACAAGTCGGAGAAAGTAACATGATGGCCACATCACAATTTTTTGTAATGCATTCTGCAATAAGAAAATGATTAAATTCCGCATGCAGTAATTGTACGAAGTGATCGAATAATAAAGCTTGCGTGTGTGTACGTGTATATATTGCGCCACCGCCGTCAAAGGGTTATATGAAAAGCCCCCCAACCCCCCAAATAAGACGCCTTTGATCTCTGGATCGCAGCTATAAGTTGGCACCGCCGCCAGAAATTCAATTAGGCGTCCCGCGGGACGGGGCGCCTGCACACTGCGCCTAATCCCGTTAATCCTGCGGGAAAAATTACCTCACTCCCATAATTAGGGGAATTTTCGCGTGCGAGTGTGTGTGTGGAAATCCGCCGGCGGTATTCGAGTCACGAGCGCCCCGACCATTTTCACGGACGGGCGGCAAATGAATTTGGCGAAAGAAATCGCGGAGTGGACAAAATTGCCGAATTAACCATCTTTCACTGGGTTATTGCGGGACTCACGTGCCGAGCCGAGGGGAACGGACGTTGAATCGCAAGTGGGAGTTTTGCTCGGATTTCCGTGAATGTCATCGAATTAAAACGTGTTTCAAGCATGTAGACAAATTAATAGCTGGACGTGAATTATTGCTGGCATTTTGATCATTTTTTAATCACGAGATGCACATTTCACAAACTCAAATTCCGGCCATTTTGTGTACAAGCAAGGTGCGTCGATTATCTTTTGGTGAGTCAAAAATATGTTATTTCTAAGCAAATTTGGAAATTTTGAAGCAAATTCCGCGGGCGGTAATTTTTTTAGATTTTTTTTAATCGCGTGGTGCACATTTCACTCACTCAAAATCGAGTTCAGAGTGCTGCCATTTTGTTTACAAGCAAGGTGCGTCAATTATCTTTCGGTATGTTAAAAATATGTTATTTCTAAGCAAATTTGGAAATTTTGAAGCAAAGTCCGCGGCCGGTAATTTTTTTAGAATTTTTTTAATCGCGTGTTGCACATTTCACTCACTCAAATTCGAGTTTTAAGTGCTGCCATTTTGTTTACAAGCAAGGTGCGTCGATTATCTTTCGGTATGTCAAAAATATGTTATTTCTAAGCAAATTTGGAAATTTTGAAGCAAATTCCGCGGGTGGTAATTTTTTTAGAATTTTTTTAATCACGTGGTGCACATTTCCCTCACTCAAAATCGAGTTCAGAGTGCTGCCATTTTGCTTACAAGAAAGGTGCGTCGATTATCTTTGGGTATGTTAAAAATATGTTATTTCTAAGCAAATTTGGAAATTTTGAAGCAAATTCCACGAGCGGTAATTTTTTTACAAGTTTTTTAATCGCGTGGTGCACATTTCACTCACTCAAATTCGAGTTCAGAGTGCCGCCATTTTGTTTACAAGTAAGGTGCGTCGATTATCTTTTGGTATGTCAAAAATATGTTATTTCTAAGCAAATTTGGAAATTTTGAAGCAAATTCCGCGGGCGGTAATTTAAAAAAAAAAAATTTAATCGCTTGATGCACATTTCACTCACTCAAATTTGAGTTTAGAGTGCTGCCATTTTGTTTACAAGCAAGGTGCGTCGATTATCTTTTGGTGTGTCAAAAATATGTTATTTCTATGCAAATTTGGAAATTTTGAAGCGAATTCCGCGGGCGGTAATTTTTTTAGAATTTTTTTAATCGCGTGGTGCACCTTTCACTCACTCAAATTCGAGTTCAGAGTGCTGCCATTTTGTTTACAAGCAAGGTGCGTCGATTGTCTTTTGGTGTGTTAAAAATATGTTATTTCTAAGCAAATTTGGAAATCTTAAAGCAAATTCCGCAGGCGGTAATTTTTTTAGAATTTTTTTAATCGCGTGGTGCACATTTCACTCACTCAAATTCTAGTCAATAGGTCGCTATTTCGTTTACAAGCAAAGCGTTAATGTTAACGGTGCCAACTTCCATCTGGCACGGAATTTCGTCGTAGGCTATCGCGGAGGGGTGCCAAACAAATTTTGGCTCATCTCACGGAATAACGCTCATCTCGTGCGCGACGACGACGTGGACTTGTTATTGTATAAGTGGCTCTACCACCAACATGTTCCACGAGCCGCCACTGCCTGATTGTATTATATTGTACGGATTATTATTAAAACACATCACCCATGCGTTATGCGCGTCGCAAATTTATCACTAATGCAAATTTAGCTTTCATTGTCGTCTGCACTCGCACACATCCATCGCGCTTATAAATATTAATACGGAAAGTTCTGAACGAGCGGTGCGTACGTTCAGCACATTTTATCGTGTGACAATGAACATCTTTATTCGCGGCGATATAATTGCGGGCACTAATTTGCATTCGCATTTATATTCATGCGAAAAATCCGTCCTCTCCGCCCTTAATCCCTCGCAAAGTTCGCGTTCCGAATCGGCGATGCGTGCACAAGAGTTAAGGTGAGGAGGAGCATTATAGTTTCACTAAGTACATTCGCTAAGTAGCCAAGTTTGTGCGGCTCTTATGATTTACACTGTTAATCTATTATTTATCAAAGGTTGCACGTCGTGATAAACGCACAACACGCGTATTCTTGTTAATTTACCCACCCCCGCCATGAATTATTCAGCCCCCTCTCTCGGCGCAAATTCCTACACGTGCAACAATCGATATTTGTTTATTGCTGGGATCTTTACGAAGCAATATGCTCGAGGTAATGCAAAATAATCGAATCCCGTCTGGTGTGAAATATAAAAATCGGTGGAAATTCAAAATTTAAATCGAGCCCGGATCGCCCAATGCATCCCAAACACCCTCGAGTCTGCGTCTCAAATTAGTGAATCGGAAGAAGATCCGAATGGTAATTAGCAATCTATTTTATGGAGAAACAATGGATGGAGGCGGGGATTAGCACTGTCGCATTACCTCCACTAAACACTAGCTGGATCCGTGCGTGATTTCCAATTTCCATACGATTAGGAAGTCTGATGGCTTCTGAGGATTTTTCCCTCCGATCTGAATAATAATTACACTAGACTAAGGCGAAGGAATCGCAGACTTTACTTTTGCACACGCCAATCCGGATGCAATATAGCACATGAAAAATTTCATCCCCACACACTCAGACAATATAAACAGTAGTTTCATTAGAGCGCCTCTCTCAAAACGTTTGTGACTTTCCCTTTTTCTTTTTTTTTGTTAAATATATGAAGTGCTCGTGAAAAATAAGCCGTGCGACCATCCATCATTTCCCGTTCGCGCGTAACATGTGCTCCGCTTCGTGATTTATGGCGACTCTATCAGGTCACATGCATATAATGACCGTTTAATGGATTCATCAACTGTCTCCTACTGCGGCACTCCATTTGTCACTGCCCCCCTTTTATTTTAGCCCCGCGATGGCGTTTTTTTCAAATCCGTTGCAATATGTTACACGTTTCTCTTCGGACGATCAATCTTGCGCGAGCGAATTAAAATCCTTGAAATTGGTGAAATGTTTAATGTGCTGATACGTACACACGGTTTATATTACGGATCAAAAATCCTAAATTCCATTTTGAGGTAACAAATTGGCGCCCAACGCGGGACCTTCTTTCGTCTGCCGCTTTTCCGGCTGTTATTTTTAATTCACGGATCAAAAATCCGTACTCGAAATTCTATTTTGGGAGTACTTGCAAATTTGTGTCGATTTTCAGACTGCAATGACAACTTTGCGTGTAACAAATTGGCGCCCAACGTGGGACCTTCTTTCGTGCACCGCTTTGCCGGTTGTTATTTTTAATTTTCTCGCGCTTTCAAGAATCGCATCTTCCTTCGTTCACGAGAGGAGTCCTTTTGTTAGGAAAATGATATACGATGCGACTCACATAATTCCACGGAAATAAAGCGTATATATCCGGGGAGAGGCAATAAAAGCGTTCGCGATCTAAAAATGTAATGTCAAGGTATTACGTGGTATATGCCTGATTTAAGTCGATTCAAACCGTGATTTTTATACGACGCGAGGCTTTTTACGAGTCCAGACAGAATAATTCTTCGCCACTTCCCCGGCGGCCGTAACGAGGGTGCTAAGTTTTATTTTATGGCCGCTGCACCGCCGTAACAATCCGCCTTTGTCCATCTAATTACCACCGAAAAAGTGATCGTAATTATTCCGTGCGCTGATAAGAAAATGATCCATCCATCAAACCCCCGTCCGTCAGGAGGTGGTAAGGTGGTCCCTTGCGGAACCACCTTCTTTTCGCAACAAGTAAACGGATGCATTTGCTCGCTCGCGTTTTATGGGGGCGGCGGCGCATTGCGGTGTGGCGACGCCGCCGCCGCCGCCGCTGCAGATATGTCAGATGTAATTTCGGGTATCCGTGGGGCTCAGTTTCGGTGCCAAATTCGGGATTTTATATTTGAAATATGCGCGCCGGAGAGACTTACGGCCGGTATTACATTTATGTGCGACGCCCGTGAAATTTGCGACGGCCATCCCGTTCCTATAATATGGAAATACTTGGCGCATTTTCAATTCCGCATAAATCAGTTTTTTCCATCAATAATATGTAATAAAACGATATCTATTGCAAGCCAAAAATATTTACAAATTTTACCCCAACCTGGCTTGTAAACAAATTGCAGCACTCTAAACTCGAATTTGAGTGAGTGAAATGTGCACCACGCGATTAAAAAAATTCTAAAAAAATTACCGCCCGCGGAATTTGGTTCAAAATTTCCAAATTTGCTTAGAAATAACATATCTTTAACTTACCAAAAGATAATCGACGCACCTTGCTTGTGAATAAAATGGCAGCACTCTGAACTCGAATTTGAGTGAGTGAAATGTGCACCACGCGATTAAAAAAATTCTAAAAAAATTACCGCCCGCGGAATTTGCTTCAAAATTTCCAAATTTGCTTAGAAATAACATATCTTTAACATACCCAAAGATAATTGACGCACCTTGCTTGTGAACAAAATGGCAGCACTCTGAACTCGAATTTGAGTGAGTGAAATGTGCACGACGCGATTAAAAAAATTCTAAAGAAATTACCGCCCGCGGAATTTGCTTCAAAATTTCCAAATTTGCTTAGAAATAACATATCTTTGACATACCCAAAGATAATCGACGCACCTTGCTTGTGAACAAAATGGCAGCACTCTGAACTCGAATTTGAGTGAGTGAAATGTGCACGACGCGAATAAAAAAATTCTAAAAAAATTACCGCCCGCGGAATTTGCTTCAAAATTTCCAAATTTGCTTAGAAGTAACATATTTTCAACATACCAAAAGATAATCGACGCACCTTGCTTGTAAACAAAATGGCAGCACTCTGAACTCGAATTTGAGTGAGTGAAATGTGCACGACGCGAATAAAAAAATTCTAAAAAAATTACCGCCCGCGGAATTTGCTTCAAAATTTCCAAATTTGCTTAGAAGTAACATATTTTCAACATACCAAAAGATAATCGACGCACCTTGCTTGTAAACAAAATGGCAGCACTCTGAACTCGAATTTGAGTGAGTGAAATGTGCACCACGCGATTAAAAAAATTCTAAAAAAATTACCGCCCGCGGAATTTGCTTCAAAATTTCCAAATTTGCTTAGAAATAACATATCTTTGACATACCCAAAGATAATTGACGCACCTTGCTTGTGAACAAAATGGCAGCACTCTGAACTCGGATTTGAGTGAGTGAAATGTGCACCACGCGATTAAAAAAATCTAAGAAAATTACCGGCCGCGGAATTTGCTTCAAAATTTCCAAATTTGCTTAGAAATAACATATTTTTAACTTACCAAAAGATAATCGACGCACCTTGCTTGTGAACAAAATGGCAGCACTCTGAACTTGAATTTGAGTGAGTAAAATGTGCACCACGCGATTAAAAAAATTCTAAAAAAATTACCGCCCGCGGAATTTGCTTCAAAATTTCCAAATTTGCTTAGAAATAACATATTTTTAACTTACCAAAAGATAATCGACGCACCTTGCTTGTGAACAAAATGGCAGCACTCTGAACTCGAATTTGAATGTGTGAAATGTGCACCACGCGATTAAAAAATTCTAAAAAATTACCGTCCGCGGAAGTTGCTTAAAAATTTCCAAATTTGCTTAGAAATAACATATCTTTGACATACCCAAAGATAATTGACGCACCTTGCTTGTGAACAAAATGGCAGCACTCTGTGCTACAATTTGAGTGAGTGAAATGTGCACCACGCGATTAAAAAAATTCTAAAAAAATTACCACCCGCGGAATTTGCTTCAAATTTCCAAATGTGCTTAGAAATAACATATTTTTGACTTACCAAAAGATAATCGACGCACCTTGCTTGTGAACAAAATGGCAGCACTCTGAACTTGAATTTGAGTGAGTAAAATGTGCACCACGCGATTAAAAAAATTCTAAAAAAATTACCGCCCGCGGAATTTGCTTCAAAATTTCCAAATTTGCTTAGAAATAACATATTTTTAACTTACCAAAAGATAATCGACGCACCTTGCTTGTGAACAAAATGGCAGCACTCTGTGCTAGAATTTGAGTGAGTGAAATGTGCACCACGCGATTAAAAAAATCTAAAAAAATTACCGCCCGCGGAATTTGCTTCAAAATATCCAAATTTGCTTAGAAATAACATATTTTTAACTTACCAAAAGATAATCAAAGCACCTTGCTTGTGAACAAAATGGCGGCACTCTGAACTCGAATTTGAGTGCGTGAAATGTGCACCACGCGATTAAAAAAATTCTAAAAAAATTACCGCCCGCTGAATTTGCTTCAAAATTTCCAAATTTGATTAGAAATAACATATTTTTGACATACCAAAAGATAATCGACGCACCTTGCTTGTGAAGAAAATGGCAGCACTCTGAACTCGAATTTGAGTGAGTGAAATGTGCACCACGCGATTAAAAAAATTCTAAAAAAAATTACCACCCGCGGAATTTGCTTCAAAATTTCTAAATTTGCTTAGAAATAACATATTTTTGACTTACCAAAAGATAATCGACGCACCTTGCTTGTGAACAAAATGGCAGCACTCTGAACTCGAATTTGAGTGAGGGAAATGTGCACCACGCGATTAAAAAAATTCTAAAAAAATTACCGCCCGCGGAATTTGGTTCAAAATTTCCAAATTTGCTTAGAAATAGCATATTTTTGACACACCAAAAGATAATCGACGCACCTTGCTTGTTAACAAAATGGCAGCACTCTGAACTCGAATTTTGAGTGAGTGAAATGTGCACCACGCGATTAAAAAAATTCTAAAAAAATTACCGCCCGCGGAATTTGGTTCAAAATTTCCAAATTTGCTTAGAAATAACATATCTTTAACATGCCAAAAGATAATCGACGCACCTTGCTTGTGAACAAAATGGCAACACTCTGAACTCGAATTTTGAGTGAGTGAAATGTGCACCACGCGATTAAAAAAATTCTAAAAAAATTACCGCCCGCGGAATTTGCTTCAAAATTTCCAAATTTGCTTAGAAATAACATATTTTTGACACACCAAAATATAATCGACGCACCTTGCTTGTTAACAAAATGGCAGCACTCTGAACTCGAATTTTGAGTGAGTGAAATGTGCACCACGCGATTAAAAAAATTCTAAAAAAATTACCGCCCGCGGAATTTGGTTCAAAATTTCCAAATTTGCTTAGAAATAACATATCTTTAACATACCAAAAGATAATTGACGCACCTTGCTTGTGAACAAAATGGCAGCACTCTGAACTCGAATTTGAGTGAGTGAAATGTGCACCACGCGATTAAAAAAATTCTAAAAAAATTACCGCCCGCGGAATTTGCTTCAAAATTTCCAAATTTGCTTAGAAATAACATATCTTTAACTTACCAAAAGATAATCGACGCACCTTGCTTGTGAATAAAATGGCAGCACTCTGAACTCGAATTTGAGTGAGTGAAATGTGCACCACGCGATTCAAAAAATCTAAAAAAATTACCGCCCGCGGAATTTGCTTCAAAATTTCCAAATTTGCTTAGAAATAACATATTTTTAACTTAAAAAAGATAATCGACGCACCTTGCTTGTAAACAAAATGGCAGCACTCTGAACTCGAATTTGAGTGAGTGAAATGTGCACCACGCGATTAAAACAAATCTAAAAAAATTACCGCCCGCGGAATTTGCTTCAAAATTTCCAAATTTGCTTAGAAATAACATATTTTTGACTTACCAAAAAATAATCAACGCACCTTGCTTGTGAACAAAATGGCAGCACTCTGAACTCGAATTTGAGTGAGTGAAATGTGCACCACGCGATTCAAAAAATCTAAAAAAATTACCGCCCGCGGAATTTGCTTCAAAATTTCCAAATTTGCTTAGAAATAACATATTTTTAACTTAAAAAAGATAATCGACGCAACTTGCTTGTGAACAAAATGGCAGCACTCTGAACTCGAATTTGAGTGAGTGAAATGTGCACCAAGCGATTAAAAAAATTCTAAAAAAATTATCGCCCGCAGAATTTGGTTCTGAAACTGTGTGTGTGTAAAGTGAACCTTAACATGGAACGAGTAACCCTGTAAAGTCACTCACAAAGGTGACTGGTAAATTGGCAATATTGCCAATATCCAATTAAAAAAAAAACATACCTGTGCATTTTTTAATGTTTATTTACAATAAGTTGGCACATAGTTTAAAAAAATAATAATAAAAAAGTTACTCTCATGCGTGTCCCTCATCCCCATTCCGTTCCACGATCAAAATGTTATACGTCGCACATATATCCGCACATATATCGTTTTTGTAGCGCTCCAACAGCTCCATCGGTAATTGCAAGGGACCTACGTCGATGTCCTCCATAACCTCCATGCTTATGCCGTTCATCCTAATGTAGATCCTCTCCTCGGTCCTGGGATTGTGCATGTCGAAAACGAAGTCGAACTTATCGCCCACCTCCTTGGGCCCGAAACTGGCCACGGCGACGGTCAGCATGTCTTCCGTCACGAAGTTCTTCACGATGAACAGGCCGCTTCCCTTCCTGAGCACGAGCATGTTCTCGTACTCGTTGTTGAAGTAGAACTTCACGCTCGGCGTCTGCAGGAACTCCTCGAAGTGTTTGTCGGGGAAATGGTCGAACATTCCCGCGTAGTTGCTCTTGAAATTGCACCCGTCGAACGGGCAGTGGTAGGGGGAGTACTCGCACTCGCCCTCGTGCTTCCGTTTGTCCTGGTAGTTGTAGATGCAGGTGCAGCCCTCGAACCGGCACGTGTACCGGACGTTCTCGGTGATGGCCTCGAGGACGCGGTTCCTGACGTTTCCGATCACCTCCCGGCACGACGGGCAGTTCCTCGACTGCCGCTTGCAGTCCTCGCAGATCACGTGGCTGTTGCTGCACTGGAAGATCGGCGCCGACATGTACTCGAAGCAGACGGGGCACTCGATGTGCTTGAGGATGTACTCGTTGAGAGTGCTCAGCTTCTCCGGTTCCTCCAGGTACTCGATGTCCTTCGTGATCAGGACTTCGCAATCCAGCGTTTCGTTCTTCAGGTCCTCGAGCACCTGCAGATCGATGGCGTAGGCTTTGGTCTCGTCCAATCGCTGTTCGCCGGTGTTGCGCTGCACCTTGTTCTTCGGGAAATCGAGCCCGTCCTCCTGGGATTTCGTGTAAACGCTGATGCTGTAGTTGTACTGGCGCGACGCCTTCTTCGGGCCGATCAGGCAAACGTTGACGTACAGGTTTTCTTTGGTTTTCTTCGCCTGCACCAGGAAGACTTCTTGGACCGCGCGCAGCACGTAGTTTCTCTCCCATTTTTCCGCTTTCGGAAACTCGAACCTCTGGAATTCATTCAGGAGGAAATCGGGGTGTTCCTCCTCGTAGTGCTCGTCTAGATCGTGCGCCATGCCCTCCCAGCCGCAGTAGTCGGATATGTGCATGCAAAATGATTGTTTGTAGAAGCAGTTGGGTTCGTGCAGCTTCAGCTCCGCCGGCGTTAGGGTCTCGATGCAGCCGTGCGCCCTGTACAGGCAGGGGAAGTTCACGTGCTCGGCGAAGGTTTCGTAGCTGAAGTCTCTGCTGGGTTTTTGGTCCTCTATCAGAGGGCATCTTCCGCAGATAAATTCGCCGTTTTCATAGGAATAAACTGGGAACACCGACAGCGTATGATTGCACTGGCTGCAAGCCAATTTCTTCATTATTTCCTCCGGTAAATCCATCCTGAAACAAATGATATGACAAGGTTAATTAAAGTTATATTTTTACGTTTAGTACTTTTTCAGGTATAATAATAATAAATGATTTATTCAAAAAAGGGACAATACATGATAATTGTTTAGTGAAACAATGTAACTTAACCCAAATATGACAACATTTCTAAATCTGGGACGATTATTTTAAAGTTCCTCTTAAAATTACATCTTCAGCGCCATCGCTTTTATTAAAATAAGTACTTCAGCGATTGTTCATTGCATTGTTAATAAAAAAATGTATCACTTGTCTAAATATTTTTTTGCAATTTTTGAAAATCATAGTCGGGTTGCGTCCGCATCAACTTCAAAAATTCATATCTTTTTTATTAACTAACGAATTTTAACGAAATAAGAATATTTTTAAAGCGAAAGAGTGCGAGAAGTTGGCTGTTGTTAATAAAAAAATGCATCACCTGTCTAAATATTTTTTTGCAATTTTTGAAAATCATAGTCGGGTTGCGTCCGCATCAACTTCAAAAATTCATATCTTTTTTATTAACTAACGAATTTTAACGAAATAAGAATATTTTTAAAGCGAAAGAGTGCGAGAAGTTGGCTGTTGTTAATAAAAAAATGCATCACTTGTCTAAATATTTGTTTGCAATTTTTGAAAATCATAGTCGGATTGCGTCCGCATGAACTTCAAAAATTCATATCTTTTTTATTAACTAACGAATTTTAACGAAATAAGAATATTTTTAAAGCGAAAGAGTGCGAGAAGTTGGCTGTTGTTAATAAAAAAATGCATCACCTGTCTAAATATTTTTTTGCAATTTTTGAAAATCATAGTCGGATTGCGTCCGCATGAACTTCAAAAATTCATATCTTTTTTATTAACTAACGAATTTTAACGAAATAAGAATATTTTTAAAGCGAAAGAGTGCGAGAAGTTGGCTGTTGTTAATAAAAAAATGCATCACTTGTCTAAATATTTGTTTGCAATTTTTGAAAATCATAGTCGGATTGCGTCCGCATGAACTTCAAAAATTCATATCTTTTTTATTAACTAACGAATTTTAACGAAATAAGAATATTTTTAAAGCGAAAGAGTGCGAGAAGTTGGCTGTTGTTAATAAAAAAATGCATCACTTGTCTAAATATTTGTTTGCAATTTTTGAAAATCATAGTCGGATTGCGTCCGCATGAACTTCAAAAATTCATATCTTTTTTATTAACTAACGAATTTTAACGAAATAAGAATATTTTTAAAGCGAAAGAGTGCGAGAAGTTGGCTGTTGTTAATAAAAAAATGCATCACCTGTCTAAATATTTTTTTGCAATTTTTGAAAATCATAGTCGGGTTGCGTCCGCATCAACTTCAAAAATTCATATCTTTTTTATTAACGAACGAATTTTAACGAAATAAGAATATTTTTAAAGCGAAAGAGTGCGAGAAGTTGGCTGTTGTTAATAAAAAAATGCATCACTTGTCTAAATATTTGTTTGCAATTTTTGAAAATCATAGTCGGATTGCGTCCGCATGAACTTCAAAAATTCATATCTTTTTTATTAACTAACGAATTTTAACGAAATAAGAATATTTTTAAAGCGAAAGAGTGCGAGAAGTTGGCTGTTGTTAATAAAAAAATGCATCACCTGTCTAAATATTTTTTTGCAATTTTTGAAAATCATAGTCGGGTTGCGTCCGCATCAACTTCAAAAATTCATATCTTTTTTATTAACTAACGAATTTTAACGAAATAAGAATATTTTTAAAGCGAAAAAGTGCGAGAAGTTGGCTGTTGTTAATAAAAAAATGCATCACCTGTCTAAATATTTTTTTGCAATTTTTGAAAATCATAGTCGGGTTGCGTCCGCATCAACTTCAAAAATTCATATCTTTTTTATTAACTAACGAATTTTAACGAAATAAGAATATTTTTAAAGCGAAAGAGTGCGAGAAGTTGGCTGTTGTTAATAAAAAAATGCATCACCTGTCTAAATATTTTTTTGCAATTTTTGAAAATCATAGTCGGGTTGCGTCCGCATCAACTTCAAAAATTCATATCTTTTTTATTAACTAACGAATTTTAACGAAATAAGAATATTTTTAAAGCGAAAGAGTGCGAGAAGTTGGCTGTTGTTAATAAAAAAATGCATCACCTGTCTAAATATTTTTTTGCAATTTTTGAAAATCATAGTCGGATTGCGTCCGCATCAACTTCAAAAATTCATATCTTTTTTATTAACTAACGAATTTTAACGAAATAAGAATATTTTTAAAGCGAAAGAGTGCGAGAAGTTGGCTGTTGTTAATAAAAAAATGCATCACCTGTCTAAATATTTTTTTGCAATTTTTGAAAATCATAGTCGGGTTGCGTCCGCATCAACTTCAAAAATTCATATCTTTTTTATTAACCAACGAATTTTAACGAAATAAGAATATTTTTAAAGCGAAAGAGTGCGAGAAGTTGGCTGTTGTTAATAAAAAAATGTATCACTTGTCTAAATATTTTTTTGCAATTTTTGAAAATCATAGTCGGGTTGCGTCCGCATCAACTTCAAAAATTCATATCTTTTTTATTAACTAACGAATTTTAACGAAATAAGAATATTTTTAAAGCGAAAGAGTGCGAGAAGTTGGCTGTTGTTAATAAAAAAATGCATCACCTGTCTAAATATTTTTTTTGCAATTTTTGAAAATCATAGTCGGGTTGCGTCCGCATCAACTTCAAAAATTCATATCTTTTTTATTAACCAACGAATTTTAACGAAATAAGAATATTTTTAAAGCGAAAGAGTGCGAGAAGTTGGCTGTTGTTAATAAAAAAATGTATCACTTGTCTAAATATTTTTTTGCAATTTTTGAAAATCATAGTCGGGTTGCGTCCGCATCAACTTCAAAAATTCATATCTTTTTTATTAACTAACGAATTTTAACGAAATAAGAATATTTTTAAAGCGAAAGAGTGCGAGAAGTTGGCTGTTGTTAATAAAAAAATGCATCACCTGTCTAAATATTTTTTTGCAATTTTTGAAAATCCTGGTCGGGTTGCGTCCGCATTAACTTCAAAAATTCATATCTTTTTTATTAACTAACGAATTTTAACGAAATAAGAATATTTTTAAAGCGAAAGAGTGCGAGAAGTTGGCTGTTGTTAATAAAAAAATGCATCACCTGTCTAAATATTTTTTTGCAATTTTTGAAAATCATAGTCGGGTTGCGTCCGCATCAACTTCAAAAATTCATATCTTTTTTATTAACTAACGAATTTTAACGAAATAAGAATATTTTTAAAGCGAAAGAGTGCGAGAAGTCGGCTGTTGTTAATAAAAAAATGCATCACTTGTCTAAATATTTTTTTTGCAATTTTTGAAAATCATAGTCGGATTGCGTCCGCATCAACTTCAAAAATTCATATCTTTTTTATTAACTAACGAATTTTAACGAAATAAGAATATTTTTAAAGCGAAAGAGTGCGAGAAGTTGGCTGTTGTTAATAAACAAATGTATCACTTGTCTAAATATTTTTTTGCAATTTTTGAAAATCCTAGTCGGGTTGCGTCCGCATCAACTTCAAAAATTCATATATTTTTTATTAACTAACGAATTTTAACGAAATAAGAATATTTTTAAAGCGAAAGAGTGCGAGAAGTTGGCTGTTGTTAATAAAAAAATGCATCACCTGTCTAAATATTTTTTTGCAATTTTTGAAAATCATAGTCGGATTGCGTCCGCATCAACTTCAAAAATTCATATCTTTTTTATTAACTAACGAATTTTAACGAAATAGGAATATTTTTAAAGCGAAAGAGTGCGAGAAGTTGGCTGTTGTTAATAAAAAAATGCATCACCTGTCTAAATATTTTTTTGCAAATTTTGAAAATCATAGTCGGGTTGCGTCCGCATCAACTTCAAAAATTCATATCTTTTTTATTAACTAACGAATTTTAACGAAATAAGAATATTTTTAAAGCGAAAGAGTGCGAGAAGTTGGCTGTTGTTAATAAAAAAATGCATCACCTGTCTAAATATTTTTTTGCAATTTTTGAAAATCCTAGTCGGGTTGCGTCCGCATCAACTTCAAAAATTCATATCTTTTTTATTAACTAACGAATTTTAACGAAATAAGAATATTTTTAAAGCGAAAGAGTGTGAGAAGTTGGCTGTTGTTAATAAAAAAATGTATCACTCGTCTAAATATTTTTTTGCAATTATTGAAAATCATAGTCGGGTTGCATCCGCATCAACTTCAAAAATTCATATCTTTTTTTATTAACCAACGAATTTTAACGAAATAAGAATATTTTTAAAGCGAAAGAGTGCGAGAAGTTGGCTGTTGTTAATAAAAAAATGTATCACTTGTCTAAATATTTTTTTGCAATTTTTGAAAATCATAGTCGGATTGCGTCCGCATCAACTTCAAAAATTCATATCTTTTTTATTAACTAACGAATTTTAACGAAATAAGAATATTTTTAAAGCGAAAGAGTGCGAGAAGTTGGCTGTTGTTAATAAACAAATGTATCACTTGTCTAAATATTTTTTTGCAATTTTTGAAAATCCTAGTCGGGTTGCGTCCGCATCAACTTCAAAAATTCATATATTTTTTATTAACTAACGAATTTTAACGAAATAAGAATATTTTTAAAGCGAAAGAGTGCGAGAAGTTGGCTGTTGTTAATAAAAAAATGCATCACCTGTCTAAATATTTTTTTGCAATTTTTGAAAATCATAGTCGGATTGCGTCCGCATCAACTTCAAAAATTCATATCTTTTTTATTAACTAACGAATTTTAACGAAATAGGAATATTTTTAAAGCGAAAGAGTGCGAGAAGTTGGCTGTTGTTAATAAAAAAATGCATCACCTGTCTAAATATTTTTTTGCAATTTTTGAAAATCATAGTCGGGTTGCGTCCGCATCAACTTCAAAAATTCATATCTTTTTTATTAACTAACGAATTTTAACGAAATAAGAATATTTTTAAAGCGAAAGAGTGCTAGAAGTTGGCTGTTATTAATAAAAAAATGTATCACTTGTCTAAATATTTTTTTGCAATTTTTGAAAATCCTAGTCGGGTTACGTCCGCATTAACTTCAAAAATTCATTTTTTTTTTGTTAATCGGTGTATTTGAATTGAATGTAAGAATTTAACTGCTATTATTAATAAAATGTATTACCAGTCTACATATTTTTGTTTTATTTTTGAACTTCAAGCTCACTTTAACAGACAATTAATACATCCCTGTGAAATTTAAAAATTCATAATTTCTTCAATAATTAACGCATTTGAACTAAATAACAAAATTATGTGTACTGTTATTTATAAAAACATGTATCACCAGTTAAAATATTTTTTTTTCGAATTTTTCAAATTCATGATCGCTTTAACGTGCAATTATTGCTTCAAAAATTCATAACTTTTTAATAACCAACGGATTTGAACTAAATAAGAAAATGATTAAAGCTAAAGAATGTACGAAGTGTATTGTTACTAATAAAGACATGTATCGCCAGTTGAAATATTTTTTTTGAATTTTTCAAATTCATGATCACTTTAACGTGCAATTATTGCTTCAAAAATTCATAACTTTTTTAATAACCAACGGATTTGAACTAAATAAGAAAATGATTAAAGCTAAAAAATGTACGAAGTGTATTGTTACTAATAAAGACATGTATGGCCAGTTGAAATATTTTTTTTTAATTTTTCAAATTCATGATCTCTTTAACGTGTAATTATTGCTTCAAAAATTCATAACTTTTTTAATAACCAACGGATTTGAACTAAATAAGAAAATGATTAAAGCTAAAGAATGTACGAAGTGTATTGTTACTAATAAAGACATGTATCGCCAGTTGAATTATTTGTTTTGAATTTTTCAAATTCATGATCGCTTTAACGTGCAATTATTGCTTCAAAAATTCATAACTTTTTTAATAACCAACGGATTTGTACTAAATAAGAAAATGATTAAAGCTAAAGAATGTACGAAGTGTATTGTTACTAATAAAAACATGTATCGCCAGTTGAAATATTTTTTTTTAATTTTTGAAATTCATAATCGCTTTAACGTGCAATTATTGCTTAAAAAATTCATAACTTTTTGAATAACCAACGGATTTGAACTAAATAAGAAAATGATTAAAGCTAAAGAATGTACGAAGTGTATTGTTACTAATAAAAACATGTATCGCCAGTTGAAATATTTTTTTTTAATTTTTCAAATTCATGATCACTTTAACGTGCAATTATTGCTTCAAAAATTCATAACTTTTTGAATAACCAACGGATTTGAACTAAATAAGAAAATGATTAAAGCTAAAGAATGTACGAAGTGTATTGTTACTAATAAAAACATGTATCGCCAGTTGAAATATTTTTTTTAATTTTTGAAATTCATAATCGCTTTAACGTGCATTATTGCTTAAAAAATTCATAACTTTTTGAATAACCAACGGATTTGAACTAAATAAGAAAATGCTTAAAGCTAAAGAATGTACGAAGTGTAATGTTACTAATAAAAACATGTATCGCCAGTTGAAATATTTTTTTTGAATTTTTCAAATTCATGATCACTTTAACGTGCAATTATTGCTTCAAGAATTCATAACTTTTTTAATAATTAAGGGATTTGAACTAAATAACAAAATTATGAAAGCTACAGAAGGAAAAAGTGTATTGTTATTAATAAAAACATGTATCACCAGTTAAAATATTTTTTTTCTAATTTTTCAAATTCATGATCGCTTTAACGAGCAATTATTGCTTCAAAAATTCATAACTTTTTTAATAATCAATGGATTTCAACTAAATAATCCAAATCAGATTACGTTGGTCTGTTACGCGGGGCCACACCAATTCTAATGGATTTTCTTTCGTATTATTGTACATTTGAATCTATTTGATTCAGATTCAGATGAAAAAGATGACCGACGTACCCGATTTTGGGGTCAGAATAATTAATTCATATTTAAATGCAAAATAAAATTGTCTTACTTCTCAATGTTTCTGAAAAACTCCTTCTATAATACATGGGCGCGCACTTTCTGGCGCCATTAATTCAATTCTTTTTCTTTTCAATGTCTACCTTTAATTTGATTATGTCCTAGCTATAATTCTTCTTCGCGATTGATGGTGACGCTAGTTTAAAATAATAATTGTAATTTTACTTCATGCCAATTTAACCCGGATAAGCCCGCAGTTCTATACGTAGAATGGCTATTTTAAAGTTCCCCTTAAAATCTAGAATATCGTCAGCACCATCTATCATTTTTTTATTCCAAAAAGTACGTTCGGTGATTATTCATTGACATTTGACAGGAAGACGAAAAATAACCGCTCAGTGTTTTTTTTCAGCGCCATCTGTCATTTTACAAAGTAGGTACATCCAGTGACATTTGACAGAAAGACGAAAAATAACCTCTCTGTATTTTTAAATCTTAATTACTTAGTTTAGATAAACATATTATTTACTTTCCTTTAACTTAAATTTTGGGCAAAAGTGGGTTAAGACAGTGTGAAACTTGCTCCACTGAGCTACATCGAAAAAACTGTCTGTTTGTTTGATAATAATAATAATAATAATAGACGTTTATTGCCCATTACAAGACAACATACAATCATACATACAATATACAAAATAATACGATACAATTACAAATATAAATACAATAATAATAATAATAATATATATATTTACGGGATTCTCCCTGTACATTTAAGTATTAAATCGAATATAAAATATAAAACAAAATATAAAATAAAATATAAAACAAAATATAAAATAAAATATAAAATATAAAAATACAAAAATTAAAGTTACAATTTAAAATTTAAATTTAAAATTGCGACAACATGTGACAAACAAACAAAAACAAGTTAAAAACAATATGATGCAGTACGCTCGACATACATAATGAAAACCCCTGCAAGAAAGTTGCAATTATTTAAATTTGACTAGAAACAAATGACGATAGATCAATTATACTAAGATAAGGTTCTCTACAAAATATCTTATGACTGTTCCTCAAGTTGAGAACAAATTGAATTTAAAGAGTCATAAAATATATCACATTCGTGTGACAGTTTGTTAAAAGTACGGGAAATAATGTGCAATGGAGATTTTAGTCCATAATTGGTTCGATGAGCAGGGATATTAAATGTTGGCTTTTGCCTGCTGCTAAAGGATGGTATATGCAACCTAATTTCCCCCAATATATCAGAAGAGTCAATTAAATGATGACCCTGTAATGGTTGAAACAATAAAAAAACGCATGCGATACCAACAAAGTGCATTTTATTGAAAAGTTCCTGAAAAAAACATTTCAATATTGAAAGAGGGTGTTGGAAATACGTACGTCCAGTATTTTATATATATCTGTATTTTTCAATATTAAATACATCGTTTCGGTTAAGAATCATACGCTTCATAGATGTACACGCGATACCGTAACATCATTCCACTAATAAAAGGCTTCAACACGCAAGCAGGTACAACTATAAACCCCTTGGGATCGTCGAAAGTCTCCCCGCACTCCGTGAAACCCGCGCACCTCTGCTCCCCCACGAATTCCTCCCCCGCGTCCGATTCCATCTTAACGCAGAACGCGTACCTCCCCGCGTCCTCGGGACTCCCCCAGTACTGCACGGAGAAGTAGAACATCTTCCGCGAGTACCTGTGCGTCAGCTTGAAGTAACCGTTCACCCTGTGCAAGTAGAAACAGTCGACGACGGCGGCTTCCGTGTAATAAAACTCGACGTCCCCGTCGCGCTTCACGTGCAGCCTGTGCTTCCGGTTCAGGTGATCCTGAAACGTCGAGAAGTGGACTTCGCACGCGCACAAGGGGCAGGCGCGTCCCGCGAACTCGCACGTGAGCTCGTGCGCGTTCCTTTCGGCGGACGTTAAAATCTTCACGCACCGCTGGTACCTGCACGGGTAGAAACACTCCTCGGTTAAGGATTCCAGGTTGTAGTTTCTGGTGAGGAAGGGCTCGAAACAGATGCACGGCTCCTTCCTGCACTCCCCGCAGCAGTTGTGGCCCCTGGCGCAGAAGTAGATTCTCCCGGACATGTACGACTGGCAGACGAAACAGACCAGGGAGTTTAAGAGGTAGTGGTTCTCCGGGGGTATCGAAATCACCGCTTCGCTGTCGATCGCCGCCGATAACTTTAGATCGAAGACGTTCCGTTTGATCTCGATTTCGCTGTAATTCCATTCCGAGTCGCTCGTGACCACGACGCTTTTCTTGAGTTTGTTGTTGCAACTTATGCTTACGCGGTACGCCGGCCGCTTAGAGGACCTGTACGGAAAGGAAACCGCGATGTTGAGGCACTGGTCCTCCAGCAGGACGTTCACCTCGAAGATTTGCGCCTCGGTGAGGAGTAAATACTTCGGGAAGCAATCGCGTCCGAACGTCAGCCGTTTGGGGGTGTTGTGATGGAGGAGTTTCGACGGGTGCACGTCGGTGAAGTGCTCGATCAGCTGGCTCTCGAATCCGCTCCATCCGCAATCCAGTATGCAGCGGCGCACGGTGAAGGGGCACCGCGATTCGTGCTCCGCCAGGTGCGAAGGTTTCAACTTTTTCCAGCAGACGTGGGTGGCGTTCGTGCAGGGGAAGAGGAAGTCGGCGGCGATCGTCTCGTAGGCGATTTCCCTGAATTTGGGGCCGTGCACGCGTTTCGAGCAATCGTCGCACAGCGAGATCTGCTTTTCCGGGTAGGTGTAGGTGACGCCCGCGAGGAGGGCGTGACACCCGTCGCAGATAAGCTCGTCCAGTGCGGCGGCTGGAATGTTCATTGTTATCTGCAAGGTATTCAGAGGGATTAGCCGGTGGTTGCTCGAAGTCGACGGATTTATTAAAGCGACAGACACTGGCGTTTTTCGGTCACGTCACACGGGATCGGCACATGAATTTCATTCGTGTCAGTTCGGATCGAATGGGTCGGAGTGAGAGAACATTTTCCGACTGAAATTCTACGTTATCTCTACATTATGATAGGAAGTTTGATAACAAATAAATTACACGATATCACATGCTTAGCGTAGATGGTTGTTTTTTTTTTAAATTAAACCCTTGGTAATTCTGTCTTATGTTCCGGCAGTCGTCCATTGACAATTAGTTTTTTTTTCTGATTGAAACAATATTGAGTGATTTATTTATTTATTTATTTAATGCACGGAAAACTCCTTAATTTACAAATCAATATATTATAAATATTTATTATCGACAATTCGAACTTATAATACTTATTTCCAGGTTGATTCTGAGCAAATGCTTGTGAAACAAAGTAGTGTTAATGTTGAATAAATCAATATTATTATTTAAGTAAATAGCATTTGCCAAACGCATAAACCTGGAAATTGGATTGTTTAGACAATAATTGGTGCGATGCGTTCTTGGGCGAAACAGTATACGCTGGCGGGTATGAATGCCTTTCGTTTGGTTCCAGAAATTTAAAAGTGATAAAAGCTGAGGGCAGACAAAGTGCCCATTTATGATTTTGTGAACAGTACACAGGTCTTGTATGATTCGACAATTCAAAAGGCTGCTAATATTAAGGTGATATTGCCTTGGTTACGATATATCATAACATCTACTGCGCATTAACCTCGAAAGTGTGCTAGGGTAGGGGTTTATCGATTTTGACGTTTTCTACCAACTTGTTGCGTTTTTACGATACATTTTGAACAACTTGGTTGATGGTTAGATAACCGTCACATGTATAATTTTTGCAGTATTTTTAATTTTGTGTGTACATACGTACACGTTTTAAATTTAAGGTAGTTTTAGATTATATTTAAGTTTATACCATGTTACAAATTGGAGATATTCCGTTTTTTTGAAATAAATAAATAAATAAATAAACACGTCGTCCATTGACAATTTATAGTTTTTTTTTCTGATTGAAACAATATTGAGTGATATTGCCTTGGTTACGATATGTCATAACACAATTCATATTTCCCTAGGAAAATATGAAGTGCTCATATTTCCCTATATAGACATCAAACAATTGTCATTAGGAGCTTCTCTCAAGAATTGTTTTAATTGCTCTCGGGACACCAGCTCCGATTTCTAAGTAAGGTATCCTTTATGGATATTACAGCTTTGGATTTTACGGGAACCAAACATTCACGGTCTTACGTCGCTTGCGTTAACCCACAGTTTGACATTTCACCAATTTATGAAACAACGCGAATACCAAAACAAGTCAACCATGGTATTTACAAACAAGGCCCTTAGCAACGTTACCAATCCGATAAATTCAAAAATTTACAATCCAAAATTTTCCCATTTACAGAACAATATTCTTTCAATCAGAAAAAAACTATTGATTACAACACGGGAAATATGAATACATTTCCCTTGCGGGATGTAACTAGCCAACCTCGGGAAATATACTACTCATATTTCCCTAGTTGTAATAATAGTTATAATTCAAAGAAAAAAAAATCATTACATATTTGTATGGAATAAAACGCTCTTTACTTTGTTTGTATAACACTTTGATTTATTCGTTTGACTGCAGGCAAGTAACAGTATATCGTTAAACGTGTGAGAAAGTTGCTCACGAGTTTAATACTAAACTTTTTCGCATTATATTAAATAATAACCTAAAGATTTATCAGTTTATAGTAAATTGTATCGTCCCCTTGTTTCCATTTCATGAAATTGCGGCTGCGGCGCTCCGCTGGAGACAGTATGACTTTCATGAATACGTGTTTACACAAACAAATGGTAACTGTAGTAACAACTGAACTGTTGAGAAAGTAAAATCGTCGTCATTTCATTGGCTAAAATCTGTTGGATAACGAAACCGATATCATTTTATTAAACGTTACCTGCAGAGAAAATGGTTCACCCGAGTAATCAATCAAAAACGATTCCAAAATGTTTATATTATTTAATAAGATGTGAAAATAGTATATTATTAAACGAGTGAGAAAGTTGGCCATTGCCACGAGGGTGAAGTTTGCAACACGAGCCGTAGGCAAGTGTTGCAATTCCCCCGAGTGGCAATGGCCAACATGTTCACGAGTTTAATACTATACTTTTTCGCATCATATTAAATAATTACCCAAAGAGTTTTCTGTTTGTATTAAATTATAACGAATAATTTTTCCTATTTGGAAATTGCGGCAGTTCGCTGACAAAAAACTAATCGTAACCATAGTAACAATTAAACTGTTAATGAAACCGCTATCATTTGATTGGACGTCACCTGTTGAATAATGAAACCGCAATCATTTGATTGGACGTCACCTGTGGAGAAAATGATTCGGCCGAATAATAGACAACTTTCTCAATCAAAAACGATTTAACAACGTTTATATTATTTAATAAGACATGAAAAAGTGTTTTATTCCATATAAAAGCACGTATAACGAAGTGGAAGCTTCTCCTACATAACAAACATTACATATTTCACAAATTCGCAAAATATAATAAATAAAACAATTTTAGTGAGTCAAGGGCGTTTCCAATCAACTAGTCTAGGGGGTTAATTAAAAAAAAAAGATAAATACACTGGTGCTTCCTCCGCTCCCATACACCCGTTCCATGAAATCTCGCTATCTTTTTCCAACGTTTTAAAGCGTTGGAAAAATTTACCGGTTATATTATTTGTTCGGAATATGGAATATCGGTAATTAAATAAATAAAATGAATGAATAAAAAATTCTTAGGGGGGGTAATTTCCCGATTACCCCCCCTTTGAAACCGCCAACTGTGGGGAGTTTGTTTTTAAAGAAAAGTTAAGAAGTTAAACGGTGGTCAATAACTGATTTGATTAATTAAAACACTTGGTTTTGTTTCATTGATTTTATTTTTCTCTCCAACTAAAATCAGTGAAACAAAACCAAATATTTTAATTAATCAAAGTATATAATTATGTTTCACCACGGGTTAAGTGAGAAATTAATTAATCATATAGTCAATAACTAAAACGTAGATCTTTAGGATTTATAATACAGGTAAAATCTTTTTTTGCAGATACAAACAGCTCTGAAAGAACAACCATGAGAAATGAACTGAGGCATCAGAAATAATAAAACTTAAACTTCCAGACATCCTCAAGCTGGTGACGGACAGATTGGGTTGTCTACGTTAAAACACCACAATCGACAAATAATTAAGCAACTCCTTTCCACCGATTACACAACATTTTTACAGTCGCACACACGCAAAAATAAATAACACGATTTACTTACGAGTTTTAATTCTTAAAACACTTTAGACCGCACGCAAATCACACATAACCTATAAAACGGGAGGCGCTTTGTTTTGCAATTTTGCCGATAACCGACAGATTGTGGGCGCACGTATTTATTCGTCATCCATTCAGATTTGATCACGTTTAAAACTTGCCTTATCAGATTGCAGTGTAATACCGAATTTCCTGGTAAAAATCTACGCAATGCCACGCTGGGGTTCACTATTTCACTAAATATCGCGTTGCTCGCCGAGTAATTCCCCGCCGCAGGGCTGACAACGTTAAGTGGATAAAAACATGCATTGATAAGATAAGATAAACGGTTGTTGTTATCGTGTTATGAAAGTTATAATTTGTTTAGATAAAGTCGGGTATTTATTGTTCTTTCCGATGTAACTCTTACTGAATACAGGGTGTCCTTATTTTTTTAATTCAGTTATTAATTGTTGGAAAAAAGGGCGGGTGAGCCACAGGTTGGATTGTAAGATTTAGGATTTTGGGATCCTAATCACGCGAGGAATTAGCTTCAAAATCTCTGAATAAACTCGGAAATAATGTATTTTTGCAAAAATAAAAAACCACCCTCGCACCCCTTCTGGAAACAAAATGGCAGGACTCCAAACACGAATTGTTGTAGAAAAATTGCATCCGCGATTTAAAAAAATTCTTAAAAATTAATTACGCGAGGAATTAGCTTCAAAATCTTCAAATAAACTCGGGATTAATGTATTTTTGCAATAATGAAGAAACAACCCTCGCACCCTATCTGGAAACAAAATGGCAGGACTCCAAACAAGAATTGCTGTTGAAAAATTGCATCCGCGATTAAAAAAAATTCTTAAAAATTAATCACGCGAGGAATTAGCTTCAAAATCTCTAAATATACTCGGGATTAATGTATTTTTGCAATAATAAAAAAACAACCCTCGCACCCCATCTGGAAACAAAATGACAGGACTCCAAACAAGAATTGCTGTTGAAAAATTGCATCCGCGATTAAAAAAAATTCTTAAAAATTAATCACGCGAGGAATTAGCTTCAAAATCTCCAAATATACTCGCAATTAATGTATTTTTGCAATAATAAAAAAACAACCCTCGCACCCCTTCTGGAAATAAAATGGCAGGACTCCAAACAAGAATTGCTGTGGAAAAATTGCATCCGCGATTTAAAAAAATTCTTAAAAATTAACCACGAGAGGAATTAGCTTCAAAATCTCCAAATATACTCGGGATTAATGTATTTTTGCAATAATAAAAAAACAACCCTCGCACCCCTTCTGGAAATAAAATGGCAGGACTCCAAACAAGAATTGCAGAGGAAAAATTGCATCCGCGATTTAAAAAAATTCTTAAAAATTAATCACGCGAGGAATTAGCTTCAAAATCTCTTAATAAACTCGGGAATTATGTATTTTTGCAATAATAAAAAAACAACCCTCGCACCCCATCTGGAAACAACATGGCAGGACTCCAAATAAGAATTGCTGTAGAAAAATTGCATCCGCGATTTAAAAAAATTCTTAAAAATTTATCAAGCGTGGAATTAACTTCAAAATCTCTAAATATACTCGGGATTAATGTATTTTTGCAAAAATAAAAAATCACCCTCGCATCCCTTCTGGAAACAAAATGGCAGGACTCCAAACAAGAATTGCTGTGGAAAAATTGCATCCGCGATTTAAAAAAATTCTTAAAAATTAACCACGCAAGGAATTAGCTTCAAAATCTCTAAATAAACTCGGAAATAATGTATTTTTGCAAAAATAAAAAACCACCCTCGCACCCCTTCTGGAAACAAAATGGCAGGACTCCAAACAAGAATTGCTGTGGAAAAATTGCATCCGCGATTTAAAAAAATTCTTAAAAATTAACCACGCGAGGAATTAGCTTCAAAATCTCTAAATAAACTCGGAAATAATGTATTTTTGCAAAAATAAAAAACCACCCTCGCATCCCTTCTGGAAACAAAATGGCAGGACTCCAAACAGGAATTGCTGTGGAAAAATTGCAGCCGCGATTTAAAAAAATTCTTAAAAATTAATCACGCAAGGAATTAGCTTCAAAATCTCCAAATATACTCGGGATTAATGTAATTTTGCAATAATAAAAAAACAACCCTCGCACCCCAGCTGGAAACAAAATGGCAGGACTACAAACAAGAATTCCTGTAGAAAAATTGCATCCGCGATTTAAAAAAATTCTTAAAAATTAATCACGCGAGGAATTAGCTTCAAAATCTACAAATATACTCGGAATTAATGTATTTTTGCAATTATAAAAAAACAACCCTCGCACCCCAGCTGGAAACAAAATGGCAGGACTCCAAACAGGAATTGTTCTAGAAAAATTGCATAGGCGATTTAAAAAAATTCTTAAAAATTAATCACGCGAGGAATTAGCTTCAAAATCTCTAAATATACTCGGGATTAATGCATTTTTGCAATAATTAATAAAAACAACCCTCGCACCCCAGCTGGAAACAAAATGGCGGGACTCCAAACAAGAATTGCTGTGGAAAAATTGCATCCGCGATTTAAAAAAATTCTTAAAAATTAACCACGCGAGGAATTAGCTTCAAAATCTCCAAATATACTCGGGATTAATGTATTTTTGCAATAATAAAAAAACCACCCTCGCACCCCAGCTGGAAACAAAATGGCGGGACTCCAAACAAGAATTGTTGTAGAAAAATTGCATCCGCGATTTAAAAAAATTCTTAAAAATTAATCACGCGAGGAATTAACTTCAAAATCTACAAATATACTCGGGATTAATGTATTTTTGCAATAATGAAAAAACAACCCTCGCACCCTATCTGGAAACAAAATGTCAGGACTCCAAACAGGAATTGCTGTGGAAAAATTGCATCCGCGATTTAAAAAAATTCTTAAAAATTAACCACGCGAGGAATTAGCTTCAAAATCTCTAAATATACTCGGGATTAATATATTTTTGCAATAATAAACAAACACCCTCGCACCCCTTCTGGAAACAAAATGGCAGGACTCCAAACAAGAATTGCTGTAGAAAAATTGCATCCGCGATTTAAAAAAATTCTTAGAAATTAATCACGCGAGGAATTAACTTCAAAATCTTCAAATATACTCGGGATTAATGTATTTTTGCAAAAATAAAAAAACAACCCTCGCACCCCTTCTGGAAACAAAATGGCAGGACTCCAAACAAGAATTGTTGTAGAAAAATTGCATCCGCGATTTAAAAAAATTCTTAGAAATTAATCACGCGAGGAATTAACTTCAAAATCTTCAAATATACTCGGGATTAATGTATTTTTGCAAAAATAAAAAAACAACCCTCGCACCCCTTCTGGAAACAAAATGGCAGGACTCCAAACAAGAATTGTTGTAGAAAAATTGCATCCGCGATTTAAAAAAATTCTTAAAAATTAATCACGCGAGGAATTAACTGCAAAATCTTCAAATATACTCGGGATTAATGTATTTTTGCAATAATAAAAAAACAACCCTCGCACCCCATCTGGAAACAAGATGGCAGGACTCGAAACAAGAATTGCTGCGGAAAAATTGTATCCGCGAATTAAAAAAATTCTTAAAAATTTATCACGCAAGGAATTAACTTCAAAATCTACAAATATACTCGGGATTAATGTATTTTTGCAATAATAAAAAAAAAACCCTCGCACCCCAGCTAGAAACAAAAAGGCAGGACTCCAAACAAGAATTGCTGTGGAAAAATTGCATCCGCGATTTAAAAAAATTCTTAAAAATTAACCACGCGAGGAATTAGCTTCAAAATCTTTAAATATACTCGCGATTAATGTATTTTTGCAATAATAAAAAAACAACCCTCGCACCCCGTCTGGAAACAAAATGGCAGGACCGCAAACAAGAATTGTTGTAGAACAATTGCATCCGCGATTTAAAAAAATTCTTAAAAATTAATCATGCGAGGAATTAGCTTCAAAATCTCCCAATATACTCGGGATTAATGTATTTTTGCAATAATAAAAAAAACACCCTCGCACCCCTTCTGAAAACAAAATAGCAGGACTCCAAACAAGAATTGTTGTAGAAAAATTGCATCTCGCGGTTTAAAGAAATTCTTTAAAATTAATCACGCGAGGAATTAGCTTTAAAAACTCCAAATATACTCGGGATTAATGTATTTGTGCAATAATAGAAAAACAACCCTCGCACCCCATCTGGAAACAAAATGGCAGGACTACAAACAAGAATTCCTGTAGAAAAATTGCATCCGCGATTTAAAAAAATTCTTAAAAATTAATCATGCGAGGAATTAGCTTCAAAATCTCCCAATATACTCGGGATTAATGTATTTTTGCAATAATAAAAAAAACACCCTCGCACCCCTTCTGAAAACAAAATGGCAGGACTCCAAACAAGAATTGTTGTAGAAAAATTGCATCTCGCGGTTTAAAGAAATTCTTTAAAATTAATCACGCGAGGAATTAGCTTTAAAAACTCCAAATATACTCGGGATTAATGTATTTGTGCAATAATAGAAAAACAACCCTCGCACCCCATCTGGAAACAAAATGGCAGGACTACAAACAAGAATTCCTGTAGAAAAATTGCATCCGCGATTTAAAAAAATTCTTAAAAATTAATCATGCGAGGAATTAGCTTCAAAATCTACAAATATACTTGGGATTAATGTATTTTTGCAATAATAAAAAAACAACCCTCGCACCCCATCTGGAAACAAAATGTCAGGACTCCAAACAAGAATTGCTGTGGAAAAATTGCATCCGCGATTTAAAAAAATTCTTAAAAATTAATCACGCGAGGAATTAGCTGTAAAATTTTCAAATATATCGGGGATTAATGTATTTGTGCAATAATAAAAAAACAGCCCTCGCACCCCATCTGGAAACAAAATGGCAGGACTCCAAACAGGAATTGCTGTTGAAATTTTTTTTTTCTTCCGAAAATCGTTGAAATCGTTTCTAGGGACCTCAAAACGGATATTTCTGTAAAAAAAAAATTCACGATTGCAATACTTTCTCGTACTTGCAGTTTATGTAATGAGCAATGGTTTCATAACTAGAAAGTTGTTATTATTACTTCGGCGAGAATATCAATAATTGGCAATTTTTTTTTTATTGACATGGAAGAGGATTTAATGAAGGAGACCTGCGCGAGTTGCATTCCTAGTTGCATCAGTGCGACTGCACCAGAACTAGGTCAGTTGGTCCTAGAACAAAGTAGTGCATCAGTTAAGCTACACCCACACATCACCGCACAAGTATCTGCAAGAATATTAAATAAATATTTTAATTGTAATAGTGAAACATTTTCGGGTGTGGATTTTGTTGTAATTATTTTGTGAAATTTGTGGGCGGTGTTTATGATTAGTAATAACTCGTCTACACGGGAGTGCATGTGAAGTGGAAAGGTGCAAGTGATTTGAATTATTACCTTTAAGTACGTCTGGAGTCGAGGAGGACCCTTTGCTCCTTTTGCGCCCTCGACTTGGATTATTACCTTTTTGATAAATTAAGGTGAGGCTTTCCGAACTCCGGATCTCCGCCATTATTACGCCGGGACTTATGTGTAGCTGCACTAAAAAATAAAATAAAATGAAAAATCATCGCTAGAGAAAAATGTCTGTACACGGTGTTTATTACATGGAAAAGTAAAAGCACGATGGATTATCTTCTTCATCCAGGACTCGACGAAATTTCGTTTTAACGACTTTTTGTTGGCAGTTTAATTTGACGCTAGATTGATTTTTCAATTTTTCAATGCGTAATTATTAAGATATGCGATTTCAATTAATTCCCCCCACCGATTGAGTTTGCAGTGGCGTCCCCGGGGGAACGGAGGAGTAGAAAACGTCCGCATATTTGAACTGTAATGGATACACAATGTCCTCTCCAAACGTTCAACACACGGAAAAAAAATAATTCGATCGCGTCGTTTTAATTAAATTGAAACTTGAACTAAAAAAAAAACAAACTGTGCCATGTTCGTACATTAGGCCGGATCCCTCAGGATCTTAACACTGACACGTAATCAAACGGATGACATGCGACACTAAACAACGTTCATTTCGGCAATTCCGGGGGGAGAAGACGGGGATGGCGTCGATTTGCATATCACACGGAGTTTCCGGGATTTATTTTATAGACAGCACGGCGGGCGCAGATGTGACCTCTTGTGTGGATTGTGATATTTCCGCGTTTTAACGACTTAAATCCGGATTTGAAACAATCTATTTCTCGGCGACACTAAATTTTCTACGGCTTTTCCCTAAATTAACATATCTCGCGCCTAATTCACTGATTTACAATACTAGTTAAATTTTATAGATGTACAATTTTGGATAAGAAAATTATACCCTGTTCACATTTTATTCTCTTGGTTAGGGTGACATTTTTGTTGGCAGTAGAAAAGTTACTAACAATTTGGTTATGTCATTACATTTTTTGGTTGTCTAGTGTTAGGGTGAGATTTTTGTTGGCAATAAAAAAGTTGCCAACAATTTGATTGTGTCATTGCATTTTTTTGGTTGTCTAGTGTTAGGGTGACATTTTTGTTGGCAGTAAAAAAGTTGCCAACAATTTGATTATGTCATTGCATTTTTTGGTTGTGTACTGCAATGTTGCATTTTATATGCAAAAATATTGTTCGACAACGTTTTATTGAAAATTTACTGTCAAAAATAACATGCCAATATAAGGACAAAAAACACCCCAACTACGGCGAGAATAAAATGTGAATTTATTACTTATTATTATTTAGTCGAATAATTTTCCTTATCCACATATAATCTCAATTTACATTTCCTTATTTAATTATAATTTTTTTCTAATCTCCGTTTACAACAGATATCAAAAATTCCCAACCCAGACCACATCCTCCGTTGAAGGAAAGTTTCGACCTTAAAAGATGTTTGTGCCGACATTGTTCAACACATTCGAGCGACATGCAGCGAAAAATGTACCTCGCGTTCCTCGTCGTCTTCGGCCTGGTGTTCTCTGCACAGGCCAGGTACATCGACAACAATATTTACACCGCCGCTTCCGACGAAGACGACGATGGCATCCTTCCACTTCCGTTCAATAATTTCGAGGATAAAGACGACGAGGAGGACAACTACGTTCCGAATCTCGATGTGAGGTTGGGCGTTCCGGTAGACTATGACGCCGACAGAGGTAAGAGCGATGGAGTGGTCTTGAGGACCAAGATTGGAGAAGATGGATTACCTGACGATCTTGAAGGAAACGGTGCGGTGGAAAAGAAGGAACCAGGTTGGGTGGTAAGTAAAACCAAAGAACATCCTTTACCAGTTATTAGGAAAAGCTTTCCAGTTCTCTACCAATAAAGCTTAGGTTTAACAAACTTGTTCTTCAAGTTTCCAAAAAAATTTGAAAGTTTTATCAAGTTAAATTTTTGAGATTCTATATTGTGCAAAACTCGTGAAGGAATGTTTTCAGATTTTACATGAGGCGTAAGCTAGAACCAATTTTGATTACATTCACCAATTTTACTGCTTGTTGCAATCGTTTTTATATTTTTTTATCCGCTCCGAATTTTGCGACTTCAAAATAGCAAAAGGGTAATTCTCGTGCGATTATTTTGAAAATTGGTGAAGGGATATTTTCAGATTTTACGTGAGGCGTAAGCTAGAACCAATTTTGATTACATTTACCAATTTTACTGCTTCTTGCAATCGTTTTTATATTTTTTTTCATCCGCTCCGAATTTTGCGACTTAAAAATAGCAAAAGGGTAATTCCAGTGCGATTATTTTGAAAATCGGTGAAGGGATGTTTTCATATTTTACGTGAGGCGTAAGCTAGAACCAATTTTGATTGCATTTACCAATTTTACTGCTTGTTGCAATCGTTTTTATATATTTTTTTTATCCGCTCCGAATTTCGCGACCTCAAAATGCCAAAAGCAAATTCTCGTGCGATTATTTTGAAAATTGGTGAAGGGATGTTTTTAGATTTTACATGAAGCCTAAGCTAGAACCAATTTTGCTTACATTTGCCAATTTTACTGCTTGTTGCAATCGTTTTTATATATTTTTTTATCCGCTCCGAATTTTGCGACTTAAAAATAGCAAAAGGGTAATTCTCGTGCGATTATTTTGAAAATTGGTGAAGGGATGTTTCCAGATTTTACATGGGGCATAAGCTAGAACCAATTTTGATTACATTTACCAATTTTACTGCTTGTTGCAATCGTTTTTATATTTTTTTTCATCCGCTCCGAATTTCGCGACTTCAAAATAGCAAGAGGGTAATTCCCGTGCGATTATTTTGAAAATTGGTGAGGGGATGTTTTCAGATTTTACATGGGGCGTAAGCTAGAACCAATTTTGATTAAATTTACCAATTTTACTGCTTGTTGCAATCGTTTTTATATTTTTTTTATCCGCTCCGAATTTCGCGACTTCAAAATAGCAAGAGGGTAATTCCCGTGCGATTATTTTGAAAATTGGTGAAGGGATGTTTTCAGATTTTACATGAGGCATAAGCTAGAACCAATTTTGATTACATTTACCAATTTTACTGCTTGTTGCAATCGTTTTTATATTTTTTTTTATCCGCTCCGAATTTCGCGACTTCAAAATAGCAAGAGGGTAATTCCCGTGCGATTATTTTGAAAATTGGTGAAGGGATGTTTTCAGATTTTACATGAGGCATAAGCTAGAACCAATTTTGATTACATTTACCAATTTTACTGCTTGTTGCAATCGTTTTTATATTTTTTTTTATCCGCTCCGAATTTCGCGACTTCAAAATAGCAAGAGGGTAATTCCCGTGCGATTATTTTGAAAATTGGTGAGGGGATGTTTTCAGATTTTACATGGGGCATAAGCTAGAACCAATTTTGATTACATTTACCAATTTTACTGCTTGTTGCAATCGTTTTTATATTTTTTTTTATCCGCTCCGAATTTCGCGACTTCAAAATAGCAAGAGGGTAATTCCCGTGCGATTATTTTGAAAATTGGTGAAGGGATGTTTTCAGATTTTACATGGGGCGTAAGCTAGAACCAATTTTGATTACATTTACCAATTTTACCACTCGTTGCAATCGTTTTTATATTTTTTTTATCCGCTCCGAATTTTGCGACTTCAAAACGGCAAAAGCAAATTCCTGTGCGATTATTTTGAAAATTGGTGAAGGGATGTTTTCAGATTTTACATGGGGCGTAAGCTAGAACCAATTTTGATTACATTTACCAATTTTACCGCTTGTGGCAATCGTTTTTATATTTTTTTTTTATCCGCTCCGAATTTTACGTCTTCAAAATAGCAAAAGGGTAATTCTCGTGCGATTATTTTGAAAATTGGTGAAGGGATGTTTTCAGATTTTATGTGAGGCGTGAGCTAGAACCAATTTTGATTACATTTACCAATTTTACCACTCGTTGCAATCGTTTTTATATGTTTTTTATCCGCTCCGAATTTTGCGACTTCAAAATAGCAAAAGCAACTTCTCGTGCGATTATTTTGAAAATTGGTGAAGGGATGTTTTCAGATTTTACATGGGGCGTAAGCTAGAACCAATTTTGATTGCATTTACCAATTTTACTGCTTGTTGCAATCGTTTTTATATTTTTTTATCCGCGCCGAATTTTTGCGATTTATCGTGGGAAATTCCGGAAAAAACTATTGATAACCAATTATTGGATTTTTATTTTGTTTTATAGCTACAAGTGTCTGGAATATTTCCTGAAAATTTCATTTAAATCCATCGATGGATTTTTGGAAAATTTGAAGAAATTTAGTTGAAAGTGTGAATTTTGTGAAACTGCGATTTATTAAGGGAAATTCCGGAAAACCCGTGGATAACCCATTTTCTGATTTTTCTTGGGTTTTATAGCTACATGTGTCTGGAATGTTTCCTGAAAATTTCATCAAAATCCATCAAGGTATTTTTGGAAAATTCAAAGAAATTTAGTCGAAAGTGTGTATTTTTTGAAACTGCGATTTATTATGGGAAATTCCGGAAAAACTATTAATAACCCATTGTTGGATTTTTCTTTCAGTTTTAAAGCTACATGTGTTCTGAATGTTTTCTGGAAATTTCATTAAAATCCATCGAGGGATTTTTGGAAAATTCGAAGAAATCTTGTTGAAAGTGTACATTTTTAAAGCTGCGAATTTAAATGAGAAATTCCGGAAAAACGATTGATAACCCATTTTTGGATTTTTCTTTTGTTTTATAGCTACATGTGTCTGGAATGTTTCCTGAAAATTTCATTAAAATCCATCAAGGGATTTTTGGAAAATTCAAAGAAATTTTGTTGAAAGTGTGCATTTTTAAAGCAGCGAACTTAATAATAATAATATATATATTTACGGGATTCTCCCTGTACATTTAAGTATTAAATCGAATATAAAATATAAAACAAAATATAAAATAAAATATAAATATAAAATATAAAAATACAAAAATTAAAATTACAATTTAAAATTTAAATTTAAAATTTCGACAACATGTGACAAACAAACAAAAACAAGTTAAAAACAATATGATGCAGTACGCTCGACATACATAATGAAAACCCCTGCAAGAAAGTTGCAATTATTTAAATTTGACTAGAAACAAATGCCGATAGATCAATTCGTGATAAATAACATTTAAAGTCCGAAATATTGTTTGAAAATAGTTTGAAGTTGGTGTTACTTATCAGGCCATTCGCTATTCTTAAGGTCCGTGATAAGGGTGCATTGTACCCATAGTTGGTTCTGTGAAATGGGACGTTAAAGATAGTAGTGCTGCGTGTTGTGGGTCCCCTTTGTTGGAATCGAAAACCAATCAGTTCAAGTACAAAGGAGCAATCAATATGACTATTAATAATTTTAAATAAAAATACTAAATCTGAGACTATGCGCCTGCATTCCAGTGGTTTTAAATTTAATGAAGAAGATAGTACGGAATAATCCAGAGTCGATAATGGGATATTTAATTTATATGCAGCAATCCGTAAAAATTTATTTTGCACTTTATTTATATGCTTAATCAAGTAGTTTTGATGAGGGCTCCATACTATAGATGCATATTCCATACGTGATCGGACTAATGAACAATATAAATATTTTACAGCGTCTACAGAAAAGTCCCTACCTACTCTTGAAATAAATCCTAGAAGTTTGAGTGCTTGATTAGTTATCATTTGGATGTGTGGTAGAAACGTGATTTTGCGATCAAACAATACTCCGAGATCTTTTATTTCAGCCACAACATCCAAATCAACTCCACTGATACTGTACTTCACGTTAGAAATTATATAGCTTCTGTCGAACGATATTATTTTACATTTATTGATGTTAAAATGTAAATCATTTTTAATACACCAGGTGGAGAGGCAATCCAGATCCGTCTGTAATTGTTTAGCATCCTCACTAGTGTCTATTATTTTAAATATCTTCAGGTCATCTGCATATAATAATATATTTGATTGTTTAATTGTGTTGCAGATATCATTTATAAAGATATTAAACAGTATTGGGCCAATGTGAGAGCCTTGTGGCACCCCCGATGTGACTGAAATTTCTTTGGAAATGGAATTACCAATTTTGACATATTGCTTGCGGTTAGACAGATAGCTATAAATCCAATTAATTACGGAGTCGTTACAACCCAAGCAATCCAACTTTTTTAATAAAATTTGATGGGACACTCTATCAAACGCCTTGGAGAAGTCAGTGTAGACAGCATCGACACGTTTACCGTTCTCCAAGGCATCTAACAAATACCCACCATAAGAAATTAAATTGGTAGTAGTCGAGCGGCCTCTGTGAAACCCATGTTGTTCATCTACAATTATGGATCTAAATAACCACCCCAACTGATCTGCCAAGATACTATCAAGTAATTTAGGTATTGCTGATTGTAAACACACACCTCGGTAGTCACTTATATTACGGCGGTTTCCAGCTTTGAAAATTGGAGAAATAAAGGTTTCTTTCCAGATATCTGGAACTGTTTGTTCATCAATAGATCTTTGAAATAAACTTGTTAGAGGATGTGTAATTGTAAACATGCAATTGATTAAGAAATGATTGGGAATTAGATCAGGCCCATAAGTTGATAGTGGTTTCAACTCAGATATGGTATTGAATACTTGCATAATATCCACATTGAATTTAAAACATGAATCGACAGATTTATGCTGCGCATAATTACATTTTGTTACGTTATTATTTCTATAGACGTCTGCAAAATATTCAGCGAATAAATTTACCATTTCATTGGGATTAGAACATGTTTTATCCAATAGATACATATTTACAGGAAATCCTTTTGTTTTCCTAGACTCATTGACAAAGTCCCAAAACGAAGCGCTATTATTGCGTAATCTATCTTCAACATAAATGATATAGTCCCTATATAATAATTCATTAAGTTTTTTACACTGTATACGCAGATCAGTGAACTCTAAATATTGTACATAATTGTATGTACTTTTGTACTTTTTATGTGAAATTTTCTTTCGTTTTATCAAATCGATTAGCTCCTTATTAAACCATTTGGGGTACCTGTTGTTGTATATATATTTCATCGGAACATGAAGGTGTATAATGTTATATAAAATATCGTAAAAAGTCTTAACAGCCTCATTAATATCACAACAGTTATTGAAAATACTCTCCCAATCTACACCAGCCAAATATGAGTTAATTGCGCAATAATTAGCTTTACAAAAATTATAACGTTGCATATCACATACGTAGCTATCACATTTTGTATCACATTTTACGGAAATTGCATAGGACAGATGATGCTTTGAAATATCATATAGCAGATCAGTGGCAATCTCAACCTTGGCTATTTCGGTGTTACCAAAGACTAAATCAAGGTAGACACCGTTTTTATTCCATGAGAAATTCCGGAAGAACTATTGATAACCCATTTTTGGATTTTTCTTTCGTTTTATAGCTACATGTGTCGGGAATGTTTCCTGAAAATTTCATTAAAATCCATCGAGGGATTTTCGGAAAATTCAAAGAAATTTAGTCGTAAGTGTGAATTTTGTGAAACTGCGATTTATTATGGGAAATTCCGGAAAACCCATTGATAACCCATTGTTGGATTTTTATTGGGTTTTATAGCTACATGTATCTGGAATGTTTCCTGAAAATTTCATCAAAATCCATCGAGGGATTTTTGGAAAATTCGAAGAAATTTAGTCGGAAGCGTGAATTTTGTGAAACTGCGATTTATCATGGGAAATTCCGGAAAACCTATTGATAACCCATTGTTGGATTTTTCTTTTATTTTACAGCTACATGTGTCTGGAACGTTTCCTGAAAATTTCATTAAAATCCATTAAGGGATTTTTGGAAAATTCAAAGAAATTTAGTCGAAAGTGTAAATTTTGTGAAACTGCGATTTATCATGGGAAATTCCGGAAAACCCATTGATAACCCATTTTTGGATTTTTGTTGGGTTATATAGCTACATGTGTCTGGAATGTTACCTGAAAATTTTATTAAAATCCACCGAGGGATTTTTGGAAAATTCAAAGAAATTTAGTCGAAAGTATGAATTTCGTGAAACTGCGATTTATTATGGGAAATGCCGGAAAACCCATTGATAACCCATTTTTGGATTTTTGTTGGGTTTTATAGCTACATGTGTCTGGAATGTTTCTTGAAAATTTCATTAAAATCCATCGAGGGATTTTCGGAAAATTCAAAGAAATTTAGTCGAAAGTGTGAATTTTGTGAAAGTGCGATTTATCATGGGAAATTCCGGAAAACCCATTGATAACCCATTGTTGGGTTTTTCATTTGTTTTATAGCTAGATGTGTCTGGAATGTTTCCTGAAAATTTCATCAAAATCCATCGAGGGATTTTTGGAAAATTCGAAGAAATTAAGTCGAAAGTGTGTATTTTTTGAAACTGCGATTTATTATGGGAAATTCCGGAAAACCCGTTGATAACCCATTGTTGGATTTTTGTTGGGTTTTATAGCTACATGTGTCTGAAATGTTTCCTGAAAATTTCATTAAAATCCATCGAGGGATTTTTGGAAAATTCGAAGAAATTTAGTGTGAATTTTGTGAAAAAATAATTTCTAATAAATTCTCTTGTTTTTTACAGAAGAGACAATGGAGACGTTTGGGAGAACTCAGCGGAGCACTAAGCAACTCCAGAAAAGTATCATCGGCGAAGGTGGCGGAGTTCACAGAAAAAATATGCACTCTCCTCAAGTTTATGACGACCAAGGCGGCCAAAATCTGCGACGTGATTCCCTTAAAATTCTGCTCGTCCTTCTACGGCCCCGTCGACCCGGATTCCATCTACTTGCCGGAAGCTAATTCATTAGAAATGTAAAAAAAAACCTTATCGTATATTTATGCAAAACATTTATATCATTTTAGAATACAAATTGAATTATTACGAAGTGAAATATTTATTTGTGTTTCCTGCGTTTCGAGGGGAAGAATTTATCAGCGTTACGCATAATCTTAATTTACGCCGACGTAATTGCTCAAGTTCGCCGACTGTAATGTGTTTGCGGATTAGTACGTATCCCGTATGCAGCATAAACACGCGATTATGATGAATGCGGCGTCAGCGCACGGCGCCGCCATCATCGGAAAGCTCTCGCGTTAATCAGTCACCAGGACTGAATACTGATGAACGATCTTCATCTGCATAACTGCCGACTAATAGCTCCACTCCAGTCGACTCGACTCGGTGAACAGTTTACTTAACGAATTAGTGACCACACTCAAGATTTCTATTAAATCGGTTCCAGCAGACACCGGAGGAGAAAAAAAAGGGATTATTTGGTTAGGGTCACTTAACGACCGTCCGATGGAAATTACTTAATTGCCGTAAAAACGTGTCCGGAATTTTAAAGCGTAAAGCGTCCCCATTTAAACTTTGATTGCAAGTGTGCAATTTTGAAAATTATAAATTCAACATAAATATTACTGAAAGGCTGAAATAACTCTGGTCGATGGGCAGTTAATTATAGTGATATGCCAACATTTTTTGAGGGTATTTTAAAAATGTGTAAATTACTATTAAATAACCCCTAGAGCGCTCGAATTAACTCGAGCGTGTACGTTAAGGTGTTAATAAAGAAAATTCAAAACGTTCACATTCCCATTGTTGATACTTACAGATTCAATGATCGCCGTGTAATCTTTTAAGGGTTCAGATGGCGCGAATAGTTTCATCTTGGTTACTATTCAGGCCCCTTCGGAGGGATATCCCCATGTCGGCACTTTTAATCGGATAACGACGCCCTCAATCTCGGCGGGCTAACGTGCGGAAAAGTCTGCACACAATTCAATCAAGTTCCATTTCTGCGAAGAGGGCCTCGTGGCCCTCATAACCGGGCGCACATAATCTATTACCCCAATCGGGGAGGCGCATCTGGGGCACATACATCCACTCAAACACTCACGTCCCCTCGATTTTTTTTTTGTTCATACATTTAGAAGGATGAGTTCGCGGCCGATGATTCTGTTTGTGTTCCCATGAATTTCTAAAATAAGCGATATTTCCGCGACGATCGTCATTACCCATATATGTGGAACGAGGGGTGTATAAAATTCCTATTTCCTGCACGTATAAATCTATTCTATTCTGGTCTACTTCACTCCGGAATCGTAAATTGTGTACAATGTGTTTTTCTTTTTCGTCATAATAACGGTAATAAAATTATTCATCATAGGGAAAGTTTGAAAATATTATTTATCTAGACTAGGGAGACGAGAAATAGTCTCATCGGGATTCACTCTAAACTTAAATTTGAGTGAGTGAAATGTGCACCTCGTGATTAAAAAAATTCTAAAAAAATCACCACCCGCGGGATTTACTTCAAAATTTCCAAATTTGCTTAGAAATAACATATCTTTAACATACCAAGAGATAATTGACGCACCTTGCTTGTAAACAAAATGGCAGCACTCTGAACTCGAATTTGAGTGAGAGAAATGTGCACCACGCGATTAAAAAAATTTTAAAAAAATTACCGCCCGCGGAATTTGCTTCAAAATTTCCAAATTTGCTTAGAAATAACATATTTTCAACATACCAAAAGATAATCAACGCACCTTGCTTGTAAACAAAATGGCAGCACTCTGAACTCGAATTGGAGTGAGTGAAATGTGCACCACGCGAGTAAAAAAATTCTAAAAAAATTACCGCCCATGGAATCCGCTTCAAAATTTCCAAATTTGCTTAGAAATAACATATCTTTAACATACCAAGAGATAATTGACGCACCTTGCTTGTAAACAAAATGGCAGCACTCTGAACTCGAATTTGAGTGAGTGAAATGTGCACCACGCGATTAAAAAAATTTTAAAAAAATTACCGCCCGCGGAATTTGCTTCAAAATTTCCAAATTTGCTTAGAAATAACATATTTTCAACATACCAAAAGATAATCAACGCACCTTGCTTGTAAACAAAATGGCAGCACTCTGAACTCGAATTGGAGTGAGTGAAATGTGCACCACGCGATTAAAAAAATTCTAAAAAAATTATCGCCCGCGGAATCCGCTTCAAAATTTCCAAATTTGCTTATAAATAACATATTTTTAACATACCAAAAGATAATCGACGCACCTTGCTTGTAAACAAAATGGCAGCACTGTGAACTCGAATTTGAGTGAGTAAAATGTGCACCACGCAATTAAAAAATTTCTAAAAAAATTACCGCCCGTGGAATTTGCTTCAAAATTTCTAAATTTGCTTAGAAATAACATATCTTTAACATACCAAACGGTAACTGACGCACCTTTCTTGTAAACAAAATGGCAGCACTATGAACTCGAATTTGAGTGAGTGAAATGTGCACCACGCGATTAAAAAAATTCTAAAAAAATTACCGCCCCCTGAATTTGCTTGAAAATTTCCAAATTTGCTCAGAAATAACATATTTTTGACTTGCCAAAAAATTATTGACACACCTTGCTTGTAAACAAAATGGCAGCACTCTGAACTCGAACTTGAGTGAGTGAAGTGTGCACCACCTGATTAAAAAAATTCTAGAAAAATTACCACCCGCGGAATTTGCTTCAAAATTTCCAAATTTGCTAAGAAATAACATATTTTTAACATACCAAAAGATAATCGACGCACCTTGCTTGTAAACAAAATGGCAGCACTCTGAACTCGAATTTGAGTGAGGGAAATGTGCACCACGCTATTAAAAAAATTCTAAAAAAATTACCGCCCGCGGAATTTGCTTCAAAATTTCCAAATTTGCTTAGAAATAACTAATCTTTAACATACCAAAAGATAATCGACGCACCTTGCTTGTAAACAAAATGGCGGCATTCTGAACACGAATTTGAGTGATTAAAATGTGCACCACGCGATTAAAAAAATTGTAAAAAAATTACCGCCCGCGGAATTTGCTTCAAAATTTCCAAATTTGTTTAGAAATAACATATTTTTGACACACCAAAAGATAATCAACGCACCTTGCTTGTAAACAAAATGGCGGCACTATGAACTCGAATTTGAGTGAGTGAAATGTGCACCACGCGATTAAAAAAATTCTAAAAAAATTACCGCCCGCGGAATTTGCTTCAAAATTTCCAAATTTGCTTAGAAATAACATATCTTTAATATACCAAAAGATAATCGACGCACCTTGCTTGTAAACAAAATGGCAGCACTATGAACACGAATTTTTTTCTCATTTTGAGCGAACTGTCTAAAGATGATTATTTATTCGGTGCAAACAGCGTCGAATCCAAAATTCACGAAAGCGCGAGATTCGTCGGGGCGTTAAAACTTGAGGGTAGGGGGAGAGGGTGGCGAAAACGCAAATGGAAATAATTAGGTTACAAGGTATATCGCTTATTAAAACGGGGCGAACAGTCGAATATGCAAATCCGTGTAAATATTTTTCACACATGGGCGTTAATAATGTAGATGGGAAAAGCTTGTTAGAGTCGGTCCCCCCCTCCGCGGATGTTCCTCACAAAGCGCGCATTTGCATACATCACACACTCTCTCTCAACTATTCAAATTTTACTCTAAAACACACACAGCCGCACATTAAAATTTATAACGACGTTTATACAGGATGGCCCCGCGAAAACTAAATATTCAATTTTGACGTTATCTAATTTTTAGTAACCAGTGAAATATTTTTTTAAGTCACTATACTCGGCGCACCGAATAGGTGGTATGATCACGTTGCGTTCACCCCGCGTCCTCGTGATAGTTCGTCGAGGCGTTATGAAAAGCCTGATTCACACAGCCTTGCCATATTGTAGTTCTCTGTAGTTTTTTTACGTTTGAAAAATTCCTCAACTATAAAATGATCACGTGGCTGATTATGTCGATTATCTCGAAAACTAGTGATGGGGTCTTTGCAGATTTTTACTAAGTCGTAAAGTACAATAAATTTTGAATATATTTGAAAAGTTTCTGGTGTGTGGCAATTGTTTTTCAATTTTTATTTTACGCTTGAAAAATTCCTCAACTATAAAATGATCACGTGGCTGATTACGTCGATTATCTCGAAAATTAGTGATGGGGTCTTTGCTGGTTTTTACTGAGTCGTAAAGGACAATAAATTTTGAATATATTTGAAAAGTTTCAGGTGTGTGGCAACTGTTGTTCATAATTTATTGTACGCTTGAAAAATTCCTCAACTATAAAATGATCACGTGGCTGATTATGTCGATTATTTCGAAAACTAGTGATGGGGTCTTTGCAGAATTTTACTAAGCCGTAAAGTACAATAAATTTTGAATATATTTGAAAAGTTTCACATTTGAGGCAACTTCTTTACGCTTGAAAAATTGCTCAACAATAAAACGCCGTTTATATCAATTCAAGTTTAAATCTTATAATATATTTACTGCTTATCGATGACATAACTAAAGCATTATCATTTGCGGTCTTTGTCCGCTTCCTGATTTATAAAATATGCACAAAAAAATCACACATTCGTAGTCGCGATGGCGAACAAGGAATGCCTATTGTTTTGCGTTCTTGTCGTGGTGATTTGCGTTCATTTGGAAGGGTGCCAAGGGCGCGCCGTCGATAGGGGTGGTCGCACCGATGAGGTCGAAGGTCAGTTTGGAAACGGGGAGGTCGTGGCAAAGAGTCCGAGATTGGGCGGGCGGAAGATCAGCCTTGATGAGTTTGAAGGTAGAGCTTTTGATGGCGTGGTCAGGAGTGATGTAATTCAGACTAAATTTCCAGGGGATGAAGACACCGATCAAGAGAAACCGGGATGGATGGTATGTAGAATTTTTTTGATATTTTAAGATGTGGTCTTAGATTAATTAAGGGTGGGCCATCCTGTAATCTCATTTGATTTAACTTGTAGCTCCTTTAAATTTTTTTTAAGTACTTATTAGTACTTATTATTATGTTAGATACTTACTATTTATGTTAAACTTTCTACTGACTGTTCTAATATGTATCACCATTGTATACATCCATAGAAATAAACTGTTTATTTAAAAAAAAAAAAAAAAAAAAAAAAATTGGTTCAGTCAGTTAAGTTTTGTTGTAATTTAATTAATTGGTTATTAATTCGATAAAAAGAATGGCAAACAAAAAAGATCGAACTTAGTTTACCGTGGTTTCAGTAATTTCGTAAGTTAGAATTTGTAATTTTTACGAAAACCGCTGTTTTCTTGGTTAGTTTTTCGTTTTCATTTTAGTTAGCTTATTTTTTTTTTTAATTTAGCGTCGTCAATTGATGCGTTTCGGCAACATAGCCAGCTCGGTGAGCACGAAACTGGGAGGATCCGCAGCCAAAGTGGCCGGTTTCGTCGAAAAAATCTGCAAGATCATGAAGACGATGATACCAATCGTAGCAGCGGTATGCCACGTGGGACAATTCCAATTCTGCACATCGCCAGACGCTCCAGTCGATTTAGCAACAGCTCTGGCGAAACAAAATCCGTTAGATTTAAGCGTCCAGGATTAGAAACTAAAATATAATTAGTCAAAAATTCAAACTCCAACATTCCTATTAAATCCATTACATTTAAAGATCCAAGAATTAAACTCTAACATATCGGCAGTAAAAAAATATCCTTCGTTCCCTCTCAGATCTTAATATTTTGGCTGGATACTCCTGGATACTCAATCTCCCACTTTGCTCGAAGTTGCTTATTAAAATCGAACTGATTTGTAAATAAGACTATACTTGCGGTTTTAGTCCAAATCATCAAGAATTGGAAAAGAGAATCAATAACTATATATTTGCTGTTTTAGTTCATATAATCCCCGATGCCATTTTAAACTCCAACGAGAAAAAAAATCTCATTCCCTCCATCCCTCTAAGAACTAAACGTCCCAGATTAAAACAGCAACAAAACATACAAAACAAACTACATCCCCTCATTCCCTGGCACGATTTTTAATCTCCTCATGAATATTCAGCGTCTGCGAAAATACTTTCTGGTATTTATCCTTATTTTATTCCAATACGGCTGGTGATAATGCCTCAAGAATTATGATAATGGCCGCCACATTTATATGAATACATTAGGGCTTTAGCGGGTAAAAGAGTAGTAAAAAAAATCACATTCCCTCGAACTTTATATGTTTTAACTTTTATTATGCGCTCACTCGAAACCGTTGTGCTTTTGTTTACACCGCGGGGACGCTATTGTCCCATCAAATTAGATGAACATGGGGGAGTGAATTTACATTTGGCGCTGCCCCGGAGGAACGTATCAATAAAATTTTATTTTAAGCTTTTTTTTATATTTATAAAAACATACACAGTTGCGTTTTAATAGTTCGTAAAAAAATTTATTTGTAACTAAGTGTAATAAAAAAATGTAATCTACGTGAGTGTATTTATTTTCACGACTCGATAAAAAATATAAAAACAATTGCCATCGACTTGAAACTTTTTAAAATTACTTATTATGCATGCAGAATTATAATTGTGTGGAAAAAATTAATAGTCCACCCTTAAATTTTGGTGAAATTTAATGCAAAACACATGTGAAGTGGTGAAAAATTTTAATAATTTCGACGACTCGATAAAAATATAAAAACAATTGCTATCGATCTGAAACTTTCTAATATTACTTAAAATACATGCAGAATTATGATTTTGTAGAAAAAAATAATAGTCCACCTATAAATTTTGGTGAAATTTCATGTAAAACGAATGTGAAGTTGTGAAAAATTGTTAAAAAATATAAAAACAATTGCCATCGACTTGAAACTTTCTAAAATTACTTAAAATATATGCAGAGTTATGATTGTGTAGAAAAAAATAATATTCCACCCCTAAATTTTGGTGAAATCTCATGCAAAACGAATGTGAAGTTGTGAAAAATTGAATAATTTCGACGACTCGATAAAAAATATAAAAACAATTGCCATCGAAGTGAAACTTTCTAAAATTACTTAAAATACATGCAGAATTATGATTGTGCAGAAAAAAATAATAGTTCAACCCTAAATTTTGGTGAAATTTCATGTAAAACGAATGTGAAGTTGTGAAAAATTGTTAAAAAATATAAAAACAATTGCCATCGACTTGAAACTTTCTAAAATTACTTAAAATATATGCAGAGTTATGATTGTGTAGAAAAAAATAATATTCCACCCCTAAATTTTGGTGAAATCTCATGCAAAACGAATGTGAAGTTGTGAAAAATTGAATAATTTCGACGACTCGATAAAAAATATAAAAAAATTACCAGCGACTTGAAACTTTCTAAAATTACTTAAAATGCATGCAGAATTATGATTGTGTAGAAAAAAATAATAGTCCAACCCTAAATTCTGGTGAAATTTCATGCAAAACGAATGTGAAGTTGTGAGAAATTGTAATCATTTCTACGACTCGATAAAAATATAAAAACAACTGCCATCGACTTGAAACTTTCTAAAATTACTTAAAATACAAGAAGAATTGTGATTTTGTAGAAAAAAAATAATAGTTCACCCCTAAATTTTGGTGAAATTTCATGCAAAACGAATGTGAAGTTGTAAAAAATTGAATAATTTCTACGACTCGTTAAAAAATATAAAAGCAATTGCCAACGACTTGAAACTTTCTAAAATTACTTAAAATGCATGCAAAATTGTGATTTTGTAGAAAAAATTAATAGTCCACCCCTAAATTTTGGTGAAATTTCATGCAAAACGAATGTGAAGTTGTAAAAAATTGAATAATTTCTACGACTGGATAAAAAATATAAAAACATTTGCCATCGATTTGAAACTTTCTAAAATTACTTAAAATACATGCAGAATTGTGATTTTGTAGAAAAAATTAATATTCCACCCTTAAATTTTGGTGAAATTTCATGCAAAACGAATGTGAAGTTGTGAAAAATTGAATAATTTCTACGACTCGATAAAAAATATAAAAACAATTGCCATCGACTTGAAACTTTCTAAAATTACTTAAAATGCATGCAGAATTGTGATTTTGTAGAAAAAATTAATAGTCCACCCCTAAATTTTGATGAAATTTTATGCAAAACAAATGTGAAGTTGTGAAAAATTGTTAGAAAATATAAAAACAATTGCTATCGATTTGAAACTTTTTAAAATTACTTATAACATATTCAGAATTGTGATTTTGTAGAAAAAAATAATAGTCCACCCCTAAATTTTGGTGAAATTTCATGCCAAACGAATGTGAAGTTGTGAAAAATTGAATAATTTCTACGACTCGATAAAAAATATAAAAACAATTACCAGCGACTTGAAACTTTTTAAAATTATTTAAAATACATGCAGAATTATGATTGTGTAGAAAAAAAAATAATAGTCCACCCTTAAATTTTGGTGAAATTTTATGCAAAACGAATGTTAGTTGTGAAAAATTGTAATAATTTCGACGACTTGATAAAAAAATATAAAAACAATTGCCATCGACTTGAAACTTTCTAAAATTACTTAAAATACATGCAGAATTATGATTGTCTAGAAGAATATAATAGTCCACCCCGAAATTTTGGTGAAATTTCATGCAAAACAAATGTGAAGTTGTGAAAAATTGTAATAATTTCGACGACTCGATAAAAAATATAAAAAACAATTGCCAGAGACTTGAAACTTTCTAAAATTACTTGAAATACATGCAGAATTATGATTGTGTAGAAAAAAAAATAGTCCACCCCTAAATTTTGGTGAAATTTCATGCAAAACGAATGTGAAGTTGTGAAAAATTGAATAATTTCTACGACTCGATAAAAAATATAAAAACAATTGCCATCGACTTGAAACTTTCTAAAATTACTTAAAATGCATGCAGAATTGTGATTTTGTAAAAAAAATTAATAGTCCACCCCTAAATTTTGATGAAATTTTATGCAAAACAAATGTGAAGTTGTGAAAAATTGTTAGAAAATATAAAAACAATTGCTATCGATTTGAAACTTTTTAAAATTACTTATAACATATTCAGAATTGTGATTTTGTAGAAAAAAATAATAGTCCACCCCTAAATTTTGGTGAAATTTCATGCCAAACGAATGTGAAGTTGTGAAAAATTGAATAATTTCTACGACTCGATAAAAAATATAAAAACAATTACCAGCGACTTGAAACTTTTTAAAATTATTTAAAATACATGCAGAATTATGATTGTGTAGAAAAAAAAATAATAGTCCACCCTTAAATTTTGGTGAAATTTTATGCAAAACGAATGTTAGTTGTGAAAAATTGTAATAATTTCGACGACTTGATAAAAAAATATAAAAACAATTGCCATCGACTTGAAACTTTCTAAAATTACTTAAAATACATGCAGAATTATGATTGTCTAGAAGAATATAATAGTCCACCCCGAAATTTTGGTGAAATTTCATGCAAAACAAATGTGAAGTTGTGAAAAATTGTAATAATTTCGACGACTCGATAAAAAATATAAAAAACAATTGCCAGAGACTTGAAACTTTCTAAAATTACTTGAAATACATGCAGAATTATGATTGTGTAGAAAAAAAAATAGTCCACCCCTAAATTTTGGTGAAATTTCATGCAAAACGAATGTGAAGTTGTGAATAATTGTAATAATTTCGACGACTCGTTAAAAATATTAAAACAATTGCCAGCGACTTGAAACTTTCTAAAATTACTTAAAATACATGCAGAATTATGATTGTGTAGAAAAAGATAATAGTCCACCCCTAAATTTTGGTGAAATTTCATGCAAAACGAGTGTGAAGTTGTGAAAAATTGTAATAATTTCGACGACTGGATAAAAAATATAAAAACAATTGCTATCGATTTGAAACTTTTTAAAATTACTTATAACATATGCAGAATTGTGATTTTGTAGAAAAAATTAATAGCCCACCCCTAAATTTTGGTGAAATTTCATGCAAAACGAATGTGAAGTTGTAAAAAATTGAATAATTTCTACGACTGGATAAAAAATATAAAAACATTTGCCATCGATTTGAAACTTTCTAAAATTACTTAAAATACATGCAGAATTGTGATTTTGTAGAAAAAATTAATATTCCACCCTTAAATTTTGGTGAAATTTCATGCAAAACGAATGTGAAGTTGTGAAAAATTGAATAATTTCTACGACTCGATAAAAAATATAAAAACAATTGCCATCGACTTGAAACTTTCTAAAATTACTTAAAATGCATGCAGAATTGTGATTTTGTAAAAAAAATTAATAGTCCACCCCTAAATTTTGATGAAATTTCATGCAAAACAAATGTGAAGTTGTGAAAAATTGTTAAAAAATATAAAAACAATTGCTATCGATTTGAAACTTTTTAAAATTGCTTATAACATATTCAGAATTGTGATTTTGTAGAAAAAAATAATAGTCCATCCCTAAATTTTGGTGAAATTTCATGCAAAATGAATGTTAAGTTGTGAAAAATTGAATAATTTCTACGACTCGATAAAAAATATAAAAACAATTACCAGCGACTTGAAACTTTCTAAAATTACTTAAAATACATACAGAATTGTAATTTTGTAGAAAAAATTAATAGTCCACCCCTTAATTTTGGTGAAATTTCATGCCAAAATGAATGTGAAGTTGAGAAAAATTTAATAATTTCTACGACTCGATAAAAAATATAAAAACAATTGCCAGCGACTTGAAACTTTCTAAAATTACTTAAAATGCATGCAGAATTGTGATTTTGTAGAAAAAATTAATAGTCCACCTCTAAATTTTGGTGAAATTTCATGCAAAACGAATGTGAAGTTGTGAAAAATTGAATAATTTCTACGACTCGATAAAAAATATAAAAACAATTACCAGCGACTTGAAACTTTCTAAAATTACTTAAAATACACACAGAATTGTAATTTTGTAGAAAAAATTAATAGTCCACCCCTTAATTTTGGTGAAATTTCATGCCAAAATGAATGTGAAGTTGAGAAAAATTTAATAATTTCTACGACTCGATAAAAAATATAAAAACAATTACCAGCGATTTGAAACTTTCTAAAATTACTTAAAATGCATGCAGAATTATGATTGTGTAGAAAAAAATAATAGTCCACCCCTAAATTTTGGTGAAATTTCATGCAAAACGAATGTGAAGTTGTGAAAAATTGTAATAATTTCAACGACTCGTTAAAAAATATAAAAACAATTGCCATCGACTTGAAACTTTACAAATTTATTCGAAATACATTCGGGATTATAATTCTATAAAATTCTTCAAACGTCCCAGTGCCGATTCTTTAAAAAAACCCTACAAAAACATTTGTAACATTTAGAAAAATAAAAATCATTTTGCCGACTTGAAAAAAATATAAAAACAATGCTATTGATTTGAAACTTTCCAAATTTGCTCAAAATAGATTCAGGATTATAATTTTATAAAAATTTGCAAACGTTCTATCGACAATTCTTCAAAAAACTCCACAAAAACGAAACGTAACATTTAAAAAAATTGACGTTATTTTGCCGGCTTGAAAAAAATATAAAAACAAATACTATAGACTTGAAACTTTCCAAATTTGTTCAAAAAATATTCAAGATTACAATTTTATAAAAATCTACAAACGCCCCATCATGAATTCTTTCAAAAATTCCACAAAAACGAAGCGTGACATTTAAAAAAATTTAAGTCATTTTGCCGGCTTGAAAAAAAATATAAAAACAAATGCTATCGACTTGAAACTCTCCAAATTTGCTCAAAATACATTCGGGCTTATAATTTTATAAAAATCTGCAAACGTCCCAAAATGAATTCTTTCAAAAATTCCTCAAAAACGAAGCGTGACATTTAAAAAAATGAAGTAATTTTGTCGGCTTGAAAAAAATATAGAATCAAATGCTATCGACTTGCAACTTTTTAAAATTACTTATAATACAAGCAGAATTATGATTTAGTGGAAAAAAAATTAATAGTTCACCCCTAAATTTCGGCGAAATCCCATGCAAAGCGTACGTACACAATCTAAATGTTACGTCACTCAAGTTATTATTGTGGCTGATGATGATGAATACACCTAACAGCAATTCATAAACCGTTCACATAAGTCAGAAGCTGAACGCAATCAATGTTTGCGTTTGCATATAAATTCGGATTTATCAGACGTAATTCCCCAATAATCCTCCCATGTACATTTCCTTGTTACAGTCCTCTCCAAGATTTTGAGGGAGGCGTGCGGTAATGAAAGCAGACGTGCACATGGCACTCTAATTCCTAACATCTTACGCCCTTCTGGGCGCCGTCAGCAACTTGCGTTTCGCCGAGAAACTTCTCCTCCGCAGATTCCCCCGAAGAGTATTGATATTTAAAACGCGAGGTCACCCGCTCGGAAATTAATATCACAAATATTCGCCCCGGATTAATTACGTTTGCGCTTTGTGTATCTCTTTATCCGGAAATGCATTTACACTGTTTGTTTCCATATTAAATTCATCTTCATCCCCCGCTGCAAATTTTACGCTTTAATTAACAACTCGTCTGTTCGGTGCACGACGTTGCGCTATTAATTGTAATTAAAAGTTAAAAATTCCGCGCTTTAGTGGAATGTAATTGTCGACAAAAGGTTATATTGAAGAAGTTTACATCCCTACAATTATTCTTCAATAAATATGTTTGTATATTATTTATAAGCAGCAAAAATTATTGAATTAGTTAATCAGCAAATATTAAAAATCGTTTATTCGAAAGCGGAGTGGAATTGTTGCGGACGCAGAAAAGGGGGTAAATATTACTTATACATTTCATATCTGTTCTCTTCGGCCTCTCAACTTACAAACTGTTGAATATTCATCGGCTAGTAATTAAAATATTTTAATGAGACGACATCTCTGGCACCCCCCTCATCCGATACAGCCGCAATCACTATAGATATTGCATGGACGAGTTACAAGTGGGCGCCAACCCCATGAATTATTCAAGCAAATGTCAAATGTCTGTCTGTTACACGATGGGACCCATTGGAACAGATGTTGTATCCAGCCCACTATTCGAAACTTTGCATAGAATTACGTGTACCGGACTAATTTATATAAATAAATAGAAAAATAATGTTTGAACTAAAAATAATTATTTGCAAATGCAAATTAATATAATTGGATTAAAAGTTGTGCTGCTGTGAACAACTGTGTGGCTTCTGTGGCAACTGGAGGTTGCAGGTTCGATTCCTACTTTTAATTCCATTTATACTAAGTAGTCTGAAATTATTTAATTATAAATAATAGTGTTAAATTTATTAAATAATGTTAATTGGTTTTTTCACCGCACCATTGGAAGTATTCCAATTGAACAGAATCAGATTCTTATTAAGTGAAAGACACTTTTCCATTAGCCTAGCCGTTTCAGTTCATCATGAACAATACAAGGGCGGCACTTTTCACGGATGTGGAGTAAATAATTCGCAGCTTGAAGTCTCGAGATAATGGGATTTGCCCCCCGCGAAAGGGAAAAATAGGTGGGACCGGTTTTATTACTTTAAGATAACAAAGGGCCCCCGGATTGAATTGTCGCGCGCGCGAACTTTGTTTTTAATCAGCGAATTAAGACTTCGGATCTCAACCCTTCACACAACGGGGCGCCGTTTAAAATAAATAAAAGCCACCCCTCTCCTTCCGTCACGGATGGACTGTGTCGTTTCATTAATTTACTCGTAATTAAAATCCCCGTTGATTGGAGCGAACGCAAAACGCAAACGTCCTTATTTGTTCAGAGTCGTCGGTGGATCCACTTGGAGGTATTAATCGTCCTTATGATCAGGACAAATTTTGAAGGCTGCGTGTTGACGTTCGCGATAATTCCATTAAGAAATGAACTGAGCCCAAGTGCTTTTGATGGAACGGTTTGCTTTTGGGCGTAATTTCTAAGTCAAATAAATGCTCCGTCTCTCCGCGCTACGAACACGAGCTCGAGTACATGAGCACACACACGCACCGAAATCGAACCATCCATGCATGTCGACATGCTAATGCCTGGAAACCGACCCTCTTCGCCGTTTTCCAATTAAAACATTCTAGGTACACACTGTTTCGACCAGCCCCTGAAGAGAGGGAAGTGTTTTGCAGACAGGTTTTACGAAGTCGACGTACCTAACTTCCACAAACTCCGATATTTCCAAACTTGATAATACAACGAATCAATTTTCCTCTCGACGACGAAGATATAAGATTACCAATTGATTTATGGGGGAATAATTTTACAACTTTTTAACTATTGCGTCGCTAATAAACCACCTAAACCATAATTTAACCAATAAATATTTGTATTCTAAAATGTGAAAAAAAAATTGCCACACATCTGAAACTTTTCAAATATATTCAAAATTTATTGTACTTTACGGCTTAGTAAAAATCTGCAAAGACCTCATCACTAGTTTTCCAGATAATCGACATAATCAGCCACGTGATCGTTTTATAGTTGAGGAATTTTTCAAGCGTAAAATAAAAATTGAAAAACAATTGCCACACACCTGAAACTTTTCAAATATATTCAAAATTTATTGTACTTTACGACTTAGTAAAAATCTACAAAGACCCCGTCACTAGTTTTCGAGATAATCGACATAATCAGCCACGTGATCATTTTATAGTTAAGGAATTTTTCAAACGTAAAATAAAAATTGAAAAACAATTGCCACACACCTGAAACTTTTCAAATATATTCAAAATTTATTGTACTTTACGACTTAGTAAAAATCTGCAAAGACCCCGTCACTAGTTTTCGAGATAATCGACATAATCAGCCACGTGATCATTTTATAGTTGAGGAATTTTTCAAGCGTAAAATAAAAATTGAAAAACAATTGCCACACACCTGAAACTTTACAAATTTTTTCAAAATTAATTCTTCTCTATGTTCCAGTAAAAATCTGCAAACATCCCATCACTAGATTTCAAAATAACCACCCGAGATCGCAACTAGTGCCTCATTAAAATGGAATATTTTCCAGGGTGATTAGAAAAATAGAAAAACAAATGCCACAAACTTGAAATTTTGTAAATTTACTCAAAATTGATTCTACTTTATGTCCCTGTAAAAATCTGCAAACACCTCATCACTAGATTTCGAAATAACCACCCGACATCAGAACTAGTGCCTCATTAAAATTCAATATTTTCCAGGGTGTTTAAAAAAATAGAAAAACAAATGCCACAAACTTGAAACTTTACAAATTTACTCAAAACTGATTCTACTTTATATCCCTGTAAAAATCTGAAAACACCCCATCACTAGATTTCGAAATAACTAGCCGAAATCAAATCTAATGCCTCATTAAAATTGAATATTTTTCAGGGTGATTAAAAAAATAGAAAAACCAATGCCACAAACTTGAAACTTTACAAATTTACTCAAAATTGATTCTACTTTATGTCCCGGTAAAAATCCGAAAACACCCTATCACTAGATTTCGAAATAACTACCCGAGTTCAGAACTAGTGCCTCATTAAAATTGAATATTTTCCAGGGTGATTAAAAAAATAGAAAAACAAATGCCACAAACTTGAAATTTTGTAAATTTACTCAAAATTGATTCTACTTTATGTCCCTGTAAAAATCTGAAAACACCTCATCACTAGATTTCGAAATAACCACCCGAGATCAGAACTAGTGCTTCATTAAAATTGAATATTTTCCAGGGTAATTAAAAAAATAGAAAAACAAATGCCACAAACTCGAAACTTTACAAATTTACTCAAAATTGCTTCTACTTTATGTCCCTGCAAAAATCTGAAAACACCCCTTCACTAGATTTCGAAATAACCACCCGAGATCAGAACTAGTGCCTCATTAAAATTGAATATTTTTCAGGGTGAATAAAAAAATAGAAAAACAAATGCCACAAACTTGAAACTTTGTAAGTTTACTCAAAATTGATTCTACTTTATGTCCGTGTAAAAATCTGCAAACATCCCATCACTAGATTTCGAAATAACTACCCCAGAACAGAACTAGTGCCTCATTAAAATTGAATATTTTCCACGGTGATTAAAAAAATAGAAAAACAAATGCCACAAACTTGAAACTTTACAAATTTACTCAAAATTGATTCTACTTTACGTCCCAGTAAAAATCTAAAAACAGCCCATCACTAGATTTCGAAATAACCACCCGAGATCAGAACTAGTGCCTCATTAAAATTGAATATTTTCCCGGGTGATTAAAAAAATAGAAAAACAAATGTCGCAAACTTGAAACTTTACAAATTTACTCAAAATTGATTCTACTTTATGTCCCAGTAAAAATCTCCAAACACCCCATCACTAGATTTCGAAATAATTAGTCGGGATCAGAACTAGTGCCTCATTAAAATTGAATATTTTCCACGGTGATTAAAAAAATAGAAAAACAAATGCCATAAACTTGAAACTTTACAAATTTAGTCAAAATTGATTCTACTTTATGTCTCGGTAAAAATCTATAAACACCCCATTACTAGATTTCGGGATAATCAAAAAATCTCGCAAATCGTTACTTAAAATTTCAACAGCATTTTCGAAATTCGCGCGCAAAAAACGACTCACTCTGCTACCTCGGCCGTACCATGAGTCACCCAACGAGCCGTCATTGCAATACACTATTGTAACACAGATTTATACTGCTTATAAAATAATATAATTATTAAAACACAGATTACGTTATACTCGTTTTATTATAAAAATAGAAATTAGTTCTTAAATAAATAGTTTCTTTGGAATACTGTTTGTGGGTTTGAAGGTTCCAACTTATCGCCTCCCGAGGGCACCAACGGCCCCGACTATCCCTGCATACTGTTGGACCACTGGAAGGGCTTCCTTCGCCTCTTGGAATGCGTGCTTGAATTTTTTCTCCTGAAATAATGAAACCAAAAATTAATGTCATATTGCAAACCTTTATTTTTAAAACAATAAAATAAATTACTTACAAATTTCCTCCATCGTTTGCTTCCAGCATCGGATTGTCCGGTGAGAACCGCGAGCACCAAAGCGATGTACACGAAGATAATTTGTATTTTCATCTTGTTGAGTTGAGTTGTTGAATGTTTAATGATACTTTAACAAGTGGTGATTGATGCAACATTCGCGATGTTTTTATACGCAACACTGTAAAATAGATAGGAGTCCGCCGGGAAATTCCACAGCACACTGATCGCAGTTCGTTAGCGGGATTATTTAATTCCTAATCTAAATTTCTCTTATTACTCACACTGTGATGGTAATTTAAAAGTTTTCGTAGATTTAAACTATTAATCATAATATAATAAGCGATTCTAATTTATTTCTCTTAATTTTTTTTTTAATAATTATAATTTTTTTTTCGGCACATGAAACTGGTGCATTCCGCCATTAACTATGAGTATTGATTTCTATACATATTTATTTATATATAATCATTATTTATTATATAATGAACGGGCCGGAACGGTCACTTCTTCATTCCGAAAAACTGACCGCCCGCATGGAATTCGAACCCACCACCACGAGGCCCGTGAGCAGGAGCTCTACTCACTAGGCCACCGCGTAATAACTTGCTAACGGCAAAGTTTTCGTAGCTTTAAACCAATAATCATAATTATAATAAGCGATTCCAATTAATTTCCGTTTTCTCTTGTAATAAGATTATGCGAATCTAGTTGGCAAGGACCGAGGACCGAGTTCATTTTTTTCGTATCGTAAGCACTTAATGAAGGGGTTGCAGTCAGGACGGCGTTTAATGATCCGACTAACCTACAACGGGGAAACGGAAGGGTGGATTTAATCAAGGGGCAAAAGAAGTTAAAAAAAAGATGTCGGCCGGCAAAGAGCGAGATAAAGTGGAATGAAACCCGAATCGAATTAAAAAAGTTTTCCTCTCCGGTAAACAATAAAAAAATAAAAATAATCGTAATCTTCAACATTATTATTAAAACCACAACATTTTGTTTTTATTCATCATCATTGCATCTGCATACCGAATTGACCCAAAGGAAATTAATTTGATAGCACGCTTTAATTAATTAACATCGACCTCAACGATTGATAAAACGCGAATCGGAAGAAAACACCGCAAGCGGTGATAACTCTCTCCGGTTTTTCCCTCTCAATGTGTCAAATCGGGGATATCTTTTGGGAATCTCCGGGATTTCCCCGAGCACCCATCGCGGTAATATATATATATATATATAAAGGAAGAACGGCGGGGAGTGCGCATTCTGTCCGGAGGCTTAATTGAGGTCGAAGAGATCAAGACTTGGACGTTGAACTCGATATTTAATTGACGAGATGAAGACACAGATCGGTTTCGTTTGCGTTCTGCTGATGCTCAGCGTTATCAGTGGGCCAGTGGTTGGTGATAGTGACCGAGCACAAAAATTGGTGAGTTTTTTTCTATTTTTTATATACCGGGTGTTGAATTAATTCGGTTATTTTAGAGAAAAAAATAATTTCCTCAAAATCCTATTCATCAATTTGAATTAATTTTACAACATTCCAATCAAATCGTTCTTTGAAACAAATGAAAAATCCGCAACAGGGTTGTCACTAGTTTTCCCGTAATTTTAATCAAATTCACTGTTTTTTTGAAATTGCGCATTTCGACTAAATTTTATTAATTTCCTCGAAATTCCCTCAATGAATTTAAATACATTTTTCTCACAACATTCCAGACGTATCGTGCTGTGAAACAAATGAAAAATCCACAACAGGGTTGTCACTAGTTTTCCCGTAATTTTCAATCAAATTCACTATTTTTTGAAAATGCGCATTTCGACTTAATTTTATTAATTTCCCCGAAATTCCCTCAATGAATTTGAATAAATTTTTCTCACAACATTCCAGACGTATCGTGCTGTGAAACAAATGAAAAAACCGCAACAGGGTTGTCACTAGTTTTCCCGTAATTTCAATCAAATTCAATGTTTTTTTGAAAATGCGCATTTCGACTTAATTTTATTAATTTCCCCGAAATTCCCTCAATGAATTTGAATAAAATTTTCTCACAACATTCCAGACATATCGTGCTATGAAACAAGTGAAAAATCCGCAACAGGGTTGTCACTAGTTTTCCCGGAATTTTCAATCAAATTCACTGTTTTTTTGAAAATGCGCATTTCGACTTAATTTTATTAATTTCCCCGAAATTCCCTCAATGAATTTGAATAAAATTTTCTCACAACATTCCAGACGTATCGTGCCTTGAAACAAATGAAAAATCCGCAACAGGGTTGTCACTGGTTTTCCCGAAATTTTCAATCAAATTCACTGTTTTTTTGAAAATGCGCATTTCGACTTAATTTTATTAATTTCCCCGAAATTCCCTCAATGAATTTGAATAAAATTTTCTCACAACATTCCAGACGTATCGTGCCATGAAACAAATAAAAAATCCGCAACAGGGTTGTCACTAGTTTCTCCGGAATTTTTAATCAAATTCACTGTTTTTTTAAATGCGCATTTCGACTTAATTTTATTAATTTCCCCGAAATTCCCTCAATGAATTTGAATAAAAATTTTCTCACAACATTCCAGACGTATCGTGCCACGAAACAAACAAAAAATCCGCAACAGGGTTATCACTAGTTTTCCCGTAATTTCAATCAAATTCACTGTTTTTTTGAAAATGCGCATTTCAACTTAATTTTATTAATTTCCCCGAAATTCCCTCAATGAATTTGAATAAATTTTTCTCACAACATTCCAGACGTATCGTGCCATGAAACAAATGAAAAATCCGCGACAGGGTTGTCACCAGTTTTCCCGGAATTTTCAATCAAATTCACCGTTTTTTTGAAAATGCGCATTTCGACTTAATTTTATTAATTTCCCCGAAATTCCCTCAATGAACTTGAATAAATTTTTCTCACAACATTTCAGACGTATCGTGCTGTAAAATAAATGAAAAATCCGCAACAGGGTTGTCACTGGTTTTCCCGGAATTTTCAATCAAATTCACTGTTTTTTGAAAATGCGCATTTCGACTTAATTTTATTAATTTCCCCAAAATTCCCGCAATGAATTTGAATAAAATTTCCTCACAACATTCCAGACGTATCGTGCCTTGAAACTAATGAAAAATCCGCAACAGGGTTGTCACCAGTTTTCCCGGAATTTTCAATCAAATTCACTGTTTTTTTTAAATACGCATTCGACTGAATTTTATTAATTTCCCCGAAATTCCCGCAATGAATTTGAATAAAATTTCCTCACAACATTCCAGACGTATCGTGCTGTGAAACAAATGAAAAATTCACAACAGGGTTGTCACTAGTTTTCCCGTAATTTTCAATCAAATTCACTGTTTTTTTTAAATGCGCATTCGACTGAATTTTATTAATTTCCCCGAAATTCCCGCAATGAATTTGAATAAAATTTCCTCACAACATTCCAGACGTATCGTGCCTTGAAACTAATGAAAAATCCGCAACAGGGTTGTCACTAGTTTTCCCGGAATTTTCAATAAAATTCACTGTTTTTTTTTTAAATGCGCATTTCAATTAAATTTTATTAATTTCCCCGAAATTCCCTCAATGAATTTGAATAAATTTTTCTCACAACATTCCAGACGTATCGTGCCATGAAACAAATAAAAAATCCGCAACAGGGTTGTCACTAGTTTTCCCGGAATTTTCAATCAAATTCACTGTTTTTTTAAATGCGCATTTCGACTTAATTTTATTAATTTCCCCGAAATTCCCTTAATGAATTTGAATAAAAATTTTCTCACAACATTCCAGACGTATCGTGCCACGAAACAAACAAAAAATCCGCAACAGGGTTATCACTAGTTTTCCCGTAATTTCAATCAAATTCACTGTTTTTTTGAAAATGCGCATTTCGACTTAATTTTATTAATTTCCCCGAAATTCCCGCAATGAATTTGAATAAAATTTTCTCACAACATTCCAGACATATCGTGCTATGAAACAAGTGAAAAATCCGCAACAGGGTTGTCACTAGTTTTCCCGGAATTTTCAATCAAATTCACCGTTTTTTTTAATGCGCATTCCGACTTAATTTTATTAATTTCCCCGAAATTCCCTCAATGAATTTGAATAAAATTTTCTCACAACATTCCAGACGTATCGTGCCTTGAAACAAATGAAAAATCCGCAACAGGGTTGTCACTGGTTTTCCCGAAATTTTCAATCAAATTCACTGTTTTTTTGAAAATGCGCATTCCGACTTAATTTTATTAATTTCCCCGAAATTCCCTAAATGAATTTAAATAAATTTTGCTTACTATAAATTTTACGAATTTCGCCAAAATTCCCTCAATAAATTGGAATACATTTTTCGGCCACGTTTTCTTTTTTTTTGCTTGAAAAATTGCGGTTTATCGGTAAAATAAATTTGTTGTGAAATAAAAATTATTTATTTACAGGCGGATAAACTTCAGCATGCACTCGACGAGGCCAAACAATACAAAGAAGTATACCAGGGATACCAACAGCTGTTTGGACAGCTTGGCGCTCTTTTCAAAAAGGACAGGAAGTGACGTGTAACATTCGCCGATCATGCGAGCTTCTAACTTTATTTATTACTTACATTAAGATTATTTATTAATTGATAAAATATAGTATTACGAAAGATTGCAATTATTTATTACATCACCATTTATACAGCGGCGGCTCGTGAATCTTCATAGAGGAGGCTAAGACGTAGATGGCGCTCGCGCCGCACTATTTACTCTTATAGAGGAAGCGCAAATATTTCGCTGCTGTTTCAGTCAAATTTTCTTCCGTAGCCTCCTCGTCGAACATCCACGAGCCGCCGCTGGTGTTGCATACATTCAGAACTCGGGTACGTCCATCCACTGAAGCTTCGGTAGTAATGAAGAATCCACTTCGTTTATAAGGCATTTTTTTGTGCTGCAAATTATTAAATTAAATTATCACATTCTCACAACGAAGTAACCAACATGTACGGTGATAGTAATAATAATAATAATAATTTACAAAGTATTGCAAATTGTTAAATGAAATTATCACAACCTTACGACAGCAAAAAAATAAGAAGCAACCAACATCTACAGTGATAATAATAATAATAATTTACAAAGTAATAATCGCAATAACTTACGGATGAAGACGGTACTTTAAACATCCAATAATTGGATATTGCAGCATGAAGCACTTGGGGGACATGGTGTTGAAATACTCGTTTCCAACCACAATCGCTTCTTCGGTGTTTGCACCCTTCAGGCACTGCATGAATCTACCCTCGCACGTGCAACTGTATCTGATAAATAAAATTAATTGTTAAGATTATTTATTTTCTTCATAACGAACCATTTCTGGCCACGAATCTCCGTGGACTGAGCATAGATTATTGTTTACAACCATTTACGGCTACGAATCTTCGTTGCCAATGACGGCCGGCACTAAGCATAGATTATTGTTTTCAAACATTTCCGGCCACGAATCTTCTTTGCCAATGACGGTCAGTACTGAGCATAGGTTATTGTTTTCAATCATTTACGGCCACGAATCTTCGTTGCCAATGACGGCCGGCACTAAGGTTAGATTATTGTTTTCAACCATTTACAGCCATGAATCTTCGTTACTAATGACGGCCGGCACTCAGCATAGATTATTGTTTTCAACCATTTCCGGCCATGAATCTTCGTTGCCAATGACGGCCTGCACTAGGCATAGATTATTGTTTTAAATAATTTCCGGCCATGAATCTTTGTTGCCAATGACGGCCGGCACTAAGCATAGATTAATTTTGTCAACCATTTCTGGCCATTAATCTTTGTTGCCAATGACTGCCGGCACTAGGGATAGATTATTGTTTTAAACCATTTTCAGCCATGAATCTTCGTTGCCAATGACGGCCGGCACTAAGCATAGATTATTGTTTTCAACCATTTCCGGCCACGAATCTTCGTTGCCAATGACTGCCGGCACTACGCATAAATGATTGTTTTCCGTCAATAACAAGTGTAGACCGGACAGTAGAATTTAAACAGGGGGTTTAGAGATGTAAACGACGCACGAAAGAAAGAAAAAATTGTTCCTATAAGTTCCCTTTTATAAATAATCTTTTAAATTATTATTACGTGTACGAGTGAGCCCCCCCTCCCGTTGATGCTGAACTTACTGTGTAGATGAGACAAAAGGAGACTGAAACCGGTCCGATGGAGAAACAATTATTATGCACTGACCGTTCTGTAGTTTGTCGTCGTTGATGGGAAATAATAATTAATACATAAATGTGTAATTACCTTCTTCGTGAACCGGGGTTAAACAAACCTTGGGAAGTAGTTTTTCCATCAATAACATCAGTACAACTTGCATGTTCTCTACAGCAAGCAGTTCTTGCGTCTTCGGCAATTACACCAAGACCACACCATTTGTGATCATCATCTAAAATAAATTACCAATCTTAAGCATAGCATAAATTTTATCAAACACCTCTTTATAAAAAAGTTCCGTTTCTAAGGAGATTTTTGACAGGTAAAAAAAATAAAAATAATTTTACAGTATTTTTTTGTATTCTAAAGGGAATAATCCCGTAAATGTGTAAATAAATAAATAAATAAACTAATCAACTCTCCAACTCTTTTAGCAAAAGCTTATGCATCCAATTATTTGTACACCCTGTATATTAGATATAATATAAGCTTTCCTTAACATAAATTCATAACAATCTTACCAGGTTGTTTCCTTTTCAACCCATCAAACAGATTACTCCTAACAAATGGTTGCGAGACGCAGATTATCAGCAAAGAAAACACGAGGTTAATCAGATGCATCGTGTTTGAAACTGTTTTATTTTAAAATCGTTTAAATGTTGAAAACCCATTATTTTTTTGGTAAAGTAATTATTTTTCCGCATCACCAAAAAAATAATGAGTGCAAAATGCACGCATGGCATAGAACATATATTTATTGCATCATTAATTTTCTTAATAGAGGAATGGAAGTAATAATTAGACTTTGCCATTTCTCCGATTTATAATTTTCGATTACCGAAACCATCATCGTGGTTTAATTAATGTTTTTCATATTTTTTAAAAACGTTTTTTTCGAATTAAAATGATTTTTTAACTCTGGATGCATATTCTGAAATTATCACAAGTTCTTGAATCATCATCTCGATAAGTCGGAAAATGAAAATTTGAAATAATTTTTTGATTACCTTCAACCGTTCACGAGATATTCACCTATATGCCAAAAAATAAAAGAAACCAAATACTATTTTATTATTGAATTAGTATCCCGATGAACCGAAGAATAGGAATTTGAAATCAGTTTTTGATTATCTTCAACCGTTCACGAGATATTCACCTATATGCCAAAAAACAAATGAAAACAAATACTATTTTATTGTTAAATCAGCATCTCGATTAGCCGAAGAATAAGAATTTGAAACCATTTTTTTATTACCTTCAACCATTCACGAGATATTCACCTATATGTTGAAAAACAAAGGAAACCAAATCCCATTTTATTGCTGAATTGGTATCTGGATAAGCTGGGAAATATAAATTTGAAATAATTTTTTGATTATCGTCAACCGTTCACGAGATATGCACCTATATGTCAAAAACAAATGAAACCGAATACCATTTTATTGCACAATTCGCATCTCGATAAGCCGCAGAATAAGAATTTACAATCATTTTTTGATTATCTTCAACCGTTCACGAGATATTCACCTATATGCCAAATAACAAAAGAAACCAAATACTATTTTATTGTTGAGTTAGCATTCCGATGAACCGAAGAATAGGAATTTGAAATCATTTTTTGATTATCTTCAACCGTTCACGAGATATTCACCTATATGCCAAAAACAAAAAAACCAAATACTATTTTATTATTGAATTAGCATCCAGATGAGCTGAAGAATATGAATTTGAAATAATTTTTTTATTATCTTCAACCGTTTACGAGATATTCACCTATATGCCAAAAACAAATGAAACCAAATACTATTTTATTGTTTAATTAGCATCGAGATGAGCTGAAGAATAGGAATTTTAAATCATTTTGTAATTATCTTTAACCGCTCAAGAGATATTCACCTATATGTCAAAAAACAAATGAAACCTAATATTTTTTTATTATTGAATTAGCATCTCGATAAGCCGAAGAATAAGAATTTGAAATAATTTTTTGATTATCTTCAACCGTTCAGGAGATATTCACCTATATGCCAAAAAACAAAAGAAACCAAATACTATTTTATTATTGAATTAGCATCCTGTTAAGCTGAAGAATAGGAATTTGAAATCATTTTTTAATTATCTTAAACGTTCACGAGATATTCACCTATATGTCAAAAAACAAATGAAATCAAAACTGTGTTTTTGTTGAAATACCATCTCGATAAGCCGGAGAATAAGAATTTAAAATGATTTTTTAGATATCTTCAACCGTTCACGAGATATTCACTTATCTGTTTTTTTGACATATAGGTGGATATTTCGTGAACGGTTAAAGATAATTAAAAATTATTTCAAATTCTGATTCTTCGGTTTTTCGAGATGTTAATTCAACACGTAAACAGGATTTGATTTCTTTTGTTTTTCGACATATAGGCAAATATCTCGTGAATGGTTGAAGATAATCAAAAACTGATTTCAAATTTTTGTTTTCCGGCTTATCGCGATGCCAATTCAATAATAAAAAAATATTTATTTTCTTTTGTTTTTCGACAAATAGGTGAATTTCTCGTGAATGATTGAATATAATCAAAAACTGATTTCAAATTCTTGTTCTTCAGCTTATCAAGATGCCAATTCAATAATAAAAAATTTTAGGTTTCTTTTGTTTTTCGACATATAGGCGAATTTCTCGTGAATGATTGAAGATAATCAAAAAATAATTTCAAATTCTTGTTTTCCGGCTTATCGCGATGCCAATTAAATAATAAAAAAAATAGTTTTTTTTTTGTTTTTCGACATATAGGCGAATATCTCGTGAATGGTTAAAGATAACCAAAAAATTATTTCAAATTCTAGTTTTCCGGCTTATCGAGATGCCTATACAATAATAAAAAAATATTTGGTTTCTTTTGTTTTTCGACATATAGGCGAATATCTCGTGAATGATTGAAGATAATCACAAAGTGATTTCAAATTCTTGTTTTTCAGCTTATCGAGATACCAATTCAATAATAAAAAAATATTGTTTTTTTTTGTTTTTTGACATATAGGTGAATATCTCGTGGATGATTGAAGATAATCAAAAACTGATTTCAAATTCTTGTTCTCCGGCTTATCGCGATGCCAATTCATTAATAAAAAATATTTGGTTTCTTTTGTTTTTCGACATATAGGTGGATATCTCGTGAATGATTGAAGATAATCAAAAACTGATTTCAGATTCTTATTCTACGGCTTATGGAGATGCAAAAAAACATTAATAAATTAATTAAATCGATAATTTGTTTAATTATAAAAGTTAAATAACATAAATACATAAAAAATAGTTATTTTAAACATTAAGTCAGTCTAGAATTAATATACTTTGGTGAGGATACATCCAAGCCCGTTCGGATTTTATCTTTTCCCAAGAGCAGCAACGGCTCCAACGACACCTGCGTACTGTTGAACTGCGGGGAGTGCGGCTTGGGCTTTCTTGAAGGCCTTCTTGAATTTCTTTTCCTGAAATAAACAGAAACAAATATTCAGCTATATACGGAGCAACTTCGTTTATTATTTATTTCATTAAATATTAAGGATTGTTAAACGAGAACCAAATTCAACAAATACAAATAACAGTTAACAGCAAGAATTGATCATTTTCTATTGTATTTTTTGTTTATTTTTAACAATTGAATTTTTATTAAAAAAAACTTAGATTTTGTTTATTTTCAACATTTGAATTTTAATTAAAAAAAAACTTACATTTTGTTTATTTTTAACAATTGAATTTTTATTAAAAAAAAAACTTACATTTTGTTCATTTTTAACACTTGAATTTTTATTTAAAAAAAAAACTTACATTTTGTTTATTATTAACAATTGAATTTTAATTTAAAAAAATACTTACGAATTTCCTCCATCTTTTGCTGCCAGCGTCCGCCTGTCCCATAAAGACGGCCAAAACGAGCACCAAATAAACGAACAAAACGTGGATCCTCATCTTTCGGTCTGTTGATTAACTTTCTTTTTTGTTGCTCTAATACACGTGGGTTTTTATCCGACGTGGTTGATCGACTGAATAAAATTATCTTGTCCGGAGATATTTATACCCGAACCGGTGGTTTCTCTTGCGAGGGAAATCCCCGAAACCGTTGCGATTTGTCCGACCGAAATTTTTACAAAACGGATGCGTGCAGACATTTTCGCCGTTCCGCGCGCGTTCTCCCGGAAATTTAGAGGAAACTTTTTCGGGGAAACGGAAATCGACGTGTTTTCGTCGTTTTGTTTTCCACCAGATTTAGGAGATGTAAAATTTGTAAATATGAATTCAGAATTTTTTTTCAAGGACTAAACATTAAACTCAAATTTTAATCCACGTGGCCACGTTCTCAATTATATAATCCTTTATCTTAATTTAAGTTAATTAAGTCTGAACTAACTGATTGAGGTTGGCGGCGCTTACTTCATGATACATTTTCAATTAAATAAAACACGCTTTTACTTTATTTATTTATTAGTGACTGCAGTTTCGATCAAACAATGATCGTTATCAAACTATCTATGATTATTTTAAATTCTATTAGAGTTATTTATTTTTTTATTCGTTAATTGTAAAATTTTCCTGTAATTGGAATATTTTGTATTGTTGGGAAATAAACCTATTATTATTATTATTATTATCGTTGGTGAATACATAGATAAGTAATTTGATTGATGTACCTTTTGTTTGCATTAAAATGGTAATTCCTAATTTGGGATTTGTAAACTGTGAAACATAAGGAAAAAAAAGTTGTAAACCCCAGCGCACGACTACAAAGAAATCAACATTCTTTATTTGATTATTGCACGAATGAGAACCGCAATTATAATGAGTAACTCTCCGCAAATAAGATAATGAATGCTGGAAATGGTGTTGTGGAAATTCATTTACACAACAAAGTCGTGATTATCACTTCCTCGTGATTTTTAATACAATTATCGTATAAATAAATTATTCGAGGAAATTAAATTATTTTCAGTACATGCCCATGCATGAATTTTATTCAAATTTTCAAAAAACATTCCAGATATTTGTAGCCATATAATGCAAACAAAATCCAAAAAGGGGTCATCACTAGTTTTTCCGGAATTTTCTATCAAACTTTTGCTCAAAAATTGGCTTTGAAATGATTTCCTGAATAAACCAATGGTCCGATTCGGGATTTCTATACATCATTGGAAAGATCCCTTCAAGACGCCTCAGAAATTGTACTTTCGCAAAAATAAATGTCAATTTGAAGCCCGTGACGCGTCAGCAAAGAAAACTCGAAAATGGAAAAAATCGAAAAAATCAACTTTTTTATTTACCATCGTAGACCTTTATGTAATACCTTTATTTTCATCAGAAGAACGAACTAAATCGATTGGCGTTGAAAAAATTCATCTAGAAAAATTTGCAAAAAAGTTAGCAAGTCAGCATGGAAAATTTTGAAAAAAGTCGATTTTTCAAATTTGGAACGGCCGCTGCGGCTAAACGAAGAATCCAAATCGAACGCGGATTTCAAATTTGTGCTCCTCGGGTGCAAGTTACTCGGATTCAATTAAAATTGGCGTTTTTTAATTTTTGACGAAAACGTGAAAATCGACAGAAGGGTCCCCCCTTCTTACTTTTGCTCAAAAATTGATTTTAAAATGATTTCCTGAAGAAACCACTGGTTCTATGTAGGATTTCTATACATCACTGGAAAGATCCCTCCAAGACGCTTCAGAAAATATACTTTCGCAAGAATTAAGACCAATTTGAAACCCGTGACGCGTCAGCAAAGAAAACTCGAAAATGGAAAAAAATTGAAAAAATCAATTTTTTTAATAATCATCGTAGACCTTTATGTAATTCCTTTATTTTCATCAGAAGAACGCGCTAACTCGATTGGCGTTAACAAATTTAATCCAGAAAAATTTGCAAAAAAGTTAGCATGTCACCATGGAAAATTTTGAAAAAAATTGATTTTTTCAAACTTCCAACGGTCGTAGCGGCTAAACGAAGAATCAAAATCGAACGCCGATTCAAATCTGTGTTCCTCGGGTGCAAGTTAGTCGAATTCAATTAAAATTGGCGATTTTTAATTTTTGGTGAAAATGTGAAAATCGATAGAAGGGTCCCCCCTTCTTACTTTTTCTCAAAAATTGTTTTACAAATGATTTCCTGAAAAAACCACTGGTTCGATTCGGGGTTTCTATACACCACTGGAAAGATCCCTTCAAGGCGCTTCAGAAAATGCACCTTTGCAAGAACAAATGTTCATTTGAAGCCCGTGACGTGTCAGCAAAAAAAACTCGAAAATGAAAAAAAATCGAAAAAAATGAGCATCGGCTAGATTTTCTTATTTTTCACGAAATTCCCTCGATGAATTTTAACAAAATTTTCAGGATATATTCCAGATGGATGTAGTTACATAAAACAAGAAAAATCTGAAAAATCGTCATCACCAGTTTTTCCGGAATTTTCCATCAAAATTTGACTTTGTAAAATGCGCACTTCCGACTAAATTTTGTTAATTTTCAAGAAATTCCTTTAATAAATTTTTATAAAATTTTCAGGAAACATACTAGACACTTGTAGCTATAAAACAAGACAAAAATCCGAAAAGGGTTCATCACCAGTTTTTCCGAAATTTTCCATCAAAATTTGACTTCGCAAAATGCGCACTTTCGACTAAATTTTGTTAATTTTCAAGAAATTCCTTAAATAAATTTTTATAAAATTTTTAGGAAACATACTAGACACTTGTAGCTATAAAATGAAAGAAAAATCCGAAAAGGCGTCATCACCAGTTTTTCCAGAATTTTCCATCAAATTATGCGTTTGCAAAATGCGCACTTTCAACAAGATTTTATTAATTTTCGAGAAATTCCTTAAATAAATTTTAATAAAATTTTCAGGAAATATACTAGACACTCGTAGTTATAAAACAAAAGAAAAATCCGAAAAGGGGTCATCAACAGTTTTTCCGGAATTTCCCATCAAATTGTGCTTTTGCAAAATGCGCACTTTCAACAAGATTTTGTTAATTTTCGAGAAATTCCTTTAATAAATTTTTATAAAATTTTCAGGAAACATACTAGATACTTGTAGCTATAAAACAAAAGAAAAATCCAAAAACGGGTTATCACCAGTTTTTTCAGAATTTTCCATCAAAATATGCTTTTGCAAAATGCGCACTTTCGACAAGATTTTGTAAATTTTCACGAAATTTCTTGAATAAATTTTTATAAAATTTTCAGGAAACATACTAGACACTTGTAGCTATAAAACAAAAGAAAAATCCAGAAACGGGTCATCACCAGTTTTTCCAGAATTTACCCTCAAATTGTGCTTTTGCAAAATGCGCACTTTCGACTAGATTTTGTTAATTTTCACGAACGTTCTTAAATAAATTTTTATAAAATTTTCAGAAAACGTACTAGACACTTGTAGCTATAAAACAAAAGAAAAATCTGAAAAGGAGTCATTACCAGTTTTTCCGGAATTTTCCATCAAAATATGCGTTTGCAAAATGCGCACTTTCGACTGGATTTTGTTAATTTTCAAGAAATTCCTTAAATAAATTTTTATAAAATGTTCAGAAAACATACTAGACACTTGTAGCTGTAAAACAAATGAAAAATCCGAAAAGGGGTCACCACCAGTTTTTCCGGAATTTTTAATCAAAATATGTCTGCAAAATGCGCACTTTTATGTAGATTTTGTTAATTTTCGAGAAATTTCTTAAATAATTTTTTATAAAATTTTCAAGAAACATACTAGACACTTGCAGCTGTAAAACAAAACAGAAATCCGAAAAGGGATCATCACCAGTTTTTAGGGAATTTGCAAAATATGACTGCAAAGTGCGCACTATCGACAAGATTTTGTTAATTTTCACGAAATTTTTTGAATAAATTTTTATAAAATTTTTAGGAAACATACTAGACAGTTGTAGCTGTAAAACAAAACAAAAATCCGAAAAGGGGTCATCACCAGTTTTTCCGGAATTTCTCATCAAAATTTGGCTTTGCAAAAATGCGCACTTTCGACAAAATTTTGTTAATTTTCAAGAAATTCCTTTAATAATTTTTTATAAAATTTTCAGGAAACATACCAGACACTTGTAGCTTTAAAACAAAAGAAAAATCCGAAAAGGGGTCATCACCAGTTTTTCCAGAATTTTCCTTCAAAATGCGCATTTTCGACTAGATTTTGTTAATTTTCAAGAAATTTCTTAAATCAATTTTTATAAAATTTCCAAGAAATATACTAGACACTTGTAGCTATAAAATAAAAGAAAAATCCGAAAAGGGGTCATCACCAGTTTTTCCAGAATTATTCATCAAATTGTGCTTTTGCAAAATGCGCACTTTCGACCAGATTTTGTTAATTTTCGAGAAATTCTTTCAATATATTTTTATAAAATTTTCAGGAAACATACTAGACACTTGTAGCTATAAAACAAGACAAAATTCCGAAAAGGGGTCATCACCAGTTTTTCCGGAATTTTCCATCAAAATATTCGTTTACAAAATGCGCATTTTCGACTAGATTTTGTTAATTTTCGAAAAATTCTTTCAATATATTTTTATAAAATTTTCAGGAAACATACTAGACACTTGTAGCTGTAAAACAAAAGAAAAATCCGAAAAAGGGTCATCACCAGTTTTTCCGGAATTTTCCATCAAATTATGCGTTTGCAAAATGCGCACTTTCGACCAGATTTTGTAATTTTAGAAAAATTCCTCGGACGAAGTTTACACTTATATACAAAATTATATACACAAATAGCTTCAATTTTATCTAAAAAACGCCACCGACCAGTGGTCTTTCTGCCATGACTTTTTCTATTCTATTAAACACGAAGTAACGATTGCAATCTTCTTCATAAATTAATTAATAACATGCATCGTTTCCTTTCACCAAAACTGCAGGCTTGTATTTAGTGCCGTTATAGCTGTTGTGGTATTCCCCAATCCATCAGACTCTTCTTCTTTAACAGGACGAGTTGCATTCTTCCGCACGCATCTCCGCCCGTCTTTTTTTCCTTGTTTGTTACCACCGCAACGGACTTCCCCGAAACCGCGGGCTTATAAATGCGAAAGTTTATCATTTCTCCAGTCATTCATTCACTGTCCTCATCAGTGTGTCTATTAAACACAACAAATTAAGACAAGAACAAAAAAAAACGAGATGAGAATCCAACTGATATTTTTCTACACCGTCCTCATCCTCGCCGTCTTCGCAGGACAAGGGTACGCCGGAAGCAAACGCTGGAGAAAATTCGTAAGTGTAAAAAAAAACATATTTTTTATACCCAAAAATTGTATTGTAATTATTTATTGTTATTACGATACGAGTGCTGTAATAGTTTTGGTGCAATTTACTTCTAAACTTGTTTGCGTTAAAGAAAGTGAAAAAAAAGATTGTTTTTAATACATTGTGTTCATAATTAAGATATTACAGCACCAAAAACTGTATTGTAATAATGTGTTGGAGCAATTTACTTTAAACTTGTTTGCAATAAAGTAATAAACAGTTTTTAAGCTTTCAAAAACATTTTTATTGCACCTGAAAGGAACATTTGTTTCGTCTGAAGAAACCTCAGTAATAAAACTTTACTCATATTATTGTATATATTTGCTACGGCAACAAATTTTTCAAAAAGCAAATTACCCTGTTTTTTATTTTTAACTTTTTGGATAAACCTTTTTTCTCTGACATTTTTCTCCACATGATATTTTTTTTTTATCTGAATCAAACTTTAAATCCACTGTACGCTGTCACCGATTTTATTTTTGTTTCTTGTTTTCAGGAAAAGAAATTCAAGAATGCTTTCAGCAAGGCGAGGGACGCACTTCCGGTCGTCCAGCAGTACGCGGGGCTCATCGGGGGCTTAAAAGCTCTGGGGAAGTGATCCGGGGAAGTCCCGAATTATATTTATTTCTAGTTTAGTGCGTCCCCCTCGCAAACGTAATTACGCTTCGTTCTCTTTATTTTTTTATTGGACATCCCGTGATGTTCGAGTTTTATCGGACAAAATTGGAAACACAAAATATTAATAGTAAAAAAAAATATATCGAATTATAAAATTCGAAATTTTACATCAATTCTATTCGTGATTTTGTAATATAAGTTTTTTTTGCCTCGGATGCACGTACGTGTAGCCAGTTCTATTAATATTAGTAATATGGTAAAAAATAAGGAAACACAAAATATTAATAGTAAAAAAATTTTTTTTTATCGAATTATAAAAATCGAAATTTTACATCAATCCTATTCGTGATTTTGTAATATAAGTTTTTTTTTGCCTCGGATGCACATCCGTGTGGCCAGTTCTATTAATATTAGTAATATGGTAAAAAAAAAATTAAATTATAAGAATCGAAATTTTACATCAATTTTAATCGTGATAATTGTAAAAAAAAATACATTAATGGAGTCATAAGAATCGAAATTTTACATCAATTCTAGTCGTGATTTTGTAATATTAGTAATAATAGTGAAACAAATTTTTTTAGAATAATAAGAAACGAAATTTTAATTGTAATTTTGTAATATTTCATAATTAATTAATTGTTTTAATATGACAAGTTAAGACATGGTAAATTTATCAAATTAAATCAAGGACAGTAATATGAAATAGACGTTAATTCTACCGAATAAAAATTCACTAACACGTAAATATTAAAACAATTAATTATGGATGAAAATATGTTTTCGAATTTCAAAAATTTTTCAAAAATATAAATTATGTACAACTTTATTTATGTTTAATATTTAATAAATTAATTTAATCGATTTTATTGTTTTTTTATACACTCCATCTGTAGTCCATTTATGTTTAATATTAAATAAATCAATTTAATGTATTTTTAAGTTTTTTTTATATATTCTCTATCTCCGTATCCTTTAAGTCTCGTCAAATCCTTTTTACTTTATCCGTTACAAAGTACGAGAAAGTATTGTGATTTAAATTTAAAATAAACCTTTAAAGTGTAAACAGAAATAATCGGAGAAAGTAACATGAAACAATCGCCAGAAATGGCCATTTTCAAAACTCAAAAATCGAAAAAGCGTTAATTTAAAAAAAAAACAAAAAAAATGCAGACTTCCTACTTTTACAGCATTATTTCGGAACAATGTGGCTTTAAAACTATTGAAAAATAAAACACGTCAATAATTCCGTTTTCCAGATAATAACGATCAATCCAAAAATGGCAATTTTTGACGCTTAAAAATCGAAGAAGCATTGATTATTCAAATCCGGAAACAAATGCAGAGTTAAAACTTTCACAAAATTGGTCATTAATGATAAGGCTTTCATATAAAAAAATATCCATGCCCGCGAAGGACATAATTTTTCAGATAATTGCCATCAAACTCAAAATTTACAATTTCTCAAAAATCGAAAAATATTGATTTTTCAAAAACTGACTTAAATTCAAACTTCTTACTTTAACAGCGTTATTGGAGAATAATTGTGCTTTAATATTCCAGAAAAATCAAATAACATTAATTATTTAGTTTTCCAGATAATCACCATCAAACCCAAGAATTTCGATTTTCAATGCTCAAATATCAAAAAGTATTGATTTTTCAAAAACTGACTTAAATTCAAACTTCCAACATTAACAGCATTATTGGGGAATAATTGGGCTTTAATATTCCAAAAGGTCAAGCCATGGTAATTATTTACTTTTTTAGATAATCAAAATCAAACCCAAGATTGGCCATTTTCAACGCTTAAAAATTGAAAAAGCGTTGATTTTTCAAAAACCAAAAGAACTGCAGACTTCCAACTGATTCAGAATTATTAAGGAATAATTTGACTTTAATACTGCTGAAAAATCAAAGTATGTCAATAACTTCGTTTTCCAGATAATCACGATCGATGCAAGAATGACAAGTTTTAGCGCTTGAAAATCGAAAAAGCTTTGATTATTCACAACCAAAAACAAATGCACAGTTCAAAGTTTTACAAAATTGGTAATCAATGTTGAGGCTTTTATTTAAAAAAATATTCAAGCTCGTTGAGGACCTAGTTTTTTAGATAATCGCCATCAAGCCCAAAATTTACAACTTTTAGGTCCGAAAAATCGGAAAAATATGTATTTTTCAAAAATTTAATTAAATTCAAATTTTTAACTTTGACAGCATTATTGGGGAATAATTGAGCTTTAATATTCCAGAAAAATCAAATAACTTTAATTATTTAATTTTCCAGATAATATAAGAATTTCGATTTTCAATGCTCAAATATGGAAAAAGTATTGATTTTTCAAAAAGTGATTTAAATGCACACTTACAACTTTAACAACATTATTGGGGAATCATTGGGCTTTAATATTCGTAAAAATAAGAGCATGTTAATTATTTAGTTTTCTAGATAATAAAAATCAAGCTCAAGAATGACCATTTTTGAAGCTCAAAAATCGAAAAAATATTAATTTTTTAAAAACTGAAGTAAACACAGACTTCCAACTTCAATAGCAGTATTGGGGAATAATTGGGCTTTAATATTCTGAAAAAAATAAACAACGCTAATTATTTGGTTTTCTAAATAATCGCCATCAAAAACCCAAGAATTGCGATTTTCAATGCTCAAATAACGAAAATGTATTGATTTTTCAAAAACTGACTTAAATGCACATTTGCAACTTTAACAACATTATTGGGAAATTATTGGGCTTTAATATTCGTAAAAAATAAGAGCATGTTAATTATTTAGCTTTTTAGATAATCAAAATCAAACTTAAGAATGACCATTTTTAAAGCTCAAAAATCGAAAAAGTATTAATTTCTTAAAATCTGAAGTAAATACAGACTTTCTACTTCGATAGCAGTATTGGGGAATAATTGGGCTTTAATATTCTGAAAAAAATAAACAACGCTAATTATTTGGTTTTCTAAATAATCGCCATCAAAAACCCAAGAATTGCGATTTTCAATGCTCAAATAACGAAAATGTATTGATTTTTCAAAAACTGACTTAAATGCACATTTGCAACTTTAACAACATTATTGGGAAATTATTGGGCTTTAATATTCGTAAAAAATAAGAGCATGTTAATTATTTAGCTTTTTAGATAATCAAAATCAAACTTAAGAATGACCATTTTTAAAGCTCAAAAATCGAAAAAGTATTAATTTCTTAAAATCTGAAGTAAATACAGACTTTCTACTTCGATAGCAGTATTGGGGAATAATTGGGCTTTAATATTCTGAAAAAAACAAACAATGGTAATTATTTGGTTTTCTAGATAATCGCTATAAAAACCCAAGAATTGTGATTTTCAATGCTCAAATAACGAAAAAGTATTGATTTTTCAAAAACTGACTTAAATGCACATTTGCAACTTTAACAACATTATTGGGGAATTATTGGGCTTTAATATTCGTAAAAAATAAGAGCATGTAAATTATTTAGTTTTTTAGATAATCAAAATCAAACTCAAAAATGACCATTTTTAAAGCTCAAAAATCGAAAAAGTGTGAATTTTTTAAAAACTTAAGTAAACACAGACTTCCAACTTCAAAAGCAGTATTGGGGAGTAATTGGGCTTTAATATTCTGAAAAAAACAAACAACGGTAATTATTTAGTTTTCTAGATAATCGTCATCAAAAACTCAAGAATTGCGATTTTCAATGTTCAAATATCGAAAAAATATTGATTTTTCAAAAATTGACTTAAATGCACACTTGCAACTTTAACAAGATTATTGGGGAATCATTGGGCTTTAATATTCGTAAAAAATAAGAGCATGTTCATTATTTACTTCTCTAGATAATCCAAATCAAACTCAAGAATGACCATTTTTATAGCTCAAAAATCGAAAAAGTATTGATTTTTGGAAAACTGAAGTAAATACAGAATTCCAACTTCAACAGCAGTATTGGGGAATAATTGGGCTTTAATATTCTGAAAAAAACGAATAAAGTAACTATTTAGTTTTATAGATAATCGCCATCAAAAACCCAAGACTTTCGATTTTTAATGCTCAAATAACGAAAAAGTATTGATTTTTCAAAAATTGACTTAAATGCACACTTGCAACTTTAACAACATTATTGGGGAATCATTGGGCTTTAATATTCGTAAAAAAATAAGAGTATGTTAATTATTTAGTTTTCTAGATAATCAAAATCAAACTCAAGAATGGTTTTTAAAGCTCAAAAATCGAAAAAGTATTGATTTTTTCTAAAACTGAAGCAAATACAGACTTCCAACTTCAAAAGCTGTATTGGGGAATAATTGGGCTTTAATATTCTGAAAAAAACAAACAACGGTAATTATTTAGTTTTATAGATAATCGCCATCAAAAACGCAAGAATTGCGATTTTCTATGCTCAAATAATGAAAAAGTATTGATTTTTCAAAAATTGACTTAAATGCAGACTTTGAACTTTGAAAGCATTATTGGGACATAATTGCGCTTTATAATTCTTGAAAAATCAAACCACCTTATTGATTTAATTTTTTAGATAAATCATAATTACAGAGAATGAACAACCATTTTTTTTTCTTGCAACTGTTTAGCTCTCAATTGAATCTAGGCAGCGCGTTGCAAATTGACCTCGACCCGCAGACGCAGACGTTAAAGTTAAAACGTTATAAAATCCGATTCCACTTAACATTGGACGGATTACTTTGCTCGGCAATCAGAGCGCAAAGTATGGGATAAACATTTTCAAGAACTAATTAAACACATACCTTCCCCGAACCACTCGAGGATCCTTGTAAGCGATACCCGTTATCTCCATTATCTTATTGCTTGCCTTTCTTGAAGGAGCCTTTCCCCCCTTTTGTTATCCCGTAACACGTATAAATAAGACTGCTTTATCATCGGATGGATATCAGTTATCGCGTATCAGAGGCGAAAGAGATGAAATTACTGTCGCTCTTCATTTGCCTGCTGCTCCTCGGGGCCCTCCTGACGGGGGAAGTTGATGGTAAACACAGGTGGAAGAAATTCGTAAGTTGATATTGTTTGTAGACATTTAATTAAAGCTTTTGTTACATATAGAAACATAAATATTATAAATCACTAAATCCTTTCCTTACAAAAATACGAAATGCTTAATTGTAGCGTACTTAAAGAAGGTAAGTGATAAGTAACCTTCTTAAAGTACAGTCACATGTTGTTTTTAGAGATTCAATTCAAAAATCTAAATCTGATGATAATTGTCTACTCTACAAAATGTGAACAAAAATTATGTAAAAATTTTCTAGGTGAAAAAGATCAAGCACATCGTCCACGATGTCAAGAAAGTAGTTCCAGTCGTTCAAGGAGTTGCTGCAGTTACTGGTGTAGGAAGGTGAAGACATGTTTCATCAAGAAACGACAGCTATTGATAACTTAAATATAAATATTTATTCAAATAAGTTAAAACCAAAACGAAAAATAAAGATGCTTCAATAAAAAATATTAATTACTCATCAAACGACATCTATTGATAATTTAACACGCTGACTGCCAACCACGAAAATACTCCTAGTTGTTTAACGCAGTTCGCAAGGCATTGGAAGTCAACGTGTTAAATATACATTTTTATTAAAATAAGTTAAACCAAACCAAACCATTGCATAATTACTCATCAACTTGATGAGTGGCTTCTCCAGTGATGAATTTATTTATTAAAAATCTCATTGTTATTTTTTATTGTGAGGATTTTTTTTTGCCCATCCATTAGTGTATATAACTTGTTCTTTCCGAGCATTCGGATGTAATCATAGTTATTATCGTGCACAAGGTTAATTCGGTGTAATGGATGTGCGACGATCCCGAAACGTGCTAATCTCCGCAGAAGTTGTGTCAGAGGAAAGTCGTGGCAATTATCTTCCGTAAAATGAAATTCCGATGCGATTCACCGCCGGATTTTCCTGCGTTTAACCACTCCGTGGAATATTTATAGCACAAATGCGGAAAAGATTAGCGGGCGCTCGTTTGGAATGATTAAATTGATACCAGAAAAATAAATCACTCCATTATGAAGGGATTGATTTTTTACGCTCAAATTATTCATCCGATTCAATAGATGCTTATAGTTTTTAAATCTGTGCTCCTTGGGTGCAAATTAGTCGGATTGAATTAAAATTGGCGATTTTTAATTTTTGACGAAAACTTGAAAAAGTCTTACTTTTGCTCAAAAATTGGCTTTGCAATTATTTTCTGAAGAAACCACTGGTTCGATTCGGGGTTTCTACACATCACTGGAAAGATCCCTTCAAGACGCCTCGGAAAATATATTTTCGCAAGAACAAATGTCAATTTAAAGCTCGTGACGCGTCAGCAAAGAAAACTCGAAAATGGAAAAAAATCGAAAAATCAACTTTTTTAATAATCATCGTAGACCATTAAGTTGTACCTTTTCTTGATCAGAACAATGAGAGAAATCGATTGGCGTTAAAAAATTTCATCCATCTTTTCAAGCAAAAAAATTTCAAGAGCAATTTCCGGAAAAAAATTAATATTTGTTCGTCAAAATTCGTTTCTAGCGCAGTTTTTTACCGTAAAGTTCCGATAACTTTCTTACGACAATTATAAAAAAATATTACTTAAGATTTCAAGCATCTGTTTTATAAAATATGGAATTTCCGGAGGAATTTCTGGAAAAATGTCATTTTTGGTCGTCTTCGAACACAGTCAGTTTTGTTACAGTAAAGTTAGGATAACTTACTTTGGATAATTATAGAGACGTGTAATTTAAGATAGAGCTGTCAAAATTTCAACAAATGTGGAATTTATAGAGTAATTTCTAAAAAAAAAATTTTTTTTGGGCGTCGAAATTTGCCTTCTTGCGTAGTTATTTTTTTGTAGTGCAAAGTTCTGATAAATTTCTTTAGGTTGCAAAGACTTATCTGTTAGAATTTTAAGGATCTGTTGTAATAAATGTGAAATTTCAGGAAAAATTTAATTTTTGGTCGTCAAGATTTAACGTCCAGCGCAGTCATTTTTGTTACGGCAAAGTTCAGATAATTTTCTTTGGATAATTGTAAAGAACCAAGACTTAAGATGAATCTGTTAAAATTTCATTAATGTGGAACGTCTCAAGCATTTTCTGGATTAAATTAATGTTTGCTCATCAAGATTTGTCTTCTAGTACAGACGTTCTTGTTACCGTAAAGTTCAGATAATTTTCTTTGGATAACTGTAAAGACATGTTATTAAAAAGTAATCTGCCAAAATTTCAAGCACAGAAAAAGTTAATTTTGGGTCATGAAAATTTGCCTTCGAGCGCAGTTTTTTTTTTTAATGTGAAGTTCAGATAATTTTCTTTAAATAGTTGCAAAGACCCGTTACTAAAGCTTCGTCTATCAAAATCGCAAGCATCTGTTGTAATTAATGTGGAATTTTGGAAGCAATTTCTGGAAAAAGTTAATTTTTGGTCATGAAAATTTGCCTTCGAACGCAGTCATTTTATTTTAAATGTGAAGTTCTGATAATTTTCTTTAAATAATTGCAAAGACACGTTACTAAAGCTTCGTCTGTCAAAATTTTAAGCATCTGTTATAGTAATTGTGGAATTTCAGAAGCAATTTCTGGAAAAAGTAAATTTTCGGTCATGAAAATTTGCCTTTGAGCGCAGTTATTTTTTTTTTAATGTGAAGTTCAGATAATTTTATTTAAATAATTGCAAAGGCACGTTACTAAAGCTTCGCCTGTCAAAATTTCAAGCATCTGTTTTATTAAATGTGGAATTTCCGAAGCAATTTCTGGAAAAAGTTCATTTTTGGTCATGAAAATTTGCCTTCGAGCGTAGTATTTTTTTTTAAAAATAATTACAAAGACCCGTTACTAAAGCTTCGTCTGTCAAAATTGTAAGCATTTGCTGGAGTTAATGTGGAATTTTGGAAGCAATTTCTGGAAAAAGTTAATTTTCGGTTATGAAAATTTGCCTTCCAGCGCAATAATTTTTTTTAAATGTGAAGTTCAGATAATTTTCTTTAAATAGTTGCAAAGACCCGTTACTAAAGCTTCGTCTATCAAAATCGCAAGCATCTGTTGTAATTAATGTGGAATTTTGGAAGCAATTTCTGGAAAAAGTTAATTTGTGGTCATGATAATTTGCCTTCGAACGCAGTCATTTTATTTTAAATGTGAAGTTCTGATAATTTTCTTTAAATAATTGCAAAGACACGTTACTAAAGCTTCGTCTGTCAAAATTGTAAGAATCTGTTGTAGTTAACGTGGAATTTCAGAAGCAATTTTTGGAAAAAGTTAATTTTCGGTTATGAAAATTTGCCTTCCAGCGCAATAATTTTTTAAATGTGAAGTTCAGATAATTTTCTTTAAATAATTGCAAAGACACGTTACTAAAGCTTCGCCTGTCAAAATTGTAAGCATCTGTTGTAGTTTATGTGGAATTTTAGAAGCAATTTCTGAAAAAAGTTAATTTTCGGTCATGAAAATTTGCCTTCGAGCGCAGCATTTTTTTTAATGTGAAGTTCAGATAATTTTTTTGAAATTATTGCAAAGACCCGTTACTAAAGCTTCGAGCTTCGTCTGTCAAAATTGCAAGCATCTGTTGTAGTTAATGTGGAATTTCAGAAGCAATTTCCGGAAAAAGTTAATTTTTGGTCATGAAAATTTGCCTTCGAGCCCAGTCATTTTTGTTAAATGTGAAGTTCAATTAATTTTCTTTAAATAATTGCAAAGACCCGTAACTAAAGCTTCGTCTATCAAAATCGCAAGCATCTGTTGTAATTAATGTGGAATTTCAGAAGCAATTTCTGGAAAAAGTTCATTTTCGGTCATGAAAATTTGCGTTCGAGCGCAATCATCTTTTGTAATGTGAAGTTCAGATAATTTTCTTTAAATAATTGCAAAGACCCGTTACTAAAGCTTCGTCTATCAAAATCGCAAGCATCTGTTGTAATTAATGTGGAATTTTGGAAGCAATTTCTGGAAAAAGTTAATTTTTGGTCATGAAAATTTGTCTTCGAACGCAGTCATTTTATTTTAAATGTGAAGTTCTGATAATTTTCTTTAAATAATTGCAAAGACACGTTACTAAAGCTTCGTCTGTCAAAATTGTAAGAATCTGTTGTAGTTAATGTGGAATTTCAGAAGCAATTTTTGGAAAAAGTTAATTTTCGGTTATGAAAATTTGCCTTCCAGCGCAATAATTTTTTTTAAATGTGAAGTTCAGATAATTTTCTTTAAATAATTGCAAAGACACGTTACTAAAGCTTCGCCTGTCAAAATTGTAAGCATCTGTTGTAGTTTATGTGGAATTTCAGAAGCAATTTCTGAAAAAAGTTAATTTTCGGTCATGAAAATTTGCCTTCGAGCGCAGTATTTTTTTTTAATGTGAAGTTCAGATAATTTTTTTGAAATTATTGCAAAGACCCGTTACTAAAGCTTCGAGCTTCGTCTGTCAAAATTGCAAGCATCTGTTGTAGTTAATGTGGAATTTCAGAAGCAATTTCCGGAAAAAGTTAATTTTTGGTCATGAAAATTTGCCTTCGAGCCCAGTCATTTTTGTTAAATGTGAAGTTCAATTAATTTTCTTTAAATAATTGCAAAGACCCGTTACTAAAGCTTCGTCTATCAAAATCGCAAGCATCTGTTGTAATTAATGTGGAATTTCAGAAGCAATTTCTGGAAAAAGTTCATTTTCGGTCATGAATTTGCGTTCGAGCGCAATCATTTTTTGTAATGTGAAGTTCAGATAATTTTCTTTAAATAATTGCAAAGACCCGTTACTAAAGCTTCGTCTGTCAAAATTGTAAGCATCTGTTGTAGTTAATGTAAAATTTTTGAGGCAATTTCTGGAAAAAGTTAATTTTTGGTCGTCAACATTTAACGTCTAGCGCAGTCATTTTTGTTATGGCAAAGTTCAGATTATTTTCTTTAGAAAATTGACAAGAAACATTGTTCAAGATTCATCCGTGAAAATTTGAAGCATTTGTTGTAAAAAATGTGGAAATTGGAGAGCAATATATGGAAAAAATTCATTTTTGGTCGTCAAAATTTGTTATTTTTACAACTTTAAAATTTGAACAGTTTTGGAAGATTGTTTGGGTTTTAAGATGGATTTGTAAAAATTTCAAGCATCTGTCTTAATAAATGTAGAATTTTTGAGGCAATTTCTGGATAAAGTTAATTTTTGGATTAATTTGGGTTAACATTTGTCTTCTAGCGCAGTAATAGCCGTAGCGGCTAAACTAAGAGTTTAATTTGAACGCGCTTTTCAAATCTGTGTTCGTCGTGTGTCAATTAGTCGGATTTCCTTAAAATTGGGGATTTTTTTATTTTTGACGAAAACCCGAAATTCTATCCAAGGGTCCCCCCTTCTTACTTTTTACCAAAAATTTCATTAAAAATGATTTCCTGAAGACACCACTGGTTGGATCCGGGGTTTCTTGACGTCACTCGAAAGATCGCTTCAAGACGCTTCAGAAAATGTACTTTCGAAGGAACAAATGTCAATTTGAAGCCCGTGATGAGTCAGCAAAGAAAACTCGAAAATCGAAAAAATTAACTTTTTTGATAATCATCGTAGATTATTAATGTGTACCTGTTTTTTTTTATGAAAATGACGAGATAAATCGATCGGCGAGTATAAAACATCGTCGAACTGACAGTTAAAAATATTGCGGAAAATTGTTTTCCACAAATATTTCATGAAAAATATCCATACTTAAAGTATGTGCGCGACTTTCCGCTCTTCGGGCTTTCAAATCATTCCGATTTGATTCCTCCACCGTCTGCCCTCTCTTGCAGCTTCATCAATTTCACCATTTTTTTTTTGTTCCACGCGCACGAAACATTGATTTTCTATTGAAACACAACGTCTCATGATAAATATTCCCCGCAATAAAGTTAATTGAATATAATTCGGCGCGTCTGCGGCAAACGTAAATACGTTTCCGGGGGTGCGATATTTATATTTATCATTTGTATTGTGCGAAGACATAAAGCTCGCGTCACCGACACGACGAACGCCAACAAAGAGTGAATAATTCCGCCATTATCCCTCAGAAAAGGATACGTAATGTTCTGACCCATTATCCGTCAGCCCCTCCTCGGCCGGGGGTGAGGGGTGACCCGGCACCTCCACCCTCAGATGACGGAACCTGTTGTTCTTTCATGCAGATGCGCGCCCGAGGGAAGTTGTCGTAAATAAAAATAATTCAATTACGGAGGCCGCGTTGGGTTTTATTTCGGGGGTGTGAGAATTACGGCGGTTTTTAATATTGTCGAAAAATGCGTATAAATTTAAAAGAGGACACGGAATTAGATGAATTGCAAGTGAATTATATTGGATGCTGCAGTGGCGTTCAAATTAGGGAACAGGAAGCGAAATTATAATTTGACGGCCTAACTGATGAAAAATCCTTTAAGCTCTGACTCATATCCAGTGGCGTACTGAAGGGATTTAAAATTAATTTCACAAATCTTCAAGTTTGTTTTTTTAAACAATTCATTTACGAAATATGCTTCTATTGCGAATGATGAATGCAACACATTACCAATATTCAAAATGAATTTCGCTATGCAAATGTTTGTACGAATGTGTTGCATGTGTTGTATACGGCACGACACTTTAATAAATAACTTTATATTAAGTTCCAGGGCTCACACAATGACGCCTTCCCGTTTCAATCATATCGATTTGTGAACCCATCCCACGCGCCGCTCCCCGCTTTCCTGCCGCCCCCGCGCCCCCACCCCTGCCCCCCCGATATATTGAATTGCTTATTCAGTAACATGTAATGCGTCGTAAATCAGGAACAAATCTCGCACTCTCGAAATTCCCCATTTCGTGCACGTATCCTTCATCTTCCAGTTTAAATAAACCATATCCCAATAAGATATGCAACCTGGGATACTTCATTTATTTGCCCTCATACTGAAGGTTATTTTGCATTACCTCACGAAGTGTAGTAATTTTTCTCGTAAATGTACAAAATACTAATTTAAGTAATTTACTGACATTATCGATACAATTGATAACATTTTTGTTTGCAATTTTTTTGCTAGTGTTTAATCCTTCTATTCCAAAATTAGTAAAAATTGTTAGGAAACGGTTTTCAGATTTTCGAATTGTCAAATAAGACTTCATAGAAAGACAGACACACAGAAACTTTGAAAAATGATCGGAATCGTCTCGGACGACCTCAAAGATTTTTAATCAAAATTTTGAAATTGTCAAATAAGACTTCAAATTAAACTTTTATCAATTTTTAAAATACAGCACTCATAGAGAAACAGACACACTGAAATTTAAAAAAAAAACTGTTGCAATAGTCGGATGTCCTCAAAGACAAAGTTTTTCGATCAAAATTTTAAAATTGAAAAAATAACGCTTTCTCGTACCCTCTCCAAAAAAGTAGTAAATGCGAACTTTTATTTATAAATTATTACACAAAATAAATAGCCAATAACGCTTAATAGATAGAGGCCATTAAAAAAAAGTCAGTCGCGTTTTATTTTCCCGGCGACAATAAATCGGATTGGATTGGTTCAGGAAGTAAAAATTGATGATGATCATTCGGTTTCGAAATGGGGGGAAGGGGGCGGGCTTTTTGCTCGTAGGCTGCTTGCAGGGGCTCGGAAAATATACGGGCTCGATTTAATTGTAAATTTCTGCTCCGTCGCGGAATTTATATTTAATAATGTTAACGTTCGTGGTCTTCTGGTGACAAATATGCCCGCTAGATAAAATCAGTGGCCCGGAACAGAAACTACGAGACATAAGTTCCGAGCTGATGGCCGTCCACGTCCACCCCCCGTATAATTGGCTAATTAATTTCCCCAAATGAACTGCCCTGCCCGAATCTCCAATCTCGGGATCAAGACAAAAGACTCGTCGCCATAACGATAAATCGTTTCTGTTTTTTTTTTGTTGACCGCAAAGGTTTATTCATTTTATCGATGCCATCAAACGGTTAGATTAACAATAAATACCTTTATTGCAATAATTATATACAATTAATGAAATTTTATTTATTTATTTATTTAATTATTTATTTAACGAAATCTCTGTTACGATAATTTTTTATGTAATTATAATGTCACGTTGTTTAAGCTTCATATGACAAAATTTGAAGCTTCTGTCGAAAGAAATGTGGAATTTACAAAGGAATTTCTGAAAAATGTGCATTTTTGGTCAACGCAAACTGTTGCCATTTTTGTTGCTGCAAAATTTCGATAATTTTCTTTACATACTTATAATATCACGTTGTTTTAGTTTCATATGACAAAATTTGAAGCTTCTGTCGAAAAAAATGTGGAATTTACAAAGGAATTTCTGGAAAATGTGCATTTTTGGTCAACGCAAACTGTTGCCATTTTTGTTGCTGCAAAGTTAAGATAATTTTCTTTACATACTTATAATGTCACGTTGTTTTACTTTCATGTGACACAATTTGAAGCTTCTGTCGATAAAAATGTGGAATTTACAAAGGAATTTCTGGAAAATGTGCATTTTTGGTCAACGCAAACTGTTGCCATTTTTGTTGCTGCAAAGTTTAGATAATTTTCTTTACATACTTATAATATCACGTTGTTTTAGTTTCATATGACACAATTTGAAGCTTCTGTCGAAGAAATGTGGAATTTACAAAGGAATTTCTGAAAAATGTGCTTTTTTGGTCAACGCAAACTGTTGCCATTTTTGTTGCTGCAAAGTTTCGATAATTTTCTTTACTCACTTATATTGTCACGTTGTTTAAGTTTCATATGACAAAATTTGAAGCTTCTGTCAAAGAAAATGTGGAATTTACAAAGGAATTTCTGGAAAATGTGCATTTTTGGTCAACGCAAACTGTTGCCATTTTTGTTGCTGCAAAGTTTAGATAATTTTCTTTACATACCTATAATGTCACGTTGTTTAAGTTTCATATGACAAAATTTGAAGCCTCTGTCAAAAAAAATGTGGAATTTACAAAGAAATTTCTGGAAAATGTGCATTTTTGGTCAACACAAACTGTTGCCATTTTTGTTACTGCAAAGTTTGGATAATTTTCTTTGCGTAATTATAATGTCTCATTATTTGAGCTTCATATGACAAAATTTGAAGCTTTTACCGAAAAAAATGTGGAATTTACAAAGGAATTTCTGGAAAATGTGCATTTTTGGTCAACGCAAACTGTTGCCATTTTTGTTGCTGCAAAGTTTAGATATTTTTTTTTATATACTTATAATGTCACATTGTTTTACTTTCATATGACAAAATTTAAAGCTTCTGCCGAAAAAAATGTGGAATTTACAAGGAATTTCTGAAAAATGTGGATTTTTGGTCAACGGAAACTGTTGCCATTTTTGTTGCTGCTAAGTTTAGATAATTTTCTTTACATACTTATAATGCCACGTTGTTTTACTTTCATATGACACAATTTGAAACTTCTGTCGAAAAAAATGTGGAATTTACATGGGAGTTTCTGAAAAATATGCATTTTTGGTCAACGCAAACTGTTGCCATTTTTGTTGCTGCAAAGTTTAGATCATTTTCTTTACATACTTATAATGTCCCGTTGTTTAAGTTTCATATGACAAAATTTGAAGCTTCTGTAGAAAAAAATGTGGAATTTATAAAGGAATTTCTGGAAAATGTGCATTTTTGGTCAACGCAAACTGTTGCCATTTTTGTTACTGCAAAGTTTAGATAATTTTCTTTATGTAATTATAATGTCACGTTGTTTTAGTTTCATATGACACAATTTGAAGCTTCTGCCGAAAAAAAATGTGGAATTTACAAAGGAATTTCTAAAAAATGTGGATTTTTGGTCAACGCAAACTGTTGCCATTTTAGTTACTGCAAAGTTTCGATAATTTTCTTCATGTGATTATAATGTCACGTTGTTTAAGTTTCATATGACAAAATTTGACGCTTCTGTCGAAAAAAATGTGGAATTTACAAAGGAATTTCTGAAAAATGTGTATTTTTGGTCAACACAAACTGTTACCATTTTTGTTGCTACAAAGTTTTGATAATTTTCTTTATACGATTGTAATGTCACCTTATTTAAGTTCCACGTGATAAAATTTGAAGCTTCTGCCGGAAGAAATGTGGAATTTACGAAGAAATTTGTGAAAAATGTGCATTTTTTGTCAACGCAAACTGTTTTTAGCGCAGCCATTTTTGTTACTGCAAAGTTTCGGTAATTTTCTCTATGCGATTGTAATGTCACGTTATTTATGTTTCATGTGACGAAATTTGAAGCTTCTGCCATAAGAAATGTGGAATTTACGAAGGAATTTCTGGAAAATGTGATTTTTTTGGTCAACGCAAACTGTTTTTTAGCGCAGCCATTTTTGTTACTGCAAAGTTACGGTAATTTTCTTTATGCGATTGTAATGTCACGGTATTTAAGTTTCATGTGACAAAATTTGAAGCTTCTGCTGGAAGAAATGTGGAATTTACGAGGAAATTTCTGGAAAATGTGCATTTTTGGTCAACACAAACTGTTGCCATTTTTGTTACTGCAAAGTTTCGATAATTTTCTCTATGTGATTGTAATGTCACGTTATTTAAGTTTCACGTGACAAAATTTGAAGCTACTGCAGGAAGAAATGTGGAATTTACGTGGAAATTTCTGAAAAATGTGCTTTTTTGGTCAACGCAAACTGTTGCCATTTTTGTTACTGCAAAGTTTTGATAATTTTCTCTATGCGATTCTAAAGTCACGTTATCTAAGTTTCATGTGACAAAATTTTAAGCTTCTACCGGAAGAAATGTAGAATTTACGAGGAAATTTCTGGAAAATGTGCATTTTTGGTTAACAAAAACTACTTTTTAGCACAGCCATTTTAATTAGTGCAAAGTTCCGATAAATTCCTTGACACGATTTTAATGTCACATTATTTAGGATTCATCTGACAAAATTTGAAACCTTTGTCACAAAAACTGTGGAATTTACAAATGAATTTCTGGAAAATGTGTGTTTCTGTTCAAAAAAATTTGTTTCATAGTGCAGAATTTTCTTTTATTGCAAATTTCGGGTAGTTTCTTTGAACATTTGTGAAGACACATTATCGAAGATTAATTCATCAATAATTCCGTGCATGGAATATCCTGAATATAGATTATTATTTACCGCTCAACATGATTTTCTCAATTTATATGGCTTTATCCATTCAATTATTTATTTAATACCGCATCCAATTAAAAAAAAAAAAACTCTCTAAAACATCTCGAGTGTGCCAGCAAACAAATCTCGCGCAACAGGAACGATGAATCTTTTAAAGCTGCGAATCGAAAGAATAAGTTTGTCCCTTTTAATTAAGATGGGCGCAAACACGGGGCGACTCTTGCGGAGAGTTATGGAAAAGAGAAAAAAAAACTGGGGGCTCTCAAAAATAAACAAATTGCTCTTCGACTGCATCATTTATTACGTCTAATGGATCCTCGCGGAGGAAAAGAAAAATGTTTGATATTGTTAATTCCGTGTTTGGCCACGCGCGTTCTTCGTTACGTGCAGCCGCTATTTGTATTAACTGAAAGCCCGAAAAAGCGGCCCGGAGGAAGAAAAAATGGGTCCCTTTGCTAAGGGACTACTAAGCGGATTGGTGCGTGGAGAGCGAAAGAATATAATCTGGGGACGGTGACGATCATTAATTAATGGCAATTAGGAAAATCTAAGATTAAATAGAGAGAGAGTGAGAGGGGGGAGGGGGGAGCGTGTGTGAAAATGCCAGGACGGTTAATCTGTGTTAAGGTTTTGTAAAATTTAAGGTAAGTTACACAAAGGAGTTTCACTATAAAACACTTTACAAATTGCCGAAATTGTGGTCAGCAAATTAACGTGACTATTTTTTTTCTTTTTGGTGTCGACTGCCATCACCGTTTGATTTAATATATCATATATTAATTGAATACAAAATATGGAAAAGTAGAATTATTATCAACTATTTTACAAGTTGTGCCATGTGGGTTCGAATCCCAGCCCGGCCGAAAGATTTTTCGGGGATCGAGAAGTATTCGGTCAGGTCCATGGTTGTTGTGTATACGTCTGACATTATTCATTTATTTATTTGTTCATTTATTCATCCAAAAAATTAAAATAGTCGATGTGACCGAATGGCTCATGCCAAGTAAAAAACAAAACCAAAATATTTTACAAGTTGTGATAAGACAGTAAACTTAGGTTGTGTATCCAGTTGTGTTGGTGTTAAGGTTAAAGTTTGTGTTATGATTTTATTTAGTGTTAAGGTCTTTGAGAACGTGAAATTATGATAATAGATTGTGTCGGTGTTAAGGTCGTTGATAACGTGTAAGAAAATAATTTTAGGACGATGCCGATCATTAATTAGTCGATCGAAGGCGACACCTGACACGTTTTCCCGATGCTTACTTAATTAAAAGGGCCTCCGGGGACGGGTGTGGGGATTAGGCGTCGTCGGCGGCGCCGCCTCCCGAATCGCCAATTACTTTCCGATCTTTCACGCACGGATTCGCCACCTAATTTGCGGCAACTTAATTCGGGGTTTTGCCAATTTGCCTCGAATCATTTAATTGGACTTTTTATTCGAATTTTTGATAATCAAATAATCCAGCATTTCGATCAATTGATTCCATAATACATATTTTCTAATTTCCCGGCGCCTCCTCCATAATTCATTTTGGTTGTCTGTAATGCCATGGTTGCGATTTTTATAAACTAGCTCGTCCGATGAGGATTAAAACATTGATTTTGTAAATGTTTCATTTCCAGATCACTTCATCTTTTACAAATATTATTTATTATTTCTCCGCTCCGTCTATAAAGTTGTCGGATTGGTATTTTTATCGCGCACTTTTCTTCCCAGACTAGAATTATTTAGTTTCGACAGGGTGGGTAGTGAGAGAGAGGGTGATATTTTAGTGGGGTTTGTATAGAAAATGTATAGTGCAGACGTTACGTACGATTTTCGATCGCGTTGTATATTCATTAGGACGGCCATTAGGTATGAATATAAATTATAAAGTTAAGGGCCCCATTATCATAGAAAGCAATTCCGCGCCGCCGTGTGGGGAACGGGGGGCCCCAACTAAACATATTTATATGCCGCTTAGGTTCACATAATCGACAATTTTCAATGCCCGCCTCAGATACTCCATAACTTTCGGCAAATCCCGCCTTCGGCGACACATAGACGTCATTACGGGGCTATCCGCGTGGGCATGTATCCCCCCGGAGGAGGAAAAGTAGGAGAAGATCAACTTCTTAAACTTCACATTTACATCGGCTTCCTATTTTCCGACGGTAATCGGTTCGTATCCCCGGGAAATTTACGGCCCCGGTCGCGGATTATTGCTTGATTAGAATGCATAAATCGCCCGCGCTGGTCCATTTAAGACGGTATATCGGGAAGGAAACAGGCCACTAAACATGATTTACCACCGGTTCGAGGCTCGTATCGGGGGATGAGAGTTAACATGTTTGGTTTTCCGAATGGGCCATTGTGAAAAATGTAAATGTTAAGGGCAATTTGTTATGCGGTACGGGGTGGTTTTATCGCGTATCGGATGATTTAAATCAAATATTGTACTTAATTTATAAAACGCGGATTTAATTCTCGTTTTACACGGTTCAAGCTTATATTTCACCAGAGAGAGACAATACTTTTACAAATGACCTCAACGGGGAATTGACCAGAGGTGTTACCATTTTGTAATTCTAACCGATTCTTGTAATTTCGTAGGTCAAAAGTAGGTCATTTTTCACCAACTGAAAATTAACATAGAACCTTATGGGAAGCGAATACCGAGACCCTGCAGATTGACGCTATCGGAAACCTGACTGATTTGAACGAAAAAAATCTTGGTTCGTGAAAAAGGCAGATAGTTATGAATTGAAACATACGATTCTAGAAGAATATAGCTACAAACTCATGTAATATCATCCATATCTGCTTTGTGAGACGGCGCCAAAAAAATCTCAAAATCGACCAAAATTTCTAGCTAAAATACGAGTGCTCATTTTGAGAGCGCGTAACGAGAAAACTGCAGTTACGATTTGGCTGAAAATTTAACCACGCATTCCCCATTCTTTTGTGAACATTTTAATGTGCATTACAAGTCATTTGGCCATTTCATGATTTTCGCCCATTTTTCCATACTATTAGTCAGGAAAACAAGAGGAAAAATGTTGGGTCTTAGAAAAATCGGAAAAAATTCATGGCTGTTCCTAATGTCTGAAAAACGCGTATGGAGTAATTATTTTCCCGAAAAAAAAATTTGTTCTACCATTTTTCACCAACTGAAAATTAACATAGAACCTTATGGGAAGCGAATACCAAGACCCTGCAAATTGACGCTATCGGACAATGACTGAATTGAACGAAAAAATCTTGGTTCGTGAAAACGGCAGATAGTTATGAATGGAAACATACGATTCTAAAAGAATATAGCTACAAATTCATGTAATATCATCTATATCTGTTTTGTGAGACGGCGCCAAAAAAATCTCAAAATCGACCAACATTTCTGGCCAACTTACGAGTGCTCATTTTGAGAGCGCGAAACGAGAAAACTGCAGTTACGATTTGGCTGAAAATTTAACCACGCATTCCCCATTCTTTTGTGAACATTTTAATGTGCATTACAAGTCATTTGGCCATTTCATGATTTTCGCCCATTTTTCCATACTATTAGTCAGGAAAAAAAGAGGAAAAATGTTTGGTCTTAGAAAAATCTGAAAAAATTCATGTCTGTTCCTAATGTCTAGAAAACGCGCGTGGAGTAATAATTTTCCCGAAAAAAAATTTTGTTCTACCATTTTTCACCAACTGAAAATTAACATAGAACCTTATGGGAAGCGAATACCGAGACCCTGCAGATTGACGCTATCGGACACCGACTAATTCGAACGAAAAAATCTTGGTTCGTGAAAACGGCAGATAGTTATGAATGGAAACATACGATTCTAGAAGAATATAGCTACAAATTCATGTAATATCATCCATATCTGTTTTGTGAGACGGCGCCAAAAAAATCTCAAAATCGACCAAAATTTCTGGCCAAATTACGAGTGCTTGTTTTGAGAGCGCGAAACGAGAAAACTACGAGCACGATTCTGCTGAAAATTTAACCACACATTCCCCATTATTTTGTGAACATTTTGATGTATATTAAAAGTCATTTGGCCATTTCATGATTTTCGCCCATTTTCCATACTATTAGTCAGGAAAAAAAGAGGAAAAATGTTGGGTCTCAGAAAAATCTGAAAAAATTCATGGCTGTTCTGAAAAACGCGTGTGGAGTAATTATTTTCTCGAAAAAAAATTTTGTTCTACCATTTTTCACCAACTGAAAATTAACATTGAATCTTATGGGAAGCGAATACCGAGACCCTGCAGATTGACGCTATCGGACACCGACTAATTCGAACAAAAAAATCTTGGTTCGTGAAAACGGCAGATAGTTATAAATAGAAACATTCGATTCTAGAAGAATATAGCTACAAATTAATGTAATATCATCTGTATCTGTTTTGTGAGACGGCGCCAAAAAAATCTCAAAATCGACCAAAATTTCTGGCTAAAATACGAGTGCTCATTTTGAGAGCGCGAAACGACAAAACTGCAATTACGATTTGGCTGAAAATTTAACCACGCATTCCCCATTCTTTTGTGAACATTTTAATGTATATTACAAGTCATTTGGCAATTTCATGATTTTCGCCCATTTTTCCATGCCATTAGTCAGGAAAAAAAGAGGAAAAATGTTGGGTCTTAGAAAAATCGGAAAAAATTCATGGCTGTTTCTAATGTCTAAAAAACGCGTGTGGAGTAATTATTTTCCCGAAAAAAAATTTTGTTCTACCATTTTTCACCAACAGAAAATTAACATAGAACCTTATGGGAAGCGAATACCGAGACCCTGCAGATTGACTGATTTGAACGAGAATCATGAAATGGCCAAATAACTTGTAATGTACAATAAATTGTTCACAAAAGAATGGGGAATGCGTGGTTAAATTTTCAGGCTAATCGTAATTGCAGTTTTCTCGTTTCGCGCTCTCAAATTGAGCACTCGTATTTTAGCCAGAAATTTTGGTCGATTTTAAGATTTTTTTGGCGCCGTCTTACAAAACAGATATGGATGATATTACATGAGTTTGTAGCTATATTCTTCTAAAATCGTATGTTTCAATTCATAACCGTCTGCCGTTTTCACGAACCAAGATTTTTTTGTTCAAATCAGTCAGTGTCCGATAGCGTCAATCTGCAGGGTCTCGGTATTCGCTTCCCATAAGGTTCTATGGTAATTTTCAGTTGGTGAAAAATGGTAGAACAAATTTTTTTTTCGGGAAAATAATTACTCCACGCGTGTTTTTTAGACATTAGAAACAGCCATGATTTTTTTCAGATTTTTCTGAGACCCTACATTTTTCCTCTTTTTTTCCTGACTAAATGGTATGGAAAAATGGGTGAAAATCACGAAGTGGGCAAATTACTTGTAATGTAAATCAAAATGTTCACAAAAGAATGGGGAATGCGTGGTTAGATTTTCATCCCAATCGTAATTGCAGTTTTCCTGTTTCGCGCTCTCAAAATGGGCACTCGTAAGTTGACCAGAAATGTTGGTCGATTTTGGGATTTTTTTGGCGCCGTTTCACAAAACAGATATGGATGATATTACATGAGTTTGTAGCTATATTCTTCTAGAATCGTATTTTTTCATTCATAACTATCTGCCGTTTACACGAACCAAGATTTTTTCGTTCGAATTAGTCGGTGTCCGATAGCGTCAATCTGCAGGGTCTCGGTATTCGCTTCCCATAAGATTTAATGTTAATTTTCAGTTGGTGAAAAATGGTAGAACAAAATTTTTTTCGAGAAAATAATTACTCCACACGCGTTTTTTAGACATAAGGAACAGCCATGATTTTTTTCAGACCCAACATATTTCCCCTTTTTTACCCGAGTAATGGTACGGACAAATAGGTGAAAATCATGAAATGGCCAAATGATACTTTCGTCTCTAACAAATCATCTCCCGAAGCAAATACTTTCCTGGCTAGTACCACGACGGATATTGAAGGATAGAATAGAAAAAGTATTATCGATTTTTAAGTCTTCGCTCATTGTCTCTGGATTAAAAAAAGCAATTATCGATGTTTAATTGGTACAATACCGTCCGAACACGAAGTGTTGCCGTTCCAACTTATTGACACGCATTGCTAAAGTTTAATTAGTTTTGATTAAGTTTGCTTTGTAATAACTATGGAACGGATTGTATTATCATCAGACCTTCAGTGTTAAGTCGTGACATATCAATATGTGCATGAACAGCATCGACTCTAGGGATTCTGAGGATGATATCCACAATAATAACTTTACTTACTTTTTATGCACTTGCGGCACGAATTCTACTGTAAAACACTTGTAATAATTCTCGGGTGTATTTGATTCTTTGCATCATCGGATAGCTATATAACTTTGGGCTATGTTTGGCTGTTTTAATTGTGGGAGAGGGACCACCCACCACCCACCCCCCATCGAACTAACTTTTACCCTATCCACCGAACTGTTTAATACTTTTAATTCAATTTCCAACATCTTCATTTAATTACAAAGACAGCTCATTAGGCGAACACAGTTTTGTAAGCTAAGGTACAGTAAATATTAAGGGCGGCGGGTGGCTCCGATTCTACTCTACAGTTGAACATCAACAAGGGTTTTTCAGACTTATTTTTTTATCAAAATCAATTCGAACAATCAAAAACTTGTTATGTAATTGTATGTTATAGAAATTTATTTGCAGAACAACTTTCTCTGGAGAATATTTATAACACGTAAGAAAAATTCGCGTTTATGTTTCATGCCGAATTAGACATGTCTTATTGCGTGCAAGATATATGATACGAAGTTTATTTGCTAAAATTAATATAAATTAAACCGGCGAAACAGGTTTACACATCGTTAATCATAAAAAGTTAAAGTGACACCGGGATAAATACATCATGCACACACCTCGACGTCGACGTCGTGGTAATACCTGAGGAGAGGCTCCTCCGTCTGGGTGTCGGGCAAGACAGCGCAACACAACACAAAACGGCAAAAAGGAAAGGAGGGGACGGGAAGGAAGAATAATAAAAAGAGAGAATAATTACACCACCATAAATTCCCGGTCGTTCCCTCATAAACGTTCGCGTGTCTGGTCCCATTAGTCCCGCACACAGCGGCAATAAACATCAAACGGGCGGAATGGGATACGGGAAGAAGATCCCAATTTAATATCTGGCGATACGGCCGAGTAAATCTTTATAAATTCCCCGTAATTATAACATATAGATCGTAATTAAATTGCCATCCAGATTGCGAAGACGCATCGCAGCTTTGGTGGGCACGGAACCGTGAGAAGAGGAGCCAAATATGAATTGGCGGTGGCCTCTCTGTGGCCGGTCTCCCCCAATCCCCCACGATGAAGATAGCCGCCGGAATTTATCGTTTCAGACTCGGGAATTAAACATCCCCGGATAATTGCGATCGCCTGCAAATTGGGCGGAGTTTTACGACGTGCGAATACCGGATATAACTTGATGTATATAAAAATATTCTTCGGGCGGAGAGGAATTGACGAGATCTATAAGCGATCCGATATGCAAGGAGCGGCTGCACTCAAGTGCCTTACCAAGCATATTCTCCGACTATTGCTTTGCTAGTGTCTGCCTGGCGTTTTTACAAAGTGTGTATTCTACATTAATATCGAACTTTATATTCCTTTTAAAATATTTGCTCCTAAACTTCAAAATTCTTAACATCCCCGCAGTATATCGAAATTATTTCATGTTTCTCTTCGAAAAGATGAAATGATAACAATTCTAGCTAAAAAATCTAGTTCAGATGATTTTCTTAAGGCAATCGTACAAATACGTTATTCGGCGTTTATCTGTCAAAATTTTAAGTATCTTTCAAATTGAATGTGGAATTCCCGAAGCAAGTATTAGTACAAATTCGACAAACATTACATTTAACACACTAGACTGAGATTAAAGAAATGCACGCACCATCTTAAACTACTCCTCAAGTTCTTTTAAGTACAACAAAAAAACGAATTCGAGTCGCAATTATGTTTCAGTTTTTCAGCCAAGTTTCGCGCGATAAATTTCAAAAATTCGCTCACTATTTCACTCTACTCTACAAGCTTTGATGGCGGCGAAAAAAACGATTGTCCCCATTCTTTTGTGAACATTTTAATGTACATTACAAGTTATTTCGCCATTTCATGATTTTCGCCTATTTTTCTGGACCATTAGTCGGGTAAAAAAGGGGAAAAATGTTTGGTCTTAGAAAAATCTGAAAAAAATCATGGCTGTTCCTTATGTCTAAAAAACGCGTGTGGAGTAATGATTTTCTCGAAAAAAAATTTTGTTCTACCATTTTTCACCAACTGAAAATTAACATAGAACTTTATGGGAAGCGAATACCGAGACCCTGCAGATTGACGCACGTATTGCTGAAACGATGAAATCAAGCGCAGTAGTAATGCCAAACCTTCAATATTAATAACGCCAACAGTAATGCGACTCGCAGGTAATTAAAGAAGACCAGCACTTTTTTAAAGCTCGTTTTTAAAACTGCCAAACGCATTGTTCGATTATTAATTGTTTGAAAACATTTCCAATTACTCCAATTACATCAAATAATGTCCATAAGACGACAACTGTCCCTCAATTTGACTCAAAACTGATAATCCAAAAACAACACTTACACCATATTATTAAACTCTTAAACACAGACAATGAGCGAAAACTTAAAAATCTATAATACTTTTTCTATTGCATCATTCAATATCCGTCGTGGCACTAGCCAGGAAAGTAGTTGTTTCGGTTGATGATTTTTTAGAGACGAAAGCATCGTATTTCTCATTTTAATACTTTCTCTGTTTACCCTTTAAAAACGAAATAATTCATGAGCGAAAACGTGAATTAATTAAGAGACGCCGAAAACGAATTAATCAGATTTATACATATAAATCGATGAATCTAATTTGTCGCTCAGTCGACTCCCCCGAATTCGAATTCGAATCCGAATCCGAATTGACAAAACAATCACACGTCTGCTTTGTCCGGTGCACTGATTCCGCCAAAGGGTTCCGCAAATATTTGCTACATCCCTAACAATATTATTCCAGACTCTAATGCGTCCCCCCCTCAGAACGTACACATGTGTTGCATGCATACACGGACCATTGTTCTTCACCGCGAGACTCCATAAACGGAAAAGGGTTTTTTTCCTCCCTCTCAGCGCCCCCCTTTCCCCGGGCGGAAAATTAAAAACTCTAATGCCATCCATAGACGGCTTTGGGAAATTGGAAAATATATAAGTAGAATTAATTGGGGGCGGAGGAGGAGTAGGGAGGGAGCGTCTACGGAAAACTTCGATATAAGAATTGAGAATTATATCACATAAAAATTACTCTCCAGACGTTAACATTTTTTTTTGCTCCACCTCCGCCCACTCGATTAATTAATTATCGTGAAAAACTAAGTCGTTAAAAACAAAATTAATTGATACAACTAGTTGTGCTGGCGTGCTGTGATAATTAAAGTTGGTCACGAATAAGTGTAATATAATGGGTTTCAGAGGTAATTTACATAGTTTTTCAGACTAATATATTTCAGCGTAGACGATCGGATGACCTCATTTTCCATAAACCATTTAGTCTGATACTAATGATTACAATCAGTATTACAGCAAAGTCAATCAATTTATGATTATAATAGTATTTGCATTGAGACCGGCACTCCATCCAACTTCAGATTATGTTTTCTGTAGAGTTATACCAAGTACTCGAGGCGTGTTGCGCCGTGATCATGTTAAATTCAACTGAATCTAGATGTTTCTTGTCGCGTTTTCTTGAATTCTCTCGCGCTCTCCGAATACTTTCTCACTCTGCGCAAACATTACCCTCACACGTCTCGAGTGCTTAGCAATACTGTACTCAGTAGCGTAACTAGGGGGTGATAAATAGCGAATTTTCTCCTCCAATTTCAAGTTTCAATTTTTACACCAGAGCATACTTTTGTTTAATTTTTTTTATAAAATAGAACGAAAAGAAAATTTCCGATTGTTACAATACGAGAATATTTAATAACCTTCAGCCAGCAGATTTATGCAAGGCCATATTCACAACACGAATTGACACGACGGCGGGTCGGGGGGTCGAAGACGCGCCCATAAGAAACACTTGTAGGGGGTGTTAAAGTGATCATAAAATAAAAGTGATGCAGATGGTTTGATCGAGAGATTGAATAATTCCGGGGCCCATTCTCTCGCCCTTCTCTCGACGCTCCTGTCAGCAGCGTCTGCCCCCCCGGTTCCTCCCCGCGCCGGAGCCACTGCAGCATCTGCAGTGAATACTGCAGAACGGCAGCGGCAATTGGGCTTTTCGATACTTTCGCAGTTCACAACTCTCCTCCGAACCCTCGGGATTAAGCCCTCGACTTTAAATTCACCCGATTTCGCCGATTTTTTTTTTCTCTTCTCTCTTCGAACTCGATTAATTATTCAGGGCCGTAATGGATGCCCAACTTTATAATTAGGCCGCGCGGATTTTCGCAACCGCGGAAATAATGAAATGTTGTAAAAAGGCTTGTTGTTTACAGCGTTATTTATTATTCACGCCGTATTATGCGTTTTCATTTAACCCAGCCTTGAAATTAATAAGTAATCGTAAATGATACATTTTTACAGATAAAAATTAAATTAAACTTTAAAAGTCGTTACAAATGATTGCTAAATTTTTTTAACTTAATATGAAAAAAATTAGTTCAAACGCACGAGTTCCATAAACAAAAGAAGCATTACTGGTTTTCCGTTAAAACAATTACCATATCCTAGCTGAAAACAAAATGGCAACCCTCCAAACTTGAATCGAGAAAATGGAAAGTGCAGTTGAAGATTTGAAAAATTGTAAAAAAATTACAACTCTAGGAATTTGTCCCAAAAGCTCAAGGTACATTAAAAAACGATGCATTTTTAATTCTCTATATAAACAATAGCCATATCCTAGCTGGAAAAAAAATGGCAACGCTCCAAACTTAAATCGAGAAAGTGGAAAGTGCAGTTGAAGATTTGAAAAATTGTAAAAAAATTACAACTCCAGGAATTTGTCCCAAAAGCTCAAGATACATTAAAAAACGCTGCATTTTTAATTCTCTATAAAAACAATAGCCATATCCTAGCTGGAAAAAAAATTGCAACGCTCCAAACTTAAATCGAGAAAGTGGAAAGTGCATTTGAAGATTTGAAAAATTGTAAAAAAATCACAACTCCAGAAATTTGTTCCAAAAGCTCAAGATCCATTCAAAAATAATGCGTTTTGGATTCTCCATAAAAACAATTGACATATCCATGCTGTAAACAAAATGGCAAGGCTCCAAACTTAAATCGAGAAAATGGAAAGTGCAGTTGAAGATTTGAAAAATTGTAAAAAAATTACAACTCCAGGAATTTGTCCCAAAAGCTCAAGGTACATTAAAAAACGATGCATTTTTAATTCTCTATAAAAACAATAGCCATATCCTAGCTGTAGAGAAAATGCCAACGCTCCAAACTTAAATCGAGAAAATGGAAAGTGCAGTTGAAGATTTGAAAAATTGTAAAAAAATTACAACTCCAGGAATTTGTCCCAAAAGCTCAAGATATATTAAAAAACGATGCATTTTTAATTCTCTATAAAAACAATAGCCATATCCTAGCTGGAAAAAAAATGGCAACGCTCCAAACTTAAATCGAGAAAATGGAAAGCGCAGTTGAAGATTTGAAAAATTGTAAAAAAATTACAACTCCAGGAATTTGTCCCGAAAGCTAAAGATACATTAAAAAACGATGCATTTTTAATTCTCTATAAAAACAATAGCCATATCCTAGCTGGAAAAAAAATGGCAACGCTCCAAACTTAAATCGAGAAAATGGAAAGTGCAGTTGAAGATTTGAAAAATTGTAAAAAAATTACAACTTCAGGAATTTGTCCCAAAAGCTCAAGATACATTAAAAAACGATGCATTTTTAATTCTCTATAAAAACAATAGCCATATCCTAGCTGGAAAAAAATGGCAACGCTCCAAACTTAAATCGAGAAAATGGAAAGTGCAGTTGAAGATTTGAAAAATTGTAAAAAAATTACAACTCCAGGAATTGTCCCAAAAGCTCAAGATACATTAAAAAACGATGCATTTTTAATTCTCTATAAAAACAATAGCCATATCCTAGGTGGAAAAAAATGGCAACGCTTCGAACTTAAATCGAGAAAATGGAAAGTGCAGTTGAAGATTTGAAAAATTGTAAAAAAATTACAACTCCAGAAATTTGTCCCAAAAGCTCAAGGTATATTAAAAAACGATGCATTTTTAATTCTCTATAAAAACAATAGCCATATCCTAGCTGGAAAAAAAATGGCAACGCTCCAAACTTAAATCGAGAAAGTGGAAAGTGCAGTTGAAGATTTGAAAAATTGTAAAAAAATTACAACTCCAGGAATTTGTCCCAAAAGCTCAAGATACATTAAAAAACGATGCATTTTGAATTTTCTATAAAAACAATAGCCATATCCTAGGTGGAAAAAAATGGAAACGCTTCAAACTTAAATCGAGAAAATGGAAAGTGCAGTTGAAGATTTGAAAAATTGTAAAACAATTACAACTCCAGGAATTTGTCCCAAAAGCTCAAGATACATTAAAAAACGATGCATTTTGAATTTTCTATAAAAACAATAGCCATATCCTAGGTGGAAAAAAATGGAAACGCTCCAAACTTAAATCGAGAAAATGGAAAGTGCAGTTGAAGATTTGAAAAATTGTAAAAAAATTACAACTCCAGGAATTTGTCCCAAAAGCTCAAGATACATTAAAAAACGATGCATTTTTAATTCTCTATAAAAACAATAGCCATATCCTAGCTGGAAAAAAAATGGCAACGCTCCAAACTTAAATCGAGAAAATGGAAAGTGCAGTTGAAGATTTGAAAAATTGTAAAAAAATTACAACTTCAGGAATTTGTCCCAAAAGCTCAAGGTACATTAAAAAACGATGCATTTTTAATTCTCTATAAAAACAATAGCCATATCCTACCTGGAAAAAAAAATGGCAACGCTCCAAACTTAAATCGAGAAAGTGGAAAGTGCAGTTGAAGATTTGAAAAATTGTAAAAAAATTACAACTCCAGGAATTTGTCCCAAAAGCTCAAGATACATTAAAAAACGATGCATTTTTAATTCTCTATAAAAACAATAGCCATATCCTAGCTGGAAAAAAATGGCAACGCTCCAAACTTAAATCGAGAAAATGGAAAGTGCAGTTGAAGATTTGAAAAATTGTAAAAAAATTACAACTTCAGGAATTTGTCCCAAAAGCTCAAGGTACATTAAAAAACGATGCATTTTTAATTCTCTATAAAAACAATAGCCATATCCTAGCTGGAAAAAAAAATGGCAACGCTCCAAACTTAAATCGAGAAAATGGAAAGTGCAGTTGAAGATTTGAAAAATTGTAAAAAAATACAATTCCAGGAATTTGCTCAAAAAGCTTAAGATCCATTAAAAAACAATGCCTTTTTGATTCTCTGTAAAAACAATTGTCATATCCTAGCTGAAAATAAAATGGCAGCGCACCAAACTTAAATAATCTCTATCTTAAATAATTCCTAAGGAATAAAGTTGTAAAATTGTATGATTGCAGCCTAGATATTATGAAGTTAAGAAAACCAAACTTTAATGTATTTTTTAGTAGAAAAAGATTTGAATGTCAAAAAAATAAAGGCGTAAAATTTGATGATCAAAGGTAGGCAAGAAAACTAATTGGTAAATATATTTTCTAATTAAATAAATAAATTACGAATAGCTTTTCTATCCCTCTCACTTATTCCCATACAACGCTCTCAATCCATCGAATGTATGGAGAGATTCTGGTGTACACATCTGGAATTCCATCTCGCAGACAGGGTACAGGTCCGTAATGATTCAATCCAACCAAAGAATCCATGCAAGCAACTTCTTCGTTGGGAATTTGTATTGTTCCAGTTGGATCCAACTAAAAATGTGCAACAATTAAAATCGATTGTAAAAAACATTTCAAATTAATATCTTGAAGGTGTGAGTCCATTTTAACAAGATGAAACATTGAATTTGAATTATTATATTTTTTTTTTAACTTTGGCAGGTGCCTTTAATTTGAGTTATAGGTAATTGTATTTCTAGTTTTGTAATGTTTCATATTTATACTAGAGATGGCATATTATTTTTTGTGCGTCTACTCGTCATCAAAAAAGTTTTAATAATTTTATTTCTACTTTTGTAATTTTTATTATTTATGCTAGAGATGGATGCTAGAGATAGAGATGGGCGAAATGACTATTTTTTATGACTCGATTCGTCATGAAAAGAGTCGATTCTTGACTCTTCTCAAAAATTAAAAAAAAAAATCCTCACTTTGAAAATATCAATTTAACCCCGTACTTCCTCAAATTTCATCACCCAAAATGAGTCAGGAAATTTATACAGGAATCACTCAATCGACTCACTCATGAGTTACCCATTCCTAATTTATACACTCACGCTGCAGTTGTGCTGTCGAAGTCCCACACAAAACTGCTCATCGGGAATCGGCACCGTCTTATATTTCTTGTAGATATGCCTGCACTCATCCTGCCCGTACACAGAATACATGCTCTTCAGCATTTGACCTTCGTACTTCTTCTCGCTTTGATCCTTGGCCTTACGCAGGAAATTCCATCCGGAGGCCATAACTTCCCCCGACGTGACGTTCTGCGCGTGCAGGCAGATCGGATGGACGAATTTACTGAAGGTCACATTCTTCTCCAATCTTATTAAAGCCAAAACGTTGTTGTGATTCTCCCTCGAGTAGTCCGGATGCGGCTTCAGTTGAAGCACGTTCAGTTCCTGCCCGTAGGGACCCAAACCGTCATCCAGTGTACTGAAGATGCCGAGTTTGGCACTTATTGGCGATCCGCTGAAATGATTTCGTGAAAATATAACGCAGTTAATCACTAGATTTTGTGATATAGGAATAGAACGTACATTGAAAATTATATAATACTTTTATATTCGAAAAAAAAAATTGCTATCGATCTAAAACTATCTGAAATGGCCACAAATTAATTCAAGATTATGATTTCGTGAAAAGCCAAAACAGTTCATCACTAGATTTTGTGATATTCTCATAGAAATAGAACGTAAATTTATGAAAATTGTAATAATTTTGTCGATTCGTAAAAAAAATACAAAGACAATTGCCATCGAATAGAAAATTTCCAAAATTACTCAAAATTCGTTAAACAATAAGATTCCATAAAAATTATATACAGTTCATCACTAAATTTCGTGAAATTTTCATATGAACAGAAAGTAGATTTGTGAGAATGGTAAGAATTTTGGCGATTCGAAAAAAAATATAAAAACAATTGCAATCGAATTGAAAATTTCCAAAATTATTCAAAATTCATTCAACATTATGATTCCGTAAAAATTATGTACAGTTCATCACTAAATTTCGTGAAATTTTCATATGAACAGATCGTAGATTTGTGAAAATGGTAAGAATTTTGGCGATTCGAAAAAAATATAAAAACAATTGCCAACGAATTGAAAATTTACAAAATTATTCAAAATTCATTCAACAATATGATTCCGTAAAAATTATGTAAAGTTCATCACTAAATTTTGTGAAATTTTCATATGAACAGAAAGTAGATTTGTGAAAATGGTAAGAATTTTGGCGATTCGAAAAATATATAAAAGCAATTGCCATCGAATTGAAAATTTCCAAAATTATTCAAAATTCATTCAACATTATGATTCCGTAAAAATTATATACAGTTCATCACTAAATTTCGTGAAATTTTCATATGAACAGAAAGTAGATTTGTGAAAATGGTAACAATTTTGGCGATTCGAAAAAAAATTTAAAAACAATTGCTATCGAATTGAAAATTTCCAAAATTATTCAAAATTCACTCAACATTATGATTCCATAAAAATTATATACAGTTCATCACTAAATTTCGTGAAATTTTCATATGAACAGATCGTAGATTAGTGAAAATTGTAAGAATTTTGGCGATTCGAAAAAGAAATATAAAAACAATTGCCATCGGATTGAAAATTTCCAAAATTATTCTAAATTCATTAAACAATATGATTCCATAAAAATTATATACAGTTCATCATTAAATTTCATGAAATTTTCATATGAACAGATCGTAGATTTGTGAAAATTGTAAGAATTTTGGCGATTCGAAAAAAAAAAATAAAAACAATTGCCATCGAATTGAAAATTTCCAAAATTATTCAAAATTCATTAAACAATATGATTACATAAAAATTATATACAGTTCATCACTAAATTTCGTGAAATTTTCATATGAACAGATCGTAGATTTGTGAAAATGGTAAGAATTTTGGCGATTCGAAAAAAATATAAAAACAATTGCTATGGACTTAACACTTTCTAAAATTGTTGAAAATTCATTCAACATTATGATTCCGTAAAAATTATATGCAGTTCATCACTAAATTTCGCGAAATTTTCATATGAACAAAAAGTAGTTTTGTGAAAATGTTAAGAATTTTGGCGATTCGAAAAAAAAAATATAAAAACAATTGCAATCGAATTGAAAATTTCCAAAATTATTCAAAATTCAGTCAACATTACGATTCCGTAAAAATGTACATACGTCTCATTACAAGATCTTGTGATATTCTCATATGAACAGAACGCAAATTTGTGAAAACGGTAAAAATTTTAACGATTCGAAAAAAATATTAAAAACAATTGCCGCCGACTTGAAATCTTCCAAAATTATTCAAAATTCATTCAAGATTATGATTTCATGCAAAGCCATGTGAATTTCAGTACAAGATTATGTGATATTCTTATATGAACAGAACGAACAATTTGTGAAAATAGAAAGAATTTTGGCAATTTGAAAAAAATATTCAAAACAATTGCCACCGACTTGAAATCTTTCAAAATTACTTAAAATTCACTCAAGATTATGATTTCATGAAAAGCCATGTGAATTTCATTACTAGATTTTGTGATATTCTTATATGAACAGAACGAACAATTTGTGAAAATAGTAAGAATTTTGGCAATTTGAAAAAAATATTCAAAACAATTGCCACCGACTTGAAATCTTTCAAAATTACTTAAAATTCACTCAAGATTATGATTTCATGAAAAGCCATGTGAATTTCATTACTAGATTTTGTGATATTCTTATATGAACAGAACGAATAATTTGTGAAAATAGTAAGAATTTTAGCGATTCGAAAAAAATATTAAAAACAATTGCCGCCGACTTGAAATCTTTCAAAATTACTTAAAATTCGTTCAAGATTATGATTTCATGAAAAGCTATGTGAATTTTATTACTAGATTTTGTGATATTCTTCTATGAACAGAACGAATAATTTGTGAAAATGATAAGAATTTTGGCAATTTGAAAAACATATAAAAACAATTGCCATCTACTTGAAATTTTCCAAAATTACTCAAAATTTATTCAAGATTAAAATTTTCTGAAAAGCTACACAGTTCATCACTAAATTCTGTGATGTTTTCATATGAATAGAACGTAAATTTGAGAAAATGGTAATAATTTTGATGAAAAAAAAAATATGAAAACAATTACCATCGACTTGAATTTTTCTAAAATTACTCAAAATTAATTCAAGTTTATGATTTCATAAAAATCCATGTAGGGTTATTTACCAAATTTTGTGATATTCTTATATAAACAGAACGTAAATTTGTGAAATTGATAAAAATTTTGGTGATTCGAAAAAACAAAAAAAAAACCAATTGTATTCAACTATTACCTATACAAATAACGATCGTAATCGATGAATTGAAAAACCTAACTCATTTTTTGATGATTTTAAGATAATTCTACATGAAATTAATTTTTTACAATTTTTCAAATCACCACTTGCAGTTTTCTTTTCTTAAATTCAAGTTTGCGGCGTTGTAATTTTGTCAACAGCTGTGATAAATCAATTTTTGAGCAAGGATGTCCGAAATAGGTTTATTTGGAATATATTTTGAATTTTTGAAGCTAATTGTAGAGGAAATTAATTTTTTGCAATTTTTCAAATCGCCGCGTGCAGTTTTCTTTTCTTAAATTCAAGTTTGCGGCGTTGTCATTTTGTCAACAGCTGTGATAAATCAATTTTTGAGGAATGATTTCTGAAATAGGTTTATTTGGAATATATTTTGAATTTTTGAAGCTAATTCTAGTGGAAATTAATTTTTTACAATTTTTCCAATCGTTGCGTGCAGTTTTCTTCACTTTAGTTCAATCTGATTGGTGAAATAACATTACGTAGGCCGTGCAGTCTCATTACTTTATCGGCCTAGGCATTATTTAGCATTTTAAAAGTCTAGTCCGTTAAAGTGATACTTCACTGCCTACCAGTCACTTATATCTTACATTTCGTATCAATCCGCGAAAAAACGCAAACAACAAAAAATTAAGTAAGAACCAACGATCATGCTTGACTACAGTAATTGTACGATCTAAGATACATGACTTTTTTAGTGAAAAAATTCAAACAAAAGCATATTACTTACTATATAGTGAGTGTACAATAAGCAGGTGCTAAAAGGTAATTTTCGCTGATCAATGCTGCCGAGCATGCGAATCTAATTGCTCCCGTTTGATTTATATACTGCAGGGCGGCCTGGAAAATGTTATTTATATAAAAAAGAACTGAATATTAAAAAATGTTTTGATTTACCATATAAGGAAACTCGCCAGGTTTGGCCAACCTATCTCCGGAAAAAGTCCTAGAATTACAAGGGCTTTGGTATCTTTGCGATGGGAAGAGTATGTCGGGTTGTTTGTACTGCTTTGCGTATTCTCTGCATTCTAAAATCACCACCAATGCGATAATAAAAATCTTTCTTCGGAAATTAAAATTTTCAAATGTATATTGGTTGTCTGCAGATTTTTTTACGTACTGTATACGTGTACTTACTTTCTGATGCAATCGATTGTGCGGTTGAATCTGGAATGTAAGGAGTTTAATTGGATACTGAGATATTTTCATTCTGGTAATGCTTTCTTTATTTTAAGCAGTGACGGTTCGCGGGTTTTTTTCTGGTAGCAAGGGTGGCAATACAGATAGGTAGGGTCAGTTGCAGAGAAGGCTGGCTGCATGACCTCACCTATCTTCTTCCTCGGCCGTACCAGAAAAAAACCCGCGAACCGTCACTGATTTTAAGGAGAGTTAAGAATATGAGCAAAAAAAAAGAAAACATTTTTTGGCTTTGGCGTTAATCTGTAACGTACTCCACTCACTTTATTCATTATTATTATTCTTATATATATTTAATTATTCTACTATTAGTGTTCTATACATTTAATATGCATTTAATTATTCTATCATTATTATTATATGTTTTCATGTCTTTCTGTTTTAGATAAACCATTAATATTATTTACATAGTAATTGTAATCACCAATCTATTTTTAATATCTATGTTTAATTTAGGAAGTCATGCGGATGCCAATTATGTTACTCATGATTATATTTACTCTTACTACTGCTATGTAATAATCCGCATTATTTATTACCGTTATAAAGGTTCTAATAGTGTAAAATGTATTATCTATATGTACCCGAGACGGACGCACCGATCATGAAGACCATTCAATTATCAATCAATAAATAATACTTTGACCATCAATAAATAATACTTTGACCACAGCTAAACGAGTCTCTGATCACGTGCGCCCGCCTCGATTTTTGTACTTCGACCGAACACATTACATTAACAACACTTCTCTTCTAAGCTCCGGTCGAAGAACAACGATAGTTTTTCGGTTAAGTCTGTAAATTGTTATGAACGAGAAATAAAAACCAACGTAAAGAATCCGATTTAGTAATTTCGACTAACAATAACAAAAGAAGTAACCCCTCTCTGGCAGCATCGCGGAGTAACCCACGGTTCCCAGGCAATACTAAAGAACCCTATATAAAAACCATCACAAAATTGGCGCAGTCGACGGTAGGATTGTCTGGAAATTGAAATCTGTGTATGTACACCGCCGTCAGAGACGAGTTCGAGAGGACCAAGCCACCAGCTGAAGTAGACCACCTGGAGCAGACGTGCAGGTACTGAGGAGAGAACCGAGACCCCACATCGAAGTCGAGTCCGAGAGGAACGAGTCCACCAGCCGGAATAGACCACCTGGAGGAGACGTGCAAGTACTGAGGAGAGAACCGAGACCCCACATCGAAGTCGAGTCCGAGAGGAACGAGTCCACCAGCCGGAATAGACCACCTGGAGGAGACGTGCAGGTACTGAGGAGAGAACCGAGACGCCTCATCGAAGTCGAGTCCGAGAGGATCGAGTCCACCAGCCGAAACCGACAACTAGAGACGCATGATGTCACCATTATATATATATTTTTTGTAAGTCGAATTTTCTTACTATTACGGAACCAACCATTTAATTACTTTCTATATATATATATTTTTTTTTTTTTTCTCTCACTTTTATTATTACTTTTTATCGTTACAATGGCAAACAATGATCTGACTATGTTAAATTTTGCATTTAATATCCTAATTGACACCAGGTTTGACAACTCTAAATTATCACCTCATAATAATTTAGAAGATTTTATAAATCAATGTAGTGACGCAATCCAGTTAGTTCCCGACGCTCAAAAACCACAGTTATTAATTGCTATAAAAAATAAAATAATTGGCGACGCTGGCCGCTGTACTAGGAGTAGACAAATTGACACGTGGGATGATTTAAAAACATTTTTACGTGATAATTTTTCAATAAAACGAAGTTACAGTGCCGTTTTAGCAGATTTAAATTTATGTATTCAAAAACCTAGCGAAATCGTTTCTGATTTCGGATTACGTGTTGAAAAATGTCGTCAAAATTTAATACTCACTCTACCCAGAACTTTAACTCAAGAGGCGCGTGAAGCGCAACTTCAAATGGTTAATGCACAAGTTCTTAGTGTTTTTCTTACTGGTCTAAAAGGTCAGTTAAATTTCTTGGTAAGAGCGATGAAACCCACCACTTTAGAAGAAGCAATTAGCTATGCAACTAATGAGGAATATATTAACACAAAACTTACACCTGATCTTATTAATTCAACAAAATTTTGTCACATTTGTAACAAAAACTCCCATGTCACATCAAATTGCAGATTCAATTCTTTAAATCATGTACCAAATCAAAATTACCCTGAAACCCACAAGTCACGACCTATTAATTTTAATATACAGTGTCATTATTGCAAAAAGGGAGGACACTCTATAAACGAATGTCGAAAAAAACAATATCAAGATTCGCTACAAAATTATTCTAATAGAAATTCCCAATTCCCAAACAATGTGACTAACCAACATAATTCTAATCGTAATTTTTCAAATTCGAATATTCCGAGGTTTACTCAAAACCGCCCAGATTTCCACGACCAAAACACACGAAATTACAACTCACCTTCTCAAAACAACAGAAATAACTTCCAAACTTATCATAATAAACCGCAAAATTCACGCTATGTTAATTCTCCAGATCAATTTAATCGATCAAACACCCCAAACACTTCTTATCAAATGTCCAAACAACAAGCTTCTTTAAACTCGTTATCGACCGAGGCGGAGGCAACACCCCGGTCGTCGACAACAGTACAAGCCGAATTTATACGTTGAATTTATTAGCTGCATCAACCTATACTATATTAACTATTCCCGAATTAATTAATGACCCTTCATTTTTATTAGACACAGGTTCAGAAGTTTCGTTAATAAAATTATCGAAGTTGAAACGTCACGTACCTTGTCACCTTGACAATCTTATTACCTTACGAGGTATAAATAATTCCAATGAACCATATAAAACAAAATGTTATTGTACATTTAATGTTATCATTAACGATCAGGTTATCTCTCACATTTTTCATGTAGTTCCCGATTCATTCCCTATAAAACAAGATGGTATTCTTGGTAACGATTTCTTACTCAAGGTAAATAGCAAAATCTGTTATCAAGAGAAAAAACTTTTTATTGGGAACAATTACCTACCTCTGTATGTTATCCAGAGATCCTTAACTTCATTAAATGACTCGGATCATTCGAGTAATGATAGTTCTGTTCCTGATTTTGATCTAAATAATGGCAATAATCATCTTAAAATTCCTATTTGTAATAAAAATTCTGAATTTCTAAATTCTCCTAACAAAACTAGCAAAATCGCTCAAAACTGTAGCAATAATAACGAAATCAATGATAATATACATAAGGTTTTAAGTCAATCATCAGGTAATTCGGATCATTCGAAGGACGATAAAACTAACATCGATTATAACACAAGTCAAAATAATAATCATATTAAAATTCCTATCCCTTGTCAACGAGATCACAACATTAAGATCAATAAAAATAAAACTAACATTTCACCACAAACAATTGTGCGGACAAATAGAAAAAATATTGTAAGTAAATTTCTGAATTCATCTCGCCTTTCGGGTGATGATCTTTTTATTTCTAATTTCAATGCAAAAGATAACAATAAAACTAGTGAACTCGTAAGTTCAGAACGAATTGTAGAAATTAAAACTATCCCAAAGTATAGAATAAAATTTTCTGATAATTACGCAAATAACGAAATTGATCTTAATCACCTCAATACACATCCACCTATTAATGATAATCCTACATATTCTTCCGATACAACTAATATTAATAATAATAACAAAATGGATCCCATGCCTAATAGAGAATTTAACAATTCCTCTAACAATAATAATGAAATCGTTTATAATCCTAATGATAATAAAAATTATTTACCTATTAATAGTAATTCCCGTCAACATAATGAACGTAAAATTTCTTCTAATCAACAGGATGATTTTCCAATTAATGAAACTAACAAAACTAACAAAACTAACAAAAATCATCAAGTACTTATAAAAAATAATTTTACTAATTCCCAGAACAAAATTAACTCTAACAATAATTTTAAAATAAATCCTAACCATCATGATAAACTCAATAATTTCCCAAATCAAATTAACGAAATTGATTTTAATCCTGCTCACAGAAACAACAAAACACTTATTAACAATAATCCCACTAATCCTCATGATTTAATTAACTCAAACTATAATAATAACATAACTAACCCTGACCCTTTAACGAATGCCAACCTAACCTTACCTAATCCTGATAGTAATACTATTTTTAAACACGAAGCCATTAATAATATTGAAAACATTTCCCAACCCTGCCTTCCTTGCAATGATCAACATTTCGCTAACTCAAACCAATTAAAAAATAAAATAACTCTAAAAGCTCGATCCGAAACGGTCGTGTCAGTAACAATCAATAACCCTGAAATAAATGAAGGAATTATAAATAATATGGAAATCTGTCAAGACGTAATTTTTTGTCGTAGTCTAGTGGTAGTCAAAGACAACAAGGCGATCACTACTGTTTTAAATATGTCCCCTGAGGATGTAATAATCGATCATTTTTATGCAACAATCGAACCTGTAAATGTAAGGAGGACAGAAGTTTTCAATCCTACTCTAATTCCCGATACTGATTTCCCTAATATAAATAAAAATCGGCTGACAACTCTAGTGGATACTTTACAATGCGACCACCTTAACTCAGAAGAAAAAACCGCTTTGACAGAACTATGTCTTGAATATAATCACATATTTTACCTGGAAGGAGATGTTTTAACATCGACCGACCTAGGTCATCACGAAATTCACACTAAAACGGAAAACTACTGCCAGAATAGTAAAGTTTTTAATACATATCCGAGTTGCAATCGCACACTGATTATGTTAAAACAATTTATTCCCCCATTATTTGCGAAAGACAAGTACCTCCGCCAAATAATAGGAAACACCCAGAAGCGGGCTTGGCTAAACATTGGTGGTTCAATTTTCAAAACTATATTCGGTACATTGGATCAAGACGATGCCGACCGTTATAACACAATAATAAACAACATTAATAACAAAGATCACTCTTTAGTAAACCTTATTCACGATCAAGCAAAAATTGTTAAATCAACAATTACAAATTTTAACGAAACCATTGCCAATTTAAATCATAATGAACAGCGAATTAATAAAAACTTTGAATTATTGTATAACGTCACCTCAACTAACTCAGAAAAATTGCATCACTTACAAATGAAGTACGAGATCGAAGATCACGTGACCTTGTTAACCTTAATGACTAATGAATTAAGCCAACAATATTCTACATTAATTAATGCTATCCTTTTCGCTAAATCCAACATCCTTCACCCTTTTATACTGAGTCCGGAACAATTCCTAACAGAACTCACTTCCACATTGCAACATCTACCGGTCTCTACATCTTATGCACTTCCATTGACTAGAGAAAACGCTGTTAAACTTTTACAAATAACCTCTCTAGCAGTTTATTTCCGGGAAAACAAAATTATTTTTGTAATTTCAAACCCGCTAATTTCTCCATTAACTTATAGATTCTATAAATTATCTCCACTTCCTACATCTCATGACAACTCGTCATACATTTTCATTCAACCAAGTTCCAATTTCATTGCAATTTCTTTAAACAAATTGAACTATATTTCTTTTCATGATTTAAGTTACTGTCATAAGTTACCCGAAAAATATATATGCTTTCAAGATCAACCACTACGATCTAACTTACTACAACCCAGTTGTGAATCAAACATATTATTAAACTCAAAAATCTCCAAAAGTTGTGATACAAGAATCATCAAATTTATTTCTGCTTATTGGAAAGGTCTTGAACAAAGAAATTCATGGCTTTTTATCCTTCCCAAAGAATTACTAGTTACCCTTACCTGTAAAAACACCGTTAGTACCGACATTCTATTGAGTAATGCTGGAATTTTAACCCTAGCTCCAAACTGCAAAGCGTACACAGGTACAAGCACTTTAACCTCGTCCTCCAGTTACTTTGAGAGTGAATTAACATTTACCTTGCCTTCGTATAACATTTTAGTCGACAATTGTTGCGACAAAATTCCGAAACTAAATATCAGCCATCTGATTCCAATTCCATTAACTCAGGTCGATGAGAATAATTTGATCACTGCTAGTCACAAACTTGATGATATTGTAAAACTATCGGATAATATCTCGAAAGACTCTCAACTTTCTATGACTTCACCTTCCTATTTAGCTTACCTATTATCCTTGCTGATTCTCATTTTCTTTTTATTTAAATGCTACAAAAAACTATCTACGTTTTACAAACAAAAAATTTCGCGCAATGTAACCCCTGCTGCTATACCATTGAACCAACTTGCCGATCAAATCCAAATTGCAAACAATGAACCTAATGCTTTTAATGGCGAAGCCGCTCCAGAACTTAGACGTAGTCAAAGAATTATAGCCAGATTTCGTAATGATTAATAACATTTTTAATGGTTCCTTTATAGTAAGATTTTTCATTTATTTTTGAAAAAAAAAGTTATATAAAATAATTTTTTTTTCTCTCTAAGGGGGGGAGTGTAACGTACTCCACTCACTTTATTCATTATTATTATTCTTATATATATTTAATTATTCTACTATTAGTGTTCTATACATTTAATATGCATTTAATTATTCTATCATTATTATTATATGTTTTCATGTCTTTCTGTTTTAGATAAACCATTAATATTATTTACATAGTAATTGTAATCACCAATCTATTTTTAATATCTATGTTTAATTTAGGAAGTCATGCGGATGCCAATTATGTTACTCATGATTATATTTACTCTTACTACTGCTATGTAATAATCCGCATTATTTATTACCGTTATAAAGGTTCTAATAGTGTAAAATGTATTATCTATATGTACCCGAGACGGACGCACCGATCATGAAGACCATTCAATTATCAATCAATAAATAATACTTTGACCATCAATAAATAATACTTTGACCACAGCTAAACGAGTCTCTGATCACGTGCGCCCGCCTCGATTTTTGTACTTCGACCGAACACATTACATTAACAACACTTCTCTTCTAAGCTCCGGTCGAAGAACAACGATAGTTTTTCGGTTAAGTCTGTAAATTGTTATGAACGAGAAATAAAAACCAACGTAAAGAATCCGATTTAGTAATTTCGACTAACAATAACAAAAGAAGTAACCCCTCTCTGGCAGCATCGCGGAGTAACCCACGGTTCCCAGGCAATACTAAAGAACCCTATATAAAAACCATCACAAATCATTCAGCAACTAGCGGCAATCAAATGCAAGAAAATTTAATGTTGTATATTAAATCACGCCAGAAATAAACTTCCTGTTGAAGGCCAATGAACAAGATTACCGTTGGAAAATGAAATAAAATATTTATATATTCAGGCTATACTTTGTTTAAAAAAAATTATTACGTGAAACGCTTTTCTAATTGGTAGAAATATACTTGCCCAAAAATCCAAAAAGAAAGATTATTAAACAAAAAGCCGACGCTCGCGTAAACATGTTTGAAACCAGACTGTGTCATACGGTCATCATTCCTGCACATACGTGTCTATATTTAGCCTCTTTGTCTGATGAACTGGTGTAACAGGTTATCGCAATGCTCTAATGGAAATTTCTTGAATTAATTATGAATTAGTTAATAATTACAGTAACAAAGAAAATAGAATAAACAGTGTGTGTTTGTCGTGAAAACTACTTTTTATTTCGGTCACAAACGGGAATGATTGAATCTTTAAGGTCCGCTTTTTTGCGGTTGTTTGCAATCTCTCTCGAGGTTTATTTACAGTAATACTTTAGAAGGGGGGAAAATCGATTCGGTGCGGGAATAAAAATGATTTTCCAGTCGGTAACGGGCCGACAAAGGAGTGTGTCCAGTGGTTAAGCGGACAATGGTCACCGTCTAGGAGGAAGAAGAAGAACGAGACAATGCTGATTGACCAGACTTTCCGCACTCTTCTCTCGCCCAAATGAAAACTGGCACCCCTGAATGGACCGCTCTCTCACCACACTATTTTCTCGAGGATGAAATGAATTGTAAACTGTGCGTTACAATCAGCCCAAACTGGATTCTCTCGTCTCTGTAAATTGCATACACACTTAATGCCAAATTAGAACTTGAATTTGTAGACTTTTCCTCTCTCTCTTTCTCTCTGTAGTAGTATAGTATTATGATCAACACACACAAATAAATATTTCGTATTGTAAGCAAAAGAGAATGAATCCTAATACCAAAGTAATGGCTTCCGGCATTAATCAAATTACCATTCAAATAAAAAAAAAATAGTATATTTTATCGAGGTCATTAATTCAATCAACGACGTTGTAAAACTTTTATTAGTTCTTACAGTCGCAATAAAGGCCACGTTATGGAATAACTAATAAAATAATAATTGTCAAACACGGGGTGCGGGATGGCGGGGGATGTCCTATTCAAAAGGGATTTTACTCCGCGCGCGGCTAGGGGTTGCGACGGAAGGATGTATAACTGGGGCAAAAGAGGGTTGTTAATAAGGAGGGGGGGCTGAAAGTCGAGTAGGCACATAAAGAAAGTGGGACAATAACCAGCGCCTCTGGGTTGAGCGAGTGTGCAAGAGGACGAAACGTCGCCCGGTGGTATCATTAGAAATTTCCCGTGGACTCTCCTTTAATTTTCCTGGATAATGTTGGAATAATGATGAGGGAAAGGAAATGCGAGTATTTGCTCCCTAAGGCGGCCCATTCTTGCGTATCCATAATGGTTTTCCTGTTGCGTTGGATTGAAAAAGAGGAAAAGGAGTTGATCATAAAAAAAAATCTTTTAATGGATTCATTCGCGTCGGGGTTTACAAATCATTTACAATGTTGTTTGTGCCAGATGAATGTATCATTTTTATCATATTAAATCAATAGCGCAGGGATGAGCGCCGCATGCGGCTCCCATTGAAAATTTAAATACATTTTTTCCTTTTATTATTTCACAACTTCTTCCTTGAATCATGTTAAATGGTCTATAAATACTATTTGTAGCGTAGGATAGAGCCCACCCACCACCCATCATTCTTGCTTAAACTTAAACGCAGCTCAAATACAGAAAGTTCTTTGCCAAGTTCTACTTTCCAAAACTTTCAACTTTTCCAGGGATTTACAAAGAAGTTTCCTCAATCAAACAGTGTTTTCTGTATTAATTTAAAGTTGAAATAAAGAGAGGTGGGTGGGACCTATAAATCTTACATAGATTACAAAATTATATTTAATTTATTTAAAAAAAATGAGGCATTTATTAATAAATCCCATTACGTCCCAAGTTGGAAGTCTTAGATGCTTAAAAAATTAAAACTAAAATTTTCAAAAATCTCTATCGAAAGTTGCGGAATTTTCAAAAACCAAATTTTAACCAGAAATCAAAAACTTTATGTATCTTGAGCTTTTGAAGCAAATTCCTCGTTCGTTGATTTTTTTTTACAATTTTTCAAACCGCTGAATGCAATTTTTGTTCTTCCATTTCAAATTTCAAATGTTGCGGTTTTGTTTCAACCGTTGAATGCAATTTTCTTCTCCGCAGTTCAAGTTTCTTGTGTTGTCATTTTGTTCCTAGTAAAGATATTTTAAATGTTTTAACGGGGAATCAAAATTTGGTTAATTCTAAATAAATTTTGAAGTTTTGAAGCAAATTCCAGGAGAGATTAATTTTTTGCGATTTTTCTAACTCTCGAATGCAATTTTTTCTTCTCCGCAGTTCAAGTTTCTAGTGTTGTCATTTTGTTTCTAGTAAAGATATTTTAAATGTTTTAACGAGAAATCAAAATTTGGTTAATTCTAAATAAATTTTGAAGTTTTGAAGCAAATTCCAGAAGAGATTAATTTTTTGCGATTTTTCTAACTCTCGAATGCAATTTTTTCTTCTCCGCAGTTCATGTTTCTAGTGTTGTCATTTTGTTTCTAGTGAAGATATTTTAAATGTTTTAACGAGAAATCAAAATTTGGTTAATTCTGAATAAATTTCGAAGTTGTGAAGCAAATTCCAGCATAGATGAATTTTTTACAATTTTTCTAACTCTCGAATGCAATTTTCTTCTCCGCAGTTCAAGTTTCTTGTGTTGTCATTTCGTTTCTAGTGAAGATATTTTAAATGTTTCAACGAGAAATCAAAATTTGGTTAATTCTGAATAAATTTTGAAGTTTTGAAGCAAATTCCAGTAGAGACTATTTTTTTGCGATTTTTCTAATTCTCGAATGCATTTTTCTTCTCCGCAGTTCAAGTTTCTTGTGTTGTCATTTCGTTTCTAGTGAAGATATTTTAAATGTTTTAACGAGAAATCAAAATTTGGTTAATTCTGAATAAATTTTGAAGTTTTGAAGCAAATTCCAGTAGAGATTAATTTTTTGCGATTTTTCTAACTCTCGAATGCAATTTTCTTCTCCGCAGTTCATATTTCTTGTGTTGTCATTTTGTTCCTGGTAAAGATATTTTAAATGTTTTAACGAGGAATCAAAATTTGGTTAATTCTGAATAAATTTTGAAGTTTTGAAGCAAATTCCAGTAGAGATTAATTTTTTGCGATTTTTCTAACTCTCGAATGCAATTTTCTTCTCCGCAGTTCAAGTTTCTTGTGTTGTCATTTTGTTCCTAGTAAAGATATTTTAAATGTTTTAACGGGGAATCAAAATTTGGTTAATTCTAAATAAATTTTGAAGTTTTGAAGCAAATTCCAGTAGAGTTTAAATTTTTTGCAATTTTTTTAACTCTCGAAAGCAATTTTCTTCTCCACAGTTCAAGTTTCTAGTGTTGTAATTTTGTTCCTAGTAAAGATATTTTAAATGTTTTAACGAGAAATCAAAATTTGGTTAATTCTGAATAAATTTAGAAGTTTTGAAGCAAATTCCAGTAGAGATTATTTTTTTGCGATTTTTCTAATTCTCGAATGCATTTTTTTTCTTCGCAGTTCAAGTTTCTTGTGTTGTCATTTTGTTCCTAGTAAAGATATTTTAAATGTTTTAATGAGGAATCAAAATTTGGTTAATTCTGAATAAATTTTGAAGTTTTGAAGCAAATTCCAGTAGAGATTAATTTTTTGCGATTTTTCTAACTCTCGAATGCAATTTTCTTCTCCGCAGTTCAAGTTTCTTGTGTTGTCATTTTGTTCCTAGTAAAGATATTTTAAATGTTTTAACGAGGAATCAAAATTTGGTTAATTCTGAATAAATTTTGAAGTTTTGAAGCAAATTCCAGCAGATATTAGTTTTTTGCGATTTTTCAAACTCTCGAATGCAATTTTCTTCTCCGCAATTCAAGTTTCTGGTGTTGTCATTTTGTTAATAGTAAAGATATTTTAAAGTTTTGAAGCAAATTCCTGGAGAGATTATTTCTACACTATTTTTACTAAAATTCCATTTATTAACGAGCCTTGAAATAATAATAATAATATCTTTATAAAATAAAATAAGAAAATAAACAAATAAAACAAGTGCATTTAATAAAGCGTGAAAATTTTATTTAGTGGATATATCGATAAAGAGGGCATCTTATGAAGGCAACGTTCCGGACACGATAAAACTAAATAAATACAATACAGAGAAATTGAATTAGATCTTAACATCGGAACTGAATGGAGGGAATACAGTGAGAGCGCGTGGGGGGGGGAAGCACCAGTCGCATAGAGACGACAAAGAGGATGAAAAAACCTACGGAGAAAAGGAGTAAAAGTATGAATGTATTTCGTATTGTCACGATAAAACTCCGTGACTTCTATTGAATTGCCATGGATAAGGGAAATGCACTTACTCTATTATAAATACGTATTTTTTTTTATTATCAACGTCCAATACCTGCAATGAGTAAAATTGAATTCGTCAACTCAATCAAGAAATAGTAAAATTCGGAAATGATAAAAAAATAGTACATTTTTCTTTTAACTCTTAGCGAACGAATGTCGCCAAGCTGCGACATTATAAATTACGTTCCCGGCGCATCCACCTGATTTCATAAATGAGCTTATTTTAGTTGATGATTGCGACTTTTATAAATTAATCATGCACTTTTTCTCGCTTTAATACTGTAATTGTTCTACAAAAATGGGCTCGTTTGTTAAGGGTTAAGTTTTATTATCGATAACTACGTATTAATGGTCGCAACCAACCTCCAAGAGAATTTAATCGTTTTTCCTTAAATTTTTGGATGAAGAGCAATTTATTTACTATCTGGTTATAGGCTGAAATTAATGATAGCTGAAGTCTCTGATTCACAGATCAGCGCAAATGTACGAGTGGAACTTGGACATCATCAGTAGCGGACTTTCCACACATTTTTTTTAATAGCTTCCGCAGCTTTCGTATTGAAGTTAATTTCGCAACCATTACCATAACACAACTTAACCGACTTATAACAGTAAAGTAATTAGTCCACAAATCTTCTCCGTTCGCCGGAGTTTCGACTTTCGAGTTAATCCCCCCACGACGGTTCACTAGGTAGCCTTCCTGCCGCCGCCGCCCTTCCCGAGAGGGCAGAGTAACTGCGGAAAGGGCTCATCCGTTATAATGGACCGCTTACTAATCAACGGAAAGGGCCCGGCGGCACACGTAAACACCTTCATCATTCTGCGGTCCCGTGTACAAGTTTCCAGTTTCGCAGTTTACTACAGTCTCGAGATGTGTGCGAGCGCGCCCACCTTAAGCGGGACAAATAATATCCTTAAGTGCGACTTTATAATTTATACCGGAAACAGTTAACCGGGATTAGTTTCGAATTTATCGCTCATATTCCGGCTTAATTACTTTGTAAACGAATCGTTAATGGAATTAGTCGGGGCCATAAAAGTAATTGGACGTGTAATTGTTGCATATTTAACGAAATCTATGTAAAAAATTTAGTCAACCGTATGCATTTAACCCGAGAAATAATTTTAATTATCAAATGTAATTTTTTTTTATCCTGAAGTCCAAAATAAACCAAAATCATGCGTTTTTGTCTGGACGGAGAGAAATGCAGTGCTAAATGGGTTGCATACATTACATTATATATACATTACATCCGTCATGTGCTCGGTGCAATTAAGTGAGCATTAATTATTTGATTTGGTCATTATTGAGAAATGCCTAAGGCATAAAAAAATTTATTTGGAGATTATTGAGGTATAGCCTAAGGCAGCGGTAGGCAACCCAAATGCATTGACGTGTCACAAAACAGGCAATTCAAAGTACCGGGTACTGGAAGAACAAAAATTGCATTCAGCGGTTTGAAAAATTGTAAAAAAATCAACGAACGAGGAATTTGTTTCAAAATCTTAAGATACATAGAAAAATAACGTATTTTTGATTTCTCGTTAAAACAATCCCCACATCATGGCTTGAAACAAAACCGCAACCTTTGAAATTTGAAGTGGAAGAACAAAAATTGCATTCAACGGTTTGAAAAATTGTAAAAAAATCAACGAACTAGGAATTTACTTCAAAATCTCAGGATACATAGAAAAATAACGTATTTTTGATTTCTCATTAAAACAATCCCCACATCATGGCTTGAAATAAAACCACAACGTTTCAAATTTGAAGTGGAAGAACAAAAATTGCATTCAGCATTGCGTTATTCAGAATTAACCAAATTTTGATTCCCCGTTAAAACATTTAAAATATCTTTACTAGGAACAAAATGACAACACAAGAAACTTGAACTGCGGAGAAGAAAATTGCATTCGAGAGTTAGAAAAATTTTAAAAAAATAATCTTTCCTGGAATTTGCTTCAAAACTTCAAAATTTATTCAGAATTAACCAAATTTTGATTTCTCGCTAAAACATTTAAAATATCTTCACTAGAAACGAAATGACAACACAAGAAACTTGAACTGCGGAGAAGAAAATTGCATTCGAGAGTTAGAAAAATCGCAAAAAAATAATCTCTGCTGGAATTTGCTTCAAAACTTCAAAATTTATTCAGAAATAACCAAATTTTGATTCCTCATTAAAACATTTAAAATATCTTTACTAGAAACAAAGTGGCCACACAAGAAACTTGAATTGTGGAGAAGAAAATTGCATTCGAAAGTTATAAAAATTGCAAAAAATTAGTTTCTACTGGTATTTGCTTCAAAACTTTAAAATTTATTCAAAATTAACCAAATTTTGATTTCTCGTTAAAACATTTAAAAAATCTTTACTAGAAACAAAATGACAACACAAGAAACTTGAACTACGGAGAAGAAAATTGCATTCGAAAGTTAAAAAAATCGCAAAAAATTAATCTCTACTGGAATTTGCTTCAAAACTTCAAAATTTATTCAGAATTAATTAAATTTTGATTTCTCGTTAAAACATTTAAAATATCTTTACCCAGGGGCCCTGGGCCTCACAAAAATTGAATGATTATCTTAATTTTTTAATTAACAATGTGCACTTTTCGGATAGTAAAAAATGTTTAATGATAACTTGTAGTATTATTGGACTTCAATTGAGAATAACTAGTCGGAGAGAAAAATAATAAAAAATAAGAGTTTTAATCAATAAATAAGCTAGATCCGACCCTGAATACACCTCGTCTAGAAGGTGAATTACTTTCAGATTTGCAACGATACCAGTTAATTGAGATTTCATTTGACAGTGTAATTTTCTTTCAACCGTCCAATGAATTCACCTAAAATTATTCTCGAACATTATAAATTCATCAGGAAGCCGCAGACGCCGCCGCCGTCGGAGGCGGAGGCGAAGAGAAAGGACGGACCGATTGATTAAAATATTGAATACTTTTCCACGTAAACAATTCCCCCGCAATATCAAAATTGAATTTCGTATCATGGTTAGTTGGAAAATTTGCATATTAATACATGACGTCGTCGTCGTCGGCGGCGGCGGGGCGCTCGCGCTCCCAGGTAATTCCCAACTTCGAAAAGCGGATAAAAACCCAATCAATAGATCGCGCGGGCGGCTGCTAAATAATTTACATCTGTTTTTTGCATTTTTTTTTTGTGCGAATCGGAAACAAAAGAACGCCGGGACAATAAGCGGATTATATAAGTCTGAATAATGCAAAAAAAATGCAAAATGAGGGTCATAAATATTTCATAATATCGGAAGTGTTTGAGCAATAGTTACTGATGCTAATGTTTAAAAAAGGTAAAAAAAAAAATCGTCTGCATCGCAGAGACACTTGCGAATGGTCTTTGATCGGCTAATATTGTTATTTCGAGTTAGTGAGCATACTGGATACACAAAGAAAGAGGGACCTTTCTTTAGTATATATAGATCTGGAATTATATGCTAGAATGGAAATGCGGATCTGAATAAAAGGAACGGGCCTCAGACAATGGGAGACAGGGTAATTTTTAGAGTACACATCCGACTGGAATTATGAAATGTACGTGCATATATATGTGCCCGGGGACTCTCAAGTGGAAACTTATATGAGAGCCGGCTTTACCTGATTTTTTTGCGTATTCAACGTCCATTTCTTTTTTTTTATTTTTAATTTGCGCCGCGAAAATTTCATTAACGACGCGACGTTTTTAATTTTCTAATTTCGAACGTCCGCGTTGGGCTAATGGATTTGTTAGGGGCTCTCCGTGTGTTCTGTAATCCTTGCTAAACCAATCAACGTTTCGAAAGGATTTTAAAATAAAGAAAAATATATTTACAGCAAATATTTAAAGTGCCATTATAGTTGCGTACAGAAAATTGAAAATCTAGGGATGGGGTGTTTTCTGATTTTTACGGGGTATTAAAGGGGGATGGTTGTTGAGTGTTTTTGAAAAGTTAGGTATCCCTAGCAATTGTTTTTCAATTTTTTTTAATCATCCGATAAATGCGCCGTTTCAAAAATTCACTCTTCTCGCTTCAAGTGTGTTTATTTGAAAATCTAGGCATGAGGTGTTTTCTGATTTTAATGGGGTATTAAAGGGGGATGGTTGTTGAGTGTTTTTGGAAAGTTTGGTATCCGTAGCAATTGTTTTTCAATTTTTTTCAATGCGCTTTTTCAAAAATTCACTCTTCTCGCTTCACGTGAGTTTTTTGAAAATCTAGCGATGGGGTGTTTTCTGATTTTCATGTGATATTAAAGGGGAATGGTTGTTGAGTGTTTTTGGAAAGTTTGGTATCCGTAGCAGTTGTTTTTCAATTTTTTTCAATCATCCGATAAATGCGCTGTTTCAAAAATTCACTCTTCTCGCTTCAAGTGTGATTATTTGAAAATCTAGGGATGAGGTGTGTTCTAATTTTAATGGGGTATTAAAGGGGGATGGTTGTTAAGTGTTTTTGGAAAGTTTGGTATCCCTAGCAATTGTTTTTCAATTTTTTTTTCAATCAAACGAGAAATGCGCTGTTTCAAAAATTCACACTTTTCGCTTCACGTGTGATTATCTGAAAATCTAGGGATGGTGTGTTTTTTGATTTTCATGGGATATTAAAGGGGGATGGTTGTTGAGTATTTTTGGAAAGTTTGGTATCCCTAGCAATTGTTTTTCAATTTTTTCAATCATCCGATAAATGCGCTGTTCCAAAAATTCACTCTACTCGCTTCACGTGTGTTTATTTGAAAATCTATTAATGGGGTGTTTTCTGTATTTCATGGGATATTAAAGGGGGATGGTTGTTGAGTGTTTTTGGAAAGTTTGGTATCCCTAGCAATTGTTTTTCAATTTTTTTTTCAATCAAACGAGAAAGGCGCTGTTTCAAAAATTCACACTTTTCGCTTCACGTGTGATTATCTGAAAATCTAGGGATGGTGTGTTTTTTGATTTTCATGGGATATTAAAGGGGGATGGTTGTTGAGTGTTTTTGGAAAGTTTGGTATCCCTAGCAATTGTTTTTCAATTTTTTCAATCATCCGATAAATGCGCTGTTCCAAAAATTCACTCTACTCGCTTCACGTGTGTTTATTTGAAAATCTATTAATGGGGTGTTTTCTGTATTTCATGGGATATTAAAGGGGGATGGTTGTTAAGTGTTTTTGGAAAGTTTGGTATCCCTAGCAATTGTTTTTCAATTTTTTTTTCAATCAAACGAGAAATGCGCTGTTTCAAAAATTCACACTTTTCGCTTCACGTGTGATTATCTGAAAATCTAGGGATGGTGTGTTTTTTGATTTTCATGGGATATTAAAGGGGGATGGTTGTTGAGTGTTTTTGGAAAGTTTGGTATCCCTAGCAATTGTTTTTCAATTTTTTTAATCATCCGATAAATGCGCTGTTTCAAAAATGCATTCTACTAGCTTCACGGGTGTTTATTTGAAAATCTAGTGATGGGGTGTTTTCTGATTTTTATGGGATATTAAAGGGGGATGGTTGTTGAGTGTTTTTGGAAAGTTTGGTATCCCTAGCAATTGTTTTTCAATTTTTTCAATCATCCGATAAATGCGCTGTTTCAAAAATTCACTCTACTCGCTTCACGTGTGTTTATTTGAAAATCTATTAATGGGGTGTTTTCTGTATTTCATGGGATATTAAAGGGGGATGGTTTGTGTTATCCAAAAATGCATATTTTCAACAGAAATTGCTGTCCTAAAACAACTGTCACCGAAAGTTAAAATAATAATTCCATAGCCCTTTAAGATCCAACCGAATCTCTTTGTCCCGATATAATCTTGTACATGTGTGCTTTCTGCTGTATTTTAAAACCCCCATACAATTCGAAACAACGTTACGCCTCCCTGCACATCCGAAGCAACAATAAAATATTTTATATTTAGTATAAATTTAAAGGGCATTCGACAGTTTATGTAGCAATTTAGGCGCGGCCATTAAACTAAATATTGCATAGATCCGAACCAGGTCCCGCAATAATATTTGAGAAGCTGTCAAGACGCTTATTTATTGCGCCAGTGATGTTTTATGCGTATGTTAAGGCCCTCCCGACATAAAACCGCACCAGTAAAGAAGAAAAGGGCGAAGCGTTATACTTGTTTCCATTGCGCATATTAAACGTCTCAAAGCTTTCGATATTTTTATTGGGGGCCTTAAAACGACCCCCGGATACGCTCGCACACAAAAGGAACAACGTGACGAAATTCGGTCGTAAAGTGCGTATGGAATTATTACACTGCGGACGGAGAGGAGCTTAATGTTCCGAAGGAATTATGTACGCATTTGCATACAAAAAATAGTCTATAAAATCCCGACACCTAGTTTCGGGAACTGCTTAAATACACATCTGGAATATTTTATGGAGTTGGAATATAGCTGGCGTTTTAGATGGTTATCCCTAAAAGGCTCCTATTACGCGCAATCTCTTTTTATTGTGCAGAAATGAATACACTGGAGGGTTTCTATGGTTTGGTTATGAGGAAAAACCGTTTACGCTTTTACTTTTCCTGCAGAGTAACATGTTTTATTTTAATAATCGTTAGATACAATGTTAGAAAAAAAAAACTCAATTATCTTACCTTGCAACGAATTTGAACACTCGAACAGATTTTTAACTGCACGGAACAAGGTGACCGAAGATAATCAAATTAAACGTTTTTTTTTCTCCGGTCGGAACGAGTTTAACTTCTTATCACCAATCCACCGCGCGTACCTGTTGATAACAACTCAGTCTGAGGCCGTCGCCGCGAAGAAACGTGTGCGGGTTTTAGTGCGCGTCGTGTTGTGATAAATTTTCGGAATTTAATTTCAAAAAAACATTTCGGAATTACATCCTTTCGAGTGCTAGTGTTTGTGTTTATCCTACCCATCAATTCGTGGGAGGCAAAGAAGCATTTGCACGGGATACACCGTAACCGTCAAGACGCCTCGAAGTGGTTTCAGTTTTTGGTAAGTCTGAATTTTCTTGCACCCAAAAGTTACATCAATTTTGAAATCTTGAATCGAACATTCTGAATATTTCTCTTATTTAAAAAAAAAATTACTTTCTCGCAAAAAAAAAATATAAAAACACTTGTTACAGACTTGAAAATTTCCCGATTTACTCAAAATTGCTTCTTCTTTAAAATTATGCAAAAATCACAAAATACCCCATCACTAGATTAAAAGATAATCGCACGAGAATCGATTTATTGCAATTCTCAAGAACGCTCTTTCCTGACTGGTAAAAAAATACAAAAACAATTGTTACGGACTTGAAAATTTCTGGATTTACTCCAAATTGCTTCTTCTTTAAGATTATGCAAAAATCAGAAAAGACCCCATCACTACATTAAAAGATAATCGCACGAGAATCGATTTATTGCAATTCTCAAGTAGCGCTTTTTCCCGACAGGTAAAAAAAATACAAAAACAATTGTTACAGACTTGAAAATTTCAGGACTTACTCAAAATTGTTCCTTCTTTACGATTATGCAAAAATCAGAAAGTACCCCATCACTAGATTAAAAGATAACTACATGAGAATCGATTTATTGCAATTCTCAAGTGGCGCTTTTTGCCGACAGGTAAAAAAAACACAAAAACAATTGTTACAGACTTGAAATTTTCTGGATTTACTCAAAATTGCTTCTTCTTTACGATTATGCAAAAATCAGAAAATACTCCATCACTAGATTAAAAGATAATCGCACGAGAATCGATTTATTGCAATTCTCAAGCGGCGCTCTTTCCCGAGAGGTAAAAAAAATACAAAAACAATTGTTACAGACTTGAAATTTTCTGGATTTACTCAAAATTGCTTCTTCTTTACGATTATGCAAAAATCAGAAAATACCCCATCAGTAGATTAAAAGATAATCGCACGAGAATCGATTTATTGCAATTCTCAAGTGGCGCTCTTTCCCGACAGGTAAAAAAAAAATACAAAAACAATTGTTACAGACTTGAAAATTTCTGGATTTACTCAAAATTGCTTCTTCTTTACGATTATGCAAAAATCAGAAAATACCCCATCAGTAGATTAAAAGATAATCGCACGAGAATCAATTTATTGCAATTCTCAAGAACGCTTTTTCCCAACAGGTAAAAAAAAATACAAAAACAATTGTTACAGACTTGAACATTTTAGGATTTACTCCAAATTCCTTCTTCTTTATGATTATGCAAAAATCAGAAAATACCCCATCAGTAGATTAAAAGATAATCGCACGAGAATCAATTTATTGCAATTCTCAAGAACGCTTTTTCCCGACAGGTAAAAAAAAATACAAAAACAATTGTTACAGACTTGAAAATTTTTGGATTTACTCAAAATTGCTTCTTCTTTACGATTATGTAAAAATCAGAAAATACCCCATCACTAGATTAAAAGATAATCGCACGAGAATCGATTTATTGCAATTCTCAAGTGGCGCTCTTTCCCGACAGGTAAAAAAAAAAAATACAAAAACAATTGTTACAGACTTGAAAATTTCTGGATTTACTCAAAATTGCTTCTTCTTTACGATTATGCAAAAATCAGAAAATACCCCATCAGTAGATTAAAAGATAATCGCACGAGAATCAATTTATTGCAATTCTCAAGAACGCTTTTTCCCAACAGGTAAAAAAAAATACAAAAACAATTGTTACAGACTTGAACATTTTAGGATTTACTCCAAATTCCTTCTTCTTTATGATTATGCAAAAATCAGAAAATACCCCATCAGTAGATTAAAAGATAATCGCACGAGAATCAATTTATTGCAATTCTCAAGAACGTTTTTTCCCGACAGGTAAAAAAAAATACAAAAACAATTGTTACAGACTTGAAAATTTCTGGATTTACTCAAAATTGCTCCTTCTTTAAGATTATGCAAAAATCAGAAAATACCCCATCACTAGATTAAAAGATAATCGCACGAGAATCAATTTATTGCAATTCTCAAGAACGCTTTATCCCGACAGGTAAAAAAAAATACAAAAACAATTGTTACAGACTTGAAAATTTCGGAATTTACTCAAAATTGCTTCTACTTTACGATTATGCAAAAATCAGAAAATACCGCATCACTAGATTAAAAGATAATCTCACGAGAAACAATTTATGGCAATTTTCATGTAGCGCTCCTTCCCTAAGGGCAAAAAAAATACAAAAACAATTGTTACACATTTGAAAATTTCCAAACATACTCAAAATTGCTTCTTCTTTCCAATTCTGTAAATATCAGTTTTGGAAAGATGGCAATTTTTTTTCTATATTATTCAGACCACCAAGATGTTCAATCTCTTTATCATTGTGCAATGTTCGCATGTAATTATCTTAAAAACGGTTGCCGAATATTTTGTTAAAATTCTGAATTTTAACTAATAATGCTTTCTAAATAAATTCTGAAAGTTTTCCACCGATAGCAATTGTTTATATAATTTTTATGAGCCACTAAATTGTTTACATTTTTTTTTTGGAAATTAATACAAAGTTCACTTTGGATTTTCTGGAAATACGCAACAAGGGTATTTGGTACTTTTTCAAAATCCTAATTTTGAATGAATTTTGGATGAATTTGGAAGCTTTCAAGCCGATGGCAATTGTTTATATAATTTTTTGAAACGATCAAAATCTTTAGAATTTTTTGGAAGTTTATAAAAAGTTCACGTTAGATTATCTTAAAATTTACAGCAAAGGTATTTAGTACTTTTTCGGAATCCTAATGAAGAATGCATTTTGGATAAATCTGGAAATTTTTAAGTGGATGGCAATTATCTATATAACATTTCCAAGTCTCCAAAACGTTAAAATTTTTTTAAAATTATTACAAAGTTCAGGTAATTTTTTTTGTAAATACACAGAAAGAACATTATGTACTTTCTCAGAATCTTAATTAGGAATGTATTTTGAATAAATTTGAAAAGTTTCAAGTCGATTGCAAATGTTTATATATTTTTTTCAAGCCTCCAAAATGTTTACTTTTTTTTCACGTTAGATTTTCTCAAAATTTACAGGAAAGGCATTTAGTACTTTTTCAGAATTCTAATTTGGAATATATCTTGGATAAATTTGGAAACTTTCAAGCTGGTGGCAATTGTTTATTTAATTATTTTAAGCCAACAAAATCTTTACAATTTTTTTTTAAGTTAAAACAAAGTTTACGTTAGAGTATCTCAAAATTTACAGCAAATCTATTTAGTACTTTTACAGAATACTAATTATGAATGTATTTTGAATAATTTTGGAAACTGTCAAGCCGATAGCAGTTGTTTAGATAATTATTTCAAGCCATCAAAATTTTTACATTTTTTTTTAAATTAATTCGAAATTCACCTTAGATTTTCTTAAAATTTACAGGAGAAGCATTTAGTACTTTTTCAAAATTATAATTTGGAATATATTTTGGATAAATTTGGAAACTTTTAAGCAGATGGCAATTATTTATATAATTATTTCAAGCCATCAAAATCTTTACAATTTTTTTTGAAATTAATACAATTTCACCTTAGATTTTCTCAAAATTTACAGGAAAGGCATTTAGTACATTTTCAAAATTATAATTTTGAATGTATTTTGGATAAGTTTGGAAACTTTCAAGCCGCTGGCAATTGTTTATATAATTATTTCAAGCTATCAAAATCTTTACAATTTTTTTTAAATTAATACAAAGTTCACCTTAGATTTTCTCAAAATTTACAGGAAAGGCATTTAGTACTTTTTCAAAATTATAATTTTGAATGTATTTTGGATAAATTTGGAAACTTTCAAGCCGCTGGCAATTGTTTTATAATTATTTCAAGCCATCAAAATCTTAAAAAAAAAATTTAAAATTAATACAAAGTTCACCTTAGATTTTCTCAAAATTTACAGGAGAGGCATTTAGTACTTTTTCAAAATTATAATTTGGAATGTATTTTGAATTAATTTGGAAACTTTCAAGCCGCTGGCAATTGTTTATGTAATTATTTCAAGCCATAAAAATCTTTACAATTTTTTTTTAAATTAATACAAAGTTCACCTTAGATTTTCTTAAAATTTACAGGAGAGGCATTTAGTACTTTTTCAAAATTGCAATTTGGAATATATTTTGGATAAATTTGTAAACTTTCAAGCCGCTGACAATTGTTTATATAATTATTTCAAGTCATCAAAATTTTTACAATTTTTTTTTAAAATAATACAAAGTTCACCTTGGATTTTCCTAAAATTTACAGAAGAGGCATTTAGTACTTTTTCAAAATTATAATTTTGAATAAATTTGGAAACTTTCAAGCCGCTGGCAATTGTTTATATAATTATTTCAAGCCATCAAAATCTTTACAAATTTTTTTGAAATTAATACAAACTTCACCTTAGATTTTCTTAAAATTTACAGCAAAGGTATTTAGTACTTTTACAGAATCCTAATTTTGAATGTATTTTGAATAAATTTGGAAAGTTTCAAGCCGATAGCAATTGTTTATATAATTATTTCAAGCCATTAAAATCTTTACAATTTTTTTTTGAAATTAATACAAAGTTCACCTTAGATTTTCTCAAAATTTAGAGGAATGGCATTTAGTACTTTTTCAAAATTATAATTTTGAATATATTTTGGATAAATTTGGAAACTTTCAAGCCGATGGCAATTGTTTATATAATTATTTCAAGCCATCAAAATCTTTACAATTTTTTTTTAATTAATACAAAGTTAACCTTAAATTTTCTCAAAATTTACAGGAAAGGTATTTAGTAATTTTTCAAAATTATAATTTGGAATATATTTTGGATAAATTTGGAAACTTTCAAGCCGATAGCAGTTGTTTATATAATTATTTCAAGCCATCAAAATCTTTACAATTTTTTTTTAAGTTAATACAAAGTTTACGTTAAATTATCTCAAAATTTACAGCAAGAGCATTTATCGTCGTTTAGAATGAAGTATCTTATGTTTATTTTAATTGAACCTCCTTAGTAAATACTTTTATTCGAATTTAGATAAATAAAACTATTCCACCATTAATAGTCGTTTCTGACTTCCAATGATGGGATGACAGTAAGCAAGAACTAGCCTACAGTTGTCATTGATGGAAAACTACAATTTACGCTTGTATAAACACAAAAATCATTTCGACATACTGTACATCACGATATCGGACAAAGGGAATTAATTATATACCGCACCGGTAAGATTTCCTTTTAGCGGGGGGAGGGTTGTTGGGGATTTTGTGGGACACAGGAAACGCAATTACCAAAGTCGCATTTTTCATTAATCACGTTGTTAAACCTCCGTACCTTTTGGCATTTCCTGTTATTTGCAAGTGAACCCGAGCCTCGCAGAAATTCCTTATTTAGTTTACGCGGAAAGAGGGACGAAAAAAAAAAACAACCAACGATGCCATCAGGGTAAATCATTAATTTCAATGAGGGCACTAATGAAAGATAATCAATCGACCTTTCGACTTCCTCCCCCTCGCTGATACACGATCTTTCTCCACGGAAGAAAAAATGTTGAACGAATTAAGTTTTGTTTTCCTGCGGTAAATATATGAAAATGTAATATAAAGAAAAAAACAGTTTCACGATCCACTTAACACGTTGATTACCCATCAGATATGGGCAATTGGGCGCGTACCATTTTCCGGCCACCTGAACACCAACCCTTTCATCCATATACAATGCAGGGCTGTCTTAAACCGGGATGAACTTGTCGTGGACTGTATGGTAATTATTAATGCGTTCGAACGGGAAAAACTTGGCCACACTGTACCTGGTCATATTTCAACGCGAATTATTAACGGTGGGATGGCGTTTAGGGGTGTCAAATTAGTTGTGTAGGGTGAGTTTCGGAGCATTACACTAGAAGGGGTTCACCTCCTTTATGCAAACTGATGATAATTTCGACCCATTGATGTTGGGCGGATACTTTCGTAATCAGTTCATTGTTCTTTGCGCGCGGGGTTTCCGCTCCAAGCTGCCGAAGAAAATCCGATTCTCGAGTTTTGAATATTGAGTTTAGTAGGTTTTATAATATTGATAATTATAGGATTATGTTTACATTTACATTGTCTTAGTTCTTTTTCAACCCTTAACAAACGAGCGCATTTATGTAGAACATTGTTATTAGAGTGTGAAAAATGCGTAATTCACCCTTAGCTAACGAGCTAGTTTATAATAATCACAATCATCGCTTTTAGAGACAAGTAAAATTAGCTCAATTATGAATTGGTGTTTTTGGTGAATGCGCCGGGAACGTAAACATTCGTTCGCTAAGGGTTAATAAAAAGGAAGGATGATGATGATTGAGTTTGGCCTGTACTTTCGATTCAAAATTTGAACAACAATATCCTCTGTTTGTGTGTGCGGATCGATGAAAATTTCATGATTTATCATCGCAACCGTCCGGCGTTTCATTTTTTCGCCTCCTTCGGCACTTAAATAACGAACTCGGACCATTAGAATAAACATTAGGGAGCGACAGAAGTGAGATTTATCGTCGAGACAACCCTATATTTTCAAATATGTATAAATCAGGGAGTGACGTTACAATGCTCACGCTCATACACGAAAATATATGGATTTTTCCTCTCATATGCTTTATTTCATTATCGAGTTTGCATTTCTGGATACTGGACACACTAAATCACTACACCATTATTACCTTTTATTGTCCCTCTCTGGTAAAAAAAATATGCAAAAAAACAATATCAACTGATGATGTACGATTTTCAACTTTTCCACAAAGCACTCTAGCCATCGGGAAAAACTAACAATAGACATTTTTTTTTTGATTCTCCGCTAGTATCGTTATTTATTATTCAGGATCTATTGTTCGAATTTCGTGCTTAAATTGAGGCGTCAATTTTCGGGGACGTTTCTGAATTACCTCGTAGGTTATTAGTGTGTGCTATTATTTAGAAGAGGGGTGGATGGGAGAGAGGGCGTAATGGGATATAGATAGAAACTCGATTAAACGTACTAATAGGAAAGAACGGCGTTGTTTAGCTATCGACATTATTTTCCATCATTAATTCCTACAACAAAGGACCCCGTCGAACAATAAAATTACCATTTTAATGCGTTTCCACGATAATGACTTTATTTACCTTTTACTACGGTGATTATTTTTTATACAAATAAGAAAATAATGTTGTCGTCATCACTGGATTGTTAGCTATTTCTGGTAATTTTAATTTGGAAACTTAATATCGGGCGGTCAATGAAAAGTTCCCCTGGGTTACCTATGATCTAAAATTTCGGACACGTAAAAATCGAAAAGGGTCGCACTCTCTGGACACACGAGTAGCGCCATGGAAACCTTTGAAGTGCGCCGTCTAATCAAAATGTAATTACACGTCTCTGCAAGACGGATAATTATATTTGTTAATTTTAAAACGCTCCATTGTCATCGCCCGGATTTTTTGCGGGCCGTCTGTAAATTAATTTAAAGTTTTATGTCGCTTATTTTCCCCGAGAGCTGAATGGGGGCCCCCATTGCTTGCCTACCCCAAAATAAACAATTTGTTTGTTCAACAGGTTTCAGCCGCCATGAGAAATAAAATTCTGTTCTCGCACAATTATAACGGATGTAAAGTAGAAATTAAAAAAAAAAACAAATTCAACACAAATTCGGCAAAAGCACTTCATGCCCTTGTTATAAATTTTAATGTAATCTTTGCATTAACTTCAAAAAAAAATTTGTAAAGATTTTGATGGATTGAAATAATTATATAAACATTTGCCAACGACTTGAAAGTTTACAAATTTATCCAAAATGCATTCAAAATGAGGATTCTAAAAAAGTATCAAGTGTCCTTACTGTATATTTTGTTTAGATAATCTAACGTGAACTTACATTCGGTGATTAGAAAAATTGTAAAAAAAATCATTTCTACTGGAATTGACTTAAAATTTTCAGAATATATACAGAATGAACCATTTTATGATGTACTGTTAAAATTATCGACTTATTACTGCCGGAAACAAATTCACAACACTCAAAACTTAAATTGCCGAAATAAAAAATTACATTCGGTGATTGGAAAAATTGTAAAAAATTCATCTCTGCTGGAATTGGCTTAAAATCTTCAGAATCTATACAGAGTGAACCCTTTTATGATGTACTGCTAAAACAATTGACTTATTACAGCCGGAAACAAATTCACAAATTGCCGAAATAAAAAATACATTCGGTGATTAGAAAAATTGTAAAAAATTCATTTTTGCTGGAATTTGCTTAAAATCTTCAGAATATATACAGAATGAACCCTTTTATGATGTACTGCTAAAATAGGTAACATATTACAGCCAGAAATAAATTCACAACACTCAAAACTTAAATTGCCGAAATGAAAAATTACATTCGGTGATTAGAAAAATTGTAAAAAATTCATCTCTGCTGGAATTGGCTTAAAATCTTCAGAATCTATACAGAGTGAACCCTTTTATGATGTACTGCTAAAACAATTGACTTATTACAGCCGGAAACAAATTCACAAATTGCCGAAATAAAAAATACATTCGGTGATTAGAAAAATTGTAAAAAATTCATTTTTGCTGGAATTTGCTTAAAATCTTCAGAATATATACAGAATGAACCCTTTTATGATGTACTGCTAAAATAGGTAACATATTACAGCCAGAAATAAATTCACAACACTCAAAACTTAAATTGCCGAAATGAAAAATTACATTCGGTGATTAGAAAAATTGTAAAAAATTCATCTCTGCTGGAATTGGCTTAAAATCTTCAGAATCTATACAGAGTGAACCCTTTTATGATGTACTGCTAAAACAATTGACTTATTACAGCCGGAAACAAATTCACAAATTGCCGAAATAAAAAATACATTCGGTGATTAGAAAAATTGTAAAAAATTCATTTTTGCTGGAATTGGCTTAAAATCTTCAGAATATATACAGGGTGAACCATTTTATGATGTACTGCTAAAATAAGTAACATATTACAGCCAGAAATAAATTCACAACACTCAAAACTTAAATTGCCGAAATAAAAAATTACATTCGGTGATTAGAAAAATTGTAAAAAATTCATTTCTGCTGGAATTAGATTAAAATCTTCAGAATTTATACAGGGTGAACCATTTTATGATGTACTGCTAAAGTAAGTAACATATTACAGCCAGAAATAAATTCACAACACTCAAAACTTAAATTGCCGAAATAAAAAATTGCATTCGGTGATTAGAAAAATTGTAAAAAATTCATTTCTGCTGGAATTGGCGTAAAATCTTCAGAATCGATATAGAATGAACCCTTTTATGATGTACTGCTAAAACAATTGAAATATTACAGCCGGAAACAAATTCACAACCCTCAAAACTTAAATTGCCAAAATAAAAAATTACATTCGGTGATTAGAAAAATTGTAAAAAATTCATTTCTGCTGGAATTGGTTTAAAATCTTTAGAATCTATACAGGATGAACCCTTTTATGATGTACTGCTAAAACAATCGACTTATTTCAGCCGAAACCAAATTCACAAATTGCCGAAATAAAAAATTACATATGATGATTAGAAAAATTGTAAAAAATCATTTCTACTGGAATTGGCTTAAAATCTTCAAAATCTATACAGAATGAACCCTTCTACGATATACTGCTAAAACAATCGACTTATTACAGCCGGAAACAACTTCACAACACTCAAAACTTAAATTGCCGAAATAAAAAATTACATTCAGTGATTAGAATAATTGTAAAAAATTCATTTCTGCTAAAGTTGGCGTAAAATCTTCAGAATTTATACAGGGTGAACCATTTAATGATGTACTGCTAAAATAGGTAACATATTACAGCCAGAAATAAATTGACAACACTCAAAACTTAAATTGCCGAAATAAAACATTACATTCGGTGATTAGAAAAATTGTAAAAAAATCATTTCTGCTGGAATTGGTTTAAAATCTTCAGAATCGATACAGAATGAACCCTTTTATGCTGTAGTGCTAAAACATTCGACTTATTTCAGCCGGAAACAAATTCACAACACTCAAAACTTAAATTGCCGAAATAAAAAATTACATTCGGTGATTAGAAAAATTGTAAAAAAATGATCTCTGCTGGAATTGGCTTAAAATTTTTAGAATCTATACAGAATGAACCCTTTTATGATGTACTGCTAAAATAAGTAACATATTACAGCCAGAAATAAATTCACAACACACAAAACTTAAATTGCCGAAATAAAAAATTACATTCGGTGATTAGAAAAATTGTAAAAAAATCATTTCTGCTGGAATTGGTTTAAAATCTTCAGAATCTATACAGAATGAACCCTTTTATTATGTACTGCTAAAATATTTGACATATTACAGCCGAAAAAAAATTCACATCATTCAAAACTTAAATTATCGAAATAAAAATTACATTCGGTGAAAACTTGTAAAAAAAACTCATATCGCGTCCAAAGGGGTGTTTTAAGATTTTGATCGTATTATAAAGTAGAATCCATTTTGAGCAACTTTTTTGAAATTTCGAGCCCGCAGCATTTGTTTTTATATTTTTTTTTTAATCGTTGGAAAGTGAGCAACTTCAGAATGACTGTAAGCTACGTTCCCGTTTGATTATCTCCAAATCTAGTGAAGGCGTGTTTTTAGATTTTAATCGTATGATAAAGTAGAATCTATTTTGAGCAACTTTGTAAAATTTTGAGCCTGCAGCATTTGTTTTTATATATTTTTTTAGCCATTGCAAAGTGAGCAACTTCAGAATGACTATTCACTTATTAATTGTTGGGGAGAAAGGGCGTGTGCGCCACAGGTTGGATTGTAGGATAGGGCCCACCCACCACCGCGCCACATGTTGGATTGTAGGGTAGGGCCCACCCACTACCCCTGATTCCACTTTTATTTAACATACAAATTCCCGTTCCTTTTTATTTCTAAACTTTACTTCATATGATTTTTTTTTTTTAATATAAAATATTTTAATTTATAAAAATTTTCACCACCGATGCGAGTTGTTGTATACCGTCACATCGCAATAATAAAGCTTAATTAAGGGGGCGCACGTGTGTGCCGTGTGGGATCGGGATGAAAATTTAGATTGCTTTATTCCTTTGAGGACGGACTGTACACGTTTTAATAAACCCATATAAGTTACAGATGTGTCCCCCCCCCCCATTCAACCCTCCCCCGCCATCTCTCTCTCTCTATCCAGCGCGTACATTGTGCAAAACCGGGCTTATATTTATTAAAACTTACAAATCCCGAAAAAGCCCCTTACAAACATGTTTACACGTGTTATTGTGCCTTTTGTGGCGGCGGCCGCCGCCATTTTCGGTCCCATTCTTGATCGGACGCAAAAAAGAAAAACGTAATCTCCGCAAAATGTAGTCTGGCAAACGCTGATTATTAAATTAAAATTACATGAGTACAGATGATGGCAATAAGAAAATGTAATATACAACAAATTTTCGATTTTTTTTAAACATTGTATCAGTGACGGTTCGCGAGGTTTTTTCTGGTACGGCCGTGGAACAAGAGGTGGTAATACAGATAGGTGCGGTCACCCAGTCAGCCGTCTCTGCAACTGACCCTACCTATCTGTATTACCACCTCTTGTTCCTCGGCCGTACCAGAAAAAACCACGCGAACCGTCACTGCATTGTATTCAACATTTAAACCAATTTTACCAGCAGTAATCGAAATGTGATATCCACTAACCTTCTGCTATTTGTGTATTAACATCCCACTGCCACACGAAGTAATTGATGCACTGCACCACTAGTTATTATTTTGCCACGCGAAACACTTACAATACTACTCTTAATTAGTGGCAATTAATTCACTGCACTAATAGTTATTAATTTACCACGCGAAACACAACATTTATTTGCGCACGGTTTTGATTTAACATCGCGCATCACGCATCGCGGAAAATGGCTTCGTTTTCCATAAGCGACACAAGCGCTCTCGAGTTGTTTACGTAATGTTACGGCAATTCTAAGAATTCGTGCGCCGACGAAACGATTTCAAATACTGCAGAAACCTTGAATTCAAACGCATCTAGAGCGCGCTTTTGTTTATGACGTCACGTGACGCCAGTCTGCACGATGTCCGTACCAGGTACGTACGTAGAACGCACGCGGAAGTAAATTGCAAATAATTTTCGGTGTTATAAGTGTTTATTGTGACAAATTAATAACTGCTAGTGTGGTGAAGTGATGGCCTCATGCAACCAGTGATACTGAACGAATTACGAGTGGTGAGATGTCCGGGAAGAAGAAGCAGACAGATCTTAAATGTTGCAAGGGCGGATAAAGGTTAGTGAAAATTATAATTGCTGCGTAATTCAGATCATTCTTGGTATTGATCGAAGGGAGTAAAGGAATGTGTTTCGTCGTGAATCGTCCACTGACGATTATAATATTAAGAAGGATAAATAAAGGAATGTATAAAATAATTATTTCATAGCAAACCGATTGATTTTAAATTGGAAAAATAATTTTATTGTAAGCAAGTAGACATACAAAATATCTACCATGAATAAATTGATTAAAAATCCGTTTGATCAACAGCGTTTTTTTTTAACAGAGTGAACAGCATAACTAAAAATATTAATATGAAATGTATTTACGGTAAATAGTGAATACCTTTGTATAACTAACATATAATGAATTTTAATCAATAAATTAATTTGGTTTGAACAACATAAACAAGGATATTAATATGAGATTTATTAATAAATTTATTTAACTTAAATATCTTTATACAACTAAAATAAATTATCTTATACAAAAAATATTTACGGAATCATAATTTCGAATGTATTTTGAGTAATTTTGGAAATTTTCAAGGCGATGGCAATTGTTTTTATATTTTTTTTAATCACACAAATTATTGTAAATTTTTAAAAGTTTACTCTTTGTTCATATGTGATTATCACAAAATCTATAGATAAATTATAGATGGATTTTTACGGAATCTTAATCTCGAATGTCTTTTGAGTAATTTTGGAAATTTTCAAGGCGGTAGCAATTGTTTTTATATTTTTTTTATTCACGCAATTTATTGTTGATTTTTAAAGTTTGCTCTCTGTTCATATGTGATTATCTTATAATCTATTGAGAAACTATCGATTGATTATAACGGAATCATAATCTCGAATGTATTTTGAGTAATTTTGGAAATTTTCAAGGCGATAGCAATTGTTTTTATATTTTTTTTATTCACGCAATTTATTGTAGATTTTAAAAAAATTGCTTTCTGTTCATATGTGATTATCACAAAATCTATAGATAAACTATAGATATATTTTTACGGAATCACAATCTCGAATGGATTTTGAGTAATTTTGGAAATTTACAAGGCGATAGCAATTGTTTTTATATTTTTTTTAATCAAGCAATTTATTGTCGATTAAAAAAAAAATGCTTTCGTTCATATGTGATTATCCCAAAATCTATGGATAAACTATAGATGGACTTTTACGGAATCATAATCTTGAATGTATTTTGAGTAATTTTGGAAATTTTCAAGGCGGTAGCAATTGTTTTTATATTTTTTTTTATCAGGCAATTTATTGTAGATTTTTAAAAATTTGCTCTCTGTTGATATGTGATTATCCCAAAATCCATAGATAAACTATAGATGTATTTTTACGGAATCATAATGTAGAATGGATTTTGAGTAATTTTGGAAATTTTTAAGGCGGTAGCAGTTGCTTTCATATTTTTTTTTACTCACGCAATTTATTGTCGATTTTTAAAAATTTGCTCCCTGTTCATATGTGATTATCCAAAAATCTATAGATAAACTATAGATGGATTTTTACGGAATCATAATCTCGAATGGATTTTGAGTAATTTTGGAAATTTTCAAGACGGTAGCAATTGTTTTTATATTTTTTTTAATCACACAAATTATTGTAAATTTTTAAAAATTTGCTCTCTGTTCATATGTGATTATCACAAAATCTATAGATAAACTATAGATGGATTTTTACGGAATCGTAATCTCGAATGGATTTTGAGTAATTTTGGAAATTTTCAAGGCGGTAGCAATTGTTTTTATATTTTTTTCATTCACGCAATTTATTGTAGATTTTTAAAAATTTGCCCTCTGTTCATATGTGATTATCCCAAAATCTATAGATAAAGTATAGATAGATTTTTACGGAATCATAATCTCGAATGGATTTTGAGTAATTTTGGAAATTTTCAAGGCGATAGCAATTGTTTTTATATTTTTTTTAATCACGCAATTTATTGTGGATTTTTTAAAATTTGCTTTCTGTTCATATGTGATTATTTCAAAATCTATAGATAAACTATAGATGGATTTTTACGGAATCATAATGTAGAATGGATTTTGAGTAATTTTGGAAATTTTCAAGGCGGTAGCAATTGTTTTTATATATTTTTTTAATCACTCAATTTATTGTGGATTTTTAAAAATTTGCTTTCTGTTCATATGTGATTATCCCAAAATCTATAGATAAACTATAGATAGATTTTTATGGAATCATAATCTCGAATGGATTTTGAGTAATTTTGGAAATTTTCAAGGCGGTAGCAATTGTTTTTATATTTTTTTATTCACGCAAATTATTGTAAGTTTTTAAAAATTTGCTCCCTGTTCATATGTGATTATCACAAAATCTATTGATAAACCATAGATAGATTTTTACGGAATCATAATCTCAAATGGATTTTGAGTAATTTTGGAAATTTTCAAGGCGGTAGCAATTGTTTTTATATTTTTTTTAATCACTCAAATTATTGCAGATTTTTAAAAAATTTGCTGTCTGTTCATATGTGATTATCCCAAAATCTATGGATAAACCATAAATGTATTTTTACGGAATCATAATCTCGAATGTATTTTGAGTAATTTTGGAAATTTTCAAGGCGGTAGCAATTGTTTTTATATTTTTTTAATCACGCAATTTATTACAAATTTTTAAAAATTTTGCTCTCTGTTTGTATGTGTTTATCCCAAAATCTATAGATAAACTATAGATGGATTTTTACGGAATCATAATCTCGAATGTATTTTGAGTAATTTTGGAAATTTTCAAGGCGATAGCAATTGTTTTTATATTTTTCTTTTAATCACGCAAATTATTGTAAATTTTTAAAAGTTTGCTCTCTGTTCATATGTGATTATTCCAAAATCTGTTGATGAACTATAGATAGATTTTTATAGAATAATAATCTTGAATGGATTTTGAGTAATTTTGGAAATTTTCAAGGTGATAGCAATTATTTTTGTATTTGTTTTTAAAGAACTATAAATACCAGGACAAAATTGCGTAGTTGATTTTTAAAAAGTTATAATAGCAGAGAGAAAGCGAAAAAAAAATTGAAAAACAATTGCTATCGAAACTCAACACTACTCCATTCAAGATTATAATTTTATAAAAACCTACACAGACTCCGCCACTAGATTTTGCGATAATTTCATATAACCAGAGAAAGTCGTTAAATTTTTTTAATTAATTTTGGCGCTAAAAAAAATGCAAAAACAATTGCAATCGACGCAAAACAATCCAAAATTACTAAAGATTAATTAGAGATTATGATTTCGTGAAATCCTACATGGACTCTGCCACTGGATTTTACGATAATGTCACACGAACGGAGCGCAAAACCATGAAAAATTATAATAATTTTGACGGCTCAAATAAAATAGGAAAAAAATTGACAGGGTCTTAAAACTTTTTTAAAACTTTTCAAAACTTACAAGAAATGCAGATGTATTAAAAATCTAAACACACCCCATCACTGGATTTTTAGTTATTCCCATTAGAATTCAGTTTATTGTAAGTTTGAAGTTGGGGCTTTTCTCGAGTGTTGAAAAAAATTGAAAAACAATTGCCACAAACCGGAAACTTTCCAAATTTCCTCAAAAACGATTCTACTTTCAGATGCATTCAAAATCTAAACACACCCATCACTGGTTTGTTAGTTATTCTCACTAGAACTCAGTTTATTGTAAGTTAAAAGTTGGTGCTTTTCTCGAGTGTTAAAAAAAATTGAGAAACAATTGCCACAAACCGGAAACTTTCCAAATTTACTCAAAAACGATTCTACTTTCTGATACATTAAAAATCTAAACACTCCCCATCACTGGATTTTTAGTTATTCTCACTAGAATTCAGTTTATTGTAAGTTTGAAGTTGGGGCTTTTCTCGAGTGTTGAAAAAAATTGAGAAACAATTGCCACAAACCGGAAACTTTCCAAATTTCCTCAAAAACGATTCTACTTTCAGATGTATTCAAAATCTAAACACACCCATCACTGGTTTGTTAGTTATTCTCACTAGAACTCAGTTTATTGTAAGTTAAAAGTTGGTGCTTTTCTCGAGTGTTAAAAAAAATTGAAAAACAATTGCCACAAACCGGAAACTTTCAAAATTTACTCAAAAACGATTCTACTTTCAGTAACATTCAAAATCTAAACACACCCCATCACTAGATTTTCAGTTATTCTCATTAGAATTCAGTTTATTGTAAGTTGTAAGTTGGAGCTTTACTGGAGTGTTAAAAAAAAATTGAAAAACAATTGCAACAAACCGGAAACTTTCCAAATTTACTCAAAAATGATCCTACTTTCAGATGCATTCAAAATCTAAACACACCATCACTGGATTTTCAGTTATTCTCACTAGAATTCAGTTTATTGTAATTTTGAAGTTGGTGCTTTTCTCGAGTGTTAAAAAAATTGAAAAACAATTGCCACAAACCGGAAACTTTCTAAATTTACTCAAAAACGATTCTACTTTCAGATGCATTCAAAATCTAAACACACCATCACTGGATTTTCAGTTATTCTCACTAGAATTCAGTTTATTGTAATTTTAAAGTTGGTGCTTTTCTCGAGTGTTAAAAAAAAATTGAAAAACAATTGCCATAAACCGGAAACTTTCCAAAATTACTCTGGGATTCAATAAAAATCTAAATACACGCCATCACTAGATTTCAAGTTATTCTCACTAGAATTTTTCTCCAATTTTATCTTGTGGTAAATAAATTCAATAGATGTAAATCATTTGCGAGATTATGTTTCCAATTAACACTGGCGTTCCTTTATCGTTCAGGCATTAAGGGAAGGGATTTTTTTACCCGCGGGACTTTTTATTGTTACAAGTAACCAAAACATAATGACTAGGGGGGGAACTAAGGACGGGAGTACGGGAGACTATAATGGGTAATTGGTTTACACAAGTCTTTTAATAAAAATGAACGCGAGGGCGGTTCAGGTTTACACGCCACAAAAGGATAACCCGAACTCAATTATATTACCTGTTTATCAAATCCCTGCCAGATATAAATTTTTGCTTATTAACTTACCTTCCCCTATTTTTTTACATTAAAACGAAATACGTCACATCCAATGAAAATGAGAAAGTGAAACTTTCAAAGAATTAGAAAGAGAATATTGAATTAAAAAAGAAACACTTATTATTACAATGTTGGCAGTAATTTTTCATACATAAGTGTCTTTAGTCAATCTTCTTATGGATAAATTAGAAACAGCCTTACTTGTTGCAGAAAGCATTAAATAAATTCAATAAAACGAAATGTCATATATTCAGGATACATTTCGCCTTCTTATGGATAATAATTTTTGATTTCTGGCAACAGAAAGCCTCCGGGGGAGTAAGTTTGAGCGAGTGATGTAAGTAAAAGGGAAGTGCAATTTGTATGATTGTTTGATGAAATTGTGCGTTAACGTCGGCTCTTAATCCTCCCTTTATTAAATCACCTTTGGACTGGAGATAGGATTGTGTCCCGAGTCGATCAACGGGACCGGTCATTAGCGGCTCCTGAAGATGTTCCATTAGTATGGAGGGCTCTCGGGGACCGACAATCATCGTTATCCTCATTGTTCGTCCTGATTGGAAGGAAGACGGCGAAGGAGAGGAAGAGGAAGAGGGTTGCGAACAACTCGAACGAAGCAGAACTCCTCGTCTTAGACAATGGCACAAATTCCTGTTGTTATAAATGTCCGAGATGACGACATGTGACCGCGCTTATTGTTTCTGTCCGGGGAATCAGGGATTCTTTCCTCCCTTCCGCTTCCATCATCCACTTCTGCCAGATATTAATGTCTCGGCCGCAACAAGAAGACGAAAAAAAGTCTTGACAAGACGGTATTCATATATGAAAGGGACCATTATTTCTGATGTGACATCGCGATGACGCGAGCCTTTATTGGGGAACCGGAGATACTTCCTGTGCCCTTCCATTCTGTTCTTTTAGTGTGCGCCTTTCTGATTTAATTGCTCGTTTGTCTTTTATGTTTCTTATTCCCTGGATGATGCTCAAAGTTGCACGCGACCATCACTCAAACTGGATACTTTTATCTCCAAAGTTATACATCATTGCAACTTTAATTTTCCTTTACTGATTATGCATTTACACGATATTTTGAACAAATCGTTCATTTCCATTTCTAATAATTCCATTCACGTTATTCAAATCAAAAATCCGAGCTCGCATTATCATAATAACGTATCTGCGCAAGCATAAATAATTACGTGCGATATTAGGATGAGTTTCTATACGGAATCATCTCCATCCCCATTGACGTTGACAGGGAAAAAAACCTGTCAGGAGATTATGCCAACGTATGAATATCATATCTGTATCTGCCCTCCAGTCTTATATATATAATGGGGAGGATTATTTCTCGCAGTGCCGCGATTGCCTGATCCTCTGATGTGTATGAAATTACTCCATGACAGTTTCGAATTTGGGTAATAAAATAATCCCGAGGATTAAAAGCCCACCTTTTTTCTGTCGGTGAATAAATTTGTAACCTGAGATTGATGAGTGCGGACGTGGACGTGACGGGGACATGTTTAATGTATATTTTTTTTGCAATTAGCAGAGGTGGAAGTGTAAACTCTTGGAGTGATTTTAATGGAGTCGGTGCTGTTGCCCCTCGAAGATGTCAACGACAGGGGTTGCAATTAGTGAATCGGCCGTCAGCGCCACTCTCTCGCCTATATATTCCCTTGTTAGGGACACTTATACTTACTAAAACTTGGAATTAAGAACTGACAGTAGCCGTGGATGTAACACGATTCGTTCCAACAACTCGCACCATGATGATGTCGTTTATTAGAAACTTTTCGGAACAGTAATAATAGATCTCAAAATCATGTAGTCTCGCATTTTAAGGGCGAAATCCACAATAAACCTGTCTTTGATATTCTGATATAAAAATCGTGATATCGTAGCAGGAAACAAAAAACAACACTTGGAACTTAAACTAAAAAATCAGAAAATTGCAGTCCGCGATTAAAAAAATTGTCAAAAATTAATTTTTGCTGGAATTCGCTTCAAAATGTATAAATACATCCACAATAAACCAGTCTTTGATATTCTGATACAAAAATGGAGATATCGTAGCTGGAAATAAAAAAGCAACACTTGGAACTTAAACTAAAAAAATGGAAAATTGCAGTCCGTGATTAGAAAAATTGTAAAAAATTAATTTTCACTGGAATTCCCTTCAAAATGTATAAGTACATCCACAATAAACCTATCTTTGATATTCTGATACTAAAATTAAGATATCGTAGCAGGAAACAGAAAAACAACACTTGGAACTTAAACTAAAAAAATGGAAAATTGCAGTCCGCGATTAGAAAAATCGTAAAAAATTAATTTTTACTGTAATTAGCTTCAAAATGTATAAATACATCCACAATAAACCTGCCTTTGATATTCTGATTAAAAAATAGTGATATCGTAGCTGGAAAGAAAAAAACAACACTTGGAACTTAAACTGAAAAATAGATAATTGCAGTCCACGATTAGAAAAATTGTAGAAAATTAACTTTTACTGGAATTCGCTTCAAAATATATAAATACATCCACAATAAACCTGTCCTTAATATTCTGATTTAAAAATGGAGATATCGTAGCTAGAAACAAAAAAACAACACTTGGAACTTAATCTAAAAAAAATAGAAAATTGCAGTCCACGATTAGAAAAATTGTAAAAAATTTATTTTTACTGGAATTAGTTTCAAAATGTATAAATACATCCACAATAAACCTGTCTTTGATTTTCTGATACTAAAATTGAGATATCGTAGCTGGAAATAAAAAAAAACAACCCTTGGAACTTAAACTAGAAAATGGAAAATTGCAGTCCGTGATTAGAAAAATTGTAAAAAATTAATTTCTACTGGAATTCGCTTCAAAATGCCTAAATATATCCACAATGAACCAGTCTTTGATATTCTGATACCAAGATCGAGATATCGTAGCTGGAAATAAAAAAGCAACACTTGGAATTTAAACTAAAAAAATGGAAAATTGCAGTCCGTGCTTAGAAAAACTGTAAAACATTAATTTCTACTGGAATTCGCTTCAAAATGCATAAATACATCCACAATGAACCAGTCTTTGATATTCTGATACTAAAATCGAGATATCGTAGCTGGAAATAAAAAATCAACACTTGGAACTTAAACTCAAAAAATGGAAAATTACAGTCAGTGATTAGAAAAATTGTAAAAAATTAAATTTTACTGGAATTTGCTTCAAAATGCATAAATACATCCACAATGAACCAGTCTTTATTATTCTGATACCAAGATCGAGATATCGTAGCTGGAAATAAAAAAGCAACACTTGGAACTTAAACTAAAAAAATGGAAAATTGCAGTCCGTGATTAGAAAAACTGTAAAAAATTGATTTCTACTGGAATTTGCTTCAAAATGCATAAATACATCCACAATGAACCAGTCTTTGATATTCTGATACCAAGATCGAGATATCGTAGCTGGAAATAAAAAAGCAACACTTGGAACTTAAACTAAAAAAATGGAAAATTGCAGTCCGTGATTAGAAAAATTGTAAAAAAATAATTTCTACTGGAATTCACTTCAAAATGCATAAATACATCCACAATGAACCAGTCTTTGATATTCTGATACTAAATTCGAGATATCGTAGCTGGAAATAAAAAAGCAACACTTGGAACTTGAACTAAAAAAATGGAAAATAGCAGTCCGTGATTAGAAAAATTGTAAAAAATTAATTTTTACTGAAATTCGCTTCAAAATGCATAAATACATCCACAATGAACCAGTCTTTGATATTCTGATACTAAATTCGAGATATCGTAGCTGGAAACGAAAAAGCAACACTTGGAACTTAAACTAAAAAAATGGAAATTGCAGTCCGCGATTAGAAAAATCGTAAAAAAATAATTTTCACTGGAATTAGCTTCAAAATGTGTAAATACATCCACAATAAACCTGTTTTTGATATTTTGGTACAAAAATGGAGATATCGTAGCAGGCAACAAAAAAACAACACTTGGAACTTAAACTAAAAAAATTGAAAATTGCAGTCCGCGATTAGAAAAATTGTAAATAATTAACTTTTACTAGAATTAGCTTCCCAATGTACAAATACATCTACAATAAACTTATCTTTGATATTCTGATTCAAAAATGGAGATATCGTAGCTAGAAACAAAAAAGCAACACTTGGAACTTTAACTATTTTTTTTTTTATGTTGACTGTCAAAGGAAGTATCAGAAGGGGTACTTTGCCTTTTGAATTTTAAAAGTTGGGGTTGCTGAGGGTGCGAGATCAAAAATTATATCTCTAGATGACAATTTACCCTTCTGGGTAATTTTTTGAAATATGTTTATAAACGATTTCATGGAAATTTCGGGAAACTCTACATCAAGTTGTCCTTATTTTGTAACTATTTGGGAATGGGACGATAATTTGCGTACAGCGTGTCACATTAAACGAGTTTAGCGGTCGCATCCCTCTTGCGATCAAGTTAATTGAATATTTAGCGCGTTTTTGGGCTCCGGACGTGTAATTGTTGGCAATTTGGAGACGGGCCCCGATGGCTCTGCGCGATTAAAAATTTATGCATTTCATTACATTAAAGCTCGTCGGCAATGAGAATGTGTACCGGCTTATAAATGAGTGGTCTGCCCAGAGTCTCTCTGCACATACACACCCTCTGGAGACCGCGATAATGGTCAAAACAACTCATGTGCATTCGGATGGGGGGGTTCACTATGAAACTGAATTTAATTATACTAAAATATACAAGTGTAATAACGTTTCGGCCGCATTTGTAACTTCACCGTGAGTTGTGCACGCGAGGATGAGCGGACGCGTATAGAAACGTCGTCGTCTTGGCGCGAGTTTTAATTAATTTAAGACTGCTTTATGTCGCCGCAGGCATCCGACTTAATTACTTCATTTGCATTTTATATTAATATGTATTATCGTCATTTAATTACCCGAGGTTTATACATCTTAATGCAATTTAATATTTGTTAGGTAACGTAACTATTAATGATTAAACAATAATTATGATGTAGGAAATTTTTTAAATTTCGAAAAATCGGAAAACATCAAATAATCCTCGTCTCCTTAAATGCGAATTTTGAAAGTATAAGTCTGAGAAGCACTAATTTTATATACAGTATGATTTATTAGGAAATGTTTTGTTGGATCGTGTTGTTATGGGTTGAAATTTATTAAGTTACAAATTTTATAGACTTGTATGTGCTGGTGTGTGTTTTGTACCGTTTTCGGATTTATGCCGCATAGGGATAGGATCCTTCCCGCACCGATGGTTTTATTGCCGCCCCCATAAATATTATTTTATTATGTAAAGATAATAATCATCGCGTATAGAGGCGAGCGCTTGGATCTGCATATAACGCCAGCGATTTTTGATGCCCTCGTAAAATCAAAGATGCGTAAATGTTGCTCCGTTCGTCGTAAAAAAATAATACGGCCAGAGTTCAATAGATATGTTAACAATGTAATATTGATATTAATATCACAAACATTAGATGAGAAATTACGCCATTCAATGGTCGCACAATATAAAATAATAAAAAATTAAATAACTATTACATAAATTATATGTTTTGATTAAATAATTTATGTTTCTGTTCACTTACTTGCGTGTGGAATTAATTTTAGAGGATGATTTCAGCAAGTGTTAAAATAACATCGCGTGGGCAGCTCCGCTGCGCTGCGCCGTCGTCCGCAATCAGTAGGCGGTGTTGCGGACGACGGCGCAGCGCAGCGGAGTTAACTTATCTAATTGTATGTTTAATGTTGGAGGCGTTTACTTCTTGGTACATCTTCATTGTACATTGGAATAAAACACTTTAACTTTTTTTTTTAGTTTCGACCATTCACTGGTCATTTTCAAACATGAGTAACTTAAATTACGGCTTTACATATCTTATAAATTTATTACAACGCTTTAAACAAGGGCGAATACATTACGTCAACCATCGTCATTATCTGATTGTTTCGCTATTTCAACTTTAGCTTAGAAAAACTATTTAAGAATATAACCCAAGAAATTAGTAAAAACATTTTTGAACAACAGAAACACACTGGAAGATGTACCACCCCCGTATTAATTAATGGAAGACTACAAAGAAATTTTTATCACGACGCGAATTAATTTATAAGGTGCAGCGAGGGGTGAGTTATTGTGTTTTTTTTTTATTGTGCGCTCCAGCCTTTTTCATGATTTTTATTTAAGAGATGATCACGCGGAGCGGATAATTCGACGACCTTTGTCGGGAAGGAATAATGAGGAATAAACTCAGCCTCCGGAATATTATTGTTTTCGCGAGGATAAAAATCCGAGACGATCCTCCGCTTTATACAAAAGGGCCGACGCTCGTTTGTGTGTGTGTTGAAGAATCGTTCGTCTGGAGGCCCTCTCATTCTTCCCATTGCGGCCCAAACGAACGAACGAACGTTGACGCCAAACACGAACGTTGTTAATTAAATCTTTAAAATTGTGTTTTACACGAAACGTACAAATAAAAAATAATTAGGACCGCATACTGAAAAAAAATGGTTTATTACTTTTTCCAATTTGATGGTACAATAATTGTTTACATTTATATTTTCATGGTTTATTTTAAATACACGGAGAAAGTAAAAATCAACACCCTAAGAAATGGCTTAAAAATCTCCAAACATTTTTTTACCATCCTGAAAAATCATAATTATGCCATAATTGCTGCCAATTTTTGCAATAAAGTTTTGCTACTTTGTTTTAAGCGATGACATGTTATTTTTTTAAAGGAACATCAAAAATCAGTTCATTCTGGATTCATCTTGAAATTTTGAAGCTAATTCCAGCAGAGATTAAATTTCTACAATTTTTCTAATCGCAGAGTGTAATTTTCTTCTCTGAAATTTAAATTTTGAATGTTGTAAATTAGTTTCTATTATTTTAACAGAATGTCAAACATCGGTTAATTCTGAACGGATTTTGACATTTTGAAGCTAATTCCCTGGAGAGATTAACTTTTGACAATTTTTTTTTTGCCGAATAATTTTTTTTCTTGCATTCAAGTTTTGAGTGTTGCTGCTTTATTCTCAGCTATGACATGTCAATTTTTTTTAAAGGAATATCAAAATTTGGTTCATTCTGGATGCATCTTGAAATTTTGAAACTAATTCTTGCAGAAATTAAATTTCTACAATTTTTTTTTTTGCCGAATAATTTTTTTTTTCTTGCATTCAAGTTTTGAGTGTTGCTGCTTTATTCTCAGCTAGGACACATCAATTTTTTTAAAAAAAATTTAAAGGAATATCAAAATTTGGTTCATTCTGGATGTATCTTGAAATTTTGAAGCTAATTCCAGCAGAAATTAAATTTCTACATTTTTTTTAATCGCAGAATGTAATTTTCTTCTTGACTTGAAATTTAAATTTTGAATGTTGTAAATTAGTTTCCATTATTTTAGCAGAATGTCAAACATCGGTTAATTCTGTACGGATTTTGACATTTTGAAGCTAATTCCGGGAGAGATTAATTTTGGAAAACAAATTTAATGCCAAAAACATTTTTTTCTTGCATTCACGTTTTAAGTGTTGCTGCTTTGTTTTCAGCTATGACATGTCAATTTTTTAAAGGAATGTCAAAATTTGGTTCATTCTGGATTTATCTTGAAATTTTGAAGCTAATTCCAGGAGAGATTAAATTTTTACAATTTTTCTAATCGCAGAATGTAATTTTCTTCTTGTCTGAAATTTAAATTTTGAATGTTGTAGATTAGTTTCTAGTATTTTAGCAGAATGTCAAACATCGGTTAATTTTGTACGGATTTTGACATTTTGAAGCTGATTCCTGGCGAGATTAATTTTTGACATTTTTTTTTTATTGCCAAATGCATTTTTTTCTTGCATTCAAGTTTTAAGTGTTGCTACTTTGGTTTCAGCTATGAAATGTTATTTTTTTTAAGGAATGTCAAAATTTGGTTCATTTTGGATGTATCTTGAAATTTTGAAGTTAATTCCAGCAGAAATTAAATTTCTACAATTTGTAATGTAAATTTATTGTCTGAAATTCAAATTTTCAATATTGTAAATTAGTTTCCATTATTTTAGCAGAATGTCAAACATCGATTCATTCTGTATGGATTTTGACATTTTGAAGCTAATTCCTGGAGAGATTAATTTTTGACAATTTTTTTTATTGTCGAATGCATTTTTTTAGACATAATTTCAATCTTAAGATTAAAAAATTCTTAAAAAAATTATTAATCCAGGCATAAGCTTCAAATTTTCAAATTATACTCAGAATTGATGTTTTATTGCCAAACTGGAAAATAATCATCGTACCCCTGCTAGAAACAAAATGGCGACAATTCGAACGTAAATTGTAATCGACGAAATTTGCATCTCAAGATTAAAAATTTCTCAAATAATTATCACTTCGGGAATTTGCTTTCAAATCTCTAAATATACTTAGAATTAACGTATTTTTGCCTTACCAAAAAATAATCGTCGTAACGTAGCTGTAAATAAAATGGCAACACTGGCAAAAGTTTATTCAATTTTAATGAAGCATTAGTTCTTATCTCGAGTAGTTATTTCGAAATCTAGTGATGGAATGTTTTCAGATTTTTACTGGTACATAAAGTAGAATCAATTTTGAGTAAATTTGTAAAGTTTCAAGTTTGTGGCATTTGTTTTTCTTTTTTTTTAATCACCCTGGAAAATATTTAATTTTAATGAGGCAGTAGTTCTGTTCTCGGGTGGTTATTTCGAAACCTAGTGATGGGGTGTTTTCAGATTTTTACTCGGACATAAAGTAGAATCAATTTTGAGTAAATTTGTAAAATTTCAAGTTCGTGGCATTTGTTTTTCAATTTTTTGAATCACCCTGGAAAATATTCAATTTTAACGAGGCATTAGTTCTGATCTCGGGCAGTTATTTCGAAACCTAGTGATGGGGTGTTTTCAGATTTTTACTGGGACATAAAGTAGAATCAATTTTGAGTAAATTTGTAAAGTTTTAAGTTTGTGGCATTTGTTTTTCTATTTTTTTAATCACCCTGGAAAATATTCAATTTTAGCGAGGCAATAGTTCTGATCTCGGGTAGTTATTTCGAAACCAAGTGATGGGGTGTTTTCAGATTTTTACTGGGACATAAAGTAGAATCAATTTTGAGTAAATTTGTAAAGTTTTAAGTTTGTGGCATTTGTTTTTCTATTTTTTTAATCACCCTGAAAAATATTTAATTTTAATGAGGCAGTAGTTCTGTTCTCGGGTGGTTATTTCGAAACCTAGTGATGGGGTGTTTTCAGATTTTTACTCGGACATAAAGTAGAATCAATTTTGAGTAAATTTGTAAAATTTCAAGTTCGTGGCATTTGTTTTTCAATTTTTTGAATCACCCTGGAAAATATTCAATTTTAACGAGGCATTAGTTCTGATCTCGGGCAGTTATTTCGAAACCTAGTGATGGGGTGTTTTCAGATTTTTACTGGGACATAAAGTAGAATCAATTTTGAGTAAATTTGTAAAGTTTTAAGTTTGTGGCATTTGTTTTTCTATTTTTTTAATCACCCTGGAAAATATTCAATTTTAGCGAGGCAATAGTTCTGATCTCGGGTAGTTATTTCGAAACCAAGTGATGGGGTGTTTTCAGATTTTTACTGGGACATAAAGTAGAATCAATTTTGAGTAAATTTGTAAAGTTTTAAGTTTGTGGCATTTGTTTTTCTATTTTTTTAATCACCCTGAAAAATATTTAATTTTAATGAGGCAGTAGTTCTGTTCTCGGGTGGTTATTTCGAAACCTAGTGATGGGGTGTTTTCAGATTTTTACTCGGACATAAAGTAGAATCAATTTTGAGTAAATTTGTAAAATTTCAAGTTCGTGGCATTTGTTTTTCAATTTTTTGAATCACCCTGGAAAATATTCAATTTTAACGAGGCATTAGTTCTGATCTCGGGCAGTTATTTCGAAACCTAGTGATGGGGTGTTTTCAGATTTTTACTGGGACATAAAGTAGAATCAATTTTGAGTAAATTTGTAAAGTTTTAAGTTTGTGGCATTTGTTTTTCTATTTTTTTAATCACCCTGGAAAATATTCAATTTTAGCGAGGCAATAGTTCTGATCTCGGGTAGTTATTTCGAAACCAAGTGATGGGGTGTTTTCAGATTTTTACTGGGACATAAAGTAGAATCAATTTTGAGTAAATTTGTAAAGTTTTAAGTTTGTGGCATTTGTTTTTCTATTTTTTTAATCAACCTGGAAAATATTCAATTTTAGCGAGGCAATAGTTCTGATCTCGGGTAGTTATTTCGAAACCTAGTGATGGGGTGTTTTCTGATTTTTACTGGGACATAAAGTAGAATCAATTTTGAGTAAATTTGTAAACTTTCAAGTTTGTGGCATTTGTTTTTCAATTTTTTTAATCACCCTGGAAAATATTCAATTTTAGCGAGGCAATAGTTCTGATCTCGGGTAGTTATTTCGAAACCTAGTGTTGGGGTGTTTTCTGATTTTTGCTGGGACATTAAATAGAATCAATTTTGAGTAAATTTGTAAAGTTTCAAGTTTGTGGCATTTGTTTTTCTATTTTTTTAATCACCCTGAAAAATATTCAATTTTAACGAGGCATTAGTTCTGATCTCGGGTAGTTATTTCAAAATCTAGTGAAGGGGTGTTTTCAGATTTTTACTGGAACATAAAGTAGAATTAATTTTGAGTAAATTTGCAAAGTTTCAAGTTAGTGGCATTTGTTTTACTATTTTTTAAATCACCCTGAAAAATATTCAAGGTTTTGCATTTTACATTTTCGAGTTTTCCTTGCGAACACGAATACAATCCAAACATTTTTCTGTGTAATAAAAACACCAAAACGTTAACAGAATCTGTTTCGAGTAATATAAACAGGTGTAATAAAAGCCCTTTATTATTATTAGTTCCACATGAATGGACAACGGACCCCGTGCGAATGTTGCGAAAAATACGAGCATTAACGGGGTTTAATTTTGCAGCGGGGTCGCGACCCCCTCTCGCCCCGTCTTTCGGGGGGGGGTAGTTTAAAGCCCTCGTTCGGACTGATGTACGGCCATCATCAACCGGACATTCGCATATTTTACATTCAAGTCGGAATAAAACCGACACGCTCCTTTTTATGTCGCACTTACATATTTAATAATCATAACCCGGGATGTGTACGGGGGTGGGGGAGGGTGGTACACGTTTCGGGGACTTTATTGCGTTTAGCGGTCGTAATAAAATCAATTAAGAGATTTTATCGCGCGGACATACTTGGCACTAATGCAATTTTAATTATTTTCCGCTGAAATTGCGGGAATCCCGTTATAATTTAATTCCGGGCCGACACCCCTTTACGTGCGCGTTTTCCTCGAGCCGGGGGTGTTTCGTTTTAATTTTAAAAGATGTAGGTGTAAAGGATGTTGCGCAATATTCATCTCGCAATAAATCGAAAACTATCGATGACGTAAATTTTTACATTTAGATCTAAATATCTGCGATGGATTTGAATCATTTTTTCTGAAAATATTCTACATATTCCTAGGTATGAAATAAACTAAAAACCCTAAATAGGGTTATCACTGGTTTTTCCGTAATTTTCAATGCAAAATTTTATTTCTGCAAATTGACTGAATTTCCTTTAATTTCTTGAAATCCCCGCGATGGATTTGAATCATTTTTTTCTGAAAACATTATACATACATCTAAGTATAAAATAAGAGAAAAACCCCAAATAGGGTTATCACTAGTTTTTCCGTAATTTTCTATTCAAAATGTCAACACCTCAAAATGCTTTAATTCTCCCAGTAGAACAGCTCCAATTGCAATTTTGAGGACTCTTCACATTTTACAATTGAAGAAAAAAAATACAGGTAAGCAATGGCCAGACACTGGAAACTTTCAAAAATCACTCGAAATGTATTTACGAAGTTATCTTATGGTGGATGCGCCGGGAACGTTCTCGGGAAAATGTATTGTCTCGAATATCTTATAAAGAATAAGATTCTTCAAATCGGAGAAAGTAACATAATTAAAGAATTCTGATTGTATATTATTTTTTGATTATGGATCCTTATTTGCGCAGACGGTTGAACGTATTTCTCGCGAAAGAGACGAGTGTCCCGCGCAAGAAAAATAAATAAATACAAACGAGATGATCTCCTCCTCCTCTTCCACCTCCACCTCCGACGATTCCACCCACGTCTGTGTTACGCCGTTTTAGAAACTTTAAAACTCTACCTGGATCCGACTGTCTTTTTCGTCCTCTTTTTGAATAAAATTCGAATTGAATTCATTTCGCGACTGCTAAAAAATGATGGGAGATTTAAGCGGCACTCTCATCAGCGGCGTCCTGATGGTCGTTTTATTCAAGATCAGCGCCGCTTATGAGTTTCGCCTCTCGGGGGACACACGAGCAGATATCGACGCCGTGGATTTTCCCCCTTTTTTACCACCCCCCGTTTGATTTACGCGGATATAAATCCACGCGCGCGCAGATTTATAACGTGACTGTCAGTTCTCGGGATAAAGGATGCATCTCGCACGCCGAAGATGTCCAACGAAAAAAACAAACAAACTACATAATAAACTAAGACCCTCGTAAATTATTCACAGACAGCGCGAAAAAAGGGTCGGGAATAAATTATCGGTGGTTCAAAAAAAAAAAAAAAACGCACACACGGAGAAGTGCTGAAAATTAAGGTCCGCATTTTTATGCGCAGCGGCTGGATATTAGGAAGAAACTGTGGATTAGTCGTCGTCGGCGGTGTAACTTTTAATTAAAGTTCAAAAATAACAATGGGCGAAATTAGCAGGGAATATGAATATACAGAGGGCGGAACGCGAAACCAAATGTCTGCCGTAGTTTTTGTTAATCGCCTGGGGAGCATTTCCGCAGCGATATTTCGCATAAATAAACCGAAGCTAATTCTAGCAGAACGTCCAGGGGTGGTAAGATTTTTTTCCCTCATATGCGAGAAATTCAATAATATCATCATTGTCTCGTCGAGTTCGAGTTTTCGAGCTCGAATTCTGGAAATAATTAAACCCCCGTGTTTATGTAAGGAAACTGCGATGGAAAAAAAAACGGGAAAGGTTTCAATTTTCGATCATCAGCCGTGTCCAATTACCCTCCCGTCTCCCTTCACCTTCAGTAGCGCCCGGCTTTGTAATTTACTGGGAACGTAATTGGTAATTGTTTATTCTGACCCTTCCGATTCCTTTGTGGCGACTTGGCAGGACTTTGCGGTGACCGCTGATCCCCATCAAATTGTCTTACGAGGACCCCCTTTAAATCCGTCACGCGTCTTCCCCGCTTTATCTCTTCTTCGCCCTGTAAAGGCAATAACCACCGCCACTCCTGCCTTCGGGGAGTTCTATCACTCTCGGCTCTCATTTTAACGTCTTGGCGGGTGAGCGCACGCCCCCCGAATGAGAGACTACTTCCTAATCGGGTTACGACCTTCCAGGAACTGTAAATACGTCATTAAGATATGATGAATAATTATTTTGATTCATGTTTGTAATGTAAATAGGAAATTATGCTAAAATATTTCGAGGACTTTCCCTAATCGCGTTACCGGGACGTTAACGTCTCGAGATTACTCCGGCTCTCTATTCACATCCAGACATAATTACTTGCATGCATACGAATTATAAAGAAGTTAGTTTTTGTTAATAATTACTCTCTGTAATGGGTTTTTCAGTTTTTACAATTAATTTCGAATAAAAAACTTTTAACACTAAATGTTTCGTTTATATAATTTATTTATTTATTGTTATTGTAATCTTGTTAAGGGTCATATTTTTGATTACAAAAATTTATTTTTTCATTTTTACTTTTAACTTTGTTTATTCGGAATTCTTATATATTGTTTTTGAATTTTTTTTAAATTAATTGAGAAACGCCGGAATTGCAATTAGAGCTCTTCTCCTGCAATTTTCAGGTATTCTACTGAAGGTTTGTGTACATATATTTACTGAATCTTAAAGCAGAATCTATTTTGAGTAATTTTTGAAATTTTCCATTGTCTGGCAATTGTTTTTATATTTTTTTTTCATCAATTGTAAAGTGGGAAACCCCAGAATTGCGATTAGAGCTGTTCTCCTACAATTTTCAGGTATTCTTAAAGGTTTGTGTACGTATATTTTCTGCATCCTAAAGCAGAATCTATTTTGAGTAATATTTGAAATTTTCCAGTGTCTGTCAATTGTTTTTGTATTTTTTTTAAATTAATTGCAAAGTGAGAAACGCCGGAATTGCAATTAGAGCTCTTCTCCTGCAATTTTCAGGTATTCTACTGAAGGTTTGTGTACATATATTTACTGAATCTTAAAGCAGAATCTATTTTGAGTAATTTTTGAAATTTTCCAGTGTCTGGCAATTGTTTTTATATATTTTTTTTCATCAATTGTATTGTAAAGTGGGAAACCCCAGAATTGCAATTAGAGCTGTTCTCCTGCAATTTTCAGGTATTCTACTGAAGGTTTGTGTACATATATTTACTGAATCTTAAAGCAGAATCTATTTTGAGTAATTTTTGAAATTTCCAGTGTATGTCAATTGTTTTTATATATTTTTTTTCATCAATTGTAAAGTGGGAATCCCCAGAATTGCGATTAGAGCTGTTCTCCTGCAATTTTCAGGTATTCTACTGAAGGTTTATGTACATATATTTACTGCATCTTAAAGCAGAATCTATTTTGAGTAATTTTTGAAATTTTCCAGTATCTGGCAATTGTTTTTGTATTTTTTTTTTAATTAATTGCAAATTGAGAAACGCCGGAATTGCAATTAGAGCTCTTCTCCTGCAATTTTCAGGTATTCTACTGAAGGTATCTGTACATATATTTATTGCATCTTAAAGCAGAATCTATTTTGAGTAATTTTTGAAATTTTCCAGTGTCTGGCAATTGTTTTTGTATTTTTTTAAAATTAATTACAAATTGAGAAACGCCTGAATTTCAATTAGAGCTCTTCTCCTGTAATTTTCAGGTATTCTACTGAAGGTATCTGTACATATATTTACTGCATCTTAAAGCAGAATCTATTTTGAGTAATTTTTGAAATTTTCCAGTATCTGGCAATTGTTTTTGTATTTTTTTTTTAATTAATTGCAAATTGAGAAACGCCGGAATTGCAATTAGAGCTCTTCTCCTGCAATTTTCAGGTATTCTACTGAAGGTATCTGTACATATATTTATTGCATCTTAAAGCAGAATCTATTTTGAGTAATTTTTGAAATTTTCCAGTGTCTGGCAATTGTTTTTATATATTTTTTTTCATCAATTGTATTGTAAAGTGGGAAACCCCAGAATTGCAATTAGAGCTCTTCTCCTGCAATTTTTAGGTATTCTACTGAAGGTTTGTGTACATATATTTACTGAATCTTAAAGCAGAATCTATTTTGAGTAATTTTTGAAATTTCCAGTGTATGTCAATTGTTTTTATATTTTTTTTTTCATCAATTGTAAAGTGGGAATCCCCAGAATTGCGATTAGAGCTGTTCTCCTGCAATTTTCAGGTATTCTACTGAAGGTTTATGTACATATATTTACTGCATCTTAAAGCAGAATCTATTTTGAGTAATTTTTGAAATTTTCCAGTATCTGGCAATTGTTTTTGTATTTTTTTTTAAATTAATTGCAAATTGAGAAACGCCGGAATTGCAATTAGAGCTCTTCTCCTGCAATTTTCAGGTATTCTACTGAAGGTATCTGTACATATATTTATTGCATCTTAAAGCAGAATCTATTTTGAGTAATTTTTGAAATTTTCCAGTGTCTGGCAATTGTTTTTATATATTTTTTTTCATCAATTGTATTGTAAAGTGGGAAACCCCAGAATTGCAATTAGAGCTCTTCTCCTGCAATTTTTAGGTATTCTACTGAAGGTTTGTGTACATATATTTACTGAATCTTAAAGCAGAATCTATTTTGAGTAATTTTTGAAATTTCCAGTGTATGTCAATTGTTTTTATATATTTTTTTTCATCAATTGTATTGTAAAGTGGGAAACCCCAGAATTGCAATTAGAGCTCTTCTCCTGCAATTTTCAGGTATTCTACTGAAGGTTTATGTACATATATTTACTGCATCTTAAAGCAGAATCTATTTTGAGTAATTTTTGAAATTTTCCAGTATCTGGCAATTGTTTTTGTATTTTTTTTTAAATTAATTGCAAATTGAGAAACGCCGGAATTGCAATTAGAGCTCTTCTCCTGCAATTTTCAGGTATTCTACTGAAGGTATCTGTACATATATTTATTGCATCTTAAAGCAGAATCTATTTTGAGTAATTTTTGAAATTTTCCAGTGTCTGGCAATTGTTTTTGTATTTTTTTAAAATTAATTACAAATTGAGAAACGCCTGAATTTCAATTAGAGCTCTTCTCCTGTAATTTTCAGGTATTCTACTGAAGGTATCTGTACATATATTTACTGCATCTTAAAGCAGAATCTATTTTGAGTAATTTTTGAAATTTTCCAGTATCTGGCAATTGTTTTTGTATTTTTTTTTAATTAATTGCAAATCGAGAAACGCCGGAATTGCAATAGAGCTGTTCTCCTGCAATTTTCAGGTATTCTACTGAATATTTGTGTACATATATTTACTGCATCCTAAAGCAGAATATATTTTGGGTAATTTTTAAAGTTCTCTAGTGTCTGGCATTTGTTTTTCTATTTTTTCTTTCATCAATTGTAAAATGGGAAACCCCAGAATTGCGATTAGAGAAATTCTCCTGCTAGTTTCAGGAAATATATTTTTGTGATGTTTGCAAATTTTTATTGGATCTTGAAGCAAAATCTGTTCTAAGCAATTTTGAAAAATTTCAGTATCTGGCAATTGTTTTTGTACCTTTTTTATCAATGGTGAATTGGCAAACCCCAGAATTGCAATTAAAGCTGTTCTCCTGCGATTATCAAGAAATCTGGTAAAGGGATGTTTGCGGATTTTTATTGGATCTTGAAGCAGAATCTGTTCTAAGTATTTTTGAAATTTTTCCAGTATCTGGCAATTGTTTTTGGACCTTTTTATCACTTAAGAATTGGAAAATCCCAGAATTTTCATGGGAGCTGTTCTCCTGTAATTTTTATTAAATCCAGTAAATGGATGTTTGCAGATTTTCCCAGAATTTTAAAGCAGGATCTGTTCTTAGTAATTTGGAAAATTTTCCAATAACTGGAAATTGTTTTTACACCTTTTTATTAATTTTGAATTTTCTTGAAAAGATATTTGCATCAGTTACAACAAAAGATTAATTTTGTTGGTCAGTGTTATTAATAAATACTATTATTGGTTGAGTGGTAGATCAGCAGCACCCCTGTGGGCCGATAAGCTGAACTCCGCCCTTTTTCTCCAAATGCATTTTGTTATTTTTGTTTATTTTGTGTTAGTTATTACTTTGCATGCATTTATGTTTGTATTTGTATGCACTGACCTTTGGAGAAAATAAAGATTATTATTATTATTAATACTGAATATAAGATTTACCCTTCTATTAACTCTTAGCTAACGAGCTAGTTCAAAATAGTCGTTTTCATAACTTTACCAACACCTAAAATGAATTCATTTACGAATCGAACTTATGGTGGATGCGCCAGGGACTCGACCCTCGGACAAATCTTTACCGGGCGGAAATTTAGCCAGAAAAAAAACCGAGTCGCCCTTCCATTAGAAGACGAATAAAGCCCACCTCTACTGACATAATCCCGCGCACGGCTGATCAATAATTACGTCCGTTAAAAGCATCGGTGGCGCAAATCGGTTTAGTTTTATGCAATATTTATTTAATTCGGCTCGGTCATTCATAGTGACCCTTTCAGTACATTCCTGTCGAGTGCCAACAGTCGCCCAGCACAAACTCCGCTCGCTCCCTTCGGCCCTTCCCCGGCAATCCCGAACCGCCCATCTGGACCCTAATGGTGCGAAGTGGTGCTCTCTCTAATTTACAATGAGATTCGTGTTCGCAATTAGCTGACCAGTATTAGTGATGGGACGTTCCAGGCTCGCATTATCCTTATAATAGAGTGGACCCGGGCGGAGCGATTTATTTAAATATATATTATGTATAGGGACGAGGGGACGCTGTTGCTGCGTCTCGACGCCGGTGACGCAAGTTTCCGATTTAATTGCGACCGATCGGAAGATTTATCGTGGCTTATTGTTGCGGAGGAGAGCGGAACGGGATTTGCATATATTTGCATTGCGCTATTTAAATTAGAAAGAAAAAAGAAACGAACGGACACGCGCGCCCTTCCTTTCCCGTCGTCGGGCTAATTGGCGAAAATCGAAACCCTTAAATCCTTCCAGTTAATTAAACCCAAACAAGATTACTAAAGTTAGCGAATGAAACGTATTTAATTTTTTTTCTTACCTATCCCATTCCCACACCGCTTCACATATTAACGCAATCCTTTCTGAAACGGTGAATTAAATTAACGCAAATTACCTGAAATGAATAGTTCGCGAGAGGAAACCCTTCAGCGCGTAATACACGTACAATATATAGATAGAGCGGTAATAGAGAGAAGTATGTGGTGGATGGAACGCCTGGCAACAGGAAGCCTAACAGTCCGTACATAATCAGAAGCAAGGAATCCCGCTTTCAATCAATGCCGATCCTTCAAACAATACCATCCAGATTATCGGGGATAAAGGCGACACATCCCAGGAATCCTCCACCCCGCATTACATTACGACCACTTGTGCTTGTTCATTATTCGCGTATTAATTACAGAAAGTCCGCCGGAAATATTTCATATAAATTTCCTGAGGGCCAGAATGTGAACTGAACGTATTCCTTCCATTTCATTCGGATTACGTTTGAACGTATCCACCTTCGATGCATATTTTGCTCAAACTGCGAGAAACCGTTCTCTCTCTCTCTCTATCTCTATCTCCGTGCACTTTCTGTCTAGACTAATTAATACACGAGCGCAAAATTACACAACACGATATCTCGTTGAAATTTTTGAAATGAATGTATACATAAGAGGAAAGAGGAAAAAACATCGAAGCAGAGAAAATTCAAAGAGGATTATTTCAAAATCTAGTGATGATGTGTTTTTAGATTTTTACAGAATCTTAGAGAGTAATGTATTTTAAGTAAATTTGGAAAGTTTCGAAGTGATGGCAATTGTTTTTCAATTTTTTTTAGTCACTTATGAAAATGTGTAACTTCAGAAATTGACTCTGCTCTGTTCAACGCGAATTATTTCAAAATCTAGAAATGGGGTGTTTTCAGATTTTTACAGAATCTTCGAGAGTAATGTATTTTAAGTAAATTTGGAAAGTTTTGTAGTGATGGCAATTGTTTTTCAATTTTTTTTAGTCACTTATGAAAATGTGTAACTTCAGAAATTGACTCTGCTCTGTTCAACGCAAATTATTTCAAAATCTAGAGATGGGGTGTTTTCAGATTTTTACAGAATCTTCGAAAGTAATGTATTTTAAGTAAATTTGGAAAGTTTTAAAGTGATGGCAATTGTTTTTCAATTTTTTTTAGTCACTTATGAGAATGTGTAACTTCAGAAATTGACTCTGCTCGGTTCAACGTGAATTATTTCAAAATCTAGAGATGGCGTGTTTTTGGATTTTTACAGAATCTTCGAGAGTAACGTATTTTAAGTAAATTTTGAAAGTTTCAAAGTGATGGCAATTGTTTTTCAATTTTTTTTAGTCACTTATGAGAATGTGTAACTTCAGAAATTGACTCTGCTCGGTTCAACGTGAATTATTTCAAAATCTAGAGATGGAGTATTTTCAGATTTTTACAGAATCTTCGAGAGTAATGTATTTTAAGTAAATTTGGAAAGTTTTGTAGTGATGGCAATTGTTTTTCAATTTTTTTTAGTCACTTATGAAAATGTGTAACTTCAGAAATTGACTCTGCTCTGTTCAACGCAAATTATTTCAAAATCTAGAGATGGGGTGTTTTCAGATTTTTACAGAATCTTCGAAAGTAATGTATTTTAAGTAAATTTGGAAAGTTTTAAAGTGATGGCAATTGTTTTTCAATTTTTTTTAGTCACTTATGAGAATGTGTAACTTCAGAAATTGACTCTGCTCGGTTCAACGTGAATTATTTCAAAATCTAGAGATGGCGTGTTTTTGGATTTTTACAGAATCTTCGAGAGTAACGTATTTTAAGTAAATTTTGAAAGTTTCAAAGTGATGGCAATTGTTTTTCAATTTTTTTTAGTCACTTATGAGAATGTGTAACTTCAGAAATTGACTCTGCTCTGTTCAACGCGAATTATTTCAAAATCTAGAGATGGGTTGTTTTCAGATTTTTACAGAATCTTTGAGAGTAACGTATTTTAAGTAAATTTTGAAAGTTTCAAAGTGATGGCAATTGTTTTTCAATTTTTTTAATCACTGATGATAATTTGCAACTACAAAAATTGACTCCTCTCGGTTCGACATGAATTATTTCAAAATCTAGATGTGGGGTGTTTTCAGATTTTTACAGAATCTTCGAGAGTAATGTTTTTTAAGTAAATTTGGAAAGTTTCAAAGTGATGGCAATTGTTTTTCAATTTTTTTTAGTCACTTATGAGAATGTGTAACTTCAAAAATTGACTCTGCTCTGTTCAACGCGAATTATTTCAAAATCTAGAGATGGGGTGTTTTCAGATTTTTACAGAATCTTTGAGAGTAACGTATTTTAAGTAAATTTGAAAAGTTTCGTAGTGATGGCAATTGTTTTTCTTTTTTTTTAATCACTGATGAGAATTTGCAACTACAAAAATTGACTCCTCTCGGTTCAACGTGAATTATTTAAAAATTTAAAGATGGGATGTTTTCAGATTGTTACAGAATCTTAGAGAGTAACGTATTTTAAGTAAATTTGGAAAGTTTCAAAGTGATGGCAATTGTTTTTCAATTTTTTTAATCACTGGTGAGAATTTGCAACTACAAAAATTGACTCTTCTTCGTTCAACGTGAATTATTTCAAAATCCAGAGGTGGGGTGTTTTCAGATTTTTATAGAATCTTTGAGAGTAATGTATTTTAAGTAAATTTGGAAAGTTTCAAAGTGATGGCAATTGTTTTTCAATTTTTTTAATCACTGATGAGAATTTGCAACTACAAAAATTGACTCCTCTCGGTTCAACGTGAATTATTTAAAAATTTAAAGATGGGGTGTTTTCAGATTGTTACAGAATCTTAGAGAGTAACGTATTTTAAGTAAATTTGGAAAGTTTCAAAGTGATGGCAATTGTTTTTCAATTTTTTATTCACTTATGAAAATGTGTAACTTCAAAAATTGACTCTTCTCGGCTCAACGTGAATTATTTCAAAATCTAGGGATGGGGTGTTTTCGGATTTTTACAGAATCTTCGAGAGTAACGTATTTTAAGTAAATTTGGAAAGTTTCGAAGTGATGGCAATTATTTTTCAATTTTTTTTAGTCACTTATGAGAATGTGTAACTTCAAAAATTGACTCTGCTCTGTTCAACGGGAATTATTTCAAAATCTAGAGATGGGGTGTTTTCAGATTTTTACAGAATCTTCGAGAGTAATGTATTTTAAGTAAATTTGGGAAGTTTCAAAGTGATGGCAATTGTTTTTCATTTTTTTTTATCACTGATGAAAATTTGCAACTGCAAAAATTGACTCTTCTCGGTTCAACGTGAATTATTTCAAAATCTAGACATGGGGTGTTTTCAGATTTTTGCAGAATCTTCGAGAGTAATGTATTTTAAGTAAATTTTGAAAGTTTCAAAGTGATGGCAATTGTTTTTCAATTGTTTTAATCACTGATGAGAATTTGCAACTACAAAAATTGACTCCTCTCGGTTCAACGTGAATTATTTCAAAATCTAGAGATGGGGTGTTTTCAGATTTTTACAGAATCTTCGAGAGTAATGTATTTTAAGTAAATTTGGAAAGTTTCAAAGTGATGGCAATTGTTTTTCAATTATTTTTTTAAGTCATTTCTGAGGTTAAAAAAGACATCGATTTGGGGGCTTGATTTCTTTTTACTTCTACATGTATTATGTTAGATCAATAAAAAATCCCATTCAATAAAAGAAACAACTACCATTTACCCTTTAAATTCTTCACCATTCCAACACCTGAGCAAACAACGCGGAACGTTTAAAACCCCGTTTTCCATTGTCGCACCGCGCACACGTGTCAATGTCACCCCTTGAATATTTTTTCTTCTCGTGGATAGGGCCGGTTTTTTCGCGTGTGAGAACGTTCCGCCCTTGAGAGAGGTCTCGGCTTACGGGCCATTTACCATTAAAGGGCCTGTTGCGTTCGCCAGGAAAAAAGGGCCGCGCCCGTTTCAATTATTTCATTAAGGTGACCCTTTTCATTCGATTACTTCTGCCCGACTTGAAAGGAACTAATAAAATTCCATAATGACCGCGCGATGGAAATTGAATGGACGCGGAAAACGTGGATTGTGGATGTTAATAGAAAAAGAAAGGCGGCGGCGGCGACGGAGGCGTCTTCTTCTTCTCGTCGTCGGGGTAATTTGCGTAATTAGGCGTGAGAGGAAAAATACGTCGTCGAGAGATTCTCTTTTGATCTGCGTCGAGCTACAAGACAATGGGAGCAATTTTTATTTCGTTACTTGGCACTTTTACGTAATGAATTAGCGTTTTTTTTTTTCATCAAAGTGTGCGCGTGTTCTGCAAATGGCATGGTAATTTGTTATATTTCTTCGCAACTTAAAATTTTTAATGCTGGAAATTGTCCAAATTTCAAACTTAAAATTTTTAACGCTGGAAATTGCGCAAATTTCAAACCACCGCATTGGTTTGTTAGGTATATGCACTGAATGGAACTCGAGATCGGTTTTGTGGGTGAGTGGAGGAGAATCGCAGGAGTGGAGCGGAGGTTTTCATTATTATTCCTCAGCGTGAATTGTGGCGTGTCGACGGCAGGATTTTCGAAAGTTTAGTCTTGCATAGAAGAATTTGCGTATTGTGCGTTAAGACCGGTTTCGCGGTAACCGAGGGGACGCGAAACGGGTCCGCACAAGGGACGCAAGCACGCATGTAAAGATCACCTCGACACGGCCCTTCTTAGCCAAATGTAGCGTGCGCCCTTAAGCTTCACGAGAATCTGAATTTACGCGCATCGCTTGACACCGTAAAACGCTCTCTCTCATTATGCACTGATTAATGTTCCCTGTTTAATAATGACGCGAGTCCGAATTTGTCGGTGAACGTTGAATGATTGGACCATCAGATTTCATCCGGATTTCGATGCCAATTAGGGTAGGGGAGGGTATTAGGTGACCTTATCTGGGAGCTTATTTTCGTGGACAGGGCTTTGATCTGTTCGGGTATTATATTTTGTATATTTCCATCTCCGCAATAATAGAGACTTACATCCTGTTATCCTCTATTAGGCTCTTCTGGCATTATATGTTTAGCATAAGTAAACAAGGATCGCGAGCTCGTTACATTAACTAGCGGACCGCATCGGAAACGCTCTCCGAGAAATTCGATATGGCATTCATCGGTGCAACGACAATAGGGCCGTCGTGTAATTGGTTGTTAGATTCGAACCCGTCGCCTTGTTGCTCGCTGCTTGTTTACAAACGACTCTTTTTTTAACGACAGCATCCCAATCGATCCGACGTATAACGTATATATCGTTAAAACCTCCGAAAAAACTAATATACACATCAGCATCGAGATTTTGGTACGAAACGCACACAAAGCGCCGTTCACCCCATTGTGACGATATATGAGTTTTGTTTTCGTAGTGCTACAATAAGGGAGGGGACGCGCAATTCGAAATTCGGCCTGAATGGTTCCAACTTTCATTAATCTAAAGTATATTACACCATTTTACTAATTTGACGGGGGGCTGAAGTGTAAACACGGGCGCGCACAAAGACGCGGTTCATTTTCACCCCCCAGCTTTTGCCGAAACGGTTAATTCTCGTGTCATATTTTAATGCTCGTGCTGACTCGTGCCAACTTTAACAACGTGAGTCTTTGTTATTTGTTATTCACCTTAATTAATGTGGGCCATCAATAGAAGTCTCTGCCCTTTTATACTGGGCTCATTTATAGTTTGCTCTTATGGTGGATGCGCCGGGAATTTAAAATTTTGAACAGGGCAAAATTTCTTGAAAATCCGTAAATATTCTGGTAGCTCAATGGAATAAAAAAAGAATTGCTATCTACTTGAAACTTTTCAAATTTACTCGAAATCCATTCAAGATTATAATTCCATGAAAAAACGCAAACACGCCATCCACAGATTTTGAGATAAATCGATGTCAACAAAGCATAATTTTTGGAAAAAGTTGAAATTATTTTGGTGGCACAAAAAAATTTTTAAAAGCAATTGCTATCGATTTAAAACTTTCCAAATTTACTCAAAATTGATTCAGGATTATAATTTCATTAAAAACCGGTAACATCCCATCCAAAGATTTTGAGATAAATCCATGTCAACGAAGCATTATTTTCTTGAAAAATCGGAAATTGTTTGGGTGGCTCAAAAAAATATAAAAACAATTGCAATCGACTTGAAACTTTCCAAATTTACTCAAAATGCATTCAGGATTATAATTCCACGAAAAACTGCAAACACCCCATCCACAGATTTTGAGATAAATTGATGTTAACAAAACATAAATATTGAAAAAAGTTGAAATTATTTTGGTGGCTCAAAAAAATTTAAAAACAATTGACATCGACTTGAAACTTTCCAAATTTACTCAAAATGCATTCAGAATTATAATTCCATGAAAAACTGGAAACACCCCATCCACAGATTTTGAGATAAATCGATGTCAACAAAACATAATTTTTGAAAAAAGTTGAAATTAATTTGGTGGCACAAAAAAAATTGAAAAGCAATTGCCATCGACTTGAAACTTTCCAAATCTACTCAAAATTGATTTAGGATTATAATTCCATGAAAAAACGGAAACACCCCATCGACAGATTTTGAGATAAATCCATGTAAACAAGGCTTCAAAATCTGAAATTATTTTGGTGGCTCAAAAAAATATAAAAACAATTGCCATCGACTTAAAACTTTCCAAATTTAATCAAAATTGATTTAGGATTATAATTCCGTGAAAAAACGGAAACACCCCATCCACAGATTTTGAGATAAATCGATGTCAACAAAACATAATTTTAGAAAAAAGTTGAAATTATTTCGGTGGCACAAAAAAATATAAAAACAATTGCTATCGACTTGAAACTTTCCAAATTTACTCAAAGTCCATTCAGGATTATAATTCCATGAAAAACCGGAAGCACCCCATCTACAGATTTTGAGATAAATCGATGTCAACAAAACATAATTTTCGAAAAAAGTTGAAATTATTTGGGTAGCAAAAAAAAATTTAGAAGCAATTGCCATCGACTTAAAACTTTCCAAATTTACTCAAAATTGATTCAGGATTATGATTCTACGAAAAACCGGAAATACCCCATCCACAGATTTTGAGATAAATCCATGTTAAGAATGCATATTTTTGTTTAAATTCTGGAATTATTTTGGTGGCTCAAAACAATATAAAAACAATTGCCATCGACTTGAAACTTTCCAAATTTACTCAAAATGCATTCAGGATAAGAATTCAATAAAAACCCGCAAACACCCCATCCACAGATTTTGAGATAAATCCGTCAACAAAGTATAATTTTTTTTAAATTCTGAAATTATTTTGGAGGCTCAAAAAAATATGAAAACAATTGACATCGACATGAAACTTTCCAAATTTACTCAAAAGGCATTCAGGATTATAATTCCATGGAAAACCGGAAACACCCCATCCACAGATTTTGAGATAAATTCATGTGAACAAAACATAATTTGTGAAAAACTGAAATTATTTTGGTAGCTCAAAAAAATATAAAAACAATTGCCATCGACATGAAACTTTCCAAATTTACTCGAAATGCATTCAGGATTATAATTCCACGAAAAACCGGAAACACCCCATCCACAGATTTTGAGATAAATCCATATCAATAAGGCATATTTTCTTTTTAATTCTGGAATTATTTTGGTGGCTCAAAAAAATATAAAAACAATTGCCATCAACTTGAAACTTTCCAAATTTACTCAAAATGCATTCAGGATAATAATTCAATAAAAAACCGCAAACACCCCATCCACAGATTTTGAGATAAATCCATGTCAACAAAGTATAATTTTTTTAAAATTCTGAAATTATTTTGGAGGCTCAAAAAAATATAAAAACAATTGACATCGCCTTGAAACTTTCCAAATTTACTCAAAATGCATTCAGGATTATAATTCCATTGAAAACCAAAAATACCCCATCCACAGATTTTGAGATAAATCCATATCAACAAATCATCATTTTTGAAAAATCTGAAATTGTTTGGGTGGCTCAAAAAAATATAAAAACAATTGCCACCGACTTGAAACTTTCCAAATTTACTCAAAATACTTTAAAGATTATAATTTCATGAAAAAACGGAAACACTCCATCCACAGATTTTGAGATAAATGGATGTCAACAAAACATAATTTTTGAAAAAAGTTGAAATTATTTTGGTAGCACAAAAAAAATTTAAAAGCAATTGCCATCGACTTGAAACTTTCCAAATTTACTCAAAATGCATTCAGGATTATAATTCCATGAAAAACCGGAAACACCCCATCTACAGATTTTGAGATAAATCCATGTGAACAAAGCATAATTTTTTTAAAAATCTGAAATTATTTTATTCGCTCAAAAACATATAAAAACAATTGCCATCGACTTAAAACTTTCCAAATTTACTCAAAATACATTCAGGATTATAATTCAATGAAAAACCGGAAACACCCCATCCACAGATTTTGAGATAAATCCATGTCAACAAAGCATTTTTTTTTTTAAATATGAAATTATTTTAGCGGCTCAAGAAAATATAAAAAACAATGACCATCGACTTGAAAAATTATTCAAAATCGATCAAGGATTATGTTTTCATGAAAAATCGCATTTAAAAAGTAAATCTGTGTATTCAGCTACACAAATCTAAGTTAGTTGTTTTTTTTGTTTAATTAAAGGATAAAATTGAGAGATTTAAATTGCAATCACATAAATTGGTAGGAAGCACTCAAAGAATAATTAGTAATCAAACGAGGACCGTGTTGCGGAAAAAGGTAAATCCCGCATATAAGGTCCGTCCCTTCGCCCACTAATTAAAAGCACATCAGCACACTTGGAAGGGCCTTGATTAAAATTCATCGCGTCTCTTGTTGTCCACCCCCCCTTTTGCGACGGTCAAATTTGTTTTGGCCACTCTTTTCCGCGCTCAATAATTCACGGAATAAACTGATGAATAAACATGAGGGGCCGCACTTAAAAGTCGTTTAAAGTCCATTGAAAAATTTCCATCCCGACCAAAAATCCGAGAGCAGCATTTTTAATTTATGACACATAAACACGCGCTGATGAGGATGGCCCAGTGTGGACATTGGAAGGCGGCGGGGGTGGGGGGCGCCCACAAAGGGTCCCTTTGAACCCGAACGTTATTATCGAGGATTCGAGTTTTTGACGCGGGAAAACGCGCAATTTGCATGAAAAATCGAATGGAAAGTTACTTTAATTATGGGCCTTAATTGAAAATTAAAACGGACAATAGGGGGAGGTCCTTTGATACACAAAACGAACTCTCGGACCCTTTATGGAAATTCGGCGATGGACGTTTTACCTTGGGTTGAAGTATTTTTTTAATATTTGAGTAAAATTATTACATGATTCATTAATTTTGATGTTACAAACTTAAAGCTGAAGAAGATGAAAATTGCATGCGGTGATTTAAAAAATCATAAAAAATTAATCTCTACAGGAATAATGTTCAAAATTTCAAAATCAGTCCACAATGAACTTAGTTTTAATATCCTGTAAAAACATCAGACGTTTCAGACTTACAAACAAAATGCTAACACTTGAAACTTAAAACTGAAGAAGTTGAAAATTGCATGCGGTGATTTAAAAAATCATAACAAATTAATTTCTACAGGAATAATGTTCAAAATTTCAAAATCAGTCCACAATGAACTAAGTTTTAATATGCTGTAAAAACATCAGATGTTTCAGACTTACAAACAAAATGCCAACACTTGAAACTTAAAACTGCAGAAGTTGAAAATTGCATGCAGTGATTTAAAAAATCGTAAAAAATTAATCTCTACAGGAATAATGTTCAAAATTTCAAAATCAGTCCACAAGCAACCTAGTTTTGATATCCTGTAAAAACATCAGACATTTAGAATTTGAAAACAAAATGTCGGCACTTGAAACTTAAAACTGAAGCATTCGAAAATTGCATGCAGTGACTTAAAAAATTGTAAAAAATTAATCTCTACAGGAATATTGTTCACAATTCTAAAATAAGTTCGGGGTGGTGTTCCCGGCGCATCCACCATAATATCAATTCGTAAATGAGCTTGCTTAAATTTAAAATGTAAAGGGAAACGTTTTAATAATTTCTCATGAGAACAAATCAATACATTCCTTCATAATAGCTACTTTCAGTTTCAGCATAAACTTTTGCGATACCGCATAAAGAAACTTAATCAATGCGCATTATATTTCTGAAAAGAATCGCGTCCCATTATAATTCAGATCCACGTCTGAAAAATTCATACCTTCGCCGGAACGTAATTAAATTCGTGTCGGTTCCTAGTCTCCGAAAAGTTGGAACTAATCTAGCCGCCATAGTGTAATCCTCGTGACACTTTTCCCGTTCTCTTTCTCTATTATCTCCATTTTTAATTACTCCATTTTCCTCGGAAACGAAATCCGTGCACTAATTGCATAATTAATGCACGAACACTGATTATTAGTTTTAATTCAGTCCTCCGACGCCCGTCGTAGTTTCAGTTCGCTTCCAATTCTTGTTTTCCCTTTCGGCTTTTAATTAACACTTCAAAGTGTTAGTCGGTTATGCTTTTTTCCGCTTTGCAGACGATTTTTTTTTGCAGGGTCTGGCGGATTGATTTTTTTTTTGGGGGTCTTTCGAATTTCAACCAGGTGGGTGTGGTTAATTAGTCGCGCTAATCGAACAAAGGGCCGTCGCCGAAACGATTTTAAGTATGCGACGCGGTATTCCTGCAATATTCACGGTTATTGATTCCTGCGAGCGCCGTTGTTGGATATTTTTTTTTATTGTCGTCTTTTTGTTTAATATTTTTTGTCGCCGCTCTGCGCGATCTAGAAAATAAATACGCCGGTGGATATTGCATCGCCGGAAAATATTTGAACAATGCCCTTTTTAATAAATTTCCATGTTGAAAACATCTAACTACATAATCGCTAATTGGATTTATGTTTTCCGAGTTTTCTGGACTCGAGCCAGGGCTTATCTTGCGCTCGGAAGGATTACAAGTCTCACAACTTCTCGCTTCTATATATTACACATCAAATATTCCCTTTTTCTAAATATATTTCGCTCGGCGGATTGTTGGCATTAGCTTCGCCCACGCGCCACCAATCCATACTTATGTAATAAAAGTGTAGTCGATGCCCTTCTGTCTGTATTTCTAGAAGGATTCATGTTCATGTAAATTTCCAGTAAATTATCACGTTGAAATTTTTAAACAGTTTTTAATACTTTTTATTTATTTTAGAAAATGCTCAATTTTGAGCGCAATTAAAAAATGCCTGTTTAACAAGAAATAATTATAACCCACTAAAACATTGTTGAAATTTAAGAAGTTGATTATATTCTCAAAATATAATAATTAACGCGTTGTATTAAATTTTTTCAGAATTTTAAACAATTTTTAATATTTTTTATTTATTTTAGAAAATGCTCTATTTTGAGCGCAATTAAAAAATTCATGTTTAACAAGAAACAATTACAATCCATTAAAATATAGTTGGAATTTAAGAAGTTGATTATGTTTTCAAAATATAATAATTAGAGAGTTGTATTAAATTTTTTCAGAATTTTTAAACAATTTTTAATATTTTTTATTTATTTTAGAAAATGCTCAATTTTGAGCGCAATTAAAAAATGCATGCTTAACAAAAAACAGTTATAATCCATTAAAACATTGGTGGAATTTAAGAAGTTGATTATATTCTCAAAATTTAATAATTAGAGAGTTGTATTAAATTTTTTCAGAATTTTTAAACAATTTTTAATATTTTTTATTTATTTTAGAAAACGCTCAATTTTGTGATTCGATCATTCAGTAATGTATCACACAAAAGGAAAGGTCGAAAGAGTAGTTGCGAATTTTTATCAATACGTAATGAATGCGAGTTCGAGCCCCGAAACCGCAGACGGATGCACATTCTGGGAACGGACCAACTTTAAAACTGCTGGGACGAAAAAAAGGAAAAGAAAAAAACTTTACAGCTTCCCTTGTCTATGTTCGTCCATCAAACGAAACGAACACATATAAATTAGGTAAAGTGTCTCCTTTACAACTCTCCTCTTAAGCAACTTTCTCCACGGCGTAAAACTCTCAAATCTCCTCATTGAAAGGATTATCCGTACTACGAGGATACGTTGGAAAATATTTCACTTACGATTCGAACACACATGCATAGATTATTTCCTGACAGAAAGTAACATTATGGCAGGTCGACATTATTTTTTCCCTTGCAAAATAAATATTACTTCTCGAACACACATGCATCATACAAATATTTAGATTAATCATGATGATGGTTGCGACCTTTACGACGTTGTAATTCATTATATAATCACTGAATACAACACTTACAATGTTTTATTCCGTGATTAAATATTTACCCAAAAAACGTTATTCCTTCTCTCGCTAAATAAATATCCATTTAAATTATGCCATCCTCGAATTAGATCTCGTCGTGCGAGTGTGTCGACCGTAGTTTTCGTTAGAGTAATTGCTTAGAATCTGGTCGCATGATTAAACCTGAACAGATTACAATTAGGGCTCGATTAGGTCAGATAATGTAATGGACGGTCCATTCAAAATTCGCCAAGCCAGCGCCAGGAACACGGAATTGCTTTTAGATTATCCGAACGAGTTACCTAATCTTCCTCTGGGTCACATCCTCTCTCCGTTCCCCCCGTCCGTCCATCGACGGACATTTGATTTTCCCTCGAAACGAGTGTTTGTCTATTTACAGACCGGACGACTGTGCGAGGATAAGGGATCTTTAATGAAAACCCGATGTCTTTACGCATACAAAACGCATTTAATCATCTCAACTATTTACCATCGAAATCACCACAGCTTTAAGAATTCAATCCTTGCCGATAACAAGAAATATTCTCTCAAGCTTTTAAATTCCCGGCGCATCCACCAGTAGACCACTGCCTGAATGAGCTCACTTGAATTGTCACAGCGATGTTTGTGGCTTGACTAAACTAACTCGTTATAAATCGTTACGTGGAAGTTTCAGCTACAACGCGATAGTTGTAAGATCCCCCCTTACTAAATGAACGCCGCCATATTCGCGACAACAAAAAAATATTCTTTTAAGATTGAAGGCGACAATAAATATATTCGCGATCTTTTACGTTCCCGGCGCATCCACCATACAATAGATGCATAAATAGGTTCAATTTAGTTGTTTGTAATGCAACTTTTACAAACAAGCTCGTTAGTTTAGTGTTAATTTTACTTATTTCCTCACAAAGCCAATTCGAAAATTTTAGGTAAAAGTGCGCAACTATATCTACAAGAAAAATTTAAGATGATCCTCCCGATCGATTTATAATTTATTTTTTGCTAGAAAAAGTATGTAATTAAATGTATTGAACGCATTAATTTTTTTCTCGTATAACGAAAAATTGCCCATAAAAATATAAAAGATAGAAAACAGCAATTTTAATTAGCAGACGCAGCCGGAGATAAGAAAAACCGAAAGATTAAGTGCTCTCGTAAGAAGATTTAATAGGATTTTCGAGTCGATTTACTTTTTCCACGGGGCGACTCCCTTTTGATTAGTAATTATACTTTATGGACTTTCTTTATTACTTAACGTAATTGCTACATAATTTATTTCCAGAGTTTCCTCCTGAATTAATAATTCCGCCAGACAAAAAGCTCCGATTTAATTAATTTTTACGCGAACTTCCGGAACCAGAAATTTTCCGCGGTGTATCATATATACGTCGGATGACCGCACACATAAAAAAAAGTAATCATCTTTTATGGGTGCGAGCATCGCTTCGGATGGTTATTGAAATCGCTCGCGAGTCATTTATGGAGATGAAACACCCCGGGGGAACCCCCCCGGCGGCAGCGTGAATATTCGATTCGACTTTTTCGAAATTAGCCGGAGTCCATCCTGGAGAGAGAGAGAGAAAGGGGGGATCCAAAATGACATGTATTAATGGTCCGTTTGGGCCGCAATAAAGGAACGGAATTAAAAACTCGTAACGAGTCTCGCGGGGCCCGAATCCACTAACTCGGCATTACCGTTTCCCCCGTTTTTCCGCATTAGAAACTACAATATAGATGTTGCGTTTCTTTGTTTCACCGGCACCGACTTAATTATTACGCATTGTATGCGAAAATCTGTCCAAACACGTTGGGAATGTTACAAGGAAGGAATAAGATAAATATATAAATATTAGTAGAAATTAATAATAACTATAGAGACCCAGTTAGTTAATTGATGCCAAAGTCTCTCTAAGCATTTTCAAAACAATTACGCAAAGATTGAATTTTTTACAATTTTTTTAATTTCGGCAAAAATTTTTAACCTGACAGCAGGGACCATTTTGAAAATTCATAAGTTTTGTCCGAGTTGGAATTTTTCAAAAATTTTAACTGTTTTAGTTAGTTAATCGATGCCACAGTATCTCTGAGCATTTCCAAAACAATTGCGCTACGATTAATTTTTTTACAGTTTTTTTAGTTTCGGCAAAAATTTTAACCTTGGAGCAGGGACCGCTTCGAAAATTCATAACTTTTGTCCAAGTTGGAATTTTTCAAAAATGTCAACTGTTCTAGTTCGTAAATCGATGGCGAAGTATCTCTGAGCTTCTCCAAAACAATTGCGCAACGTTTTATCTTTTTACAATTTTTTTAGTTTCGGCAAAAAATTTAACCTTACAGCAGGGACCATTTTGAAAATTCGTAACTTTTGTCTGAGTTGGAATTTTTCAAAAATATCAACTGTTTTAGTTAGTACATAGATGCCAAAGCCTCCTTAAGTTTTTCCAAAACAATTGTGCAACGAATTATTTTTTTTACAATTTTTTAAGTTTCGGCAAAAATTTTAACTTTACAGCAGGGACCATTTCGAAAATTCATAACTTTTGTCCGGGTTAAAATTTTTCAAAAATCTCAACTACTCTAGTTCGTAAATCGATGGCGAAGTATTTCTGAGCTTTTTCAAAACAATAGCGCAACGATTTATTTTTTTACAATTTTTTTAGTTACGGCAAAAATTTTAACCTTACAGCAGGGACTATTTCGAAAATTCATAACGTTTGTCCGAGTTGGAATTTTTCTAAAATCTGAACTGTTTTAGTTAGTAAATCGATGCCGAAGTATCTCTGAGCATTTCCAAAATAATTGCGTAACGATTTATTTTTATACAATTTTTTAAGTTTCGGCAAAAAAATTTACCTTACAGCGGGAATAATTTCGAAAATTGATAACTTTTGTCTGAGTTGGAATTTTTTAAAAATCTCAACTGTTTTAGTTAGTTAATCGATGCCACAGTATTTCTGAGCATTTTTAAAACAATTGCTCAAGGATTTAAATTTTTTACAAGTTTTTTAGTTTCGGCAAAAATTTTTACTTTAGAGCAGGGACCATTTCGAAAATTCATAACTTTTGTTCAAGTTAGAATTTTTCAAAAATATCAACTGTTTTAGTTAGCAAATAGATGCCAAACCCTCCTTAAGTATTTCCAAAACAATTGCGCAACGATTAATTTTTTTACAATTTTTTTAGTTTCGCCAAAAATTTTAACCTTAGAGCAGGGACCATTTCGAAAATTCATAACTTTTATCCGAGTTGGAATTTTTCTAAAATGTCAACTGTTTTAGTTAGTAAATAGATGCCAAAGCCTCCATAAATATTTCCAAAATAATTGCGCAACGATTTATTTTTTTACAATTTTTTTAATTTCGGCAAACATTTTAACCTTTCAGAATGGATCATTTCAAAAATTCATAACTTTTGTCTGAGTTAACATTTTGCAAAAATCTGAACTGTTCTAGTTAGTTATTCGATGCCACAGTATCTCTAAGCATTTCCAAAACAATTGCGCAACAATTAATTTTTTTACAATTTTTTTTAGTTTCGGCAAAAATTTTTACCTTACAACATGGATCATTTCAAAAATTCATAACTTTTGTCCGAGTTGGAATTTTTCTAAAATCTCAACTGTTTTAGTTAGTAAATCGATGCCAAAGTATCTCTGAGCATTTCCAAAATAATTGCGCAATGATTTATTTTTTTACAATTTTTTTAGTTTCGGCAAAAATTTTAACCTTAGAGCAGGGACCGCTTCGAAAATTCATAACTTTTGTCCAAGTTGGAATTTTTCAAAAATGTCAACTGTTCTAGTTCGTAAATCGATGGCGAAGTATCTCAGAGCTTTTCCAAAACAATTGTGCAACGATTTATTTTTTTACGATTTTTTTAGTTTCGGCAAACATTTTAACCTTACAGCATGGAAAAAAAATTAATACCTTTTGTCCGAGTTGGAATTTTTCAAAAATCTCAACTGTTTTAGTTAGTACATCGATGCCGAAGTATCTCTACGCATTTCCAACATAATTGCACAACGATTTATATTTTTACAACTTTTTTAGTTTCGGCAAAAATTTTAACCTTACAGCATGGATCATTTCAAAAATTCATAACTTTTGTCCTAGTTAACATTTTTCAAAAATCTGACCTTTTTTAGTTAGTAAATCGATGCCAAAGTATTCCTGAGCTTTTCCAAAACAATTGCGCACCGATTTTGGTTTTTTTCCATTTGTTTTAGTTTCTGCAAAAAAAAATTACATTTTCAAAAAATTTAATGTTTGAAGAAAATGCTAATTTGAAAGAACATATTGTGGGGTAATTGGTTTAAGCTACAAGAATTTTTACCCATAACCGATAATTCTTAATTATTCATAGTTATGTGATGATTTCCACTTTTTTACGAAGAATAAATTTGACTTAATTCAATAGATTTAATTTGGGACAGACGAGGGGGTTAATAATTATTTTCGATTTTTGGTTAAAATTTCAACTTTGTAACTATTCCAGTTTTGCTGCACGTGAAAACAAGACTTACGCGTTTAGTATTTAAGTATAAACATTTTTTAAAAATTTGAAATTATTTTGGTGGTCCAAAAAAATATAAATATAAATTGCCATCGACTTAAAACTTTCCAAATTTATTCAAAATCAATTCAGGATTATAATTCCATAAAAAAACTGCAAATACCCCATCTACAGGTTTTGAGATAAATCCATGTCAACAAAGCATGCACCAGCGGAAACCCTTCCAAAATTTTCTTAAAATCACAATTTCCACTTAAAGATATTTACATGGATCCTTAGTTTAGTCCAGCCTTGTACAAGCGCGAGGCCCTTGGCCCTACACAAATTTCAGTACAAGATTGGACTCATGTAAAATACTAAAAGCGCGTGTACCCACGGTCACAGACAACTTCAAGCACAATATTGAACTCGTATCCATCGAGGAATTCAATGAACAACTAAATACCTAATTAGTACACTTATTAACCGTGATTTACACCGGTTACCATTAACGATAAATTCCCGAAGAGCAAAAGCGGGTGTTTATTAGCGGAGGCCGGAATTACAAAGCCCCCCGGGGGGCGCGCGCGGCGATTAAAACAAAAGAAGGGGCATTAAGTAAAATAATAAGGTCCAATTAGCGAGGTCCTAATCGCATTTAAAAACCCTGGGCGCGCCAACTTTTACAATAATTCCGGCTTTGCATTCTTATTGCGGCAATTATAATACTTCACCTCGTTTCGGGCGAGGCCCTTCCCTGCCCTGCAAGGGCCTAAATACAAATAATACACGAGCTGCGGTATGCAAATAGCGCGATGGGCCCCGGAAATAATTGCGAGCGCTTTTGTATGTTCAGAAGTATCATTTGCGTACGTTTCTTTTTGTGTGTGCGGATTTTAAATACGGAGGAGACCCTCGACTCAAATCTCTTGACATTAATTGTGTTTAATATCGCAATCATGTACAAGGTTCGTGGAATTAATTTAGAAATGACGATGAATACATAAGGAAATAAGATGTTTACCAGTGAAAGATACGAACATATATTGGCTCTATAAACAGCCGTGGTAAGGTCTTAAGTATACGGCGGATGACAGAGAATCGGTTACATTAGATTTACATGCGCACATCTGACGCAGCGTTCGATGTAAAAAGTACGTGGCGGATGCCTCCGGTAGACGCACGTCTCCTGACGCATTAGAAGAAGCGGTTCAATTGGTGGTGTGCGTCAAATGCGCTCAGACGTGCGCGTCAGACACGTGCGCTGCGGCAGATATGCGCGTCGAATGCGTCGAGTCTAAAGTATACGGCGTCACGTTTCCTGATGCGTAAGGAGAATTCGTTCCATTAGATTTCACTGCTGAAGAGGTGTGTGGCAGACGTTTGAGTTTGCATCTAAGGTACACGATGGATGCTTCTGACGCATCGATTTCATTGCGGAAGTTGAGTGCGACAGATGCGCTGCGTCAGACGTACGCGTCTAACGCTTCATAGGAATTGCGCTGTTAGCAGTCCCATGCGGTCCATCAATCGTATGTTGGTACACGCTACAGTTATGTAAATACAAAAAAAAATATATTGCGGATTGAAATCCATTTTATTCGTTGCGATTACGTACTTTCAGATTTTTTTTTCATTTGAGTTTAAATTTGAAACATATGACCGTTTCTTATCCGATTAAGTTTTTTCGATGCACTATTAGGTGAAAAAAATTGCGATAAATTTCTAATTAGATTAAGCGTTAACAGTACGGTTTAATCGCCCATAAAAATAGAAATTCCCAGTGAAATTCTTCTCGCGTCGTCCGCGAAATAACAATGTTATCTATTAAAGCGATAAACCGAAATTTAGTGTCCTCACGTTGAATTATCAAGAGTTTCCATTAGCGCAAATAATTCCCGTTCGGTTTTTATTGCAGCCAGCCAGGGTCTCGTCCCGAACTATTTACTTTGCACCGCCATTTATTGCCAGGACGTGTCCGACGTTCCTCTTTTTTCATATGATGCATTTTCGTTCGATACATATAATTATCTATTAGAAGCTTACAAAAAAATTAATCGAAAGCCATAAAAAACGTACAGGGTGTACCATTAAAAAATGTATATTTTGCGTTTTGGAACACCCTGTATAAATAAATATTATTATTTAACTTTGTTAGTTTCGGATACAATTAAATTTAACATGACCTGTTTTTTCAAAACAAAGATTTTAATACATATTTTTTTCACACAATTCTTCAATTGATTGTATATTTTGAAAACACGGAAAATAATTACTTCACACCCGTTTTCTAGACATTAGGAACAGTCATGAATTTTTTCAGATTTTTCTAAGACCCAACATTTTTCCTCTTTTTTCCTGACTAAGGTATGGAAAAATGGGCGAAAATCATGAAATGGCCAAATGGCATGTAATGTACATCAAAATGTTCACAAAAGAACGGGGAATGCGTGGTTAGATTTTTATCCAAATCGTAATTGCAGTTTTCTCGTTTCGCGCTCTCAAAATGAGCACTCGTATTTTAGCCAGAAATGTTGGTCGATTTTAAGATTTTTTTGGCGCCATCTCACAAAACAGATATAGATGATATTACATGAGTTTGTAGCTATATTCTTCTAGAATCGTATGTTTCTATTCATAACTATCTTCCGTATTCACGAACCAAGATTTTTTCGTTCGAATTAGTCGGTGTCCGATAGCGTCAATCTGCAGGGTCTCGGTATTCGCTTCCCATAAGATTCAATGTTAATTTTCAGTTGGTGAAAAATGGTGGAACAAATTTTTTTTTCTGGAAAATAATTACTCCACATTCATTTTCTAGACATTAGGAACAGCCATGAATTTTTTCAGATTTTTCTAAGACCCAATATTTTTCCTCTTTTTTTCCTGACAATAATAGTATGGAAAAATGGGCGAAAATCATGAAATGGCCAAATGATTTGTAATGTACATCAAAATGTTCTCAAAAGAATGGGGAATGCGTAGTTAAATTTTCAGCAGAATCGTACTTGTAGTTTTTTTGTTTCGAGCTCTCAAAATGAGCACTCGTATTTTAGACAGAAATTTTGGTCGAATTTGAGATTTTTTTGACGCCGTCTCACTAAACAGATATGGATGATATTACATAAGCTTGTAGCTACATTCTTCTAGAATCGTATGTTTCCATTCATAACCATCTGCCGTATTCATGAACCAAGATTTGTTCGTTCGAATTAGACGCTGTCCGATAGCGTCAATCTGCAGGGTCTCGGTATTCGCCTCCCATAAGACTCAATGGTAATTTTCAGTTGGTGAAAAATGGTAGAAGAAAATTTTTTTTCGGGAAAACAATTACTCCACACGCGTTTTCTAGACATTAGGAACAGTCATGAATTTTTTCAGGTTTTTCTGAGACCCAACATTTTTTCTCTTTTTTTCCTGACTAATGGTATGGAAAAATGAGCGAAAATCGTGAAATGACCAAATTACTTGTAATGTACATCAAAATGTTCACAAAAGAATGGGGAATGCGTGGTTAAATTTTCAGCATAATCGTACTTGCAGTTTTCTTGTTTCGCGCTCTCAAAATAGGCACTCGTATTTTAGCCAGAAATTTTGGTCGATTTTGTGATATTTTTGGCGCCGTCTCACAAAACAGATATGGATGATATTACATGAGTTTGTAGCTACATTCTTCTAGAATCGTATGTTTCCATTCATAATCATCTGCCATATTTATGAACCAAGATTTATTCGTTCAAATCAGTCGGTGTCCGATAGCTTCAATCTGCAGGGTCTCGGTATTCGCTTCCCGTAAGACACCATGTTAATTTTCAGTTGGTGAAAAATGGTAGAACAAATTTTTTTTTCGGGAAAATAATTACTCCACGTCCATTTTCTAGACATTAGGAACAGCCATGAATTTTTTCAGATCTTTCTAAGACCCAGTATTTTTCCTCTTTTTTCCTGACTAATGGTATGGAAAAATAGGCGAAAATCATGAAATAGCCAAATAACTTGTTATATACATGAAAATGTTCACAAAAGAATGAAGAATGCGTGGTTAAATTTTCAGCAGAATCGTAGTTGTAGTTTCCTCGTTTTGCGCTCTCAAAATGAGCACTCTCATTTTAGCCTGAAATTTTGGTCGATTTTGAGATTTTCTTGGCGCCGTCTCACAAAACAGATATGGATGATATTACATGAGTTTGTAGCTACATTCTTCTAGAATCGTATGTTTCCATTCATAACTATCTGCCGTATTCACGAACCAAGATTTGTTTGTTCGAATTAGTCGGTGTCCGGTAGCGTCAATCTGCAGGGTCTCGGTATTCGCTTCCCGTAAGACACCATGTTAATTTTCAGTTGGTGAAAAATGGTGGAACAAAATTTTTTCTGGGGAAAATAATTACTTCACACGCGTTTTTTAGACATAAGGGACAGCCATGAATTTTTTCAGATTTTTCCAAGACCCAACATTTTTCCCCTTTTTTTCCTGACTAATGGTATGGAATAATGGGCGAAAATTACGAAGTGGCGAAATGACTTGTAATGCACATCAAAATGTTTACAAAATAATGGGGAATGTGTGGTTAAATTTTCAGCAGAATCGTACTTGTAGTTTTCTCGTTTCGCGCTCTCAAAATGAGCACTCGTATTTTAGCCAAAAATTTTGGTCGATTTTGAGATTTTTTTTCCGCCGTCTCACAAAACAGATATGGATGATATTACATGAGCTTATAGCTGTATTCTTCTAGAATCGTATGTTTCTATTCATAACCATCTGCCGTATTCATGAACCAAGATTTGTTCGTTCGAATTAGTCGGTGTCCGATAGCGTCAATCTGCAGGGTCTCGGTATTCGCCTCCCATAAGACTCAATGGTAATTTTCAGTTGATGAAAAATGGTAGAAGAAAATTTTTTTTCGGGAAAACAATTACTCCACACGCGTTTTCTAGACATTAGGAACAGTCATGAATTTTTTCAGATTTTTTTAAGACCCAATATTTTTCCTCTTTTTTTCCTGACTAATAGTACGGAAAAATGGGCGAAAATCATGAAATAGCCAAATGACTTGTTATGCACATGAAAATATTCACAAAATAATGGAGAATGCGTGGTTAAATTTTCAGCAAAATCGTACTTGTGGTTTTTTCGTTTTACGCTCTCAAAATGAGGACTCTTATTTTAGCCTGAAATTTTGGTCGATTTTGAGATTTTTTTGCCGCCGTCTCACAAAACAGATATGGATGATATTACATGAGCTTATAGCTATATTCTTCTAGAATCGTATGTTTCTATTCATAACCATCTGCCGTATTCATGAACCAAGATTTATTCGTTCAAATCAGTCGGTGTTCGATAGCGTCAATCTGCAGGGTCTCGGTATTCGCTTCCCATAAGACCCTATGTTAGTTTTCAGTTGGTGAAAAATGACCCACTTTTTTAAAACAAAGATTTTAATACATAATTTTTTTTACAGATTTCTTCAATGGTTGGATATTTTGGAAACCCGAATCAACGGTTTTTTGTGAGTAACCTATCTTGTAATAGAAAACTTATTTACTGTGATTTTGTAATTTAAAAGAATGTTAGATCTACTGTTTTTAAATAATTAACGTGGTTTTCTTGATGATTCCAATAAATACAATTCCCATGAGTTGTATGTAACAGTTAAAAAAAGGGAGTCTTCGTGTAAAAAAAAATCAAAATTGATGTTACGACCGTGCGTGATTAAACGTCACCATTTGCCTAACGGGGGCACACGCCCGTGGGCCGTAATTAAAAATTTCGGAAATGAAAGGGCCGATTAGCGCTTCGGTCCAATACATCACGCGGAATCGTCGCATTTGTCACGCGCGATGTCAAATTTGCTGCACACACAGCGACATCACCGACAACCATTAATCGATGGAAACACACCAAGTGTTGTAAAAGAGGGGTTATGGGGGGGGGGGTGCAGTTTCGACATCGTGTTATTAAACAAGGGACATTTCGCTTCATCAGCTCCTTTATTAGTTATTACTTAGGGGGATGAGGTTATTCGGAGGCTCGTGGACGACGTCTTAAGTGGCTCCGCAAGCAGTTATCTCGGGCACCCCTTCTCCCCCAAAATGGCGCATTAAAATTAGTATTTCACAATATTGTGAAGCCACCCCTTTATAATAACGGGCGGTGATTTTACGATAATTAAAGACACGCACATATCGAAATCTACGGATTCCATCAATAACGCTAAAAGCTGGGAATTAGGGCGAATAAAGGAAGTAATAATACACTTCCTCTTCCCTTTTCCGTGGCGCATAAAATCGTCGGCGGGTGATGGGGTTGGTCTAATTCAGATTAAAACCGCTTCAAAGCTTTCAAGACTAATAGATTCTAGTCGGCGATATACCGGCACTCATTTACATACAATACCTAATTTGAGTTATGGTATCACTGCCCGGGCCAATTGACCGGTTGCCTTGGGCTCGCTTACCACCCCCAAAACGGGCCCCCGAAATTTGTGTAGGGTGCGGGCGTGCGCGCGGTCGCCATCGTCGGCGAGGCCCTGAATGGGGGCCCGATTTTCGGAGGAAGATGTTGCTCGGCAACCATTATGTGCAAGGGGGCGATTTGACCTCAATTTTATCCGCTCGCAAAAACTACACCAGAATGGGGAAACTCGAGGGCCCTACAATTCAAATTAAATTCAGCGCGACGCAAATCAATTTTTAATTACGCAACAAATTCAAACACTTTAAAATGCTAATAAAAATTGTATCTGCCTCTGAAATTTGCTTGAATCATCAAAACCGCTTAGTAGTAAGCAGTGTTTAAAATTTTATTATAATTTTAAACATTTTAGTAACGAAGATATACGCATATTTCTCTCGATACGATTTTGGTGCATGCGCCGGGATATCAATAGTACGAAACCCCGCATTAAAATTATACGAACTTATAATTAATATATTGTAACGAGATTTTCAGCATTTATGTAATCGAGTATGCTCTTTTCAATGAAAATACTTTCAAGAATTTACGACTTCTGGTTACACCGGAAATCAACACCAACTTCCTCTATATTTCTTATTACAAATTTAAATTCTGGGAAAAAATCATTTCTTTGTTTTTCTCATCGAGTTAACATACGTTTTATATCTCGAAACTGAAGCCGAGCAAAGTCGATTACATTTTTTTCTCTTTTTTGCAATAGCAGATTAGTTTTCGTAAATGCAAAGTTATTAAAGTTGATTCGAGGCGCACGTAAGTTTCGCGTTTCGCGTATCGAATATCGATTTATTATTTTAATAAAGCGAATTGCCGTCTTCGAGATGGGAAAAGTTGTTCTCGAGATTTTCCCGATGGAAAATGTTGAGCGTCAACGTTTTTCAGGTGGGCCGTATGGTTTCTAATTATGACCGGTTCCCTTTGATGTCTGCCGAGTGGCAAATCTGCCGGAGAAATGGCCGTTATTTACGAAACCGACACACGAAATGAAATTAATAGCTAATACCGGGGAGGAGGAAGATGCGAGCCGAAGAGTAAACAGCAAACATCCCCGCAATATAATCCTCTGCGGTTGCAGATGACGGCGCGGTCGGGAGTCAATTACTTAGCCGATGACCATCTGCTGCTGCTGCTGCTGCTGCTGTTTGCCCACCTCTCTCCGTCCCTCTCCGTTCTCCTCCTTATATTCCATCATCTCCGTTTCGCGTTCTTTACACAAATAATCGTCCGCTATTCAAATAAATCCCCGAAAAGGGATTGTTTCCCGGGCTCTGGAGTCGCTCGTTATGCGTTTTCCATTACTTTTCCCCGCAATTATCGTCTTGTACGGTTTTCTGACAATACTTGGGAGTTAATTAAATGCAGGAGTGGCCCTCTCAGCCCTCCGCCGGAGCCGGAGTACACTTGCCAAGAGATTAGCGTATCCTTAGCGACATCTTAAGATATTAATACCGGGTAATTATGAAATTGGTTAGGTAAATCCTGGTGTTCCGTCGGGCCTTCACTCCGACATCACCTCCCTTCCACCCGCTCCCTCGAGTTCTCAAACTAACTAATTCATAATTTAATTCCCGGATAGACAAAGGGATCACTAATCATTTTGCATGCACTCTGGAAGAAAAAAATGTATAAAAGATTATTTAGACGGTTCTAATATAATAGAATATATACTTTGACCAAAAAAATGAGGGCTTTGAAAAAACAGGAATGATTCAGTAATCGTCCCTTTGAAGGGTCAAAAAAGAAGTTACAGTAAACTCATTGTTTACCTAACGACGGGAGCTTATCGCATCCTGGCGACGGGAGCTTATCAGCTCAATCAATGTGTCCGTTTGACAGTCAATAAAAAAATGTCGCGTTTAGGAACGTATCAACGCTTATTTCATTACTGATTACCTGAAAATGGAGGAATTCTTTTTTATTTTACTTTATCTTACATGATAATGTAACACTTGTAAAAAGTCGTACGATAATTTAATTTTTTTAAATACTACTTTTGATAAATTTAGAAATTTTAAAGATTTTCTGCAAAATTAAAAAAAAATCACAAATTAGCATTTTTAGTTTGTTTTGCATTCCATATTTTATTCCTCATGACGAATAATGCAAATTTTCAAAATTGGTTTGTAAAATTCAGTTTTTATTGAATTTAAAATAATTTTTTGATAATTTTAATGTATATTTTCTACGAAATTTTGAAAATCAGAAAAGGGCACTTATTTTATTTTCATTTATTTTTTTAAAATAACTGCAAAATAATGCTTCTAATACATTTTAAAAAAATATTCAAAAACATTTCAGAAAAATGAAACTTTCTGTTTTTTGCGTCCAAACATTTATTCTCAATGGCAGATGATTTAAATTTTCTAAATAGCTTTACAACATATTGGTTTTATTTAATTAAAAAAAAATTAATAATTTTGTAACACATATTTTCTAGCAAAAAAAATTCAAAAAATATTCCAGAAAAAGAAACAGAAAAGTAAACCTTTTTGTTTTTTTCGCGTCAAAACTTTTATCCTTGAGGGCAGATGATTGGATTGTTTTAAATAGCTTTACAACATGTTGTTTTCACTAAATTTAGAAAAAGAATGAACACGTATATTTTCCACCAAAAAGAAAAAAATAAAAAATATTCCAGAGAAGCCAGAAAGCCCTTTTCCAGCTTCTCGGAATATTTTAAATAAAGTTGCACTAACTTTTTATTTTTATGTCGGAATTAATAAATCCAGAAAGAAATTGGAAGCTTTCTACCAATTTTTGGAAATCGCAAAAGTTCATTTTTTTTTCTTTTTTTCGTTGTTTGGCGACAAAATTTTTATTCCTATCGGTAGATGATTCACATTATCAAAATAGCTATCCAACATGTCTGACTTAATAATTCCAGAAGGAAATTTGAAAATTTTTAAAAATCATAAAAATCAATTATTTTCTTTTTTTCGTTTTTTAGCGACAAAACTTTTACTCCTATCGGTAGATGATTAACATTATCAAAATAGCTATCCAACATGTCTGACTTAATAATTCTAGAAGGAAATTTGAAAATTTGTCATCCTGTATGCTTTCTACCAATTTTTTAAAATCATAAAAATCAATTATTTTCTTTTTTTCGTTTTTTGGCGATAAAACTTATATTCCTATCGGCAGATGATTCATATTATCAAAATAGCTATCCAATATGTCTGACTTAATAGTTCCAGAAGGAAATTTGAAAAATTTGTCGTTCTGTATGCTTTCTACCAATTTTTAAAAATCACATAAGTCAATTATTTTTTCTCTTTTTCGTTTTTTGGCGACAAAACTTTTATTCCTATCGGTAGATGATTCACATTATCAAAATAGCTTTCTAACATGTCTGACTTAATAATTCCAGAAGTAACTTTGAAAATTTGTCTTCCTGTACGATTTCTACCAATTTTTACAAATCATAAAAGTCAATTATTTTATTTTTTTCGTTTTTTAGCGACAAAATTTTTATTCCTATCGGTAGATGATTCACATTATCAAAATAGCTATCCAACATGTCTGACTTAATAAATCCAGAAGGAAATTTGAAAATTTATCGTCCTGTATGCTTTCTGCGAATTTTTAAAAATCACAAAAGTTAATTATTTTCTTTTTTTTTCGTTTTTTGGCGATAAAACTTGTATTCCTATCGGTAGATGATTCACATTATCAAAATAGCTTTCCAACATGTCTGACTTAATAATTCCAGAAGGAAATTTGAAGATTTGTCGTCCTGTATGCTTTCTACCGATTTTTAAAAATCACAAAAGTCCATTTTTTTCCCTTTTTCGTTTTTTAGCGACAAAACTTGTATTCCTATCGGCAGATGATTCACATTATGAAAATAGCTATCCAACATGTATGACTTAATAATTCCAGAAGGAAATTTAAAAATTTGTCGTCCTGTTTGCTTTCTGCCAATTTTTAAAAATCATTATTTTCTTTTTTTCGTTTTTTGGCGACAAAACTTTTATTTCCACCGGCAAATGTTTCAAGTTCTTAAAATAGCTTTCCAAAATGCAGGACTTCATAAATTTAGAAATAATCTAGAAAATTTTTCACCAATTTTTGAAAATCACAAAAGTATTTTTTCCTCTTTTTCGTTTTTTGGCTAAATAACTTTTATTCCTACAAGGAGATGATTAAAATAGCTTTTCAACATGTCTGTCTTAAAAAAAACAACAAGAAATTAAAAAACTGTACACCCTGTATGCGCTTTCTACCAATTTCAAAAAAATCGCAAAAGTCAACTTTTTTCTTTTTTTCGTTTTTTTGCGACAAAACTTTTATTCCTACCGTCAGATAATTCAAATTTTTAAAATAGCTTTACAACATGTCGGACTAATAAATGCAGAAACAAATTTGAAAATTTTACACTTTGTATATTTTCTACCAATTTTTTTAAATCGCAGTCTATGTTTTCCCCTTTTTTCGTCTTTTTGCGGCACAACTTTTTTTCCTAAAATTTTTAATATGCATTTCCAATATATTGCACTTAATGAATCCAGAAAGAAATTTGAAAATTTGACACCCTGTATGGTGTAAAATCAAGTTTTTTTCCTTTTCTTCGTTTTTTTTTGGTGACAAATTTTTTATTCCTATTGGTAAATGATTGCAATTTTTAGTTTCTAATTTGTCGGCCTTAAAAAATGCAGAAATAAATTTGAACATTTTGTATTATAGGAAAGGTCAAGAGTTTCAAATGAATTTGATTTAGTGTTAATTCATTTTACAGTTACAATGGTAAACATTCTCACCACAAACACTTGGCGATGACACCGTATCCATAACAACCACTAATTATTTACCTTGCCATTAGCACGTACTCGCTAATGATACACATTTTTTTAATAACACTTTGTTTTCTTCGTTTTAAACATTATTGTTATAAAAATCGATCGGGGGAAGTTCGCGAGAGCCTCAAAGAAATTCCCCCGCATTTTTTCGTGTTTGTTGTCTGGCGTGCAGAAATAATAATTACGCGAAAATGCGCGCCAGAGGAGAGGCAAGAGAGGCAGCAGACTGATGATAGTTTGTGTGAACTTGAACCTGAAACGTTAAGGTCGCCGAGCTGGAAACTAATTAGATGGAGCAGTCAACAAAAAATAACCCGGGGACATGAATTATTCTAAATAATATTATGTTCGAAAGGGATTATTCCGTGATGTTTGCTTTTTAGACTGCCTTCAAGTGCTCGTTAGTAATTTAATATCTTGAAAAAGAAAAGCCGTATTAAAATTGTATACGTGCGCAACGGGCGACGGCTCGTGCAAGTTCGGAAAGGTTGCCTTTTATTGGTCGTCGCGTGTATGGAAAAAACTTTGAGCCGAATGAAAGTTCTGGTGGCAGTAAAATAGAAATACGATTTCTGTAAATGATGTTTGTTGGAAACACTAGATGGCGCTTTTACATTTCAATATACACACATGCTACGTCTTTCAGTGCTTGTAGCGCTCAGCGTTTGCCTCGATCAAAAAAAGGAATGTAAAGGTGGTAAAGTTATTGGAAGGAGAACGACGACGATTTAATAATCATGTCGCGCATCAATCTCGCATGCCGCATGTTGCATGTCGCACGTCGCACGCCGCACGTCGCTGTCGCTAAGAACTGAATGCCGCCTTAATTACCAAGCCTTAAAAATTGTACGATTGGTATTTATTTAAATCGCCTAATAATAATCTTTAAACAATTTCGTTTATCTTAATTAATTATCGCTCTAGTTTTTTTTTCTCTGTACATGGTACATTCGGCTACATGTGTAAACTTACATGCTAAATATAACTTAAGGTTGTATATTATTCTTAATCCAATCTAAATAGGTCACCACATTCGTGTAGATTCCGGGCGAATCCGGGCTGGCGCATTTTTTCGGACCTATGGAAACTATTCCGGCCACGTACCAAACGACATTGAAGTCCTTATCAAGTTTAAAACCCATCAGCGGTCCTCCGGAATCGCCCGAACAGGAATCTTCTTTACCACCGCCGGCGCACATCTGCGACGACAATAAAGGGTACGATTTCTTCTTTTTGCACGCGTTCAAATCGACAATCGGAACGGCGGCTTTTCTCTTGATGTTGCGAGCTCCATCTACACCAGAAAAAAGTTTGTTTTTAGTATTAGTTAACATATCACAGCTGGAAGCAAAATAGCAAAACTTAAAACGTAAATTGCAGAAATTAAAATTACATTCGGTGATTTGAAAAATTGTAAAAAATTCATTTCTGCTGGAATTGGCTTCAACTTTTCAAAATCCATCCAGGATGAATGTATTTTTGATTTTTCACTAAAACAATTGACATATCAGAGCTGAAAAAAAAATCACGAGACTCGAAACTTAAATTGCAGAAATGAAAATTGCATTCGGTGATTTGAAAAATTGTAAAAAAATAATTTCTGCTGGAATTGGCTTCAAATTTTCAAAATCCATCTAGGATGAACGTATTTTTGATTTTTCACTAAAACAATTAATATATAAAAGCTGGAAAGAAAATGACGAGACTCGAAACTTAAATTGCAGAAATTAAAATTGCCTTCGGTGATTTGAAAAATTGTAAAAAAATTATTTCTGCTGGAATTCGCTTCAAAATTTCAAAATCCATCCAGGATGAACGTATTTTTGATTAATCACTAAAACAACTGATATATCAGAGCTGGAAACAAAATGACGAGACTCGAAACTTAAATTGCAGAAATTAAAATTGCATTCGGTGATTTGAAAAATTGTAAAAAAATAATTTCTGATGGAATTCGCTTCAAATTTTCAAAATCCATCCAGGATGAACGTATTTTTGATTTATTACTAAAACAATTGATATATAAGAGCTGGAAAGAAAATCACGAGACCCGAAACTTAAATTGCAGAAATTAAAATTGCATTCGGTGATTTGAAAAATTGTAAAAAAATAATTTCTGCTGCAATTGGCTTCAAATTTTCAAAATCCATCAAGGATGAACGTATTTTTGATTTATCACTAAAATCAGAGCTATAAAGAAAATCACGGGACTCGAAACTTAAATTGCAGAAATGAAAATTGCATTCGGTGATTGAAAAATTGTAAAAAAATTATTTCTGCTGGAATTCGCTTAAAAATTTTAAAATCCATCCAGAATGAACGTATTTTTGATTTATCACTAAAACAATTGTTATATCAGAGCTTTAAAGAAAATCACGCGACTCGAAACTTAAATTGCAGAAATTAAAATTGCATTCGGTGATTTGAAAAATTGTAAAAAAATAATTTCTGCTGGAATTCGCTTCAAAATTTCAGAATTCATCCAAGATGAACGTATTTTTGATCTTACACTAAAACAATTGATATATCAGAGCTGGAAAGAAAATCACGAGACTCGAAACTTAAATTGCAGAAATTAAAATTACATTCGGTGATTTGAAAAATTGTAAAAAAATAATTTCTGCTGGAATTCGCTTCAAAATTTCAAAATCCATCCGGGATGAACGTATTTTTGATTTATCACTAAAACAAGCTGGAAAGAAAATGACGAGACTCGAAACTTAAATTGAAGAAATGAAAATTACATTCGGTGATTTGAAAAATTATAAAAAAGTAATTTCTGCTGGAATTCGCTTCAACTTTTCAAAATCCATCGAGGATGAACGTATTTTTGATTTTTCACTAAAACAATTGATATATCAGAGCTGGAAAGAAAATCACGAGACTCGAAACTTAAATTGCAGAAATTCAAATTACATTCGGTGATTTGAAAAATTGTAAAAAAATAATTTCTGCTGGAATTCGCTTCAAAATTTCAAAATCCATCCGGGATGAACGTATTTTTGATTTATCACTAAAACAAGCTGGAAAGAAAATGACGAGACTCGAAACTTAAATTGAAGAAATGAAAATTACATTCGGTGATTTGAAAAATTATAAAAAAGTAATTTCTGCTGGAATTCGCTTCAACTTTTCAAAATCCATCGAGGATGAACGTATTTTTGATTTTTCACTAAAACAATTGATATATCAGAGCTGGAAAGAAAATCACGAGACTCGAAACTTAAATTGCAGAAATTCAAATTACATTCGGTGATTTTAAAAATTGTAAAAAAAATAATTTCTGCTAGAATTCGCTTCAAAATTTTAAAATCCATCCAGGATGAACGTTTTTTTTATTTATCACTAAAACAATTGATATATTAGAGCTGGGAAAAAAAATGATGAGACTCGAAACTTAAATTGCAGAAATTAAAATTGCAAAAAAATAATTTCTGCTAGAATTGGTTTCAGCATTTCAAAATCCATCCAGAATTAATTTATTTTTGACTTACGATTTTGCGTTTCGCCCCATCCAGCTACGTACATCCTCTTATTCAATTCCAATAGTTCTTTTAATCCAGCTTCATCGGGAAGACAAATGGGTTGAATATAGTCTGCAAAATTGCGTTTTAAATTTATTATTAAAATCTTTCGTATAGAAACACCACTGAGGCAGATTGTCTGAAACTGTTTTTTTTCTAAATTAATAGTCGTCGACTACTGCAGACCAGTTTCGGTCTACTTCAGTCTCATCAGCATAAAAGTACTTCACCATGGAGTCACAATTCAATCAAGTAACCGTTAGGATATATAGAGATGCAACATTTTACACAGTAATGGTGTTTCCATCCTAAAACTTTTACCTGTGTAGTTTGCGGTGTATTTTAAGCGTATGACTGCGATATCGTGCGGTTTCCCCGGTGTCGTCTTCGAATAATCAGGATGGATGATATATTTTTCGATTGGTATCACTTGTATCGGCCCAGCACATTCCCCTTTCTCGCTGTAATAATAATCGCAGTCTTGCTTACTGTTGACGTCGTGTTCTCCTAACGTCACCTCAAATCTGAAAAGAAAATTTGGATAAAAGCGACATCTACTTTCTAAAACGTTGCACTAATATCACCAAAAAAAAGGTTGGTGGATTTATTATTAGATGGTTGAACGAAAATTCTTTATAAAAAAAAACACTTTATACTTTGATAAAAATGTTATGCAAATACAAAGACATACCCTGAGCTGACCACATGGACTTGCATCCGAGGCCAAAAAAAAAAAAAAATTCAAACACAGTAAAAAGTGTTTTATTTTATATAAAAGCCTGTAGAACGAAGTAGAAGCTTCCTACATAACAAAAACATTTTTTTTTTCTTTAATTAACAACAAGGTCGTTTTATTATACTAAACATTGTTATCGCCCAGAAAAATACAACAAACTGTTTACTTCATTCTGTATGACCTTGAAAATGTAAATCCTCCAAATTTGGTTATCTTTTCAAGAACCCGTTTTGTCGAGCTAGTTTTCGCTTCTGTGTTTCATTCCTCATTTCCCCAGCAAAATAAACTAGAAATTTGTAATTGTTTTTATGTTAAGCAGACCGTTCGATTAATCGGTAGCACTTTTTATCAGTTTTCAAGGAACAAAAGTCAAGCGTAGATAAGACCTTCAGCCTTTATATCATTTAATGCACACAAATAAATCGTTAATCATGGCTTTGGATAATTGCTGGTGTGGAATGTATTTTCTGTAAATAACACACGAGATTTGTGTAAGCTAATTATTCATTATACAACATCTTCCCATTAAAACATTTAAAATTGCATAACCCATTCGTATATTATTAATATTACGAAATGTATAACGAAGTAGAAGCCTCCAGCATAAACAATATTAAATTTTTCATTTCGCATTATTTCGTTGTAGATAAAAATTTTACAATTTAATTTTTCCGATAAGGATAAAATTGTACTTGATTAAAAAATATTTGAAAAAATTATTGGAATACATACGGCGCCCCTAAATCTCCTAGGAAGCAATGGGCAGCCGTGATGACGTACTTCCTGTTGATTAGAGCTCCTCCGCAAGCGTAACCTTCTCCATTAGCTGCAAGCAACAAATTATCTCATCAAAAGTTTACAGACAAACACCGATAAACCAACAATTTGTAAATTGCAACAGTAAAAATTTGCTTTACAGATAAACAATGTTTTGATAAATACATTACTATTTCATTATGAACTGTAATTGATTCAGAATTTACAATGAAGAAATAAATTACTGTCTTAAATTTAAAAGTGGAAATTTACATCTCGCGATCACTAAAATTCTAAAAAAATATTACCACTCTCAGAATCGCCTTAAAAATTTCTAAATCTGCTTAGAAATAGTATATTTCTTATTTTCTGCAAAAAAATCGATTTCCCTAAACTGGAAACAAAATGACGACACTCTAAACACGAATTTAAGAATAACGAAATTTGCATCTCGCGATTATTAAAATTATAAAAAAATATTATCACTCTTAGAATTGCCTTAAAAAATGCTAAATCTGCTTAGAAATAGTATATTTTTAATATACTGCAAAACAATTGAAATCCCTAAACTGTAAACAAAATGGCGACACTCTAAACGCGAATTTAAGAAAAACGAAATTTGCATCTCGCGATTACTAAAATTATAAAAAAATATTATCACTCTCAGAATTGCCCTAAAAATTCCTAAATCTGCTTAGAAATAGTATATTTTTTATTTTCTGCAAAACAATCGATATCCCTAAACAGGAAACAAAATGGCGACGCTCTAAACACGAATTTAAGAATAACGAAATTTTCATCTCGCGATTACTAAAATTATAAAAAAATATTATGACTCTCGGAATTGCCTTAAAAAATTCTAAATCTGCTTAGAAATAGTATATTTTTTATTTTCTGCAAAAAAATTGATATCCCTAAACTGAAAACAAAATGGCGACACTCTAAACACGAATTTAAGAATAACGAAATTTGCATCTTGCGATTACTAAAATTATAAAAAAAATATTATCACTCTCAGAATTGCCCTTAAAATTTCTAAATCTGCTTAGATGTAGTATATTTTTTTTATTTTCTGGAAAATAATCGATATCCCTAAACTGGAAACAAAATGGCGACACTTTAAACACGAATTTAAGAATAAAAAAATTTGCATCTCGCGATTACTAAAAATTCTAAAAAAATTATCACTCACGGAATTGCCTTAAAAATTTCTAAATCTGGTTAGAAATAGTATATTTTTTTATTTTCTGCAAAACAATCGATATCCCCAAACTGGAAACAAAATGGCCACACTCTAAACGCAAATTTAAGAATAAAAAAAATTGTATCTCGCGATTACAAAAATTTAAAAAATATATTATCACTCACTAAATTGCCTTAAAAATTTGTAAATCTGCTTAGAAATAGTATATTTTTAATATACTGCAGGACAATCGATATCACTAAACTGGAAACAAAATGGCGACACTTTAAACGCAAATTTAAGAATAGCGAAATTTGCATCTCGCGATTACTAAAATTCTAAAAAAATATTATCACTCTCAGAATTGCCTTAAAAATTTCTAAATCTGCTTAGAAATAGTATATTTTTAATATTCTGCAAAGACAATTGATATCTCTAAACTGGAAATAAAATGGCGACACTCTAAACACGAATTTAAGAATAACGAAATTTGCATCTTGCGATTACTAAAATTATAAAAAAAATATTATCACTCTCAGAATTGCCCTAAAAATTTCTAAATCTGCTTAGATGTAGTATATTTTTTTTATTTTCTGGAAAATAATCGATATCCCTAAACTGGAAACAAAATGGCGACACTTTAAACACGAATTTAAGAATAAAGAAATTTGCATCTCGCGATTACTAAAATTATAAAAAAATATTATCACTCACGGAATTGTCTTCAAAATTTGTAAATCTGCTTAGAAATAGTGTATTTTTAATATACTGCAAAACAATTGATATCTCCAAACTGAAAACAAAATTCTAAACACGAATTTAAAAATTAAGAAATTTGCATCTCGCGATTACTAAAATTTTAAAAAAATATTACCACCAGCGGAATCGCCTTAAAAATTTACAAATCATCGTAGAAATAATATATTTTTGAGATACTACAAAACAATTGCTATCCCCAAATTGGAAACAAAATGGCGACACTCTAAACACGAATTTAAAAATTAAGAAATTTGCATCACGCGATTACTAAAATTCTAAAAAAATATTACCACTAGCGGAATCGCCTTAAAAATTTGCAAATCATCGTAGAAATTATATATTTTTGAGATACTACAAAACAATTGCTATCCCCAAATTGGAAACAAAATGGCGACACTCTAAACATGAATTTAGAAATTAAGAAATTTGCATCTAGCGATTACTAAAATTCTAATAAAATATTACCACTAGCGGAATCGCCTTAAAAATTTACAAATCATCGTAGAAATAATATATTTTTGAGATATTACAAAACAATTGCTATCCCCAAATCGGAAACAAAATGGCGACACTCTAAACACGATTTTAAAAATTAAGAAATTTGCATCACGCGATTACTAAAATTCTAAAAAAATATTACCACTAGCGGAATCGCCTTAAAAATTTATAAATCATCGTAGAAATAATATATTTTTGAGATACTACAAAACAATTGCTATCCCCAAATTGGAAACAAAATGGCGACACTCTAAACACGAATTTAAAAATTAAGAAATTTGCATCTCGCGATTGCTAAAATTGTAAAAAAATATTACCACTAGCGGAATCGCCTTAAAAATTTACAAATCCACTTAAAAATAATATATTTTTAATATCTTACAAAACAATTAACATCCCCAAACTGTAAATAAAATGGCGACACTGTAAACACGAATTTAAGAATAAAGAAATTTACATCTCGCGATTATTAAAATTCTAAAAAAATTATCACTTACGGAATTGCTTTAAAGATTTTAAAATCAATTTAGAAATAGTATATTTTTAATATACTGCAAAACAATTGGTGTCCGCAAACTGGACACTCTAGAGGGTTTTAAATTTTTTGTTAAAAATGTAGAAAGATACCTGTTTTAAATTTGAGCAGCGCCATCCATGGAAATTCCCCTAAACTAGCCAATCTTCCGATAATCCTATCCGGATCATCGACCAAACTCCTCCCGCACTCTGAGGACAACAGACCTCCGAGGTCACGATCATCCAAATCTATGGGTGGTTCCGGTCGGGTAGGAAACTTGAACACTTTCGTTTTGTTCGACGTTTGGCAACACACTGTCGTGTCATTGCTGAAACAATGCGATCGCACGTAGAATTTCAAATCCTCTTGCGTTAATTCCGGCGTGTCCAGCAGGGATCTCAAGCGCGGGCAGTCCTCGAGGTCGACGCAAGCACCTTCTTTCGACTCCGGAGTCGCGCATTGATCTACACACCAGTTTTTTTTTTAAGCAATAAACAATCAAACACGGTACTTACCGGCGTTCGCGGCGAGGACACACGCGAGAGCAGCAAAGAAGAGAACGTCGACGTTCATGCTCTGTGGACGAGTTAACGGCGACTGCGGTTTTCCGTTCGCTTGCTTTGAGAGATAGCAACGGTCCGCGTGACGTTTAATTCTAGAGCCGTCAAAATTTTATGATTGGTTTTTAATTAAGTCCGTTTATTTGAAAAAAAATTCGGGTGAAAATGTCTAGCGACTCATCGTCGGACTCTTCCACCGATTCCGAGGAGCAGAAGAAGGCGCCGAGGACGCTGAAGGCGGATCCGGTCGTGCAGCACTTCGGGGACCGGCCGAAGAATCGCAGGAAGAGATCGATATCGATTTGCCTGACGAACTGCCGGTACGAGGTGGTGAGGAAGGTGATGCAGCTCTTCGGGTACAGGGAGGCAGGCGAGGCGGACAACTGGAATTTGTACTGGACGGACTGGTCGATTTCGGTGGAACGCTGCAAGGAGATGAAGCGGTACCAGAAGATCAACCACTTTCCGGGAATGCTGGAGATCTGCCGGAAGGATTTGCTGGCGAGGAACTTGAACAGGATGCAGCGGCTCTTTCCGCGGGAGTACAACTACTTTCCGAAGACGTGGTGTCTGCCCGCGGATTTGGGGGACGTGCTCGCGTACAGTAGGTCGAGGAAGAACAAGACGTTCATACTGAAGCCGGACGCTGGAAGCCAGGGCAAGGGGATCGTGTTGACGAAAAATTTGAAGGACCTAACTCCCTCGGATCGCGTCATCTGCCAGGTTTACGTCGCCCGGCCGTTCCTGATTGATGGTTACAAGTTCGACCTCAGGGTGTACACGCTGATAACATCATGCGACCCCCTCAGGATTTACGTGTACAAGGAAGGCCTGGTGCGGTTCGCCACCAGTAGGTATAAAGAACCCACGGGGGTGAATATAACGAACGTCTTCATGCACCTCACCAACTACGCCGTTAATAAGCACAGCAGGACCTACAATCAGGACACGGAAGCCGGCAGCAAGCGCAAGCTGTCTTGGTTTAACGCGTACTTGAAGAATCTAGGATACGACGTCGATAAGTTATGGAAGAGCATCGACGAGGTCATCATCAAGACGGTAATTAGCGCGTTCCCCATCCTCAAGCACAGTTATCTGGCATGCTTCCCCAACCACGACATCCTCCCAGCCTGCTGCGAACTCCTAGGCACCGACATCTTGTTAGACCGAAAGTTAAATCCGCAATTACTGGAAGTCAATCACTCGCCCAGCTTTCACACCGACACCGACCTGGACAGCGAGGTGAAGGAGGCGCTGCTATCGGACATGTTCGCCATGATCAATCTGGAAATGTGCGATAAGAAGAAGATAATGCGCGACGACCGCAGAAAGGTCCGCGACCGCCTGCAAGGCATCAACCTGGCCAAAGACAACATCACCAACTTCACCGATTACTTCAAGCACGAGGTGGCCAGAAAAGGCGACTTCCGGCTCGTCTTCCCCTCCACCGACTCCAGCTACGACAAGTTCTACCACCAGGGCGTCAGCTCGATCTTCTCCACCACGCAATCCACGAAAGCGCGCGTCAACGCTCAGGCGGTGATGCGCGAGGAGATGATCAACAAGGCGAAGATCGAGGCGGAGAAGCGCATCACCAGCTTGCGCCCGCCCATCAGGCAGAAACCGTCCGCGCCCTCTCCCTCCGCCGAACCCTCAAAACTCATCCGAATCCGCCCGTGCGCCTCCCAGCTGGAGATCAACTCCTTCGAACCGCAAATGATCGTCGAATCCGAAGAGCACGAGCGCCTCCAGAGGCTCTCCCAGCGCGACTTCCTCGTCCGCAACAACGGCCTCCTCGAGCACATCTACTTCTCGATGAAGGTCAACGGAACGTTGCGCACGCAGGACGAGAGAAAGTACGCGATCTTCGACAAGATGAGGGCCACCAGCGATAACCACCTGATGCGAGGCCCCGCAATCTCCGATCTTCTCGAAGGGATACACAACGCCGCTCCGGTGCTGTTCAAGGCCAACGACATGCAATCGAACATCAAACGAGGTCAAGTCGGCAACAGTAAAATCAACTAATCCTCATTGTTGTTGTTTATTTCTTAATTTTAATATATTCATTACAATCAGTTGTTTAGATTTTAAGAATTTTTTTATTTAGTTTTATAATTTATATTTATACCGAATAAAATTGTTCACCGGCATCATCAAAAGAAGTCAATAAAACCATTCGAGTAATTTAATTTGAAAGTTACATTCGGTATAAATAAAACTAAGTACAGCCTGTTCGTTCAAATCTTTGAATGCAATTTTTATTTCCAAAGTTCAAGTTTAGAGCGTTAACATTTTATTTCCTCCTAGAATAATGCATTTTTTTTTGACTGAAAATCATAAAAGCATTACTTGTTTACAGATTTGAAGTTTTTCAAGCAAATTCCTTTATTAATTAATTTTTCACAATTTTTCAAATCTTTGAATGCAATTTTTATTTTCAAAGTTCAAGTTTAGAGCGTTAACATTTTGTTTCCTCCTAGAATAATGCAATTTTTTTGACTGAAAATCAAAAAAGGATTACTTGTTTACGGATCTGAAGCTTTTCAAGCAAATTCCTTTATAAATTAATTTTTTACAATTTTTCAAATCTTTGAGTGCAATTTTTATTTTCAGAGTTCAAGTTTGGAGCGTTAAAATTTTATTTCCTCCTGGAATAATGCAATTTTTTTGACTGAAAATCAAAAAGGGATGACTTGTTTACGGATCTGAAGTTTTTCAAGCAAATTCCTTCTTAAATTAATTTTTTACAATTTTTCAAATCTTTGAGTGCAATTTTTATTTTCAAAGTTCAAGTTTTTTATTTCCTCCTGGAATAATGCAATTTTTTTGACTGAAAATTAAAAAAGGATGTCTTGTTTACGGATCTGAAGCTTTTCAAGCAAATTCCTTTATTGATTAATTTTTTACAATTTTTCAAATTTTTGAAAGCAATTTTTATTTTCAAAGTTTAAGTTTAGAGCGTTAAAATTTTATTACCTCCTGGAATATTGCAATTTTTTGGAATGAAAATCAAAAAAGCATTACTTCTTTACAGATCTGAAGCTTTTTAAGCAAATTCCTTTATTAATTAATTTTTTACAATTTTTCAAACCTTTGAATGCAATTTTTATTTTCAAAATTCAAGTTTAGAGCGTTAGCATTTTATTTCCTCCTGGAATAATGCAATTTTTTTAACTGAAAATCAAAAAAGCATCACTTGTTTACGGATCTGAAGCTTTTCAAGCAAATTCCTTTATTGATAATTTTTTTACAATTTTTCAAAACTTTGAATGCAATTTTTATTTTCAAAGTTCAAGTTTGGACCGTTAAAATTTTATTTCCTCCTGGGATAATGTAATTTTTTTGGCTGTAAATCAAAACAGGATGACTTGTTTACGGATCTGAAGCTTTTCAAGCAAATTCCTTTATTGATTAATTTTTTTACAATTTTTCAAATCTTTGAATGCAATTTTTATTTTCAAACTTCAAGTTTTAAGCGTTAACATTTTATTTCCTTGTAAAATAATGCAATTTTTTGACTGAAAATCAAACAAGTATGACTTGTTTACGGATCTGAAGCTTTTCAAGCAAATTCCTTTATAAATTAATTTTTTACAATTTTTCAAATCTTTGAGTGCAATTTTTATTTTCAAAGTTCAAGTTTAGAGCGTTAAAATTTTATTTCCTCCTGGAAAAAAATAATTTTTTTGACTTAAAATCATAAAAGCATTACTTGTTTACGGATCTGAAGCTTTTCAAGCAAATTCCTTTATAAATTAATTTTTTACAATTTTTCAAAACTTTGAATGCAACTTTTATTTTCAAAGTTCAAGTTTAGAGCGTTAAAAATTTGTTTCCTCCTGAAATATTACATTTTTTTTACTAAAAATCAAAAAAGCATTACTTGTTTACGGATCTGAAGCTTTTCAAGTAAATTCCTTACTTGATTAATTTTTTTTACAATTTTTCAAAACTTTGAATGCAATTTTTATTTCCAAAGTTCTAGTTTGGAGCGTTAAAATTTTACTTCCTCCTAGAATAATGCAATTTTTTTGACTGAAAATGAAAAAAGGATGTCTTGTTTACGGATCTGAAGCTTTTCAAGCAAATTCCTTCATAAATTAATTTTTTACAATTTTTCAAAACTTTGAATGCAATTTTTATTTTCAAAGTTTAAGTTTAGAGCGTTAACATTTTATTTCCTCGGAAAATAAAACAATTTTTTTGACTGAAAATCAAAAAAGGATGACTTGTTTACGGATCTGAGGCTTTTCAAGCAAATTCCTTTATTGATTAATTTTTTTACAATTTTTCAAATCTTTGAATGCAATTTTTATTTTCAAAGTTCAAGTTTAGAGCGTTAAAAATTTTTTTCCTCCGGAAATATTACATTATTTTTGACTGAAAATCAAAAAAGCATTACTTGTTTACGGATCTAAGGCTTTTCAAGCAAATTCCTGTATTGATTAATTTTTTTACAATTTTTCAAAACTTTGAATGCAATTTTTATTTACAAAATTCAAGTTGGTGCGTTAAAAATTTTTTTCCTCCTGAAATATTACATTTTTTTTTGACTGAAAATCAAAAAAGCATTACTTGTTTACGGATCTGAAGCTTTTCAAGAAAATTCCTTTATTGATTAATTTTTTTACAATTTTTCAAAACTTTGAGTGCAATTTTTATTTTCAAAGTTCAAGTTTTAAGCGTTAACATTTTATTTCCTCCTGGAATAATGCATTTTTTTTGACTGAAAATCAAAAAAGCATTACTTGTTTACGGATCTGAAGCTTTTCAAGCAAATTCCTTTATTGATTATTTTTTTTACAATTTTTCAAAACTTTGAATGCAATTTTTACTTTCAAAGTTCTAGTTTAGAGCGTTAAAATTTTATTTCCTCCTAGAATAATGCAATTTTTTTGACTAAAAATTAAAAAAGGATGACTTATTAACGGATCTAAGGCTTTTCAAGCAAATTCCTTCATAGATTAATTTTTTGCAATTTTTCAAACAATTTTTATTTTCAAAGTTCAATTTTAGAGCGTTAAAATTTTCTTTTCTGCTGGAATAATGCAATTTTTTTACTGAAAATTAAAAAAGCATTACTTGTTTACGGATCTGAAGCTTTTCAAGCAAATTCCTTTATTGATTAATTTTTTTACAATTTTTTAAATCTTTGAATGCAATTTTTTTTTCAAAGTTTAAGTTTAGAGCGTTAAAATTTTATTTCCTCCTGGAATAATGCAATTTTTTTGACTAAAAATCAAAAAAGGATGACTTGTTTACGGATCTGAGGCTTCTCAAGCAAATTCCTTTATTGATTAATTTTTTTACAATTTTTCAAAACTTTGAATGCAATTTTTATTTACAAAATTCAAGTTAGAGCGTTAAATTTTTTTTTCCTCCTGAAATATTACATTTTTTTTAACTGAAAATCAAAAAAGCATTACTTGTTTACGGATCTGAAGCTTTTCAAGCAAATTCCTTTATAAATAATTTTTTTACAATTTTTTAAATCTTTGAATGCAATTTTTATTTTCAAAGTTCAAGTTTAGAGCGTTAACATTTTATTTCCTCCTGGAATAATGCAATTTTTTTGACTGAAATTTTTCAAATTATCTCAGTATCCAATGTGCTTTAACATTAATTCATAATCTTGAAACATCATTTTATTAAATTTCGAAATTTGCAAATCTTTAGAGTTGATTGCAATTTTAAAATGCGGAATTTTTCGAGGTCTTAAAAAAATATAAAAACAATTGCCACGTTCTTGAAACTTTTAAAATATCCTCAGTATCGAATGTGCTTTAACATTCATTCATAATCTTGAAACATCATTTTAGTAAATTTCGAAATTTACAAATCTTTAGAGTTGATTGCAATTTTAAAATGCGGAATTTTTCGAGGTCTTAAAAAATTATAAAAACAATTACAACGTTCTAGAAACTTTCAAAATTTTCTCAGTATTGAATGTGCTTTAACATTCATTCATAATCATGAAACATCATTTTAGTAAATTTCGAAATTTTCAAATCTTTTGAGCTGATTGCAATTTTAAAATGCGGAATTTTTCGAGGTGTTAAAAAAATATAAAAACAATTGCCACGTTCTTGAAACTTTCAAAATTTCCTCAGTATCGAATATGCTTTAACATTCATTCATAATCATGAAACATCATTTTAGTAAATTTTGAAATTTTCAAATCATTAGAGTTCATTGCAATTTTAAAATGCGGAATTTTTCGAGGTCTTAAAAAAATATAAAAAGAATTGCCACATTCTTGAAACTTTCAAAATTTTCTCAGTATCGAATGTGCTTTAACATTCATTCATAATCATGAAACATCATTTTATTAAATTTCGAAATTTGCAAATCTTTAGAGTTGATTGCAATTTTAAAATGCGGAATTTTTCGAGGTCTTAAAAAAATATAAAAACAATTACAACGTTCTTGAAAGTTTCCAAATTTTCTCAATATCGAATGTGCTTTAAGATTTATTCATAATCACGCAACATTATTTTACTGTATTTCGAAATAAGTGCAAATCATCAGAGCTGATTGTAATTTTAATGTTCGGAATTTTTCGAGGTCGTCAACGTTCAAGCGGATAATTGGTGAATAAAATAAAATAAGAACCGAATAATATCAAATTCATTTTAATAACAATATTATTCATTCTTACATTTCTAACGTTATGTAATCTACACGTGATGTTGAAAATCATTGGGAAGAATATCACATAATTATATTTTTGGTGGAGTTGATCACTAGAGCTGTATTATTACTAAAACATCACAAGTTGCAAATTTCATAATAAATAAATCTGTCGTTCTCCATGGAAAAAATCCATTCCGTCGATTTTAATTCCTGAGATGGAAAAATTTGATCATCTCACTTCACGAATTCGTATAGAACAATCCAACAATCTAAATCTAAGTTTCTCGGCAAATTTTTGCGTCTGGAAAATTTGGTCACGATTTGAACAGTATCTAGACACCATTTTGACACAATGGGCCATTAGATTATTCACTTCACTTCACGAATTCGTGGAGAACAATCAAAACTCTGAACCAAAATTTCTCAAAAATACTCATTTTTGAACCTGCAAAATTTGGCCTCGATTTAATGTCTAAATACCAAATAAAACTCCAATTTGTCCCTTTCAATGCAGGACGACACCTTGCAGTATCTAGATACCATTTTGTCCCAATGGGCCCTTTCAATGGAGAATGACACTATCATATGTTTAAATACTAAACTCTACAAGTCTTCAAGCCTCGATATTACTATAAATCCACTTCAGATATTCCGGCACGTACGTATAAATCGCCGGCACACCGGCCCTTCCGCATCTTGAATTTCCAATGGAGACGATTCCGGCGGCCTTCCAACGGCCATCATTGTCCAAGTACATCAACGGACCTCCGGAGTCACCTTTGCAGGTGTCCTTGTCTTTCATACCTCCAGCGCATAACTGCCCTTTGATGATGTCCCTCTTCAATCGGATACTGCAATTCGTGCTCGGGTATAAAGGTAAACCCACTTGCAGTTTAACTTCACTTGGAAAATCTGAAATGAAAATTGTAATGTCACCGCCTCATTCAAATAAAAAAATCTCGGTTTGTAAACATGGGATGTAGTTGCGAATAAAAATAATGGATTCAAGAAGAATGTAGCTACAAACTCATATAAGATCATCCATATCTGTTTTGCGAGAGCGCGACAAAAAATTACCAAAATCGATCAAAATTTTTGGCCAACTTTCGAGTGCTCATTTTAAGAGCAGCCAGCAAGAAAACTACAATTACGATTAGACTAAAAATGTAACCACACATTCTCCGTTTATTTGCGAACATTTTAATACGTATTTCAAGTCATTTGGCCATTTCATAATTTTCGACCATTTTCCATGGTCAGGAAAGGAAAAATGCGGAAAAATTTTGGGTCTCGGAAAAATCTGAAAAAATTCATGATGATTCTTAATGACGGTAAAATCTGCGTAGAGTAATTATTTTCACGAAAAAAATTTTTTTTCTACCATTTTTCACCAACCGAAAATTAACATTGGGTCTTACGGGAAGCGAATACCGAGACCCTGCACATTGATGCTAACGGACATCGCCTCATTCAAATAAAAAAATCTCGGTTTATAAACATGGGATGTAGTTGCGAATAAAAATAATGGATACTAGAAGAATGTAGCTACAAACTCATATAATATCATCCATATCTGTTTTGCGAGACCGCGCAAAAAAATTGCTAAAATCGACCAAAATTTTTGGCCAACTTTCGAGTGCTTATTTTAAGGGCGTCCAGCAAGAAAACTACAATTGCGATAGGAATGAAAATTTAACCACACATTCTCCGTTTATTTGCGAACATTTTGATGTATATTTCAAGTCATTTGGTCATTTCATGATTTTTGACCATTTTTCCATGCCATTGGTCAGGAAAAATGAGGAAGAATTTTGGGTCTCGAAAAAATCTGAAAAAATTCATGATGATTCTTAAAGACAGTTAAATCCGTGTAGAATAATTATTTTCACGAAAAAATTTTTTTTTTACCATTTTTCACCAACCGAAAATTAACATTGGGTCTTACGGGACGCGAATACCGAGACCCTGCAGATTGACGCTACCGGACATTGCCTCATTCAAATAAAAAAATCTCGGTTTGTAAACATGGCATATAGTTACGAATAAAAATAATGGAAACTAGAAGAATGTAGCTACAAACTCATTTAATGTCATCCATATCTGTTTTGCGAGACCGCGCCAAAAAATTACCAAAATCGATCAAAATTTTTGGCCAACTTTCGAGTGCTTATTTTAAGAGCGTCCAGCAAGAAAACTACAATTGCGATTAGACTGAAAATTTAACCACACATTCTCCGTTTATTTGCAAACATTTTGATGTATATTTCAAGTTATTTGGCCGTTTCATGATTTTCGACCATTTTTCCATGCATATAGTCAGGAAAAATGAGGAAAAATTTTGGGTCTCGGAAAAATCTGAAAAAATTCATGATGCTTCTTAAAGACGGTAAAATCCGTGTAGAGTAATTTTTTTCACGAAAAAAAATTTTTTCTACCATTTTTCACCAACAGAAAATTAACATTGGGTCTTACGGGGAGCAATTGGCTCCTACTAAAGATAGACGTGCATCACAGACAAAAAAAAATTACTCCTAATAAGATTGTTATTGTTGACTGATAATTGTAAGAAGTTTTCCAAAATCATCGTTATTTGAAATAAACGAAATTGCAAGCTGGCTCCATGTAAGAGTGTTATTGTTGTTAAAATTAAATCTTTAACATTATGTCTCCCTCATAATAAGTAATCGAATACTTAAAATATTTGTTTTATTTAGACTTACTGTATTCTGTTAAGCCCCATCCGACTCCTACCAAATTCGCGTTCTTCGGTAAAGTGAAGTCGGTTTCGGGCAAACAAATCGGATGCACGAAATCGGTGTATTCCGCCGGTTCCGCTAATCTAATCAAAGCTATATCATGGTAGAATGGTTTGCCTTCCTTGACCACCCAGTCTTGATGCACCAATACCTTCTCGATGCTCTTCACCTGCGGAGGAAGGGTGCACTCTTGTCCTCCTGTTATTTGTATCGGAACGCAGTCGACTTCGCTGCTTGTGTTGTATTCCCCCAAGATAACAACTTCACTGCAAAGAATTATTATCAAATTTACTCAAAATAGATTATACTTCACGATTCTATAAAAATATAACAACATCCCTCCTCTACGTTTCCAAATAATCCCACGAGATTACACCCCAGCCATTCTAAAACTTTCGCATCTTCACAAGCGGTTAAAAAATACAAAAACAATTCCCACAAAAGCGAAACTTTCAAAATATACTCAAAATAGATTATACTCCATGATTATATAAAAATATAACAACATCCCTCCTCTACGTTTCCAAATAATCCCACGAGATTACACCCCAGCCATTCTAAAACTTTCGCATCTTCACAAGCGGTTAAAAAATACAAAAACAATTCCCACAAAAGCGAAACTTTCAAAATATACTCAAAATAGATTATACTCCATGATTATATAAAAATATAACAACATCCCTCCTCTACGTTTCCAAATAATCCCACGAGATTACACCCCATCCATTCTAAAACTTTCGCATCTTCACAAGCGGTTAAAAAATACAAAAACAATTCCCACAAACGCGAAACTTTTAAAATTTACTCAAAATAGATTATACTGCATGATTCTATAAAAATATAACAACATCCCTCCTCTACGTTTCCAAATAATCCCGCGAGATTACACCCCAACCATTCTAAAACTTTCGCATCTTCACAAGCGGTTAAAAATACAAAAACAATTGCCACAAAAGCGAAACTTTCAAAATATACTCAAAATAGATTATACTGCATGATTCTATAAAAATATAACAACATCCCTCCTCTACGTTTCCAGATAATCCCACGAGATTACACCCTAACCATTCTAAAACTTTCGCATCTTCACCAGCGGTTAAAAAATACAAAAACAATTCCTACAAAAGCGAAACTTTCAAAATTTACTCAAAATGGATTATACTCCATGATTCTATAAAAATATAACAACATCCCTCCTCTACGTTTCCAAATAATCCCACGAGATTACACCCCAACCATTCTAAAACTTTCGCATCTTCACAAGCGGTTAAAAAATACAAAAACAATTCCCACAAACCGCGAAACTTTCAAAATTTACTCAAAATAGATTATACTGCATGATTCTATAAAAATATAACAACATCCCTCCTCTACGTTTCCAAATAATCCCACGAGATTACACCCCAACCGTTCTAAAACTTTCGCATCTTCACAAGCGGTTAAAAAATACAAAAACAATTCCCACAAACGCGAAACTTTCAAAATTTACTCAAAAAAGATTATACAGCATGATTCTTTAAAAATATAACAACATCCCTCCCCAACGTTTCTAAATAATCCCACGAGATCACACCCCAACCATTCTAAAACTTTCGCATCTTCACAAGCGGTTAAAAAATACAAAAACAATTCCCACAAACGCGAAACTTTCAAAATATACTCAAAATAGATTATACTGCATGATTCTATAAAAATATAACAACATCCCTCCTCTACGTTTCCAAATAATCCCACGAGATTACACTCCAAGCATTCTAAAACTTTCGCATCTTCACAAGCGCTTAAAAATACAAAAACAATTCCCATAAATGCGAAACTTTCAAAATTTACTCAAAATAGATTATACTGCATGATTCTATAAAAATATAACAACATCCCTCCTCTACGTTTCCAAATAATCCCACGAGATCACACCCCTTCCATTCTAAAACTTTCGTATCTTCACAAGCGGTTGAAAAATACAGAAACAATTGCCACAAACTTAAAACTTTCAAAATTTACTCAAAATCAATTAGCCAACTGCTATTACTTACGGTGGTCCAATTTTGGTGATGCAGTGCGCCGCCGTTAGAACGTATCTTTCGCTGATCAGAGAACCTCCGCATCCGAAGAATAAATTCTTCGTTTCCGGATGTCTGTATTTTAACATTGCCGTCCACGTGTACTCGTCGATGCTCGTGAGTTCTCCGCCTCTGACCTTATCCGCATCCGACTGGCCACACTTCCCCGCCTTCGGTAAAATCTTCAGCAGCGCGTCCTCATCGAAGGGATTTGAGTCGTTCGTGTACTCCACCGGCACGTCGTTCCAGTTGGTTCGCGGGACTGGCGGAGTTCTTGGCATCTCTGTTGTAACTGGATTTGTGTATTCTGAGAAGTCGAAAGGGAATAGTTTAAACACTTTATCTTATCGTCAACAATCAAACTAGGCGAGCAAACATCAGAGTTTCTACGAATAAATGGGTTCATCGAAGAAGCAAAAAAATTCAATTTATAACCGTTAAACTCTTCAGTAGAATAGTGCCCACCCACCACACAATTAAATCAGATAAACATACGCCAGGATTTTTACGAATCGAATTAGTTTATCAGAGGAACACGAAATATTTTTTTCTGTCGTATTTCAATATCCAACTCTTGAACTCTTGTTTGTAGTTGATGAATTGGTGAGTGGAATAGTGCCCACCCATCACACAATTAAATCAGATAAATATACCCTGCGATTTTTACGAATTGAAAGAGTGTATCAGAGGAAATCAAAATCTTTGTTTCTGTCATATTTCAATATCCAATTATTGAAATCTTGTTTGTAGTTGATGAATTTGTGAGTGGAATAGTGCCCACCCACCACACAATTAAATCAGATAATTATACCCCAGGATTTTTACGAATTGAATGAGTGTATCAGAGGAATACAAAATCTCGTTTTCTGTCGTATTTTAATATCCAACTATTGAACTCTTGTTTGTGGTTGATGCATTGGAGAGGAAAATGGTGCCCACCCACCGTCTTTTGGTTACATCTTTACTTCATCCACTAAATCTCGTCCTGGTTGATTTCTTCACTTTCAACTTTTCCGAAAAGTCAATAAAAAAAATAATTCAACTGAGCAAGACTGGTGGATCAAATTAAAGTTTGGAATCGAGGTGGTGGGTGGGCCTTATCCCTAAAAAAGTTGTAGCATATGGCATAATTAGCCATTCGGTATATCTATAATTTTTAAATTACCTACAGTTACATAAATATTTTATATCACCAACTACTTAATGTTTCTTTTTTATTGACATGTATTTTTTCTAACAAAAGAACACATATTTAATCTCGTAATTACGTACAAAGATTTAATGAAAACAATTGACATTTTTACACACACGTATAAATGTCACATCATCTGAAGGATTTGGATAAACCGGTGATATTTTTTTAACGTCTCCAATTTAATGATATTTTTGCAAACACACATTATGTAGATATCAGTTGGCAATTTTTGTACACACATACACACGCACAAATATTATAAATATCACATATTTAGATGTCAGTTGGAATTAATAATTACGTTAATTATCCTTGACCAGCTCTAGGCAAAAATAATCAAGCAGGCAAGGTCAAACGGTACGATCTTGAAATATTGTGTCTCGATGATTACCTTTAACATCGTCGGGTACTTCCTTCATTCTGGTGCACCAAACTTTTTCCACGTGACCATCGAAGCCGCAATTCGTCGACCTGATGAACTCGATGGTGCCCGGTGAAAGCGGCTTCTGCTTCAAGAGATTCACGAATTCCGTGCAATTCGTAATCGGTACGCATTCGATGTTCGAAAATTCCAGCTTCGATTCTGTCGTCTTTAGGGTCACTAGAAGTACTATATAAACAACTGCAAGATATTACAAAGGTAGTTCAGTTAATTTAGGATTAAAAAAGAAACAAAATTAAAATTAAAAACGCATAGAAATTGGCTAGAAATTCGTTACGGGAAATATTAGTGTTTTAAATTCAAACATTTTCAAAGCTGGAGAAAAATTAGAAAAATTGTTGCCACGCGCTTGAAACTTTCCAGAGTTATTCAAAATTGATGCTTGAACGTAATTCTGTAAAAATATAGATACATCCCTTTCCTAGATTTCGAGATAATTTGATTTTAATAGACAAAGTGCGCATTTTAAAATCACGCATTTTCCAAATTGGTGAAAAAAATAGAAAAATAATTACCACGCGCTTGAAACTTTCCAGAGTTATTCAAAATGGATGCTAGAACGTAATTCTGTAAAAATCTAGAAACATCCCTTTCCTAGATTTCGAGATAAGTTGATTTTAATAGACAAAGTGTGCATTTTAAAGTCGCGCATTTTCCAAATTGGTAAGAAAATAGAAAAACAATTGCCACACACTTGAAACTTTCCTGAGTTATTTAAAATGGATGCTTGAATGTAATTCTGTAAAAATCTAGAAACACGCCTTCCGTAGATTTCGAGATAATTTGATTTTAATAGACAAAGTGTGTATTTTAAAGTCGCGCATTTTTCAAATTGGTGAAAAAATAGAAAAACAATTACCACGCGCTTAAAACTTTCCAAAGTTATTCAAAATAGATGCTTGAACGTAATTCTGTAAAAATCTGGAAACACCCCTTTCCTAGATTTTGAGATAATTTGATTTTAATAGACAAAGTGTGCATTTTAAAATCACGCATTTTCCAAATTGGTGAAAAAATAGAAAAACAATTACCACGCGCTTGAAACTTTCCAAAGTTATTCAAAATGGATGCTTGAACGTAATTCTGTGAAAATCTGGAAACACCCCTTTCCTAGATTTCGAGATAATTTGATTTTAATAGACAAAGTGTGCATTTTAAAATCACGCATTTTCCAAGTTGGTGAAAAAATAGAAAAACAATTGCCACGCACTTGAAACTTTCCAGAGTTATTCAAAATTGATGCTGGAACGTAATTCTGTAAAAATCTAGAAACACCCCTTTCCTAGATTTTGAGATAATTTGATTTTAATAGACAAAGTGCGCATTTTAAAATCACGCATTTTCCAAATTGGTGGAAAAATAGAAAAACAATTGCCACGCACTTAAAAGTTTCCAAAGTTATTCAAAATGGATGCTTGAACGTAATTCTGTAAAAATCTAGAAACACCCCTTTCCTAGATTTTGAGATAATTTGATTTTAATAGACAAAGTGTGTATTTTAAAGTCGCGCATTTTCCAAATTTGTAAAAAAAATAGAAAAACAATTCCCACACACTTCAAACTTTCCAGAGTTATTCAAAATTGATGCTGGAACGTAATTCTGTAAAAATCTAGAAACACCCCTTTTCTAGATTTCGAGATAATTTGATTTTAATAGACAAAGTGTGCATTTTAAAATCACGCATTTTCCAAATTGGTTAAAAAATAGAAAAACAATTACCACGCGCTTGAAACTTTCCAGAGTTATTCAAAATGGATGCTTGAACGTAATTCTGTAAAAATCTGGAAACACCCCTTTCCTAGATTTCGAGATAATTTGATTTTAATAGACAAAGTGTGCATTTTAAAATCACGCATTTTCCAAATTGGTTAAAAAATAGAAAAACAATTACCACGCGCTTGAAACTTTCCAGAGTTATTCAAAATGGATGCTTGAACGTAATTCTGTAAAAATCTAGAAACACCCCTTTTCTAGATTTCGAGATAATTTGATTTTAATAGACAAAGTGTGAATTTTAAAGTCACGCATTTTCCAAATCGGTGAAAAAATAGAAAAACAATTACCACGCGCTTGAAACTTTCCAGAGTTATTCAAAATGGGTGCTTGAATGTAATTCTGTGAAAATCTAGAAACACCCCTTTCCTAGATTTCGAGATAATTTGATTTTAAGACAAAGTGTGCATTTTAAAGTCACGTATTTTTTAAATTGGTGAAAAAATAGAAAAACAATTACCACGCACTTGAAACTTTCCAAAGTTATTTGAAATGGATGCCTAAACGTAATTCTGTAAAAATCTGGAAACAATTTTGTCCTGTCAGTCTTAATAATATGATAGCACTCGAAATAATTGTTTATTTTTAATGTCGCAAAAAAAAATTTTTGACCAATTATAAAAATTAATTAATCCATTTATGTTTGTAGTTTTCATTTAATCACTATTAAAAGTTATTTAATACCTTCTTTATTATTAAATAATTTTATTATGTTATCAGAATTCTAAACACATAATCACTTAATCTTGACAAGTTTTATATAATATATCTGCAACATATCCTGTCAATTTTGATAACCCGTTCTACGATATGCATTTGGGGAATTCCGAGTGACTCCTTAATATTAATTACGAAACCGAATCACACCACATATTCCTATTATTTGAGCTGATACATTTATCCATAATATGAATTGCATCCAGAAAAATATTTATTACATAATAAAATTAACAAGGGCAGAAATATCCATGCTTAATAGTTCAGACAGAAAGGTACTAACACATTGTATCATAATTTAAAACTGTAATAAAAATGATATCAACATGATAGTAAAAAAAAATTGGTTTCAATTTTGTGAAAAGCATCGTCCACGGTTATGTAAATAAATGTGTTTCAGAAGGTACTTTACATCAACACTATCATAATTAATTAATTATACATGCAAGAATTCCCCAATATTAATTTTACAATTTTCCATGACTAATGGAATAAAGCATAAACAATTCCAATAATTATTGCACGCAACAGGTAATCTTTCGCCAGAATAATTAAACTTGTACACAGGATGAGTCACCGTAAACAAAAAAATTAATCATACCTCAAAGCGATTTTAACATTTTAAAGACAATTCCACTATGCATAATTTTTTTGAGAAATTTTCTAATCGCAAGATGCACATTTCGCTTCCAACAATTTAAGTTTCAAGGGTCGTAATTTTGTTTCCAGCAAAGGGAAGTCAATTATTTTACAGTATGTTAAAAATACAATATTCTTAAGTAGATTTTGAAATTTTAAAGACAATTCCACCACGGATAATTTTTTAAGAAATTTTCTAATCGCGAGATGCACACTTCCAATAATTTAAGTTATTTCAAATAAAATAAATACAATTTATTTCAACACTTACTTATAACAATGACACAGAAACATACGAACTTCCACATCTCGTACTCCTTGGCACAATTAATCCACACGCGACTTTTCTATTTGTTTTTTGTTGTCGGATCGAGACGCGCTGCTGCTCGAGAGTAAAGTTGACTTAACTCTGCGCGACCGTTAAAAAGAAGGCATTTGCGTATCCATGGCTGAGTCACCGGAAAAGTGATTTCTGAATGGCAAAGAGAGGGAAGACTTTGCGGTATCCTGACTGCGGTAGCCGCAATCTTGCCCACTTATCTTCCAGATTTTATTCAAATATATGCAGAACTAGATAAGAAGCGACAAATGTCGGTGTGAAAACGTAAAATTACCGCGAATCGAGCTGAATTATTCATTAGAAATCATTTCAGTTGGAGAAGATTAAAGCTGACGATTGTATTTTTGCGGTTTTCTTTGTTTATCACTTTTGGGAAATATTTTTCAACGAATTGTCCATTGATGATTATTTGTTGTGAAATTATCTGACTTTGATTAATGGTGCCATTATTAACGTAAGAATTCCGTAAAATTTTTATTCATCTTATTACTTAATTTCCAAAAAATTTTACGTGATAAGAGCTTAAAGTTGTAAAAAAATGTTGAAATTTTGGCGGCTTGAAAAAAAAAATTAAAACAATATCCATCGTCTTGGAAGTTTTCAAAATTACTAAAGATTAATTTAAAATTAATATTTTGTAAAAATCTGTACATCAAATTACTAGATTTTTGGATAAATTTATGTCTTTAAAGCGGTAACTTATAAAAATTGTAATAAAGTTTACGACTTGAAAAAAAAAATAGCTATCGGCTTAAACCATCCCAAAACTGTTCAAAATCATTGTAAATAAGAAATCTGTAAAAATCCATATCCATCTCATCACTTCATTTCCAGAAAATTTCACGTTATTAGAGCCAAAAATTCTGAAAAATTGTTAAAATTTTGGCGTCTTGAACAAAATATCAAAACAATATCCATCGACTTGAAAGTTTTCAAAATTACTAAAGATTAATTGGAAATTAATATTCTGTAAAAATCTGTACAAAAAATTACTAGATTTTTGGATAAATTTATGTCTTTAAGGCGGTAACTTATAAAAATTGTAATAAAGTTAACGACTTGAAAAAAAAAATTGCTATCGGCTTAAACCATCCCAAAACTGTTCAAAATCATTGTAAATAAGAATTCTGTAAAAATTCATATCCATCGCATCACTTCATTTTCAGAAAATTGTCAAAAATTGTGAAAAATTGTTAAAATTTTGGCGGCTTGAAAAAAATATTAAAACAATATCCATCGACTTGACAGTTTTCAAAATGACTTAAGATTCATTAAAAAGTATTTTTCTGCAAAAATCTCTACACCACATTACCAGATTTTCGGATAATTTCACATCTTCAAGGCGTTTAACTTTTAAAAATTGTAATAAATTTGGCGACTTGAAAAAAAATTATCGAAACCATGGCTATCGGCTTGAAATTTTCAAAATTACTTAAAATTAATTGCAGATTATAATTCCGTAAGAAACTTTATCTGCCTACCCCATCACAAAATTTTTAGATAATTTTATGAGTTGTGAAAATTTTAAATAATTTTGGCAACTTAGAAAAAATATAGAAACAATTGCTGTGGATTTGAAACTTTCCAAAATTGCTTAAAATTCATTGGAAATTATGATAAGGATTTTTTTTTTTTAATTCATTTTGTCACTAAGTTTCTGGATAATTTCGCGCTAAGTTGTGAAAATTTTAAATAATTTTGGTGACTTAAGCAAAATACAGAAACAATTGCTATGGATTTGAGATTCTCCAAAATTGCTTAAAATTCATTGAAAATTATGATAAGGAATTTTTTTTATTCATTTCGTCACTAAATTGCTGGATAATTTTATTTCTTCAGAGCGTCAAGTTATGAAAATTTTAAATAATTTTGGCGACTTAAAAAAATATATAGAAACAATTGCTATGGATTTAAAACTTTCTAAACTTGCGTAAAATTCATTGGAAATTATGATAAGGATTTTTTTAAATTCATTTCGTCACTAAATTTCTGGATAATTCTACATGATCAGAGCGTAAAGTTGTAAAAAATTGTAATAAATTTGGCGACTTAAAAAAAATATAAAAACAGTTGCCATCGACCTGTGAAAGCTTCCAAAATTACTCAAAATTGATTAAAAATATGATTACGTAAAAATCTGCAACAATTCATGGCTAGATTTTCAGAAAATTGCTTGTAATCAGATGATAAAGTTTTGTAAAATTGTAATAATTTTGGCGGCTTGAAAAAAATATTGAAAAAATAGCCATCGTCTTGAAAGGTTTCAAAATTACTCAAAATTGATCGAAAAATATGATTACGTAAAAAACTGCAACAACTCATTTTCAGATTTTCAGAAAATTGCTTGTGATCGGATAATGAAGTTTTGGAAATTTGCAATAATTTTGGTGACTTGAAAAAAATATAAAAACAATTGCTATCGACTTGAAAGTTTCCAAAATTACTCAAAATTGTTTGAAAAATATGATTACGTAAAAAACCGCAAAAATTTATTGTTAGGTTTTCAGAAAATTGCTTGTTATCAGATGATAAAGTTTTGGAAAATTGCTATAATTTTGGTGACTTGAAAAAAATATAAAAACAATTGCTATCGACTTGAAAGTTTCCAAAATTACTTAAAATTGATTGAAAAATATGATTACGTAAAAATCTACAACATCTCATCACAAATTTTTTAGATAATTGCTCGTGATTGAATAATAACATTTTGGAAAATTGTAATAATTTTAGTAACTTGAAAAAAATATAAAAAGAATTGCCATCGACTTGAAAGTTTCCAAAAATACTTAGAATTGATTGAAAAATATAATTACGTAAAAATCTACAACATCTCATCACAAAATTTTTAGATAATTGCTTGTGATCTAATAATAAAGTTTTGGAAAATTGCAATAATTTTGGTGACTTGAAAAAAATATAAAAACAATTGCCATCGATTTGAAAGTTTTCAAAATTACTTAAAATTGATCGAAAAATATGATTACGTAAAAATCTACAACATCCCATCACAAAATTTTTAGATAATTGCTCGTGATCGAATAATAAAATTTTGGAAAATTGTAATAATTTTGGTGACTTGGAAAAAATATAAAAACAATTGCAATCGACTTGAAATTTTTCAATAATACTTAAAATTGATTGAAAAATATGATTACGTAAAAATCTACAACATCCCATCACAAAATTTTTAGATAATTGCTTGTGATCGAATAATAAAATTTTGGAAAATTGTAATAATTTTAGTAAGTTGAAAAAAATATAAAAACAATTGCCATCGACTTGAAAGTTTCCAAAATTACTTAAAATTGATTGAAAAATATGATCACATAAAAATCTACAACATCCCATCACATCATTTTTAGATAATTGCTTGTGATCGAATAATAAAATTTTGGAAAATTGTAATAATTTTTGTGATTAAAAAAAATATATAAAAACAATTGGCATCAACTTGAAAGTTTCCAAAATTACTTAAAATTGATTGAAAAATATGATTACGTAAAAATCTGCAACATCCCATCACAAAATTTTTAGATAATTGCTCGTGATTGAATAATAAAATTTTGGAAAATTGTAATAATTTTAGTAACTTGAAAAAAATATAAAAACAATTGCCATCGACTTGAAAGTTTCCAAAATTACTCAAAATTTATTGAAAAATATGATTACGTAGAAACCTGCAACAACTCATTTCAAAAAATTGTTTTGTTGGGTCACGAATTTATTGGGCTCACAATAAATCTGAATTACGGCATTTTTGGGATAAGTGCAAGTGCCTCTTTGAATAATATGTCTTATCCAAGAAGATCGCGATCAGATAATCTTGAGAAACACTTTCAACTCTGAGCATTTTATTAAATAATAATGTACATCCGTTAATTAATTGCTTGATTGTTATACAACTCTCCTTTCATAAAAAAAATGCTTCATTTATTTAAATTCCTCAACCAGTTACATAATACACAAACACACAAACATTACAAGACCAAAAGATTTGCTTGGTCGACGACCAGCCATTCAAATACAATCACTGAGGTAGATTTAAATATTTTTTTTTTTGAAAGTTCCGGAAAATGTTTCTTCTAAAAAAGTATCATCTGTTTATTTGTGACGATGATAAAAATATCAAATCTGCACAAAATCAATTCCCTCCACCCTCCATCATTCATGGGATCACAAAATAAATTCTGCTCGCGATGAAGTTCACGCTTCGCGTTTTTTTTTTCTTCTTCGCCCGTCAAGGTTTCACTTTCGAGTAGATCCAGTCCAAGTAATTCGGCACGAACGTGTAAATCCCGGGGTTGCCCTCGATCCCGCATCCCTTCAAGGACAAGGAGACCACCCCGGCGACGGTCCAAGCGCCCTTGTGCCCGTCGAAGGCCATCAAGGGACCGCCGGAATCCCCGATGCAGGCGTCCTTTCCGGCGACTCCTCCGGCGCACATTTGCCCCTCGTTAATGTCCGTTTTTAGGATTCTGGAGCATTCCTTCGTGTCTACGGAGGGCAAGTAGACTTGTTGCTTCACGTAAGCTGGTTCTCCTATAAAGAAAATAATAATGAGTATTTAAAGATATTTGTGAAGGGATGGAGTGTACGTATTATTTTTTGTACCAAACATTTATGTGTTTATAAAAAAAATAGAAAAAGAATAAGGTAAACTAAATAGCTCTTCATTTTAGGAAGAAAAATAATAAGAAACTTTTTGGAAATTATTCCTCAAATTTTTCATGATGAAAAATTCTTACCAATTTGTAAAGTATGTTGGATATAAAATAATAATTTGATTAAAACAAAAATTAGAAAAAAAATAACGACACAAAATAGCTCCTCATCTTGCGAAGAAAAATAATTAAAAAAACATTTTGGAGATTATTCCTCAATTTTTGCTCATAGGGATTTAGTTTACAGAAATCTTTTATGTAAATTCAAGTGTTCCAGATATAAAATCAAAGATAATTTGAAGGTACAACTGAAATCTCTTCATCACCAACCGCTTACCTAATTCTGTTCTTCCCCAACCAGCAACTATAACCTTTTCCGGTGCACTGAAATTCCTCAGGGGCAGACAAATGGGACTCACGAAATCGGAAAATCTAACCTTCTCGCCGAGTCTTATTAACGCTATGTCGTTGTAGAAAGGTCTTCTATCCTTTACCAACCATTCCGGATGGACGTCGATGCTTTCAATCGAAGAACGGATCGGAGGGGCAGAGCAGTCTTCGAATCCAGAGGCTAGGATTACGCAATCGGTTTCGTTTCGAGTGTCGTATTCACCCAAAACGACACGAACTCTACAAATGATAACGAGTTTAGCAAACTAAATAATACTAAAATAAATAAAAATTTTCACTAAAATTTGGTATTTTTTGCAGTAACATATTTGTAGATTCTATACGTAATGTCACAATTGAATGAAACTAGGACAGATTAATCATATAGCATGTACCTTTATAAATTGCCAATTGAAACTTTGCCAACTTCTTCGAAAGAAAAATGGCTTAAAATTGGATGACCAAAATCAAACTTTTAGCCTGCAAATTCCATATTCAATATGACAACTGAATCAAAATGTGGCAGGTTAATCCTAGAAAGTGTGATTTTATAAATTACTGATTAAAATTTTGCCAACTTTATTGATTGAAAAATGGCGCAGGCCAAAACTCAAAATTTGATAATTAAAAAAATATTTTCTACAGAAACAGGACTGTAGATTCCGTATTCAAAATGACAATTAAATGAAACTGTGGCAGATTAATCCTAAAAAGTATGCCTTTAAAAATCATTAAATAAAACTTTGCCAACTTTACTGGAAGAAAAATGGCGGTGATTTAAATCAAAATTTGATGATCAAAATCTGACATTTATCAGAAATATGATCGTGGATTCCACATATGATATGACAATTGAATGAAACTATAACAGATTTATCCAGAAATGTGTACCTTCATAAATTGTCACTTGCAACTTTGCCAACATTTCCGAAAGAAAAATGGCGCTGATCAAAACTGAAATTTGATGATCAAAAAGTGACTTCCAGCAGAAACATGACTGTAGATTTCATATTCAGTACGATAATTGCATGAAAATTTTAAGCATTAATCCTAAATAATGTGCCTTCATAAATTATTAACTAAAGTATTGCCAACTTTACTATAAAAAAATGTGGCGTTGGTCGAAACTGAAATTTGATGATCAAAAAGTGACTTCCAGCAGAAACATGACTGTAGATTTCATATTTAATGCGATAATTGCATGAAAATTTTAGGAATTAATCCTAGATAATGTGCCTTTATAAATTATTGCCTAAAATATTGCCAACTATACCATACAAAATTCGGCGGTGGTCGAAACTGAAATTTGATGATCAAAAAGTGACTTCCAGCAGAAACATGACTGTAGATTCCACATTCAATACCATAACCGCATGAAATTTTTAGGTAATAATCCTAAATAGTGTGCCTTTGTAAATTTTTAACTAAATCATTGCCAACTTTGGCACAAAAAATGTGGTGTTGGTCAAAACTAAAATTTGATGATCAAAAAGTGACTTCCAGCAGAAACATGACTGTAGATTCCACATTCAATACGATAATCGCATGAAACTTTTAGGTAATAATCCTAAACAGTGTGCCTTTGTAAATTATTGAATAAATCATTGCCAACTTTGATACAAAAAATGTGACAGTGGTCGAAACTGAAATTTGATGATCAAAAAGTGACTTCCAGCAGAAACATGTCTGTAGATTCCACATTCAATACGATAAACGCGTGAAACTTTTAGGTAATAATCCTAAATAGTGTGTCTTTGTAAATTATTAACTAAATCATTGCCAACTTCACCACAAAAAATGTGACAGTGGTCGAAACTGAAATTTGATGATCAAAAACTGACTTCCAGCAGAAACATGATTGTAGATTCCACATTCAATACGATAATTGCATGAAACTTTTAGGTAATAATCCTAAATAGTGTCCCTTTGTAAATTATTACTTAAATCATTGCCAACTTTATCACAAAAAAAGTGGCGTTGGTCAAAACTGAAATTTGATGATCAAAAAGTTACTTCCAGCAGAAACATGAATATAGATTCCACATTTAATACGATAATTGCATGAAAATTTTAGGGTTTAATCCTAAATAGCGTGCCTTTATAAATTATTAACTAAAGTATTGCCAACTTCACCATAAGAAATGTGGCAGTGGTCGGAACTGAAACTTGATGATCAAAATCTGACTTTCAGCAGAAATGTGACTGTAGGCTCCACATCCAATATCATAATTGCATGAAAATTTTAGGCAATAATCCTAGATAGTGTGCCTTTATAAATTATTAACTAAATCATTGCCAACGTTACCATAAAAAATGTAGTGTTTGTCAAAACTGAAATTTGATGATTAAAAACTGACTTCTAGCAGAAACATGACTGCAGATTCCATATTAAATACGACAAGTGCTTGAAAATTTTAGGCAATAATTCTAGATAGTGTACCTTCACAAATTATTAACTAAATCATTGCCAACTTTACCACAAAAAATGTGGTGTTGGTCAAAACTGAAATTTGATTATCAAAAACTGACTTTCAGCAGAAACATGACTGCAGATTCCATATTAAATACGACAAGTGCTTGAAAATTTTAGGCAATAATCCTAGATAGTGTACCTTTACAAATTATTAACTAAATCATTGCCAACTTTGCCACAAAAAATGTAGTGTTGATTAAAACTGAAATTTGATGATTAAAAACTCACTTCTAGCAGAAACATGACTGCAGATTCCATATTAAATACGACAAGTGCTTGAAAATTTTAGGCAATAATCCTAGATAGTGTACCTTCACAAATTATTACCTAAATCATTGCCAACTTTACCACAAAAAATGTGGCGTTGGTCAAAACTGGAATTTGTTGATCAAAAACTGACTCTCTGCAGAAATGTAACTGTAGATTCCACATTCAATACTACAATTGCATGAAAATTTTAGGCAATAATCCTAGATAGTGTGCCTTTACAAATTATTAACTAAATCATTGCCAACTTTACCACAAAAAAAGTGGCGTTGGTCAAAACTGAAATTTGATGATCAAAAAGTGACCTCCAGCAGAAACATGACTGTAGTTTCCACATTCAATACGATAACTGCATGAAACTTTTAGGTAATAATCCAAGATAGTGTGCCTTTGCAAATTATTAACTAAATCATTACCAACTTTACCACAAAAAATGTGGCAGCGGTCGAAACTGAAATTTGATTATCAAAATCTGACTTTCAGCAGAAATGTGACTGTAGATTCCACATTCAATACGATAATTGAATGAAACTTTTAGGCAATAATCCTAGATAGTGTACCTTTACAAATTATTAACTAAATCATTGCCAACTTTACCACAAAAAAAGTGGCGTTGGTCAAAACTGAAATTTGATGATCAAAGACTGACTTTCAGCAGATTCCACATTGAATACGACATTGAATTGCATCAAAATTTTAGACAGTAATCCTAGATAGTGTGTCTTCACAAATTATTAACTAGAGTATTGCCAACTTTACCATAATAAATGTGGCAATGGTCAAAACTGAAAGAAAACAATTAAAAATTTTGCGGAAGCATTAATAGTTAATTTATGTAAAGGTTTATTAAAAAAGAATTATTGATTGTTAGAACATTTCATTTTTGATAGAATTCCTGTAAATTTTTCATCATATTATAAACAATAATATTATAATGGTAATTAATTAATTTTTTCAAACGACTTACGGTTTACTCCTTGTGGTTATGCAATGTGCAGCTGTTAAAACGTATCTATTATTGATGAGTATTCCTCCGCATCCGTTATACAACTTATTGGACTTTTTGCTTTCGTACTGCAACAGCGCCACCCATGGGTATTCGTCGATTTCTGTGGCAGTACCCCCCAAGACTTTGTCTTCGACTGCGACTCCGCAGTTTTCGGGGAACAACTTTTTTCCATTTTCGAGTTCGTTCGATTCTATCTCCAAATATGACACTATCTCGTGTCGTGTGGTGATGTTTTCAGGCACTTTCAGCGGTGCTGATTTGTCTACTTCTAAAAATACACTCAAAAAGGTTTTAAACTAAAATTTGGAGCAATGATAATTAACATCAATTTGAATCATTTTTGTAGACAACAAAATAGCAGATCACCAAAATAGCAGAAAGCTTAAAGAGTTAAAAACGAATATGTTGGCAATCAAAGAAATAATTGAAATCAAATAATAACTCAAATTAAGAATTTAAAAAAAACATGTAATAATGTACCAACAAATGTAATTAATAACTCAAAATAGCAGTAAGCATTAAGAATTTAAAAAAGAAACATTATGTAACAATGTATCAACAAATGTAAATAATAATTCAAAATAGAAGTAAGCATTAATAATAATAAAAAAAACATTATGTAACAATGTATCAACAAATGTAAATAATTGAAATCAAATAATATATTATCAACATTTTATTACAGGTTTTGGCTTAACCGTAAAAAATACGCATATTTCTATAATTGTAGCTTTTAGCAGTTCTCCTTGAAATTATTATTGACGAGTTATTAAAACTGTTTACGATCTTCAGTCGAATAATTTTTTATGAGTTTTAATGTTCAATAATGTTCAAACACGTATTCTTCGCAAAAAAATTAGAATTAAAGTTATTCACTAGTTGTAGATTATTTCTTAACTGTGCATTACATAACTACAACATAAAAAATAATTATTTACTCTAAAAATTATGATTTGGGAATGACGAGAAGAAAGGTGCACTCCGCACTAACAACACAAAGAAAATCATATTTTTTTTCTTGTGGAAAAAAAAAGATGTTAGAAACGATAAAATTATATGAATTGATGATGAAAAATACATTTAGTAAAAATCTAAAAAGATTTTGCTCGTATTAATAAAGCAAACATTTTAATAAATATACAATTTTGTACATTTCAATTAAATAAAATAGCACCCAAAGAAATATTCGGTGTTCATGTTGAGGAAGAGCCACGTTCCCATCACGTGTTTATTGTGTGCTGATTACATGATTCAAACAAGGAGTATTAATTATATTTTTTTTACTTAAAAAGTTTTTTTAAGTTTTCTTTCTTCAGACACGACCGATTAATCATTGTAATTCTTAAAATATCACACTGTAAATATATATATATAAAGTCTACATTAAATCCTCTTAAGACACAGTTTGTAAATGCTGGAAATAAAATAATTAGCATGGTTAAGATCCTTACTCTTCGCCAATCATACGGTAATAAATTTTTTATTTTTTTTATTTTTTATTTTTGTACTTTGCATAGTGGTAAAATAACTAGCCAGTCCATAATTATACCGTAATAAAAGTATTATTTTTTTTATATCACACTTTCAAAACAAAAAGTCATTTTCATTGGCACTTAATTTTCTACCAAAAAAAAGTCACTCCCATCACCACATAATCTTCCAACGTACAAGTAACTCCCATCACCAAGCCACCACCACTTCCAATCCATCAAACCTTATTTGCAACTGTGAGACACAAACAATAAAGCATTAGCGTTTTTTGAATGAACAAAATTCCAACTTTAAATCTAAAAAAATTAGAACTTACCATCGTCAATAAAATTAACACTCGGGCACCAAACTTTCTCCACCATTCCCTCGAAACCGCAATGGCTGGTCCTGATGAAAGTGATCGTTTCTGACGTCACCGGCTTCTTCTTTAATAATTCGGATAAAACTGGACAATCGGTTATCGGGATGCAATTCAAGCCGGAGAAGACTTGTTTGTTTTCGTGCTCTCGGAAACAAACTGTAACACAAATAATTACACGATAAGAGCTAGAGAGAGAGAGAGAGAGAGAGAGAGAGAGAGAATACAAATGACATCAACAGGCAATTAACCAGATGTCTTTCAACCTCTTACATGATGATTTTATTAAATGCAATAAATGTTTAATGCGTCTGCAACCAATGAATTTTATTTTTAGATGGATGTGGTAAAAAAAATTGCATTCAGAAATTAGAAAAATTGTAGAAAATGCATTTCTATCCAAATTGGCTTCAAAATTTCAAAATCTACTAAGAATGAACCCAGTTTTAATATCCCATCATAAATAATATTATTTTATTGCTGGAAATAGACAAACAACGCATGAAACTAAATCTGTGGAAAAAAATTGCATTCAGAAATTGGAAAAAATTGTAGAAAATGCATTTCTATCCAAATTAGCTTCAAAATTTCAAAATTTATTATGAATGAACCCCGCTTTAATATTCCTTCATAAACAAAATTAATTTGTTGTTTAAAACAGAAATACAACACCTGAAAGTAAAACTGTGATAGAAAAAATTGCATTCAGAAATTAGAAAAATTGTAGAAAATGCATTTCTATCCAAATTGGCTTCAAAATTTCAAAATCTACTAAGAATGAACACAGTTTTAATATCCTGTCATAAATAATATTATTTAGTTGCTGAAAACAGAAAAACAACACGTGAAACTAAAACTGTGAAAAAAAAATTGCATTCAGAAATTGGAAAAATTGTACAAAATGCATTTCTATCCAAATTGTCTTCAAAATTTCAAAATCTATTAACAATGTTTAATTAACTTAGTTTTAATATCCCATCATTAATAATATTATTTTGTTACTGAAAACAGAAAAAACGGCACATGAAACTAAAACGTGGAAAAAAATTGCATTCAGAAATTGGAAAAATTGTAGAAAATGCATTTTTATCCAAATTGGCTTCAAAATTTCAAAATATATTAAGAATGAACCCAGTTTTAATATCCCATCATAAATAATATTATTTTATTGCTGAAAACAAGAAAACAGCACTTGAAACTAAAACTGTGGAAAAAAATTGCATTCAGAAATTGGAAAAATTATAGAAAATGCATTTCTATCCAAATTGGCTTCAAAATTTCAAAATCTATTAAGAATGGACCCAGTTTTAATATCCTATCATAAATAATATTATTTTGTTGCTGAAAACAGAAAAACGGTACATGAAACTAAAACGTGGAAAAAAATTGCATTGAGAAATTGGAAAAATTGTAGAAAATGCATTTTTATCCAAATTGGCTTCAAAATTTCAAAATATATTAAGAATGAACCCAGTTTTAATATCCCATCATAAATAATATTATTTTATTGCTGAAAACAAAAAAACAGCACTTGAAACTAAAACTGTGGAAAAAAATTGCATTCAGAAATTGGAAAAATTGCAGAAAATGAATTTCTATTCAAATTGGCTTCAAAATTTCAAAATCTATTAAGAATGAACCCAGTTTTAATATCCTGTCATAAATAATATTATTTTGTTGCTGAAAACAGAAAAACAGCACATGAAACTAAAACTGTGGAAAAAAATTGCATTCAGAAATTGGAAAAATTGCAGAAAATGCATTTCTATCCAAATTGGCTTCAAAATTTCAAAATCTATTAAGAATAATCCCAGTTTTAATATCCTATCATAAATAATATTATTTTGTTGCTGAAAACAGGAAAACAGCACATGAAACTAAAACTGTGGAAAAAAATTGCATTCAGAAATTGGAAAAATTGCAGAAAATGCATTTATGCCCAAATTGGCTTCCACATTTCAAAATATAATAACTATGAGTCCAGTTTTGATATTCTACAATAAACAATAACATTTCATTACTGAAAAAAAATCAACAACACTGAAGCTGAAACTGTAGACAAGACAATTGCATTCAGCGATTAGAAAAATTGTAGAAAATACATCTCTGCCCGAATTGGCTTCCAAATTTCAAAATCTATTATTTATTAACCCTGTTTTGATATTCTATAATATTAAATAACATTTCATTACTGAAAAAAAATCAGCAACACTGAAACTGAAACTGTAGACAAGAAAATTGCGTCCGGCGATTAAGAAAATTGTAGAAAGTACATTTATGCCCAAATTGGCTTCCACATTTCTAAATATATTAACTATGAGCCCAGTTTTGATATTCTGCAATAAACAATAACATTTTATTACTAAAAAAAAAATCAGCAACACTGAAACTAAAACTGTGGTCAAGAAAATTGCATTCAACGATTAGAAAAATTGTAGAAAATACATTTATGCCCAAAGTAGCTTCAAAATTTCAAAATCTGTTAATTATGAACGCTGTTTTGATATTCTACAATAAACAATAACATTTCATTACTGAAAAAAAAATCAGCAACACTGAAACTGAAAATGTAGACAAGAAAATTACATTCAACGATTAGAAAAATTGTGGAAAATACATTTCTGCCCGAATTGGCTTCCAAATTTCAAAATCTATTATTTATTAACCCTGTTTTGATATTATATAATAATAAATAACATTTCATTACTGAAAAAAATTCTACAACACTGAAGCTGAAACTGTAGAGAAGAAAATTGCATTCAGCGATTAGAAAAATTGTAGAAAATACATTTATGCCCAAATTGGCTTCCAAATTTCAAAATCTATTAATTATTAACCCTGTTTTGATATTCTGTAATAATAAATAACATTTCATTACTGAAAAAAAAATTCAACAACACTGAAACTGAAACTGTAGACAAGAAAATTGCATTCGGCGATTTGAAAAATTGTAGAAAATACATTTCTGTCAGAATTGGCTTCCAAATTTCAAAATCTATTAACTATTAACCCTGTTTTGATATTCTATAATAATAAATAACATTTCATTACTGAAAAAAATTCAACAACACTGAAGCTGAAACTGTAGAGAAGAAAATTGCATTCAGCGATTAGAAAAATTGTAGAAAATACATTTATGCCCAAATTGGCTTCCAAATTTCAAAATCTATTAATTATTAACCCTGTTTTGATATTCTGTAATAATAAATAACATTTCATTACTGAAAAAAAAATTCAACCACACTGAAACTGAAACTGTAGACAAGAAAATTGCATTCGGCGATTTGAAAAATTGTAGAAAATACATTTCTGTCAGAATTGGCTTCCAAATTTCAAAATCTATTAATTATTAACTCTGTTTTGATATTATATAATAATAAATAACATTTCATTACTGAAAAAAATTCAACAACACTGAAGCTGAAACTGTAGAGAAGAAAATTGCATTCAGCGATTAGAAAAATTGTAGAAAATACATTTATGCCCAAATTGGCTTCCAAATTTCAAAATCTATTAATTATTAACCCTGTTTTGATATTCTGTAATAATAAATAACATTTCATTACTGAAAAAAAAATTCAACCACACTGAAACTGAAACTGTAGACAAGAAAATTGCATTCGGCGATTTGAAAAATTGTAGAAAATACATTTCTGTCAGAATTGGCTTCCAAATTTCAAAATCTATTAATTATTAACTCTGTTTTGATATTATATAATAATAAATAACATTTCATTACTGAAAAAAATTCAACAACACTGAAGCTGAAACTGTAGAGAAGAAAATTGCATTCAGCGATTAGAAAAATTGTAGAAAATACATTTATGCCCAAATTGGCTTCAAAATTGTAAAATCTGTTAACAGTGAACCCAGTTTTAATATTTTATAATAAACAATAACATTTCATTACTGAAAAAAAACTGAAACAGTAGGAAATAAAATTGCATTTAGCGATTACAAAAATTGTAGAAAATACATTTCTGCCGGAATTGGCTTCAAAATTTCAAACAATAAAAATAATGTCATTATAAGCAAGGAAAACAAGTGCGCAAGGATTTTACGAATCTGGTATACCTTGGGTATCCAAATCCGATCCGATTGTTACAGCTGTGTATACAAATTGAATTCGTAAACACATTCTTAATAAATTTAAAATATTAGTAATTAGTGTGGGAAGGAAACGTGAAATGATAAGAACTGAAACATGTGGAAATAACACAACTGACACCTGTTTCAAGAATTATTTATGTGATAATTATGTACAAATTGAAACGAATAAATTAGTCGCGAAAGAAAATGTAAGAAATAATAATTATTCCTGTTATTTTTTTATTAGTATACACAATGAAAAAATGATTATTATTGAACACTGAGAAACTTTGGTGTTCCACGAGGATCGAAAATGTGCGCAAAATTCGGATTTATCTTACCAGTAACGAGCACGAGCACCGATAGCAAATAACGCCTCATGTTTTCGAACTGATAAACTGTCGATTGGACGGTAATACTTATTCCGGGATTTTATCTCACGACATGATGTTTGTGTGTAATTCGACGTTCCTTCGCTCACTTGTTGGTTTTAGATGTAAATTTCGCACACAAAGGCCAGCACTTTATATACTATCTTCACAAACAGGTGATTCATCGCGCAGTAATGTTATATTGTTATGCTGCATCGTGTATCGGGTGAATTTTTCTTACCCACTTGATTTTTTTTTCGAAATTCGAGAGTTTGTTCATCTTCAAAAGTCATTTACATATTTTTTTTAATAACCTCAATTATGTTTGATTAATTGCAGAGGTTGATTTTTTTTTGGGTTTTCCTTATTGTAAGTTAATAATAATTTTGTACGTGTGTTGTATTATTTTTTACATTATACGAACTATTTTGGGTAAAAAGTGAAAAGCAAAAATTTTGTTCAATTAAAATGTAAACTAAAACAGAAAAAAAAATTAGTGGCAAAACAAAGTGTTTTGTGTCTTTAGCCAGTTAATGACTGTATAACAAAATTTTTGAATATGTCCTAAAAATGTACAATCTGTTATAATAAAGATATTTGTATAAATGAAAAAAATATATATCCAAATATTTGTTGTGCTTTAAATATTCACACTGTATACATTTTTTATGTGTACTATTATTATTATAGTATTTATCTGAAAATAATTTTGCGCAATACAACGAAATCTTGTACCGACTCCAAAGTTGATTTTGATAAGGAGTTTATTTGCGCAAGATGTGGTAAAAGTTGTAATAAAATAAATGCATGATTCACGCTTTATATTCCACACATGTCTAGTTAATACAATATACCGAGGGGAATTACGTCTTGATGGCCGTAACGTTTTAATAATTGATGTTGTCTTCGTCCGTCGTGAATTCCAGATGAATTTCCGCGAAACCCCAAGCTAATTCGCATGAATAATTAAAACATACAGTTACGTTTAGCAATTGTTGTATTTATAGGGATAACCCGATCTTTTTGACCCGCAGTTGTGGGATTTCGTACGGAATATAATTAATTAATAACGCGATTGTGTCATAGGTCAAAGCGTGATGCAGTTGTGAATTTTATATCTTGTAAAAATTTGTGGCGTTGCCATGGTGATTTGGCAATTGTTTTTATGGAAAAATGTACATGGATTATTATTTTATGGATGTGGAAGTAAATTTCTTGAAAAGTTTACCTTTTGAAATTTTTTTAATTCGTTTCGTTTCCGCAGTTCAAGTTTATAGCGTTGCCATGGTGTTTCCACGTCTGATTTGGCGATTGTTTTTTATGGAAAAACGTACACGTGTTATTGTTTTATGGATTTGTAACTTTTGAAGTCAATTCCTTGAAAAATTGATTTTTTACAATTTTTTAATTCGTTGAATGTAATTTTCGTTTTCGCAGTTTGGATTTATCGCGTTGCCATGGCGTTTTCACGCCTGATTTGGCGATTGTTTTTATGGAAAACGTACATGTGTTATTTTTTAATGGATTTGTAACTTTTGAAGTCAATTCCTAGAAAAATTGATTTTTTACAATTTTTTAATTCGTTGAATGTAATTTTCGTTTTCGCAGTTTGGATTTATCGCGTTGCCATGGCGTTTTCACGCCTGATTTGGCGATTGTTTTTATGGAAAACGTACATGTGTTATTTTTTAATGGATTTGTAACTTTTGAAGTCAATTCCTAGAAAAATTGATTTTTTACAATTTTTTAATTCGTTGAATGTAATTTTCGTCTTCGCACTTCAAGTTTGTTACATTGCCATGGTGTTTCCACGTCTGATTTGGCGATTGTTTTTATGGAAAAATGTACAGGTGTTATTGTTTTATGGATTTGTAACTTTTGAAGTCAATTCCTAGAAAAATTGATTTTTTACAATTTTTCAATTCGTTGAATGTCATTTTCGTTTTCGCAGTTTGAATTTATCGCGTTGCTATGGTGTTTTCACGCCTGATTTGGCGATTGTTTTTATGGAAAAACGTACACGTGTTATTGTTTTATGGATTTGTAACTTTTGAAGTCAATTCCTAGAAAAATTGATTTTTTACAATTTTTTAATTCGTTGAAAGTAATTTTCATTTTCACAGTTTGAGTTTGTGGCGTTGCCATGGTGTTTCCACGCCTGATTTGGCGATTGTTTTTACGGAAAAACGTACACGTGTTATTGTTTTATGGATTTGTAACTTTTAAAGTTAATTCCTAGAAGAATTGATTTTTTACAATTTTTTAATTCGTTGAATGAATTTTCGTTTTCGCAGTTTGAGTTTGTGGCGTTGCCATGGTGTTTTCACCCCTGATTTGTCGATTGTTTTTATGGAAAAAGGTACACGTGCTATTGTTTTATGGATTTGTAACTTTTGAAGTCAACTCCTTGAAAAATTGATTTTTTACAATTTTCTAATTCGTTGAATGTAATTTTCGTTTTCGCAGTTTGAGTTTGTGGCGTTGCCATGGTGTTTCCACGCCTGATTTGTCGATTGTTTTTATGGAAAAACGTGCACTTGTTATTGTTTTATGGATTTGTAACTTCTGAAGTCAATTCCTAGAAAAATTGATTTTTTACAATTTTTTAATTCGTTGAATGTAATTTTCGTTTTCGCAGTTTGAGTTTGTGGCGTTGCCATGGTGTTTCCACGCCTGATTTGGCGATTGTTTTTATGGAAAAACGTACACGTGTTATTGTTTTATGGATTTGTAACTTTTGAAGTCAATTCCTAGAAAAATTGATTTTTAACAATTTTTTAATTCGTTGAATGTAATTTTCGTTTTCGCAGTTTGAGTTTGTGGCGTTGCCATGGTGTTTCCACGCCTGATTTGTCGATTGTTTTTATGGAAAAACGTACAGGTGTTATTGTTTTATGGATTTGTAACTTTTGAAGTCAATTCCTTGAAAAATTGATTTTTTACAGTTTTTTAATTCGTTGAATGTAATTTTCGTTTTCGCAGTTTGAGTTTGTGGCGTTGCCATGGTGTTTCTACGCCTGATTTGGCGATTGTTTTTATGGAAAAAGGTACACGTGTTATTGTTTTATGGATTTGTAACTTTTGAAGTCAATTCCTAGAAAAAATGATTTTTTACAATTTTTTTAATTCGTTGAATGTAATTTTCGTTTTCGCAGTTTGAGTTTGAGGCGTTGCCATGGTGTTTCCACGCCTGATTAGACAATTGTTTTTATGAAAAAACACACACGTGTTACTATTTTATGGATTTTCAAATTTTGAAGCAAATTCCTTAAGAAATTTACTTTTGGCAATTTTTTAATTCCTTTAATGTATTTTTCGTTCGCGCAATTCAAGTTTGTGACGTTTCCATGGTGTTTCCACGTTTGATTTGGCAATTGTTTTAATGGAAAAACACACACATGTTATTATTTTATGGATTTTGAAAATTTGAAGCAAATTCCTTGAGAAATTTACTTTTGGCAATTTTTTTAATTCGTTGAATGTAATTTTCGTTCTCGCAATTCAAGTTTGTGACGTTGCCATGGTGTTTCCACATCTGATTTGGCAATTGTTTTATTGGAAAAATACACACGTGTCACTATTTTATGGATTTTGAAATTTTGAAGCAAATTCCTTGAGAAATTTACCTTTGGCAATTTTTTAATTCGTTGAATGTAATTTTCGTTCTCGCAATTCAAGTTTGTGACGTTGCCATGGTGTTACCACGTCTGATTTGGCAATTTTTTGAATGGAAAAACACACACGTGTTACTATTTTATGGATTTTGAAATTTTGAAGCAAATTCCTTGAGAGATTTACCTTTGGCAATTTTTTAATTCCTTGAATGTAACTTTCGTTCTCGCAATTCAAGTTTGTGACGTTGCCACGGTGTTTCCACGTCTGATTTGGCAATTGTTTTAATGGAAAAACATACACGTGTTACTATTTTATGGATTTTGAAATTTTGAAACAAATTCCTTGAGAAATTTACCTTTGGCAATTTTTTAATTCGTTGAATGTAATTTTCGTTCTCGCAATTCAAGTTTGTGACGTTGCCATGGTGTTTCCACGTGTGATTTGGCGATTGTTTTTTTATGGAAAAACGTACACGTGTTAATTGATCTTTAATGATTTTTAACATATTTTTCTGTCAACTTTTTCCTAGATTAAAATTTATTTAATTTTTTTTTGTTTCCATCGTCCTTTAATTAAAATTAATTTGTGGATTGGTGTTTTTGTTTGATGAGAGGTTAAAGTGTTATTCATTTGCGAATGCAAAGCAGAAAAGGGGGGTACGTAGCGAATTGTAAATTGTAGAATCGAGTGAAATTAGACTCTTGACTCTTGTAAAGTTGTAATTACCGGCCACTCGAGTCCACTCCGGGAACCTTCAGCGCATTTTCAGAGATTCCGCATTTCCAGACGTCATAATTACTTTCATTTATCACGTTCGCCATTCCGGGGCCTCGTTATTATACACAAGTATCGTGTCGAGTGCATGAGTTTAATAGAAAGAAACTAATAAAAAAAAAATTAAATCGTCAAAGACATAAAGGCACAATTAATGACAGAATGACAGTAAACATATATAATCCATTGAGAAAGTAATAAATAAATCAAAGACATAACTGTTACAAAAAATGGTCAGAATGGTAATAAAAATATATAATCAATTGACGATTAACTTTTAGTAATATTAGGGTGACATTTTTTGATGCTTAAATTGGTGACAAGATGGTAATCCATTGATTAACTTTTAGTAAGGTTAAGGTAACATTTGGCGCCGCGGTGGCCGAGTAAATAGAGCTCCTGCTTACGGGCCTCGTGGTCGTGGGTTCGAATGCCATCCGCACGGTCACTTTTTCGGAACGAATAATGGATGTTTAATGTATGTCCCTTTCATCATTATAAATGATTATTGTACAAATTATCAATTGTGGCAGAATGCCCTAGTTGGCTACGTCAATTCCTTTAAAAAAAAAGGTTACATTTTTGGTGTTGTAGATTAAACGTTCAAAACGAGATGGCGTTAACATTTATTTAACGTCCGATAGTTTATCATTATTACTACATTAAAAATCGTGCAATCTTTGGTCTAAACTTCTTTGTCTTCTTCTAAATAAGCGTGTGCTATACATCATTTCCTTCCGTGGTCCATGAATTTATTCATTAACATTGCTGTAAATCCAATCCAAATATCTGGAAACCTTCGTGTAGACACCCGGCCATCCGGGCACGCCGCACTTGTGCCCGAAGGAGACGATCCCCTCGAGGTACCACTGCAGCGGGTTGTCCTCGAAAATGTTCATCAGGGGCCCGCCGCTGTCCCCGGAACAGGAGTCCTTGCCGGAAACTCCGCCGGCGCAAATCTGCGCCTTGATGATCTTGATGTCGTCCCGCTGGAACATGTTCTTGCAATAACCTCGCGACTTCTTTTCCACGTTCAGTTTCAACTTGATCGGACTGAAGTTTTCGAATTCGGTCCTTCCCCAACCGGCGGTGGTCATGTTCATCCCCACCTTGGTCTCGTCCATCGGTGACGGTAGGCAAATGGGCTTGATGAAGTCCGAGTAGTTTACCGGTTGCGCCAGACGAATTAGGGCTATGTCGTGGTACCGCTGGCGGTACGAAGGGTAGGTGATGATTTCCTCGATGTCGATGTCCACCGGTGGATCCGAACAGTCGTATCTTTCGGCGTCCTCGCAGTCTTCTTCCGTGTCCAGATTCCACTCGCCTAAACGTACCTGGGTTCTGAAATAATTAACTTTAAAAATCGATATCTCTGAAGGAATAATGGAAAATCGAGAATAAGTGAGTCATACAATTAGACAAAGGTCTAAATTAGTAGCACAGAAAGAATTAATCATTAATTTTAACCCTTTATATTTTTTCAACCCTTTAAAAAAAAAACATCTTCCATAAAGTTATCTCCGTTTAAACTTCAATTTTTGACAAAGTTTGCAATTAGCCAGAACTAAACAAAACATTTTCTTGTTATCAGTATTATATGCCCTTTAAGAAACTGAAGTCAAATAAACGTTACGGATACCCCTTCAACCCCTAAAAAATAATTTCTCCCAGCACTCGCAAAAATCTGTACCAGGAGACATAAATGTTGATTTTTGACAAAGTTTGCAATTAGCCATAACTAAACAAAATATTTTCTTGTTATCAGTATTATACGCCCTTGAAGAACCTGAAGTCAAATAAACGTTACGGATTCCCCTTCAACCCCTAAAAAAATAATTTCTCCCAGCACTCGCAAAAATCTGTACCAGGAGATATAAATGATGATTTTTGACAAAGTTAGCAATTAGCCAGAACTAAACAAAATATTTTCTTGTTATCAGTATTATACGCCCTTTAAGAACCTGAAGTCAAATAAACGTTACGGATTCCCCTTCAACCCCTAAAAAAATAATTTCTCCCAGCACTCGCAAAAATCTGTTCCAGGAGATATAAATGATGATTTTTGACAAAGTTTGCAATTAGCCGGAACTAAACAAAATATTTTCTTGTTATCAGTATTATATGCCCTTTAAGAACCTGAAGTCAAACAAACGTTACAGATTCCCCTTCAACCCCTAAAAAAATAATTTCTCCCAGCACTCGCAAAAATCTGTTCCAGGAGATATAAATGATGATTTTTGACAAAGTTTGCAATTAGCCGGAACTAAACAAAATATTTTCTTGTTATCAGTATTATATGCCCTTTAATAACCTGAAGTCAAATAAACGTTACGGATTCTCCTTCAACCCCTAAAAAAATAATTTCTCCCAGCACTCGCAAAAATCTGTACCAGGAGATATAAATGATGATTTTTGACAAAGTTTGCAATTAGCCAGAACTAAACAAAATATTTTCTTGTTATCAGTATTATACGCCCTTTAAGAACCTGAAGTCAAATAAACGTTACGGATTCTCCTTCAACCCCTAAAAAAATAATTTCTCCCAGCACTCGCAAAAATCTGTACCGGGAGATATTAATGATGATTTTTGACAAAGTTTGCAATTAGCCATAACTAAACAAAATATTTTCTTGTTATCAGTACTATATGCCCTTTGATAATCAGAAGTCAAATAAACTTTATGAACACTCCTTCAACCTCAAAAAAATTAACATTTACATCGCCAAGTATGGATTTTTGGTGATTGACTGAGGAAATTATTTTTTTAAGGGCTGAAGGGTTACCCGTTACGCTTTTTTGGGTTATGTTTATTAAATTACAAGTATTCATTATAAAAAAAAGAATTTTTATTTAGTTGTAGTTAATTGACAATCAAAACTCAATTTATTTTTTATAGTCTGGGAGTTTTAATTTTTTTCTACTTGCATTCACATATTTCTGTAAATACTTACGGAATAACACGAACATTGTGGACACAATGGGCTGCAGTCAAAATGTATCTGGGTCCAATCAAAGATCCGCCACAATTGAAAGTCTTTTTGCCTGTTGAATTTTGGAACATCAACAACGCCATCCAAGGAAATTCGTCGATGCCAGCCTCACTTCCTCCGTAAACTCGATTTACTGTATCCTAAATATATAAACAACATTAGATATCAAGTAAATGCGATCACGAAACAAATTTTCAAAGTTTTAAGTAGATGGCAGTTGTTTTCATATATTTTTTTAAGACATCAAATTTATTACAAATTTTGCATGAAATTATTTACAAATTGAAGTATGGAGTATTTAAGGATTTTTAATTAATCGGAATTCAGAATGTATTTTGAGCAAATTTGGAAAGTTTCAAGTCGATAGCATTTGTTTTTATATTTTTTTCCAGTTGGCAAAATTACATCAATTTTTCTAAATGTAACGCCTTGGTTTTGGGAACTTAAAAAAAAAAATGATGGGACGTACGCAGATTTTTATAAAATCATAATGCTGAATGTATTTTGAACAATTTTGGAAAGTTTCAAGTCAATAGCATTTGTTTTTATATTTTTTTCAAGACGGTAAGTTTATTTCAAATTTTACAAAGTTCGCGTTGAATTATTTATAATTTTAAGGATGGAATATTTACAGATTTGTATTAAATCGTAATTCTGGATGTATTTTGAACAAATTTGGAAAGTTTGAAGTCGATAGCATTCGTTTTTATATATTTTTTTCACGTCGGCAAAATGACCTCAATTTTTCTAAATATTACGCTTTGTTCTTGTGGAATTTTTAAAAGAATTAGTGCTGAGGTGTTTGGAGATTTTTATAAAATTATAATCCTGAATATATTTGAGCAAATTTGGAAAGTTTAAAGTCGATAGCATTTGTTTTTATATTTTTTTTTCACGTCGGCAAAATGATCTCAATTTTTCTCAATGTTACGATTTGTTTTTGTGGAGTTTTTAAAAGAATTCATAATGGGGCGTTTGCAGATTTTTATAAAATCATAATCCTGAATATATTTTAAGCAAATTTGGAAAGTTTGAAGCCGATGGCATGTGTTTTTATATTTTTTTTTTCACGTCGGCAAAATGACCAAAATTTTTCTAAATATTACGCTTTATTCTTGAGGAGTTTTTAAAAGAATTAGTGATGGGGCGTTTCCAGATTTTCATAAAATCATAATCCTGAATATATTTTGAGCAAATTTGGAAAGTTTGAACTCGATAGCATTCGTTTTTATATTTTTTTTCACGTCGGCAAAATTACCTTAATTTTTCTAAAAATTACGATTTGTTTTTGTGGAATTTTTGAAAGAATTTGTAATGGGGCGTTTGCAGATTTTCATAAAATCATAATCCTGAATATATTTTGAACAAATTTGGAAAGTTTGAAGTCGATAGCATTCGTTTTTATATTTTTTTTCACGTCGGCAAAATGACCAAAATTTTTCTAAATAATACGCTTTGTTCTTGTGGAATTTTTAAAATAATTAATGATGAGGCGTTTGCAGATTTTTATAAAATCATAATCCTGAATATATTTTAAGCAAATTTGGAAAGTTTGAAGTCGATAGCATTCGTTTTTATATTTTTTTTTCACTCCGGCAAAATGATCAAAATTTTTCTAAATATAATGCTTTGTTCTTGTGGAATTTTTAAAAGAATTAGTGATGGAGTGTTTCCAGGTTTTTATAAAATCATAATCCTGAATATATTTTGAGCAAATTTGGAAAGTTTGAAGTCGATAGCATGTGGTTTTATATTTTTTTTCACGTCGGCAAAATGGCCAAAATTTTTCTAAATATTACGCTTTGTTCTTGTGGAGTTTTTAAAATAATGAATGATGGAACGTTTGCAGATTTTTTATGAAATTATAATCCTGAATGTATGAAGCTTCGTACAACCATTATTCCGCAAGTCTTCTTATCAGCGATCGCTTTACTAGGCGCAGCCCCCTTGATTACGTTATTCGGTTTTGCAGGCGGATTGTCGAACTTATTTTTGGTACCGCAGCACACCAAAGGTTCGTCGTCGTACTCGCACTGGGAGTCCATCAAAAACTGCACCGTTTCGCGGTCTCTGCTCCTGATGATGCTCTTCAGGATGTTGCAAGAGTTGATCCCTTGGCATTGAGCGTTCTCGCCATTCGGAGTAACGCAGGCGTCACCGGATTCTGTAAGAAATCGTGAGCATTACTAAATTTAATTATAACCGATTAAATTGCTATAGATGGAATCATGATGATGGTTATGACCGTTACCCCGTCATCAAATTAAATTGCGACAATTTATTTATTTAATTGTAGCTACTTGGTCGTAATTGGTCTAAACTTAAATAACTTGAAATACATCTAGAATGAATCATCTTTGATTTTCCAAAAAGAAAAAAAACAATTGGCTTAACCCACCTGAAAACAAAACCACAACACACTGAAAATTAAATGAAGAAACGAAAATTGCATTCAACGCTTAGAAAAATTGTGCAAAATTAACGGCATGAAAAATTTGCCTGTAAATGATCAAACACACCCAGAAATGGTCAGTCTTTAATTTACCAAAAGAATAAATGACTTGACCACCTGAAAACTTCACCATAACAGTCCAAAAATGAAGTGAAGAAACGAAAATTGCATTAAATGCTTAGAAAAATTGTGCAAAGTTTACGGTACGAAAAATTTGCCTGGGAATGATTAAACACACACAGAAATGGCCAGTCTTTAATTTACCAAAAAAACAAATAACTTGACAACCTGAAAACTTAACCATAACAGTCCAAAAATGAATTGAAGAAACGAAAATTGCATTCAATGCTTAGAAAAATTGTGCAAAATTTACGGTACGAAAAATTTGCCTGGGAATGATCAAACACACCCAGAAATGGTCAGTCTTTAATTTACCAAAAGAATAAATGACTTGACCACCTGAAAACTTAACCATAACAGTCCAAAAATGAAGTGAACAAACGAAAATTGCATTAAATGCTTAGAAAAATTGTGCAAAATTTACGGTACGAAAAATTTGCCTGGGAATGATCAAACACACCCAGAAATGGTCAGTCTTTAATTTACCAAAAGAATAAATGACTTGACCACCTGAAAACTTAACCATAACAGTCCAAAAATGAATTGAAGAAACGAAAATTGCATTAAATGCTTAGAAAAATTGTGCAAAATTTACGGTACGAAAAATTTGCCTGGAAATGATCAAACACACCCAGAAATGGTCAGTCTTTAATTTACCAAAAGAACAAATGACTTGACCACCTGAAAACTTAACCATAACAGTCCAAAAATGAAGTGAAGGAACGAAAATTGCATTAAATGCTTAGAAAAATTGTGCAAAATTTACGGTACGAAAAATTTGCCTGGAAATGATCAAACACACCCAGAAATGGTCAGTCTTTAATTTACCAAAAGAACAAATGACTTGACCACCTGAAAACTTAACCATAACAGTCCAAAAATGAAGTGAAGAAACGAAAATTGCATTAAATGCTTAGAAAAATTGTGCAAAATTTACGGTACGAAAAATTTGCCTGGGAATGATCAAACACACCCAGAAATGGTCAGTCTTTAATTTACCAAAAGAACAAATGACTTGACCACCTGAAAACTTAACCATAACAGTCCAAAAATGAAGTGAAGAAACGAAAATTGCATTAAATGCTTAGAAAAATTGTGCAAAATTTACGGCATGAAAAATTTGTCTGGGAATGATCAAACACACCCAGAAATGGTTAGTCTTTAATTTAGCAAAAGAACAAATGACTTGACCACCTGAAAACTTAACCATAACAGTCCAAAAATGAAGTGAAGAAACGAAAATTGCATTCAACGCTTAGAAAAATTGTGCAAAATTATGGCATGAAAAATTTGCCTGGGAATGATCAAACACAACCAGAAATGGTCAATCTTTAATTTTCCAAAAAAACAAATGACTTGACCACCGGAAAACATAACCACAACAGTCCAAAAATGAAGTGAAGAAACGAAAATTGCATTCAATGCTTAGAAAAATTGTGCAAAATTTACAGCATGAAAAATTTGTCTGAAAATTATCATACAAGCCCAGAAATGGTCAATCTTTAATTTACAAAAAAAAAATTGACTTAACCCACCTGAGAACAAAACACCACACTTCAAAAATGAATGCAATAAACGAAAAATTAATCAGTCTAGAATTTTCTTACAGTTAATCAAACACATGTAAAAACAAATACTTGAAAAACAATTGAAAACAATCAATAACAAACAAAATCTGCAAATTATTTGGCGGGAAATTTGATTCAAACTCAATTATTGTTGATTTAACGAATCAAAAATCTCAAAAAAATAAATATTATGCGTGTATTTGTACATAATTCTCATTATGGTATCCGCTGCTAAAATTTACAATTTTTCTTAAATATTAATCACTGTAGCTATTGAAATAACAATTTGAAATTTATGGTTGAAAAAAAAACACACGTTACAACTTTTATTCAGGACAAGGAGGATTCCGCATTGAAGGTAAGAATAAATATGCGACAGCTGCTTTAACCTATTTTACTGTATAAAAAAATAATATAACCTTATAAATACACAATCCATTAATCCCTAACATTATCATTAATCCAATCCAAATACTGATTCACCCTCGTGTAAACCCCCGGCCATCCTGCAGTCCCGCAATCTGTTCCGAAGGAAACGACCCCTTCCTGATACCACTTGGCGAGGTCATTCGCGAAGGTGAACATCAGCGGTCCACCGCTGTCGCCGTTGCAGGAATCTTCGTTTTTGAAACCGCCCGCGCACAGTTGCGTATTCATAATGTTGATCCTCGCCTGGGTGAACGTGTTCTTGCATTTGGCTTGCGGTGTCTTCGGCACCCGCAACTTTAACTTGTACGGGCTGAAGTTTAGGTTCTCGGTCTTTCCCCAGCCGCTGACGGTGAGGTTGGCGCCGTCTCTCGCCTCGTCGGCGAGCGTCGGCAGACAGATGGGTCGGATGAAGTCGGAGTATCTCACGTTGCGGTTCAGACGGATCAGAGCGATGTCGTGGTAGCGATTGAGCGTCTCGCCCTCGTATCCGCGATGCGGGATGACTTCTTCGACGCCGACGTCGATCGGATCCTCGGAGCAGTCTTCGCTGCCGTCCGGGAGCGAGATGCAGTCTTTTGCGGTGTCGGTGTTCCATTCTCCCAAGCGGACGTTTTTCCTAAAAAAAATAAAAGTTGTCATTAAATTATGCTGAGATTAATTAAAAGAAAAACGTATTCATCAGTAAACAATGGTCCGTTTTTAAACTTAAAATTGCAATCAGTTATCTGGTGAGTTCAACAAAATTGCTTCAAAAATGAGGAAAAATTTTGGGTCCCAGAAAATTCTGAAAAAAATCGTAACGGTTTATTATGATGGGATAAAGCGTGTAGAATAACTATTTTCTCGAAAAAAAAAAATTTATACCATTTTTCACCAACCGAAAATTAACATGAGGCCTTACGGGAACCGAATACCAAGACACTGCAGATAGAAGCTAACGGACATCGTCTCGTTCAAACAAACGAATTTCGGTTTGTGGATACGCTAAATAGTCGGGGATAGAATTAATAGATTCTTGAAGAATGTAGCTACAAATTGATGTCATATCATCTATGAATGTTTTGGAAGACCGCGCCAAAAAATCTTCAAAGTTGACCAAAATTTCTAGCAAACTTTCTTGTACCAAATCTGCGAGCTAATAGCAAGAAAACTGCAAGTACGATTGAGCTGAAAATTTAACCACATATTCCCCGTTCTTTTGTGAACTTTTGGTGTACATTTCAAATTATTCCGACATTTCATGATTTTTGTCCATTTTTCGATACTACTAGTCAGGAAAAATGAAACAAAATTTTGGGTCTCAAAAAATTCTGAAATAATTCATAGCGGTTCTTACTGATACGAAAAAGCGCGTGGAGTAATTATTTTCCCAAAAAAAAAATTTGTTATATCATTTTTCACCAACCGAAAATTAACATGAAACCTTACGAGAAGCGAATACCGAGACCCTGCAGATTGACGCTGACGGACATCGGCTCGTTTAAACAAACAAATTTCGGTTCGTAGATACGCTAAATGGTCGGGAATAGAAATAATAGATTATTGAAGAATGTAGCTACAAATTGATATAATATCATCTATGAATATTTTGTGAGACCGCGCCAAAAAAATCCTCAAAGTTGACCAAAATTTCTGGCCAACTTTCATGTGCCCAATCTGCGAGCTAATAGCAAGAAAACTACAAGTACGATTGAGCTGAAAATTTAACCACGTATTCCCCGTTCTTTTACGAACTTTTGGTGTACATTTCAAATTATTTCGACATTTCTTGATTTTTGCCCATTTTTCAGCCAAAAATACCAAAAAATTTTTGGTCTCAAAAAATTCTGAAAAAATTCATAGCGGTTCTTACTGACACGAAAAATCGCGTGGAATAATTATTTTTCCAAAGAAAAAAATTTATACCATTTTTCACCAACTGAAAATTAACATGAGGCCTTACGAGAAGCGAATACGCAGACCCTGCAGATTGACGCTGACGGACATTGGCTCATTCAAACAGACGTATTTCGGTTCGTGGATACGCTAAATAGTCGGGAATAGAAATAATAGATTCTTGAAGAATGTAGCTACAAATTGATATAATATCATCTATGAATATTTTGTGAGACCGCGCCAAAAAAATCCTCAAAGTTGACCAAAATTTCTGGCCAACTTTCATGTGCCCAATCTGCGAGCTAATAGCAAGAAAACTACAAGTACGATTCGGCTGAAAATTTAACCACGTATTCACCATTCTTTTGTGAATATTTAGTGTATATTTCAAGTCATTTGGCCATTTCGTGATTTTCGCCTATTTTTCCGTACAATTGGTCAGGAAAAAATGCCAAAAATGAAGAAAAATTTTTGGTCTCAAAAAATTCTGAAATAATTCATAGCGGTTTTTACTGATACGGAAAAGTGTGTGGAGTAATTATTTTCCCGAAAAAAAAATTGTTATACAATTTTTCACCAATCGAAAATTAACATGAAAACCTTACAAGAAGCGAATACCGAGACCCTGCAGATTGACGCAGACGGATATTGTCTCGTTAAAACTAACGAATTTTGGTTCGTGGATATGATAAATGGTCGGGGATGGAAGTAATAGATTCTCGAAGAATGCAGCTACAAATTGATGTCATATCATCCATAAAAGTTTTGTGAAACCGCGACAAAAAATTCCTAAAATTGACCAAAATTTCTAACCAACTTTTATGTGCCCAATCTGAGAGCGGGTAGCAAGAAAACTACCAGTACGATTGAGCTGAAAATTTAACCACGTATTCCCCGTTATGTTGCGAACTTTTGGTGTACAGTTCAAGTTATTTCGACATTTCATGATTTTTGCTCATTTTCCATACCATTAGTCAGGAAAAAATGCAAAAAATGAAGAAAAATTTTGGGTCTAAAAAAATTCTGAAATAATTCATAGCGGTTCTTACCGATAGGAAAAAGCGTGTAGAGTAATTATTTTCTCGAAAAAAAAATTTTATACCATTTTTCACCAACCGAAAATTAACATGAGGCCTTACGAGAAGAGAATACGTAGACCCTGCAGATTGACGCTGACGGACATTGGCTCATTCAAACAGACGTATTTCGGTTCGTGGATACGCTAAATAGTCGGGAATAGAAATAATAGATTCTTGAAGAATGTAGCTACAAATTGATGTTATATTATCTATGAATGTTTTTCAAGACTGCGCCAAAAAATTCCCAAAATTGACCGAAATTTCTAACCAACTTTTATGTGCCCAATATGCGAGCGAGTAGCCAGAAAACTACAAGTACGATTGAGCTAAAAATTTAACCACGCGTTCCCCGTTCTTTTGTGAACTTTTGGTGTAAATTTAAAGTTATTCCGACATTTCATGATTTTTGCCTATTTTTCCATACCATTAGTCAGGAAAAAATGCCAAAAAATGAAGAAAAATTTTTGGTCTCAAAAAATTCTGAAAAAAAATCATAGGTGTTTTTACTGATACGAAAAAGCGTGTGGTGTGATTATTTTCTCGAAAAAAAAAAAATTTATACCATTTTTCATCAACCGAAAATTAACATAAGGCCTTACGAGAAGCGAATACGGAGACCCTGCAGATTGACGCTGACGGACATTGTCACTTTCAAACAAACAAATTTCGGTTTGTGGATATGCTAAATGGTCGGGGATGGAAGTTATAGATTCTTAAAGAATGCAGCTATAAATTGATGTAATATCATCTATAAAAGTTTCGTGAAACCGCGCCAAATAAATCCCAAAATTGACCAAAATTTCTAACCAACTTTTATGTGCGCAATTCGCGAGAGGGTAGCAAGAAAACTACAAGTACGATTGAGCTGAAAATGTAACCACGTATTCTCCGTTCGTTTGCGAACTTTTTGTGTACATTTCAAGTCATTCCGACATTTCATGATTTTCGCCCATTTTTCCGTAAAAAATGCCCAAAAAATGAAGAAAAATTTTTGGTCTCAAAAAATTCTGAAAAAAATCATCGCGGTTCTTACTGATACGAAAAAGCGTGTGGAGTAATTATTTTCCCGAAAAAAAATGTTTATACCATTTTTAGTCAACCGAAAATTAACATGAGTCCTTAGGAGAAGCGAATACCAAGTTCCTGCAAATTACTGTAGATTTTCAAAATTGTCGTAAAATGTACATATAAATAAAAACTTTTTGCGGATTTCACGGATTACAAAGATACTTACAATGTGTACTTGATGTTAATTTGCCCCGTGACGCAATGAGCAGCGGTGAGGATGTACCTCTTCCCGATCAAGCTCCCCCCACACAAGAAGACATCGCCGCCGTTCGACTTCCTCGTATACTGCAGCAACGCCATCCAGGGAAACTCATCCAAACCAGCTCTCGTCCCACCCAACAGCTTATCCTCGGACACCTAAACATAAACACACTGTATTCAACACCTAACCGCAACAAAAATACAAACACTCACGATCTCCCCGCATTCCGCCCTCTTCGCGATCGCGTTGTGCGGCACGTTAGTCCTCGGCGGGACCCTCGGGTTGGCGACGTATTTGGCGACGGTGCCGCAACACACCAGAGGATTCGCGTCGTAGCCGCACTGGGAATTCTTGAGGAATTCGACGGAGCCGGCGTCGCGGCTCTTGACGGCGTCTAGCAGCACTTTGCACGAGTATATCGAGGTGCACTTGGCGGTTTCCTGGTTGGGCGTCAGGCAAGTATCACCTTCTTCTGGAAATAATAAAATGTGCCGCCACGTCTCAGACATGCATCCTCTTTAAAGCGGCGCCGGAGCATTCCCGGGTCCCCGTTTAAAATTTATCGCGCCACCGCCGGGACTTCCTCCTCTTCGCCGTTTTCGCATTTTCGCCCAGCGGCGTTCCTTATTTATCAGCGCACAAACATAAACGTTTCTTGAGGCATTCGCGAAATGAATATTTCAAATATTCATTTAGCGATAAGAGGGTGCGCGCGGAGAACAAACAAAAAAAAAGATGGACTCGATAAATTAGAGGAAAAAATCATCTGAAGATAAGAATTTTCAGCAAAGTGTAAAAAATAGGGTAACCAATGTATGACACAATAATGTTTACGAGGTAATGACCTTAAAAAAATTAAATAACGCGCTTCTTTAAGAAACTACACCAAGAATAAAGGCAGAAGTTGATCGATGCGATGATCGCGTTGATGGAAGGAAAGTTGTTTAAGGAAATCCAGGAACAGTTTTTGGTTGCTGAAGATGTGTCGGAGAAGGACGCAGATAGGATTTGCTGGGGGAAATTATTATCTCTAAATTTTGTGAACTGGCCGCAAAGCTGTGAAAAATTGCAACTCTAAAAAAAGCTAAAAACATCTCATCCCTAATTTTAGATATAACTTCACGTGAACACAGTTTAAAAGATGATCAAAAATTGCAATTTTTTTGGTGACTCAAAAAAAGTAAATAAACACAATTCCAATTAATTTGAAACTTTCTAAATTTACTTAAAATATATTCAAGATTATGATTTTGTGAAAATCTACAAACACCCCATTCCTAAATTTAGAGAAAATTCGACGTGAACACCGCGTAAAAAATGATCAAATATGCAATATTTTTGTTGACAAAAAAAACAATTCCGATTGATTTAAAACTTTATAAATTTACTTAAAATATATTCAAGATTATAATTTTATGAAAATCTGCAAACACCCCATTCCTAAATTTAGAGATAATTCGACGTGAAACAGCATAAAAAATTATCAAATATTGCAATATTTTTGGTGACTCAAAAAAAATAAACACAATTCAGATTAATTTGAAACTTTTAAAATGTACTCAAAATACTTCGAGATTACGATTTTTGAAAAGATACAAACACATCACCAAATTTTTGTGATAACCCCACGTAAACTTGTGAAAAATTGCCATAATTTGGATGCTTCGAAAAAAATATCAAAACAATGTACAAAATGTACTCAAAACTCAATTGATATTAAGATTTTATGAAAATCTGCAAACACTCCTTCACTAAATTTTGAGATAATTCCAGCGTAAAATTGTGAAAAATTGCCATAATTTTGATGACTCGAAATAAATACGAAAACAATATCTATCGACTTGAAATTTTCAAAATTTACTCAAAACTCAATACAGATTAAGATTTTATAAAAAGCTGCAAACACTCGATCATTAAAGTTAGAGATAATTCCAGCGTAAAATTGTGAAAAATTGCAATAATTTTGGTGACTCGAATAAATTTTAAAAAAACTGCTATTGTTTTCAAACTTTTAAAATATACTCAAAATACATTCGAAATTATGATTTCATGAAAATTCACAAACACAACATCACTAAATTTTGTGATAATCCTATGTAAAATTGCGAAAAATTTCCAAAATTTTGATGATTCGAAATAAATACAAAAACAATAGCTATCGACTTGGCATTTTCAAAATTTACTAAACACTCAATACAGATTAAGATTATATAAAAAGCTGCAAACACTCGATCACTAAAGTTTGAGATAATTCCAGCGCAAAATTGTGAAAAATTGGAATAATTTTGGTGACTCGAATAAATTTAAAAATAATTGTTATTGATTTCAAACTTTTAAAATGCACTCAAAATACATTCGAAAATATTATTTCATGAAAATATGCAAACACTACATCACTAAATTTTGTGTTAATCGAGCGTGAAAAATAGCAGAAATTTGATGATTCGAAATAAATTTAAAAACAATATCTATCGACTTGAAATTATCAAAACTTACTCAAAATACACTCGAGATTATGATTTCGTAATAACATAAAAATATTACATCACTAAATTTTGTGATAATCGTACGTAAAGTTGAGAAAAATTGTCGCAATTTTGATGTTTCGGAATAAATATGAAAACAATATCAATCGATTTAAATTTTTCAAAATTTACTCAAAATACATTCGAGATTATGATTTTGTGAAAATATACAAACACTACATCACAAAATTTTGTGATAATCGCACTTAAAGTAATGAAAAATTTCCATAATTTTCATGATTCGTAAGAAATTTGGAAACAAAAGCTATCGACTTGAAATTTCCAAAATTTACTCAAAATGCATTCGAGAATATGATTTTGTAAAAATATACAAATATCACATCACTAAATTTTGTTATGTTCACACTTAAAGTAATGAAAAATTGCCATAATTTTGATGATTAGAAATAAATATAAAAACAATAGCTATCGACTTAAAATTTTCTAAATTCACTCAAAATACATTCGAGTTTATTATTTTGTGAAAATATGCAAACACCACATCACTAAATTTTGTGATAATCGCACGTAAAGTTGTAAAAAATTAGCATGATTTTGATGATTGGAAATAAATATAAAAACAATAACAATCGACTTGAAATTTTCAAAATATACTCAAAATACATTCGAGAGTATAATTTTGTGAAAATATACAACCGCAACATCACTAAATTTAGTGATCATCGCACGTAAAGTAATTAAAAATTGCCATATCTTTGATGATTGGAAATAAATATAAAAACAATAGCTATCGACTTAAAATTTTCAAAATTTACTCAAAATATATTCGAGATTATGATTTTGTGAAAATATACAAACACCACATCACTCAATTTTGTGATAATCGCATGTAAAATAATGAAAAATTGCCATAATTTTAATGATTGGAAATAAATATAAAAACAGTAGCTATCGACTTGAAATTTTCAAAATATACTAAAAATACATTTCAGATTATGATTTTGTGAAAATATACAACCGCAACATCACTAAATTTTGTGATCATCGCACGTAAAATTGTGAAAAATTGCCATAATTTTGATGATTGGAAATAAATATAAAAACAATAACTATCGACTTGAAAATTTCAAAATGTACTCAAAATACTTATAATATTATAATTTCATAAAAATATACAAAAGTCACACCCCTAAATTTTATGATAATCCTACGCAAAACATTTTTTTTTTAATTTATCTCAATTTGAGTTTCGAAACATTCAAATCTATAAAAATTCAATTGAATTCAAAAAATGTAATTTTAATTTTTTTGTCTACTAATCTACTGATTTTGAAGTAAACTATGAATTCATTTATTTATGGGATGAATCACTTTGGTTACTTTTAAACGATGCGCAGTTATAAATTCTCAGCGTGAATCGTAAACAATTAATTAATTCCGAAATACAATTTTACAGCTACTTAATAATAAATTACACAAATTTTACTACTACTATCTAACAACAACTCTATAATAATTTACGTGACATAATCATATGTTTATAATTCAAACTCACGAGTGTAGTTTGGATTCTTCAAAGTCATGTTCATTCACCGGAACATGAAAACAATAATTAGCGAGTAAACTCTAGAAAAGTCGCATTAACAAAAAAAATCAATCAACATAGATTATTTAAATTGAATGAAGATAAAAAAATATTTTTTTAATGCATCTGCAAATATAAAATTTGTGTGACAAATTTGAGATTAAAAATAAAAATTAATTTCTAACTCAAAAAGTACAAATCTATCTCTCGTGAAACTGATTTATTTTTTCACATTAAATTGTTTAATTTCAGCTCATTTTGAACCTGCAAAATGGTCATTTCGCATCTAGTTTTTGTTTATTTTCAAAATCATTAATTTTTAATACGTCGACCATTATAATGATTAATCAACATTTTCACATTTTAATAAATCATTAAGTCTATTATAAAGATTATTCGAATATTTACATTTCAATAAATCATTAAGTCCACCGCAGTTTTAGATTACATAAGTGCAATTAACAATTTTACATCTAACTAACGATAAATGGAATTTGAATATGTTGTTAATTACGCACTTGATACGGAGAGTTGCTTGATTATAGATATTTCACACACTTGAATATTCAAACAACAACAGTAATTACGTCCATTTCCTTAATTATCGACTACAGGTCTCTGTTGTGAATTAATTAGCTTGTTGGTATTTTAATGAAGCAATAATGCGTTTTTGAGTGACAATAATAACAAGATGAGATTATTCATTGGTCGTCTGTCATCAAGGATGTCATAAATTGTTCAGGATTTGTTTAATTTATTTAATGTTTCTGCAACAATTTGAATTCATAAATTACCATTTATTGCTAGTTATTCATTGGTTCTGTCGACCAATTTCACCGTTTTCTCGAACGATCTCTCACCTCTCTTCCGCCCGACCGTTCAAACACAAAACTTTATCGTGTTGTGTTAAATTAAATACTCAAAATAGCAGTGGCGGCTCGTGGAACATATTGATGGTGGAGCCACTTATACAATATACTCCCCCTCCCCCTCATTATTTGAAGAAAGAACAAACGATTTATCTTCCTAGACCAAAGTAACTGACGAAAAAGTGTTTTAAGAATTAATTAAATTTTTTTGCTGAGCTTGAAACTACTACAGGTAGTGCCATGGCTCCTTGGCTCTATATAACGAGCCACCCTTGCTTCGACAGCAAAATATACGACTTTCGACAGCTAAAAAATACAATTTTTGACAATTCAAAAATGTTAAAAAAAACTATTTTTATTAGCTGAAAAATACTGTTTTTGACAGCTGAAACATATCATATTTGACACACGGAAAATACTATTTTTGACAATAAATACCTTGAGTTATTCATATATTCGAGTCGTTACATTTCGTCTTTATTTAATTTATTTAATGCTTCTTCAAAAATTTTATCATTTATTTCTAGTACATAACACGGAAAACTTAGTTAAAACTTTTATTAATAATTATTTCTTAGAGTTGGCATTCTTTTTAACATTTCTAAAAACCTAACGTGGATATTCCACCTACAATTTTTATATATCGCAGCTGATGATCAAATAATAACCTTCAAAACTTGAATGCAGGAAGAGATTTTAATAAATTCTACGTTAACGACAACAAAATTGTAACGATGCTGAATGTTGCTGATTTATCTTGTTATTCTCTAGTCTAGATGTATAAAAAGGTCAAACGTTATTTAAACAAATTAATTTGCAATAGTAATAATAATAAAAACACATTATGCTTGCTTATAAATAATTATTAGGATTCAGTCAAAATTTTAATAAAAATCCACAAAATAATCAGACAAGAACTGAACACCTCGTAAAAAAATATAAAAACAATTACCGGGCTCTTGAAACTTTTCAAATTAACTTAAAATTGATTGTTAATTATGATTCAATCAAAATCTCAAAATACCCTATTAATAGATTTCGAGATAATCTGGCGAGAACTCGAATTATTGCATTTTGAAATTGCGCATTTTCCTTTTTGTTGAAAAAAAAATATAGAAACAATTACCAGATTTTTGAAACTTCTCAAATTAACTTAAAATTGATTGTTAATTAAGATTCAATCAAAATCTCAAAATACCCTATTAATAGATTTCGAGATAATCAGACGAGAACTCAAATTATTTCATTTTGAAATTGCGCATTTTCCTTTTTGTTGAAAAAAAAATAGAAAAACAATTGCCGGGCTCTTGAAACTTTTCAAATTAACTTAAAATTGATTGGTAATTAAGATTCAATCAAAATCTCAAAATACCCTATTAATAGATTTCGAGATAATCACAGGAGAACTCGAATTATTGCGTTTTGAAATTGCGCATTTTCCTTCTTGTTGAAAAAAAAATATAAAAACAATTACCGGGCTCTTGAAACTTTTCAAATTAACTTAAAATTGATTGTTAATTATGATTCAAGCAAAATCTCAAAATACCCTATTAAAAGATTTTGAGATAATCAGACGAGAATTCAAATTATTGCATTTTGAAATTGCGCATTTTCCTTCTTGTTGAAAAAAAAATATAAAAATAATTACCAGATTCTTCAAACTTTTTAAATTAACTTAAAATTGATTGTTAATTATGATTCAATCAAAATCTCAAAATACCCTATTAATAGATTTCGAGATAATCAGACGAGAACTTGAATTATTGAATTTTGAAATTGCGCATTTTCCATCTTGTTGAAAAAAAAATATAAAAACAATTACCAGATTCTTGAAACTTCTCAAATTAACTTAAAATTGATTGTTAATTAAGATTCAATCAAAATCTCAAAATACCCTATTAATAGATTTCGAGATAATCAGACGAGAACTTGAATTATTGAATTTTGAAATTGCGCATTTTCCATCTTGTTGAAAAAAAAAAATATAAAAACAATTACCAGATTCTTGAAACTTCTCAAATTAACTTAAAATTGATTGTTAATTAAGATTCAATCAAAATCTCAAAATACCCTATTAATAGATTTCGAGATAATTAGACGAGAACACGAATTATTGCATTTTGAAATTGCGCATTTTCCTTTTTGTTGAAAAAAAAAAATATAAAAACAATTACCGGGGGCTTGAAACTTTTTAAATTAACTTAAAATTGATTGTTAATTAAGGTTTAATCAAAATCTCAAAATATCCTATTAATAGATTTCGAGATAATCAGACGAGAACTCGAATTATTGCATTTTGAAATTGCGCATTTTCCTTCTTGTTAAAAAAAAATATAAAAACAATTACCAGGCTCTTGAAATTTTTAAAATTAACTTAAAATTGATTGTTAATTAAGATTCAATCAAAATCTCAAAATATCCTATTAATAGATTTCGAGATAATCAGACGAGAACTCGAATTATTGTATTTTGAAATTGCGCATTTTATATTTTGTTGAAAAAAAATTATAAAAACAATTACCGGGCTTTTGAAACTTTTCAAATTAACTTAAAATTGATTGTTGATTATGATTTAATCAAAATCTCGAAATATCCTATTAATAGATTTCGAGATAATCAGACGAGAACTCGAATTGTTGTATTTTGAAATTGCGCATTTTCCTTCTTGTTGAAAAAAAAAATAAAAACAATTACCAGGCTCTTGAAACTTTTCAAATTAACTTAAAATTGATTGTTAATTACGATTCAGTCAAAATCTTAAAATACCCTATTTATGGATTTCGAGATAATCCGACGAGAACGCGAATTATTGCATTTTGAAATTGCGCGTTTTCCTTCTTGTTGAAAAAAAAATATAAAAACAATTACCAGATTCTTGAAACTTTTCAAATTAACGTAAAATTGATTGTTAATTATGATTCAATCAAAATCTCAAAATACCCTATTAATAGATTTCGAGATAATCAGACGAGAACTCGAATTTTGTATTTTGAAATTGCGCATTTTGCTTCTTGATGAAAAAAAAAATATAAAAACAATTACCGGGCTCTTGAAACTTTTTAAGTTAACTTAAAATTAATTGTTAATTAAGATTCAATCAAAATCTCAAAATACCCTATTAATAGATTTCGAGATAATCAGACGAGAACGCGAATTATTGTTTTTTGAAATTGTTCATTTTCCATCGTGTTGAAAAGAAATATACAACAGATTCTTGAAACTTTTAAAATTAACGTAAAATTGATTCTAAAGAATGAATTAATATTATTATTAATTGATTAATGTTAAAACAGATACAGGCTACCATTTCACAACAAAACAACAAACTGACTCATTCAATAATATTTATTTGAACTGAAATCGAAAACCTTCACTTGTGGGAGGCGCATTAAATAAATTAACAGAGACCACAAAGAGCCGGAGGGTGCAAGAACCTGTTCGTGAATTTATGAATTTACTGTTTAACGAAGAAAAGTTTACGTTTTATTGATTTTTCGTTGCACACTTCGTTTCATTAAAGAAAAGTTTGTATTGTATTTTCTTTAATTACATTTATTACTTACTTGCAGCATTAGAAACGGCACACGAACTCAAGCCGAGAACAAGACAGACGAGCACACTCGATCGAGCCATGTCCACACAAGAGAGCGATTCTAAAGTCCAGTGGACCACCTTGAGTTCAGAACGGAATGACGAAAAACTAATGATAATTGTGGAGATATAGCGGGTTTTATAACTTCTCTCACTCCACTCCAACACACAGACACACACACACACACACACACACAAGCAAGCGCAAAATCAAAACATCGCTCTCTTGGTAATCCCCGTTTGGGAATTCTGTTGCCTTCGTTTACGCAGTTCGTGAGGTCTCTTTGCAGCTTTCTTCATAATTTAATTAAAATTCTCGCAGACGTAATATCGCAAATCCTTATCGCAATAACTGGTTTCCACTAAGAAATCCTGGGATGTAATTTGCATTAATCATTAACGTCATTTTGTGGGATGGTTGACGTCTTCGTAGATGTTGGTGACGTAGGGTGTTCGAAAATTGAAGACCTTCCGGCCTTCCCAGATCACTTTTTTAAATATGATAGCACTAATTATATTGAAAAAAAAGAAAATATTATCTTTTAACAAAATACATACACTGTGTTCTGTTAATCAATTTATCGCTTACTAGATTTAGCCTGAATTGAAAATTTGTTTGATTATGCGTTACCGTGGAAACCCACGTCCTCAAATTTGAGTTTAATTCCCGATTGTTTAAGAAAAGTACAACTTGCACAATATAATAATAATGACGGTAACAATCATCACTAGGTGGCAATCTATAAATAAACTGAATTGAAATATTAACCACAAACTCGTTTGCGGTTAAAACAAGGAATAAACAACTAAAGAAACGAATTTGAAAATGTCATAATTCTAGCAGGCAGAGAGACTTCTGGTCAATTGTCTGTTTAGGTCATTTGTAAAAGTGTCTCCATAAATGTATTCTCTCTCTCTCTCTCTCTATCTCTCTATCTCTATCTCTCTATCTCTCTATCTCTATCTCTCTATCTCTCTATCTCTCTATCTCTATCTCTCTATCTCTCTATCTCTATCTCTCTATCTCTCTATCTCTCTATTTCTCTATCTCTCTATCTCTCTATATCTCTATCTCTCTATCTCTCTATCTCTCTATCTCTCTATCTCTCTATCTCTCTATCTCTATCTCTCTATCTCTCTATCTCTCTCTCTCTCTATCTCTCTATCTCTCTATCTCTCTATCTCTCTATCTCTCTATCTCTCTATCTCTCTCTCTCTCTCTCATAATTTTAGCACAAATCATTATTGTAGAACCTGCAAGGGCGGAAATTATATAAATCCGTACAAAAAAATCAAGACTCGAATTTTCACGCATTGCCCGAAATTATATAAATCCATACGACACGAATTTCCACGTGTTTTCGTCATTATCAAATAGTCAAGTACACGTTTTAGTAGAAGTAGAAGAACTATTTGTTAACCACAAATAATTATTGTAGAAAATTAAGCACGTAGTGGCGCCCACCATTAACACTAATCACGTGGATCCCGCATTAAGTCCTAAACCAGTTTTAAGTCCACCAATTTCAATCCATTATGTTGCTCAATCAACTATAATTGCGTATGACTCGTCTTGTTTAAAAAACGCCTTATAATCGCATCTCTTTCCATTTTATATTTGTTAGAAAGAAATGACAATATTGCACGTACTTCGACGTTTTTGAAGTACCGCAGACGCCATCTAACATGTAAAGCTAACACTAGTATAAGTCATATTTTGGGTTATATGTGTTCATTTTAAAAAAATCTGAAAATGTGTTATCGTTAGTTTTTTCCCGAATTTTCCACCAAAATCGCTGTTTTGTTAATTTTGCACTTTCAATCAAATTTTCATAATTATCCTGAAAATCCCTCGTTGAATTCTGATGAAATTTTCAGGATATGTTCCAGACATATGTAGCTGTGAAACAAAGGAAAAATCCGAAAATGGGTTGTCCTTAATTTTTCCGGAAATTTCCATCAAAATCGCTGTTTTGTTAAATTTGTACTTTCAATTAAATTTTCGTAATTTTCCTAAAAATCCCTCATTGAATTCTGATAAAATTTTCAGGATATATTCCAGACATATGTAGCTACAAAATAAACCAAAAATCCGATAATAGGTTGTCCTTAGTTTTTCCGGAATTTTCCATCAAAATCGCCGTTTTGTTAAATTTGTACTTTCAATTAAATTTACGCAATTTTCCTGAAAATCCCTCGTTGAATTCTGATGAAATTTTCAGAATATGTTCCAGACATGTGTAGCTATGAAACAAAAGAAAAATCCGAAAATGGGTTGTCCTTAGTTTTGCCGGAATTTTCCATTAAAATCGCTGTTTTGCTAAATTTGTACTTTCAATTAAATTTACGTAATTTTCCTGAAAATCACTCGATAAAATTTTCAGGATATTCTCCAGACATGTGTAGCTATGAAACAAAAGAAAAATCCGTAAATGGATTGTCCTTAGTTTTTCCGGAATTTTCCATCAAAATCGCTGTTTTGTTAAATTTGTACTTTCAATTAAATTTTCGTAATTTTCCTGAAAATCCCTCGTTGAATTCTGATAAAATTTTCAGGATATGTTCCAGACATATGTAGCTATAAAATAAAGGAAAAATTCGAAAATGGGTTGTAGTTAGTTTTGCCAGAAATTTCCATGAAAATCGCTGTTTTGTTAAATTTGTACTTTCAAATAAATTTACGTAATTTTCCTGAAAATCCCTCGTTGAATTCTGATGAAATTTTCAGGATATGTTCGCGACATATGTAGCTATGAAATAAAAGAAAAATCCGAAACTGGGTTGTCCTTAGTTTTTCCGGAATTTTCCATCAAAATCGCTGTTTTGTTAAATTTGAACTTCCAATTAAATTTTCGTAATTTTCCTGAAAATCCCTCGTTGAATTCTGATGAAATTTTTAGGATATGTTCGCGACATATGTAGCTATGAAATAAAAGAAAAATCCCAACACGGGTTGTCCTTAGTTTTTCCGGAAATTTCCATCAAAATCGCTGATTTGCCGAATTTGCACTTTCAATTAAATTTTCATAATTTTCCTGAAAATCCCTCGTTGAATTCGGATAAAATTTTCAGGATATGTTCCAGACATATGTAGCTATGAAATAAAGGAAAAATCCGAAAATGGGTTGTCCTTAGTTTTCCGGAAATTTCCATCAAAATCGCTGTTTTGTTAAATTTGTACTTTCAATTAAATTTTCGTAATTTTCCTGAAAATCCCTCGTTAAATTCTGATAAAATTTTCAGGATATGTTCGCGACATATGTAGCTATGAAATAAAAGAAAAATCCGTAAAAGGATTGTCGCATGTTTTTCCGGAAATTTCCATCAAAATCGCTGTTTTGTTAAATTTGTACTTTCAATTAAATTTTCGTAATTTTCCTGAAAATCCCTCGTTGAATTCTGATGAAATTTTCAGGATATGTTCACGACATATGTAGCTATGAAATAAAAGTTTAGTTTTTCCGAAAACTTCCATCAAAATCGCTGTTTTGTTAAATTTATATTTTCAAATAAATTTTCGTAATTTTCCTGAAAATCCCTCGTTGAATTCTGATGAAATTTTCAGGGTATGTTCGCGACATATGTAGCTATGAAAAAAAGGCAAAATCCGAAAATGGGTTGTCCTTAGTTTTTCCGGAAATTTCCATCAAAATCGCTGTTTTGGTTAATTTGTACTTTCAATTAAATTTACATAATTTTCCTGAAAATCCCTCGTTGGATTCTGATAAAATTTTCAGGAAATGTTCCAGAAGTATGTAGCTATGAAATAAAAGAAAAATCCGACAATGGGTTATCCTTAGTTTTTCCGGAATTTCCATTAAAATCGCTGTTTTGGTGAATTTGTACTTTCAATTAAATTTCCGTAATTTTCCTGAAAATCGCTCGTTGAATTCTGATAAAATTTTCAGGATATGTTCCAGACATGTGTAGCTGTGAAACAAAAGAAAAATCCGAAAATGGGTTGTCCTTACTTTTTCCGAAATTTTACATCAAAATCGCTGTTTTGATAAATTTGTACTCTCAATTAAATTTTCGTAATTTTTCTGAAAATCCCTCGTTGAATTCTTACAAAATTTTCAGGATATGTTCGCGACACATGTAGCTATGAAATAAAAGAAAAATCCGAAAATGGGTTGTCCTTAGTTTTTCGGGGAATTTCCATCAAAATCGCTGTTTTGTTAAATTTGTACTTTCAATTAAATTTTCGTAATTTTCCTGAAAATCCCTCGTTGAATTCTTACAACATTTTCAGGATATGTTCGCGACACATGTAGCTATGAAATAAAAAAAAAGCCGAAAATGGGTTGTCCTTAGTTTTTCCGGAATTTTCCATTAAAATCGCTGTTTTGTTAAATTTGTACTTTCAATTAAATTTTCGTAATTTTCATGAAAATTCCTCGTTGAATTCTGATAAAATTTTCAGGAAATATTCCAGACACCTGTAGCTATGAAACGAAAGAAAAATACGAAAATGGGTTGTCCTTAGTTTTTCCGGAATTTTACATTCAAATCGTTACTTTGCAAAATTTGCACTTCATTTTTCCGAAGAATAATTTTAATTTTTCCTGAACGTTTAATATTTCTACGATTAGTGCATTAGACACATTTACATGCGTTTGTATTTTTTAATAACAAACCTCTAAATGCAAAATCTCTGTTAATGCTGATGAACGTTTTATAAATATTTTGGAGGAACATTATTCACATTGTGCTGACTTTATGCAACCCTACTTACGTATAAAATGTATGCAATAATAATTTTTAATCGAGTGACATTTAAACGGATTGAAATGCAAATTTCAGGTTGGTAGCACGAGAGACTAAATCTTAATCATCAGCGAATTGGAGTGGTTATAAGTTTCGATCAAAAAAGTCGGGATTTAGGTTAAAAATGTCACAGCAATTTTTTTTTGCTTCAACCTTTAACGGTTATGTGTTCGGTGATAATACTCACAGCTATAGATATATAATAATAATAACAATAATAATACGTTGATAGTATTGGAGATAACGGGGATCCTTGAGGGACACCTAAAAAGGTGGGGGAGAATGATTGACGGATTTTTACTATACATGCTCGATTTGTCAGAAATTTGCGGATTAAAGGCATATTTAATAGCTGGAATTTATGTAGCAGGCCTTGATGCCAGACCGAGTCGAAATTTTTTTTTAATATCTGAAAAATATGTTATGATTTTTTTTCATGTATTTGTACTAATGGGCATGTCCCGTAATAAACTATTATTATTACTATTATTATAAAAGGCAACTGCGGTCGAATGACCTTCGAAATGTTGGGCATTTATTGGGAAGGAATCTAATTTGGTAATCAAGAGTAGAAGTACTTAAGAATTTTTTTGTTTGAATTGGAATTTAAAAAGCTTGACAATAACTGAAAGCAGGATGATAGCTATCAATAAATGAGGAATTCAAGTCGGATTTTTGGGACACAAACAATGATGCTTTGCCCTTCTTCCATTCCGAATTTTGCTTGCAAAAATTTAGGATTTTACATTTTGGGACACACACGAAGGAATACGATGATTGTTGTTGCAAAAATTTAAGATTTAAATATTTTATTTTACATTTTGAGACACAAACGAAGGAATACGATGATTGTTGTTGCAAAAATTTAAGATTTAAATATTTTATTTTACATTTTGAGACACAAACGAAGGAATACGATGATTGTTGTTGCAAAAATTTAAGATTTAAATATTTTATTTTACATTTTGAGACACAAACGAAGGAATACGATGATTGTTGTTGCAAAAATTTAAGATTTAAATATTTTATTTTACATTTTGAGACACAAACGAAGGAATACGATGATTGGTGTTGCACAAATTTATAATTTAAATATTTTTTCCATTTTGGGGCACAAACTAAGGAACACGATGTATGGATTTAAATATTTTATTTTACACGTAATAACACAAAAAAAAACATAAATACGAAAAAAGTGATCTAACCGACTAAACAACGCTCGACGTTATCCGCGCCTCAACTGGATCTTCTTCTTCTTGTTCTCCAATTTCCTGTTGATGGTCTTCTTGATCCAGTCCAGGTACTGGGGCACGTTGGTGTACACCCCCGGCCACCCCTCCCTGCCGCATCCCACGCCGAAACTGACGATTCCCTCCGCGTGCCATCTTCCGTCGATCTCCACCATCAGCGGCCCCCCGGAATCGCCGGTGCAGGAGTCGACGCCCGCCGCGCCCCCGGCGCACAGCTGATTCTTCTTGTTCAGACGCACCCCCATCGATACGTAACGGTCGAAGCACTTTTCCATATTCACGCGGGGCACCTCCACTTTCCTCTTCACGTTACTCGACTCCTCTACAAAATTCGAATTTACATAATAAATATTATAAAAGCGTATACAATAAGTTTATGGTTTCCAATACAATTTTGCCATTTTTTTAATCTGTAAATGAACTCGGTTTCGTCTGCAGAATTTTTTTTTATTAGAATCTACTTATCAATAGTTCATTTTAGTGCCGCAAATTTATCCCTATATAAGGAGCAGACTGTATGTATGTAATCATAGGAAAAAGTTTATCACGATACAACGAGCAGACTGTATGTATGTAGTCATGGGAAAAAGTTTATCACGATACAACGAACAGACTGTATGTATGTAGTCATAGGAAAAAGTTTGTGGTTAAGAAATAATTAATTATTCAAGCAGATAGTAGGTATCTCCTTTAGCGTGATTATAGCTTTAATAATCGTTTCGTAATATGTCGGCTGTATTAGCATCTCAGTAGCGAGTGATTAGAGAAACCACAAAACTTCTGGGAAATGAATATATCGAGAAATTGCGTTTGTAATGATTGTGGTTTTATGTTTTCGCATTTTGAATAATAACCTGTTTCTGTCCTTCCCCATCCAGATATCCACATCGATTGTTTACTTCCCTTGTTTTCCATTAAACATAATGGTTGAACGAAAGCTGAAACACAGAAATTTTTTTTCTAAAATGTGCTCGAGCATATAAATACAGTTATGACTACAATTTTAATATTAAAAATAATTCTCTGACAAATTTTCAACTTCTTCCACAAATTACTCTCTGAATTCCACATTAAAAGGCTGTTTTTATTTCAATTCATAATCAAACGTTGTGACTGAAGGGCACCTGCCAAAGTAAAAAAAAATAATCAAAAGTATGTTTACCTGAAAATTTGACCGGATATTTGAGCGGAATGATGGCGATGTCGTTGTTGTGCTCTTGCGAAGTGTTGTTGTACCCGGAATAAACTTGGGGTTTACCGGTCTGAACGTAAACAGGATCATCCGAACAAAATGCTGGATCTTCTTTCGAGCAATCGACATCTTTGTCCATGTCGTGTTCACCGAGAACTATTTGAAATCTGCAATTATAAATTGCAATCTGTAAACGTGTACACTTCCGGCCAAAAAAAAATTGGACACCTTGATTTTGTAAATGTACAATAGCGGCCAAAAAAAATAGGACTATTTAAAATCTATAATTATAACTTACAATCGGTAAACGTGTACAATTGCGGCCAAAAAAAATTGGACACCTTGATTTTGTCTGGTGTGAAATCCGTAATTATAAATTACAACACGTACAATTGCGGCCAAAAAAATAGGACTATTTGAAATCTGCAATTATAACTTACAACCGGTAAACGTGTACAATGGCGGCCAAAAAAAATTGGACACCTTGATTTTGTCTGCTGTGAAATCCGTAATTATAAATTACAATTTGTACAATTGCGGCCAAAAAAAATAGGACTATTTGAAATCTATAACTTACAACCGGTAAAAAAAATGGACACCTGGACTAATAATGTGTCTTTGATTCCAAATTTCGTATAGATTTTGCTACTTACATTTCGCCTAACGGTTCCAAAGCCTTCGATTGGACGCAGTGAGCCGCCGTCAGCACAAACAGCGGATGTATCAAAAACGCGGAACATCCGAAATGTTTGTACCCGTATTTACTTCGATGGACGATTCTGCCCATCCATGGAAATTCTCCCAGAGAGGCCTCCGTACCACCGAATATTCGATTTTCTATAATCTGTATTTGGTGTTTTCCGCAATACGCAGGCAGCGGATTGATTTCATTAAGACTTTCCGGTTGAGCAAGTGCTGAAAGATATACACTTAAGTTAATATTTGAATAGAGAAGAACCCCAGGCTGAGCAACCGCTAAAAGATATACACTTGGTTACAGTCCGTTCACTGGAATCTGGCGGCCGAGGTCTTAAAACAGTCGAACGCACCCTCGAAGAAAAGGTATTGGTGGTTCGTCTAATTGCATCCCGTACATTTATTACTGTCCTTCGCTCCGATTGGTATACGCACTTTTACACCAGTACTTCTCAACAAAGATTGGTTTGAGATAAAACATATTACGTCCCCTACTTACCTCTTTTACGACCATAGCCGCCAGATTACAGAGAACGGGCTATATCTGAAATTGAATGAGGGGCATTTGAATATACAATAATCTCTGGATGAGCGAAATCGTAACGGTCGCTTATTGCCAGTGGCGTAGGCATGTCAAGTAAATATACTATTTGGTAGGGTCGAAAAAAATATGTATAAAGGCGTTGAAATAGTAAATAAATGTTGTAGTAGTTACATAATAACATGCTAAATCATAAAAACAAAGAACAATGCACGAATGTGATACTCAGAAACAATTAAACACTTCCCTACCCAATTCGATACAATAGACTTGGCAAACGGCTTCAAATCAATTTTCGTTCGTGCGCTGGGGTTCATCTCTATTGAAATGAACAGTAATAATACTCATAATGTTAAATTAATAATTAATAGATAAAGCCCCATTTTTCAAAATTACGTTTTTTTTTCAATTCAACTGTTTTTAAATGAGTTAGAAATTTTGATTTTCGAATGTCAAATACTTGTACGTTGCACAAGAAAATTTAAAAAAAAATTGTAAACATGCAGGAAAATTTTTACAAAAATTAAATCCAATTATTAGAGCCTCATTCTTTAAAAATAACTTTGGTTTTTGAAAATTTCATTATTTTTAAGTGAGTTAGAAATTTTTTTATTCTCGAACGTCAAATACTTAGACGTTGCAAAAGAAAATTTAAAAAAAATAGTAAACATGTAGGAAAAATTTCACAAAAATTAAACCCAATTAACGAAGCCGCATTCTTCAAAAATAACATAGGTTTTTAAAAATTTCATTATTTTTAAATAAGTTAGAATTTTTTTTACTCTCGAACGTCAAATAGTTGGATGTTGCATAAGAATTTTTTTTTTAAATAGTAAACATGTAAGAAAAATTTTACAAAAATTAAACCCAATTAACAAAGCATCATTCTTTGGTTTTTGAAAATTCCACTATTTTTAAAAGAGTTAGAAATTTTTTTATTTTCGAACGTCAAATACTTATACGTTGCATAAGAAAAATTTAAAAAAATAGTAAACATGTAGGAAAAATTGTACAAAAATTAAACCCAATTAACAAAGCCTTATTATTCAAAAATAACTTTGGTTTTTGAAAATTTCACCATTTTTAAATAAGTAAGAAATTTTTTATTTTCGATCGTCAAATACTTGTACGTTACATAAGAAAAATTAAAGAAAAAATAGTAAACATGTAGGAAAAATTTCACAAAAATTAAACCCAATTAATAAAGCCTTATTCTTCAAAAATAACATTGTTTTTTTGAAAATCCCACTATTTTCAAATGAGTTGGAATTTTTTTTATTTTCGATCGTCAAATACTTGTACGTTGCATAAGAAAAATTTAAAAAAATAGTAAACATGTTGGAAAAATTTTACAAAAATTAAACCCAATTAACAAAGCATCATCCTTCAAAAATAACTTTGGTTTTTGAAAATTTCACCATTTTTAAATAAGTAAGAAATTTTTTATTTTCGATCGTCAAATACTTGTACGTTGCATGAGAAAAATTTAAAAAAAAATAGTAAACATGTAGGAAAACTTCTACAAAAATTAAATCCAATTAACAAAGCCTCATTCTTCAAAAATAACGTTGGTTTTTGAAAATTTCACTATTTTCAAAGGAGTTAGATTTTTTTTATTTTCACACGTCAAATACTTCTACGTTGCAAAAGAAAATAAAAAAAAATAGTAAACATGTAGGAAAAATTTTACAAAAATTAAATACAATTATTAAAGCCTCATTCTTCAAAAATAATTTTGGTTTTTGAAAATCCCACTATTTTCAAATGAGTTAGAAATTTTTGATTTTCGAAAGTCAAATATTTGTACGTTGCATAAGAAAATTTAAAAAAAAATAGTAAACATGTAGGAAAAATTTCACAAAAATTAAATCCTGTTAACAAAGCATCATTCTTCAAAAATTATTTTGTTTTTTGAAAATCTCACTATTTTCAAATGAGTTAGAAATTTTTTATTTTCGAAAGTCAAATACTTGTACGTTGCATAATTTTTTTTTTAAATAGTAAATATGTGCTAAAATTTCACAAAAATTAAACCCAATTAACAAAGCCTCATTCTTCAAAAATAACTATGGTTTTTAAAAATTTCATTATTTTTAAATGAGTTAGACATTTTTTTACTCTCGTACTTCAAATAGTTGGATGTTGCATAAGAATTAAAAAAAAAAATAGTAAGCATGTAGGAAAATTTTTACAAAAATTAAACCCAATTAACAAAGCCTCATTCTTCAAAAATAACTATGGTTTTTAAAAATTTCATTATTTTTAAATGAGTTAGAATTTTTTTACTCTCGAACGTCAAATAGTTGGATGTTGCACAAGATTTTTTTTTAAATAGTAAACATGTGGGAAAAATTTAAAAAAATAAATCAAATTAACAAAGCCTCATTCTTCAAAAATAACTTTAGTTTTTGAAAATTTCACTATTTTCAAATTAGTTAGAAATTTTTGATTTTAGAACGTCAAATACTTGTATGTTGCATAAGAAAAATTAAAAAAAAAATAGTAAACATGTAGGAAACATTTTACAAAAATTAAATCCGATTAACAAAGCCTCATTCTTCAAAAATAACTTTGGTTTTTGAAAATCCCACTATTTTCAAAGAAGTTAGAAATTTTTTATTTTCGAACGTCAAAATTAAAAAAAAAATAGTAAACATGCAGGAAAAATTTCACAAAAATTAAATCCAATTAACAAAGCCTCATTCTTCAAAAATAACTTTGGTTTTTGAAAATTCAACTATTTTTAAATGAGTTAGAATTTTTTTATTTTTGAACGTCAAATACTTGTACGTTGCATAATTTTTTTTTTAAAATAATAAACATGTAGGAAAAATTTCACAAAAATTAAATCCAATTATTAAAGCCTCATTCTTTAAAAATAACCTTGGTTTTTGAAAATTTCACTATTTTTAAATGAGTTAGAAATTTTTGATTTTCGAACGTTGCAAAAAAATTTAAAAAAATTGTAAACATGTAGGAAAAATTTTACAAAAATTAAATCCAATTATTAAAGCCTCATTCTTGGTTCTTTTTAACCTTGGTTTTTCAAAATTTTACTATTTTCAAATGAGTTAGAAATTTTTGATTTTCGAACGTTGCAAAAAATTTTAAAAAAATAGTAAACATGTAGGAAATTTTTTACAAAAATTAAATCCAATTAACAAAGCCTCATTCTTAAAAAATAACCTTGGTTTTTGAAAATTTCACTATTTTCAAATGAGTTAGAAATTTTTGATTTTCGAACGTTGCAAAAAATGTAAAAAATTTGTAAACATGTAGGAAAAATTTTACAAAAATTAAATCCAATTATTAAAGCCTCATTCTTCAAAAATAACCTTTGTTTTTGAAAATTTAACTATTTTTAAATGAGTTAGAAATTTTTGATTTTCGAACGTTGCAAAAAAATTTAAAAAAATATAGTAAACTTGTAGAAAAAATTTTACAAAAATTGAATCTAATCATTAAAGCCTCATTCTTTAAAAATAACCATGGTTTTTGAAAATTTCACTATTTTCAAATGAGTTAGAAATTTTTAATTTTCGAACGTTGCAAAAAAAATTAAAACAATAGTAAACATGTAGGAAAAATTTTACAAAAATTAAATCCAATTATTAAAGCCTCATTCTTCAAAAATAACCTTGGTTTTGAAAATTTCACTATTTTCAAATGCGTTAGAAATTTTTTATTTTCGAACGTTACAAAAAAATTTAAAAAAAAATAGTAAACATGTAGGAAAAATTTTACAAAAATTAAATCCAATTATTAAAGCCTCATTCTTCAAAAATAACCTTGGTTTTTGAAAATTTCACTATTTTCAAATGAGTTAGAAATTTTTGATTTTCCATATTTTTAATTGAAGGTGAGAACTTGATATTTGGAGTTTTTGCAAAATGACCTTGTTCCAGCGCTTTTTTTCAAAACAAAAATGAACTTGACCTTCCATATAATACAATATGGTGTCAGCAAGACGGCGCATCCCCGCAATAGGGTTTTTTTTTTCTCGAACAAGTTGAAATTCTTCTTGAACAGTTTGAATATTTTCAATTGAAGGTGAGAACTTGATATTTAGAGTTTTTGCAAAATGACCTTGTTCTAGCGCTTTTTTTCGAAACAAAAATGATCTTCGATTATCTAGTCATAGTCGTACTTTCGTGGTTTCTGATTTTAGTCGTTTCAGTTATTTTGATTTTCTCTGCATGAACGAAATTATAGAGCATTCATGTTAACTCATACCTTTTAAGTAATTGCTGTGTTTCCCGCAGCATATCTTCAGCTTCTTCCCCTTCGGCGCGCAATTCGACGCTTGTATGAACTCGTACGAAGGATGGCGGCTGTTGATGACTTCGTTTCTGTACAGGGGGCACTTTTCTATTTCCAGGCAAAACGCTTCATCGCCATTCGGCGTCGTGCATTGTGTTATAAATCCTGCAATCAGACCATCAGTATTATTTTTACAGAAATTCGCATTTTACTAGTAAGCAAACCATCCGTATTATTACTTTTCAAATTTGCATTTTATTAAAGATAACAGTCAGAAAATATTAGTATTTGAATCAATAATTATTATTACCTCATCAGACGATAAGGATACTCAAGAATAATATTTTGGCATGGAAAAAATAATTTTTGAGTACAAAGAGCTTAAGTTAACAATGCTTTAAACTTTTACATTACTAAAGTCAAATAGTCTCTTGTCACCTTGTTAAATTTTAAAGTCAATAAATTGTTTTTCAAAGCCACCTTCGATTTTTATTTGGTAAAATGGTTGATAAAACGAGTTTTTTACAAATAACTTTTAATGCGTTAGGAATTGCGACAGGGTTGTTATTAGAAAAAATGTTTGTTTTTTAATTCCGCATAGAACGATATAAAAATATACAGGGGCTCCAATTTAAAATAAGAAAAATAAAGTGCTTTAGAGTTTCAAAAGTTTGGCACTAAATTTTGGACACCCTGTATAATTCATATCGATCAAACTTGGTTGACGGGACTATCAGACCTTATTTAATAAGTACCTTGTATGATTTTATTAACAAGGCACTATTTTTATTTTTTATTCATTTTTTAAAACAATAGTGCAAAACAGATTTAAAAAAAAATTTGTTGATATCTTTGAATCGATTCCAATAAAATTATAGGAGTATGTAGGCAACCATAAAAGGTACCCAAATAAGCAATAAAATACATAGCATGTAATTTAAAAAAATATATCGTCATGACGTCACGCTTTTTTGGGGACACCCTGTATAGTCAAAAATATTTTCCTGGGCTACATTCTAGGATGCAAATTCATTCTGCAAAATATCAAAATTACAACTTAATTAGTAAATGAGCTATAGAAGACGGGAAGTGAAATGCAGGACCCTGTATATAAAAAAAATAATGTGTCTAATTAAATGTGCACAATAATTTAGTTGGTGCGTTGTGCTGTAAATCCAAACTGAATTCTTTACTGGTAACTTACTTTTAGTTAGGGATCTTAATTCTGAAAATAAGCAAAATTCTGTTAATTTAATTTATTTAAATCGGATGTAATCTTCAGAAGAAAAAAATAATATTTGCAAGTAAATAATTAGCACGTAGAATGTCTTTTTTACAGTGATCAAAATTAGTTGTTTTACAGTCCACATTTTGTGGGACAAGTAAAATGTTACAATTAATTATTTCACCACACTTCACTTCAACAGTAAAGGAATTTTTTTTACAAAGAAGCAATTTTTGTAATGTAATTTTTATTATATGCTGCAAGATATTTGTTTCAGTATTTTAGATGCTGACAACACAGCTCAAACAATAAAATCTGGACAGTAAACTGTTTGACGGGTGGGTCCTACTTTTAAGTTTAGAAACTTGGTGAATTTTTCAATTCTCTTTGGTAGAAAAACAAACATCTCCATAAAGTTCACTTTCCTCAACCAAATATCTTCCTGCATATGAAATATAGATAATTAAAACATTGTGATTTTACGAAGGGCGAACACAACTTTTTTTATGCCACATTTCGGTTTTTCGGGCATTACTGAATATAGTAGAGCTACAAGTGTCTACCATTACACTTTTTTTTAGGTAGAAATGCCAAAGTGGCGGAAACCTTTAACGGTGTTTGGAATACTTATATTCCAATAGTAATCTACGTTTCCCCTACACTGATGAGACATGAAAGGTCGAAACCGGTCTGTAGGTGTTTTGATGGGGGAACAATATTTAATGCTAACTTTTTTTTTATTTGCGATTTTTGTAACTATTATAAGTAGGCTTTACTATACTTGCTGCTCTTAAAAGCGGTTTTCTGCAAAGCAAATTGAGTTCGCCCTTTGTATTCGCAGATTACCACGTTATTACCATTCTCTTTATAAACAATTTCATTATAAGCAAAATTTTCCACTATCCGTCAACTTCAATCAACAAAATATATTATGTATCTATTATTTACACTGCGCCCTAATGTAAACAAGATTACAACCTTCTTCACAACCGAATCCCATAATTAGCTCTTAGTTGTTGACTTACTGGCTGACGTGATGTTCAAGACCTCCTCCTGAGCGAACCCGAACGGCACACACAGGCAAACAACCAAAAACGCACTTTTGTGTAACATATTTACGCAACAAAACAAATCACTCACTGAGGCATCGATGTTTTCTCTTCACTAAATGTTATCGAAAAACTGACCTCGCGAACCAGATAACGGCGTGCACATGCTCGGCGACAATTGAAAAATCGAGTACTAAATACAAAAAAACTGGCACATAATAATTAGTACCAGAGTACCAGAATGTGAAATTTTCTGAGAGATCGCGTGTGCGTGTGCGTGCACTCGACGGCGACTCGTCAATTCGGCAATTTCTAATGGTGTGCCCGGTTTTATGGGAGTACCGATGATTGTAAATATTTACAACAAGCGCGGTGTGTGTGTGATCAGATAAAAGGTGTTTCGAAACACGGCAGAGGTCCAATATAACGCTGCCGTTCCGAAGGTCGTCGCTGTTTTTTCTGTCGTACACACCCGCATTTTCGTTCTGTGACGAATTTATCGAAGTGTACTGATGAAAAAGGCCGCCTTGAACTGCGGGGAAAAACTGTATCATTTGGGTCGTAATTGATAAAAGATTTGATAAAATCGAGATTGCCAGTAATGGAAACAAGGTAATATAACAATTGAAAACTCGAAAAAAATCAACTTTTTTAATAATAATCGTAGTACCTCTTTTTCGTCAGAAAAGCGAGAGGAATTTATTAACGTTTAAAAATGTTGGCTTTCTTCAATAGCTAAAAAGTTAGCGGGTCACTGTGAACATTTTAGAAATTTTTAAAAAAGTCGATTTTTCAAACTTTGAACGACCGTAGCGGCTAAACTAAAACTCCAAATCAAACGCGGTTTGCAAATTTGTGTTCCTTATGTGCAAATTATTCGGATTCGATTAAAATTGGCGATTTTAAATTTTTGACTAAAATCAAGAAAACAAAAATATTCAAAAATTCGTAACTCTTTTTAAAATTGGTGCATTTTGAAAAACCAGACTGATATCGAAAGAATGGTCATTTCTCACTTTGATTTTGTCTACACGATAAATATTTGTTTGTTTACATTTTTTCAATCATGTATTCCTATCACGAAAATAAAAATATTCAAAAATTCGTAACTCTTTTAAAAATTGGTGCATTTTCAAAAACCAAACTGGTATCGAAAGAATGATCATTTCTCACTTGATTTTTAGTTTTGTATAATTTTGTCTAGACGAGAAATATTTTTTTAATTTTTTTTTAAATCATGTCTTTCCCATCACCAAAACAAAAATATTCAAAAATTCGTAACTCTTTTAAAAATTGGTGCATTTTCAAAAACCAAACTGGTATCGAAAGAATGATAATTTCTCACTTGATTTTTAGTTTTGTATAATTTTGTCTACACGAGAAATATTTTTTTTTAGATTTTTTTTCAATCATGTATTTCCCATCACGAAAACAAAAATATTCAAAAATTAGTAACTCTTTTAAAAATTGGTGCATTTTCAAAAACCAGACTGATATCGAAAGATTAATAATTTCTCACTTGATTTTTAGTTTTGTATAATTTTGTCTACACGAGAAATATTTTTCTTTAGATTTTTTTCAATCATGTATTTCCCATTACGAAAACAAAAATATTCAAAAATTAATAACTGTTTTAAAAATTGGTGCATTTTCAAAAACCAAACTGGTATCGAAAGAATGATCATTTCTCACTTGATTTTTAGTTTTGTATAATTTTGTCTAGACGAGAAATATTTTTTTAATTTTTTTTTAAATCATGTCTTTCCCATCACCAAAACAAAAATATTCAAAAATTCGTAACTCTTTTAAAAATTGGTGCATTTTCAAAAACCAAACTGGTATCGAAAGAATGATAATTTCTCACTTGATTTTTAGTTTTGTATAATTTTGTCTACACGAGAAATATTTTTTTTTAGATTTTTTTTCAATCATGTATTTCCCATCACGAAAACAAAAATATTCAAAAATTAGTAACTCTTTTAAAAATTGGTGCATTTTCAAAAACCAGACTGATATCGAAAGATTAATAATTTCTCACTTGATTTTTAGTTTTGTATAATTTTGTCTACACGAGAAATATTTTTTTTTAGATTTTTTGCAATCATGTCTTTCCCATCACGAAAACAAAAATATTCAAAAATTAGTAACACTTTTTAAAATTTGTGGATTTTCAAAAACCAAACTCATATCGAAAGAATGATCATTTCTCACGTGATTTTTAGTTTTGTATAATTTTATCTACACGAGAAATATTTTTTTTAGATTTTTTTCATTCATGTATTTCCCATCACTAAAACAAAAATATTTAAAAATTAGTAACTCTTTTTAAAATTGGTGGATTTTCAAAAATCAGACTGATATCGAAAGAATGATCATTTCTTACTTGATTTTTAGTTTTGTATAATTTTGTCTACACGATAAATATTTTTTTTAGATTTTTTTTCCCATAACGAAAACAAAAATATTCAAAAATTCGTAACTCTTTTAAAAATTCGTGTATTTTCAAAAACCACACTGGTATCAAAATAATAATCAGTTCTCACGTAATTTTTAGTTTTGTATAATTTTGTCTACACGAGAAATATTTTTTTTTTAGATTTTTTTCAATCATGTATTTCCCATCACGAAAACAGAAATATTCAAAAATTCGTAACTTTTTTAAAAATTGGTGCATTTTCAAAAACCAAACTGATATCGAAAGAATGATCATTTCTCACTTGATTTTTAGTTTTGTATAATTTTGCCTACGCGAGAAATATTTTTTTTTAGATTTTTTGCAATCATGTCTTTCCCATCACGAAAACAAAAATATTCAAAAATTAGTAACACTTTTTAAAATTTGTGGATTTTCAAAAACCAAACTCATATCGAAAGAATGATCATTTCTCACGTGATTTTTAGTTTTGTATAATTTTGTCTACACGAGAAATATTTTTTTTTAGATTTTTTTTAATCATGTCTTTCCCATCACGAAAACAAAAATATTCAAAAATTAGTAACTCTTTTAAAAATTGGTGCATTTTCAAAAACCAGACTGATATCGAGAGAATGATCATTTCTCACTTGTTTTGTAGTTTGATATAATTTTGTCTACACGATAAATATTGTTTTTAGATTTGTTTCAATCATGTCTTTCCCATCACGAAAACAAAAATATTCAAAAATTCGTAACTATTTTAAAAATTGGTGCATTTTCAAAAACCAGACTGGTATCGAAAGAATGATCATTTCTCACTTGATTTTTAGTTTTGTATAATTTTTTCTACACGAGAAATATTTTTTTTTTTGATTTTTTTCAATCATGTCTTTCCCATCACGAAAACAAAACTATTCAAAAATTAGCAACTCTTTTAAAAATTGGTACATTTTCAAAAACCAGACTGATATCAAGAGATTGATTATTTCTCACTTGATTTTTAGTTTTATATAATTTTGTCTACACGAGAAATATTTTTTTCAAACAAGTCTTTCCCATAACGAAAACAAAAATATTCAAAAATTCATAACTCTTTTTAAAATTGGTGGATTTTCAAAAACCAAACTGGTTCCGAAAGAATGATTATTTCTCACTTGATTTTTGGTTTTGCATAATTTTGTCTACACGAGAAATATTTTTTTTTAGATTTTTTTCAATCATGTCTTTCCCATCACGAAAACAAAAATATTCAAAAATTAGTAATTTTTTTAAAAATTGGTGCATTTTCAAAAAACAGACTGATATCGAAATAATGATCATTTCTCACTTTGATTTTGTCTACACGATAATTATTTGTTTGTTTAGATTTTTTTCAATCATGTCTTTCCCATGACGAAAACAAAAATATTCAAAAATTCGTAACTCTTTTAAAAATGGGTGCATTTTCAAAAACCAGACTGATATCGAAAGAACGATCATTTCTCACTTGATTTTTAGTTTTGCATAATTTTGTCTACACGAGAAATATTTTTTTTTTAGATTTTTTTTCAATCATATCTTTCTCATCGCGAAAACAAAAATATTCAAAAATTCGTAACTCTTTTTAAAATTGGTGGATTTTCAAAAAGCAGACTGATATCGAAAGAATGATAATTTCTCACTTGTTTTGTAGTTTTGTATAATTTTGTCTACACGAGAAATATTTTTTTTAGATTTTTTTCATTCATCACGAAAACAAAAATATTCAAAAATTAGTAACTCTTTTTAAAATTGGTGGGTTTTCAAAAACCAAACTGATATCGCAACAATGATCATTTCTCACTTAATTTTTAGTTATGTGTAATTTTGTCTACCTGAGAAATATTTTTTTTAGATTTTTTTAATCATGTATTTCCCATCACAAAAACAAAAATATTCAAAAATTCGTAACTCTTTTAAAAATTGGTGGATTTTCAAAAACCAGACTGATATCGAAAGAATGATCATTTCTCACTTGATTTTTAGTTTTGTATAATTTTGTCTACATGAGAAATATTTTTTTTTAGATTTTTTCAATTATGTCTTTCCCATCATGAAAACAAACATATTCAAAAATTAGTAACTTTTTTAAAAATCGGTGCATTTTCAAAAATCAGACTGATATCGAAAGAATGATCATTTCTCACTTAATTTTTAGTTTTGTATAATTTTGTCTACACGAGAAATATTTTTTTTAGATTTTTTTTCATCACGATAACAAAAATATTCAAAAATTAGTAACTCTTTTAAAAATTGGTGCATTTTCAAAAACCAGACTGATATCGAAAGAATGATCATTTCTCACTTGATTTTTGGTTTTGTATAATTTTGTCTACACGAGAAATATTTTTTTTTAGATTTTTTTTCATCACGATAACAAAAATATTCAAAAATTCGTAACTCTTTTAAACATTGGTGCATTTTCAAAAACCAGACTGATATCGAAAGAATGATCATTTCTCACTTTGATTTTGTCTACACGATAAATATTTGTGTGTTCAGATTTTTTTCAATCATGTCTTTTTCCCATTACGAAAACAAAAATATTCAAAAATTAGTAACTCTTTTAAAAATTGGTGCATTTTCAAAAATCAGGCTGATATCGAAAGAATGATCATTTCTCATTTGTTTTGTAGTTTTGTATAATTTTTCTACACGAGAAATATTTTTTTTAGATTTTTTTCATTCCCGTCACGAAAACAAAAATATTCAAAAATGCGTAGCTCTTTTAAAAATTGGTGCATTTTCAAAAACCAGACTGATATCGAAAGAATAATCATTTCTCACGTGATTTTTAGTTTTGTACAAATTTATCTACACGAGAAATATTTTTTTAAATTTTTTTCCAGTAGCCGCTGCACCTCTTGTTAATTGTCACTTGACGACTTTCGCATCAATATTTCTGGTTACTTCCACAGAATATAAAGACTGTAAACACTTTTTTATTTTAAAGATCATTGATGTCGTTAAAATTTTAACCTTCAATATTAAAAAAAAACAGTAAGAATACCCACCGAAAGCATAAATTACATTATGTAACCCACACGGATGAGAAAACCTGTTTTTAATTCAGCGATGGCATTTTCGATTAATTGCAGACAGTGTGAGATTTAACATTGCTCAATTCGACTAGGAAAGTGATCGTGCTTTTCACGGAAAACAACCGAGTCATTTGATTAGTGGAAATTCTTTGATTTAACATAAACATCGATTAGACTCAACACATATTGGTTTTAATTGTTTACGCATTAGAATCATTTATCTTGAAGCAAAATGAAGTCACAACAAGTTGTGAGTCATCTACAGGGTTTACCAATAGGTGTGATCTCATTTCTAAAAATTAGTTTAAGTTTACGAAAGGAATTAATTAAACATTTTTGCCAACCAAGGGCTGGTGAGTGAGTAAGTAATGAATTAAGTTTTCTGACGTATAACAGCGGTTGTACAATGTGTCACTTTATAGAATTGAGAACGGTTTTACAAAGTGAGAACTGTAATATCGAAAAAGCAAAAAATAAAATATTGCAAAAATGTCAAAAAAATAAAATTTTGTTCATGTAGTTATCTATATTTTTCGTGAAATGGGGATGTTTCAGGTGAGGTATTTAAAATGTTTTTAACTGTATCGATAGGTACGGTCTCTTACAAAGTGAGAACTGTAATATCGAAAGAGTTAAAAATGTTTTTACTCATTTTTAGAATACACTCGAAAAATGCACGGAATCGAAATTATTACGGACTCTAAAGTATTAAACTCTGTATCAAATTTTGGTATGTCTCCTCTTCAAATGAAATGTCAACAGTGTTGCCTGATCGAACGCAACGTTAAATAAAAGCAAAAAATAACAAATGGTAATTTACAAAAATTTAAAAAAAATTGTATTGTATTAAAATTTAATATCTATTGTAGGCTGAACAGATATTAAATTTTATTAAATAATAGCATTTCGTAAATTACCATATTTATTTTTTTGTTTTATTTTTTAATAAATCGCAAACCACGTTTTTTGAAATAAATATTTAGACCTTGTGTAATATGTCATGGCTAACCAGTTTTATTTTAATAAATACATGGGAATCCTTGATGACTAACAGTGCTGATTTTATCATATAAACGTGTCACTTGATGATCTGCAATTGCAATGAAATTCATGCAGACAATTCATTCATGATGTTTATCATCTTTTTTTTTTATACGCCACGGACAATGACTCTGTCATCAACGGTTGAGCAGTTTCACGTATTCACTCGATATTATTCAGGTCATGCACCACAAAAACATAGTCATTAATCATATTATAAATGTAAATAAACGTGAATGGCTGTGGACGAATTAAATCTTCTCATTATCCAAACGAGATTTAAAAAAATTATAAAATTGGAGTGCAGAAAGACTTGTTTGGTGGGAAAACCTATTGACGTAAAATGCTTGCAAAATGTATTTCTGCAAAGACTTGTTTATTGGAAAAACCTGTCGGTAAAATGCTTGCAAAATCTTCTAAAAACTGTTTCTTATTTTTACCATACTGCAGGGACAATTTTGAAAATTCGAAACTTTTTGTTTTAATTAGCAACTATACGCAAAAGTATCTTTTAAAATACCTAAAATAATAACATAACGTTTTTGATTTTTTTTACATTTTTTTATTCTAACTAAAATTTTAAACAAACTGCAGGGATAATTTTGAAAATTCATAACTTTTTTCTTCGACAAAACTTTTTCAAGATCTAAACTTTTTCAGGTAGTTATCATAGGCAAAAGTATTTCCTAGAACTTCCAAAATCATAACATAACATTTTCAATTTTTTTACATTTTTTATTCTAACTAAAATTTTAAACATACTGCAGGGATAATTTTGAAAATTCATAACTTTTTTCTTCGACAAAACTTTTTCAAGATCTGAACTTTTTTAGTTAGTTATTACAGGCAAAAGTATTTCCTAGAATTTCCAAAATAATAACATAACATTTTCAATTTTTTTAGATTTTTTTATTTTAACTAAAATTTTAACCTTACTGCAGGGACAATTTTGAAGATTCATAACTTTTGTCTTAGACAAAACTTTTTCAAGATCTAAACTTTTTTAGGTAGTTATCATAGGGAAAAGTATTTCCTAGAATTTCCAAAATAATAACTTAACATTTTAAATTTTTTTACATTATTTTTAACTTTAACTAAAATTTTAACTTTACTGCAGGGACAATTATGAAAATTCATAACTTTTGTCTTAGACAAAACTTTTTCAAGATCTAAACTTTTTTAGGTAGTTATCATAGGCAAAAGTAATTCCTAGAATTTCCAAAATAGTAACATAACATTTTCAATTTTTTTACATTTTTTTAATTTTAACTAAAATTTTAACCTTACCGCAGGGACACTTTTGAAAATTCATAACTTTTGTCTTTGAGGAAATTTTTTGAAGAATTGAACCATTTTAGTAAATAAATAGATGCAAATTTATTTGACAACATTTTCAAAGTAATAACGCAACGGTGTCAATTTTTCGAAATTTTTAATTCTAGCTACAATTTTCTCCTTAATGCAGGGACACTTTTGAAAATTCATAACTTTTGTCTTAGAGTAAATTTTTTGAAGAATTCGACTATTTTAGTAAATAAATAGATGCAAATTTATTTGATAACATTTTCAAAGTAATAACGCAACGGTGTCAATTTTTTCGAAATTTTTAACTCTAGCCACAATTTTTTCCTTATTGCAGGTACAATTTTGAAAATTCATAACTTTTGTCTTTGAGGAAATTTTTTGAAGAATTAAACTGTTTTAGTAAAAAAATAGATGCAAATTTATTTGACAACATTCTCAAAGCAATAACGTAACGGTGTAAATTTTTTTTTAAATTTTTAATTCTAACTACAATTTTTTCCTTACTTCAGGGACAATTTAAAAAATTCATAACTTTTGTCTTTGAGGAAATTTTTTGAAGAATTAAACTATTTTAGTTAAAAAAATAGATGCAAAATTGTTTCATAATATTTTCAAAGCAATAACGCAACGGTATCAATTTTTTTAGAAATTTTTAATTCTAGCTACAATTTTCTCCTTATTGCAGGGACACTTTTGAAAATTCATAACTTTTAATAATAAGCTAATTTTATAAAAAAAAATAGTTCGGATATTGTCGTAAGTGTAATTTTTATTTCACGAAAAATTGATTTACAAAGGACCAAATTTTTCAAAAACTTTAATTCAATTTGAAAATGGTTACGTTCTTTTTTTTATGGAAATATATAAATGTGCAAGTGTTAAAATTCATATAATACGTGTAAGTATTTTTTTTAACTCCTGTACTCCCTACATAATCTGCTTATTATTGACCAACAATTGATCACCAATGGAACGTATTTGTTTCACTTTTGACATTCTAGAAAGTTAAATTTTGGATTATAATTTTTATAATTGTCTGATGTTTAAGATAACTAACTATTCGTGTACGTCCTTCAATTCAGATTAATCGCAAAATAATTATTTATGGAATAAAGTACGAGGTGTATTGTATTGGCCATTATAAATTGGTATAATTAATTTTCGGTTGGTAAAAAATACTGTAAAATTTTTTTTTCGGGAAAATAATTACTCCACACGCTTTTTTCCATCATTAAAAACCGCTATGAATTTTTTCAGAATTTTCTGGGACCCAAAATTTTTCCTCATTTTTTCCTGACTAAATGTATGGAAAAATGGACGAAAAACATGAAATGTCCAAATGTCTTGAAATATGCACAAAATGTTCATAAAATAACGGGAAATACGTTGATAAATTTTCAGCCCAATCGTACTTGTGGTTTTCTTACTGCCCACTCTCAAATTGGGCACTCGAAAATTGTCCAGAAATTTTGGTCGATTTTGGGAATTTTTTGGCGCGGTCTCGCGTGACAGATTTAGATGATATTACATCATTTTGTAGCTGAATTCTTCCAGAATCTATTACTTGAATTCACAACCATCTACTGTATCCACAAACCGAAATTCTTTTGTTCGAACATGCTGCTGTCCGTCAGCATTAATCTGCAGCGTCTCGGTATTCGCTTCCCGTAAGGCCACATGTTAATTTTCGGTTGGTGAAAAATGGTATAAAAAATTTTTTTCTCGGGAAAATAATTACTCCACACGCTTTTTCTCATCATTAAAAGCCGCTATGAATTTTTTCAGAATTTTCTGAGACCCAAAATTTTTCCTCATTTTTTCCTGCCTATTGTATGAAAAAATGAGCGAAAAACATGAAATGTCCAAATAACTTGAAATATATACAAAATGTTCATAAATTAACGGGGAATACGTGGTTAAATTTTCAGCCCAATCGTACTTGTGGTTTTCTTACTGCCCGCTCTCAAAGTGGGCACTCGAAAGTTGGCCAGAAATTTTGGTCAATTTTAGGAATTTTTTGGCGCGGTCTCACGTGACAGGTATGGATCATATTACAAAGTTTTATAGCTGCATTCTTCTAGAATCCACTACTTCTATTCCCAACCATTTACCATATCCACGAACCGAAATTCTTTAGTTCGAACAAGCCGATGTCCGTCAGCATCAATCTGCAGCGTGGCGGTATTCACTTCCCGTAAGGTTACTTGTTAATTTTGGGTTGATGAAAAATGGTATAAAATTTTTTTTTGAGAAAATAATTACTCCACATGCTTTTTCCCATCATTAAAAGCCGCTATGAATTTTTTCAGAATTTTCTGGAACCCAAAATTTTTCCTCATTTTTTCCTGGAAAAAATGAGCGAAAAACATGAAATGTCCAAATGACTTGAAATATACACGAAATGTTCATAAAATAACGGGGAATACGTTGTTAAATTTTCAGCCCAATCGTACTTGTAGTTTTCTTACTGCCCGCTCTCAAAGTGGGCACTCGAAAATTGTCCAGAAATTTTTGTCGATTTTGGGAATTTTTTGGCGCCGTCTCACGTGACAGGTATGGATGATATTATAACATTTTGTAGCTGCATTCTTCTAAAATCCATTACTTCTATTTTCAACCGTTTACCATATCCACGAACCGAAATTCTTTAGTTCGAACAAGCCGATGTCCGTCAGCGTAAATCTGCAGCGTCGCGGTATTCGCTTCCCGTAAGGCCACATGTTAATTTTGGGTTGGTGAAAAATGGCTACAAAATTTTTTTTCTCGGGAAAATAATTACTTCACACGCTCTTTCCCATCATTAAAAATCGCTTTGATTTTTTTCAGAATTTTCTGGGACCCAAAATTTTTTCCTCATTTTTTCCATGAAACGGCGAAATAATTTGCAGATCTTACACTTTTAAGTGTAAATAAAATACAATCAATAACTTAATTCATAATTTTTTTTTAATAAATTGTATAATAATGAGTGAAAGTTATCGTGTGCACTTGAGACTTTTCTAGTAGCGCGCAGTCAAAGAAATATTCAAATGTGCTCGATGTGCAAGGGTGTAAAGTTATACGGAGCGGAAACTCTTTTGAGCGTCCCTTACGCTCATCCCCGGCATCTGTTTCTTTTTCCCTTTATTTCAATAATATACAAAAAACTTTTACAATAACATCAGAATCTCTGCAAACTATTCCGAACGTAATATCGCGCCGTGAAGGAGCGCGATGCGAGTATTCAGGGCGCATAACGAGATGCAAAGGTATTCGCATCGTTTGAATGGAGGAATATATCAATAACTGGAGCACTTCCGTCGACTTAAATCGACAGCGGAAGTGCGTGTAGGAGTAATATTGTTGTTTTGAAAAATTACAAGTAATAATATAATAAAATTAATCAATTTAATAAAATAATGAATACGTAAATATTCAACCTGTTCGAAACTCTGCAAAATTAAGTTTCGAACAGATTGTCAAATCATAATCATAATCATCATTTATTGGTGTTTTAACAAAAATGTTTTGTACATGTAATAAGTCATAAAAAAATTAGTATCTAAGTATTTAAGTATCTAATAAGACTTATGTTCAAAGTTTCATGTAAATTGATGTATTAATTTTTGAGATACGGCGCACATAGACAGACAAGACATAAAAAAAATTAGAAATTGTTGAGACGGCATCTAGGAACCCCAAAATGGATATTTCCGCAAAAAAATGTTTTATCGTATGCAACCACATGCACGCGAGTGTGTATAAGTGGATGCATACGATATATCTCATTAGAGCAATATTTTTCACATTTTAATAGATCAAACTGAAATGAGACTCAAAATAAACAATTTTTTTTTCAATTAAAAATCCGCTTACTTACAGATTTTCGACGGAAACGAAAAAATATCGCATTTTAATTAAAGCGTTTAATTAACATAAGGGTTAGAGTTTTGCGAGTGGCAAAGCGTATCGATGGATGAGGAGATGGGCGTCGGCGGTTTATTAATTAGTGCTGCGTCCGCGATTAATTCCGGGGACGCCTTTAATTAAGGGCTCACCATCAGTCATCTGTCTTTGATGGGGTTGAGAGCATTGTCTCGCTGATAAAGCAATCTTTTAATAAGTTGTTGCGAAGAATGCGAGGAATGCGATTGAGCCTCGCTCTCCCGCCCGACACTTCTTATTTACTACCCCATGGGGATTTATTACGGATTTTTTGCGCATTCTTAATGTCAACTTTTTCCCTGTCCCTCGTCCCCCATCCCGGCCGCGTCCAATTCGCATTTATGAAATACTTCGGGGCCATCTATTAATCAACTAACTAAATATGTCACCGGTCATCCTGGAGGATATTTCTTTCTTAACCCTCGCGATGGAATCCCCGCCGTCGGAAAAAAAACACGAACGTCACCAACTTTGCTTTTTAATCATTTTTTTTTTACAATTAATTTTCAAGATGGATTTCTACACACAAGCACAATCACACTTTAAAAACTTTGTTTTAGTTCTCAACTTTTAAGATAGTTTTAAAAATATAATTAACAATTACCACAAACTTCAAATTTTCAAAGTTTACTCAAAATAGATTCTGCCTTATGAATCCATAAAAATCTGCACACATTCCTTCACATAATTTCATAGTAATCATACTGAAACACACTCTGCTCTAGTTTTGAAGTTACAAAATTTTGATGTAGGTTTAAAAAAATGATAAACAATTACCACAAACTTCAAACTTTCAAAATTTACTCAAAATAGATTCTGCCTTATGAATCCTTAAAAATCTGCACATATTCCTTCACGCGATTTCAAAATAGTCACCCTGAAACACACTCTGCTTTAGTTCTGAAGTTACAAAATTTTGATGTAGGTTTAAAAAAATGATAAACAATTACCACAAACTTCAAACTTTCAAAATTTACACAAAATAGATTCTGCCTTATTAATCCATAAAAATCTGCACACATTCCTTCACGCGATTTCAAAATAGTCACCCTGAAACACACTCTGCTTTAGTTCTGAAATTACAAAATTTTGATGTAGGTTTAAAAAAATGATAAACAATTACCACAAACTTCAAACTTTCAAAATTTACTCAAAATAGATTCCGCTTTATGAATCCATAAAAATCTGCACATATTCCTTCACGCGATTTCAAAATAGTCACCCTGAAACACACTCTGCTTTAGTTCTGAAGTTTCAAAATTTTGATGTAGGATTAAAAAAATGATAAACAATTACCACAAACTTCAAACTTTCAAAATATACTCAAAATAGATTCTGCTTTATGAATCCTTAAAAATCTGCACACATTCCTTCACGCGATTTCAAAATAGTCACCCTGAAACACACTCTGCTTTAGTTCTGAAATTACAAAATTTTGATGTAGGTTTAAAAAAATGATAAACAATTACCACAAACTTCAAACTTTCAAAATTTACTCAAAATAGATTCCGCTTTATGAATCCATAAAAATCTGCACATATTCCTTCACGCGATTTCAAAATAGTCACCCTGAAACACACTCTGCTTTAGTTCTGAAGTTTCAAAATTTTGATGTAGGTTTAAAAAAATGATAAACAATTACCACAAACTTCAAACTTTCAAAATTTACTCAAAATAGATTCTGCTTTATGAATCCATAAAAATCTGGACACATTCCTTCACGCGATTTCAAAATAGTCACCCTGAAACACACTCTGCTTTAGTTCTGAAGTTACAAAATTTTGATGTAGGTTTAAAAAAATGATAAACAATTACCACAAACTTCAAACTTTCAAAATTTACTCAAAATAGATTCTACTTTATGAATCCTTAAAAATCTGCACATATTCCTTCACGCGATTTCAAAATAGTCACCCTGAAACACACTCTGCTTTAGTTCTGAAGTTACAAAATTTTGATGTAGGTTAAAAAAAAAGATAAACAATTACCACAGACTTTAAACTTTCAAAATTTACTCAAAATAGATTCTGCTTTATGAATCCATAAAAATCTGCACACATTCTTTCACGCGATTTCAAAATAGTCACCCTGAAACACACTCTGCTTTAGTTCTGAAGTTACAAAATTTTGATGTAGGTTTAAAAAAATGATAAACAATTACCACAAACTTCAAACTTTCAAAATTTACTCAAAATAGATTCTACTTTATGAATCCTTAAAAATCTGCACATATTCCTTCACGCGATTTCAAAATAGTCACCCTGAAACACACTCTGCTTTAGTTCTGAAGTTACAAAATTTTGATGTAGGTTAAAAAAAATGATAAACAATTACCACAGACTTCAAACTTTCAAAATTTACTCAAAATAGATTCTGCTTTATGAATCCATAAAAATCTGCACACATTCTTTCACGCGATTTCAAAATAGTCACCCTGAAACACACTCTGCTTTAGTTCTGAAGTTACAAAATTTTGATGTAGGTTTAAAAAAATGATAAACAATTACCACAAACTTCAAACTTTCAAAATTTACTCAAAATAGATTCTACTTTATGAATCCATAAAAATCTGCACATATTCCTTCACGCGATTTCAAAATAGTCACCCTGAAACACACTCTGCTTTAGTTCTGAAGTTACAAAATTTTGATGTAGGTTAAAAAAAATGATAAACAATTACCACAGACTTCAAACTTTCAAAATTTACTCAAAATAGATTCTGCTTTATGAATCCATAAAAATCTGCACACATTCTTTCACGCGATTTCAAAATAGTCACCCTGAAACACACTCTGCTTTAGTTCTGAAGTTACAAAATTTTGATGTAGGTTTAAAAAAATGATAAACAATTACCACAAACTTCAAACTTTCAAAATTTACTCAAAATAGATTCTACTTTATGAATTCATAAAAATCTGCACATATTCCTTCACGCGATTTCAAAATAGTCACCCTGAAACACACTCTGCTTTAGTTCTGAAGTTACAAAATTTTGATGTAGGTTTAAAAAAATGATAAACAATTACCACAAACTTCAAACTTTCAAAATTTACTCAAAATAGATTCTACTTTATGAATCCTTAAAAATCTGCACATATTCCTTCACGCGATTTCAAAATAGTCACCCTGAAACACGCCCTGCTTTAGTTCTGAAGTTACAAAATTTTGATGTAGGTTAAAAAAAATGATAAACAATTACCACAGACTTTAAACTTTCAAAATTTACTCAAAATAGATTCTGCTTTATGAATCCATAAAAATCTGCACACATTCTTTCACGCGATTTCAAAATAGTCACCCTGAAACACACTCTGCTTTAGTTCTGAAGTTACAAAATTTTGATGTAGGTTTAAAAAAATGATAAACAATTACCACAAACTTCAAACTTTCAAAATTTACTCAAAATAGATTCTACTTTATGAATCCATAAAAATCTGCACATATTCCTTCACGCGATTTCAAAATAGTCACCCTGAAACACACTCTGCTTTAGTTCTGAAGTTACAAAATTTTGATGTAGGTTTAAAAAAATGATAAACAATTACCACAAACTTCAAACTTTCAAAATTTACTCAAAATAGATTCTACTTTATGAATCCTTAAAAATCTGCACATATTCCTTCACGCGATTTCAAAATAGTCACCCTGAAACACACTCTGCTTTAGTTCTGAAGTTACAAAATTTTGATGTAGGTTAAAAAAAATGATAAACAATTACCACAGACTTCAAACTTTCAAAATTTACTCAAAATAGATTCTGCTTTATGAATCCATAAAAATCTGCACACATTCTTTCACGCGATTTCAAAATAGTCACCCTGAAACACACTCTGCTTTAGTTCTGAAGTTACAAAATTTTGATGTAGGTTTAAAAAAATGATAAACAATTACCACAAACTTCAAACTTTCAAAATTTATTTAGAATAGATTCTGCCTTATTAATCCATAAAAATCTGCACACATTCCTTCGCGCGATTTCAAAATAGTCACCCTGAAACACACTCTGCTTTAGTTCTGAAGTTACAAAATTTTGATGTAGGTTTAAAAAAATGATAAACAATTACCACAAACTTCAAACTTTCAAAATTTACTCAAAATAGATTCTACTTTATGAATCCTTAAAAATCTGCACATATTCCTTCACGCGATTTCAAAATAGTCACCCTGAAACACACTCTGCTTTAGTTCTGAAGTTACAAAATTTTGATGTAGGTTAAAAAAAATGATAAACAATTACCACAGACTTCAAACTTTCAAAATTTACTCAAAATAGATTCTGCTTTATGAATCCATAAAAATCTGCACACATTCCTTCACGCGATTTCAAAATAGTCACCCTGAAACACACTCTGCTTTAGTTCTGAAGTTACAAAATTTTGATGTAGGTTTAAAAAAATGATAAACAATTACCACAAACTTCAAACTTTCAAAATTTACTCAAAATAGATTCTACTTTATGAATCCATAAAAATCTGCACATATTCCTTCACGCGATTTCAAAATAGTCACCCTGAAACACACTCTGCTTTAGTTCTGAAGTTACAAAATTTTGATGTAGGTTTAAAAAAATGATAAACAATTACCACAAACTTCAAACTTTCAAAATTTACTCAAAATAGATTCTACTTTATGAATCCTTAAAAATCTGCACATATTCCTTCACGCGATTTCAAAATAGTCACCCTGAAACACACTCTGCTTTAGTTCTGAAGTTACAAAATTTTGATGTAGGTTAAAAAAAATGATAAACAATTACCACAGACTTCAAACTTTCAAAATTTACTCAAAATAGATTCTGCTTTATGAATCCATAAAAATCTGCACACATTCTTTCACGCGATTTCAAAATAGTCACCCTGAAACACACTCTGCTTTAGTTCTGAAGTTACAAAATTTTGATGTAGGTTTAAAAAAATGATAAACAATTACCACAAACTTCAAACTTTCAAAATTTACTCAGAATAGATTCTGCTTTATGAATCCATAAAAATCTGCACACATTCCTTCACGCGATTTCAAAATAGTCACCCTGAAACACACTCTGCTTTAGTTCTGAAGTTACAAAATTTTGATGTAGGTTTAAAAAAATGATAAACAATTACCACAAACTTCAAACTTTCAAAATTTACTCAAAATAGATTCTACTTTATGAATCCTTAAAAATCTGCACATATTCCTTCACGCGATTTCAAAATAGTCACCCTGAAACACACTCTGCTTTAGTTCTGAAGTTTCAAAATTTTGATGTAGGTTTAAAAAAATGATAAACAATTACCACAAACTTCAAACTTTCAAAATATACTCAAAATAGATTCTGCTTTATGAATCCTTAAAAATCTGCACACATTCCTTCACGCGATTTCAAAATAGTCACCCTGAAACACACTCTGCTTTAGTTCTGAAATTACAAAATTTTGATGTAGGTTTAAAAAAATGATAAACAATTACCACAAACTTCAAACTTTCAAAATTTACTCAAAATAGATTCCGCTTTATGAATCCATAAAAATCTGCACATATTCCTTCACGCGATTTCAAAATAGTCACCCTGAAACACACTCTGCTTTAGTTCTGAAGTTTCAAAATTTTGATGTAGGTTTAAAAAAATGATAAACAATTACCACAAACTTCAAACTTTCAAAATTTACTCAAAATAGATTCTGCTTTATGAATCCATAAAAATCTGGACACATTCCTTCACGCGATTTCAAAATAGTCACCCTGAAACACACTCTGCTTTAGTTCTGAAGTTACAAAATTTTGATGTAGGTTTAAAAAAATGATAAACAATTACCACAAACTTCAAACTTTCAAAATTTACTCAAAATAGATTCTACTTTATGAATCCTTAAAAATCTGCACATATTCCTTCACGCGATTTCAAAATAGTCACCCTGAAACACACTCTGCTTTAGTTCTGAAGTTACAAAATTTTGATGTAGGTTAAAAAAAATGATAAACAATTACCACAGACTTTAAACTTTCAAAATTTACTCAAAATAGATTCTGCTTTATGAATCCATAAAAATCTGCACACATTCTTTCACGCGATTTCAAAATAGTCACCCTGAAACACACTCTGCTTTAGTTCTTAAGTTACAAAATTTTGATGTAGGTTTAGAAAAATGATAAACAATTACCACAAACTTCAAACTTTCAAAATTTACTCAAAATAGATTCTGCTTTATGAATCCATAAAAATCTGCACACATTCCTTCACGCGATTTCAAAATAGTCACCCTGAAACACACTCTGCTTTAGTTCTTAAGTTACAAAATTTTGATGTAGGTTTAAAAAAATGATAAACAATTACCACAAACTGCAAACTTTCAAAATTTACTCAAAATAGATTCTGCCTTATTAATCCATAAAAATCTGCAAACATTCCTTCACGCGATTTCAAAATAGTCACCCTGAAACACACTCTGCTTTAGTTCTGAAGTTACAATTTTTGATGTAGGTTTAAAAAATGATAAACAATTACCACAAACTTTAAACTTTCAAAATTAACTCAAAATAGATTCCGCTTTATGAAGTTATAAAAATCTGAAAAAAATTCTTTCATGTCTGGTAGTTATGATAAAAATTAACAACAGCGTCTTGGAATATAACTTTCCAACTTCTTTAAAACATCACGAATTTTCTCCTGACCTTTAATTCAGTTGTTAAAATTAAATTTCAACAATCACACGAGAATCTTTTAATTCGACTGCGAAAGCGGATTCTGATCAAAGGAACGAGAGTATGTCTATTTTGTAATGGAATTGCGCTGGTGCGCAAATGGACGAATGAGCTCGAGGAATTTCATCCGAAGCGTTTAGTACGTTTTCTGGCCCATTTGTGCATTGCTACGGTGCTCTCGAGCATGAACCCATTGTGTACACGTTTTTTTTTTTTTTTATTACGCATCCTCATGGCGGAGATTCGCATATTTCAAACGCACTTTCCCCAATTGGATTCTGGCGACTTTTCTGCGCCATTGTGAAATTGTCACGGGCTCTTTAATTTTAGCCATTCAAAAGGCGGAATTTTTAATACCTCACCCACAAATCTCTAACGAAAGATTGATAGACTAAGCTTGACTTTATTATACAGGTATGTTAAGAAACGCCTAATAAACAGTTTAAAATAATTTATTTGCAATAGACTTCATGAATTGCGACGAAAATCATTTTTGAAAAAAAAATTAAATATATGCAAAAAGTAAGCACTGGAGAAAAAAATGTTTTTAATAAAAGTTATTTACTTTAATTCGTAGATTTCGATGCCGTAATAAAAAATACAGATTTACGTTTAAAAATCACAAGTTGACCTTGAAATGACCTTAAAAACCTACATATAATTCATGGCATATATGTCTGCTGCATTAGCCCCTTCATAGTAAATATATTCAATTTGAAACATCTTCTTCTCAGAATCTTCATTTCCATAATATTTCGAGGATAAATGGTGTGGTGGATACGGGCGAGCGCTTGTGCCGGTTGCACCGCGTGCCATGTGGGTTCGAATCCCAGCCCGGCCGAAAGATTTTTCGGGGATCGAGAAGTATTCGCTCGGGTCCATGGTTGTTGTGTATACGTCTGACGTTATTCATTTACTCATCCCAAAATTAAAAATACATAATTAATAACTCGATGTGACTGAATGCCTCAAGCCTAAGTCAAAAAAAAAATCGAGGATAAATATCGCATCCTGTATAACCACTATTCTCGATCTCCCCAACATGTTTTCAATTTTTCGTACTTTGTACTGCTAATTCTCATTTATACAGATAAAAACACGTTCCATTTTTTTCGCAACAGCAGCCCACACACACACACATCCCAACTTTTTAATACCGTTGGCGATTTATCTGGAAACTTTATGAACAATAATCTGCAGCAAATTTTTTTCCGCCAGGAAAAATATTCGAACGGTGCGTTATCTAAAATGATATCGTAAAACCGTCGGTGGGCGGGGGGTTCGGGGCCCAACGTTAAAATATTTTTAATGCCCTCCAGGAATATAAAACGCTTAATGGCCGGACCATATAAATTTTCCGACAGTAAAGTGCAACTAGATTATAATTCGATTCGAACGGGAGCAGCGTCCACTTTTATTATTCCCAACACCCTCGTCGCCGCGCCCTTCGAACCCCCTCCAGGGATGCCAAATTAAGTCGGGTGTCCCTTACCGTTTTAATGAATGCGTAAGGGTTTATTGTTCATAAATATTATCGTTATGCGTCCGGGAACGCGCTCTTGATCTTTAATAAAATCGAGTGTGGGGAAGTTTAGTGCGGTTTAAATTTTATTTAATAAACGTAAGGCTCTTTTAAGTTTCAAATATTTTAAGTGTAATTTTTACCCGAAATAATTTTAGAGAGCGTTTTTCTTCCCTGAGTAATACTAATTAATTTTTTCAAAAATTTTTCGGAAAAATAATTACTCTGCTCGCTTTTACCCATCACTAAGAACCGTCATGAATTTTTTTAAATTTTTCTGACACTCAACATTTTTTGCATGCAATTTTTAATGGAAAAAAAAACGGCAAAAATCATAAACTGACGAAACATTTTTTTTCGGAAAACTAATTACTCTACACGCTTTTACCCGTTATTAAGAACCGTCATGAATTTTTTCAATTTTTTTTGAGACTCAACATTTTTTGTGTGCATTTTTTAATGAAAAAAAAACGGCAAAAATCATGAACTGATCAAAAAATTTTTTTTCGGAAAATAATTACTCTACACGCTTTTACTCATCATTAAGATCCGTCATGAATTTTTTCAAATTTTTCTGGGATCCAACATTTTTTGCATGCATTTTTTAATGAAAAAAAAAACGGCAAAAATCATGAACTGGCCAAAAATTTTTTTTTCGAGAAAATAATTATTCTACACGCTTTTACCCGTCATTAAGAACCGTCATGAATTTTTTCAAATTTTTCTGAGATCCAACATTTTTTGTATGCATTTTTTTATGAAAAAATCATGAACTGACCAAAAAAATTTTTTTCGGAAAAATAATTACTCTACACGCTTTTACCCGTCATTAAGAACCGTCATGAATTTTTTCAAATTTTTCTGAGATCCAACATTTTTCGCATGCATTTTTTTTATGGAAAAAAACGGCAAAAATCATGAACTTACCAAACAATTTTTTTTCAGAAAAATAATTACTCTACACGCTTTTACCCGTCATTAAGAACCGTCATGAATTTTTTCAAATTTTTCTGAGACTCAACATGTTTTGCATGCATTTTTTAATGGCAAAAATCATGAACTGACCAAAACTTTTTTTTTCTAAAAAATAATTACTCTACACGCTTTTACCCGTCATTAAGAACCGTCAAGAATATTTTCAAATTTTTCTGAGGCCCAACATTTTTCGCATGCATTTTTTTTTATGGAAAAAAACGGCAAAAATCATGAACTTACCAAAAAAATTTTTTTCGGAAAAATAATTACTCTACACGCTTTTACCCGTCATTAAGAACCGTCACGAAGTTTTTCAAATTTTTCTGAAACTCAACATTTTTTGTATACATTTTTTAATGAAAAAAAAAACGGCAAAAATCATGAACTGACCAAAAATTTTTTTTCCGGAAAAATAATGACTACACGCTTTTATCCTTCATTAATATCCGTCATGAATTTTTTCAAATTTTTCTGAGACCCAACATTTTTTGCATGCATTTTTTAATGAAAAAAAAACGGCAAAACCATGAACTGACCAAAAAATTTTTTTTTGAAAAAATAATTACTCCACACGCTTTTACCCGTCATTAAGAACCGTCATGAATTTTTTCAAATTTTTCTGAGATCCAACGTTTTTTGCATGCATTTTTTTTATGGAAAAAAACGGCAAAAATCATGAACTGACGAAACATTTTTTTTTCGAGAAAATAATTACTCTACACGCTTTTATCCGTCATTAAGATCCGCCATGAATTTTTTCAAATTTTAAATTTTTTGCATGCATTTTTTAATGAAAAGAAAACGGCAAAAATCATGAACTAACCAAAAAATTTTTTTTCTGAAAATTAATTACTCTACACGCTTTTGACTGTCATTAAGAACCGTCATGAATTTTTTCGAATTTTTCTGAGACCCAACATTTTTTGTATGCATTTTTTTCCTGGGCAAAAACTGACCAAAAAATTTTTCTTGAGAAAAATAATTACTCCACACGCTTTTATCCGTCATTAAGAACCGTCATGAATTTTTTCAAATCTTTCTCAGACCCAACATTTTTTGCGTACATTTTATCTCTCGTTAATACGAGAAAGTATTTTAATCGTGAAATTTTTTTCAAATTTTTTTTTTACGGAAATATCCGTTTTGGGCTCCCTGATACCATTTCAACAATTTCTGGAAAAAAAATTAAACTGAGATAGATGATACAAAACTTTAAAGTTTACATATCACATAACGTATTTTCATCAACTGCAGGAATTTTCAATTTGTCATTTCATTATAACCAATTAAAGAGGTAATACGCGGGGCATAAATAATAAAAATTAATTTAGCGCGAACGCAAATTATCGTATAAATCATCATAGCACACCCACGCATTCCCAATTATCGCCGGTGGTGTGGGGAATGGGGGGTATCGAAAAAATCGCACGCGTCGATAAATTAATTGCGTTTCGCGTCACGTCCTCGCGGATTTTCCAGCCCTTTGTGGAATTTATTGCCCCCCGAGGAATTCCCTTTTAATGATATAAATAATATGTGTTTCGCAATAAAAAATGTCTGGACGCTAACGTATAAATGTAATTTCAAATGCTCCGTCGAATGCACCCGGCGCCATTATTTATTTATCGGGCTTGTAATTTTTTAACAACTCGCGGGGACACAATTAAAATCGCAATGAATCTCCCGCTCCGTGTCTGGGCCGCGTAATCGGATTTTATTATTTTAATTTGAGCGGATTATACGGGGTGCGATGTCTTCGCGATGGTAATGTCAGTTTTAAAACTGCAGTTGGGACGGTGAAAAGCACGCGAGTTTCCTATACGAGGGCCGTTACTCGGGGCCCCAAATTGGCCGGACAATTTTCCTAAGTGCCAATAAAGTTGTTTCGGATTAATGCTACCTCTGAAAGGGATTTCGGGAAGTTTTCACCGCTGGCACTCTGTCTTGCGGTAATGGCGCCATATTAATAAGTTCTAGCTAATTAACGCGATGGTAATAATGAAAGTTTATACTGTAAATTTTCATGATATTTCACTAAAGTGTATGTATAAACTGCATAACTTGAGACATACACTTCCCTTGATATTAACGACTATTAACATCACCGGCAAGATATATTTATTAGCTTATAACTAATTAACCGAATAATTAATAATAATAATCATTATTATATTTATCGACCACTCAAATTTACAAATACAAAATTTACATATTACAAAAATCAAAAGGAAAATCTAGTGATATATTCATCCATTTCCAGTCAACTATCAAAAGAAAAATGTTCAGATGAAACCCGAAGATTTCTATGGTCTACCACAAATTCCTGGATGGATTTAATCGGCCCCAGATGGATTCATGGTACCAAAATAGGGCTATTTTTCGTCTGTATAACATTTATTCAATGTATCTGCAACAAGTGAGGTTGTCTCAAATTTATCTAGGATTGTGTTTAACACGTTGACTGCCACGGCATTGGGAACTGTATTGAACAACTACGAGTGTTCTCGTAGTTGGCAGTCAACGTGTTTAAAAAAAAATTAATAAACACGAATTGTAGCCAGAATTTAAATTTTTCAAACTTTAAAGGTCTTAATTTTTCTTATTTTTAATTGCAGCCCCTATATATTTTTACATCATTCCATGCGGAATTAAAACACAAACATTTTTCCTTATTACAACCGTATCGTAATTTGTCGACATAACATATTTTGTAAATACAATTATTATCATTATTTATCATTATAATTCTGAATGATTATTAAAATAACTACGTGTTACCCGGCGCATTCACCAGAATTCCCACGCACGGCCCTCCATTTTACCTCTATACCTCAGTTACTGATTAAATCAGGATTTTTATATTCTACAGACTTTACCTATATCCTATTGCGAATTTCAGGAAAATATTTTTGATTATACGGGGTGTCCCAAAAAAGCGTGACGTCACGATGATATTTATTTTTTTAGATTACACGGTGTACATTTTGTTGCGTATGGGTGTCCTTTGTCGTTGTCTACACAGCCCTAAAATTTTATTGAAATCGGTTCAGTGATATCAGCAAAAAAATAATAAAAACTAGAAAAAAACAGTTTTGCACTATTTGTTTAAAAAATTAATCAAAAATAAAAATAGCGCCTGGTTAATAAAACTACACCAGGCGATTATTAAATAAGGTCTGATTGTCTCGTTGAATAAGTTTGATTGATTTTAATTGTACAGGGTGTTCAAAATTTAGTGTCAAACTTTTCAAAATTTAAAGCGCTTTATATTCGAGAGAAACGCTTTTCAAAATTTATCAATGAGTAAATCATGAAATTTTTTAACTTACATAGAATAAATGTAATAGCTATAACTAGAGTTGTTAACTTGAAATTTTCACCAAACATTCTTAAGACCTCAAATTGAAATTGAAATTTTCACCAACATTCAAACTTCAAGAAAATGCAAAAATTGAAACATCGATTTTTCGACCATGCTAGGTGCCCTTAAAATTAGCATTTTGAGTTTTTTGAGGTCGGCGATTCAGAATCTGAAATTAAAAATTTAAAAAACAAAATGGCGGGTCCTACGTGGCGGACAAAAATTGTCATATTTTCATGAAAATTTTGACATGGGACTCTTCAAAATCGTCGATTTAGAATCTGAAATTAAAAATTTAAAAAACAAAATGGCGGATCCTACGTGGCGGACAAAAATTATCATATTTTTATGAAAATTTTGACTTTTCAAGGTATCTAATTTAGAATAGATTTTTCGACCATGCTGGGTGACTATCTGCCCTTAAAATTGGCATTTCGAGTTAGTTGAGGTCGCTGATTAAGAATCCGAAATTAAAAATTTGAAAAACAAAATGGCGGATCTAATATGTCCGACAAAAATTGTCGTATTTTCATGAAAACTTTGACATGGGACTGTTCAAGGCCGCCGATTCAGAATCTAAAATAAAAAAATTTAAAAACAAAATGGCGGATCCTACGTGGCGGACAAAAATTGTCATATTTTCATGAAAATTTTGACTTTTCAAGGTCGCTGATTTAGAATCGATTTTTCGACCATGCTGGGTGACTATCTGCCCTTAAAATTAGCATTTCGAGTTCTTTAAGGTCGCTGATTAAGAATCTGAAATTAAAAATTTGAAAAACATAATGGCGGGTCCGATATGGCGGACAAAACTTGTCGTATTTTCATAAAAATTTGGACATGGGACTCTTTAAAGTCGCGGATTCAGAATCTGAAATTAAAAACTTGAAAAACAAAAGGGCGGGTCCAATGTGGCGGTCAAAAATTGTCATATTTTCATGAAAATTTTGACTTTTCAAGGTCCCTGATTTAGAATCGATTTTTCGACCATGCTGGGTGACTATCTGCCCTTAAAATTAGCATTTCGAGTTCTTTGAGGTCGCTGTTTAAGAATCTGAAATAAAAAATCTGAAAAACAAAATGGCGGGTCCGATATGGCGGACAAAAATTGCCATATTTTCATGAAAATATAAACATGGGGCTTTTCAAGGTCGCTGATTCAGAATCTTAAATTAAAAATTTGAAAAACAAAATGGCGGGTTCAATATGGTGAAAAAAAAAATCATGAAAATTTTGACTCGGGACTCTTTAAGGTCGCTGATTCGGAATCTGAAATTAAAAACTTAAAAAACAAAATGTCGCATCCAACGTGGAGGATAAAAATTGTCATATTTTCATGAAAATTTTGACATTGGATTTTTCAAGATCGCTGATTTAGAATCGATTTTTCGACCATGCTAGGTGACTATCTGCCCTTAAAATTAGCATTTCGAGTTCTTTGAGGTCGCTGATTAAGAATCTCAAATTAAAAATTTGAAAAACAAAATGGCGAATCCAATATGATGGAAAAAAAAATTCATGAAAATTTTGACTCAGGACTTTTTAAGGTCGCTGATTCGAAATCTGAAATAAAAACTTAAAAAACAAAATGGCGGATCCTACGTGGCGGACAAAAATTGTCGTATTTTCATGAAAATTTTGACGTAGGCCTTCTCAAGGTCGCTGATTTGGAATCTGAAATTAAAAATTTTAAGACCAAAATCGATGATCCAATATGGTGGACAAAAATGGTTAATATTTCCATAAAAAATTGGACGTGGAACCTTTCAAGAATGTAATTACAAATTTGAATGACAAAATATGGCGGACAAAAATTATACAGGGTGGAAATTTTAACTGGAACAAATTCGGTATTTATGAAATGAGAAGTTCTAGAAAAAATAATCCTCGGACACGTCGATTTTTGTTTTTTATTACGCACTTTTAAGTGTCTTTAAAAATAGTATGACATCACTAGTCTTTCACGTATGACGTCATAGAATTTTTTTTTTATGGAAACCATTTTTTTATATATATGAAACATCTTTATTGACAGACATAATTTTTTTACATTAATATTTACATATTACACTTATGATGAACTGTCAAGGGCTATCGACCATGGGTCTGTCTTTTTGCCCGTCTCTGTCAAATTTTTTTTTGTTTTTTATTTTACTAAATTTGTAGCCCTTTTTATTTTCTTTACGACCGTGTACAAATATTTTGTTTTTGTTTTGTTTTTTATTTAAGAAATTGAAAAAAATATTTTTTTTTTGAAGGAACATATCCGGCATGAAATGAGACAAATTCCACCAGAAATGTTTCAAAATGTAAGGGATGTGTTATCACCGATTGTCTTTTTGTCAAGAGAGGAACGGTGCTCATTTTGAACATTTGATTAATTTAATAAGTTAAAAAAAAAATTCAATTTCTGAATAAAAAAATTAAAAAAAAACAAAATATTTTTACACAGCCGTAAAGAAGATAAAAAGGGCTAGAAATTTAGTAAAATAAAAAAAAATATATTTCCATTAAAAAAATGTCTATGACGTCATACGTGAAGGACTAGTGATGTCATGCCATTTTTGAAGACGCTAAAAAATGCGGAATAAAGAATAAAAATCAACCTGATTTTAATTTTTGTTAATTTGTTAAATTGCAATTTAAATTTAATTTAATTTGTATGTTAGTTTTTGTTTCTAATTTTGTATTATTGGGATTACCCGTTTAATAATAAATAAATAAATAAACCTGTCGAAGGATTTTTCTCTGGAACTTCTATACCGAATTTGTTCCAATTAAAGTTTCCACCCTGTATAACACGTTTAGCTTGTATCTTAGTTCATTTTTACAAAATCTTCCCGGCGCATCCACCATTTACGCTCCGTGCGCCAATAGTTATCCGCTGCGCAAAAACCTCCGGTCACCGATATCCAGAGCCATAACGATAAATCAAATTGTTATTACGAAGCAGAAATTGTCGGAGTAACGACGTAAAAGTCTGGAACACACTCCAGCCCGAACGAGAGAGGACTTATTTTACAGGTCGTCAATTTTCGAGCTATTGTTAATCCGTCATTTACACCTTGAGAATTTATTGCGCACACGTTAGTGCAAGTGCAAATTATAGATCATGTTTTAACGTTCGAATATTACTGTAACATTATTTTAACCTAGAAATTCTATGAGAATATGAAAGTTTAACTACGAATTTTCTTTTCGCGTTTTTTATTAAAAAAAAAATGCTTAACTTCCGAACGTGTTACTTGATTTTGATAATTAAATAAAACTGGGTAAGTATGGTTGCCTACCTATTACTGCGTTGATGTGATTATTTTACGATAGAACATAAGCATTAATAATCATATGTTCAGATGGACTCGTAGCCAACGCCTTATGATCCTGAATGAGAATTATTTAACGTTTCTAATCAAAGCCTATTTGTAACGATCGCATGTCGATGCGTTATCAAAAAGCTGTTACACCCGAAAAGGCAATTTTTAGAATAATTCGATTAAACATAACGACCGACGGCGGCACATAAAATTTCGCGCTCGATCTCGCAGACAAAAATGATGATCCCGCAAAGTTCTGTACACGACGCGAAAATATAAAGACATATTTTTACGTTCACGGCGGTAATCTAATCGAAAATTTTAAGGGAATCATTACCCCTGAAAACTCGAGCAGGTGCACATCTTCCAAGACGTGTGTGTGTGGTGATTATTTAAAAAAAATAAGGCGCTTCAGTAACGGTTTACAAGCCATAAATTGAAAAATAACACGAGACATAAAACGGCCTCCCCGTATAACAATGGCGGTGCCCTTATCGCGGCCCTGCAAGTCGCCATAACCTACGTTCGATTTAGTCCAACAACTTTATGATGTTGTCACCCCGACCGGATCCGTCAACGTGTATTATACGACGGGGGCTGTTTGGGGACGCGGAATAAAGCTACACCGGCAATAAGGAATCAATAGCCGTGTACCGGTGGCGGTGCGAGTGTTATTTTCTGATATGGGAGTACGAAAATACTCATTTCGACGGCAATCATCTTTTTTTTATATATATTTTCGTTGTTTCATAAATTCCGTACGTGTATTGGAAATTTAACGGGCGTATTTCTTTCGATCGGCTGGTCCTAACAAGATGGTGCATTAGCATTATAATCTCGGCGGGCAGGGGCCAAGGAGTCATGGCTCTCTCTTAAAAATTGTTGAATTTACAAAAACCAAATTGATTTTGATTAAGCGATACTTCGGCCATTGAGGATGATTTTTTATGCGTTTTTTATATTTTTTTCTGCGATGTTTTTGTTCAGGTGCTCAGAAAATTAAAACAAAAATTTTCAAAAATCCATATCTCTATTAAAAATTGTTGAATTTACAAAAACCAAATTGAATTTGAATAAGCGACACTTCGGCTATTGAGGAAAATTTTTTATGGAATTTTTCCTGCGTGCCATGGCACTACCTGTAGACTTAAGAAGCTCATCAGAAAAATTTAACTGATTCTTAAAAAAACTTTTTAAATGTTAAACAACACCTGTAATACCGCGTGGAAGTTCCACATAAATTTCAACAGATGGTTAACATTTTGACAGACTATTTCTGAATAATGTTTTTTTTACAAATTTCCAAAGAAAGCAATCGCAAGTTTACCACAACAAAAATGGTTGCACTAGAAAAGCAAATTTTGATAACAAAAAAAAGCGGATTTTTTAGAAATTCACATGGCAATTCTACATTTATTGCGACAGATGGTTAAAATTTTGACAAACTAATTCGGAATAATGTGTCTTTACAAATTTACAAAGAATATATATATACAATATCTTTATTGACAGACTTTTTACATATATGAAAAAGTAAGAATTATGTTTATATCACAATTTGGTTAGTGTGTTAGTCTGTCAAATGGCTATCGACCCGAGGTCTTTCAGCCCGGATTTGTCAGTCTGTGTAGCGTTAGTCTGTCTCTGATGATGATGATGAATGATGTGAAGTGATGAATTCGAGTACTGTGGATGAAGTTTACAAAGAAATTAATCGCAAGTTTACCACAACAAAAATGGTTGCACTAAAAAGCAAATTTTGGTGACCAATAAGGCGCATTTTTCAGAAATTTGCATGGGAATTCCACATTTATTGCAACAGATGGTTGAAATTTTGACAGACTAATTTTAAATAATGTGTCTTTACAAATTTCCAAAGAAAATAATTTTCTTCTAAATTTTCGATTTTTTTGTTAAAATTTCCGAATTTTTGGCCCGCAATTTTGATTTTTAGGATCAAAGTTTTTAATTTTTTATCCTATATTTTAGAATTTTTTAACCTAAATGATCCGTTTTGATACGCAATTTTTTGCCGATATTTTCAAGTACAGTTTCTGATTTCTTGCCCTTCGTTTTAGATTTTCTAACTTGAATTATTATTTTTTATGGGCGAATTTTTTAAATTTTTGGTTACTTTTTGGCTGACGTTTTCGAGTTTCTGGTCGGCAACTAATTTTGAGCTAAAGAGTTATTTTAGGAGCTGAAAATTGCAAATTAATTTAGTTTTCCTTGATTTACATTTTTTATTTTTAGACCAGCATTTTTTTATTTTTTTTGGCCTATGTTGTAGATATTTGACCTGTATTTTTCATTTCTTCGTTCCAAATTTTAGAGTTTTTGCCCGAAATATTCTTTATTTTGATTTTTTCTTTGGTTGAAATTTTCGGATTTTTGGGCTGCATTTTTTTTAACCGCGAATTTTTGGTATTTGTCTAAATTTTCGATTTTTTGTGCTTATATTTTAGTTTTTACCTTAATTAAGAGCTAATTTTGCAAGTGATTATTTTTTTACGATTTTTCAAAACATTGAGTGCAATTTCCGTTCCCTCCATTGCAATTTTGAGTCAATTCCTGTTGTTTTCAGTAGCAATATTGCAATTATTTTTACAAATAACGAAAAGTACGCTCTTTCTGCATAGTTTTAGTAATTTTTGAAATAATTCTAGAAGTGATTAATTTTTTACAATTTTTAAAAACATTGAGTGCAAATAATTTCCTTCCCTACAGAGCAAATTTTGAGTTTATTTCCTTGTTTTCTGCAAGAACATGTCGCTGCTTTCAGGAAATTAAAAGTAGACTATTTTTGAATAATTGAAGTTTATTTGAAGCGAAACCTTCAAGTAATGATTTTTTAAAATTTTTAAATCGTCGATTGGAAATTTCCTTTACTGCAGACAAATTTTAAGTTTTTTCCCATGTTTTCTGGGGCTAATCACCCCGAGTGCTGAAAATAATAATAATAATAATAATAATATGTTTATTTCCCAACAGATCTTACATCTTATTACAGGGAAAAAATATATAAAAACTAAGTAGCTTAAAAGAAAAGAAATATATAATGTAATGGCAATTTTCGTACTTGAATTTTCAATCTTCTTGTTTTCATTTTTTATCGTTCGGATTTTGATATTTTGGTCTAAATTTTTAATCTTTTTTTTTCTACATTTTCGATTTGTTTGTTAAAATTTTCTATTTTTTTGGTCCACAATTTTGATTTTTAGGATCGAAGTTTTGAATTTTTTATCCTATATTTTAGAATTTTTTAACCTAAATGATTGATTTTTATACGCGACTTTTTTTTTATTTTCTTGCCGATATTTTTTTAATGGTTTTTGATTTCTTGCCCTTGATTTTAGATTTTTTAATGATTAAATTTAACTTTTTTTTTAAATTTTTATTTGTTTTTTTTTTTAAGAGTGAACACTATTTCCATTAAATTTTGTTGTGGGACTTCCAGGAACTGAGGTTTTCGAGTCTCTGGTCGGCAACTTATTTTGAGCTAAAGAGTTATTTTGGGGGCTAAAAATGGGGAATTATTTTCGTTTTCCTTGATTTTTTGGTTTGAATTTTTTTATTTTTAGACCAGCGTTTTTGATTTTTTTTTGCCTATATTTTAGATCTATGGCCTGTATTTTTCATTTCATCAATTTTCGAAATTTGTCTAAATTTTCGATCTTTTGGGCGTATATTTTAGTTTTTTACTTTAATTAAGAGCGTACTTCAGATTTTTACTTTCTCCGTTACGAAGTACGAGAAAGTATTGTGATCGTGATTTTTTTTTCAAAAATTTTTTTTATGGAAATATCCGTTTTGGGGTCCCTAGATGCCATTTCAACAATTTCTGGAAATATGTTTTTTGTATCTGTGTTGTGTGTGTGTGTGTGTCTGTCTATGTGCGCTGTATCTCAAAAACCAAAAGAGCAATTGATATGAAACTTTGAACATAAGTCTTATTTGATAATCTGAAGAACTGAAAAGCTTTTGGTAAAATTTCGTACACCGGAAGTGGGTGTTTACCTTAACTGTTTTTTTCTTTTTTGCCAATATTTTCTTAAATATAAAAAATATCACAAAAACATTTAAACAAACATCGAAGACAACAAAAAAATGAATAGCTTTTGCTTGAAAATATTTTTCATAAAATCATTGCTATTCGAGAAAAAAATTTATTCAAATAAAACGAATAACTTTGTTAGTATCACTTTATTAACTTGGAGTAGTTACTATAGTTTTGACAATTTCAGCTTGTCATTTTCAAACTATAGTTTGAAAATGACAAGCTGAAATTATTTGATGAAATTGAAATTGTCGAAACTATAGTAACTACTCCAAGTTAATAAAGTGATACCAACAAAGTTATTCGTTTTATTTGAATTAGTCAAAATGTATCACGAAGTGAAAGCCTCCACAATTACTTATTTAAATAATTTATTCATTTTTTTTTTAATTTTTGGTTTATAATCATGAAACGATAATAGTTACAGCAATTTTATGTGAATAATAATTGTAGAGAATGCCAAAATGAACAACTTCTAAAGAATAAGTTTTTTTTCGAAATCTCGTTAGTTTTCGAGTAATAATAATAATAATAATAATAATAATATATATATATATATATATATATATTTACGGGATTCTCCCTGTACATTTAAGTATTAAATCGAATATAAAATATAAAATAAAATATAAATATAAAAAACGCAGGAAAAATTCCATAAAAAATCTCCCTCAATAGCCGAAGTATCGCTTAATCAAAATTAATTTGGTTCTTGTAAATTCAAGCGTTTTTAATAGAGATATGGATTTTTGAAAATTTTTGTTCTAATTTTTTGAGCACCCGAATAAAAATTTGGTTTTTGTAAATTCAACAATTTTTAATAGGGATATGGATTTTTGAAAATTTTTGTTCTAATTTTCTGAGCACCTGAACGAAAACATTTTAGAAAAAAATATAAAAAACGCAGGAAAAATTTCAACAATTTCTGGAAAAAAAATTTTTGTGTCTGTGTGTGTGCGCTGTATCTCAAAAACTAATCAATATTTAAACAAACTGTAAATACAACAAAGAAATGAACATCTTTTGCTTGAAAACATTTTTCATAAAATCAGTTTTATTCGAGAAAAAAATTTATTATTATTTTTTTAAATTTTTGGTTTATAATTATAAAACGATAATAGTTACAGCAAATTTATGTTAATAATAATTGTAGAGAATGCTAAAATGAACAACTTATAAAGAATAAGTTTTTTTCGAAATCCCGAAAAGTTTTTGAATTTGAAGTATAATTTTTCCATCTTTCATAATTTTGATGTTTTAAACGTCACTTTCATCCTCTCAATGTATATTTAAAATATGATTTCAACTAAAAATAAACCATAAAAATGTAAATATAAATGATACCATCAAATCGGAGAAAGTAACATGATGACCACTTCACCATTTTTTGTACTCGCTTAAGTACAACGGTTAGTAATGAGTTAATTAGTTGTGCTTAACACAAAATTAACTTAAAACTACGAGTTGTCCTCGTTCTAATATTAACTTTACATGTTCCAATATTTAAAAAATCTGTAACTCGTTCTCGTTCTAGTATCAAGTCTTTATCTCATGTTCCAATCTTTAAAAATTCGCTAATTACATCAAAAAGGCGGCGTTATCTCAAATCTTGTTTGTACTTTCCCGCAATTCCCAAATATTTATTTTGGTGCGGAGACCGTAATTTGATATTAGAATATTTGTACCGTCGAGATGTAATCGCGCGCCGAAAACAATTCAGACCCAAATCACGCTCGGCTATTAATCCCCAGCGTGTAATTTAATAAAATAATTAACACTATTTGTATTCAAGATATCCGAAACGTGTTATTAGCCGAGGGTTTCGGCCGTAAATGGCCGTATTTTTTTTTGGTGAGATAATTGAGGAATATTTACATACTCGCCCTTCTCGGTGCAAGATAAGGATTTATTGCCCATCAAATCGTTAATGAAACCGGATTACTATAAATCACGCAAAAATTAAAAATCGCCAGCTGCCTCCACATTGTTTTATAAATTGGCGACGCCCCCCACCCCTGCATTTTTTTTACGACGCACATGCTAAAATTTATATGTCACGAAGACGGGAAGGACAGATGTTGGGGAAAAATTATAAAGCTCCCGCAGCTATTAATCAAACGGCTAATGCGGACAAATCGGGAACTTAATGGAATCACCGCGGCCTGCTGGATCCATCACACGATTAATGGTGTTTCGGGCGAAAGCGAGAGAAAATAAAAACAAGTTTCAATCTGGCTGAAAACTAAATGGTTTGCTTTAATTCGATATCTTTTATAAAAAAAAACTTAACATTACTTAATTGATTTCGGTAAAACAGTTTGAATAATAATATGATCAAATGCCCAAGGCAGTGTTGCCAGATTGGGGGAAAAGAAGATAAAAATATTGCGGATGAAGATGAATAATAAATTTTATATTTATACTACTTTAATTTTGTATGTAAGTTTTCAATAAATTCCCACTGTATTTATGTTTTATTTTCAAATTTTATTATTTTGGAGACAGACAGTGGCGTAATTTTAGAGGATTTTTTTTTTAATATTTGGGGAAAATTAAAAATTACTACTGGTAACACTCGTTGCCCGTAAATAAATTATTATTATTATTATATTAAATATTCATTCTTTTTGTTTTTAGGACTGGGTTTTGATTTTTTTTACCTATATTTTAGATTTTTGACCTGCAGTTTTTTTGGTATAAATTTCTAATCTTTTGAACTAATTTTCGATTTGTTTGTTAAAATTTTCGAATTTGGGTCGGCATTTTTTATTTTTAGGCCCAAATTTTTCATTTTTTTGCCCATATTTCAACCTGAATTATTCATTTTTATGTGTTTTTGATTTTTAGTCTTTTACCTTTTACGCATTTCTGGTTGGCAATTTATTTTGAGCTAGAGTTATTTTTGGAACTAAAAATGGCAAATTATTTTTCTTTTGCTTGATTTTTAAATTTTTTGGTCTGCTTGTTTTTTTTTGGCCAGGAATTTTATTTTTATTTTTGCTTATATGTTAGGTGTTTGGTCTGTATTTTTAATTTCTTTGTTCTAATTTTTAGAGTTTTTGGCCAAAATATTTTGATTTTGGTCAATTTTTTTTTAATGGTCTGTTGAAATTTTTGGTTTTTTTTATCTACATTTTTCATTTTTCCATACTTTTAATGTTTTTCTTATCCTAATCATTAATTTGAACGAGTGAATTTTTAATTGGTCTACACTCTAAATTTTTAACATGAAGTGTTGATTTTTGTGGGCGATTTTTGTTTTGTTTTGAGGGTATTTTCGAGTTTTCGTACAAAGTTTTTGATTGTTTGCCTTTCATTTTAGATTTTTTTAAACCTGAATTATTGTTTCTATGGGAGATTTTTTTAAATTACTTTCGAGTTTACCGTTCCAGCAATTTATTTTGGGATAAAGTAATTTTTGGGCCTGAAATTTGCTTGAATTTTCAATTTTTTAGTCTGTATTTTTAATTTTTTTAATCAGGACATTTGATTGATTTTAGATTATTGGTCTGTGTTTTTCATTTCTTTGTTCCAAATTTTAGAGTTTTTGGCCCTTAAACCTAAGTTTTTGAAAATTTGGTTGAAATTTTCGTTTTTTTTCTGGTCTGCATTTTTTATTTTTGCCGAGAGTCTAAATTTTCGATTTTTTGCCTATATTCTGTTTTTTTTTACCTTAATTATTCATTTTAACGAGCGAATGTTTGATTGGTTTATACTTTAGATTTTTAACCTGAATTGTTGATTTTTGTGGCCGGTATTTTCGGGTTTTTTTGACCAAATTTTTAATTTTTTGCCCTTCATTTTAGATGTTTCAAGCTGAATTATTGTTTTTATGGGCGATTTTTTTTAATTACTTTTGAGTTCAGAGTTTCGGCCATTTACTTTGAGGTAAAGATTTATTTTTGGGGCTGAAAATGGCAAATTATTTTTCTTTTGCTTGAATTTTCAATTTTTAGTCTGCATTTAAATTTTTTAGACCAGGGTTTTTGATTTTTTTGAACTATGTAGTTCAAAAAAAGAGAAACTAAATATTCGAACATTTTGGTTTAGATGTAAAAAAAACATCTAAAATATTTTAGAAAAAATTGAAAAAAGAGAACTAAATATTCGAAAATTTTGGTTTAGATGCAAAAAAAACATCTAAAATATTTTAGAAAAAATTGAAAAAAGAGGGCTAAATATTCGAAAATTTTGGTTTATCTCAAAAAAAAACATCTAAAATATTTTAGATGTTTTTTTGATTGAAAAAAGAGAACTAAATATTCGAAACTTTTGGTTTAGATGCAAAAAAAACATCTAAAATATTTTAGATGTTTTTTTGCATCTAAACCAAAATTTTCGAATATTATGTTCTCTTTTTTCAATTTTTTTACCAATATTTTTAGTTGTTACCTTAATTATTAATTTTAATGAGCGAATTTTTTATTAGCTTTTACTTTAGATTTAAATGGATTGTTGATTTTTATGAGCGAATTTTTCGCTGATTTTTCAAGTGATTGTTTTTTGTTTTGCCCTATAATTTAGAATGTGCAGACTAAATTTTTGATATTTTTAGCTTGTACTTGATTTTTTTTAATGTTTTTAATATGAATTTTAAAATAAAACGAATGTACTTTGATCTTTAGCTGGAAAATACAGGCTACGCGATTTGTGTTTGAGGAATTACTAAATTTTTAAATGTTTCGATTCGATTTTGATTTTTTTTTTCTCGAAAATTTTTAAATAAAATTTTTTTTTTCCTGCCAGTTTAGTTTTTTTAGTAATTGTTAAATATAATACTTTGGCCCGGAATGAAGCTGATCACCCTGTATAAATGGAAATGTTTGGAAATTATGAAAAAAAATACGAACAATTTTAAGTAGTTAATTAGCGAGACTTTCCGAAAAAATATTTTAATTATTTGGAGGATGCCACAACACGATTATATATTTTTCTAATTTTTTAAATGGCCTTTTTGAACTACCTACATATTTTCGGAAAAACGGAGTTTTTTTTGTGTAAATTCCGAAAACTTATCAGAGCGCCTTCTCTAATCCCAGTGTTGCCAGATTGGGGGGTTTTCCCTAAAATGGGGGCAAAAAAAAAACTTCAATCGATGGGGTATTTTTTAGGGTGGGTATTTTATGCGAGGGGTAATTTTGGGGGGTTTTTTGAAACATTTGTGGAAAATTAAAAATTATTCCTGGCAACACTGGCCCAAGGTCACCTGAACAACTTCCCAAGGGTCTTACTTTTGCTCAAAAATTGCATTTTCTGAAGAAACCACTGGTTCGATTCGGGGTTTCTATACATCACCGTAGAGATCCCTTCAAGACCCCTCAGAAAATTTGCAAATTTCGTTTTAGAAATTACACTAAAAATGATTTCCTGGAAAAACCACTGGTTCGATTCGGAGTTTCTATACGTCACTGGAAAGATCACTTCAAGACACTTCAGAAAATGTACTTTTGCAAGTACAAATGTCAATTTGAAGCCCGTGATGCGTCAGCAAAGAAAACTCGAAAATGGAAAAAATAAAAAAAAATCAACTTTCTTAATAATAGTACCTTTTTCTTCATCAGAAGAATGAGATAAATCAATTCGCGTTAAAAAATTTAATCCAGAAAAAAGTGCAAAAAAGTTAGCATGTCACCATGAACTTTATGGATGATTTCGAAAAAGTCGATTTTTTCAAACTTTGAACGGCTGTAGCGGCCGAACGAAGAATCCAATTTGAACGCGGTTTTAAATTCTGTGGCCCTTGTGTGCCAATGAGTCGGATTAGACAAAAATTGGCGATTTTTTTTTATTTTTGACGAAAACCTGAAATTCTATCCAAGGGTCCCCCCTTCTTACTTTTTAACAAAAATTGCACTAAAAATGATTTTCTGGAAAAACCACTGGTTCGATTCGGGGTTTCTATACATGACTGGAAAGATGTCATTAAGATGCTTCAGAAAATGTACTCTCGCAAGAACAAATGTCAATTTGAAGCCCGTGATGCGTCAGCAAAAAAAACTCGAAAATGGAAAAAATCTAATTATGTTATACCTTTTTTTCCATCAGAAGAACGAGATAAATCGATTGGCGTTAAAAATTTCATCCAGAGAAAAATGCAAAAAAGTTAGCAAGTCACCTTGAACTTATAGGACAATTAAAAAAAAAAATTTTTTTTTGCGAAGAACGAGCTAAATCGATTGGCGTCTAGAAAAATTTGCAAAAAAGTTGGCAAGTCACCATTTTGATTTTTTTTAAACTATGGAAGGCCATAAACGAAGAATCCAAATCGAACTGTGTTTGTTTTCCATATATTTTTTATTCATTCACAAAATTTGCACACTACGACTTTTTAATTAAATTTTACTGGATACGAGTTACAAATGACAATATTGTCGCATGCTTACAGTCTGCCTGTAATTTAACTTTATTCCGCACAGCGAACGAGCAAAATTTTTTACAGGTACACCTAACAACTAATTTGGTTATTATTTTTTATTACCGGGCTGAAAAAGTTTATGCACAGACCGTCCGGTCGAATATAACAACTCCATACATTTCGAGCGCGCTCTCTATTTTTTCACATTTTCTCCTCTTCGTTTTGCCGCCGTGTACACGCGAATGTGTACGTGTGCTCGTGAAATTTTCAGGCAGACAGCGGGGCTAATAACGCGATTAATTCGCCAACGCCGAAAATAATAATCGCGGGCGTAAATAATAAATCGGAAGCGGCAGTCGGGTTCAATCATGAGCGGGAAACGCGAAGAAATTTATAAGGAAAAAAAGGGGAAAAAACAAGTTGGGACCGAGTACACATACCATAAAACTCATAAAACTCCCATCCTTTTAATTCTACTCAGACGGATCATCCGGGAAGCTCCCCGGGCCCTTCGAAACGAGTTCCCTGCTCAGCCGGATGGTAAATTCCGAGTGCTGTTTCTGATGCTTGCTTTTTCTAAAAAAAATAAATAACGTGTATATCATTCGATCCTTTAAAAATAATCAAGAAATTATTACGTGTACTCCTTGGATGTGAAGTTTGATGGTTAAAAAGGGTTGGAATTTAAAAAAAAAACAGTTAAGTTAAGTATAATTTTAAATAAGAATTAAGGGTTTCATCAAGAATGTAGCAGTGGAATTAATGGGCGCGTTCATCAGACAAAACAGTTAGGAATTTACTGCTAACCGTTGGGGAATTTTCTGATGATTGTGAACAAGTTCGTCCAGCAGTCGCCATTTTCCCTAGCGTTCAAATTAGACCGATTGGTGTTGGAATTAAGCGCCGAAGTCATAGAAATTACCAAAGTCTTATGATAAAAATATAATTTATCATTTAACTGAAATTGAGAAAACGCACGAATTGCTGGTAATTCCTCAATAGATCGTGTTTTTAGAATTGTTCCAAACGCAAGGTTTCTTATCAAAACAAAAATAAGGTAACAAACTCAGCTGAACGGGTACACACACACACAAAGTATTAGGCGGCAGGATTTCGTGTTCGATAGCGATTTAGGTAAAGTCTAACGAACGCCTTTAACAAAAATAGTGCGCCATGACTTCGCACGCTGTTGCGTTCGACTCGTGATCGGTTTTTGTCTTTTTGTTGATTTCTGCTTCCACGCGCCGCCATTAGTCGCCATTGCCGTTTGTTAGGTCGAGCACGAAAACTTTATAAATTTCTAATAACATTGCAGTGTTTTAATCGTTGGAGTTGTAAACATTGAGCGCGGTGTAACTCGTGAAAGTATCAGTGTACAAATTGTGCGTTGGCGTGAATGAATAAAACGAAATACAACAAGATATTTGAGATTCGCCGGGAGTAAAGTAAAGATGGTGTATTTATCATTGGTAAGTAAAATGTTACAGCTTTATTACAAAATGATTCACACGTATATTTTACCATTATAATTGTACGAATTGCTGAACCGAATGTTACCATTACAAGTGTTCAATTATAGCTAAGAGATTGTCGGCACTAAATAAATAATTTCGTTGAAAACATGAATCAGTGAATTACTGTGAATTAGATAGTACTTACTTTTCTCATTGAGAGAATACGAGAATATTTTTTGGGTATTAGAAATAAGGAGCTTAACCCAACGAATACAATCACTACTTGAACAATAATTACAACCCAAAACACTGTTTAGTCTGTTATTACGCGTTGCTTAGTTACCGCATCGGCCATTATGAAATCATGGCACACCGCTAAATCAAAGTGTCTAAGGGGTCGTACCGTTTCAACAAATTTATTTTAAATCGGTTGCTACACTATTTTTTATTTATCAATATTTATCAATTTTGGCGCTTCAAACGTATACATTTTTGTGATTACAAGCGTGTGTGCAAAACGGCATGACTGTCGAAGAAACTAAAAAGGTTCGCTGTGAATTATTATTTTTCGTCTTAACGCCGGCGATTGCGGGAACACTTTTTCCGTTTGCCGTTTAATTTTCGTGTATTGCGTGTTGTGGCGACGACGGTCGCAAATTTTCACGGTCGAAATAATCGCCTTTTGTGCGAACACTTACGTAAAAAAAAAAAGAATCGGGCGTAATTGAACGTGCGAGTTTTAATTTGAAATTTTCGGGGGAGGAAACGAGTTTCGCGTGTGTGTGTGTGTGTGTGTGTGTGTGTGTCTGTGAGTGTTCGAAATTTTGGTCGAGAGGGGACCGGAACCAGTGAGCGTAGGAAATTCGCACGCAATTCCCACTCGAGATTCTGCATGCGCGATAACGTGTCGCAATTAAAAAGCGAAGCCCCGAAAAATTCCGGCCATTAAAGCCGAAATCTGACGGCCGGAAAGAGAGAGCAGATGCCGACTAATTAAGAGGCTTCCGATTCCGGAGATTGTGTAAAAAAAAATAATTATATCTCTGCGAATCATCTGTGATAATATCATTAAAAGATACTGGCTTGAGATCAAATTTTTGAGACCATAATTGAAATTAAAGTTGGCTTTAAATGTTTAGTAATTTAACATGAAAATGCACTTTTTTAAATTACTGGTACCATTAAACTGGTTGATGAGGCACTGAGTTGAAATTAAAATTTAGTTTATTATTATTTACGATGTGTCTTCTACTATTGCTTTAATTGTACTTTAATTTAATGAAATTTAATTTTAATTTTGTTATATAAGTTGTTCTTGTTTTTAAATTAGTTCACAATCTGTATTTACTGTATATTATATAATTTTTCCCTGTAATTGGAATACTCTGTTGGGAAATAAATTTATTATTATTATTAATATTGTTATAGGTGCGGCCACGCCGCCAGCCGTCTCTGCAACCCATGCTACCTATGCTACCTCGGCCGTACCATCAGCCAACCTACGAGCCAACCCACGAGCCAACGCACGAGCCAACGCACGAGCCAACCCACGGGCCATCACTGAATTCTTCATTACAGGCCTTTGAAGAAACAGGTAAGGAATTCATGAGGCACAGTCCACTTTCAGAGTTCAGTCCCAGCCTTCTGGATTATGAACATGCTGTTGACTGTACTTAATGGTATACCATACGCATGGTGTGCAGCCTGCTTGGAGCGTTGGTGTAGTGCGTTCTTTCTTGGAGAAAGTTTCTCCAATGACTTACTCTTTTATCCAAACTTCTCCTTCCTGGCAGATCACGGTGAAGCGTTTTAGCAGTTTACAACAGTTTCAACATCAATTGATAGAGAAGTAAAAAGGTGAAACTGATTTTTGCATTTATTGAAATCCAAAAATCTTTTTTCGAATTAATTTTCTAATAATTTAATTTGTTTGGCATATTCTGAATTTTCTGAAAATGTCAATTCTGGTAATTTTTGTAATAATAGGTCTCAAATATAGGTATTATTGACTTCAGTTGTTTCCTTAAATTCCCGGCTATATCATCAATTCTGCTTGCAATGGTGTTTCGAGTTAAGCTAATATTTTTGATTTTTTTAAATTGATCTGGACACAAAATTTCTGCAGTTTTAATAATGCATTCGTAAATACATTCCCCTTCATTTATATATGAAATTTATTGCTTTATGACACTTATAACAAAATATGATGTCTTGGGAAAATTTGCTGATTAAATGAAAAACAAAATTTTCACTTTGTATGGAAATATTATTTGATACCAACCTTGCCGGGCCGCAGATAACTTGTAGTCAGGCCGCGTGTTTGACATGCCTGTTGTAAGGGGATCTTGTAAGTGAATCTTGCTGTCCGCTTCCTCTTGGTCACATGGCAGCATGGACCTCTATGGATCACGGTGAAGCGTTCTAGCAGTTTACTATTTTCATCATCAATATCAAGTTCTGTAGAAGCAAGTGGATCTTGTAAATGGATCTTGTAAGTAGATCTTGTAAGTGAATCTTGTAAGTGGTTCTTGTAAGTAGATCTTGTAAGTGAATCTTGCAAGAGGTGCTTGTAAGTGGATCTTGTAAGTGGATCTTGTAAGTAGATCTTGTAAGTGAATCTTGTAAGTGGATCTTGTAAGTAGATCTTGTAAGTAAATCTTGCAAGAGGTGCTTGTAAGTGGATCTTGCAAGGGGATCTTGTATGGGGATCTTGTACGTGGATCTTCCTGTCTGCTTCCCCTTGGTCACATGGCAGCATGGACCTCCATGGATCATCGATCTTTACACCCAAAAAAAAAATCAGATCACGGTGAAGTGTTCTAGCAGTTTACTATTTTCATCATCAATATCAAGTTCTGTAGAAGCAAGTGGATCTTGCACGTGGATCTTGTACGTGGATCTTGTAAGTGGATCTTGTAAGTAGATCTTGTAAGTGAATCTTGCTGTCCGCTTCCTCTTGGTCACATGGCAGCATGGATCTCTATGGATCATCGATCTTTTTGCCAAAAAAAAAAGATCAGATCACGGTGAAGTGTTCTAGCAGTTTACTATTTTCATCATCAATATCAAGTTCTGTAGAAGCAAGTGGATCTTGCACGTGGATCTTGTACGTGGATCTTGTAAGTGGATCTTGTAAGTAGATCTTGTAAGTGAATCTTGCTGTCCGCTTCCTCTTGGTCACATGGCAGCATGGATCTCTATGGATCATCGATCTTTTTGCCAAAAAAAAAAGATCAGATCACGGTGAAGCGTTCTAGCAGTTTACTATTTTCATCATCAATATCAAGTTCTGTAGAAGCAGGTGGATCTTGTAAGGGGATCTTGCTGTCCGCTTCCTCTTGGTCATATGGCAGCATGGACCTCTATGGATCATCGATCTTTTTGCCAAAAAAAAAAAGATCAGATCACGGTGAAGCGTTCTAGCAGTTTACTATTTTCATCATCAATATCAAGTTCTGTAGAAGCAAGTGGATCTTGCACGTGGATCTTGTACGTGGATCTTGTAAGTGGATCTTGTAAGTAGATCTTGTAAGTGAATCTTGCTGTCCGCTTCCTCTTGGTCACATGGCAGCATGGATCTCTATGGATCATCGATCTTTTTGCCAAAAAAAAAAGATCAGATCACGGTGAAGCGTTCTAGCAGTTTACTATTTTCATCATCAATATCAAGTTCTGTAGAAGCAAGTGGATCTTGCACGTGGATCTTGTACGTGGATCTTGTAAGTGGATCTTGTAAGTAGATCTTGTAAGTGAATCTTGCTGTCCGCTTCCTCTTGGTCACATGGCAGCATGGATCTCTATGGATCATCGATCTTTTTGCCAAAAAAAAAAGATCAGATCACGGTGAAGCGTTCTAGCAGTTTACTATTTTCATCATCAATATCAAGTTCTGTAGAAGCAAGTGGATCTTGTAAGTGGATCTTGTAAGTAGATCTTGTAAGTGAATCTTGCAAGAGGTGCTTGCAAGTGGATCTTGCAAGGGGATCTTGTAAGGGGATCTTGTACGTGGATCTTGCTGTCCGCTTCCTCTTGGTCATATGGCAGCAAGAACCTCTATGGATCATCGATCTTTATGCCAAAAAAAAAATCATGTGCCAAAAAAAATGGTTGTAGTTAGCGATTTGGTGATTTTTTTAGACATGTTAAAACACGGTAAACTTCGCGTTCTGATAGCATTGCATTAATTCCACCCTTTTCAGCGGTTGTAAAAATAATAATTTCCATTGTATAAAACTCTATCTAAAAAAACATGAAATTTGCGAATATCAATCAATATTCTCTGCGCATATTTTATTATCACGAGCTGAATATTTATTTAAAAAATTGAAATAACGACCATGAGGTAAATTCATTGTATGTATTTATCGTGTGAGCCATAAAATTTTATTTCAGAGTTGGCCGTGAGATAAATGAGGTATGTCGCATATTATTACGTCATGAGACTAGAATTAAATTTAACCCTTTCGGCCCTGATGGTGGCAATTGCCACCGCAACAGTTACATGTCTCTACTTACTATGACAATCCATATTTTTGCTGTTTATCACTAGATGTCACCTCACTAATTAATTCCTATATTAATTAATCAAATCAGTTCAAATTTGGTACTTATGGTCTTAACCTCTTCACGCCCAGGTTGCCACATGTGGCAACAAACAAAAAATGACAATAAAAACATTGTACAAAAAAATTACTCCTTTAGCGCCATCTATGGAATATTTTTTTCATATTTTTTTGCATAAATGGGTAAGTTTGTGACAGTGAAATAATATTTCGTAGAAAAAGGTAACAACAACAAAGAAGTAATTTTTCATCAACTCTGGGATTAAATTAAAGCAGCATGGGCGCGAAGTGGTTAAGAAGCTCCCCATGAATAATAATTAACAAACATTTTTTTTTCAAATTTAAAAATCCAGGGCTGGAAGGGTTAAAAAAATGAATTAATCTCAGACATAACTGCTATCTTTCTCTCTCTCTCTCTCTCTCTCTCGGGCATGGCCAACCCAGAAACAAAATTCTGCGCCTCGCACCTTATAACAATTACATGAAAAACGGCGTTATCCGCTATGCAACCAGCGTTACACCCGCGTCGATCAATCCTGGATCTTGGAATAATCAAGCGCGTTCTTCATTAAAACCCGTAATCCTGACTGATTACATTCGCTCCACTTACCCCGTATAACCGATAATCATTTAAACGCCAGCGGACCAAACGCGCCGCCCTTGAAACCGTCCCGAATCACCACCCTGAAAACTGCGAAGGGCGGCTGTAATCCGGGCAGGGAAAAGTGGTGCGTATATGGGAATTAGTCAGCCTCCATCCATGTATAATTCTAATTGGTGGGGTAATGATCACAAGTGGAGCCCCGCGGCCACTTTTATTAACTTTCCTTTGCAGACACACCAGCCAGGTATTCGCGCCAATACTCCAAGTAAACCACGAGAGGCTCTCCTTAATTGCGTGCGATGTTTCCCTCCCTTCCTCGAAACGGACTAAAAAGTTTGCTTGTTAATTTTTTTTACGTACTTTACAAGTGAGTTAACAAGGAAAAAAAAGTTAATTCAAAAACGCAATACCATCAATAAATTTGTATGCAACCTAATTTGCACGATAATTAATGTCTGGTTGAATTATAATAATGCAATTTAAAAAAAACTCGGTTTACGCGATTTGCAACAGGATTTCAAACGTGTCTAGTTGATTTTGGTTTGTTTGAATAAAAACTGTTTGATGATACTGGATCAACCAGTTTTTACAGGTGAAAAATATGTCATATACTTGTTTCTCATTATGTTAATAGGTTTTAAAAATTAAAATTCACTTGGCTTGTTTCACGATTAAATTGTTTTATTTTCTTGAAAATGGCACTGAGCCGAAACTAGTTGAAAATAAAACAATTTAATCATGAAACAAACCAAGTGAATTTTAATTTTTAAAACCTGAAAAATATATGTTTCAAAAAGAAATTAATTAATTGAAATGTGCATTTCACTAATTAAAGCTTTTTTGCACAATGGTCAATATTTTTGATGATGACTACAACTTCAATTCATGGGCGACTGCGATTAATTTCTCTTCGAAACACACCTGTAAAAGGATATTTACGCGCACCGAGCAATAAACATTGATTTCGTCTGACTCTTTTTTTTATACATACGAAATTGAATGCGGAGGGTTGGAAATCTAAAAATGTAATTTTAATGTAAATTACACACCCGACTGTGTGTGTGTTGGCGGGGCAGACATTGTTTTATGTCGATACCGTGAATAAATTACTTTAATGTATATTTTATCAATTTTGTTAGGACATTGTGAATTAGTTACGTGGAAATAATTCCGTTTCAACACATTACGACTCGATATTGAAATAGTTGTGTGCACACGAAACGGCGAATAATAGTTTTTGTTTTACATTAAAACATCCCTCTATTGAATCGAAATTATGGGGTGGTTGCAGACTACCAGTCATCGAATAGTTGTAGTATAATGCAGAATTGGAAATTTTATAGAGATTAGAGATGGGTAACTCATGAGTGAGTCGATTTAAAGAGTCGATCACATCGCTCATCTCTAGTATAGATATGTACGGATGCTTACGTATATATAAGTAGATACGTACGGATGCTTATGTATAGATACGTACGGATGCTTACGTATAGATACCTGCGGATACTTACGTATAGATACGTACGGCTACTTACGTATAGATATGTAGATACGTATGACTGCTTACGTATATATAAGTAGATACGTACGGAGGCTTACGTATAGATACGTACGGATGCTTACGTATAGATACCTGCGGATACTTACGTATAGATACGTACGGCTACTTACGTATAGATATGTAGATACGTATGACTGCTTACGTATATATAAGTAGATACGTACGGAGGCTTACGTATAGATACGTACGGATGCTTACGTATAGATACCTGCGGATACTTACGTATAGATACGTACGGCTACTTACGTATAGATATGTAGATACGTATGACTGCTTACGTATATATAAGTAGATACGTACGGATGCTTATGTATAGATACGTACGGATGCTTACGTATAGATACCTGCGGATACTTACGTATAGATACGTACGGCTACTTACGTATAGATATGTAGATACGTATGACTGCTTACGTATATATAAGTAGATACGTACGGATGCTTATGTATAGATACGTACGGATGCTTACGTATAGATACCTGCGGATACTTACGTATAGATACGTACGGCTACTTACGTATAGATATGTAGATACGTATGACTGCTTACGTATATATAAGTAGATACGTACGGATGCTTATGTATAGATACGTACGGATGCTTACGTATAGATACCTGCGGATACCTACGTATAGATACGTACGGCTACTTACGTATAGATATGTAGATACGTATGACTGCTTACGTATATATAAGTAGATACGTACGGATGCTTATGTATAGATACGTACGGATGCTTACGTATAGATACCTGCGGATACTTACGTATAGATACGTACGGCTACTTACGTATAGATATGTAGATACGTATGACTGCTTACGTATATATAAGTAGATACGTACGGAGGCTTACGTATAGATACGTACGGATGCTTACGTATAGATACCTACGGATGCTTACGTATAGATACGTACGGCTACTTACGTATAGATACGTAGATACGTACAGCTTCTTAGGTATAAATACGTAGATACGTACGGATATTTACGTATAGATACGTAGATACGTACAGCGTACGTACCATGAGTCACCCCGCCGAGAGCCCTCGCTGCTAATAGTACTAGTAAGTTTTAAGATCCTCCAAATACATTGTTCATTCTTCGTGAAATTATGTTTCTTAAGCATTACAAATTAGACAAATTAGCGCGATCACATCTGAATTAACATGACAGAATTACCAATTCAAATTCGGGACACGAGATCACCTGATAATCACCGCGCGGGCGATCATCGTCCGATTAAGTCGGCAATTTCGCATTTGCACGCTCTCCCACCTTCTTATTCTTCTCTTTCTTCTTCTCCGGGGGGGCAGAGTCAATTAATTTAATTGTCTCGCAAAACACTCACTTCACGCGTAAAATCCGGGGGTATCGGTTGAAACGTCGTTCCGCGGTCCCCGGAGATTATCATATTTTTGCATAACGGTCGTGGATGTAAATCGTCCCCCCTACCCCCGCCACCCGCGGACACGCGACGTTTTTCAACTTTTTTCTCGCCTGCATTTTCCGGCCATTAGTTGTCGAAGGGAATGTAAGTGCGCGTTAATTTATATTCCGATGCGATCGGTATTTTAAGTGACTGGTCCTATAAATGATTTGTCACTCATTTTTCCAAGGTATTTTAAGTGTCTAGTCTGTAATTGATTTGAAACTAAGAAATTTGATAAAATCTAAACAGAAAGTACATGAAGTCCGTTGAGTGCAGATAAACAAAGTTTAGGGTAATGGTGGTTTGAAAATTTAACGCGACTGTAAAGGAAAACTCAAATTTTCATATTACTCTATTAAATCTTTAAAAAAAGCAAAAATTCTCTTCAAAAATTCATGTTTCAGAGTGATTATCTCAAAACCTAAGATATGGGTGGTCTAAAATTGAATGGGGCTATAAAGGTAGATTAATTTAAGCAAATTTAGAAAGTTTTAAGCCGATAGCAATTGTTTTCCTATTAGATCTTTTAGAAAAGAAGAAAAACTTATTTTAAAGTCAACCGAGTTTTCAGTTTTGGGGTGATTATCTCGAAAACTAAAATAGGGGTGATTTAAAATTTAATAGGGTTATAAAGGAAGATTCATTCTAAGTAAATTTATAAAGTTTCAAGATGATAGCAATTGTTTTTCTATTAGATATTTTAATAAAAAGAAAATGCTATTTCAGAGTTTAGTTTTCAGTTTCAGGGCGATTACCTAGAAAACTAAAATGAGGGTGGTTTAAAATTCAATGGGGCTCTAAAGGAAGATTCATTTTAAGTAGATTTAGAAAGTTTGAAGCCGATAGCAATTGTTTTTCTATTAGATATTTTGATAAAGAAGAAAATGCTATTTCAAAGTGCACCGAGTTTTCAGTTTCAGGGTGATTGTCTCGAAAATTAAGTTAGGGGTGGTTTAAAATTTAATGGGGCTATACAGGAAGATTCATTTTAAGCAAATGTAGAAACTTTAAGACGATAGCAAATGTTTTTCTAATAGATCTTTTAGAAAAGAAGAAAATGCTATTTTAGAGTTCATAGAGTTTTCAGTTTCAGGGCGATTACCTCGAAAACTAAAATGGGGGTGGTTTAAAATCCAATGGGGCTATGAAGGAAGATTCGTTTTAAGTGAATTTAGAAAGTTTCAAGACGGTAGCAATTGTTTTTTTTCTATTAGAAAAGAAGAAAATGCTATTTCAAAGTTTTCAGTTTCAGGGTGATTATCTTGAAAATTAAGTTAGGGGTGGCTTCAAATTTAATGGGACTATGCAGGAAGATTAATTTTAAGCAAAATTAGAAAGTTTTAAGACCAAGGCAATTATTTCTCTTTTTTTTTCTAAGCAAGAAAAAAATGTGCTTTAATCAAAATTCATCGAATTTTCTGTTTTAGGGTGATTATCCCGAAATCAAGAGCAGCGATGATTTATAATTTTATAGGATTATAAGCAAAAAACTAATTTTGATTGAATTTAGAAAGTTTCGAGACGGTAGCAATAGGTTCTCTATTAGTCCTTTCAAGAAAGAAGAGAATACCCTTTAAAAATTTAACGACTTCTCTGTTTCAGGGTGATTATCACGAAAACTAAGGTTTGAGTAGTTTAAAAATTTAACGGGGCTTTGAAGAAAAACTCATTTTCTGTATATTTATAAAGTCTTGAGACCATAGCAATTGTTTCTTTATTTTTTTTAACCAAGAAGAAAATGTGCCTTAATCAAAATTCATCGAGTTTTCTGTTTTGGGGAAATTATCCCAAAATCAAGGGCTGGGATGATTTAGCATTTTATAGGATTATAAACGAAAAACTCGTTTCGAGTAAATTTGGAACGTTTTTAAGCGCTAGCAATTGTTTCTCTAATAGCTTTTTCGAGAAAGAAGAAAATACTTTTTTTTTAATTCAACGACTTCTCTGTTTTAGGGTGATTTTCGCGAGCAGTGGCGGCTCGTGGAACATGTTGATGGTAGAGCCACTTATACAATATACCCCCTCTTTTTTTTAAGAAAGAAAGAACGAGTTACCTTCCTAGACCAAAGCAACTGGTGAAAAAGTGTTTTAAAAATTAATTAAAAATTCCTGCTGAGTTTAAAACTACAGGTAGTGCCATGGTAGCTCTATATAACGAGCCGCACCTGATTATAACCCATTAATAAATTATCGGAATTTAAGAAGTTGATTATATTCTTAAAATATAATAATTAAGGAGTTGTGTAGAATTATTTCAGAATTTTTAAACGATTTTTAATATTTTTTTATTTATTTTAGAAAATACTCAATTTTTAACGCAATTAAAAAATGCACGTTTAACTAAGAACAGTTATAACCCATTAAAAAATTATTGGACTTTAAGAAGTTGATTATATTCTTAAAATATGGTAATTAAAGAGTTGTGTAGAATTATTTCAGAATTTTTAAACAATTTTTAATATTTTTTATTTATTTTAGAAAATGCTCAACTTTGGACGCAATTTAAAAATGCACGTTTAACTACGAACTGTTATAACCCATTAAAAAATTATTGTAATTTAAAAAGTTGATTATATTCTTAAAATATAATAATTAAAGAGTTGGGTAGAATTATTTCAGAATTTTTAAACAATTTTTAATATTTTTTATTTATTTTAGAAAATGCTCAACTTTGAACGCAATTAAAAAATGCACGTTTAACTAAGAACTGTTATAACCCATTAAAAAATTATTGTAATTTAAAAAGTTGATTATATTCTTAAAATATAATAATTAAAGAGTTGGGTAGAATTATTTCAGAATTTTTAAACAATTTTTAATATTTTTTATTTATTTTAGAAAATGCTCAACTTTGAACGCAATTAAAAAATGCACGTTTAACTACGAACTGTTATAACCCATTAAAAAATTATTATAATTTAAGAAGTTGATTATATTCTTAAAATGTAATAATTAAAGAGTTGTGTAGAATTATTTCAGAATTTTTAAACAATTTTTAATATTTTTTATTTATTTTAGAAAATGCTCAACTTTGGACGCAATTAAAAAATGCACGTTTAACTACGAACTGTTATAACCCATTAAAAAATTATTGTAATTTAAAAAGTTGATTATATTCTTAAAATATAATAATTAAAGAGTTGGGTAGAATTATTTCAGAATTTTTAAACAATTTTTAATATTTTTTATTTATTTTAGAAAATGCTCAACTTTGAACGCAATTAAAAAATGCACGTTTAACTAAGAACTGTTATAACCCATTAAAAATTATTATAATTTAAGAAGTTGATTATATTCTTAAAATATAATAATTAAAGAGTTGTGTAGAATTATTTCAGAATTTTTAAACAATTTTTAATATTTTTTATTTATTTTAGAAAATGCTCAACTTTGAACGCAATTAAAAAATGCACGTTTAACTAAGAACTGTTATAACCCATTAAAAAATTATTGTAATTTAAGAAGTTGATTATATTCTTAAAATATAATAATTAAAGAGTTGTGTAGAATTATTTCAGAATTTTTAAACAATTTTTAATATTTTTTATTTATTTTAGAAAATGCTCAACTTTGAAAGCAATTAAAAAATGCACGTTTAACTAAGAACTGTTATAACCCATTAAAAAATTATTGTAATTTAAGAAGTTGATTATATTCTTAAAATATAATAATTAAAGAGTTGTGTAGAATTATTTCAGAATTTTTAAACAATTTTTAATATTTTTTATTTATTTTAGAAAATGCTCAACTTTGAACGCAATTAAAAAATGCACGTTTAACTACAAACTGTTATAACCCATTAAAAAATTATTGTAATTTAAGAAGTTGATTATATTCTTAAAATATAATAATTAAAGAGTTGTGTAGAATTATTTCAGAATTTTTAAACAATTTTTAATATTTTTTATTTATTTTAGAAAAGGCTCAACTTTGAACGCAATTTAAAAATGCACGTTTAACTAAGAACTGTTATAACCCATTAAAAAATTATTATAATTTAAGAAGTTGATTATATTCTTAAAATATAATAATTAAAGAGTTGTGTAGAATTATTTCAGAATTTTGAACAATTTTTAATATTTTTTATTTATTTTAGAAAATGCTCAACTTTGAACGCAATTAAAAATGCACGTTTAGCTAAGAACTGTTATAACCCATTAAAAAAATATTGTAATTTTAGAAGTTGTATTGTATAAGTGGCTCTACCATCAACATGTTCCACGAGCCGGCACTGGGATACAATAATTAATGCTTATATTTTATTTGTCATTTTCGCAATCTGAATTCTTGCAGAGGTGAACTACGGATGCGTTGTATATCAGTGCCTAATGGAATTTGCAAACTCTTCGATACCGCAGGATGGATGGATGTAAAAATATGAATGCATAAAACGCGGTGGAAAAACTCTCAACACGACAGGAACATGCCTGGCAACCAATTCAATAAACATATGCAGTTTATCTACGCATTAAAAGCAATATACATCAGGGAGAGTACTTAGGAGTCGAGCGATTGGAATTATTTTATCAGCCTGCAGCGCGGTCGGCACTCTTCCAGCCAGCGCGGAAAGAGAAAGAGGGACGCGAACGTCGCCGTGCAGAGGGAGCCGCACGAAACGGCAAGACCCTTCGAATAGCAATAAATGTTTACATTTGAGAAGCAGGATAACATAATAGCTTGTCGAGCTATATATGACCGGTCTCAATGGGCGGCCTCGAGTGCCTCGCGACTGCAACGGACAGCAGGAAATACGCTCCTGCCGTATTCCCTGATATCGGGGACGATTATGCGATACAATAATCGTTGTCTAAGAATTGAAACCTTTCCATGCCGACTCACTTATCCTTTACTGCATATTAGATATACCGGAATGTCGTCGTCTGCAAAATAAATTTAGTAGTTTTTCGTTGTTTTCGCAGCATCAATCAAATTGTTTTTTGGTGTGTGTGTTGTGTGTCGTCGTCAGCACAATTCAAAACCTCGCGGAAGTTTATCGGAATAGTTGCGGACAGGAAGGGAATCAATTTCGGACGTGTCGACGCAGTCGGAAGGGACCGTCAAGTGTCTCGAATCCGCAAGACACGGGATCCGACTCGACGTAACTTTCCTCGATGTTACAATTAAAACCATCTCAAGTTATTGCACTTCAAAAAGTCTTTATAGTTTTGCTGTGTATCCTCGTTTATTATTAATCGTCGACGTGATACACGTATCGGTTGTAATATAAAGTTTTATGACATAAAATGGGAAACAAGTAATTATCGTAACTCATTGATTTTCCAAACTAACCAATAATGATAGATACAACGACCATTTCTCGATAAAAAAAAAATGTTTGCCCTGGCGGGGAATCGAACACACACGACTTGGACCCAGCGGTAAGATGTTCGCGCTCTCACCCACTACACCACCGAGCATACGTTAAAAAATCTGATCTAACGTTAAGCTGTCAATTTTTAACCATTGAACTTTCTTACTTTCTTCCAAATTTCCTCGAGCATATATTTCCGTCCGGGCGCGTTCGAGTCTCTTTTGTGAGCGCGAGCTCTGGATTGGTTCTATGACAGAATTATAGGTAGTTATCTCTCCCTTCGGGGATTTAAAATTCCCCGTTACCGTTGCATTATTCCCGATTGTTGGCGATCCGAGTTTAGCATGCGATCCGCACGTTTCGCTTATTGAGATTACGGAATATTCAATACAGATCGACAGAGGGAGAGAGAGAGAGAGTGAGAGTTCCATTCCATCGACGACGCATTCGTATTCCGTCCAAAGCCTCCCCCCATAAATATATTCATTATCGTTACATTCATTCAAACGTCCCCATCCCCAAACACCCGAATTGTTCATTGCCGGTGTTCAAATCGCGCAGCTTCTCGCTTTAATTGGTCGTTCGAACCGGAATTTGATGATAACTGTATGCGTGTTTATGTACTTAATTATAGGGATTTTTTAACATTAAAAAATCGAGGTGATTAAGTATAATGGTTCAATCTCAAATTGACCATTTGCGCCGTAACAAGGAGGCCATCGGTATATTAGAGTGCGTTGGTTTGGGAGGCACGAGCCGAACATCGACTTTCTCTACACTGGTAATAAACCACCCAACTGTCTCCGATTGTTCTCGGGCAATTGTATGTTCCTCTCGCTTGGATTCTCGGTGCGCGCCCCGCCTCCCCCATTAGCCAGTTTGATTTTGAAGGTCTGTACATAAACGCGATTTTTTTGTTATTAAACAAAAAATTGTATTACGATCTTAAACTAATGTTATTTATCTAGTGGTACTAGTCAGTGGCGGCTCGTGGAACATGTTGATGGTAGAGCCACTTATACAATATACCCCCCCTCTTTTTTTGTAGAAAAAAAAGAACAATTTATCTTCCTAGACCAGTAACTGGCGAAAGTGTTTAAAAAATTCTTGTTGAGCTTGAAACTACAGGTAGTGCCATGACTCCTTGGCTCTACATAATGAGCCGCCCCTGCTTAATTTGATAAAACGATGATTTGCGAATCGAATTTTTATTTTATTTTATATTATTTTGAAATTTTTTGCTCGAGTATTACACAAAATTTTCAAAAATTCACAACTCGCGAAATAATTGGTGGATTTTCAAAAACTGCACTTGATTTGATAAAACAATGATTTGCAAATTTAGTTTAATTTTTGTGGAATTTCGTCGGCACGTTTCATATTTTTTTTAAATTTTTTGCTCGAGTATTACACAAAATTTTCAAAAATTCACAACTCGCGAAATAATTGGTGGATTTTTAAAAACTGCACTCAATTTAATAAAACAATGATTTGCAAATCTAGTTTAATTTTTGTGGAATTTAGTCGACACGTTTTATATTTTTTTGAAATTTTTTGCTCGAGTATTACACAAAATTTTCAAAAATTCACAACTCGCGAAATAATTGGTGGATTTTCAAAAACTGCACTTGATTTGATAAAACAATGATTTGCAAATCTAGTTTAATTTTTGTGGAATTTCGTCGACACGTTTTATATTTTTTTGAAATTTTTTGCTCGAGTATTACACAAAATTTTCAAAAATTCACAACTCGCGAAATAATTGGTGGATTTTCAAAAACTGCACTTGATTTGATAAAACAATGATTTGCAAATCTAGTTTAATTTTTGTGGAATTTCGTCGACGCGTTTTATATTTTTTTGAAATTTTTTGCTCGAGTATTACACAAAATTTTCAAAAATTCACAACTCGCGAAATAATTGGTGGATTTTTAAAAACTGCACTTGATTTGATAAAACAATGATTTGCAAATCTAGTTTAATTTTTGTGGAATTTCGTCGACACGTTTTATTTTTTTTTTAAATTTTTTGCTCGAGTATTACACAAAATTTTCAAAAATTCACAACTCGCGAAATAATTGGTGGATTTTTAAAAACTGCACTTGATTTGATAAAACAATGATTTGCAAATCTAGTTTAATTTTTGTGGAATTTCGTCGACACGTTTTATATTTTTTTAAAATTTTTTGCTCGAGTATTACACAAAATTTTCAAAAATTCACAACTCACGAAATAATTGGTGGATTTTCAAAAACTGCACTTGATTTGATAAAACAATGATTTACAAATCTAGTTTAATTTTAGTGGAATTTAGTCGACACGTTTTATATTTTTTTAAAATTTTTTGCTCGAGTATTACACAAAATTTTCAAAAATTCACAACTCGCGAAATAATTGGTGGATTTTCAAAAACTACACTTGATTTGATAAAACAATGATTTGCAAATCTAGTTTAATTTTTGTGGAATTTAGTCGACACGTTTTATATATTTTTTTAATTTTTTGCTCGAGTATTACACAACATTTTCAAAAATTCACAACTCGCGAAATAATTGGTGGATTTTCAAAAACTGCACTTGATTTGATAAAACAATGATTTGCAAATCTGGTTTAATTTTTGTGGAAGTTCGTCGACTCGTTTTATATTTTTTTGAAATTTTTTGCTCGAGTATTACACAAAATTTTCAAAAATTCACAACTCGCGAAATAATTGGTGGATTTTCAAAAACTGCACTTGATTTGATAAAACAATGATTTACAAATCTAGTTTAATTTTTGTGGAATTTCGTCGACACGTTTTATTTTTTTTTTTAATTTTTTGCTCGAGTATTACACAAAATTTTCAAAAATTCACAACTCGCGAAATAATTGGTGGATTTTTAAAAACTGCACTTGATTTGATAAAACAATGATTTGCAAATCTAGTTTAATTTTTGTGGAATTTCGTCGACACGTTTTATATTTTTTTGAATTTTTTTGCTCGCGTATTACACAAAATTTTCAAAAATTCACAACTCGCGAAATAATTGGTGGATTTTTAAAAACTGCACTCAATTTAATAAAACAATGATTTGCAAATCTAGTTTAATTTTTGTGGAATTTCGTCGACACGTTTTATATTTTTTTGAAATTTTTTGCTCGAGTATTACACAAAATTTTTAAAAATTCACAACTCGCGAAATAATTGGTGGATTTTCAAAAACTGCACTTGATTTGATAAAACAATGATTTACAAATCTAGTTTAATTTTTGTGGAATTTCGTCGGCACGTTTTATATTTTTTTGAAATTTTTTGCTCGAGTATTACACAAAATTTTCAAAAATTCACAACTTGCGAAATAATTGGTGGATTTTCAAAAACTGCACTTGATTTGATAAAACAATGATTTGCAAATCTAGTTTAATTTTTGTGAAATTTCGTCGACACGTTTTATATTTTTTTGAAATTTTTTGCTCGAGTATTACACAAAATTTTCAAAAATTCACAACTCGCGAAATAATTGGTGGATTTTTAAAAACTGCAGTTGATTTGATAAAACAATGATTTGCAAATCTAGTTTAATTTTTGTGGAATTTCGTCGACACGTTTTATCATCTTTATTAAATGTAAAACAAAACGGCTACACCAAATAAAATAAATAAAGTGGGACGAATGCAATATTTAATTCATAATTATTTTTTTTTATTTGTTATAAAGATGGAATTGCGGGTTAAGGAAAATTGGCGTTGATTGCGAGGAAATTCTCTTTTATAACCAAGAAGACTACACAGTACTGTACCGTACTGTACATTTTGTTAAAATTAGTATAGGATTAGTTTAGTGAGTGTATATTCCTGATACAGAAAAGCGAGGGTGCAGTGTAGTATTTAAATGCGCCGAGGGTGTGATTATGTCGCGCGTCCCATTCCTAATAAAATTACGAGAAAAATAAACCCTTTTATCTGGAGTTACATTCGGGTTAAATCCTTAACGTCGACTCCCCCCGGGACGAATAAATAGCGCCCGGATTTGCAAAAATGCCATATTTCGCTGTTATCGAGGTCATTATCGAAATTACGCCCGACGGCTTATTGCGTTACGGCCGCGCCGAATTAGCAGCCTTTTTAAACTTTATCAATGTCTCCTGCTGCCTGCGCCACCGCCCGCAGGAGGGGGCAAGCTATCACACCTATCCGTGTTTTTTTTTTCAAAAATTCCACCGCCTAATCGTAATTAAATCGGTCACCAAAGATCCATTTATATTCATGTCCGCCGATTGCCGATTTCTGATTGCTAATCGCGCTCGTAAATTATCGTTCCCGTGTGTGATAATGAAATATCGTTATGTAAAGGATGTAAACATGCACGATAATCGCCTACATTTCGTGATAGTTAACCTTAATGATGATTACCCCGATTGTTATCACTTGTAAAACACCGGAATTCGCTGTGCAGACAGACAGAAAATGGATAAATAGACTGCATTATTGTTTTTTTTTATTGACAGCTTTAGATTTTAGTGTAGAAGAAATTCAAGAGTGCGATGCCATCTGGATACAGATTAGTTGTGGTACTACAATTTTGCTGGGGTAAGTCATATGTACAATAAAAAAAGAAGCGGTCCCAAAATTGAGCCTTGGGATACGTCAAACTTTAGTGAATAGATGGATCTTTATTAAAATTAACCATTTGTTTCATGGATGCTAAGTATACGATCTAAAGATAATAAAATAGTAAATAAATGTTGTGGGAAATATTGGGTAGTTACGCATAATAACATTCTCAATCATAAAAAAAATAAAAGCAACAAAGAACTACGATATCCCACAGAAGTTGGTCCTGCGAACAAAAATCTTGTCTTTTCAGTTTTAAAGTGTTTTGTGCTTGACTCTCTTAAGTGACTTTCTGAATAAATTACTCGTATTCCCACTGAAGTTGGTTCTGCGAACAAAATGATGCAAAAATCTTGCTTTTTCGTTGTTTTAATGTGTTTTGCGCTTGAGTGACTTAAGTTATTTTCTGAAGAAATCCCACTGAAGTTGGCCCTGTGAACAAAATGATACAAAAATCTCGTTGTTTCGTTTTGATGTGTTTTGCGCTTGAGAGACTTAAGTGATTTTCTGCAGCAACTACTCGTATCCCACTGAAGTTGGTTCTGCAAACAAAATGGTGCAAAAATCTTGTTGTTTTTTTGTTTTAATGTGTTTCGCGCTGGAGTGACTTAAGTGATTTCCTGAAAAAACTACGCTTACGATTCGAATAATCCACACGTCACAGTAAAGGTCTCATTGCGATCTATCACTTGCCCGAAAACAAATATCAATTTTAAGCTTGCACTCGGTATATTTCTCGCGATGAATTCCCGATGATGCCATGGTAAGATACAGAATTTATAATGCGCCTGATCGCCCGATAAATGTTTTACATGCGAGTATAAAAGGTTGCATAGCATTTAACGTCAGTTTGGATTTACATTTATTTTGTAAAGTCGCCGATAGCTACAGATACTGAATAATCACATTGATTGTTCTGATTTGCATGTTTTCAGCAACACTTAACACTTGTTATCCCTCGCAGCACATCTTCCATCTCTTACTAATAAGGCTACTTAGTTTCATCTTTTCCCGACACTCGTTATCCCTCGCTAATTGCAATTTTACGATTAAGTAAAACCAATTGAAATTAGTGGGCAAGTTTCATCAACAAGAGAATTGTGGGCTTTCGTGACGATCTCAGCTGGAACGTACTCTGGTAACACACACACACACACACACACACACACACACACACACACACACACACACACACACACACACACACGCGCGAGGTCTAATTGTGTCTGGTTAAAAAGCAATTCACGAGAGGCTGAATTAGTTTAAATTGGTCGAAATTAAATTAAACTGTGTCACTTTGTCTTAGGTTGGGTTAGGCTTCGTTAAAAGTCACGATACACCACGAACGAAAACAATTAACAATTTGAAAAATCATTAAAATAGCAAGTAAAACGTAAGTTCTAGTCTAATCCATCTTCTAATTTATTTATTTTATTCATCAAAATTTCTTCACCTTCTCTATTGCTTACAGCAATTTTTATTGTAATTAGCAATAAAAAAAAATGTACTTTCGCAAGAACAAATGTCAATTTGAAGCCCGTGACACGTCGGCAAAAAAAACTCGAAAATAGAAAAAATTGAAAAAATCAACTTTGTTAATAATCATCGTAGACCTTTATGTAGTACCATTTTCTTCATCAGAAGAGCGTTAAAAAATTTCATCTAGAAAAAATTGCAAAAAAGTTAGCAAGTCACCATGAACTTTATGGATTTTTTTTTTAAGTCGATTTTTTCAGATTTTAAACGGCCATAGCGGCTAAACGAAGAATCCAATTTGAACGCGGATTTCAAATCTGTGTTCCTCGTGTGTCAATTAGTAGGATTTAATTAAAATTGGCGATTGAAAATTTTTGTCGAAAAACTGAAAAATCATCAAAAAATTGCATTTGAAATGATTTTCTGAAGAAACCACTGGTTCGATTCGGGGTTTCTATCCATCGCCGTAAAGATCCCTTCAAGACCGTTCAGAAAATGTATTTTCGCAACAACAAATGTCAATTTTAGGTCCGTGATACGTCAGCAAAGAAAACTCGAAAATGGAAAAAATCGAAAAAATCAACTTTCAAAATCAATAATCAGCGTCGACCTTTGTGTAATGCCTTTATTGATTGCATCTATTGCATCTTCTAATTTATTTATGTATTTAATTTCCCTTTGTCCTCCTTTCTTGTAAAATATTACAAACCATCAAAAAACCGTTTTTTCTGTTAATCATTACTTTCTGTTATTTTTATTCGTATGACGTGCCGACATCAATAAAAATAAATCAATTATTCATTCAAACTACAATCATCGGTGCTCATGTTGCACACATGTGATGAAACCATAATTTAATAACAAACTTAATACGCAATTTAAAATTCGAATTGCGGTTATTTATACGAATTAATGGAATGTTTTATTGCATTTAATCAGAGGATGTTTTATGCCGTGCTGAATTTAAATGACGATATTTTTATGGCAAATAAATCGGAAAGCATATTTGCAATTAAGAAAAATAAAAAAAACGGTAATTATCTCCATTGTCATTAAAACAGATGGCACGTTATTTCTAGCTAAACTTGAGCAGAAATGAAAGCGGTCGACCTTAATTCAAGACGTGTTATTTCTAGCTAAACTCGTTGTGAAGAGAAAATTTTGGAAATGAAAAGAGCTGACTTAATTCAAAGAGAATTAAGGGAAAATTTTGGAAATGATATGCAACTTTTAACAAAATCACAATCTAGAATTAATTTTGAGTAAATTTGGAAAGTTTCAAGCCGATGGCAATTGTTTTTACATTTTTTTTAATCGCCGAAAATTTGACTATTTTTTTACAAATTTAGGCTCTGTTCAAGTGGGATTATCTTAAAATTTAGGGAGGAGTATACGCAACTTTTAATGAAATCACAATCTAGAATTAATTTTGAGTAGATTTGAAAAGTTTCAAGCCGATTGCAATTGTTTTTATATTTTTTTCTAATTGCCGAAAACATGATTATTTTTTTACAATTTTCGGGTCTCTTCAAGTGGGATTATTTTAAAATTTAGGGAATGAATATATGCAACTTTTACGAAATCACAATCTAGAATTAATTTTGAGTAAATTTGGAAAGTTTCAAGCCGATGGCAATTGTTTTTACATTTTTTTCTAATTGCCGAAAACATGATTATTTTTTTACAATTTTCGGTTTTCTTCAAATGGGATTATTTTAAAATTTAGGGAATGAATATATGCAACTTTTACGAAATCACAATCTAGAATTAATTTTGTGTAAATTTGGAAAGTTTCAAGCCGATGGCAATTGTTTTTATATTTTTTTTAATCGCCGAAAATATGATTTTTTTTTTCTTCAAGTTTTACTGAATGGTGTGCGTTATCCGATTTGAAGTTGATGCTGTGGATACTAACGACATATATTTCCAGCAAGACGGCGCTACATGCGACAGAAGTTTTTGCGCCAAAAATTTTGTTTAATTTCGCGAAATAAAGACTTCAATTCGCCGCTTCAATCGCACGATTTAACACCGTCAAAGTTTTTTTTTTCCACGAGTCTATCTGTAATCGTTGCGATAGAAACACCATTAAGGCGACATCTACTGTCTAAAACGATTCACTAATTAGAAACATTGTTGAACTTGCATAACCATTACGAGAAATTTAAAATTTAATTTGTAACAAACCCAAAATTGGATTCTGCATTAAACCGCTCGCAAAAGGTTAAATTATTAAGATGAATTTACGGTATTATCAGCGAAAAATAATTAATTTACGCCGAACGGAACTTTTAAAAAGTTGCGATAAACGCGCAATTGTTTAATTAAAAAAAAATAAAGAGCGCACGCCGCGAACATTTCCTGTTTTCCACCATCCGCCCTTGGCGTAAAACATTTTTTTTTCTATATAAATATTTAATGAAAAAAAAAACATCCCTTTCACGGTGTCCCGTGTTGATAAACAAAAATTCAAATTAAAGCAGCGACTTGTGTACCGCCACTCTCTCTCTCAACCCTACCTTCGCCATATTAAATATTATGATTATTCCATCCGGCTTAATTGAAGGGTGAAAAAAGCGGGGATTTAATAAATCATCGCGTTCGAAAGAAAAGAAAAGTGGGAACTCTCTTGACCCCCTCGCAACCCTTTCTTCTCCCAACACGTGCTCCACTCTCCTGAGTAATTAGTTTTTTTAAAGTTTCGAAACGATTAAAACGGAATTAATAAAAATCAGGCCGGCGCTTAATTTCGTCGCGGGAAAATGAAAAATTATCGCGCCTCATCAATCTAGGGGCGAATTAGGGACACCGGCAATTTAAATCGTCCCTTCGGATAAAGGAGGGAAAAACGTAATTAAAAAAAAAATCGCGGATTAATGAATTTCGAAATCCGAAATCTTCGCACAATACGAGGAGTTAATTGGATGGGATCTTGAAAAAAAAATTTAATATAATGCAACCCCTTTTTCGCGTGTCTCGTTGGCGGCGGAGGAGTTATCGGGAAGACCACAGGGGATGGTCGCTGTGTGTTTGCACAGCGATCCGAAGAGAAACTCGTTGCGAAATTAGAAAAGGGGGCTTAAATCAACGTGCGGAAACGTAATGTACACTGAAAAATGCCGCTGAAATAATTTTCTCATTTACTGCGAGCGAGGATAATTGCGGTTCATTTTAGGTCGCAGATTTCGGGAATGGAGACAATAGTTTTCCTCAAAGTTGCATTAGGAAATGGCATTTAACGAAAAACCCCTGACATCATTTGTGGAAGCGTACCGTGAGATCGAAAAAAAAATGGTCAAAGCAGGTCATGAAAAAAAGCCTCATGTCTTTTCTTAGTTCCTAAAAAGACTTCAAACTTCAAGTTTGACTTTGTCAGTATTTATTTTCATTAATTTAGGAATTAAGGAAAGAAATTTCAAGTTTGACTTTGTCAGTATATATTTTCAATCATTTAGGAATTAAGGAAAGAAAGTTCCAGTTTGACTTTGTCGGTGTTTATTTTCAAATTTAGGAACTAAAGATTTCAAATTTAGGAACTAAAGAAAGAAACTTCATATTTGACTTGTCAGTGTCAATAATTATTTCCAAGGAATTTAAAAAATACTTTTTGTTGATGACCCACTTTGACCATTATTTCTTCGATTTCACGGTGTAAGTGATGCTAATCAGAGCGCCAGGATATTAAAGACGCCAAAAATTTTGGTCGATGAATTTTCTGGAATTATTGATTCCTAATTGAAACAATTTTATCTCGTAAATCATACTCAGTTCTTTGATTATGGGTAGAAACTCCAGAGTGGCGGAATCTATTGCCTGAATGCTGTACTACCGCGTTTCTACCTTTAACGGTGTTTGGAATACTTTCTCCATCAGAAACTAACTACACTGATGAGACATGAAAGGTCGAAACCGGTCTGTAGGTGTTCTGATGGGGGAACAATATTTAATTCTTTGATTATTTTTGCAGTAATCTTTTTTAAGCGATTTCATCTCGCAAATCATAATTTACTTGGTTATTTTTGCGGTAATGAGTTTCCCCCCTTCCCCAAAAATTGCACGTTTCTGCTCGTGGAAAAATGTAATTTTCGCGGTGGAATCCGTGAAGTTTTATAAATGCGCGCACAATACACAAACACACACACACACACCCATCGAAAATAAACTCTTGTTCGAAACGTATTGTAATTTATTTTTTGTCCGGTCGACCGTGAAATGAGATTATATCGCATGCAGAGCAGAGTGTACGAGAGTCAGAGACGCCATTGTACTTTTGCAAAATCGGTTTCGGCTCGTTTTTAAAACATGTCGCGAACGCCCCGTCCGCCATCCATCCGTTCGTTCATTCATTCATTCACTCGCCGTCGCTTTCTAATAATAAGCTCGTATTCAATTTATATATTTGCTTCGGGTGGAAAAATAATTCCGTAAAATCAAACACGTTTTATAGTATTGTTCATGCTTGGAAAGCAACGTGAAAAAAAATTATTTAGATGTTCTCTCGGCAATTGAAATTTGACAGTTGACAGTAACTTACAAGGGTTAATTTAAGAAAGATAAAACTAACCTAACCCAACCTAACCCAATCTAACCCAACCTAACCCAACCCAACTCAACCTAACCTAACCCAACCTAACCTAACCTAACCTAACCTAACCTAACCTAACCTAACCTAACCTAACCTAACCTAACCAAACCTCACCTAACCTAACCTAACCTAACCTAACCCAACCCAACCCAACCAAACCTAACCTAACCTAACCTAACCTAACCCAACCTCACCTAACCCAACCTAACCTAACCCAACCCAACCTAACCTAATCTAACCTAACCCAACCCAACCCAACCCAACCCAACCTAACCTAACCTAACCTAACCTAACCTAACCTAACCTAACCTAACCTAACCTAACCTAACCTAACCTAACCTAACCTAACCCAACCTAACCCAACCTAACCTAACCTGACCTAACCCAACCTAACCTGACCTAACCCAACCTAACCTAACCTAACCTAACCCAACCTAACCTAACCTAACCTAACCTAACCTAACCTAACCTAACCTAACCCAACCTAACCCAACCTAACCTAACCTAACCTAACCTAACCAATATTGGTGGTAAATAAGATGCATTGTTGCTTCAAAATTTAAATGTTAACCATTTTCATCGAATTTGTAACACCCTGCATGTTAAAATATTCAACAATAAATCTGTGATTTTTTTTTTTCTTCAAATAATCAATTGCCACTTCTTCATCCCATCTGCCTTACCCACCTAAATTCTTATGAAATAATTAGAAAAATCATCAAAATTTTGATCGTCGTTACTTTAAACTAAAAATCGTCCAATTTTCACGTTTACGAATGAATCGTCGATGCATCCGTTTGTCTTTCAATGTTTGGGATTATGTAACACGTTGGATGACGGGTGGGCTTGAGGTGCGGGGGGGCGGAGGAGCACCAAAACAATACAATGCGATGGCTCGGTGGCCCGCATTGCCGAAAATAGTCAAGGCCAAGGTCGGACGTTCATTAAAAAAAAATAAGCGACGACTTGACCGGTCCGCCGCGGCTGTTTCACTTTTTATTACGTGCGCAAGCTGCCGATTTCGTTCGCCCGAAAAAGAAAAAAAAACTGGACTCTCATTCTGACCGAGAGGGGGTGGGAATTCATCGTGAAATGACGTAACGAAATTTGAATTAACGGGAAGAAATTAATCGATTTTAAGTGAGGTATGTGTGTGGGTGGGTCATTGGTATACAGGATAAATAGTCGGACTCCTAGGATGGAACCTTGGGGAACCCCATATTTTACAACTAATAGCTCTAAAATTGTATTTTGGATTGATGGAAAGAAATGAATCGATCGGTTTTGGCGATTTTTAATTTTTGGCGAAAACTTGAAAATCGATAGAAGGGTCCCCCCTTCTTACTTTTGCTCAAAAATTGGCTTTGAAATGATTTCCTGAAGAAACCACTGGTTCGATTCGGGATTTCTACGCATCACCGAAAAAATCCATTCAAGACGCTTCAGAAAATGTACTTTCGCAAGAACAAATGTGAATTTTAAGCCCGTGACACGTTCGCAAAGAAAACTCGAAAATGGAAAAAATCGAAAAAATCAACTTCTTTAATAATCATCGAAGACCTTTATGTAATACCTTTTTTTTCATCAGAAGAACGAGATAAAACGATCTGCGTTAAAAAATTTCATCCAGAGAAAATTGCAAAAAAGTTAGCTTTTTTATTTTATTTTATTTTATTGCTACGGCTGTAGCGGCCGAACGAAGAATCCAATTTGAACGCGGATTGCAAATCTGTGTTCCTCGTGTGTTAATTAGTCGGATTTGATTAAAATTGGCGATTTTTTAATTTTGACGAAAACCTGAAATTTTATCCAAGGGTCCCCCCTTCTTACTTTTGCTCAAAAATTGCACTAAAAATGATTTCCTGGAAAAACCAGTGGTTCGATTCAGGGTTTCTATACATCACTGGAAAGATCCCTTCAAGACGCTTCAGAAAATGTACTTTCGCAAAAACAAATGTCAATTTTAAGCCCGTGATGCGTTCGCAAAAAAAACTCGAAAATGGAAAAAATCGAAAAAAACAACTTCTGTAATAATCATCGTAGACCTTTATGTAATACCTTTTTTTTCATCAGAAGAACGAAATAACACGATCTGCGTTAAAAAATTTCATCCAGTGAAAATTGCAAAAAAGTTAGCTAGTCACCATGAACTTTATGGAGAAATTTTGAAAAAAGTCGATTTTTTCAAACTTTGAACGGCTGTAGCGGCCGAACGAAGAATCCAATTTGAACGCGGATTGCAAATCTGTGTTCCTCGTGTGATAATTAGTCGGATTTAAATAAAATTGGGGATTTTTTATTTTTGACGAAAACCCGAAATTCTATCCAAGGGTCCCCCCTTCTTACTTTTTAACAAAAATTGCATTTGAAATGATTTCCTGAAAAAACCACTGGTTGGATCCTGGGTTTCTTGACGTCACTGGAAAGATCGCTTCAAGACGCTTCAGAAAATGTACTTTCGCAAAAACAAATGTCAATTTTAAGCCCGTGATGCGTTCGCAAAGAAAACGCGAAAATGGAAAAAATCGAAAAAATCAACTTTCTTAATAATCATCGTGGACCTTTATGTAATACCTTTTTTTTCGTCAGAAGAACGAGATAAAACGATCGACGTTAAAAAATTTCATCCAGAGAATATTGCAAAAAAGTTAGCAAGTCAGCATGAACTTTATGGAGAAATTTTGAAAAAAGTCGATTTTTTCAAACTTTGAACGGTTGTAGCGGCCGAACGAAGAATCCAATTTGAACGCGGATTGCAAATCTGTGTTCCTCGTGTGTCAATTAGTCGAATTTGATTAAAATTGGGGATTTTTAATTTTTGTTGAAAACCCGAAATTCTATCCAAGGGTCCCCCCTTCTTACTTTTTAACAAAAATTGCATTTAAAATGATTTCCTGAAGAAACCACTGGTTAGATCCGGGGTTTCTTGACGTCACTCGAAATATCGCTTGAAGACGCTTCGGAAAATATACTTTCGAAGGAACAAATGTCAATTTGAAGCCCGTGACACGTCAGCAAAAAAACTCGAAAATGGAAAAAATCGAAAAAATCAACTTTCTTAATAATCATCGTGGACCTTTATGTAATACCATTTTCTGTATCAGAAGAACGAAATAAATCGATTGGAGTTAAAAAAATTCATCCAGAAAAAAATGGAAAAAAGTTAGCAAGTCACCATGAACTGTAAACACACTGTATTACAAGCCAACACATTATGTGTTTTTTTTTAATTTTTCTTAAAATCGTGGAGTTGCCAAAAAGAAACATCGATGGTTACGAAACGAATAGATTCCTATTATAATAGTGAGCTGATGAACACATCGGATATTTATAAACTGAATTGAACAATATTGTTTCTCAAATGGCAGAATCTGACCGAACCTCCGCCGCATGCAAAACATAAATAAAACAGCCGTTGCGGCGGGCGCACCTCTCCGTTGTTTATAAACAAGACCGCAGACATGGCCATATTGAGCGAACGAATATCACTCGCCGTTTCGTAATCACGATCTTCCCATTTTCGCTCCGACTGACATTTGAGTGACAATATAATCATTTATTTATAGGATAATATATTAAAACCGGCAAAGGTTAAACCGTTTGCCGCAAGACAAACGACTACTAGAATTACTCGGGTCCAGAATCGAACCAATTAAGTTATTTTAACGTTGCATGATTAATGACAGTAATAATAATAATAATAATAACTTTATTCTAAAATTAGAAGGGGCCATCGATAATATTCTTCAGGTATAAATAATGACAATATTTTAATAACGTAACGGGATTTCTAAAAATAATTTGCTTGACTGGAAATAATTTTTCTCTTGAAATCAATAAGAAAAATGTGTTTCCTTTCGCCAACTTTAGCCATGGATATAATTTAAAACACAGACTGGTGAAGATTGAAAAATATACTTTTGTAAGTATAACATTCTACGATTGGCGCAGTCGATAGGATTAAATATTATTCGCAGTTGAATCCAATTTTTACACGATTTTGTAATTTCCATCAATAACATAGAAATTTTTTATTTAATTTAATTTAATAACTTATAATTATTATAGAGAGTTGACAATAATTTGTTATTGACAGAGTTTTTCGCTTGTCTTGTTGTTTACTTAATATAAATTTCGTTGCTGACTCCAGTGTTCCAGCTTTACAATTACAATGTATCGCGGTGATATTTTAAAACCACGTGACGTGACACACAATGGCGAAAAGGGGGACATCCCCAACAACCCTCGGCGACGCGACCCTTCTCGACATGTTTTTTTTTTTTTTTCGTTCGCATGATAAACCGGGATGAATCCGAGGGAGGTGCATACTCTAATTATGATAATTGTTATCGGTCCACTCAACGCGAAAGGGTGTGGCCTGTTTTGGAAATTAAAAAAGGAAAACGTAATTCGCCATATTTTATACCACTCCATCAATAATAATAATCATTGTAGACCATTAAAGTGTATCTTCTTTTTTCAGATCAGAAAATAATATGCAACGCTTCGTAAAATTTGTGATCCAATAAAGTAATTACAAACCCTTCCAAAAATTGTACAATGCGTAACAAGATGCCAAGAAACGAGAGGTATTTGCGACCGTCAGGAGAAACCGCTTCCCTAGAAGAGGTAGTCCACCACACCATCATCTTCTGGAGATTTGACGACGGTGAATTATCGGCAACCCTACTTCCAAAAAAAAACGGCCCTTATAAGGGCCATAAAAACTAATTAATTCTATTGATCTTCATTGTCAATGAATGAATGAATGAATGAATGAATGAATGCGTGTGGAATTACTATTTCGAATTTTTAGAATGGTAATAAAAGAGCTTCCAGAAACAAAAAGTGCTATTTTTTATGAAATTTTAATTAAATTTGAATTTGCGGTTCAGAATGTCTACCCAAAATAAATTCGAAAAATGTTCACTCTTCAAAAATCGATCGAAAATTTACGGTTCAGAATGTGTACCCTAAATTAATCTCGAAAAATTTTCACGATTTGTATCAGGAGACCAGGAACGAAAAGAGGTATTTTACTCTTTAAAAATCGATCGAAAATTTACGGTTCAGAATGTGTACCCTAATTTAATCTCGAAAAATTTTCTGGATTTGTATCAGGAGTCTAGGAACGCAAAGAGGTATTTTACTCTTTAAAAATCGATCGAAAATTTACGGTTCAGAATGTGTACCCTAATTTAATCTCGAAAAATTTTCTGGATTTGTATCAGGAGACTAGGAACGCAAAGAGGTATTTTAGTCTTTAAAAATCGATCGAAAATTTACGGTTCAGAATGTGTACCCTAAATTAATCTCGAAAAATTTTCACGATTTGTATCAGGAGACTAGGAACGCAAAGAGGTATTTTACTCTTCAAAAATCGATCGAAAATTTACGGTTCAGAATGTGTACCCTAAATTAATTTCGAAAAATTTTCTGGATTTGTAACAGGAGACTAGGAACGCAAAGAGGTATTTTACTCTTCAAAAATCGATCGAAAATTTACGGTTCAGAATGTGTACCCTAATTTAATCTCGAAAAATTTTCTGGATTTGTATCAGGAGACCAGGAACGCAAAGAGGTATTTTACTCTTTGAAAATCGATCGAAAATTTACGGTTCAGAATGTGTACCCTAAATTAATTTCGAAAAATTTTCACGATTTGTATCAGGAGACTAGGAACGCAAAGAGGTATTTTACTCTTTGAAAATCGATCGAAAATTTACGGTTCAGAATGTGTACCCTAAATTAATCTCGAAAAATTTTCTGGATTTGTATCAGGAGACTAGGAACGCAAAGAGGTATTTTACTCTTCAAAAATCGATCGAAAATTTACGGTTCAGAATGTGTACCCTAATTTAATCTCGAAAAATTTTCTGGATTTGTATCAGGAGACCAGGAACGCAAAGAGGTATTTTACTCTTTAAAAATCGATCGAAAATTTACGGTTCAGAATGTGTACCCTAAATTAATCTCGAAAAATTTTCTGGATTTGTATCAGGAGACTAGGAACGCAAAGAGGTATTTTACTCTTTAAAAATCGATCGAAAATTTACGGTTCAGAATGTGTACCCTAAATTAATCTCGAAAAATTTTCTGGATTTGTATCAGGAGACTAGGAACGCAAAGAGGTATTTTACTCTTTGAAAATCGATCGAAAATTTACGGTTCAGAATGTGTACCCTAATTAAATCTCGAAAAATTTTCTGGATTTGTATCAGGAGACTAGGAACGCAAAGAGGTATTTTACTCTTTAAAAATCGATCGAAAATTTACGGTTCAGAATGTGTACCCTAATTTAATCTCGAAAAATTTTCTGGATTTGTATCAGGAGACCAGGAACGCAAAGAGGTATTTTACTCTTCAAAAATCGATCGAAAATTTACGGTTCAGAATGTGTACCCTAATTAAATCTCGAAAAAATTTCTGGATTTGTATCAGGAGACTAGGAACGCAAAGAGGTATTTTACTCTTTAAAAATCGATCGAAAATTTACGGTTCAGAATGTGTACCCTAAATTAATTTCGAAAAGAAAGACTAAGACCGGGTAAAAGTTCGATGACAATTGTTTAACTTTCTTAACAAACGTGGAGCGTGCGGCGTGATGAGTGGAGCATGGAGAGCGATTTGTGGATTGTGGAGCGTGGAACGTGGAAAGTGGTTCAAAGTACGGGAAGAGTGCGAGTAAAGAATCAAATTAAAATTTAAATTATTTATTAATGCATTAACATATACGTTTTACATACGTCATATATTACAATATAATACAAGGATAATAAATATGGTAAATATTCTTCAATTAAATTAAAAGTACGGGTAATTAAAGTAAAAAATCCAGGTGCTAAGTCCAGGTACAAAGTCCGGTTACAAAGTCCGGGTAAGAAGTCCGTGTAAAAACTGCGGGTGAAAAAGGAACGTTTGGCGTGGAACGTGGAACGGGAACCGTGGAACGTGGAACGGGAACCGTGGAACATGAACATGGAACGTGGAACGTAGAATGTGGAACATGGAACATGAAACGTGGAACGTGGAATGTGGAACGGGGAATGTGGAATGTGGAACGTGGAATGTGGAACGTGGAATGTGGAACGTGGAATGTGGAACGTGGAGTGTGGAACGTGGAATGTGGAACGTGGAATGTGGAACGTGGAATGTGGAACGTGGAGTGAGGAACGTGGAAAGTGGATTGTGGAGCGTGAAATGTAGATCGTGGAATGTAGATCGTGGAATGTGGATCATGGAACGTAGAGCGTAGAGCGTGATGAGTGAGGCGTGCGGCGTGGATCGTGTAGCGTGGAGCCTTTTCTCATTACGAACGACGAGATTGTTCATCCTCTGGTATACCACAAGTTGCTTTTCACCAAATAGAAGGAGCTGAAACAAAAAAAAATACTATAAAAATCACGTACATTTTGGACAAAAAGTGTTATAAAACAGTGACGGAAAGATATCTGTTGTTTAAACTTTTTCTCATAATAAACGACAAGATTCTACATCGTTTGGTGTATCACAAGTTGATTTACACCTCGTGCAAACGGATGAAAAAAATAATTACTATAAACATCACCCATATTTTGGACAAAAACTTTCATAAAACAATAACGGATGGATACTCATCCTTTAAACTTTTTCTCAAGATAGACGATGAGATTCCTCATCTTTTGGTGTCACACAAGTTGATTTACAACTTGTGGAAGGGGTTGAAAAAAAATAATTACTGTAAAAATCACCCTTTTTTTGGACAAAAACTGTCATAAAACAATAACGGATAGATGCTTATTGCTTAAACTTTTTTTCATGATTGATGACGAGATTACTCATCGTTTGGTGTAACATAAGTTGATTTACAACTTGTGGAAGGGGTTGAAAAAAAATAATTACTATAAAAATCACCCATATTTTGGACAAAAACTGTCATAAAACAATAACGGATGGATACTTGTTGTTTAAACTTTTTCCTATGATATAAGATGAGATTGCTCATCATCTGGTGTAATACAAGTTGATTTACAACTAATGGAAGGGGTTGAAAAAAATAATTACTGTGAAAATCACCCATTTTTTGGACAAAAACTGCCATAAAACAATAACGGATAAATACTTGTAGTTTAAACTTTTTCTTATGATAGACGACGAGATTCCTCGTCGTTTGGTGTAACAGAAGTTGATTTACAACTTGTGGAAGGGGTTGAAAAAAAATAATTGCTCTAAAAATCACCCATTGTTTGAACAAAAACTGTCATAAAACAATAACGGATGAATGCTCATTGCTTAAACTTTTTGCAGTGATAGCCTACGCGATTACTCATCGTTTAGTGTAACACAAGTTGATTTACAACTTGTAGAAGGGGTTGAAAAAAAATAATTACAGTAAAAATCACCCTTTTTTTAGACAAAAACTGTCATAAAACAATAACCGATAGATGCTTATTGCTTAAACTTTTTTTCGTGATAGACGACGAGATTACTCATCGTTTGGTGTAACACAAGTTGATTTACAGCTTGTGGAAAGGGTTGAAAAAAAATAATTACTATAAAAATCACCCATTTTTTTAACAAAAACTGCCATAAACCAATAACGGACGGACGCACATTATTTAAACTTTTTCTCGCGATAGATGACAAGATTCCTCATCTTTTGGTGTTACACAAGTTGATTTACAACTTATGGAAGGGGTTGAAAAAAAATAATCACTTTAAAAATCACCCATGTTTTGGACAAAAACTATCATAAAACAATAACGGATAGATGCTTGTTGCTTAAACTTTTTTTCATGATAGACAACGAGATTACTCATCGTTTGGTGTAACACAAGTTGATTTACAACTTGTAGAAGGGGTTGAAAAAAAAATTACTATAAAAATCACCCATGTTTTGGACAAAAACTGTCATAAAACAATAACGGATAGATGCTTATTGCTTAAACTTTTTTTCATGATAGACGACGAGATTACTCATCGTTTGGTGTAACACAAGTTGATTTACAACTTGTGGAAGGGGTTGAAAAAAAATAATTACTATAAAAATCACCCTAATTTTGGACAAAAACTGTCATAAAACAATAACGGATCGATACTCATTGTTTAAACTTTTTCTCATGATAGACGGCAAGATTTCTCATCTTTTAGTGTCACACAAGTTAATTTACAACTTGTGGAAGGGGTTGAAAAAAAATAATTACCATAAAAATCACCAATATTTTGGATAAAAACTGTCATAAAACAATAACAGATGGATGCTTATTGTTTAAACTTCTTCTCATGATAGACGACGAGATTCCTCATCGTTTGGTGTAACACAAGTTGATTTACAACTTGTGAAAGGGGTTGAAAATAAATAATTACTATGAAAATCACCCTTATTTTGGACAAAAACTGTTATAAAACAATAACGTATAGATAGTCATTGTTTAAACTTTTTCTTATGATTGAAGATGCGATTCCTCATCGTTTGGTGTAACACAAGTTGATTTACAGCTTGTGGAAGGGGTTGAAAAAAAATCATTACTGTGAAAATTACCCATTTTTTGGACAAAAAGAACCATAAAACAATAACGGATGGATACTCATTGTTTAAACTTTTTTTCATGATAGACGACGAGATTCCTCATCGTTTAGTGTAACACAAGTTGATTTGCAACTTGTGGAAGGGGTTGAAAAAAAATAATTACTACGAAAATCACCCATTTTTTGAACAAAAACTGTCATAACACAATAACGGATGGATGCTTATTGTATAAACGTTTTCTCGTTATAGACGACAAGATTACTCATCGTTTGGTGTAACACAAGTTGATTTTCAACTAATGGAAGGGGTTGAAAAAAAAAATTACTATGAAAATCACCCATTTTTTGGACAAAAATTGTCATAAAACAATAACGGATAGATACTCATTGCTTAAACTTTTTGTCATGTTAGACGAAGAGATTCCTCATCGTTTGGTGTAACACAAGTTGATTTGCAACTTGCGGAAGGGATTGAAAATAAATAATTACTATGAAAATCACCCATTTTTAGGACAAAAATTGTCATAAAACAATAACAGATGGATACTTGTTGTTTAAACTTTTTCTCATGATAGACTATTAAATTCTGCATTGTTTGATGTACCACAAGTTGATTTACACCTCGCGAAAGAGGTTGAAAAAAAATAATTACTGTAAAAATTACCGACATTTTGGACAAAATCCGTTATAAAACAATAACGAATAAATGCTTGTTGTTTAAACTTTTTCTCGTAAAAGACAATTAAATTCTGCATTGTTTCATGTACCACAAGTTTATTTCCACCTCGTGGAAGGGGTTGAAAAAAAATAGTTACTGTAAAAATCACCCATATTTTGGACAAAGACAGTGATAAAACAATAACGGATAAGTGCTTGTTGTTTAATCTTTTTCTCATAATAGACAATAAGATTCTGCATCGTTTGATGTACCATAAGTTAATTTCCACCCCGTGGAAGGGGTTGAAAAAAATAATTACTATAAAAATCACCCACATTTTGGACAAAACTTGAACATAAAACAATAACGGAAATATGTTTGTAGTTTAAACTTCTTCTCGTGTTTAAAATTTTAAAATAGGTCGACAATGAACCTAGTTTTGATATCCTGTAAAAATATCGGACGTTTCTAACGAAAAAAATGTCAAAACTTAAAGACGAAAATTGCATGCGGTGATACACGATTGCCGAACTTTCTGCGCAAAAAAATGATTTGTTTGATGGAATCTATGACATGTCACTCCATCCTGCTGAAACTAAAAGTTGTTCAAGTCGACGTCCTCAATTTCTGGCCACAAAAGTTTGGTTACCATGCCTCTGTTGACCGAAGCAGTTGGTGAAAATAAATAAAAACGCATGTTTCATTACGTTTAAATAACTGAATACGTCAGTTTTCGAAGCATTAGAAATCCTCGATTTTTTTTTCCTCGTGACAAATTATAATAGTAATTATAACGGAGATATGAATGTCTGAGCGTGGACAGCCAATTTGCTTATTCTTTATAGTAGACTGCATTCTTTAATTTCCATTAGCATTCCCATTCGCCCGTCCACGTTATTCCCACTGTTTCATTATTAAACATGAAATATCCGAGTGGTATCGCGCGAAAAGGATTACATTTCAAAATCAAGATATCAGGCGTCGGCGTCGTCGGCGTCGGCTGAATGGGAAACTTTTGAAATTTAAATCTTGACGCTAACGCGCCTCGTGAAAAATAGTTCGCTTTGTTCGCCCGGGAATGGAAAACGCCGTTTTATCCAATATTTAACATTGTTTTCTTGCAGGAAGGGGAAAGGGAAAGAATTAAATACGGTTTTCTGGAGGATTTTAAAATTCGTGCGATACGGAATGAATTATTTGTTGATTGGGATAACATTTTTTAACTTTTTTAGTTATTTCAACTCTAATAACGATTAGAACCGTTTAAATGAACCGGTTCGTGGCAAAGAACAGACGGCTCATCGGCTCTCGTTATTCCAATATGTATTTAATCTCGTTGGGACGAAGTTAAATAACCTTAAAATACAATCAAAACAAGTTTTTTGTTGATGGTTGCAGTCCTTACTATTTCCAATTAAAACATTAATTGCGAGCAATTTCTAGTTTCAATGCCAGGTGAAATTCGACGGAGAACGTCTAAAATCTAATAAAGAGGAGTATGTAGATCGATTCCCACAAAGGAAATGAAACGTCGAAAACTTCCAAATATTAGACTCCGCAGCGGAAAATAGGGGGTGCGCAAAATAAAAGGACGTTTTCGCGTAAACAAAGGATAATTAAAGTTCACGAAAAGGTCACTACTGCTGCACAGGGTGGCATCGAGCCTAATTACCTTCATATCCCATGCAAACGGGGTGCCATCCAGTAATATTTGTTTTTTTTTTCTTTTTTTTGGCGAACCACGTAACGGATTCGCGTGAAAACGCGCGAACATTTTCCGCAGAGGTGAAGAAAAAAAGAAGAATCGGAAACGGTCTGCGTTTTCTCGGCGATTTTAATGAAGCAATTTATAAACATCAAACAGGATGTTTGCCCAAAGATTATTCAACTATCTGTTAAAACGGTGTACCGCGCCGTGTTTAAATTAATTAAATATTTAATTCGCCGCCGCTAAGTGGTGATTAATTATTTCTGGGGGCGCAAAAATTTGGCCGAAAAATCTTTTCCTTTGTGCGTCGACGAAAATAGGCCTTCGAACAAAACGAAATTCGAACAAAGACGCGATTAATATTAGAAGCACGCAGGAGTGGAAAAGAGGAGTGTGTTTGCTTGGCCTTGAAGACATTTTTATGATGTTTAATTTTCCGATTACACACTATATGTGTGTTTACACAACGTAATTTATTCAATGAAGCGAAAATTGTAATTTTTGTCACTGTATGAAACTTGAAAATTGTAGTTGTAGAAAACTTGCAAAACATCCATTATCAACATCTGTAATCTATAAAAAACTGAATTCGTCATTCTCTTTTCTCAATGTAATATAATAATTCCAACAGAATGTTCAACATGTGATAGGTATCGCATTACAAGTAATTAAGCACATTTTTTATTAATTCGGCAACGAATTAATCGAAACAAGTTGTGGTTAAAGCTCAATGTTAAATATTTTTCAGACAAAAGCTAAACCCTTCGTGGGGCCACTAATTATTCTTTAAATTGATCACATTACTCCATTCAAACCCGAGATTAAAAAGTATAAACACATCTTATCTGCTCTGTTAACTTTGCATTATGCAGAGTGTAGAATGGAATTTAAAAAAAAATCCTTTTCTGCGATTCAAAAGTGATCGATTTCAAAAGCACGAGGTGAATGTGCGTACCTGTGTATGTGTGTGTAAAAAATATAATAAGTGGATGAATTGGGGAGGTGAACACCTGGAAGATCTCGAACAAGCGTCCTTTATGGGATGTTGTTGAATGGGACCATTTTGTCGATTGTTCCTTGGTCGTGTCAAGGGCATCTTCTGGGGAATTGGGTCACGCACGCTCCATTCAGAAAGAGCGCGTGTGACCAGAGATCTACGCACACGAATATTATATTGAATATTTAAATCAAATTTACTTGGTGGAAAGAGCTTAATTAAAAAATTAATATTTGAAAAAATTTTTTTTCATAAAAGCAAAAACTTCCGTAAAATCCATCGCAATTGGGATTGCGTGGTTAGGCCCACCTAACATCCTTCAATTACATTATACTTAAGCTACAAACATTGTTCTTCGCATGTAATAATAGTAAATGAAGCCGATTTAATTTATAAAAGGGATTTTTTTGATTTCTTTTATATTTATCGAAATGTAATTTGTGCGAAATTGAGATTTCTATTGGATAATAATCTAAAATGGATTTTGAGTGAATTTGGAAAGTATCAGATGCGTGGAAATTGTTTTTATATTTTTTTAGTCGAATGTGAAATGATCAAATTCAAAATTGCAATAAATTGTCTTCTGATGAGATTCTCTCGAAATCTAGGTAAAGGGTGGTTTGAGATTTCTATTGGATCGTAATCTAGAATCGATTTGGAGTAAATTTGAAAAATTTCAGGTGCATGGGAATTGTTTTTATATTTTTTTTTGGCCGAATGTAAAATGAGCAAACTCAAAATTGCAATAAGTTGTCTTCTGGTGAGATTTATCTCGAAATCTAGGAAAAGGGTGGTTTGAGATTTCTATTGGATTATCATCTAGAATCAATTTTGAGTGAATTTGGAAAATTTCAGGTGCGTGGGAGTTGTTTTTATATTTTTTTGGCCGAATGTAAAATGATCAAATTCAAAATTGCAATAAGTTGTCTTCTGGTGAGATTATCTCGAAATCTAGGAAAAGGCGGTTTGAGATTTTTATTGGATCGTAATCTAGAATCGATTTTGAGTAAATTTGAAAAATTTCAGGTGGGTGGTAATTGTTTTTATATTTTTTTTTTTGGCCGAATGTGAAATGAGCAAACTCATAATTGCAATAAATTGTCTTCTGGTGAGATTATCTCGAAATCTAGGAAAAGGTGGTTTGAGATTTCTATAGGATCGTAATCTAGAATCGATTTGGAGTAAATTTGAAAAATTTCAGGTGCGTGGGAATTGTTTTTATATTTTTTTCTTGGCCGAATGTGGAATGATCAAATTCAAAATTGCAATAAATTGTCTTCTGGTGAGATTATCTCGAAATCTAGGAAAAGGGTGGTTTGAGATTTCTATTGGATCGTAATCTAGAATCAATTTGGAGTAAATTTGAAAAATTTCAGGTTCGTGGGAATTGTTGGTATATTTTTTTTGCGGAATGTGAAATAATCAAAATCAAGATTGCAATAAGTTGTCTTCTGGTGAGATTATCTCGAAATCTAGGAAAGGGTGGTTTGAGATTTCTATTGGATTATCATCTAGAATCAATTTTGAGTGAATTTGGAAAATTTCAGGTGCGTGGGAATTGTTTTTATATTTTTTTTGGCCGAATGTGAAATGATTAACTTCAAAATTGCAATAAGTTGTCTTCTGGTGAGATTATCTCGAAATCTAGGAAAAGGGTGGTTTGAGATTTTTATTGGATCGTAATCTAGAATCGATTTTGAGTAAATTTGAAAAATTTCAGGTGCGTGGGAATTGTTGGTATATTTTTTTTTGCGGAATGTGAAATAATCAAAATCAAGATTGCAATAAGTTGTCTTCTGGTGAGATTATCTCGAAATCTAGGAAAGGGTAGTTTGAGATTTCTATTGGATTATCATCTAGAATCAATTTTGAGTGAATTTGGAAAATTTCAGGTGCGTCGGAATTGTTTTTATATTTTTTTTGGCCGAATGTGAAATGATTAACTTCAAAATTGCAATAAGTTGCCTTCTGGTGAGATTATCTCGAAATCTAGGAAAAGGGTGGTTTGAGATTTCTATTGGATCGTAATCTAGAATCGATTTTGAGTAAATTTGAAAAGTTTCAGGTGCGTGGGAATTGTTTTTATATTTTTTTTTCAGCCGAATGTGAAATGATCAAATTCAAAATTGCAATAAGTTGTCTTCTGGTGAGATTATCTCGAAATCTAGGAAAAGGGTGGTTTGAGATTTTTATTGGATCGTAATCTAGAATCGATTTTGAGTAAATTTGAAAAATTTCAGGTGCGCGGGAATTGTTTTTATATATTTTTTTTGGCCGAATGTGAAATGATCAAATTCAAAATTGCAATAAGTCGTCTTCTGGTGAGATTATCTCGAAATCTAGGAAAAGGGTAGTTTGAGATTTCTATTGGATTATCATCTAGAATCAATTTTGAGTAAATTTGGAAAGTTTCAGGTGCGTAGCAATTGTTTTTATATTTTTTTGTTCGAATGTAAAATGATCAAACTTTCTGGTGAGATTATCTCAAAATTTAGTGAAGGAATGTCTTGAGATTTCTATTGGATCTTAATCTAGAATTGATTTTGAGTAAATTTGAAGAGTTTCAAGTATGTGCCAATTGTTTTTATACGTTTTTTGCAGAATGGAAAATGAGCAAATTCAAAATTTGTTCAAAGTTCTGTTCTCGTGAGAATATCTTGAAATATAAGGAAGGGGTGGTTTGAGATTTTTATTGAATTCTAATCTAGATCCTATTTTGAGTGAATTTCAAGTATTTTAAATTTTTTAAGTGGAAAAAGAGAAACTTTTAAATTAAATATAGTTATTGTGGGATTACCTCAAAATCTAGACCGTAAGATTTTTTTCTGTTTGAAATTTTTTAACGACTCCAGGAGATTAACTGCGTGCCTTAATATGACTAATATGACTTGGTATTATTGTGTACCCTTATTAAATAAATATCTTTTTTTTTGACATAGGCCTGAGCCATACCGTCACACACGGCTAGGAAATAAATATCTGAACCTTACAAATCCAAGAAACATAACTATAGCCAAGTGGACGATTAAGGGAACACGTTTTTTTTTACTCGAAGTCAAATCAAACAGTCCTTGAGTTCGGGACCAAGTCTATAAACTAGATGATATTAAATCTTCGCAGAGGGTGGACGGTCGGTCCCGGCGTTTTGCGCAGTTTCCGTCGGGGACAGTAAATTAACTTTTTGCGCAATTAAGCCATAAATTGTCCCGCAATTATTGCGGACTAATCGTGTATTCAATGAGTGCGGGCCATAATTTATGAGCGGGGCGTAAAACATGAAAATTTTCACGGGAGCGTCTTCGTCGAAAATCACAAAATCGATCGACGAATATTTTATTTGATTATTTTTATTCACTTAAAAATAACGGTAACATATCCGGTGTGTTCTTCTTGTACTTAAAAAAATCACGATTCTAGTTTGAACTAAAATCATTATACGAGGACGCTATTTATACTTTGTAATTTTTTTTTTGTAAAATAAAAAATTCGCTGTTGCATTCGTTAGAAAAGTAGTTTCAATCTTAACCCTGCGCTGTTTGGATCATGTGCTTTCAGCAACGCCTTGGACCCGAGGGGTTGATAGGGCATTGAAATTTAAAAAAGCACCACAAAAAGTTGTTAATAATTTTAAAATACGAAACACTCGTTAATGTTAAAAATTTAAATTGTTAACAATTTTTTGTGGTAAATTTTCATTATTATTATTATTACACATTTTCGTGCTGCATTTAACGGGACGATGAACCGATTGAAGTGGAGATTAATTAGGAAGCGGTGGATTGTAATTGTTGCTGCAGCTTTCTATACACGATGCGCCAGTGCATTCGTTCTGAATAAATAGGAAAAAATAACTTTTTTTTTTCTATGCTTTTGTGTTTATTACGCCACACGGACACGAGCATGATTTACGGTAACGTAACCGCGGCGGAATAATATTTGAATAAATTTCACGAGAGGAGGTTTCGGGAGCCGTTTTATTTTTATTTTTTTTTTCTGAGCGTGTGTATGTGTGGCGCAATAGCAAATAATTTAACGCGGCTTACTTCACATCCTCTTCAAATCAAGGCTTTATGGCCATTATTGTTTAACGTATATATACACAGTTTTATTTAAATTATATTCAATGATAATTCGAAGATGTTTGTTTACATTTGCATATTTAAATTTTTTGTTTGCGTACAAGACACTAATATTTCTCAAAAAATGGTGATGTGGCATCATGTTACTTTCTCCGATTTGATGGTATCATAGCCATTTATATTTACGTTTATTTTCAATTAAAATCATATTTTAAATGTACATCGAGCGGATAGAACTGACGTTTAAAACGTCAAAATTATGAAAGATGGAAAAATTATACTTCAAATTAAAAAAACTCAGTTTACTCAAAAACTAACGAGATTTCGAAAAAAACTTATTCTTTATAAGTTGTTCATTTTAGCATTTTCTACAATTATTATTAACATAAATTTCCTGTAACTATTATCGTTTTATAAATATAAACTAAAAATTAAAAAAAAATAATAAATTTTTTTCTCGAATAAAAATGATTTTATGAAAAATGTTTTCAAGCTAAAGATGTTCATTTATTTGTTGTCTTCAAAGTTTGTTTAAATGTTTTTGTGATATTTATCATATTTAAGAAAATATTGGCAAAAAACAAAAAACAGTTAAGGTAAACGCCCACTTCCGGTGTAGGAAATTTTACCAAAAGCTTTTCATTTCTTCAGATTATCAAATAAGACGGATGTTTAAAGTTTCGTATCAATTGCTTTATTAGTTTTTGAGATACAGCGCGCACAGACAGACAGACACACACACACACTCACAGACACACACACACAGAGACACAATTTTTTTACCAGAAATTGTTGAAATGGCATCAAAAAGGATATTTCCGTAAAAAAAATTTTTGAAAAAAAATCACGATCACAATATTTTCTCGTACTTCGTAACGGAGAAAGTAAAAATTCTAATCCGCGAGTTTCACTGATTCTAATGAGAATTTAATCTTTCTACGAGAACCTAGGGCTATGTTCAACTGATTGGATTGTAGAAAAGGGGCCCACCCACCACCCTACGTATCCATGTTAACCTAACCAATAAAACACTGTTTGATTAAATGAATTTTCTTTGTACATCTAACTGTGGTGTTGGAATTTTGACAATTATTATAAAACGCGGTTTGTAGTTTGAGTTCAAATGAATACGAAGGGTGGTGGGTGGGCCCAATCTTACCCTCCAATTAGTTGAACATAAACTAGGGTCGCGCAGATGGAGAGTAATGACCAAAAACTGAAATATTGATGTTTTTGTATTTCGTAAATTTATTCATTTGTAAGAACTCTCGGCTATGTTCAACTGATTGGATTGTAGGAAAGGGCCCACCCACTACCCTTCGTATCCACGTTAACCTAACCAATAAAACACTGTTTGATTGAATGAATTTTCTTTTTACATCCAACTGTGGTGTTGGAAGTTTGACAATTATTATAAAACGTGGTTTGTAGTTTGAGTTTAAATGATTACGAAGGGTGGTGGGTGGGCCCTATCCTACCCTCCAATTAGTTGAACATAAACTAGAGTCGCGCAAATGAAGAGTAATGACCAAAAACTGAAATATTGCTGTTTTTGTATTTCGGCTATGTTCAACTGATTGGATTGTAGAAAAGGGCCCACCCACCACCCTCCGTGCCCATTTTAACTTAACCAACAAAACACTGTTTGATTGGATTAATTTTCTTTGTACATCCAACTGTGGTGTTGGAAGTTTGACAATTATTATAAAACGTGGGCTGTAGTTTGAGTTCAAATGAATACGAAGGGCGGTGGGTGGGTCCTGTCTTACCCTCCAATTAGTTGAACATAAACTGGAATTGCGCAGATGGAGAGTAATGATCAACAACCCAAATATTGCATTCCTGTTTTTGTCTTTTGTAAATTAATTCATTTACAAGAACTCTGGGCTATGTTCAACTGGTTGTATTGTAGGTAAGGGCCCACCCACCACCCTCTGTGTTCACTTTAACTTAACCAACAAAACGCTGTTTGATTGGATGGGTTTTTTTTTAGTACATCAATCGGTGATGTTTAAAGTTCGACAATTATTACAAGACACGGTTTGTAGTTTGAGTTCAAACGATTACGAAGGGTGGTGGGTGGGCCCTATCCTACCCTCCAATTACTTGATCATAAACTAGGGTTGCGCAATTTACTAATCCGAGACTTTCACTGCTTCAAATGAGAACTTAATCTTTCAACGAGAACCCAGGGCTATGTTAAACTGATTGGATTGTAGGAAAGGGCCCACCCACCACCCTCCGTGCCGACTTTAACCTAACCAACAAAACACTGTTTGATTGGATTAATTTTCTTTGTACATCCAACTGTGGTGTTGGAAATTTAACAATTATTATAAAACGTTGTTTGTGGTTTGAGTTCAAATGAATACGAAGGGTGGTGGGTGGGCCCTATCCTACCCTCCAATTACTTGATCATAAACTGAAATTGCGCAGATGGACAGTAATGATCAACAACCCAAATATTGCATTCCTATTTTTGTCTTTTGTAAATTAATTCATTTACAAGAACCCTGGGCTATGTTCAACTAGTTGTATTGTAGGTAAGGGCCCACCCACCACCCTCTGTGTTCACTTTAACTCAACCAACAGAACGCTGTTTGACTGGATGAGTTTTTTTAGTACATCAATCGGTGATGTTTGAAGTTCGACAATTATTAGAAAACAGGGTTTGTACTTTGAGTTAAAACGATAACGAAGGGTGGTGGGTGGGCCCTATCCTACCCTCCAATTAGTTGATCATAAACTAGGGTTGCGCAGATGAAAAGTAATGATAAAAACTGAAAATTGCTGTTTTAGTATTTTGTAAATTAATTCATTCACACCCTGTGGCCTTTTCACGGCCTCCTCTCAAACAATGGCATCGTTGGTAACCTTAACCACCCCATGTTTATTGTCTTATAACTAACCAAACTACTAACGAAGACCCATAGGTAGCCTTTTCACGGCCTTCCCTCAAATAATGGTATTTTTGGTGTACCTTGAGCGTCCCGTGTTTAATGTCTTATAACTAACCAAACTACTAACAAAGATATTATGGACCATAAGTGGTCTTTTCATGGCCTCCGGTATAATAGTGGTGCCGTTGGGGGTACCTAGAGCGCCCCGTGGCAACCTTGACCTGCCATTATTGAACGTACCGCTTCCTCCATAACCTCCGGACGCTCTAAGCGCTGTTTACTTGATCGGCTGCTCTAAGAGCTGGTCGAGCTTTCCGAATTGAAGTGTGTTGTCATCGTCTCCGATTGATTGGATCGAGTGAAACATTCGTCGATGTCAAGCGAGGCAAAGCAACTTTGTTTCGAGTCGTAAGTATTCTGGTCTGGTCAAAGAGGAAGTACGACAGTTGATAAAATTCTTGCAACGTTGTCTTGTAAAGTGTTCGATGAGAGTTCTGAAGTCCGTTTTTTCTGCAGGATCTTCACAAGCCTCTTGGTACAGCGAGGAAGTGTGTTAATGGATCAACCGTAGCGTTTTTCTTGTTGTACCAAGGTACAAGAACTTATAAATCAAACAAGCATTTAATTTATCTAAACCTAACCAATCTTCTGCTGGAATTTACATTCTAATGAGGGGACGTCTATGGAAACTAAATTTAGCTTATTACTGCAAATAACTATAATGTGGAGAGATACAATTCACGAGATGAATCCTACCGACTGCGCCAATTTATTTTACTTTAACATAATCTACAGATAGCTAGAATTACAGACTAATGACTAACTCTAATAAAACAAATTTAATTCTTATATACTTGAGATAACATTACCAAGGTAAATACCAGAACTCATAAATCCAACAAGCATTTCATTAATCTAAACCTAACCAACACGCATCGATGAGTCTGTTGAATAATTAAGAGTTACTACAGAAATCAAACACAACGTAAGTCTGACTTGACGTACTACTAATATTGGTAGAGAAAAAAAAACAAACCGAAAACAAATTCCTATAAAACGGTGGCCCGGGCAACGCAGCTTCTTGGAAACGGACGAGAAATCCTCGGAAATTTATAAACCACAAACAGGTTTACATAACTGACCATAAAGGAGACGGGGTCCACTTCGCCTCATTTTTATTATACGGAACCGCACGGGGTTACAAATTGTGTTTACAAAACCCGACGTCAATTGCACGAGGGAATGAATGAAAAAAAGAAAAGACACACACACACACACACACACACGAACAACCCCAACACATTCGCGTTTTACAAAACACATCAATCGCACGGGAGCATTTTTCACGGAAAGAAACAAGGGGGTAGCGGCAATTTTGATCGAAATTTTTCCGCGACCGGATAAACTGGAGGAAACAATTTTGACAAATCGCGCCCTCTATACCCGTTCTGGAGAGATAACGCTGATAAATCACTAAATACAATACATTTCCCGCGCAAAATGCAGATCATCTTATATAAATACATATCCCGTCCGGATTTATTGTCGGCATTCATCTTTCACGTTTTATTGCGCGTATTCCTCGGGACGGGCCGAATTTATCAATGCGCGCCCCCCCCCAATAAAACCGATCCGACACGAGAAATTCAATATTTGCGCGCGATTTTTTCTTTTCGGGATAAACACACACGCGGACTGTGTGTGTAATCCGCGTTCGTTTAATTCGTAATGATCCAATTTGAAAAATCGAGTGCAGCTTTGTCGCCTTCTGGCGGGAACAATGGCTCAATTAAAATTCATTTATCGGAACGCGTTCGTATTTCGCTCACGCTCCGCGTTGAATATTATTAAAAGCCCTCAGACAATGGGGTATTAATTAAATTTTGAAATTCTATTCGTTCAATGCGGTGATATATAAATAGATTCCATTCAATTTGCTTTTTTTTTCTTCGCTGGTAATATATTAACCGCAAGACGGCTTTAAATCAACCCCACCTTATCGAATGTAAGCGTGGAGATGTTTGCGCATTTATAATTCTTACCGACTGCGCCAGTTTATTTTACTTTTATATAATCTTAGCAGTGACGATTGCAGATCTAAACTAACGACGGCGATGAATGCAGACTAAACATTTACTACAGCTTGCTTTAAAATTTCTATGATGTTCGCTCAGGAAAAACAGATCCTACCGACTGCGGCAATTTATTGAAAGCACGGTATATACCGACATGAAAAAAATGTTTCCTTTTATTATTTACGTCACTCCGATTGCGTCTTATACAAACATGAAAAAAGTTTGCTTCTATCTTCTACGCGAACGGAAACCTATAGAAATTTTAATGTAAAATGCTAAGCTTATTGCATTATAAAGACTTTGATTACTTATCCAAATGAAAACTACTTTTCTGTCTTGTGTTACCTTTGCGTAAATGGACTCCACTCCGACCATATAAGCAGCAATTAAACGCACCGTAATTTCGCAATCGAGTGTGAGCGTTACGGGCCCCCTTGAGGATTATTTAGCAATTTTCCGAGCGCCATCGATCATAAATTCATAGCACTCGCCGTTGATTTATCGCCGTTCCGTTCGACTAATTAGACATGAAGACCGCTGCACCGCCGATCCGCTTCTTGCATTATCGGCCAAAATTGGTAAAGTTTAATCGGCCGGCAAAATACCATAATCACGGCATATTCCATGAATAATGGAATACTATTTGTTAATAAAGTAATTTATTTATGCTTCGCCCGAGAGGATTGCGCAAGGTAATTACACCTGATTGCTACAATCGCGTCTTTAAATGTATTCATTGCACGCCAGGTATGTCCCGTATCGAGTATTAATTAGTAATTTGTTAGTGCCGCCGGCTCGCTGGTCATTTACATATCCACGGATTTTATTAACCCGATTTCGATCATAATGAAATTTTATTCGATAATTAAAGGTGCTTAAAGGTGCTCCCGTTGAAAATCTTCTGCTGGAATTTACGTTCTAATGAGGGGACGTCTATGGGAACTAATTTTAGCTTATTACTGCAAATAACTATAATCTAGAAAATTACAAATCACGAGGTAGATCCTACCGACTGCGCCAATTTATTTTACTTTAACATAATCTACAGATCTAAACTAACGACGACTAGAATTACAGACTAATTATTAACTCTAATAAAACAAATATAATTCTTATATACTTGAATTAACATACATGTCATGTTATGTACTTTCACAACATCAAATGTCAATTTGAAGCCCGTGACGCATCAGCAAAGAAAACTCGAAAATATAAAAAATCGAAAAAATCAAATCCTTAAATAATGATCGTGGACTCTTATGTAATACCTTTTGTTTCATCAGAAGAACGAGATACATCGATTGGCATTAAAAAATTTCATTTAGAAAAATTTGCAAAAAAGTTACCATGAAAAATTTTGAAAAAAATCGATCTTTTCAGATTTCGAACGGCCGTGGCAGCTAAACGAAAAATCCAAATGGAACGCGGATTTCTAATCTGTGCTCCTTGGGTGCAAGTTAGTCGGATTCTATTAAAACCGGCGATTTTTAATTTTTGTCGAAAACGTAAAAATCGATAGAAGGGTCCCCCCTTCTTGCTTTTGCTCAAAAATTGGCTTTGAAATGATTTCCTGAAGAAACCACTGGTTCTATTCGGGATTTCTATACATCACCGGAAAGATCCCTTCAAGACGCTTCAGAAAATGTACTTTCGCAAGAACAAATGTCAATTTGAAGCCCGCGATGCGTCAGTAAAGGAAACTCGAAAATGGAAAAAAAATTCTTCATCGGAAGAACGAGATAAATCGATTGGCGTTAAAAAATTTCATCAAAAAAAAACCCAAAAAGTTAGCATGTCACCATGAACTTTATGGAAAATGTTGAAAAAAGTCGATTTTTTCAAACTTTGAACGGCTGTAGCGGCCGAACGAAGAATCCAATTAGAACGCATATTACTTAAATTTAATCAACTCCGGAGAGTCTCGAGTGCTCGGTAATACTGTAACTAATATTTAAAAAAAGAAACGTGCAATCGACGATGGTAAATGTTGATCGTTTTGAGTTCTTTTTTCTTTCTTTAAATTTTATGTAAATATTTGATACGAGCACAGATAAAAATTAATCAGAAATGTGATGCGCTGAAAATAAACACGCCCAACCTTGAAAAACGGCGCGGGCAATAATAATTTTTCATTCCATTCCATTTATTCTTTGCTCACTCGCGCACGCAGAGAGAGACAGAGATCCCGCAAATATATTCAATTACAAAACACATATTCGGTCGGTCGCGCTCGACAGATGTTGTCACTTCTGGAAAAGGGAATCCGGGAACCGGGGGAGGGAGAGAGAGGGAGCGTGGACGGCGGCTTTCGGGTCAAATGGATTTATTTACAGTGCAAACTCATGATCCCGTAAACAAATGGCCACTATTTCAAATGTGCTGACACCAGATCCAATTAGGTCTGCAGAACTTAATTTATTGTCTTACGTCCGTTTGCGCCGCTCCGGCGGTTTTCCGACGATTACACTTCAATTTTATAAATTAAATTTGGGATACAATTCTTCCGTAAAAATTTGCGCATCTGTGGGTATTGTTACCGTCTACTAAATCTTTCTCATTCTATAAGGCCTCGTGTAAATTTTCGGTTGGTAAAAAAAATTTTTTTCGTGAAAATAATTACTAAAAACGTGTTTTCTTATCATTGCAAACCGCTATGAATTTTTTCAGAATTTTCTGGGACTCAAAATTTTTCCTAATTTTTGTATGGAACTGGACGAAAATCATGAAATGGCGAAATAACTTGAAATATACACCAAATGTTCACAAAAGAACGGGGAATACATCATTAAATTTTTAGTACAATCGTACTTGTAGTTTTCTTGCTGCGCGCTCTCAAAATAGGCACTCAAAACTTGGCCAAAAATTTTGGTCGATTTTGGGAATTTATTGGCGCGGTCTCACTTGATACTTATGGATGATATGACATCAATTTGTAGCTGCATTCTCCTGCAATCCATTACTTCTATTCCTAACCATTTACCATATCCACGAACCAAAATTCGTTTGTTCGAATAAACCGCTGTCCGTCAACGTCAATCTGCAGTGTCTCGGTATTCGCTTCCCGTAAGGCCTCATGTTAATTTTCGGTTGGTGAAAAATGGTATAAAATTTTTTTTTTCGGGAAAATAATTACTCTGCACCCTTTTTTCCAACATTAAAAAATGCTATGAATTTTTTCAGAATTTTTTGAGATCAAAAATTTTTCTTCATTTTTTGCATTTTTTCTTGGAAAAATGGGCGAAAAGCATGAAATGGCCAAATGATTTGAAATTTACAACAAATGTTCACAAAAGAAAGGGGAATACGTGGATAAATTTTCAGCTCAATCGTACTTGTAGTTTTCATGCTGTTCGCTCCCAAAGTGGGCACACGAAAGTTGGCCAGAAATTTTGATCAATTTTGCGAATTTTTTGACACGATCTCACAAGACGGTTATGGATGATATTACATCAATTTGTAGCTGTATTCTTCTAGAATCCACTACTTCTATTCCCAATCATCTACCGTATCCACGAACCGAAATTCGTTTGTTCGAACAAGTCGCTGTCCGTCAGCGTCAATCTGCAGTGTCTCGGTATTCGCTTCCCGTAAGGCCTCATGTTAATTTTCGGTTAGTGAAAAATGGTTTAAAAATTTTTTTTTTCGGGAAAATAATTACTCTGTACGCTTTTTTCCATCATTAAAAATGTTATGAATTTTTTCAGAATTTTCTGAGACCAAAAATTTTTCTTCATTTTTGGCGTTTTTTCCTGGAAAAATGGGCGAAAAACATGAAATGACCAAATGATTTGAAATTTACAACAAATGTTAGCAAAAGAAAGGGGAATACGTGGATAAATTTTTAGCCCAATCGTACTTGTGGTTTTCATGCTGCTCGCTCCTAAATTGGGCACACGAAAGTTGGTCAGAAATTTTGGTCGATTTTGCGAATTTTTTGGCGCGGTCTCACAAGACCGTTATGGATGATATTACATAAATGTTTAGCTGCATTCTTCTAGAATCCATTACTTCTATTCCCAATCATCTACCGTATCCACGAACCGAAATTCGTTTGTTCGAACAAGTCACTGTCCGTCAGCGTCAATCTGCAGGGTCTCGGTATTCGCTTCCTGTAAGACCTCATGTAAATTTTCGGTTGGTGAAAAATGGTTTAAAAAATTTATTTTTCGGGAAAATAATTACTTTTCACGCTTTTCTCCATCATTAAAAAGTGCTATAAATTTTTTCAGAATTTTCTGAGACCAAAAATTTTTCTTCATTTTTGGTGTATTTTATGGAAAATGGGTGAAAAACATGAAATGGCCAAATGATTTGAAATTTACAACAAATGTTCATAAAAGAAAGTAGAATACGTGGATAAATTTTCAGCCCAATCGTACTTGTGGTTTACTTCCTGCCCGCTCTCAAATTGGGCACACGAAAGCTGGCCAAAAATTTTGGTCGATTTTGCGAATTTTTTAGCGCGGTCTCACAAGACGGTTATGGATGATATTATATCAATTTGTAGCTGCTTTCTTATAGAATCCACTACTTCTATTCCCAATCATCTACCATGTCCACGAACCGAAATTAGTCTGTTCGAAGAAGCCGCTGTCCGTCAGCGTCAGTCTGCAGGGTCTCGGTATTCGCTTCCCGTAAGACATCATGTAAATTTTCGGTTGGTGAAAAATGGTTTAAAAAAAATTTTTTTCGGGAAAATAATTACTCTGCACGCTTTTTTCCATCATTAAAAAGTGCTGTGAATTTTTTCCAAATTTTTTGAGACCAAAAATTTTTTTTCATTTTTGGCGTTTTTTTTCCTGGAAAAATGGGTGAAAACATAAAACGACCAAATGATTTGCAATTTACAACAAATGTTCACAAATGAAAGGGGAATACGTGGATAAATTTTCAGCCCAATCGTACTTGTAGTTTTCTTGCTGCCCGCTCCCAAATTGGGCACACGAAAGTTGGCCAGAAATTTTGATCAATTTTGCGAATTTTTTGACACGATCTCACATGACGGTTATGGATGATATTACATCAATTTTTAGCTGCATTCTTCTAGAATCCATCACTTCTATTCCCAATCATCTATCGTATCCACCGACCGAAATTCGTTTGTTTGAACAAGCCGCTGCCCGTCAGCTTCAATCTGCAGGGTCTCGGTATTCGCTTCCCGTAAGGTCTCATGTTAATTTTCGGTTCGTGAAAAATGGTATATAAAAATTCTTTTTCGGAAAAATAATTACTCTGCACGCTTTTTTCCATCATTAAAAAGTGCTGTGAATTTTTTCCAAATTTTTTGAGACCAAAAATGTTTCTTCATTTTTGGCGTTTTTTTCCTGGAAAAATGGGTGAAAACATAAAACGACCAAATGATTTGCAATTTACAACAAATGTTCACAAACGAAAGGGGAATACGTGGATAAATTTTCAGCCGAATCGTACTTGTAGTTTTCTTGCTGCTCGCTCCCAAATTGGGCACACAAAAGTTGGCCAAAATTTTTTGTCGATTTTGCGAATTTTTTGGCGCGGTCTTACAAGACGGTTATGGATGATATTATATCAATTTTTAGCTGCATTCTTCTAGAATCCACTACTTCTATTCTCAATCATCTACCGTGTCCACGAACCGAAATTTGTTTGTTCGAACAAACCGCTGTCCGTCAGCGTCAATCTGCAGGGTCTCGGTATTCGCTTCTCGTAAGGTCTCATGTTAATTTTCGGTTGGTGAAAAAAGATATAATCAATTTTTTTTCGGGAAAATAATTACTTTGCATATCTTTTCGCATCATTAAAAACCGCTATGAATTTTTTCAGAATTTTCTAAGACGATGAAATGGCCAAATAAAAATAATATTTTTTCTTGTTTACTCATTTTATTTCAAGATGGAATTGTTTAAATAATTATTTAACTCGCACAGATTAGATAAGCCGTGTGTTTGCGTGCAGAATTCGATTCATTAAGGTGTTATCCAAAGTCTGGCAGCAATCTCCGACACGATCTGGCAGCAAGCCGAACGCCGTTTAATAATAGAAGTCGTATTATGTTTATAATATTAGATTTGCAATATAATAAACCGAAAATATTTCAGGTCGTTCACCGCCCATCGGAGAGCCGCCCGGAAAATAAATATCGAAAGAGTTAACAAAACGCACGACCCGAAGGTAAATATATGAAAGTGCGTTTTACGCGCGGTCTAAAAATACGCAAACAGATGGCGCCGCTGAACTCTTTCTACCTAGACTTTTTATCAGAGTTTTGTTTGGTGATTTATGGTAAAACCGCAAGCATTAGGATTAAGCATAGCAATTTTGCTTCAATGTATAATTGGATATGGAATTTATAATCGGGGTTTCGGAAAAAGTCAGTATTTCGTAATCAAATAACAGTTTTGACTGGTATCATTTTTCTTTCAGTGAAGTTGAGAAAGTTTCAGCGTTGATTGAAGTGTTGTACAATACTTCAATCAACGGTTTCAGCTAGTAATTTGTAAATATATACGTCTTAAGATTAATCTCTTCAATGTATAATTGGATATGGAATTTATAATCGGGGTTTCGGAAAAAGTCAGTTTTTCGTAATCAAATGACAGTTTTGATAAGAATAATTTTTCTTTCAGTGAAGTTGAGAAAGTTTCAGCGTTGATTGAAGTGTTGTACAATACTTCAATCAACGGTTTCAGCTAGTAATTTGTAAATATATACGTCTTAAGATTAATCTATCACAGTTTCATTCAAATTGTCGTACGTAGCTTCTAGTGACGGTTCGCGGATTTTTTTCTGGTACGGCCGAGGAACAAGAGGTGGTAATACAGATAGGTGCGGTCTCTGCAACTGATCCCACCTATCTGTATTGCCACCCTTGTTGCCTCAGGTAGCTTCCATAAATAAATTCATTTTCCTAAAACTAAATTCAATGCCTGGTGACTTGAGAAGGTTGAATTTTATGAAAAACTTGAGAATAAAATCTGCAAGTATATGTCTGCGAAAAGTCAGTTTTTCTTCAATTTGAACGGTGTCGTGAAATTTGATAAAGTTTGAAAGATTCAACTCAATATTTAAATACTCAAATTTTATTGTTCGAGCGACTTGTGATTACCGGGGCAATTCCATGTTGCTTCTGAACATATACAGTCGCAAAATGATTAAGTATATTTGTTTAGAATTATTAATCGTTCCATTGATTCCCGCTTTATCCTTCAATTTATTGGTTTTCGATGCCGCAGCACAGAGCGCCATTATCTTTAACGTTCCACATCACAAAGCCAACTCTGGGTGCAACGCACTCATATCGCGCAATTATCTAATAAATGATAACGGTTTTAAAATATTTCCGACCTTAAATCTGGTTTACTTGGTGTGGATCTTTCAAATGATTATCAGAAAACTCGAAAATAGAAAAAATCGAAAAATTCAACTTTCTTAATAATCATCGTAGATTTTATGTAATACCTCTTTCTTCATCAAAAGAACGAGTTTGATCGATTGGCGTTAAAAAATTTCGTCTAGAAAAAATTGCAAAAAAGTTAGCAAGTCAGCATGAACTTTATGGAAAATTTCAGATTTTGAACGGCCGTAGCGGATAAACGAAGAATCCAATTTGAACGCGGTTTTCAAATCTGTGTTCCTTGTGTGTCAATTAGTCGGATTTGATTAAAATTGGCGATTTAAAATTTTTGACGAAAACCTGAAAAATCGCCTTTACTTTTTGCTAAAAATTGCATTTGAAATGATTTCCTGAAGAAACCACCGATTCAATTCGGGGTTTCTATACGTCATTGGAAAGATCCCTTCAAGACCCTTAAAAAAATGTACCTGCGCATGAACAAATATTAATTTGAAGCCCGTGGCGCGTTCGCAAAAAAAACTCGAAAACCAGTTTGTAAATATTTGTGTACACGTGAATCATTTAAAAGAATCACTTCATCACATATACAATCGTGCAAAATCTGGTTTGGCTCAAGCTGAGGAAAATCGGGGACGCTCAGAAGGGCGTCCATAAATCGCCTCGACTTTCACCATGTACACTTTTTTTTTATTAATGGAGGCCTCCGTTAAAAGGTGTGTTGCCCACTAAAAAGAAGAAGATGAGAATCTTTCGGCATCCCAAAGTTTACGAAAGCGGCACGCGCCCAGACGCAACACGACCCGCGATTCCGCGAACTCTTTCAAAACCTGGTGTTTACCCTTTTTTTGTGTGAAAGGTTGCTCAATGGGTCGCGGGCACAATCGAAAAGTCACGTATCGACTATTAAGTCGGTGATTAATTATGGATCGAGTCGCCAGGGAGCGCGCGGCGGTGGTAAATAATAAAGGGATTCGAGGAAGAAGCGGTGGCGGTGTTGAAAAAGTGGCCGTGTGGGAGGATAAGGCGCGCAATTAGAGTAGTCCTCCCGAGGGATTAATCCCGAAAGTATTGGGCGAGTGTGAGTTGTAACTAAAACAGAGGTAATGGCGCCGAAATGCGAGAACAACGGTCTTAATTATAGGACGGGGATGGAAAACCGGGGAGTCTACATGCTGTTTGTCTTACCTTAAATGTTATTTATTTTATTGTGTAGTTTCAAAAAAATATATTCACAGAATTATGTGAATTAATTCCACAAAATTCTTTCATCTAGTCACCTAATTCACACGTTTTATGCTCAACCCTTTGAGCCCCAAGCAGCGCGACAGCGCTGTTGAGTTTGAGACCAGCGCGATAGAGCTGTTGGGTTTGAGACCAGCGCGATAGCGCTGTTGCGTTTGAGACCAGCGCCATTGCGCTGTTCGGCGTTCTTCGACCATGCGCTTCCAACGACTTAAAGGATTAAAATATAAATACTAAGTTAGAGAGATTCAACATTCGAAAACTGTAGTAGAAATGGTAAAATAAGATGCAGAAATATTTTAAGACGAATTGTTAGAATAAGAAAAAATAAGGCACGGAATTGATTCGTCTCGGTTTCGAAATTTTATTAATGTCCAGGCCACAGGTGGTTATAAATCGGGATGGGTTCCTTATTGCAGCGCCGATTTATGGCGCATAAATTATTCCCGCTTGTCCGAAATTAAATTAATACGAAGAAAAAACAGATCGCACATTTGTTGATGATTTAACGTTTTAATTATACATTTTGAATTCTCCTTATTTTCGTCGTTTTAAATAAAAAACGTCAGTGACAACTCCCCGGAGCGAAGTAGACTAATTGGACCCGACTAAACAAATTTGCTTCTTCCCCATTCGAGCTTGCCCTTTTCGCGATACTCTTTTGTATTTGCGTATTGACCGTTTCCCTGTCCGAAATGGGACTGTCCCTTGCAGACTTTAAAATCGCATTAATACCGGGGCCTATTAAATTAGCAGGCGGAACAAAGGACGTAAATAATGAAAAAAAAACGAATGCGTGAACTACCCATTAGTGAGATTACTTTCCTTTACTTGAAAATGCCCGCGCACACACGTATAAACATTTTCGAAACCCCGCGCCCGTTTATCATGCAAATTAAAAACACATAAAGCACCGCGTTAACTTAAGTGCTAATATTTCTCAATTACGCGGATGTGATAAATAAATGCGTAGGCAACAAGGGCACACTCAATAGCGGCGTTCACACGTACGCGCAATCCAGCGCGATCGAACGTGCGTGTGAATGCACAATCTAAAAACGCACACATTTTGTCCCGCTCGTCTTGAACGGGATTAGGGCCTTAAAAATAAAGAAAAACAATTGGAAAATTTGTAATTTTACTAAAAACCAATTTGCAAAAATCATAAGCACTTCCTCCATAAATTTTGTGTAATCTCACTTCAGCCTGAAAAAAATAATTTTTATACGCAAATTTCTTTTGGATAAAAAAAATAAAAAAACAATTGCTGCAAAGTTGAAAATTTATAAATTTACTTAAAATCGATTGGGCTTCAAGTATTTGTAAAAATCAAAAACACTTCCTCCCTAAATTTCATGATACTTTCACTTGAACCTGAAAAAATTTTATTTTTATTTCGCAAATTTCTTTTGAATAAAAAAATAGAAAAACAACTGCTGCAAAGTGGAAAATTTGTAAATTTACTCAAAACCAATTGTGCTTCAAGTATTTGAAAAAAACTTCAACACTTTCTCTCTAAATTTTATGTTAATATCACTTCAACATGAAAAAAATTAATTTTTATGTCGCAAATTTCTTTTGAATAAAAAAAATATAGAAAAACAACTGCTGCAAAGTGGAAAACTTGTAAATTTACTCAAAACCGATTGGGCTTTAAGTATTTGAAAGAAACATAAAAACTTTCTGCCTGAATTTAATTTTAATTTCACTTCAACGTGAAAAGAATTAGTTTTGATGTCGCAAATTTCGTTTGAATAAAAAAAAACATTGAAAAATTACTGCTGCAACGTAGAAAATTTATAAATTTACTCAAAACCGATTGGGATTTAAGTATTTGAGAAAAACATTAAAACTTTCTACCTAAATTTAATTTTAATTTCACTTCAACGTGAAAAAAATTAATTTTGATGTCGCAAATTTCGTTCGAATGAAAAAAAAAATGGAAAAACAACTGCTGCAAAGTGGAAAATTTATGAATTTACTTAAAACCGATTCGGCTTTAAGTATTTGAGAAAAACATACAAACTTTCTACCTAAATTTAAATTTAATTTCACTTCAACGTGAAAATAATTCATTTTTATGTCGCAAAGTTCTTTTGAATAAAAAAAAAAATAGAAAAACAACTGCTGCAAAGTGGAAAATTTGTAAATTTACTCAAAACTGATTGGGCTTTAAGTATTTGAGATAAACATAGACCTAAATTTAATTTTAATTTCACCTCAAACTGAAAAAAATTAATTTTGATGTCGCAAATTTCTTTTGAATAAAAAAAATATTGAAAAACAACTGCTGCAAAGTGGAAAATTTGTAAATTTACTCAAAACCGATTGGGCTTTAAGTATTTGAGAGAAACATAGAAACTTTCTACCTAAATTTAATTTTTATTTTACTTCAATTAATTTTGATGTCGCAAATTTCTTTTGAATAAAAAAATATTGAAAAACAACTGCTGCAAAGTGGAAAATTTGTAAATTTACTCAAAACTGATTGGGCTTTAAGTATTTGAGATAAACATAGAAACTTTCTACCTAAATTTAATTTTAATTTCACTTCAACGTGAAAAGAATTAATTTTTATGTAGCAAATTTCTTTTGAATAAAAAAAAATAGAAAAACAACTGCTGCAAAGTGGAAAATTTGTAAATTTACTCAAAACTGATTGGGCTTTAAGTATTTGAGATAAACTTAGAAACTTTCTACCTAAATTTAATTTTAATTTCACTTCAACCTGAAAAAAATTAATTTTGATGTCGCAAATTTCTTTTGAACAAAAAAAAAATACAAAAACAACTGCTGCAAAGTGGAAAATTTGTGAATTTACTCAAAACCGATTGGGATTTAAGTATTTGAAAGAAACATAGAAAATTTCTACCTAAATTTAATTTTAATTTCACTTCAACGTGAAAAGAATTAATTTTGATGTCGCGAATTTCTTTTGAATAAAAAAAAATGGAAAAACAGCTGCTGCAAAGTGGAAAATTTGTAAATTTACTCAAAACCGATTGGGCTTTAAGTATTTGAGAAAAACATAGAAACTTTGCACCTAAATTTAATTTTAATTTTACTTCAATTAATTTTGATGTCGCAAATTTTTTTGAATAAAAAAAATAATAGAGAAACAACTGCTGCAAAGTGGAAAATTTGTAAATTTACTCAAAACCGATTGGGCTTTAGGTATTTAAAAGAAACATAAAAACTTTCTACCTAAATTTAATTGAAATTTTACTTCAATTAATTTTGATGTCGCAAATTTCTTTTGAATAAAAAAAAATAGAAAAACAACTGCTGCAAAGTAGAAAATTTGTGAATTTACTCAAAACCGAATGGGCTTTAGGTATTTCAGAAAAACATAGAAACTTTCTACCTAAATTTAATTTTAATTTCACTTCAACGTGAAAAGAATTCATTTTTATGTCGCAAAGTTCTTTTGAATAAAAAAAAAAATAGCAAAACAACTGCTGCAAAGTGAAAAATTTGTAAATTTACTCAAAACCGATTGGGCTTCAAGTATTTGAGAAAAACATTAAAACTTTCTGCCTAAATTTAATTTTAATTTCACTTCAACATGAAAAAATTAATTTTGATGTCGCAAATTTCTTTTGAATAAAAAAAAAATAGAGAAACAGCTGCTGCAAAGTGAAAAATTTGTAAATTTACTCAAAACCGATTGGGCTTCAAGTATTTGAGAAAAACATTAAAACTTTCTGCCTAAATTTAATTTTAATTTCACTTCAACATGAAAAAAAAATAATTTTGATGTCGCAAATTTCGTTTGAATAAAAAAAAATAGAAAAACAACTGCTGTAAAGTGGAAAATTTGTAAATTTACTCAAAACCGATTGGGCTTTAAGTATTTGAGGAAAGACATAAACACTTTCTCCCTAAATTTAATTTTAATTTCACTTCAACGTGAAAAAAATTAATTTTTATGTCGCAAATTTCTTTTGAATAAAACAAAAATAGAAAAACAACTGCTGCAAAGTGGAAAATTTGTAAATTTACTCAAAACCGATTAAGCTTCAAGTATTTGAAAAAAACATCAACTCTTTCTCTCTAAATTTTATGTTAATATCACTTCAACATGAAAAAAAAAATAATTTTTATGTCGCAAATTTCTTTTGAATAAAAAAAAATAGAAAAACAACTGTTGCAAAGTGGAAAATTTGTAAATTTACTCAAAATCGATTGGGCTTCAAGTATTTGAAAAAAACTTCAACACTTTCTCTCTAAATTTTATGTTAATATCACTTCAACATGAAAAATATTAATTTTTATGTCGCAAATTTCGTTTGAATAAAAAAAAAATTGAAAAACAACTGCTGCAAAGCGGAAAATTTGTAAATTTACTCAAAACCGATTGGGCTTCAAGTATTTGAAAAAAACTTCAACAAAAAAATAGAAAAACAATTACTGCAAACTGAAAAAAATTCCAAATTTACTCAAAATCGATTAGACTTCAATTATTTGCTAAAACCATGAGCACTTCCTTCCTAAATTTTATGATAATCTCAGTTGAACTTAAAAAAATTTAATTTAATTTCGCAAATTTCTTCCGAATGGAAAAAAATAGAAAAACAATTGCTGCAAACTGGAAAAATTCCAAATTTACTCAAAATCGATTAGACTTCAACTATTTGCAAAAACCATGAGCACTTCCTTCCAAAATTTTATGATAATCTCAGTTGAACTTAGGATAATTTAATTTAATTTCGCAAAATTCTTCCGAATAAAAAAAAAATAGAAAAACAATTGCTGCAAACTGGAAAAATTGCAAATTTACTCAAAATTGATTAGAATTTAAGTATTTACAAAAACCAAAAGCACTTCCTTCCTAAATTTTATGATAATCTCAGTTGAACTTAAGAAAATTTAATTTATTTCGCAAATTTTGAATAAAAAAATAAAAATAGAAAAACAATTGCTGTAAACTGGAAAAATTCCAAATTTACTCAAAACCGATTAGACTTCAACTATTTGTAAAAACCCTGAGTACTTCCTTCCAAAATTTTATGATAATCTCAGTTGAACTTAAGATAATTTAATTTAATTTCGCAAATTTCTTTGGAATAAAAAAAATAGAAAAACAAATACTGCAAACTGGAAAAATTGGAAATATACTCAAAATTGATTAGAATTTAAGTATCTACAAAAACCAAAAGCACTTCATTCCTGAATTTTATGATAATCTCACTTGAACTTAAGCGCTTATGTTTTTGAAAGATAATTCTTGAATGGTGGACATATTCTTTAAATCGAGTGCGGTTTGTGCACATTTTAGTGGTTTATTATGCAGAATATGTTTGCCTGGCGGGATAATCTCGGCAGACAAATAAAATGATCCGTGATTAATAATGCCAATTTTATTTTACGGCCTTCTCCGTCGCCGGCATGCAACGCATCCATCCACGTCCGGCGCAACATAATTTTGAAAAATTCGATGCTTTCAGTAATGCATGAATCTTCATCAAAGGCACCGACAGCGGCTACCCTCGCGCAATAAACAAACAAATCCGCTTATCGGAAAGCGGTAAATTTTCTTTTCCGAGGCCGAAAAGAAACTAAACTTTTCATTAGTATAACTCGCCCTCTATCGGAAAACGGCAAAAAAAACTCCAGAAATTTTCATTAGTATAACTCGCGATCGCGCAAGAGGGTCGAACAATGGGTCGGTCGGTGGTGATAGGAGCAGACAATAAGGGTCTAATGTTTATGTAAGCGGCTTTTGTGCCGTCTCTATTTATTAGCCCGAGTAGCATATATCAGGGTCTAAATGCTAATACTCGTAAATAGGGTGTAATGTGTCCCTTTTTGCCTCGCAGATTAAGACGAGGAGGTGCGCTATCTTGGGCAATTAGAATAATTGTTCCTTGTGATATTTACACCGTTCGCGCCAGTCAACGCCAGAAATATCATTTGCATACACAATTAGCAATCGCCCTTAATGACATCGTGCCGGTGCAGATAAGGTCAAGCGAGTCCACTCTTTCGAGTCCCCATTTTGCAATTCGATGATTTCATGATAGGTCAGGAAATCAGAGCGGCGATGGGGGAGTGTTTCTTTGCGGAAAAGAAAAAATGCGGATTTAATTGGACGAGACATTTGCATCAGGTAAAAGGGGGATATCGCAATGAGTTTGTAGATTTTTCAATTTTTCACCGGAAATATTTACGGGTTAATTAATTCTCTAACGACGCGTTGACATACAGAACGCAGGTGTAAAGGTTGTTTCAAGTGACTGCACGTTTGTTTCATTGCTGCATCAATGCGTGAGTGATGTTCGAATGTAGTTATTAAAACTTAATTGCAATAGGAGAAAGTGTTACCTTCTTGGGCAGAGTTGGCTAGTTGAATGTGCTGTGGCTCCATCTTGTAGAAACCACACCGCTGGATCATCAGCTGGAGCAGTCCTCGAACAGTTTGATGATTTTCGTTCGCTGAGACATGATAAATCTTCTTTGCGGGGTCTAAAACGAAAAAGGAAGAAAAATTTAAAATCACTATTTTTTTTAATAGCGTCGTTTTTTGCGACACGCTACAACTCTTCATCAAAAGAGTGCGGACTTATTACTTAGTTGCTACAAGTCACGAGTTTTCCCTTTGATCTAAACGAGTAAATAAATTTTGGGCAATTTCTTCCTGACGCTAAAAATATGTTAAAACTAATACTACCAACTCGACAGTTACTGAAAACCCTCAACTAGGACATTTACAATATTATTGATGTACATTTATTTGTAACACGGATTATGCCCATCACAACCGAATAATAATTGCCGGTTTATAAATCTTGCATAAACGCTTCCTCATTAACACGCGCTTTGTCGGCCACGTCCGATGATGATTACATCCATCAATTTTCGGGCGTGGACTGATCCCACGAAATTGGAACTGGAATTTCGGGGGTGAGGCGGAGGGATTAAGCCCGGGCCCAATTAAATGTAATTTTTCGTCCCTCATAAAACGGACAATTAGCGGCGAATCCATTAATATTTCACAAATACAAATTACCAACTTGCCCACCATTAACGTTCGCTTAATTATTTTTTATCGCGACGCGTTTTGTTTGTTATCCTTTGCTCCATCTCGCCACGTAAAAAAAAGAGTGCTCGGTGCGTTGAAACGTTCATTAAGGTGTACTTAATTTCACCCTTTCTTACATTCCGGGGGAATTAATGTTAATGTGTTCATCGTTAGTTGCACGTGCCACAAAAAAAATGTCTTTTTTTGGGGTTTATCAAAAATACATCAATTATTCATCAATCCTGAGCTTTTGAAGCAAATTCATTCGCTGATTATTTTTTTACAATTTTTTTAATCCCTGAACGCATTTTTCATTTTCTTCATTTCAAGTTTGGATTTTTGCCATTTGCCCACACAAAGGATTTCGCAATTTTTGGGGATATCAAAAATACATCAATTATTTATCAATTCTGAGCTTTCGAAGCTAATTCATTAGCTGATTATTTTTTTTCCAATGTTTTTAATCGCTGAATGCATTTTTCATTTTTTTCAATTCAAGTTTGGATTGTTGTCATTCGCTCACACAAAGGATTTAGCAATTGTTTTTTGGGGAAATCAAAAATACATCAATTATTTATCAATCCTGAACTTTCGAAGCAAATTCATCCGCTGATTATTTTTTTACAATTTTTTTAATCGCTGAACGCATTTTTTATTTTTTTTGAATTCAAGTTTGGATTGTTGCCAATTGCTCACACGAAGGATTTCGCAATTGTTTTTTGGGGATATCAAAAATACATCAATTATTCATCAATCTTGAGCTTTTAAACCAAATTCATTCGCTGATTATTTTTTTACAATTTTTTTAACCGTTGAACGCATTTTTCATTTTCTTTAATTGAAGTTTGGATTGTTGCCATTTGCTCACACAAAGGATTTCGGAATTGTTTTTTGGGAATATCAAAAATACATCAATTATTCATCAATCCTGAGCTTTTCAAGCAGATTCATTCGCTGATTATTTTTATACAATTTTTTAATCGCTGAACGCATTTTTCATTTTTTTCAATTCAAGTTTGGATTGTTGCCATTTGCTCACACAAAGGATTTCGGAATTGTTTTTTTGGGGATATCAAAAATACATCAATTATGTATCAATCTTGAGCTTTTAAAGCAAATTCATTCGCTGATTATTTTTTTACAATTCTTTTAATCGCTGAATGCATTTTTCACTTTTTTCAATTCAAGTTTGGATTGTTGCCATTCGCTCACACAAAGGATTTCGGAATTGTTTTTTGGGGATATCAAAAATACATCAATTAATTATCAATCCTGAGCTTTTGAAGCAAATTCATTCGCTGATTATTTTTTTGCAATTTTTTTAATCGCTGAACGCATTTTTCCTTTTTTTCAATTCAAGTTTGGATTGTTACCATTTGCTCACACAAAGGATTTCGCAATTGTTTTTTGGGGGAAATCAAAAATACATCAATTATTTATCAATCCTGAGCTTTTGAAGCAAATTCATTTGCTGATTATTTTTTTACAATTTTTTTAATCGCTGAACGCATTTTTCATTTTTTTCAATTCAAGTTTGGATTGTTGCCATTTGCTCACACAACGGATTTCGCAATTGTTTTTTGGGAGTATCAAAAATACATCAATTATTCATCAATCTTGAGCTTTTGAAGCAAATTCATTCGCTGATTATTTTTTTACAATTTTTTTTAATCGCTGAATGCATTTTTCATTTTTGTCAATTCAAGTTTGGATTGTTGCCAATTGCTCACACAAAGGATTTCGCAATTGTTTTTTGGGAGTATCAAAAATACATCAATTATTCATCAATCTTGAGCTTTTGAAGCAAATTCATACGCTGATTATTTTTTTACAATTTTTTTAATCATTTTTTTCAATTCAAGTTTGGATTGTTGTCATTTCCTCACACAAAGGATTTCGCAATTGTTTTTTGGGGATATCAAAAATATATCAATTATTTATCAATCCTGAGCTTTTGAAGCAAATTCATTCGCTGATTATTTTTTTACAATTTTTTAAATCACTGAATGCATTTTTCTTTTTTTTTAATTCAAGTTCGGATTGTTGCCACTTGCTCACACAAAGGATTTAGCAATTGTTTTTTGGGGAAATCAAAAATACATCAATTATTTATCAATCCTGAGCTTTTGAAGGAAATTCATTCGCTGATTATTTTTTTGCAATTTTTTTAACCGCTGAACGCATTTTTCATTTTTTTTAATTCAAGTTTGGATTGTTGCCATTTGCTCACACAACGGATTTTGTAGTTGTGTTTTGGGGATATCAAAAATACATCAATTATTTATTAATCCTGAGCTTTTGAAGGAAATTCATTCGCTGATTATTTTTTTGCAATTTTTTTAACCGCTGAACGCATTTTTCATTTTTTTTAATTCAAGTTTGGATTGTTGCCATTTGCTCACACAACGGATTTCGCAATTGTTTTTTGGGGATATCAAAAATATATCAATTATTTATCAATCCTGAGCTTTTGAACGAAATTCATTCGCTGATTATTTTTTTACAATTTTTTTAATCGCTGATTGCATTTTTCACTTTTTTCAATTCAAGTTTGGATTGTTGCCATTTGTTCCCATAAAGGATTTCGTAATTGTATTTTGGGGATATCAAAAATACATCAATTATTCATCAATCTTGAGCTTTTGAAGAAGATTCATCGGCTGATTATTTTTTTACAATTTTTGAAATCGCTGAAGGCATTTTTCATTTTTTTCAATTCAAGTTTGGATTGTTGCCATTCGCTCACACAAAGGATTTCGGAATTGTTTTTTGGGAATATCAAAAATTCATCAATTGTTCATCAATACTGAGCTTTTCAAGCAGATTCATTCGCTGATTATTTTTATACAATTTTTTTAATCGCTGAACGCATTTTTCATTTTTTTCAATTCAAGTTTGGATTGTTGCCATTCGCTCACACAACGGATTTTATAATTGTGTTTTGGGGATATCAAAAATACATCAATTATTCATCAATCTTGAGCTTTTGAAGCAGATTCATTCGCTGATTATTTTTTTACAATTTTTTTAATCGCTGAACGCATTTTTCATTTTTTTCAATTCAAGTTTGGATTGTTGCCATTCGCTCCCACAAAGGATTTCGTAATTGTGTTTTAGGGAAATCAAAAATACATCAATTATTTATCAATCTTGAGCTTTTGAAGCAGATTCATTCACTGATTATTTTTTTACAATTTTTTTAATCACTGAACACATTTTTAATTTTTTTCAATTCAAGTTTGGATTGTTGCCACTTGCTCCCACAAAGGATTTCGCAATTGTTTTTGGGAATATCAAAAATACATCAATTATTTATCAATCCTGAGCTTTTAAAGCAAATTCATTCGCTGATTATTTTTTTACAATTTTTTTAATCGCTGACTACATTTTTAATTTTTTTCAATTCAAGTTTGGATTCTTGCCATTTGCTCCCACAACGGATTTCGTAATTGTGTTTTGGGGAAATCAAAAATACATCAATGATTCATCAATCTTGAGCTTTTGAAGCAGATTCATTCGCTGATTATTTTTTTACAATTTTTTTAATCGGTGAACGCATTCTTCGTTTTCTCAATTCAAGTTTGAACTCGAACTCCAGGTTTTTTTAATAATTAGTGAAAAAAGAATACAAAACAATTTACGACATCTCAAATTTCTATTTTGCATCTCACGCTTTTTGGAGTAATAAAATATAGAAACTTGAAGCGTGAAAAATCACGAACTCTTAGATCATTGTTGTTGTTAATTGGACGGCGCGAAAATAGCGTTTAAAGCCGGTCGTAAAACGTTTCGACCCAAATTACCGAATATGTTAATATTTATACTTAAACCGTCGAAAATCACGAAAGCCCAGCTCGATTATCAACGGTCGTTCGGTGTAAATCACGGCCTCCAAGAATTAAAATTAAATTCAATATTTTTTCTACGACCGACTAATAAAATGAGCTGTTGTGCGTTCACTTAACAACGGTTGTACTTTTCCGCACGTTATCCATAATAACGTGCGGGAAAGTACTTTCTCGCACGCTTGAATTTAATGTAGGTATTTTCCGTGTAGCAACTTTTGTTAGAACCAACAAAATTGTTACATTTTCAATAATCATAAACGCGATTTTACTTTGATTGTATGAAGATATAACGAGCTTCACAATTTCTTTTTTGTTGAATATATAAACTTGAATAATTAATTACCAAAAACGCACTTTACTATCTATCAATAATGAAGTCATGCAGATTCGACCGGATTGGATCTGTTGGGGAAAGGCGACGTGTATACGTGAATAGATGTTTGGCCTGAATGGATTTGTCCGGCGCCTCGAGAGTAAATGTGGAACATCCGAATGCGATTTTTCATCCCCGGAATGAAATTTGCAACGGATTCCCAACACAATCGGCACGTTTTTTTTCGTCGTCCCCTCAAAGGGAAGAAGCAGCGAGAGCGGCTCGTGTCGTTCCCGAAATGAGGTGCAGAGAAGAGAGTCTCTCCATGATGAAAACGTCCCTCCGGACCCAGATCCCCATTTTTTTTTCGAGCAAAAATAAAGGGCCGCAAAGAAGTCGGAAAAACTGCCAAAGGAACGGTCGCAGCATGGGATATCTTGATACGAGCTCTCAAGGATATTTTCAAAACACACACACACATAACATTTCTTGAATATATTGCCCTATAACACCGCGCGCCGCGCAGACGAATTTATGTCGCAGACGAAACGCGCGGATTTAACTGCACTTGTAAAACAGACACTTTTACACACAGACGCCCATCAATTTTAAAAACCCTCATTCCGATGGTTAACGAGATACATGAGGAACTTCTTAATTATACAATCCAAGAGGCAATTATGTATTTATAGCGTCGCGGACGGATCCAGTTTCAAGGCTTGTCGAGCGTCAGTAACACTAAATGCTATCGCTTCATTTGTCGTACGACAAAATGCAGGAATTATAATCAAATCCTCAAGAATGATAAAAGAAGAATACATTTGTAGTTCCACGCTGAAATAATTCCCGTGGATTAGTTACAAACAAAATAACGACAGTTCAAACTTCAGCTGGAGAAACGAAAATTGCATTCAACGATTGGAAAAATTCCCAAAAAATAATTAACGCAGGAATTAGCATCAAATCCTCAAGAATGATAAAAGAAGAATACATTTGTAATTCCACGCTGAAATAATTTCCGTAGATTAGTTACAAACAAAACTACGACACTTGAAACTTCAGCTGGAGTAACGAAAATTGCACTCAACGATTTGAAAAATTCCCAAAATATAATTATTGCAGGAATTAGAATAAAATCCTCAAGAATGATAAAAGAAGAATACATTTGTAATTCCACGCTAAAATAATTCCCGTAGATTAGTTACAAACAAAACCACGGCACTTCAAACTTCAGCAGGAGAAAAGAAAATTGCATTCAACGGTTTGAAAAATTCCCCAAAAAAAAATTAACGCAGGAATTGGCATCAAATCCTCAAGAATGATAAAAGAAGAATACATTTGTAATTCCACACTAAAATAATTGCCGTTGATTAGTTACAAAACAAACAACGACACTTCAAACTTCAGTTGGAGAAATAAAAATTGCATTCAACGATTTAAAAAATTCCCAAAAAATAATTAACGCAGGAATTAGCATCAAATCCTCAAGAATGATAAAAGAAGAATACATTTGTAATTCCACGCTAAAATAATTCCCGTGGATTAGTTACAAACAAAACAACGGCACTTCAAACTTCAGATGGAGAAATGAAAATTGCATTCAACGATTTAAAAAATTCCCAAAAAATAATTAACGCAAGAATTAGCATCAAATCCTCAAGAATGATAAAAGAAGAATACACTTGTAATTCCACGCTACAATAATTGCCGTGGATTAGTTACAAAGAAAACAACGGCACTTCAAACTTCAGTTGGAGAAATGAAAATTGCATACAACGATTTAAAAAATTCCCAAAAAATAATGAACGCAGGAATTAGCATCAAATTATCAAGAATGATAAAAGAAGAATACATTTGTAATTCCTCGCTGAAATAATTCCCGTAGATTAGCTACAAACAAAACAACGACTGTTCAAACTTCAGCTGGAGAAACGAAAATTGCATTCAGCGATTTGAAAAATTCCCAAAAAATAATTAATGCAGGAATTAGAATCAAATCCTCAAGAATGATAAAAGAATAATACATTTGTAATTCCACGCTAAAATAATTCCCGTGGATTAGTTACAAACAAAACAACGGCACTTCAAACTTCAGTTGGAGAAATGAAAATTGCATTCAACGATTTAAAAAATTCCCAAAAAATAATGAACGCAGGAATTAGCATCAAATTATCAAGAATGATAAAAGAAGAATATATTTGTAATTCCTCGCTGAAATTATTCCCGTGGATTAGTTACAAACAAAACAACGGCACTTCAAACTTCCGCTGGAGAAACGAAAATTGCATTCAACGATTTGAAAAATTCGCAAAAAATAATTAACGCAGGAATTGGCATCAAATCCTCAAGAATGATAAAAGAAGAATACATTTGTAATTCCACACTAAAATAATTGCCGTTGATTAGTTACAAAACAAACAACGGCTCTTCAAACTTCAGCTGGAGAAACGAAAATTGCATTCAACGGTTTGAAAAATTCCCCAAAAAAAAATTAACGCAGGAATTGGCATCAAATCCTCAAGAATGATAAACGAAGAATACATTTGTAATTCCACGCTGAAATAATTGCCGTGGATTAGTTACAAAAAAAACAACGGCACTTCAAACTTCCGCTGGAGAAACGAAAATTGCATTCAACGATTTGAAAAATTCCCAAAAAACAATTAATGCAGGAATTAGCATCAAATCCTCAAGAATGATAAAAGAAGAATACATTTGTAATTCCACGCTAAAATAATTGCCGTAGATTAGTTACAAACAAAACCACGGCACTTCAAACTTCAGCTGGAGAAATGAAAATTGCATTCAGCGATTTAAAAAATTCCCAAAAAATAATTAATGCAGGAATTAGCATCAAATCCTCAAGAATGATAAAAGAAGAATACATTTGTAATTCCACGCTAAAATAATTCCCGTAGATTAGCTACAAACAAAACAACGACTGTTCAAACTTCAGCTGGAGAAACGAAAATTGCATTCAACGATTGGAAAAATTCCCAAAAAATAATTAACGCAGGAATTGGCATCAAATCCTCAAGAATGATAAAAGAAGAATACATTTGTAATTCTACGCTGAAATAATTCCCGTGGATTAGTTACAAACAAAACTTCAAACTTCAGCTGGAGAAACGAAAATTGCATTCAGCGATTTGAAAAATTCCCAAAAAATAATTTATGCAGGAATTAGCATAAAATCCTCAAGAATGATAAAAGAAGAATACATTTGTAACTCCACGCTAAAATAATTGCCGTAGATTAGTTATAAAAAAAAACAACGGCACTTTCAAAAGACATTTATCAACTTTATTTAATTCTTGCTTATAGTGTAATATTTTTTAGTAAGTTAATGTCAAGGGGTTAATTTTTATGACAATAGAAAGTTATTTAATTCATGTTTGATATTAATTAACCTTCAAAGAAGCCCAGAACATAATGTTTATATTATGCACTAATGCAAACATAGTTAAAATAATATTATTAGTGAGCGGACATTGTGTACACGAAATTAATTTATTCGACATGTGTGTGTGTGTGTGTGTGTGCACGCCCAGCCCTACCACCCTAACGGTATGTAAATATTCGAGTGAAAGAGATTCCCCATTAGGAGAGGAAGATGAGAGGCGGTGGGCGAATGGGAGAAGGATTAAAAACGAACGAGGCGAAAGCTCCCCTTCTCGAGGAATGGAGGGTAGGAAGCGGTGTCAAAGGGTTACCAGGGTCCGCGTGGGGCGAATGCGGGGAAGTAGGCCAGTAGGTGGCCATGGGGGTGGTACTACAAAACTAACAAACTCACACACACACATACACACATTGAGGGATATCCTATTCAAAAACGCGGCGAGGATTTCAATGGGGTCCTCGATGATGGAGAGAACAGACAAAGAATTCACCATGGGGGGTGGTTATCGTCAGCAAAGGGAATTTGAATTGAAAAAAAAGGGAAATGGTAATTGAAAAAAAAAGAAAATGCGGATTAATTAATTTTACAAGCAAGGTCTAAATGGATATTTGAGTTTATAGAATGTTCTCGTGTAAAATCTGCAGTAAAACGGTGTTTAGGGGTGCGCCAGTAGTGCAGAACTTAAGTTGGCACTTGAATCAGTAAGTAGAAATTTTCTGTTTTCAAATAAATTTTCGACGCGCCTCTGTTGATGTTCTGATTAGAATTAGATATCTGTTTAATTATTTGAAGGGTGAATTTACTTTATTAGTCTTCTCTGCATCTATTTGATGAGTTACTCTTAATAAACCGAAAAATGTTTGAAGGGCGAACAACTTATCATTTCAATACTAATTGGTATTATATGAAAATTAAGAAGTAATTTTATTACAGGAATAATTTTGCGCAAATTTATGTAAAAAATTAGCGTAACGAAAAGCGTGATCCGAATTTTAAAAAAATAATTCCGAAAATCGAGCGCCATTTCTAAATCACCGATTCGTTTTCGTTTTTGTTTTTCAAAGCCGTTCGGATTGGAATTACCTGCGCCATCATGTTCATTACCGGTGCGGCTTAAACGCCGCCATCGGTTTATTCAATAACAATTGATGGCAAATATCAATAAAGCAATCAAAAAATGGATATTAAGGGATGCAACCTCTAATCCGCCGCGCCGGATATCCATAATTCAAAAGGGCTTAATTTGATTGGGCGGACGTGAGTTTTGACCGAGCACACACACACACACACACACACACACATACGAGCGCGCGCTCTCGGAAAAGTCCATCTGGAAAATTGAAAATTTTCCCTATTTATCCGTTTGTGTATGTGCACACACTCGTGTGGGGAGCCAAAAAAAAATCCGCATGCCGGTTATTTCAATGTATTTCTAATCAGTGTGAGAGGCATGTTACAGTAATTTAAACCGACCGGATCGTAAAATTGAAGGACTTAAAACACTCATGCCTAAAATTTTCCGAAGTAATTTATTATTATATAATAGGTCATGGTTTATTAAATAATTGATATATTTTTGATATCCTTAAAACACAATTACGACATCCTTTGTATGAGCGAATGGCAACAATCCAAACTTGAATTGAAAAAAATAAAAAAATGCATTCAGCGATTAAAAAAATTGTAAAAAAATAATCAGCGTATGAATCTTCTTCAAAAGCTCAGGATTGACGAATAATTGATGTATTTTTGATATCCCTAAAACACAATCACGAAATCATTTGTGTGAGCGAATGGCAACAATCTAAACTTGAACTAAAAAAAAAAGAAAAATGCGTTCAGCGATTAAAAAAATTATAAAAAAATAATCAGCGAATGAATCTGCTTCAAAAGCTCAAGATTGATTAATAATTGATGTATTTTTGATATCCCCAAAACACAATTATGAAATCCGTTGTGTGAGCAAATGGCAACAATCCAAACTTGAATTAAAAAAAAGGAAAAATGCATTCAGCGATTAAAAAAAATGCTAAAAAATAATCAGCGAATGAATCTTCTCCAAAAGCTCAAGATTTATAAATAATTGATGTATTTTTGATATCTCCAAAACACAATTACGAAATCCGATGTGTGAGCGAATGGCAACAATCCAAACTTGAATTGAAAAAAATAAAAAATGCGTTCAGCGATTAAAAAAATTGTAAAAAAACAATCAAGGAATGCATTTGCTTCTAAAGCTCAAGATGAATAAATAATTGATGTATTTTTGATATCCCCAATAAACAATTACGAAATCCTTTGTGTGAGCGAATGGCAACAATCCAAACTTGAATTGAAAAAAATGAAAAATGCGTTCAGCGATTAAAAAAATTGTAAAAAAATAATCAGCGTATGAATCTTCTTCAAAAACTCGAGATTGATGAATAATTGATGTATTTTTGATATCCTCAAAAAGCAATTACGAAAACCTTTATGTGAACGAATGGCAACAATCCAAACTTGAATTGAAACAAAAGTGAAAATGCATTCAGCGATTAAAAAAATTGTAAAAAAATAATCAGCGAATGAATTTGCTTCAAAAGCTCAAGTTTGATAAATAATTGATGTATTTTTGATATCCCCAAAAAACAATTTAACAATTACGAAATCCTTTGTGTGAGCCAATGGCAATAATCCAAACTTGTATTGAAAAAAAAAAACGAAAAATGCGTTCAGCGATTAAAAAAATTGTAAAAAAATAATCAGCGAATGAATCTGCTTCAAAATCTCAAGATTGATGAATAATTGATGTACTTTTGATATCCCCAAAACACAATTACGAAATCCTTTGTGTGAGCGAATGGCAACAATCCAAACTTGAATTAAAAAAAAAGAAAAATGCGTTCAGCGATTAAAAAAATTGTAAAAAAACAATCAGCGAATGAATTTGCTTCAAAAGCTCAAGATTAATAAATAATTGATGTATTTTTGATATCCCCAATAAACAATTACGAAATCCGTTGTATGAGCGAATGGCAACAATCCAAACTTGAATTGAAAAAAATTAAAAATGCGTTCAGCGATTAAAAAAATTGTAAAAAAATAATCAGCGAATGAATTTGCTTCAAAAGCTCAAGATTAATAAATAATTGATGTATTTTTGATATCCCCAATAAACAATTACGAAATCCGTTGTGTGAGCGAATGGCAACAATCCGAACTTGAATTAAAAAAAAATTAAAAATGCATTCAGCGATTAAAAAAATTGTAAAAAAATAATCAGCGAATGAATTTCCTTCAAAAGCTCAAAATTGATAATAAATTGATGTATTTTTGATATTCCCAAAACACAATTACGAAATCCTTTGTGTGAGCAAATAGCAACAATCCAAGCTTGAATTAAAAAAAAGAAAAATGCGTTCAGCGATTAAAAAAATTGTAAAAAAATTATTAGCGCATGAATCTGCTTCAAAAGCTCAAGATTGATAAATAATTGATGTATTTTTGATATCCCCAAAAAACAATGACGAAATCCTTTATGTGAGCGAATGCCAACAATACAAACTTGAATTGAAAAAAAATGAAAAATGCATTCAGCGATTAAAAAAATTTTAAAACAATAATCAGCGGACGAATCTGCTTCAAAAGCTCAAGATTGATAAATAATTGATGTATTTTTGATATCCCCAAAACACAATTACGTAATCCTTTGTGTGAGCGAATGGCAACAATACAAACTTGAATTGAAAAAAATTAAAAAAATGCATTCAGCGATTAAAAAAATTGTAAAAAAATAATCAGCGAATGAATCTGCTTCAAAAGCTCAAGATTGATAAATAAGTGATGTATTTTTGATATCCCCCAAAAACAATAACGAAATCCTTTGTGTGAGCGAATGGCAACAATCCAAACTTGATTTAAAAAAAAAATAAAAATGCATTCAGCGATTAAAAAATTGTAAAAAAATAATCAGCGAATGAATCTTCTTCAAAAGCTCAAGATTGATAAATAATTGATGTATTTTTGATATCCCCAAAACACAATTACGAAATCCTTTGTGTGAGCGAATGGCAACAATCCAAACTTGAATTGAAAAAAAATAAAAATGCGTTCAGCGATTAAAAAAATTTTAAAAAAATAATCAGCGTATGAATCTTCTTCAAAAACTCAAGATTGATGAATAATTGATGTATTTTTGATATCCCCAAAAAACAATTACGAAATCCTTTGTGTGAGCGAATGGCAACAATCCAAACTTGAATTGAAAAAAAAAGAAAAATGCATTCAGCGATTAAAAAAATTTTAAAAAAATAATCAGCGTATGAATCTTCTTCAAAAACTCAAGATTGATGAATAATTGATGTATTTTTGATATCCCCAAAAAACAATTAAACAATTACGAAATTCTTTGTGTGGGCAAATGGCTACAATCCAAACTTGAATTGAAAAAAAAGAAAAATGCGTTCAGCGATTAAAAAAATTGTAAAAAAATAATCAGCGAATGAATCTGCTTCAAAAGCTCAAGATTGATAAATAATTGATGTATTTTTGATATCCTCAAAAAGCAATTACGAAAACCTTCATGTGAGCGAATGGCAGCACTCCAAACTTGAATTGAAAAAAAAGTGAAAATGCATTCAGCGATTAAAAAAATTGTAAAAAAATAATCAGCGTATGAATCTGCTTCAAAAGCTCAAGATTGATGAATAATTGATGTATTTTTGATATCCCCAAAACAAAAGTACGAAATCCTTTGTGTGAGCGAATGGCAACAATCCAAACTTGAATTGAAAAAAATGAAAAATGCGTTCAGCGATTAAAAAAATTGTAAAAAAATTATCTATAGAAGAATTTGCTTTAAAAGCTTAAGATCTATAAGGCAACAATCCAACATTAAAGTGGGTTGGTGAAACATGCATTTGACGATTTTATGTAAATGTTAATTCATTGAGGAAATTAGGCCCAAAATGTGTACATCAATCTTCTCATGAGTTTATTTTTGGGGGAGACAAGGGGGGTAGGCTTTATGAGGAAATCTGATTAGGGGGGAGGAAGCCGTGGCACCGAATTTTATTCCGGTATCAGGGGCGGAGGAGGAGAGGGGCGCGCACACACACACAATGGCTGAAATAATGCAATTTTCGTCGTCGGTATAACAGGGATCGATTTATTTAAAACCCTACGTTAAAAATTTGTATTAAAATGGCCGGCTCGGACGCTACTGGGGGAGCGGCGGCGCGCCAATCAGGAGGACGCAATCAACAATGCACACGTTGATTCATGCACTTCAATCAAAACCGAAAGCAAAGGGTTAGAAACTGATGAGGTCATTTGACCATGGCCGGACAGAAATATCACGTCATATTCTTGAGGGTTTAATCTAAAACACGAGAAATTCCCGAATTGCTAATTTGTCTATTCACTGGATTATTTTCATTTCTGTTACTTTTTTGAAATAAAGGACTGGACGTTTTCAGAAAAAATCGTAGATTTAAGGCTGAAAGTCTTCGGTGGATATTTGTAGCTCTTGTGAGTTTCAATAAACTGTAGTGATGAAGTGATTATTCATATTTCTGTCATTCCACTAATGCCTAAGTTTGATATCTTTGCATGATTAAATCTAAAAAAATTATTGAACTTCAAAATAATGTGCACATTAGAAATACGTGACATATTTTAACGTTGGATATGTAACGAGGTATGTTAATGGACGTTTAGGTGTAAAAGTGTACGGAAAACATGCGTGGCTAGAATTTGGGTCAAAAGACACGAACAAAGGCACTCCCTGGCGAGCGTGCGGCCCACGTGCGCCGTTTCTGCATTTTATTAATTTCATTTAACCGTGTCCGTATTTATGTACATTTCCAATTTATATCTCTCTGTAATTGGGTCTCTCGTTTACACACAAGATCTCCTTCAAGCTTTGCAAAAAATTTTGCGCGAGAGATAAATGTTGCTGTGCAGAAATTGATCGAGGGCGACGATTGTACCTTAATTATACGACGAAAGTGAATATTAAAATGTTACTTCAATTTTGACACCTGATAGAGATCCACAAAATTAACAGTCATATTTTTAAATTTTTCAAATTGATCATTATTAGAAATTGGTATCCCACATGTAATCACAATTGTTGCTTGTGTCTTGAATGCATCGAGAATTTCAAGTGAATGAAGATGCAACTGATAAACTCGAATAGAGATTGTTTATTTAATTTTTTATACACAAATAGTGTTCAAAATGAATTGTTAGACTCATTGTAATTTTGAGCTTGCGTATTTTCCACTTGGTGAAAAAAATATAAAAACAAATTCCACGCGCTTGAAACTTTCCAAATTTACTCAAAATCGATTCTAAATTATGATTCACTAAAAATCTCAAAATACCCCATCCGTAAATTTCGAGATAATCACGCAAAAACAAAACTTTTTTAAATCGTTATTTAGGCGTTTCCAGTCGATTTAATAAATTGGTATCCCACATGTAACCACAATTGTTCCTTTTCAAGTATGAAATATCTATAATTCAATTTTCAGGATACATGTAATCACAATTGTTGCTTTTTCGGGATAACTTCTATTCTATTTTCGGGATTATCAATTTTTTCAAAAATTAAATGTGGCGAAACCGTGTTTATTCCATTCGGAAATCGTTTCGATCCGTCGCAAACTAAAAATAAACTGGTTCTCGATTGACCGAAACGTTCAAATCGGCAGATTTTGGCGAAAAAAACAAATTGTAAACACGTTCGACTGGAGTAAACATCGCGCGGAATGTGACAGCAACTTTTCGTCGTCTTCGTTTTAATTAAATTAATCGCAGGATAATGAATACGAAATGTAGATTTATGGCCGAAACGCTTCCTCCCTAAGCGACGGTTTACCGTTTCGAGTCTTAACTGGACTCGTATTTTACACGATCTTTTGTTTATCTATTTATCGGCTTACCTCGATGTACAAGATTACGCACTAGGAAGTCGCGATGGAGGATGTTTTAATGTTCGCGAGATTATCGCGTTGAGATTTATGAAGAGCAATTATCATTTTGCTATGCAAGCAATTTGAAGACAAAAAAATAATCCAGGCAAAAATCTGAAATACCTCGATCGATGGCCATTTGTTGCTTGTGTATGGAGGTGGAATAAATTGTATTACCACTACTAAACATAATTTAAAATCGTTCAGGTTATTGTCATGGCGTAGGTAAATAAAATTTATCCACCTGCAAACGTGTACCTAGCTTTTTATACAAGTTTTTTATCCGCTAGCTAAATCGCACATTTTCATACACGAATTCTTGCACCCACCTTTTTATCCGCTTGCAAAATCGCTGTATTAAATGCACATTTTCATACATGAATTAAAAAAAAAACGACTTTCAAATCGTGTTAACGCCATAATTAAGCGGTCGTAATTAGTTAATTAGGGTCGAGAGAAGAGTGTGTGTGCCCGTTGAAAAAAAAACGGGGTGGAGGGTCTATTTAGCGTAAAGGCACCCTTAGCGCACATAAAGCAGCCCCGTGAATAAAGTGCTCGACGCCAACTAGACGACGCGAGTTTGGCGCACTCTGAAAACTTACAGGTTTTCAGTTATGAACCAGCGACAACACACAATAAACTTTGCGCGGAGTTTCGATGCCGAGACGAGAAAATCGCGGAAATTCTAATTGGGAATTTTAGTATACGTCGCCGATGTTAATTAATTCACTTTACCTATTGATCAACCTGAGAAGATATAATTTAAAAAAAATGCTTTCTCATAAAAGCTTTGCAGTTTTGTTTCCATTACACAGGAAATCTTGACAAATTTAAGTATTTATAGAAAAATGCATGGTCTGAATGTTAGTTTTGATAATTAAAATGTATGTAGGTTTTTTGTTATGGCGATAAATTTTTGAATAATTTCAATATGCATAATTACGAAAAACACAATTGATTAAACCGCCGCGAACAGTCATTATCTAAGGGTGTGAGTAAAAGTACATTTATTAAATTTCTTTAGTGTAGAAACAGACGGTACATGGCTGAAAAAAGTACTATAATTTATCACGGTATAACGAACAGACTGTACATGGCTGAAAAATGTACTATAATTCATCACGGTATAACGAACAGACTGTACATGGCTCAAAATGTACTATAATTTATCACGGTATAACGAACGGACTGTACATGGCTAAAAAAATATACTATAATTTATCACGGTACAACAAACAGACCGCAAACAATTATAAAACTTTAAAAATGAACTTTTACGTATTTTCAAATTGTACAATAAATAAATTTAGTATCCAATAGATTTCCACTTCTCGCTCGTAATTAATCTTTTTTTTACACAGACGTGCGTACGTAGAGGCTTCGGGATAATGCAGAGCTCTTTGTTGGAGGTCGGAAATATAAAAATAACACTTCCAGTGTGCCTCAAAAAGAGTTGACACCCAGTTTAAAGCGTGACATGTGAACTTGGAAGTTCTCCAACACACATTTTTACTGTTTTTTTTTAAGTCGTGAACACATTTTTTCGGTCTTTTGTTTCTCTTTCGCGGTTGTAAATAAGGGGGTGACATCATTGGATGACTACACTCCGCATGGTAAACAAAGACGTCGAGATTTACTGCAGTAAACGAACTTAATTATATCCAAGAATTATAGAATAAAATCGTCAACTTGGCAAAATTATTGAAATTTAAACCCACGAAAAAATTATTCTTAACGGAATTTGAAAAATGTTACTTCGGCGTTTAAGTGGAATTATCTTGTAATTGAGGGGGAGGGTATTTTGGAATTTTTATGGAATCAGGTAGTAGCGTCTATTTCAACTAACTTCAGAAAGTTTTATTCTTGTGGCAAATATTTTTCCTTTTTTTTGAGGATGTTCCTGTGGGATTTTCTAGTAATTATGAGAAGGGATATTTTGGGATTTTTCCGAAATCCCGCTTTTACATTTATTCTAAGTCTTTATAAAAAGTTTTAAGCTTGTTGCCATTGTTTTTCAATTTTTTTAGACGAATTTAGAAAAATTTAACTTTGAAATTAACACAAGGATGTTGCAACGGGATTTTCTAGTAATTAAGGGAATAAATATTTTAGGATTTTTCTAAAATCTCATAGTAACATCTATTTTAAGTCATTATAAAAAGTTTTACGTTTGTTGCCAAAGCTTTTCAATTTTTTTTACCGGAATTAAAAAAAATACTTCTGCATGAGCACTATGGCGTTTTAGTGAGATTATTTTTTAATTGAGAGGGGGGTATTTGGGGATTTTTATGTAATTTCATGTAATTTTAGAAAGTTTGTTTGTTGTGGCAAATGATTTTCAATTTTTTTAGCGGAATTTAAAAAAAATGCAACTTTAAAATTAACACAAGGGCGTTCCAGTGGGATTATTTTGTAATTAAAGAAATAAATACTTTCGGATTTTTATGGAAACACGTAGTTACATATATTGTAAGTAATTTTAGAAAGTTTCATGCGTGTTGTCATTGTTTTTCAATTTTTTTTAACCGAATTTAAAAAAATGTAACTTTAAAATTAACACGTGGATGTTCCAGTGGGATTATTTTGTAATTAAAGGAATACATACTTTCGGATTTTTACGGAAACACGTAGTTACATATATTGTAAGTAATTTTGGAAAATTTCATGCGTGTTGTCATTGTTTTTCAATTTTTTTCAACTGAATTTAAAAAAATGCAACTTTGAAATTAACACGTGGGTGTTTCAGTGGGATTATTTTGTAATTAAAGGAATACATACTTTCGGATTTTTACGGAAACACGTAGTTACATATATTGTAAGTAATTTTAGAAAGTTTCATGCGTGTTGCCATTGTTTTTCAATTTTTTTTAACCGAATTAAAAAAATGCAACTTTGAAATTAACACGTGGGTGTTTCAGTGGGATTATTTTGTAATTAAAGGAATACATACTTTCATATTTTTTATGGAAACACGTAGTTACATATATTGTAAGTAATTTTAGAAAGTTTCATACGTGTTGTCATTGTTTTTCAATTTTTTTTAACCGAATTTAAAAAAATGCAACTTTGAAATTAACACGTGGGTGTTTCAGTGGGATTATTTTGTAATTAAAGGAATACATACTTTCGGATTTTTATGGAAACACGTAGTTACATATATTGTAAGTAATTTTAGAAAGTTTCATGCGTGTCGCCATTGTTTTTCAATTTTTTATAACCGAATTTTAAAAAATGCAACTTTGAAATTAACACGTGGGTGTTTCAGTGGGATTATTTTGTAATTAAAGGAATACATACTTTCGTATTTTTTATGGAAACACGTAGTTACATATATTGTAAGTAATTTTAGAAAGTTTCATCAGTGTTGCCATTGTTTTTCATTTTTTTTAAGAATTCAAAAAAATTGTAACTTCGGAATGAAAACTATTGCGTTTAAGTAGGGTTATCTAGTAATTGAGGGAGGGGATATTAAAAAATGATTAAAATGATTATGAAATCACGTAATCTAAATAATAATTTTATCTTCCAGTTAATCTTCAGTTTTTTTTTTCTCTCCCTTACTTTCTCAAAAATGAAAAAGAATAATTTTTCTGTGAGAACGTGTAAATAACGAAATATATTTCAAATATTAGTTCACCTGTGGACCGGTTTCGACCTCTCAAGTCTCACCGGTGCAGTCAAAAGCTCCGTGGAAACGGAAATATAAATATTCCAAACACCGATAAAACGCCAGAGTGGCGAAATCTATTGCCTGAATGCTGTACTAATCCCAATCCGAGTGACATAAGCACGGACAGATATAGAAATGCCAACGGCGGTAAATATTATAAAAATAATGTAAACATCAAATAATGTTTCCCCATCACTTCACCTATGGACTGGTTTCCACCTTTCAGGTCTCATCTGAGCTGATGAAAGCTGAAGGGGAAACGGTAATTACTTTTGGAATATAAATATTCCAAACACCGTTAAAGGTGGAAACGTTAAAGTGGCGGAATCTATTGCCCAATTGCTGTACTAATTCCAATCCGAGTGACATAACCGACAGATAGAGGAATTCCAAAGGCGGAAAATATAACAATAATAATGTAATCATCAAATATTGTTTCATCAGTTCACCTACGGACCGGTTTCGATCTTTCAGGCCTCATCGGCGCAGTTGGAAGCTGAAGGGGAAAGGGTTATTACTGTTGGAATATAAATATTTCAAACACCCTTAACCTCTTCACGCCCAGGTCGCCACATGTGGCAACAAGCAATAAAATAAAATAAAAACATTGTACAAAAAAATTTACTCCTTTAGCACCATCTATGGAATATTTTGTTCATATTTTTTTGCATAAATGAGTAAGTGTAACAACAACAAAGAAGTAATTTTTCATCAAACCTGGGATTAAATCAAAGCAGCATGGGCGCGAAGTGGTTAAGGGTAGAAAACGTCAAAGTGGCGGAATCTATTGCCTAATTGTTGTACTAATCCCAATCCGAGTAGAATAACAACTGACAGATATAGGAATGCCAAAGGCGGAAAATATAACAATAACAATGTAATCATCAAATATTGTTTAAACCTGTCAGGCCTCATCAGCACAGTTGGAAGCTGTTATTACTGTTGGAATATAAATACCTTAAACACCCTTAAGTGTAGAGAACGCCAAAGTGGCGGAATCTATTGCCTAATTGTTGTACTAATCTCAATCCGAGTAGAATAACTACGGACAGGTAGTGACGTCTCGCGTGGTGACTCATGTTACGGCTGAGGTAGCAGAGGTGGTAATACAGATCCCTGCATTATTAGGTATGGTATGGCTGATGTAGCAGAGGTGGTAATACAGATCTCTGCATTATTAGGTATGGTATGGCTGAGGTAGCAGAGATGGTAATACAGATAGGTAGGGTATTATTGCTTCTGCTACCTCGGCCGCATCATGAGTAACCCTGCGAGACGCCACTGACTGAAATTTACAGTTTTGAAGTGTTATTAATTATGCAGCAATTGCGAATGGTATTGACTGTGGACCTGGGTCTCGTAATCGAAGAGTCGAGCCGTGGGTGCGTTAAAAATGTAAAAATAAAAGTTGAGTATTGCGTGGGTTGCGTTATGAATGTGCGTTTGGTTTGTTTATTTACGTGCAAGATGATTAGTTATGCAATCGGTGGAGGTGGAGGTGGTTGTACGGAGAGCGGCACCGCCGTCGCCGGCGACGTCGACGTCGTCGACGGCGGTCACGGTTGCGGAGAGTGAAACCGGCGGCGCCTGCGTCGGCCGTGGAAACCGAAAGTGAAAAGGGAAAATCGCCCCCCACTCCCGGGCCGCAACACAGAACCGTCGCGTTCTCGTCCGTCCGTCCGTCCGTCCCCTACCTTTCGCTTTCGGGCCTTCGTCGTCCTCTCTCTCTCCCCCTTCCCCCCTCCCGACCACTTTCCCCGGCAATGCACGCACTGCAAGCAGTAGGCTGCCGAGTGAGCCGCTTGCAAGACGTGTGCCAAGGTCACCATCTGTTCTCGTCGAAAGCTCCTCTTCTTCTTCTCCTCCATTCGCTTTCGCATCCGAGTACAACGGGCTCGAAGAAAACGATTCCCAATTATAGACGAGAGGAAGCGTGCGAGATGGCGCCGCGCCGCCACCACGGCCAAGTGCAGGGTCTGCTCGTCGGGGTCGGCGGCATCGATTCCGAGGAGGTCGCGGGCGCCGGCGGTCCGGGGGTGACCCGCTGCTGCGTGCCCACCAGCGAGTGTCTTCGCGCCCAGCAACAGCAGCTCAGCCCCAACAACAATGACCCCATGCTCATTTCGCTGGACGATCTCCGCGATACCGTTCGCGTCACTTGCAATAACGAGGCTTGCACCGTGGGCAGGTTCATGCACCGGGAGTGCTTCGATCAGTGGGAACAGACTGTACTCGCCTACCTAAAGACTTGTGGTCGTGCACGCTCCTGGTCCGAGAGACAGCGGCACCAGAACCTGTGGACGAAGAAGGGCTACGATCTGGCCTTCAAGGCGTGCGGGTGTAAGTGCGGTCGCGGACACCTCAAGAAAGACCTCGACTGGATGCCGCCGCCGCCCACCAGCAACATCTTCGGCCGGGTCGAGGACATCGACGCCGGGAAAAAGAAGAAGCGAAGGAACCGGAACTCGAGGCCGATGCTGGCGATATCCGCGCACCACGTCACCAACCCCATCGAGACGAGGGCCAGGGCGGGGAGCCTGTCCTCGAGCACGGGCTCCTCGTCGCCGCCGGCCACCTCCAGCGAGCCGAGCGTCTCGCCCATCCACGCGCACTCCAAGAAAAAGTCCAAGTTCGAATTCGCCGATCGGACACGGTGAGTCCCCCCAACCTCTTCTTATTAAAATTTCGAAATCGATAGCGCACGCCGCCGCCGACGACGAAAGCACAACAACAGGAAACGCGAACTCCAGACGCCGCGCTCTCTGACTCATTGTTCGGTCGGGTAGGTCATGGTGCGGGACCTCCGATGCCGTGCCGTGCCGTGCTTATCGATTTCCAAGCGCGCCGCAAAAATACCGCTCCGGCCCTCCGTCACGTCGCGACGCGTTGCCCTAACCCTGAAAAACCGCCGCGACGCAACCACCGGCCCTTCAAAACACGCCGTCGTTCTCTTTCATTCCTTCTAAATATTACACGAACGAATTGAGGCAACGACAATCGGCTAACGGTTTTGGGCAAAGGTTTCACGATTCAAGGGCAAGGGCTAAATTATGGAAATGCACAGGAATTTTCAATTTAAAAAAATTGCAGCAAGAATTTTTTTTCACGGAGAAACGCCATAGTGATCTGTAGGTGTTCTGATGGGCAAACAATATTTAACGTCTTATTTTTGTTTCAATTAACGTGATGTATTAAAGGGCTTCAAAATCTTACAATAAGTACGAATGAACAACGTTTTATAAAATCAGTCACCTGAAAATGAAGTAAAATTTGCTGCAAATCTGACGTTTTGTTACATGATAACAATGGCGTCGTCACTCAAATCAAAATCAAATTATCAAAAATTCATGAGAAAAGCAAGGAAATGCACAAGAATTTTCAATAAAAAAAAAAATGCAGAAAAAACCGACTGAATTTTTTTTTTAGGAGAAACGCCAAAGTGGTCTGTACGTGTTCTGATGGGCAAACAATATTTAACGTCTATTTTTCTTTCGATTAACGTGATTTATTAAAGAGCTTCAAAATCTTACAATAAGTATGAACGAACAACGTTTTATAAAATCTGGAAGATTTGGTAAACCATCAGTTTTATAAGTCAACAGAAAATGAAGTCAAATTTGTTGCAAATCTGATGAAAACAATGGCGGCGTCACTCGAATCAAATCCAAATTATCAAAAATTCGTCAGAAAAGCGAGCGCGAAATTATGGAAAGGCACAAGAATTTTCAATATAAAAAAATTACAACAAAAACCGACTGAAAAGATAAGAATTTTTTTGAACGTAGAAATTACTAATCTGATTTGCAAATAATATTTAACGTTTAATTTTTTTTTAATAAACGTGAAGATGCAAATTTATTAAAGCGCTGCAAAATCTTGCAATGAACAACGTTTTAAAAAATCTGGAAGATTTGGTAAACTGTCAGTTTTATAAGTCAACAGAAAATGAAGAAAAATTTGCTGCAAATATGACGTTTTGTGACATCATAACAATGGTGGCGTCACTCAAATCAAAACCAAATTATCAAAAATTCGTGAGAAAAGCAAGGGCGAAATTATGGACAAGAATTTTCAATAAAAAAAAAAAAATGCAGCAAAAACCGACTGAGAAGATAAGAAATTTTTTAAACGTAGAAATTAGTGTTCTGATGGGCAAATAATATTTAACGTTTAAAAAAGAATTTTCAATTAAAAAAAAAAATGCAGCAAAAACCGACTGAAAAGATAAGAAATTTTTTAAACGTAGAAATTAGTGTTCTGATGGGCAAATAATATTTAACGTTTAAAAAAGAATTTTCAATTAAAAAAAAAAAATGCAGCAAAAACCGACTGAAAAGATAAGAAATTTTTTAAACGTAGAAATTAGTGTTCTGATGGGCAAATAATATTTAACGTTTAAAAAAGAATTTTCAATTAAAAAAAAAAAATGCAGCAAAAACCGACTGAAAAGATAAGAAATTTTTTAAACGTAGAAATTAGTGTTCTGATGGGCAAATAATATTTAACGTTTAAAAAAGAATTTTCAATTAAAAAAAAAATGCAGCAAAAACCGACTGAAAAGATAAGAAATTTTTTAAACGTAGAAATTAGTGTTCTGATGGGCAAATAATATTTAACGTTTAAAAAAGAATTTTCAATTAAAAAAAAAATGCAGCAAAAACCGACTGAAAAGATAAGAAATTTTTTAAACGTAGAAATTAGTGTTCTGATGGGCAAACAATATTTAACGTTAAAAATTTTTTTCAATAAACGTGAAGATGCAAATATATTAAAGCGCTGCAAAATCTTACAATAAGTGTGAATGAACAACGTTTTATAAAATCTGAGAGATTTGGTAAACTGTCGGTTTTATAAGTCAACAGAAAATGAAGTAAAATTAACGTTTTGTTACATGGTAACAATGGCGGCGTCACTCAAATCAAATTATCAAAAATTTGTGAGAAAAGCAAGCGCGAAATTATGGAAAGGCACAAGAATTTTCAATATAAAAAAATTGCAACAAAAACCGATAAAGATAAGAACTTTTTTAAACGTAGAAATTAGTGTTCTGATGGGCAAATAATACTTCACGTTTAAATTTTTTGATGCAAATTTATTAAAGCGTTGCAAAATCTTACAATAAGTGTGAATGAACAACGTTTTATAAAATCTGAGAGATTTGGTAAACTATCAGTTTTATAAGTCACCTGAAAATGAAGTTAGATTTGCTGCAAATCTGACGTTTTGTTACATGATAACAATGGCGGCGTCACTCAAATCAAAACCAAATTATCAAAAATTCGTGAGAAAATCAAGCGCGAAATTATGGAAAGGCACAAGAATTTTCAATATAAAAAAATTGCAACAAAAACCGATATAGATCGAACGAACAACGTTTTATAAAATCTGGAAGAGTTGGTAAACTATCGGTTTTAAAAGTCAACAGAAAATGATGTAAAATTTGCTGCAAATCTGACGTTTTGTGACATGATAACAATGACGGCGACACTCAAATCAAAACGAAATTATCAAAAATTCGTGAGAAAAGCAAGGGCGAAATTATGGACAAGAATTTTCAATTAAAAAAAAAAAATGCAACAAAAACCGACTGAAAAGATAAGAAATTTTTTAAACGTAGAAATTAGTGTTCTGATGAGCAAATAATATTTAACGTTTAAACTTTTTTTTAAATAAACGTGAAGATGCAAATTTATTAAAGCGCTGCAAAAATCTTACAATAAGTGTGAATGAACAACGTTTTAAAAAATCTGTAAGATTTGGTAAATTGTCAGTTTTATAAGTCAACAGAAAATGAAGTAAAATTTGCTGCAAATCTGACGTTTTGTGACATGATAACAATGGCGGCGTCACTCAAATCAAAACCAAATTATCAAAAATTCATGAGAAAAGCAAGAGCGAAATTATGGAAATGCACAAGAATTTTCAATTAAAAAAAAAAATTGCAGCAAAAACCGACTAAAAAGATAAGAAATTTTTTAAATGTAGAAATTAGTGTTCTGATGGGCAAATAATATTTAACGTTTAAATTTTTTAATGCAAATTTATTAAAGCGCTGCAAAATCTTACAATAAGTGTGAACGAACAACGTTTTATAAAATGTGGAAGATTTGGTAAACTGTCAGTTTTATAAGTCAACAGAAAATGAAGTTAAATTTGCTGCAAATCTGACGTTTTGTGACATGATAACAATGGCGGCGTCACTCAAATCAAATCCAAACTATCAAAAATTCGTGAGAAAACCAAGGGCTGAAATTATGGACAAGAATTTTCAATTAAAAAAAAATGCAGCAAAAACCGACTGAAAAGATAAGAAATTTTTTAAACGTAGAAATTAGTGTTCTGATGGGCAAATAATATTTAACGTTTAAATTTAAAGAATTTTTTTTAATGTAGAAATTAGTGTTCTGATGGTCAAAATAAAATTTAACGTTTAAATTTTTTGATGCAAATTTATTAAAGCGTTGCAAAATCTTACAATAAGTGTGAATGAACAACGTTTTATAAAATCTGAGAGATTTGGTAAACTATCAGTTTTATAAGTCACCTGAAAATGAAGTTAGATTTGCTGCAAATCTGACGTTTTGTTACATGATAACAATGGCGGCATCACTCAAATCAAAACCAAATTATCAAAAATTCGTGAGAAAAGCAAGGGCTGAAATTATGGACAAGAATTTTCAATAAAAAAAAAATGCAGCAAAAACCGACTGAAAAGATAAGAAATTTTTTAAACGTAGAAAATAGTGTTCTGATGGGCAAATAATATTTAACGTTTAAACAAGAATTTTCAATTCAAAAAAATGCACCAAAACCGACTGAAAAGATAAGCAATTTTTTAAACGTAGAAATTGCTGTCCTTATGGGCAAATAATATTTAACGTTTAAATTTTTTTAAATAAACGTGAAGATGCAAATTTATTAAAGCGCTGCAAAATTTTACAATAAGTGAATGAACAACAGCTTGAAGATTTGGTAAACTGTCAGTTTTATAAGTCAACAGAAAATGAAGTAAAAATTGCTGCAAATCTGACGTTTTGTTAAAAAAAAAAATTATCAAGTCACTGCCAATGAAGATTGGGTCCGAGTGGAAGACCATTCTGAAGAGTGAACTCCGCCCGTTAGGCTTGCGATCCAAATTGTTTGTATATGAATTTTTATGTATTTGCAAATTATTTTATACTTATTTTGTAAGCAATGCTAACAAAGATAAATAAACTAAACTAAACTCAAATCAAATCCAATTTATCAAAAATTCGTGATTCAAAACGCAAAACACACCACAACCAATATTACCCATAAACAACAAGCAGATGATTAGATGAAAACATTCTTTCAGCACAAGTAATTTTCTTTCAACACATTCTACAAGTATACCCTCGCACTGAGAATTTTACGAAGAAGTTTGTAACAACGCGATCCATTTTGAATTGTAAAATTATTAAGAAAAACGATCAAAACTCTAAGCACACCGCAACAAATATTTCCGATAAATCATCAAAACAACAAACAGATGACTAGAAAAAACATTTCTTCCGGCACATTCCACAAGTATGCTAAAGCATAACACAACAAATGTTACCAATAAACAACAAGCAGATGATTAGAAGATAAAAATTCTTCCAACACATTCCCCATGTAAAGTCTCACACGGGGAATTTTAAGGAGAAGTTCGTGACAACGTGATCCATTTTGAATTGCGAAATTGCTGACAAAAATCTTCAAAACGTAAAGCACACTACAGCTAATATTACCAACCAAAAGCAAGCAAATGACTAGAAAAAAATTTCCATAGAAAAACATCCATAGAAATAATAATAATAACTTTATTTACGGATAATATCCTTTTTACAAAAACATTTAGAGAACAAAGGCATAAAAATCGCATGGTAAAGAAATATAAACTAATAAAATAAACATTCAACTTAACTAATACAATATTATAATAAATAAAAAGTTTATTTATTTATTTAAGTATGCTCTCGCGAAAAATTTCGTTTTTCGATTTAAATCGCAAACGACGCCATCCACAACTCGATGAAGACCACCGTACCATTATCACCAAAACCAATTTTGGTCTGTGGGAACTAGGCACGAGCAAAGTGACTCTTATTGTGGTCTGCTTCACAAGATCTGTCTCAATGAAAAGAGGCGACTCGGTGAAACATTTAATTCCGTCAGAAAGTGTAAATCGTAATGCGACATCTACCGTCACTTTTTAGAACAAAATAAAATATCGGCCATTATGATTTCATGGCAAACCTTTATTTTTGTTTCAAAATGATTGTAAAGTTTTTTGCAAATATCTCGGTAAATACTCTGCAGAAACTATTGAGTAAGGTATCAACTCATTCAGCTTAAAAAGCTTTAAAAATAATGCAAGAAGACTGACTGTCAAATAATTAGGGGAGTCAATAACACATTTAAAATTTTACATGTAAATCCCTATGGCCTGTTTTGCAATTCAACTCATAAATGTATTCGTTGATTATAGTTATGAAATGTTTTTTTCCTTTTTCTCTATTTTTGTATTTATTATTACATTATTGTTAATTTGCAATATATTTATATCCCCCTGTAATGGTCTTCCCGTAGGGCAATAAATGAATATTATTATTATTATGACAGTTCAATTTTCCATAAATGTAATTATTACATCTACAACATATGAGATTGTCTCAAATTTATCAATTTTCCATTATCAAAACTAAGCTCGAAGTCATCACATTGTGATACATATTGAATCATGATTGAATGATTAAAACTAAAGTAATTTATGATTAATACTATAAATCATATACTTTGCGGCATAATACTGACGTTGTAGAGGTTGAAAATAAAAAAAACTGTGAGTAATATTAATAAAGTGAAGTATTTTTGAAACTCTCTGGAGTAATTTAAATTAGAAACTTGTACGGGTATATATCATAATTTAATTTAATTTTGACAATATAACTTACCATTGGTAGATTAAATTACCTATAGAAAAATTACCAAAAATGTATAAAGGGTCACTTTGAAAAATTAGCTGTTACAACTATAACAAATTTTTGAAAATTTCATGTTTGAGTTGTCGATAATTTAGGGTAAAAATTCAATAGAAATAAATGTTTCATTTGCGAGAGGAAAATGTTAAACGTGAAGACAAAATTATATAAAAATTGCCAGAAATTTATAAAGGGTCACCTTCAAAAATTCTGTGAAAATTGGATAGAAATAAATGTTTTAATTGCGGTTAAACGTGGAGGTAAAATTATATTAAAATTATCAAATGTTTATAAAAGGTCACTCTCAAAAATTATCTTTTACAACCAATATATAATCAATTATAACAAATTTTTGAAATTTTCATGTTCAGGTTGCGGATAATTTAGAGTGAATATTGTAAAGACATAAATTTTTCAATTGCGAGAGAAAAATGTTAAACGTGAAGACAAAATTACATAAAATTTCCAAAAATTCTCAGTCAGATTTTGTGAAGCAGATCAATTTATAATCAATTATAACAAGTTTTTTGAAAAATTCATGTTCAGGTTGTGGACAATTTAGAGTGAACATTGTAAAGACATTTTTTGCCTTTTTTGAACTTCTTCAGTTCGCGCGGTTGCAAAGATTAAAATATTATATGAATTCGTTGTCTTTCAGTGCCCTTTTTGGCATTTTATAAATCTCTTTGTTATGTGTTAATATTTGCCAAATTCGCGCGGTTGCAAAGATTAAACTTAAAAAAAGACTCATTTCCTCGAATTGCATCAATGTCAATGATTTCACAACCTGCGGTCAGTTATTCATAGTTTGCGGATATATGTAATATCTGACAAGATAATAAAAAAATAAAAATGGGTTTCCTCGTTCAATTGAAATATTGTAAAAGATAATGAAGAGATTATAAAAAAATAATTATTACGTTTGTTACAATTGTCTTTTTTTAGATACTTAAACGTCTTCATTAAATACATCTGAGCCAGTGACGGCTCGCAGGGTGACTCATGGTACGGCCGACTCAGCAGATAGGTAGGGTCGGTTGCAGAGATCTGTTTCACCACTTCGCTACCTCGGCCGTACCATGAGTCACCCCGCGAGCTGTCGCCGCATCCAACAGTATCTGCAAATATAGCCGAGATGGATGCAACCGTATCAGCAACTGAAATGGACGCATTCAGAATAAGCTAAAAATAAAACGAAACAAGGACTCGAAATTTGAAATGATTCGTAACGTATATTCAGTAATTGGTGAAAGTAACATTATGATGATTGCGTATTGTAAACTCCACCAGGTGTCGGGATATAATCAGTCAGTAAAAAACGACTTTACGAGACTGAGGGCGCAGACAGCTGCGGCAATTTACTTTAATTCGGTATTGGAAGTAATAAAGTGTAATAAAAGTCGTCGCGTCGTTTCGCTTAAAAAATATATATTTGTAAAACGCCCGAACGTAACGTACATCGCAAAATTGAGACGACAAAAGAGGAGCGACCGGTCTGCGCCGACTGGATAATACGTCCTTATCAATTAAGCACATCACAGGGACAATAATTCGCGTTTCTCCTTACCTTCACGTATTGGAAATGAAACGCAAAAAGCCGCCGTGAATGGTCGGATATATACGGTACGATCCAGAATTGGAAACTGGAATTGTTTTCATGGATAGATTGTACAGTATGATTTTTTTTTAATTAACTAAGATTTTCAGTAAAATTTATACACAACTGTAAAAATATGGTCAATTTTTTATTCGTGATTTCACTGAAAGAATTGAAAATTAAAATGTAATACAATAATTTTTCCAATAAAATTTATACACAATTGCAAAAAATATGGTCAATTTATTTTTTTATTTACGATTTCCCTGAATGTATTGAAAATAAAAATGTACAATACGCAATATTTTCCTCGCGCCGAACCGATATATTCTTTTGTAGGCAAAAACGGCGGAGAGGGCTTTTGAAAGGCAATTATCGAGATTGTTGTTAAAATGTTCCAGGAATAGGAGCCTCGTCTGACATCTGAACTTTGCGAAGATTATCTGCGTTATTTCGTGCAAATTACAAACTTTGTAGACTCCAAACAATTATCTTGAGTGTGTTCGGGACACGCTCCGGCGGTTTTCACGTGATACGATTCAATCCTGCACACCCATACACACACACATAAACACATAGACAAAATTTTCGTACACATTTTAATCATCCACAAGTTTATATCAAAATGTACACGTGTTATTACAAATGGTAATAAAAATACAACACTCTAGTCTCGGCATTCGCTTCATGAAAAATGGTGTAAAATATTTTTTTCGGGAAAATAATTACTCTACACGCTTTTTGCCGTCTTTAAAAATCGTTATGAATTTTTTCAGAATTTTATGGGATCCAAAAATTTTCGTCATTTTTTATGGAAAAATGGGCGAAAAACGGCCAAATGATTTGAAATATACACCAATTGTTCATAAAAGAACGAGGAATGCGTGGTTAAATTTTCAGCTCAATCGTACTTGTAGTTTTCTTGCTGCTCGCTCCCAAATTGGGCACATGAAAGCTGGCCAGAAATTTTGGTCGATTTTGGGAATTTTTTGGCGCGGTCCCACGAGGCGGTTATGGATGATATGACATAAATTTGTAGCTGTATTCTTCTAGAATCCATCACGTCCATTCCCAACCATCTGCCATATCCACGAACCGAAATTCGTTTGTTCGAACAAGCCGCTGTCCGTCAGCGTCAATCTGCAGGGTCTCGGTATTCGCTTCCCGTAAGACCCCATGTTAATTTTCGGTTGGTGAAAAATGGTGTAAAAAATTTTTTTTTCGGGAAAATAATTGCTTCAAACGTTTTTTACCGTCATTAAAAACTGCCATGAATTTTTTCAGATTTTTCTGGGATCCAATATTTTTCCTCATTTTTGGCATTTTTTACTGACTAATGGTATGGAAAAATGGGCGAAAAACATGAAATGGCCAAATTATTTGAAATATACACCAAATGTTCACAGAATAATGGGCAATACGTGGTTACATTTTCAGCCCAATCGTACTTGTAGTTTTCTTGCTGCTCGCTCTCAAATTGGGCACACGAAAGTTGGCCAGAAATTTTGGTCGATTTTGAAATTTTTTTGGCGCGGTCCTACATTACAGTTATGGATGATATTACATCAATTTGTAGCTGCATTCTTCTAGAATCTATTTCTTATTTTCCCAACCATCTATCATATCCACGAACCGAAATTCGTGCGTTCGAACAAGCCGCTGTCCGTCAACGTCAATCTGCAGGGTCTCCGTATTCGCTTCTCGTAAGACCCCATGTTAATTTTCGGTTGGTGAAAAATGGTGTAAAAAAATTTTTTTTCGGGAAAATAATTGCTTCAAACGATTTTTACCGTCATTAAAAACCGCCATGAATTTTTTCAGATTTTTCTGGAACCCAAAATTTTTCCTCATTTTTGGCATTTTTTTACTGACTAATAGTATGGAAAAATGGGCGAAAAACATGAAATGGCCAAATTATTTGAAATATACATCAATTGTTCATAAAAGAACGAGGAATACGTGGTTAAAATTTCAGCTCAATCGTACTTGTGGTTTTCTTACTGCTCGCTCTCAAAATGGGTACTCGAAAGTTGTCCCAAAATTTAGATCGATTTTGGGAATTATTTGGCGCGGTCTAACGTGACAAATATGGATGATATTACATGGGTTTGTAGCTGCATTCTTCTAGAATCCAATACCTCTATTCCCAACCATATACCATGTCCACGAACCGAAATTCGTTTGTTCGAACAAGCTGCTGTCCGTCAGCGTCAATATGCAGGGTCTCGGTATTCGCTTCCCGTAAGACCCCATGTTAATTTTCGGTTGGTGAAAAATGGTAAAAAATTTTTTTTTTCGGGAAAATAATTACTCTACACGTTTTTTACCATCATTAAAAACCGCCATGAATTTTTTCAGATTTTTCTGGGACCCAAAATTTTTCCTTATTTTTGGCATTTTTTTACTGACTAATAGTATGGAAAAATGGGCGAAAAACATGAAATGGCCAAATGATTTGAAATATACATCAATTGTTCACAAAAGAACGAGGAATGCGTGGTTAAATTTTCAGCCGAATCGTACTTGTAGTTTTCATACTGTTCGCTCTCAAAGTGGGCACACAAAAGTTGGCCACAAATTTAGGTCGATTTTGGGAATTATTTGGCGCGGTGTAACGTGGCAAATATGGATGATATGACATGAGTTTGTAGCTGCATTCTTCTAGAATCCATTACTTCTATTCCCAACCATCTACCATGTCCACGAACCTGAATTTGTTTGTTCTAACAAGCCGCTGTCCGCCAGGGTCAATCTGCAGGGTCTCGCTATTCTCATGTTAATTTTCGATTGGTGAAAAATGGTTAAAAAATTTTTTTTTCGGGAAAATAATTACCCCGCACGCTTTTTCGTATCAGTAAGAACCGCTATGAATTTTTTCAGAATTTTTAGGGACCTACAATTTTTCTTCATTTTTGTCATTTTTTCCTGATGGAAAAATGGGTGAAAAACATGAAATGGCCAAATTATTTGAAATATACACCAAATGTTCACAAAAGGACGGGGAATACGTGGTCAAATTTTCAGCTCAATCTTTGCTCCAGTTTTCTTACTGCTCGCTCTCAAAATGGGCACTCGAAAGTTGTCCAGAAAATTTTGTCGATTTTAGGAATTTTTTGGCGCGGTCTCAGGTAATAGACATTGCATGACATGGCATCAATTTGTAGCTACATTCTTCTGGAATCCACTGCTTTAATTCCCAACCTTTTGCCTTATCCACAAACCGAAATTCGTGTGTTCGAACAAGCCACTGTCCGTCAGCGTCGATTTGCAGGGTCTCAGTATTCGCTTCCCGTAAGACCCCATGTTAATTTTCGGTTGGTGAAAAATCGTATAAAATTTTTTTTTTCGGGAAAATAATTACTCCACACGCTTTTTCGCATCAGTAAGAACCGCTATGAATTTTTTCAGAATTTTCTGGGACCAAACATTTTTCTTCATTTTTGGCATTTTTTCCTGACGGAAAAATAGGCGAAAAACATGAAATGGCCAAATGACTTGAAATATACACTAAATGTTCACAAAAGAACGGGCAATACGTGGTTAAATTTTCAGCCCAATCGTACTTGTAGTTTTCTTGCTGCTCGCTCTCAAATTCGGCACACGAAAGTTGGCCAGAAATTTTGGTCCATTTTGAGAATTTTTTGGCGCGGTCCCACATGACAGTTATGGATGACATGACATCAATTTATAGCTGCATTCTTCTAGAATTCATTACTTATTTTTCCAGCCATCTACCATATCCTCAAACCGAAATTTAGTAGTTCGAACAAGCCGCTGTCCGTCAGCGTCAATCTGCAGGGTCTCAGTATTCGCTTCCCGTAAGACCCCATGTTAATTTTCGGTTAGTGAAAAATGGTATAAAATTTTTTTTTCGGGAAAATAATTACTCTGTATGCTTTTTCGTATCAGTAAGAACCGCCATGATTTTTTTCAGAATTTTCTGGGATCAAATTTTTTTCCTCATTTTTAGCATTTTTTCGTGATGGAAAAATGGGCGAAAAACATGAAATGGCGAAATGATTTGAAATATACACCAAATGTTCACAAAAGAACGGGCAATACGTGGTTAAATTTTCAGCTCAATCGTACTTGTAGGTTTCTTGCTGCTCGCTCTCAAATTGGGCACACGAAAGTTGGTCAGAAATTTTGGTCGATTTTGAGAATTTTTCGGCGCGGTCCCACATGACAGTTATGGATGATATGACATCAATTTGTAGCTGCATTCTTCTAGAATCTATTTCTTCTTTTCCCAACCATCTATCTTATCCACGAACCCAAATTCGTGCGTTCGAACAAGCCGCTGACCTCCAGCGTCAATCTGCAGGGTCTCGGTATTCGCTTCCCGTAAGGTTTCATGTTAAATTTCGGTTAGTGAAAAATGATGTAAAAAATTTTTTTCTCGGGAAAATAAATACTCTAAACGCGTTTTCCCGTCTTTGCGAACCGCTATAAATTTTTTGAGAATTTTTCAACATTTTTCTTTCTTTTTTTTAACTCGATTTTGATATTATATAAATTAAAGCTTGACGATGTTGTAACGGTAAAAATATGTTCCAACGTTTTTGAAGTGAAATTTACTGCCCACGACTGGACGTAACACGAAAAGGAATGAAGAAAACAAACGCTCTCACACACACACACACATAGAGAAACATAAACTTGTTTTGGCTGGCGGCCCTCGAAACCGAAATATTATTATTGTCCGGTTTTATTTATGAATTTTCACGTTCGTTTCGGTTGCGAAACTAACCCGACACAACGGCCGAGGATAATACACCAGAAAAAGATATTATTGTCTTACACGGGCCCGGTCTTTTGTAATAGTTCCTTACTCCCGACACGCCAGCGACGGATCGGTGTCTCCATTGTTGTAACTTTCGTCTGAAAATTAAATCATTTTCGATGCCGCTGCGTCGGACGGGATTTTACGCTCGGCGGACATAATAAATTCAGCTGCAATTATCCCCTTCGTTAATAAGGCGGAACCGTGCTAAATTCATTCACGGAATAAACCATTCTTAAACACATAAAATCGCCAATAAATTCAACCAAATATATGACAATGATTATACGTTGATTCACGGCAAAAAATATTCTTAAACACGCTAAAATTATTTTATGTTGTTCGCAGTAATATTGTGAAGTTACAGGGAAGGAAACTTCGTAAAATAACTGAAATTGGATCTAGAGTATGAATAAACATGTTGTCAATTTAATGTGCTACACTCAATGGTTTTACAACTCAAAGCAAAAATTTTAAAAATTTATAACTCGGCTAAAAATTGGTGTATTTTTAAATGCCAAGTTTATTTCGAAAGGATGAAAGCTTCGATGATTTTGATCATTGATACGAATTTTATTTTTTTATTAGCAAGTATGGTTAATTAAGAATCTATTAAAGTGCTTATATTTTTTATGGCTATGTGCGAACTTTGAAAATTTTGTAATTACTTTCGGACACTGCGCGTAGCGTTGCTCGAGGGTCGAAATTAATTATTTTCTCCGTGTTTCTTGTGCGGTTGTACGAATTTGATTTTTTATTAGGTAATATGGTTAATGTAGAATCTATTAATGTGCTTATATTTTTTTGGCGATGTGCGAACTTTGAAAAATTTTGCAATTATTTTCGCTCGAGGGTGGAAATTAATTATTTTCCCAGTGTTCCGGGTGCGGTGATACGAATCTTATTTTTTTATTAGTTAATACGCTTAATGTAGAATCTATTAATGTGGATATATTTTTTATGGCGATGTGCGAACTTTGAAAAATTTTGCAATTATTTTCGCTCGACGGCGGTAATTAATTATTTTCCCTGTGTTTCGGGTGCGGTGATTAGAATTTTATTATTTTATTAGTTATTACGATTAATGTAGAATCTATCAAAGTGGATACATTTTTTCTAGCGATGTGCGAACTTTGAAAAAAAAAATATTTCCTCCGCGCTTCTTTGAAACGTTGAAAAATTAATTTTTAATGTTATTACCAACACTTTTACCACTTTTTTACATCCGGTTGCTTTATCGTTTGTCGCGTGGGTTTTAAAGAATGGTACGTAATGTGCAATACGTTTTAGAGAGTCGTAGACGCGGCGTGGCCTGTGCGGGGCTGTAAAGCTGTAATTTATTAATATTACTTTCGAGAAATATGTGTACGGCATAAAGGCGTGGTAATAACGCAATAATTGCATCAAGTGGTGAGAATGGCCGGTGGTGCTACTTTATTGTGTTAGCGCCCGAACCTAATTACTAATTAGACCCACCAGACTCTCTCGTCCGTTAACAGCGTCCACTTGTTGGTTAAAAGATCAATTGATAACGTGCAAAATTATTTGCGTCTTCAATGTTTGATTTTTGGAAGGAAACTGCTTTTTAATATTTTTTTAATAAAGCCGTACTGTCACGTTGAAGAGTAAAAACAGCATTCTACAAAAAGAGTCTGAAACGCGAGAGCTTATCGCATTTCTTCAGTGGCAGATTTTAATTTTAAAAAAATTAAAAAAACAATCAGATGCTGCAGCACTTCAATATCTAATAAAAACATTTTCTGCCTCTGGTTGATATTTTTTTGCCTTCAATTCCACTTGAACTTAAAATGCTGGAATTGAAGGCAACAAATTATTAGAGGCAAATAATATTTTTTTGCTGGATAATGCTGCATCTGATTGTTTTTTTATGAAACTCCTCAAGTATACCAACTATCTGTTTAATTTTTTTTTTGCCTTGAAATGCACTCAAGTTTAAAATACTGGAATTGAAGGCAAAACGATGATCAAACAGAGGTAGATAATGTTGATTGTTTTTTTTATATTAAACTTCTTAAGAGTACAAACTGTAATAGACATCATTTTTTATATTAAACTTCTTAAGAGTACAAACTGTAATAGACATCACAAGAAATTAGCAAAAATCTTCAAGGGTGTAGAAGTTGGGCCTAACAAAAATTATTGCTATGAAGATTGAAAACGTTCCAGTAACGTTGTAAAACTCAAATGCCTTTTATTTTTCCTCAGCCTCAGCTAAAAACGCTTTTAACACGCTTGTTATCGAAACCTCCATCCAGCTTCTATTTTTCCTCAGCCTCAGCTCTAAAAATGTTTTACACTCCCGTTATCGAAATCTCCATCCAGTGCAATTCTTGCTGATCCAAAACTCAGTGTAGGTTACAACAAACGCGACGTTCAGATTAAAACCCGATGACGTAACGAATAACATTGTTGGGAAGAAAGTGGGACACGAACAGTCGTCTGGACGGGTTAACGCGGTGTAGTAGTTCTTCTGAAGAAGACCGGGAGCCGAAGTGGAGGTAGACCGGTCGTCGGGTCCAATTAGTCTGCAGCGATGGCGAAGAGGTAACGTACTGCAGCGATTTCTCTAATCGTGGGGGCTTTTAAAGCTTCCCATCTTACGTTCCCCATATTTTTTTTCTTCTCTTTCGCTTCTCCACTCTGTCTTCTTGTTTCAATTGAATAATCCATTAGGGCGGGTCGATTAATGTGATTAATGTTAATTACTTTCCGTTTCAAGTTCTTACGGCGTGTCTGCGGAGAGGGGGCCGAGAGGGAGACGTTAATTGAATTTCTTGTATACATGCATTTATATTTAAAAAGAATTTTACGAAATAATACTCGCCCGGTATAGCGGTTTGTAGCTATTTTCAATTAATCACACTCTATACAAAATTTTACGAGATGAGTTTTTTTTCTTCAAAATAATGTTCGCTAAAAATGTACAAAATGCACTGATGAGACCTGAAATGTCGAAACCGGTCTGTAGGTGTTCTGATGGGGAAACAATATTTAATAAAAACATTACTGATGATTGATGGATCTTTCCACCCATGTGAATTATAATTGTAAATTGCATTATTATTAATCGCCTCCGATGTACGAATGTTTTTCGAGATCGGCATTCGGGGCCATTGTAATATAAATTTACGAGCTGCACGGTCTAGAAAATCCGGCGAAATGTCGTCGTCTCGTCGTCGGGCGATAAAATAGCGTCGGGAGTGCGTGGGCGCACTGTTTTCAGCCCACGGTGGAAAAACGGAACTGACTAATGTGTAAACAAAATGCGATAACCGAATAATTAATCGACCTTATCGCGACTAATCTCATTTTACAAGGCAGAACTCAATTTTCGTCCTCCCGAGTTGAATTCGGATCGTTGCATTTTTATTTCTACGCATGATGCGGCAATTGTTTTAATGCCAAATCAAGAAGGCGTTGTTTTTCAATGGATCTCGAGCTTTTGAATCAAATTCCTCTAGAGATTATTTTTTTACGATTTTTTAAACCGCCGAACGCAATTTTTATTCTCCCAAGTTAAGGATCGTTGCCCTTTTGTTTCTACGTATGATACGGCTATTATTTTAACGTGAAATCAAGAAGGCATTGTTTTTTAATGGATCTCGAGCTTCTGAACCAAATTCCTGCACAAATTATTTTTTTACGACTTTTTAAACCGCCGAACGCAATTTTTATTTTCCAAAGTTAAGTTCGGGTCGTTGCCCGTTTGTTTCTACGTATGATTCGGCGATTGTTTTAAGGTGAAATCAGGAAGGCATTGTTTTTTAATGGATCTCGAGCTTCTGAAGCAAATTCCTGGAGAGATTATTTTTTTACGATTTTTTAAACCGCCGAACGCAATTTTTATTTTCCAAAGTTAAGTTCGGGTCGTTGCCCTTTTGTTTCTACGTATGATATGGCGATTGTTTTAACGTGAAATCAAGAAGGCATTGTTTTTTAATGGATCTCGAGCTTCTGAAGCAAATTCCTGGAGAGATTATTTTTTTACGATTTTTTAAACCACCGAACGCAATTTTCATTTTCCAAAGTTAAGTTTGGATCGTTGCCCTGTTGTTTCTACGTATGATACTGCGATTATTTTAACGTGAAATCAGGAAGGCATTGTTTTTCAATGGATCTCGAGCTTCTGAAGCAAATTCCTGGAGAGATTCTTTTTTTACGATTTTTTAAACCGTTGAACGCAATTTTCATTTTCCAAAGTTAAGTTCTGATCGTTGCTCTTTTATTCCTACGTACGATATAGCAATTGTTTTAATGTCAAATCAAGAAGGCGTTGTTTTTTAACAGTTCTCAAGCTTCTGAAGCAAATTCCTGGAGAGATTATTTTTTTACGATTTTTTAAACTGCCGAACTCAATTTTTATTTTCCAAAGTTAAGTTCGGGTCGTTGCCCTTTTGTTTCTACGTATAATATGGCGATTGTTTTAACGTGAAATCAAGAAGGCATTGTTTTTTAATGGATCTCAAGCTTCTGAAGCAAATTCCTGTAGAGATTATTTTTTTACGATTTTTTAAACCGTTGAACGCAATTTTCATTTTCCAAAGTTAAGTTCTGATCGTTGCTCTTTTATTCCTACGTACGATATAGCAATTTTTTAAATGTCAAATCAAGAAGGCGTTGTTTTTTAACAGTTCTCAAGCTTCTGAAGCAAATTCCTGGAGAGATTATTTTTTTACGATTTTTTAAACCGCCAACCGCAATTTTTATTTTCTCAATTTAAGTTCTGATCGTTGCCCCTTTGTTTCTACTTATGATACGGCTATTATTTTAATGTGAAATCAAGAAGGCATTGGTTTTTAATGGATCTTGAGCTTCTGAAGCAAATTCCTGGAGAGATTATTTTTTTACGATTTTTTAAACCGTCGAGCGCAATTTTCATTTTTTTAATTTAAGTTCGAATCGTTGCCCTTTTGTTTCTACGTATGATACGGCGATTGTTTTAACGTGAAATCAGGAAGGCATTATTTTTCAATGGATCTCGAGCTTCTGAAGCAAACTCCTGGAGAGATTATTTTTTTACGATTTTTTAAACCGCCGAACGCAATTTTTATTTTCCAAAGTTAAGTTCGGATCGTTGCCCTTTTGTTTCTACGTATGATACAGCGATTGTTTAAAGTGAAATCAGGACGGCATTGTTTTTTAATGGATCTCGAGCTTCTGAACCAAATTCCTGGAAAGATAATTTTTTTACGATTTTTTAAACCGTGGAACGCAATTTTTATTCTTCCAAGTTAAGTTCGGATCGTTGCCCTTTTGTTTCTACGTATGATACGGCGATTGTTTTAACGTGAAATCAGGAAGGCATTATTTTTCAATGGATCTCGAGCTTCTGAAGCAAACTCCTGGAGAGATTATTTTTTTACGATTTTTTAAACCGCCGAACGCAATTTTTATTTTCCAAAGTTAAGTTCGGATCGTTGCCCTTTTGTTTCTACGTATGATACAGCGATTGTTTTAAAGTGAAATCAGGACGGCATTGTTTTTTTAATGTATCTCGAGCTTCTGAACCAAATTCCTGGAAAGATAATTTTTTTACGATTTTTTAAACCGTGGAACGCAATTTTTATTCTTCCAAGTTAAGTTCGGATCGTTGCCCTTTTGTTTCTACGTATGATACGGCTATTATTTTAACGTGAAGTCAGGAAGGCATTGTTTTTTAATTTTTTACGATTTTTCAAACCGTCGAACGCAATTTTTATTTTCCAAAGTTAAGTTCTGGTCGTTGCCCTTTTGTTTCTACGTACGATATGGCAATTATTTTAATGCCACATCAAGAAGGCGTTGTTTTTAAACAGTTCTCAAGCTTCTGAAGCAAATTCCTGGAGACATTATTTTTTTACGATTTTTTAAACCGACGAACGCAATTTTTATTTTCCCAATTTAAGTTCGGATCGTTGCCCTTTTGTTTCTACGCATGATACGGCGATTATTTTAACGTGAAATCAGGAAGGCATTGTTTTTTAATGGATCTCGAGCTTCTGAAGCAAATTCCTGGAGGGATTATTTTTTTACGATTTTTTAAACCGTCGAACGCAATTTTCATTTTCCAAAGTTAAGTTCGAATCGTTGCCCTTTTGTTTCTACGTATGATACGGCGATTGTTTTAACGTGAAATCAGGAAGGCATTGTTTTTTAATGGATCTTGAGCTTCTGAACCAAATTCATGGAGAAATAATTTTTTTACGATTTTTTAAACCGTCGAACGCAATTTTCATTTTCCAAAGTTAGGTTCTGATCGTTGCTCTTTTATTCCTACGTACGATATAGCAATTGTTTTAATGTCAAATCAAGAAGGCGTTGTTTTTTAACAATTCTCAAGCTTCTAAAGCAAATTCCTGGCGAGATTATTTTTTTACGATTTTTTAAACCGTCGATCGCAATTTTTATTTTCCAAAGTTAAGTTCTGATCGTTGCCCTTGTGTTTCAACGTATGATACAGCGATTGTTTTAACGTGAAATCAAGAAGGCATTGGTTTTTAATGGATCTCAAGCTTCTGAACCAAATTCCTGAAGAGATTATTTTTTTACGATTTCTTAAACCGCCGAACGCAATTTTTATTTTCCCAATTTAAGTTCGGGTCGTTGCCCTTTTGTTTCTACGTGTGATACGGCGATTGTTTTAACGTGAAATCAGGAAGGCATTGTTTTTTAATGGATCTCGAGCTTCTGAACCAAATTCCTGGAGAGATTATTTTTTTACGATTTTTTAAACCGCCAAGCGCAATTTTAATTTTCCAAAGTTAAGACTAAGATTTTCGAGAAAACTAAATTTTACAATCGAATTTGGACAAATTTGGAATCAATTGATATTTATTAAATTGTTTAACCTAATGTCTAAGGAAAACAACACATTTTGAGTTTAGTAGCAAGCATTTTTACGGGAGTTGGCGAACTTTGAGAAAAAAAATCTATTTTTTTAGTCACTGCGGTTACTGGAGCGAATATTTTTTTCCACATTGTACATTCTCTGATTCTGTTTGGTAATTGGTCATCGATCTGTGGTCTTTCTGCCCTGAATCGACTCTTATTATCTCATATGACCGCAATTCGAGTAGATCGTTGCACTTACGTCCACAAACCGAAGAAGAAGAAGAAGAAATTAATGTGTATTGGTTTTGCCACACCCAAAGACATACATCACCCAGATGCGGCGTTATGCGTTTACTGTTGTACAACTTTATTATATAAAAGAACTGGTTTCCACCGTTTCACTACACGATGGCTGTTTAAACAAAATTTCAAAAATACACAGCTTATAATTTTTTTTTTGTTAGTAAATATTGTCTGAGGGCGAACAATATAATTGATTAATTACGGATTAAGTGCGGTTGATGATTTTATTTGCGTTAGTGCGGTTCGAGTTGTTGAATTAAGATTACCGGGGGTAGATAAATTGGACGGCGGCGGCGCAGGGTGGCCGGAGGATCCAGTCGGGTCTGAATTTAGTAATCCGGGTAATCGCTGAATTATGAGCGGGCTAAAGCGTAATCTACCATCTGAAACATTTATATTGCGAATCGGGGGTGTATATGAAAGCGGCGATTCCGTCAACGTGCACGTCGGGATAATTCCGTGGAAATCCCGCCCGTCGCACCAACCTCACGTACCGCCACTGGCGGTGTCACGGGGACTCTCCGCCACCTCGATACATATTGATATACACACACACACACACATAGAGGTCTGGCGTCTATCAATTCCAGACATGCCGGCGTAAATTACATCCAGAAAACAAAAGGTCCCACTTAATCCCTATCCCTTGCTTCCGTCCTTCTTCACTCGACGCCCGAGACTCTTTTTTTTTTGTTCTTTCGCGTTTGCTCTTTCCCCGCGAGAGTCTGGAGCTGCGAGATGATCTTGATGGCGTGTCACATGGAATAAAACAATTCACGAGACACTTTGAATATCAAAAAAAAAAGGAAATGGATAAGAAACTGAACTTTCCTACACCGCCAAATCCTCGTAATTTTAGAGGGATCCATCTATCATTAGTGATCCGAAATCTTCACCTTCAAGATTTTATTATTCATCAGGCATAAACAATTATTTCGACCCAAGTTACGACCTCCATCCTAAATATGGCACAAAGTGTCCGGCGTTAACAGTTACAGTGCCACACCGATATATTAAAATTGATTTTTTTCATAATTCGCCAACTCCCGTAAAAATGTTTGCAACTGCAATCTAACCACTATACTCTTTACTAACAACTGACAACACCAAATAAAACTCCAGTGCCCTTAGTGACTAAAAAAATATTAATTTTTCCTCGCCGCGCCATGATTTCGGACGCACCGATATGTTAAAGTTGATTTTTTCAAAGTTCGCCAACTCCCGTAAAAATGTTTGCAACTGAAATCTAACCACCATACTCTACACTAACAAATGACAACATAAAATAATACTCCAGTACCCTTAGTGACCAAAAAATATTAATTTTTCCTCGCCGCGCCATGATTTCGGACGCACCGATATATTAAAGTTGATTTTTTCAAAGTTCGCCAACTCCCGTAAAAATGTTTGCAACTGAAATCTAACCACCATACTCTACACTAACAACTGACAACATAAAATAACACTCCAGTACCCTTAGTGACCAAAAAATATTAATTTTTCCTCGCCGCGCCATGATTTCGGACGCACCGATATGTTAAAGTTGATTTTTTCAAAGTTCGCCAACTCCCGTAAAAATGTTTGCAACTGCAATCTAACCACCATACTCTACACTAACAACTGACAACATAAAATAATACTCCAGTACCCTTAGTGACTAAAAAAATATTAATTTTTCCCCGCCGCGCCATGATTTCGGACGCACCGATATATTAAAGTTGATTTTTTCAAAGTTCGCCAACTCCCGTAAAAATGTTTGCAACTGAAATCTAACCACCATACTCTACACTAACAACTGACAACATAAAATAAAACTCCAGTACCCTTAGTGACCAAAAAATATTAATTTTTCCTCGCCGCGCCATGATTTCGGACGCACCGATATGTTAAAGTTGATTTTTTCAAAGTTCGCCAACTCCCGTAAAAATGTTTGCAACTGCAATCTAACCACCATACTCTACACTAACAACTGACAACATAAAATAATACTCCAGTACCCTTAGTGACTAAAAAAATATTAATTTTTCCCCGCCGCGCCATGATTTCGGACGCACCGATATATTAAAGTTGATTTTTTCAAAGTTCGCCAACTCCCGTAAAAATGTTTGCAACTGAAATCTAACCACCATACTCTACACTAACAACTGACAACATAAAATAATACTCCAGTACCCTTAGTGACTAAAAAATATTAATTTTTCCCCGCCGCGCCATGATTTCGGACGCACCGATATGTTAAAGTTGATTTTTTCAAAGTTCGCCAACTCCCGTAAAAATGTTTGCAACTGAAATCTAACCACCATACTCTATGCTAACAACTCACAACACAAAATAAAACTCCAGTACCCTTAGTGACTAAAAAATATTAATTTTTCCCCGCCGCGCCATGATTTCGGACGCACCGATATGTTAAAGTTGATTTTTTCAAAGTTCGCCAACTCCCGTAAAAATGTTTGCAACTGAAATCTAACCACCATACTCTACACTAACAACTGACAACATAAAATAATACTCCAGTACCCTTAGTGACCAAAAAATATTAATTTTTCCTCGCCGCGCCATGATTTCGGACGCACCGATATGTTAAAGTTGATTTTTTTCAAAGTTCGGCAGCTCCCGTAAAAATGTTTACAACTGCAATCTAACCACCATACTCTATACTAACAACTGACTACATAAAATAATACTCCAGTACCCTTAGTGACCAAAAAAATATTAATTTTTCGTCGCCGCGCTATGATTTCGGACGCACCAATTTATTAAAGTTAACTTTTTTCAAAGTTCGCCAACTCCCGTAAAAAAATTTACAACTGCAATCTAACCACCATACTCTATACCAACAACTGACAACACAAAATAAAACTCCAGTAGCCTTAGTGACTAAAAAATATTATTTTTTCCTCGCCGCGCCATGATTTCGGACGCACCGATATGTTAAAATTGATTTTTTTCAAAGTTCGCCAGCTCCCGTGAAAACGTTTGCAACTGCAATCTAACCACCATGCTCTATACCAACAACTGACAACACAAAATAAAACTCCAGTACCCTTAGTGAATAAAAAAAATATTATTTTTTCCTCGCCGCGCCATGATTTCGGACGCACTTGATTTTTTTCAAAGTTCGCGTAAAAATGTTTACAACTGCAATCTAACCACCATACTCTATGCCAACAACTGACAAAATAAAATAAAACTCCAGTACTCTTAGTGACTAAAAAATATTAATGTTTCCTCGCCGCGCGTTAAAGTTGATTTTTTCAAAGTTCGCCAACTTCCGTAAAAATGTTTGCAGGAAGCAAGCAAGTTTGGAGCGAATAACATTATTACGAGACCGACTAGAGAAGCTAAATCCGCACCAATGCGGAAAGTAGAACTTTCCGTATTCGCAGCAATTTTTAATAACCGACAAACGAAATGAAAAGTAATGCTAAATTAAAAATCTCGTAAACCCATTAAAAAAAAAAAAAACTACAATGCGGCCATCGACGGCGCAATTTCCGTTCATAAACATGTAAACTGCATGCGACGTATTTATGAACATTGGCGTGGTCAGGTATAATTATGGCATTGTACGTTCGTAAACACAGATACGAGTTTGTTATTTATAAATAAACGCGGTGCACTGGAAAAAAAATGCAACTCAAGGACTCCTCCGTTATCGATTCATAATTCTGCCCGGCCGCATGTTATTAATTGCTCTCGTTTTGTTTTTTTTCTTTCTTCTTTTCAGTTTTATGCGCGACCGCGTTGTAATGCGATAATGGAAAATCTCGGTCGGGATTTGTTGTTCCGTCGGTGTTTATGCAAACGGCGCGCGGCATTAAAACCGGCACCGATTTTAGAATCGGTTCGCTGACGCGCGACTCTCTTCTTGATCGAAACATAAAACGGTGACGGTGAAAGATTGAGAATTAATTTAATTGTTGGAGGGTGATGGAATAATTTTTTCATTTTGTTTTTTAGTGCTTATATCGACTAGAAACGCCTAAAAAAATGATCTAATGAAATTTTTTTTAAGTCGAAGAGGTCATTCTGAACACTAAAAATGTGGGCTTCCAAGAACCGTGATACGCAAAATGAGTTTTTTTCGGAAATAGTGCTTAAATCGACTAGAAGTGCTTAAAAAGGATTAAATTAAATTTAAAAAAAAAATGTTTGGTCTTTTCAAGTCTAAGAGCTCATTCTGAATACTATTTGTCTAAAAAAAAAATTGTGGGACTTCCAAGAACCGTGATACGCAAAATGAGTTTTTTTCGGAAATAGTGCTTAAATCGACCGGAAACGCCTAAAAAATGATTGAATTTAAATTTTTTTTCAAGTCCAAGAGGTCATTCCGAATACTGTTTGTCTATAAAAACATTTTTGTGGGACCTCCAGGAACCGAAAAATGCAAAATAAGTTTTTTTTAGGAAAATAGTGCTTAAGTCGACCAGAAGCGCCTAAAAAACGATTAAATGAAATTAAAAAAAAATTGTCTTTTGTTTTTTCAAGTCTAAGAGCTCATTCTGAACACTTTTTGTCTCTAAAAAATTTTTTGGGACTTCCAGGAACCGAGATAAGCAAAATGACTTTTTTTTCGTAAATAGTGCTTAAATCGACAAGAAAATTTTTCTTCAAATTTTTTTTTTCTTTTTTTTCAAGTCGTAGAGCTCTTTCTGAACACTATTTGTCTATAAAAAAAAAGTGTGGGCTTCCAAGAACCGTGTTACGCAAAATGAGTTTTTTTCGAAAATGGTGCTTAAATCGACCGGAAACGCCTAAAAAATGATTAAATTTAATTTTTCTTCAAATTTTTTTTTCGTTTTTTTCAAGTCTAAGAGCTCATTCCCAGTACTGTTTGTCTATATAAAAAAAAATTGAGGGACTTCCAGGAACCGAAATACGCAAAATAAACTTTTTTCGAAAACAGTGCTTAAATCGACTAGAAGCGCCTAAAAAACGATTCAATTAAATAAAATAAATTTTGTTTTTGTTTTTTCAGGTCCAAGAGCTCATTCTGAACACTATTTGTCTCTAAAAAAAATTGGGACTTCCAGGAACCGAGATAAGCAAAATGACTTTTTTCGTAAATCGACAGGAAAATTGATTAAATTAAAATTTTCTTCAAATGTTTTCTTCTTTTTTTTTCAAGTCAAAGAGCTCTTTCTGAACACTCTTTGTCTATAAAAAAATGTTGTGGGACACCCACGAACCGAAATACACAAGACTTTTTTCGTAAATATTTAACGACAAAAGATTGAAAATTAATTTAATTGTTGGAGTGTACTGAATTCTCTTTTAATGGGGAAAGATTGAAAATTAATTTGATTGTTGGGATGTAATGGGAGATATTTTTAATTCTTTTTAAGTGCTTAAATTGACTGGAAACGCCTAAAAATTGATTTAATTAAATTTTTCTTCAAAATTTTTTTTCTTTTTTTTCAAGTCGAAGAGTTCTTTCTGAACACTATTTGTCTATAAAAAAGATTGTGGGACTTCCAAGAACCGAGATACGCAAAATGAGTATTTTTTCGAAAATAGTGCTTAAATCAACCGGAAACGCCTAAAAATTGATTAAATTAATTTTTTCTTCAAAATTGTTTTTCTTTTTTTTTCAAGTCAAAGAGCTCTTTCCGAACACTATTTGTCTATAAAAAAAAATTGTGGGACACCCAGGAACCGAAATACGCAAAAGAATTTTTTCGTGAATAGTTAACGGCAAAAGATAATTTATTTGTTGGAGTGTACTGAATTCTCTTTTAATGGGGAAAGATTGAAAATTAATATAATTGTTGGGATGTAATGGGAGATATTTTTAATTTTTTTTAGTGCTTAAATTGACTGGACACGTTTAAAAACGATTAAATTAATTTTTTCTTCAAATTTTTTTTTTCTTTTTTTCAAGCCGAAGAGTTCTTTCTGAACACTATTTGTCTATAAAAAAAATTGTGGGACTTCCAGGAACCGAGATACGCAAAATGAGTATTTTTTTTTCGAAAATAGTGCTTAAATCGACCGGAAACGCATAAAAATTGATTACATTAATTTTTTCTCCAAAATGTTTTTCTTTTTTATTTCAAGTCGAAGAGCTCTTTTCGAACACTATTTGTCTATAAAAAAAATTGTGGGACTTCCAAGAACCGAGATACGCAAAATGAGTATTTTTTCGAAAATAGTGCTTAAATCGACCGGAAACGCCTAAAAATTGATTAAATTAATTTTTTCTTCAAAATGTTTTTCTTTCTTATTTCAAGTCGAAGACCTCTTTCCGAACACTATTTGTCTATAAAAAAATTGTGGGACTTCCAGGAACCGAGATAAGCAAAATGACTTTTTTTTCGTAAATAGTGCTTAAATAAATCAACCGGAAACGCTTAAAAATTGATTAAATTAATTTTTTCTTCAAATTTTTTTTTCTTTTCTTTTCAAGTCGAAGAGCTCTTTCCGAACACTATTTGTCTATAAAATATAAATATAAATTTTTGGGACTTCCAGGAACCGAGATTAGTAAAATTACTTTTTTTCGTAAATAGTGCTTAAATAAATCAACCGGAAACGCCTAAAAATTGATTAAATAAATTTTTTCAAAAAAAAAAATTTCAAGTCGAAGGGCTCGTTCTGAACACTAGTTGTCTATAAAAAAAAATTGTGGGACTTCCAGGAACCGAGATACGCAAAATGAGTATTTTTTCGAAAATAGTGCTTAAATCGACCGAAAACGCCTAAAAATTGATTAAATTAATTTTTTCTTCAAAATGTTTTTCCTTTTTTTCAAGTCGAAGAGCTCTTTTCGAACACTATTTGTCTATAAAAAAAATTGTGGGACTTCCAAGAACCACGAGATACGCAAAATTACTTTTTTCGTAAATAGTTAACGGGAAAAGATTGAAAATTAATTTGTTGGAGTGTAATGGAAATTTTTTTCATATTTTTTTTTTTTAATGGGAAGAGATTAAAAATTAATTGAATTCTTCGAGTTTAATGGAAAAATTTTGAGTTTTTTTAACGGGAGCATATTGATAATTAATTTAATTATTGGTGTGTGTGTAATGGGAGAAATTAAAAAAAAATTAACGAAAAAAGATTGAGAATTAATTTAAGTGTTAATTAATTTCCAATCTTTTGCCCTTACAAGAATACATTTGTTGTTTTCTTTTTCTATAAACTCGCAATATTTATATTTGCTCCGTTATTTGGAGAAAAAAAAATTTGCTCTGTTATTTATGGAAACTTTGTTGGAACAAATTTGATAAGGTACGGGAGGTGTGTCTCGGATCCGTTCTGCTTGAGTAAACAGTACCAGTTTCACGTGATGTTTCACTGGTAAACAAGATCCAAAGTGCAGGAGAGGAGGAAATGCGCAGCGCAGGAAAAGTCTGTTTGCTGCGACGCAATTGTTACAATAACGATCGGAGTTTGTTCGAACGGGACATCTCGAAAGCGAATCAATCGCTTTCCGTTTTAAAACATTGAATATTTGTTTACGTGAAAATGGTTAATAATAATAATTTGTACCGTATTATAGAGTTCGCTTGGCCTTGATTTTCCATCGACAATTTTGCCTCAAAAATCGTGAAAATATAGTTGGCTTGAATTTTAGACAAAGTGTTTAATGTTAACAAAACTATTCGTATTTTATGATTATTAATATTTAAACATTCCGCGACATTATCAAATCTAGCAGTGTGGAAATAATCGGCAAAAAGTCTGGTCTCGTTATTTACCTGGTCCGTACCTTCCACTTTGAAACTTTGGCGCAAAATATATTGTTTTCGCTTTTGTGCGACTTTTCAAGTTCGCAAACTTTCCTTATTAATACTGAATCGCCCCGGATAGGATTTCCGCGACGCTAACAAGCTCCGCTCGAATTATTTATTGAAAGTAAAAAAGAGGAAAAAACAGGCAGACCCGAGATACACTCGTATTTTCCCCCGCCCCTCCTCTCCTCTGTGTCTTACTCAAAGCACGAAAGTTGCAAACGGCATTTTCTGTTTAACACACCATATCAAAATGTAAAGTCTGGCCGCGCTATGATGGCATATGAGGTGATTAACTTGGGCCAAAGTTACCTGTAACCTTGCAAGAATCACTTATTTATAAATAGAACTCGATACACCAATAGCTAGCAAGTAAAATGTAAACATCTGTGAGTGTAAAGTAACACTGATGGGGCGGCCTTTCCAACCCATCGTTAATCATCTCAGACGCCTTCATAGCGCGGCCAGAGTATATCATGCCAAACTCACGTCTCCAACAAGAAACATATCTTTTATGTTTAGAAGGTATTCATCCTATGGATTGTACGATTGTTACCATTTAATTAGTTAACAAATCTTTCCTTGACGTTTTCAATAAAATCACCAAGTATTTGCACTCTTATCACGAGCGTTTATTACTTTCAAATTCACTTTCATCTTCATGTCCGCCAAGGCACAAAATAACTTCGTTTGCCTTCGATTCACTTTCGGCCATATTCTTCTTAGTTTTCTGGCCAGAAACATCAAAGAACTCTTTGGATGAAATAGAAATACTTTTCGTCTTCTACAATTTACGAGTCTTGATAAAACTACTCCTTCTTAAGAAAACAAATAACAATCCTTTTCGTCTTCTACAATTTAAGAGTCTTTATAAGACTACTTCCTTAGGAAACATCATCTACAATTTAAGAGACTGCTCCTTCTTTAGCAATTTTTAATAGTTTCTGTACAGCAGAGATCAAGATGCGCTGAGTAAATTTCTTCCAAATATATTTTTATTAATTTTTCTGCAAAAACAAAGGGATGCAGTGTAATTCTCTGTGTAGGAGTTGGAAGATACTGAGAAAATTTCTTCCAAATATATTTTCATTAATTTATCTGCAAAAACAAAGGGATGCAATGTAATTCTCTGTGTAGGAGTTAAAATACTGAGAAAATTTCTTCCAAACCCTATTTTTATTAATTTATCTATAAATACTTAAAGGGATACAATGTAATTCTCAGGATAGCAATTTTGCAGCAATTCGAGATTTATCGAAAAATGTTTGGACGCACATTCTCGCAGAAAAGACCTCATCCATGAATTTTTATATGTAAATAGAGTCCATTTATATTATTAACCTTCAAGGATAATCCAGGACGAGGGTGATTTATTGCGATAGGCGATGGATCCTCATCCTCGTCCTCATTGGATATTTACGGTCCCGTCCGTATTCCTACCCGAATTCAATATACCCCAGCGCAAAGATCCTCCCACACCCATCTTCTGCTCTTTACTCTCTTCTCCTCTTATTACGGGATGTTGTGTGTGTATGTGTATGTGTGTGGATACATAAATATAAATATGAACGCTCCGCAGAGTGAGTGTATCGATTCTTCGGGCGGATGGCGTCTGAATGCAGATGCATTCGGGCCGCTCCCGTTCATAAATATAAAGTGATATAATTAAGAACTAGTTTAACCGCAATCCTCTCGCTCCGATCTCCGCGTATATCACTATTCGAAACGACGACGACTTTTTCATCGTCATCGCTTCCAGTTTAATCACTCGCGCGAATTTTTTTTTGCCGCTCCTCTTGTAAATCGAATGTCAAGTCCTCTCGCGCCCCCGATTTCACATCTCGATATTTCGATATTTTCAATAAGCCAGACAGACGTGCTCTGCGGATTTTCGCGTTGATACAATTCCAGCAAAAAAAAAAAAATGTCGATTCAATATACACCAACTACCCAAACACTGCGTATAAGGGATTGGATGCTAAGAAAATTGCAAAATCGCGCTCATATTTTACATTCATAAGTTTCGGCGGATCGAAAATTTATTATTTATAAGAATTACTACGTAAACGCATCCGCTGCCAAAGATGCGTGTTTGTCGGCTTCGATTAATTGCCGATCACGCCGTCGGGCGTTTAAAATCAACGCAATTCAATAATTGCGGCATTACGGCAGAAACACGCTTGTGCGAGTCTGCAGCGAACGTGTTAAGAATAACAATTTTCTAGCAGTCGGGACAGAATTGTTACCAACTTTACATACTCAACTATCAATATCATACACTGAACTATAAGTGATATGTTGCTGTATAATTCACTTAAATATAAAAACAATTGCTATCGACTTTAAATTTACTCAAAATTCCTATTAGGGATTACGTTTCCGTAAAATGTTACAAAAATTCCATCCCCAGAGTTCAGCAGTGAGACAATTTGAGAAAAGTGAAAATAATTTTGGTGGCCCGAAAATAATATAAAAACAATTACCGTCGACTTTAAACATTTAAAATTTTGCTCAAAATATATTCTCCGTTAAAATTTAAAAAGAATCTGCAAACATCCCATCCGTATTTTTTTATTAATAATAATCCCTTGCGAACAAAGCGAAAAGTTGTTAAAATTTAAATAATTTTAGTGCCTCGAATAAAATATAAAAACAATTGCTATCGACTTTAAATTTACTCAAAATTCCTATTAGGGATTACGTTTCCGTAAAATGTTTCAAAAATTCCATGCCCTGAGTTCAGGATAATTTTGCATAAACATTGAGACAATTTGAGAAAAGTGAAAATAATTTTGGTGACCCGAAAATAATATAAAAACAATTGCCGTCGACTTTAAACTTTTAAAATTTGCTCAAAATACATTCTCTCTTATAATTTAAAAATAATCTGCAAACATCCCGTTCGTAATTTTTGTAATATTTCCACGCGAACGAAGCAAAATGTCGTAAAAATTTAAATAATTTTAGTGCCTCGAATAAAATATAAAAACAATTGCTATCGACTTGAAACTTTCTAAATTTACTCAAAATTCCTATTAGGGATTACGTTTCCGTAAAATGTTACAAAAATTCCATCCCCTGAGTTCAGCAGTGAGACATTTTGAGAAAAGTGGAAATAATTTTGGTGACCCGAAAATAATATAAAAACAATTGCCGTCGACTTTAAACTTTTGAAATTTGCTCAAAATACATTCTCTCTTATAATTTAAAAAGAATCTGCAAACATCCCGTTCGTAATTTTTGTAATATTTCCACGCGAACAAAGCAAAATGTTGTAAAAATTGAAATAATTTTAGTGCCTCGAATAAATCATCAAAACAATTGCTATCTACTTGAAACTTTCTAAATTTCCTCAAAATTTCTTTGGGAATATGATTCCGTAAAATCTTACAAACACTCCATCCCCAGAGTTCGAGATAATTCTACATAAACAGTGAGTTAATTTTAGAAAAGTAGAAATAATTTTGGTGATTAGAAAATATTATAAAAACAATTGCCGTCGACTTGAAACATTCAAAATTTGCTCAAAATAGTTTCAAAGGAATCTGTAAACATCCTATTCGTAATTTTTGAAATATTTCCATGCGAACAAACCGAAAATTAGTAAAAATTGAATTTTTTTTTTTCGAATAAAATATAAAAACAATTGCCATCTACTCGAAACTTTCCAAATTTGCTCAAAATATATTCAAAATTACATTCGGCTAAAAGCTACAAACACCTCGTCCATAGATTTCAGAATAATCTCCCGTAAACTGAAATAAAAGTATTGAAATTTTCTCTGTTAGAAAACAAACTAAAAAAATCGTTGTCGTCGACTAGAAGCTTTCCAAAATTACTCAAAATTAATCTCCCTCCATGATTCTCTAAAAATCTCAAAACACCCCATTCCTAGATTTCGAAATAACCACCCCCCCAAAGTTAGTGTCTATGAATTCTGAGTTAAGCATTTTCTTCTCTGTTAGAAAACAAAAGAAATCGCTGCTATCGACTGGAAACTTTGCAAATTTACTCAAAATTAATTTCTCTCCGTGATTTTGTAAAAATTTCAAAACACCCCATTCCTATATTTCGAGATAATCACCCCCAATAGAAGTGTGTGTGAATTTTGAGGATAGCATTTTCTTTATATTTTGCGAATACATTTTCACGAAAATCCCTTGTAGGATTTTCTTGATATTCTGAAATAACATTCTCTACATCTGTAGCTGCAAAACAATTGGAAAAACCGAAAACACGTCGTCACTAGTTTTTCCGGAATTTCCCACCAAAAATTGTCGTGATGGTAACATTATTTTTCGACTAAATTTTCGTAATTTTTACAAAAACCCCTCGCAGGATGTTGTTGAAATTTTCACCAAACATTCTCAACATCCGTAGCTACAAAACAATTGGAAAAATCAAAAACGCGTTGTCACTAGTTTTTCCAGAATTTTCGTCCTAAAATCGTCGTATTGAATACCATTATCTTTTCAATATTTTTTGTAATTTTCACGAAAATCCCTCGTGGGATTTTGTTGAAATTTTCACCTAACATTCTCAACATATGTAGCTGTAAAACAATTGAAAAAATCGAAAACACGTCGTCACTAGTTTTTCCGGAATTTCCCAAAATTGTCGTGATGGTAATATTATTTTTCGACTAAATTTTCGTAATTTTTACAAAAACCGCTCGCAGGATGTTGTTAAAATTTTCACCAAACATTCTCAACATCTGTACCTGTAAAATAATTGAAAAAAACGGAAACACGTTGTCACTAGTTTTTCCAGAATTTTCCATCAAAAATTGCAGTGTTGAGTAACAATAATTTTGACCACATTTTCATAAATTTCACAAAAACCCTTTGCAGGATTTTGTTGAAATTTTCAGCCAACATTCTTTACATCCGTAGCTGCAAAATGATTGAAAAATCAGGAAACACGTTGTCACTAGTTTTTTCGGAATTTCCAACCAAAAATTGTCGTGATGGTAACATTATTTTTCGACTAAATTTTCGTAATTTTTACAAAAACCCCTCGCAGGATGTTGTTGAAATTTTCACCAAACATTCTCAACTTTGGTAGCTGTAAAACAATTGAAAAAACCGGAAACACGTCACTAATTTTTTTGAAAGTTTCCATTAAAAATTGTAGTGTTGAGTAAAAATATTTTTTGACCAAATTTTCGTAAATTTCACAAAAACCCTTCGCAGGATTTTGCTGAAATTTTCAGCCAACATTCCCTACATCCGTAGCTGCAAAACAATTGAAAAAACAGGAAACACGTTGTCACTAGTTTTTCCAGAATTTTCGATCGAAAACTGCAGTGTAGAGTAACAATATTTTTTGACCACATTTTCGTAAATTTCACAAAAACCCTTTGCAGGATTTTGTTGAAATTTTCAGCCAACATTATCTACATCCGTAGCTGCAAAATAATTGAAAAAACCGGAAACACGTTGTCACTAGTTTTTCCAGAATTTTCCATCAAAAATTGCAGTTTTGAGTAAAAATATTTTTTGACCAAATTTTCGCAAATTTCACAAAAACCCTTTGCAGGATTTTGTTGAAATTTTTAGCCAACATTCCCAACATCCGTTGCTGCAAAACAACTGAATAAACAGGAAACACGTTGTCACTAGTTTTTCCAGAATTTTCGATCAAAAACTGTAGTGTAGAGTAACAATATTTTTTGACCACATTTTCGTAAATTTCACAAAAACCCTTCGCAGGATTTTCTTGAAATTTTCAGCCAACATTCCCAACATCCGTAGCTGCAAAATAATTGAAAAAACCGGAAATACGTTGTCGCTAGTTTTCCCGGAATTTTCCACCAAAAATGATTTTACGACTACATTTTTCTTCCTATGTAAAAAAAATCATTGAGACCTAGTATATTATTCAAACCACGGATTCATATATATCGGAGGCAGCGGGAGGATTATGGGGTGGTGTGTATTTTCCGAGTACAACAATGTTCCCGCCATTATTCACAATAATGGTCGGCTAAATAAATACGGGGGGGTCCCGAAACTAAACTGCCAACTTTGGACAATACGGCTTTCGGTGGAAGGAACATCCTGAAATTACTAGTTCGGTAATTGTTTTCATAAAATGCGCCGCCACTTTGTCCGCCTCAATTTGCACCAGCCTCGAGGGAGTTACATTCTAATTTACCCCCGACACATAAATAACTCACCTCTCTGGAAGCACCTCGCCCCCGAAACGTAAACGCCGCAGACATGTGCAGGTGGTCAACAACTACTGAACAGTCTCGTTACGTAAGACTTTACTAAGCGAAAAGAGGTGTGCTCCAACATCTTTGCGGTTAGTCTATTTTTAATGCAATAGTCAACAACTACTACTGAACAGTCTTGTTAAATTGGACTTTACTGACTGAAAAAGCACACCTCTGGTTCAACATCTTTTCAGTTAGTCTATTTATTAATAATACACCTTTTTGCAGGATAACGATCCTTGCGTGGGCGGTGTCGCAGGTTAAAACGCGTGCCATCAATGTTTCATTACTCTTGGCCTCATCCGATATGTTTTCAACGCAAAGAAATTACGAAATTATGTAAAACGAAACACTTGACTCAATTCCCGAGCCGTTTTGTTGAACATAACAAAATATCACGTAGAAATTCGTCCTGCACAAACATTACATGTTTATTAATAACATGCGGCGACTGTAATTCTCCCGCATTCATCCTTGAGACGTACAAAACTCATAAACACACTCGCATGCAAATGTAATTTATGTAAACAAGAAAAGTCTCTAAAAATACCGCCGCGTTTCTATTTCCGCTGGTGCATTACAAAAAAAACAAACAGGCAAATTATGCAAAATCGTAAACTGTTTTTTTTTCCTCCATCTTTTAATTGCCGGTGATTTATACAACTATTAATAGATTTTTTGGCCAAGCTACCACACTACAGGTCTCGTGAATGATTTATCGGATTAACATGCCAGAGTTGTAAAACTGGTTTTCTTGAACAATTCAGTCGTAATGGGATAACTGGTTTAATTAATTATCCATTTGTTTTTGTTGAGAAATTATTATGGTTATAGATGGTGATTTTATCAATGACCAATAATTATTTGTAGTTTTCTTAAAGAATAAAGTTGATCGAATGTATCTTTCAAATTGAAGACTTTTAAGAGATATTTCCAAATATACAAAATAAATTTTTTCGTGCGTTCTTTCAATAGAGTCTATTCGAAAGATTTTGCAATCAGTAAAAGAAGACAACACGCCGAGATTCCTATTCAAATTTGTAGAAAGAGGAAGGCAATTCCAGGAAGAGAAACACAAATTTCTAGAAAGATAAAGCTCATTTCTAGAGAGACAAATTTCCAGAAAGAGAAATATACATTTCTAGAATGAGAGACACATCTCTAGAAAGTAAAAGACACATTTCAATGAAGAGAAACCCGAATTTCTAGAAAGAGAAAGCTCATTTCTAGAGAGACAAATTTCCAGAAAGAGAAACATACATTTCTAGAAAAAGAAAGACACTTTTCCAGAAAGGAAAGGACACATTTCAAGGAAGAGAAACACCAGTATCTAGAAAGAGAAAGCTCATATCTAGAGAGACAAATTTCCAGAAAGAGAAATATACATTTCTAGAAAGAGAAAGACGTATTTCCATTAAGAGAGAAACATACTTTTCTAAAAAAAAGCCAAGACAAAGACAAATTTCCTACTTTCAAGATGATAATATTCGGTCTAATAATCAACTAAAATTTCAACATCCAAAAAGTCATTTGCTTTTCGAAGATTGAAACTACAGCCACAAATAAATAACCTCTTACGTAACACCAACAAAATTAATTGTATCAACTTTCCCTAACTTCAATCTGATCATTTCCTGGACTCGCAAGAGATTTCCATTTTTATTATTTTTTTTTTTTCAAATAAAATTATACATTTTCTTGCTAGTTTTCGATCAGCTCGAAAAACACCTCCTCATTAATTCACATAAATAAATATTTACGAAACGCCTCCCGGTGTCGAGGAATTTTAATTGGGATCACCTCAAGGTCGCCGTTTATTGTCGCTTATGTAATTCGTGTTCTGTATTTTTTTTTTTCGTTTCATGCTGAGTAGGTGCTCACACATGCATTTCATCGATGGGAAACGGAGAGAAATTTACACACACACACACACACACAGAGATTTTGTTAATTGTGTCCACGGTTACTAGACCATGGTAATGCGTCCATTGTTTCGTTCGTAACCTTCTTTTACAATTTATTTCGTTTTACACTCGAGTTAATAGCATTTACCGACTCCCATGTTACCAGTTGCAATTGTTAAATTAGATAATTTAAGCTTAGCTTACCCTCGGCTCTTCATAGTCGCAAAAATCAGGTCTCCAAAATTCATCAGGTCGCTTAATGGCTCCAGCAGATGATTACAGCGTAACTCGTTCGATGGATCACTCTGTAATTAAAAATCGAAATTAAAATTTAAAATATTATATTATATTGTATTTATACAATTTTCAAGAAGAACGATTACAAAATTCATGGGTTAGTCTGGATATGTTTAATTAATTTAATAAATTGCAAGATTTAAGAATAACCAATGGCAAAAATTATAAGAAAAGAATATTCAGAATTTTTAGAACAACTTAAGGGCTGATCCTGTAATATTCAAATAATTATGCTAAATATACAAAATGTATAAAATATTATAAAAGAAGAGTATACGATAATAATAAACCATGTACAAGTAAAACTTACGAAAATCCATTCGAAAAATAATGTTTCTCAACTCGATTTTTGATGGGAAATTCTGGAAAAACTAGTGACAACGTGTTTTCGGGTTTCACAATTGTTTTGCAGCCACAGATGTGGAGAATGTTGGGTGAAAATTTCAACAAAATCCTACGAGGGGTTTTCTTGAAAATTACGAAAATGTAGTCGAAAAATAATGTTGCTCAACAGGGCGATCTTTGATGGAAAATTCCGGAAAATCTAGTGACCACGTATTTTCGGTTTTTTCAATTGTTTCGCAGCCACAGATGTGGAGAATGTTGGGTGAAAATTTCAACAAAATCCTACGAGGGGTTTTCTTGAAAATTACGAAAATGTAGACGAAAAGTAATGTTGCTCAACAGGGCAATTTTTGATGGAAAATTCCGGAAAATCTAGTGACCACGTATTTTCGGGTTTTTCAATTGTTTCGCAGCCACAGATGTGGAGAATGTTGGGTGAAAATTTCAACAAAATCCTACGAGGGGTTTTCTTGAAAATTACGAAAATGTAGACGAAAAGTAATGTTTCTCAACATGGCGATTTTTGATGGAAAATTCTGGAAAAATTAGTGACCACGTATTTTCGGTTTTTTCAATTGTTTCGTAGCCAAAGGTATGGAGAATGTTGGGTGAAAATTTCAACAAAATCCTACGAGGGGTTTTCTTGAAAATTACGAAAATGTAGACGAAAAGTAATGTTTCTCAACATGGCGATTTTTGATGGAAAATTCTGGAAAAATTAGTGACCACGTATTTTCGGTTTTTTCAATTGTTTCGTAGCCAAAGGTATGGAGAATGTTGGGTGAAAATTTCAACAAAATCCTACAAGGGGTTTTCTTGAAAATTGCGAAAATGTAGTCGAAAAATAATGTTTCTCAACAGGGCGATTTTTGATGGAAAATTCCGGAATAATTAGTGACCACGTATTTTTGGTTTTTTCAATTGTTTTGCAGCCACAGGTATGAAAAATGTCGGGTGAAAATTTTAACAAAATCCTACAACGGGTTTTCGTCAAAATTTGAAAATCCAGTTAAAAAATTATATTTCGCAAAACTGCGATTTTTGATGAAAAATTCCGAAAAAACTAGTGACAACGTGTTTTCGGTATTTTCGATTTTTTAGCAGCTACAGATGTGTAGAATATTGAGTGAAAATTTCAACAGAATTTTTCGAGGGGTTTGCGTCAAAATTACGAAAATTTCGTCAAAAAATAATATTTCGCAAAACTGCGATTTTTGATGAAATATTCCGGAAAAACTAGTGACAACGTGTTTTCGGTTTTTTTGATTTTTTAGCAGCTACAGATGTGGAGAATATTGAGTGAAAATTTCAACAGAATCCTACGAGGGGTTTTCGTCAAAATTACGAAAATCTAGTCAAAAAAGAATATTTTTTAACACTTCGATTTTTGATGAAAAATTCCGGAAAAACTAGTGACAACGGGTTTTCGGTTTTTTCGATTTTTTAGCAGCTACAGATGTCGAGAATATTGAGTGAAAATTTCAGCAGAATTCTACGAGGGGTTTTCGTCAAAATTACGAAAATCTAGTCAAAAAGAATATATCCGAATATTGCGATTTTTGATGATAAATTCCAAAAAAACTAGTGACAACGTGTTTTTTCGGTTTTTTTAATGTTAAGGGTGGTGGGTGGTCCCTATCCTACAGTCAAATTTATAAGACCGGAACAAGGGTTTTACTGGTGTGATTGAATGTTCTAATAATCACTAAAGGTTTTTTTGTTTTGCCATAAACCTGGGTCCCTAGTTTATGGTAAAATTAATTGTAAGGGTGGAGGGTGGGCCCTTTCCTAGAATACAATTTGTAAAATCGGAACAAAGGTTTTACCAGTGTATGTCCTTGAGCCGCATTTGATGATTCTTGGTGATTCACGCAAAGATTTCACTTTAGTTGCAATTTTGATAAGCTGTGAGTTGTTAGAAAGTATTTTTTTTAATGCAACCAATTTTTCCTAGAACTATTTTTTAAAACAAATTCTTAGAAAGTACATTTTTCGAACCTTGAAAAAAAATTGATTATTTTTAAAACGTATTTAAACACACTGTATACACACCGCCATTGTCACTTTTCGTCGTGTAAGAGATATCCCGAAAGAAAGACCCAGAAAAAAAGAAGAGGGTACGAGAGCATTGATTGCGTCTATTATCGTTTGAAATCCATTCGAGCGGATTCATTCGCTCGGTGCGCGTTCCTGAAAACTCTTCAGAGTGGCTGTTAAATTCAGCGAGGGCTGCTTTAATATTGTTTTTTTTTCGGCCCGTTTTGTTTACGATACGGTTGATTATGTACGAGATGTTTTATTAAATACTACGGCGGCGCGGTGGCAATAAAGCTTCTAATATAAGAAGTGCTTCTTTCAGCTTCTGGGCGAAGAAAAAATAGAGAAAAAAAACACCCTTCTGAATATCACGCGCCAGATCTTTACGACAACGTTAATACTTTATGCGGCACCTTAATATCATTAAGTACATACATCGGAGAGTTGGGGATGAAGGGTGGGGGAAATTGCGCTCGTAAGATAACTCTCGAGTGGTATTTTCTATTTTTTTTTGGAAATTTGGTAAGCGATTCGTTTATTGTGTAACAGCAGTCTCATAAAGTTCGGATATCACCGGTAGCATCAAATATGATGAAGTGATGATCTGATCTTACAAATGGCAGAATACAATTTTGTATAAGTGGCTCTACCATCAACATGTTCCACAAGCCGCCACTGCTTTCAAGTTTCCAAAAACTTAAAAGTGATGTGTTTACAAATTATCAATTAAAACGTTTAAAAAAATGGCGTTGGTCAAAATTGCAATTGGAATAGGAACGAAATTATGAAGTATTATTGATATTACCTTTGTTGCCTATGTTTATCAACTCAGCATATTTTAGTTTGAATTTCAATGTTGCTGCGTGTAATACGTTGTTTACAAATTGCATTTCGTACTTCATGCCGAATTCTGGAGATGATAAATCATCCCTAATCCGAGTGCAGACAGTAAATTAGCGATTATTGTGATTTAGATGGAGTGATGCAGTGCACAGCCGATATAATCCCCGATGCCGGTTTAACCCTTCCTGGCCATACATTATCATTCATATTTGTACACACTCACGTCACGAGCATTCGTCATCCGAGACTATAATTCCACGACCCTGTCCGCCCTTCCGCGGGCTTCTGTTGCAAAATAAAATTTTATATCTACTTAGCAGAAGACAAAGAAATATGCACCCGTAATAAAATAAATACGGCCCGAAATAGACGAATTAACCTCTAGCAGATGCTTCGATATTATTCGACGGCGTGCCAAAAACCGTCGCCGGTGATATCATCGAGTATCACAAAATAAATTTTATCGCAGTGTAAATATTTTCGACGTCTAAAAATAGAAATTTTCCTCTCGCGCCAACAGCTGATTACATAAGTCTGTTTATTCGTTCCTCTATTTTTTTTTCTCTTCGCCCTTTTATTTGCTCCCGTTATCAAACGGATTACTCTCCATCAATAAAAGACGCCTTTGTAACGCCAAGAAAACCGAAAATAAGAAATAGACACAGCCCCCCCCCCCACCTCTATTGTGTTATCTTAAAGTTTTATTTTTCTCTCCCGCGAATGGTGCTGTTATCTTTCGGGTCGACGCACTCGCCGTCGAGTTATCCTTATCTGGATATAATTAGCGCCGTAAAGTGTTGTGTAATTATTATGCACTGCGTTGATTAACTTTGGTCTTGTTTTTTTTTGTGACACACATTAGAGAAAATTTTCGGACTTTCACGCGTTGCGGATTATGGCAATTCAAAGAACTTATGTAAAAATCACGTCATGCATGTTGAAAAAAATGAGGAAAAATTTTGGTTCTCGGAAAATTCTGAAAAATTTCATAACGGTTTTTAATGATGGGAAAAACCGCGTGGAGTAATTATTTTCATGAAAAAAAAAATTTTATACCATTTTTCACCAACCGAAAATTAACATTGGCTCTTATGGGAAGCGAATACAGAGACCCTGCAGATTGACGCTGACGGACACCAACTTGTTTGAACAAACGAATTTCGGTTCGTGGATAAGACAGATCGTTGGGAATGGAAGCAGTGGATTCTAGAAGAATGCAGCTACAAACTGGTGTCATATCGTCCATAAGTGTCTCGTGAGACCGCTCCAAAAAATTCCCAAAAGCGACCAAAATTTCTGGCTTGCTTTCATGTACCCAATTTGGGAGTGAACAGCTGGAAAAGTACGAGTACGATTCGGCTGAAAATTTAACCACGTATTCCCCGTTATCTTGTGAATATTTTTGTGTATATTTCATATCATTTGGCCATTTCACGATTTTCGCCTATTTTTCCATTCAGGTCAGGAAAAAATGAGGAAAAATTTTGTGTCCCAGAAAATTCTGAAAAAATTCATAGCAATTTTCAATGATGGGAAAAAACGCGTGGAGTAATTATTTTCCCGACGAAAAATTTTTTTATACAATTTTTCACGAACCGAAAATTAACATGCGGCCTTACGGGAAGCGAATACCGAGACCCTGCGGATTGACGCTGACGGACAGCGACTTGTTCGAACCAACGAATTTCGGTTCGTGGATACGGTAGATGATTGGGAGTAGAAGCAATGGATTCTAGAAGAATGCAGCTACAAATTGATGTCATATCATCCATAACAGTTTCGTGAGACCGCGTCAACAAATTTCCAAATCCGACCAAAATTTCTGACCAACTTTCATGTGCCCAATTTGGGAGCGAGCAGCAAAAAAACTACAAGTACGATTCGACTGAAAATTTAACCACATATTCCCCGTTATTTTGTGAATGTTTCGTGTATATTTCAAATCATTTGGCCATTTTACGATTTTCGCCCATTTTTCCACACTATTAGTCAGGAAAAAATGAGGAAAAATTTTGGCTCCCAGAAAATTCTGAAAAAATTCATAGCGATTTTTAACGATGGAAAAAAGTGGGTGGAGTAATTATTTTCCCGAAAAAAAAAATTTTATGCAATTTTTCACGAACCGAAAATTAACATGCGGCCTTACGGGAAGCGAATGCCGAGACCCTGCAGATTGACGCTGACGAACACCAACTTGTTCGAACAAACAAATTTCGGTTCGTGGATAAGGTAGATCGTTGGGAATAGAAGCAATGGATTCTAGAAGAATGCAGCTACAAACTGGTGTTATATCATCCATATCTGTCTCGTGAGACCGTGCCAAAAAATTCCCAAATTCGACCAAAATTTCTGGCCAACTTTAATGTGCCCAATTTAGGAGCGATCAGCAAGAAAACTACAAGTACGATTCGGTTGAAAATTTAACCACGTATTCCCCGTTATTTTGTGAATGTTTCGTGTATGTTTCATATCATTTGGCCATTTCATGATTTTCGCCCATTTTTCCATACTATTAGTCAGGAAAAAATGAGGAAAAATTTTGGGTCCCAGAAAATTCTGAAAAAATTCATAGCGATTTTTAACCATGGGAAAAAGCGCGTGGGGTAATTATTTTCCCGAAAAAAAAATTTATGCCATTTTTCACGAACCGAAAATTAATATGCGGCCTTACGGGAAGCGATTACCGAGACCCTGCAGATTGACGCTGACGGTCACCAACTTGTTTGAACAAATAAATTTTGGTTCGTAGATACGGTAGATACTTGGGAATAAAAGTAATAGATTCTAGAAGAATGCAGCTACAAACTGGTGTTATATCATCCATATCTGTCTCGTGAGACCGTTCCAAAAAATTCCCAAATTTGACAAAAATTTCTGGCCAATTTTCATGTCCCCAATTTGGGAGCGAACAGCAAAAAACCTGCAAGTACGATTCGGCTGAAAATTTAACCACGTATTCCCCGTTATTTTGTGAATATTTTTGTGTATATATTATATAATTTGGCCATTACATGATTTTCGCCCATTTTTCCATACTATTAGTCAGGAAAAAATGAGCAAAAATTTTGGTTCTCAGAAAATACTGAAAAAATTCATAGCGGTTCTTTCTGATACGAAAAAGCGTTCGGAGTAATTATTTTCCCGAAAAAAATTTTTTTATGCCATTTTTCACGAACCGAAAATTAACATGTGGCCTTACGGGAAGCGAAAACTGAGATCCTGCAGATTGACGCTGACGGACACCAACTTGTTCGAACAAACAAATTTTGGTTCGTAGATACGGTAGATACTTGGGAATAAAAGTAATGGATTCTAGAAGAATGCAGCTACAAACTGGTGTCATATCATCTATAACTGTCACGAGAGACCGCGTCAAAAAATTCCCAAAATCGGCCAAAATTTCTGGCCAAATTTCATGTGCCCAATTTGGGAGCGAGCAGCAAGAAAACTACGAGTATGATTCGGCTGAAAATTTAACCACGTATTCCCCATTATTTTGTGAATGTTTCGTGTATATTTTAAATCATTTGGCCATTTCACGATTTTCGCCCATTTTTCCATTCCATTAGTCAGGAAAAAATGAGTAAAAATTTTGGGTCCCAGAAAATTCTGAAAAAATTCATAGCTATTTTTAATGATGGGAAAAAGCATGTGGAGTAATAATTTTTCCGAAAAAAAATTTTTATATCATTTTTTACGAACCGAAAATTAACATGCGGCCTTACGGGAAGCGAATACCGAGACCCTGCAGATTAACGCTGACGAACACCAACTTGTTTGAATAAACGAATTTCGGTTTGTGGATAAGGTAGATCGTTGGGAATGGAAGCAATGAATTCTAGAAGAATGCAGCTACAAATTGATGTCACATCGTTCATATCTGTCTCGTGAGATCGCCCCAAAAAATTCCCAAAATCGACTAAAATTTCTGGCCAACTTTCGTGTGCCTGATTTGGGAGCAGGCAGCAAGAAAACTGCAAGTATGATTCGGCTGAAAATTTAACCACGTATTTCTCGTTATTTTGTGAGTATTTGGTGTATATTTCATAACATTTGGCCATTTCAAGATTTTCGCCCATTTTTCCATACTATTAGTCAGGAAAAAATGCCAAAAATGAAGAAAAATTTTTGGTCCCAGAAAATTCTGAAAAAATTCACGACGGTTCTTAATGTCAACAAAACGCGTGTGGAGTAATTATTTTCCCGAAAAAAAAGTGTTTCACCATTTTTCACCAACTGAAAATTAACATAGGGTCTTACGGGAAGCGAATACCGAGACCCTGCAGATTGACGTTATCGGACACCGACTGATTCGAACGAATAAATCTTGGTTCATGAATACAGCAGAAAGTTATAAATGGAAACATAGGATTCTAGAAGAATGTAGCTACAAACTCATGTAATATCATCCATATCTGTTTTGTGAGACGGCGCCAAAAAAATCCCAAACTCGACCAAAATTTCTGGCCAACTTCCGAGTGCCCATTTTGAGAGCGCGAAACGAGAAAACTGCAAGTACGATTTGGCTAAAAATCTAACCACGTATTCCCCGTTCTTTTGTGAACATTTTGATGTACATTACAAGTCATTGGGCCATTTCATGATTTTCGCCCATTTTCCGTCAGGAAAAAATGTTGGGTCTTAGAAAAATCTGAAAAAATTCATAGTGATTCTTAATGCCAGGAAAAGGCGTGCAGAGTAATTATTTTCCAAATCAAGAGTTATCATTTTTTTATCTCTTCTGCATCCGTTTGATGGGTAAATATTTTGTAAAATTTTATTTACGATCGATGAGGCAATAACCATAATCCACGGCATAGCTCCGAGGATGTAAACTTATTTCGAGTTTACGATGTTGTCGGTTGCGTAACCCGATGAGGCAACTTTCTCGTCGTCGTCGTCTTCGGCTGCATCTTGAATTAAGACGGGGCCGCGTGAATTAATCAACATTCTTCCTCTCGCGTGTTAACAAATTCGAAAAGGTCGAAAACTTTACAGCGCCAGAGCGAGAGAGCTGGGGCACCACGTATCCTGTAAATAGGCTGATATTTCCGTTGACCTTGGCTAACCTTGGACGCGGCCGGCATTCATCGGGGTTGGCTGTGCGTTGCGTTCCCCCCTGATGCACGCCCAGCCGTCTGCATTGCGTACGTGCATATACATATATACACATTGTCCATTCATTGATTTTCGCGTTACACGCAAATTTTATTGCCGGTCCTTCGGACCGGGTATCTAGCGCAGACGGCGATTATTTCCGCTAATGCGGATAAAAAGGAAAATACTAAATAAAGGACGCCCGTTCCCGATTTATCTCGGGGGGGAAAAAGTGGAAAAAAGTCCTTCGGATGATGCATGGCGCGTCCGCAACGCTACAAAAAAGAAAAATCCCATCTGCGGGTGTTAAAGAGGAGCAGCGGCGGCCCTCTTCTTGTTTGTTGATTTTTCGTGAGCGCCCGCAACCTTCGGGTGTATTTTAATCCAAGGCAGTGGAGCGCTAAAGACCCGCTGGCCTTGGCTGCAACCGAACCAAAACAGATTCACTCCGCCGCGAAATGTGTGTGTGTGATGGTGTGAGTACTCCGTTGTTCCGAAAGAGAAAAGAGATGCCACGCCTTTGACTCTGACCAACTATCCGTTCAAAAGGAGTTCCATACACCACTCATGTCTAGATGCGTTTGTTATATCATAAGGCTTTGTTACAAAACTTTTCAACTACTGGCAGTACTATTCTTTCAAATTCCGCACTATTTTTGATACTAATTATTGATCAAAACGATTTTTGTCTTCAGGAGATTTTTAAAAGATCTGGTGGATCTATTTTATTTGTAGTGTAATGTGTAGTGTAGCGAATTTGGAAACTATTAAGTCGAAGGAAATTGTTTTTACAGCTTTTCAAACCATCAACATCCTGAGCTTCATGTGTGCAAAATCTCCGTCGATAATTTATGAACGCGCAGTCATTCGACTTTTTGCAGACTGACGTTCCTTTTAATTAGCGTCTAGTTGACGTTTAATTAAATGCGTGCACGTATCATCATCATAATCATCGTTCGGATGCATGATACACGGAGAGGAGGAAGACGAAGGGAAGAGGAGGAGGAGAAGAGCAATGTGGAAAATGTCTGTGCACACAGCCGCCGAGATAATTGATATTATGTGTAAGCTACTTTAAGTCAATATAGCGTTTATATTTTAACCAGACTGGAATTATACAATGCCTAATTTAATTTCCACCGCCCGACTTTGACGTAGGTAAAGGTGCGCGTCTGTTCCTCGCCGAGAGAGTTATTGTTGTTATAAGCGCCCAGACGAAGACAACATTCGCCTCTGCTGAATAAGGGGAAAGTTAACAGTGACGGCGTGTTTGCCTTGTGCCTTAAGAAAACCCGCGATAATTAGGTAGTCGTTTGTTCACGTGTGCGACGAGGAAAACTACAAATCGTAAGGTGCACATGGTTCAACTAATTACGATCTTCTGGTGGAATGTTGAAATATAAATCAAATAAATCAAATAAATCATCATGGAAAAATTTGCATCCAAAGGTTAAACATTTACAAATTTCTTCTAGATAACTTATCTCAACCAATTCGACAAATTTCAATGGTGGAATATTGAAATATAAATCGAAATAGAACATCCTGCGAAAATTTACATCGAAAAGCAATGAACAAAAAATTAAAATTCCCAACCAATTTTGATCCTGGCGCATTCACCTAAATTACGCGCTTGATTTATTGTTGTATAATTAAGTAATCAAGAAAGCAATTTCCAGCTCGTTTTGTTGAAGAAAAACAATTTTTACTTCAACTATTCTATTTTTGCATTAGACCTGATTCCTAAAAAAAATACAAAGTTTCTAAAGACAGATAGAAACGCCAAAGTGACGGAATCTATTGCCTGAATGCTATACTGTTTCCCCATCAGCAACTAACTACACTAATGAGACCTGAAAGGTCGAAACCGGTCTGTGTTCTGGTGGGAGATTAACAATATTTAATGTTTGTAAAGACATTTACAAATTGTACGCAAAAAAATAATCCAACTTGCTATGAATCATCTATCTTTGCATCAGACCTAATTTCTTAACTGCGTTCAACGTTTCTAAAAACCAATTTACGATCCAACTTTGTATGAATCGAATTGATTGCTTGCGTTACAGACATTTACAGCGATGTTTTTGCTCCGACCTTGGCCTTGTGCTCCCGTGTGCAAATAGCCAAACGCGACCTCTGCTATTTTTAACTAAACAATCGCCGATGGCAATTTTACTACTGTCAATGTCAAGGTTTTTAATAGCGGCCGAAGTGTATGCGTTTACTAACTTTCACAGATTATTCGTTTTTCTTTACAGTAAAAACTCGACAACAGTCGTATTATGTAAGAAAGGAGGACAGAGAATTCATAAATTGCGTAATTTTATTACCTATTCATGTTACCTTTCATTGCTTGGTTACTTAATCAAACAATAATAAACAATTTGTAGGCGCCAACAAAAAAAAAATAGTTACGAGAGACTCCAACCGAGTCTTTCTAGTAGTTACGATAGAGACAACCCAACCAAGTTTTTCTAGTCTGGTATTTAGTCACTGATTTACTAAAAAAATATATTCTGATGTATAATTCTCTGCAAATTAATTAATTTCTCCTCCTTAGATTTTGAAACAATTCTATGAAAATAGAGCACAGAGTTGTAAGAAATTGGTAACATTCAGGGGACCAAAAAAAAATATATTACAACAATTGTTGACGTATCACATCTGTATTTAGCAGCAACGTGAATAAAACTGTATTATTATTATTATTACCACCGATTCGAAGCTTACCAAAATTGCTCAAAATGCATTCTGAATTAGAATTTTGCGAAAATTGCAAACACTCGATTCTTAAGTTTTGAGACAATTCCATCCAAAGAGGACGCAATTTTCTAAAAAAAATCATGAAAATTCTGACGACTCTAAAAATTTAAAAACCACTGCCATCGACTTGAAACTTTCCAAAATTGCTGAAAATACATTCTGAATTTGAATTCTGCAAAAATTGCCATTACTCTATTCTTACATTTTAAGATAATTCAATCTAAAGAGGGTGCAATTTTATAAAAAAAATCGTGAAAATTCTGGCGACTCAAAAAAATATGAAAACAATCTCCATCGATTCGAAACTTACCAAAATTGCTCAAAATACATTCTGAATTTGAATTTTGCGAAAATTGCCAATACTATACCCCTATCTTTTGAAATAATTCAATCCAAAGAGGACGCAATTGTTTAAAAAAAATCGTGAAAATTCTGGCGACTCAAAAAAAAATATAAAAACAATCGCCATCGAATCGAAACTCACCAAAATTGCTCAAAATACATTCTAAATTTGAATTTTGCGAAAATTGCCAATACTATACCCTTATCTTTTGAAATAATTCAATCTAAAGAGGACGAAATTTTCTAAAAAAATCGTGAATATTCTGGCGACTCAAAAAAAATATAAAAACAATCGCCATCGAATCGAAACTCACCAAAAATTGCTCAAAATACATTCTAAATTTGAATTTTGCGAAAATTGCCAAACCCTTATCTTTTGAAATAATTCAATCCAAAGAGGGTGCTAAAAAAAATCGAGAAAATTCTGACGTCCCAAAAAAATATAAAAACAATTGCCATCGACTTGAAACTTTCCAAAATTGCTCAAAATATATTCTGAATCTGTATTCTGCAAAAATTGCCATTACTCTATTCGTACATTTTGAGATAATCCCATCCGAAGTGGGCGCAATTTTCTAAAGAAAATCGTGAAAATTCTAGCGACTCAAAAAAATATAAAAACAATCGCCATCGATTCCAAACTTACCAAAATTGCTCAAAATACATTCTGAATTTGAATTTTGCGAAAATTGCCAATACTATACCCTTATCTTTTGAAATAATTCAATCCAAAGAAGGTGCAATTTTCTAAAAAAAAAACGTGAAAATTCTGGCGACTCAAAAAAATATAAAAACAACTGCCAACCTGCCAACGACTCGAAACTTACCAAAATTGCTCATAATACATTCTCAATTAGAATTTTGCAAAAATTACCTATACTTTGATCTTATGTTTTGAGATAATTCCATCCAAGAAGGACGCAATTTTCTAAAAAAAAAAATTGTGAAAATTCTGGCGACCCTAAAAATTTAAAAACCACTGCCATCGACTTGAAACTTTCCCAATTTACTCAAAATTCATTCAGGATCAAAATTCTATTAAAAACCGCAAGCACGCCATCCGTAGATTTTGAGATAAATTTATGTGAAAAAGGCATGATTTTTCGAAAATGTGTGATACATTGTCAGGCTTGGAAAAAATATAAAAACAATTGCAATCAACGTGAAACTACAAATTTACTCAAAATTCATTCCGTATTAAATTCTATAAAAAAACACCCAAAACCGCGTCCTTGGATTTTTTTAAATAAATTCATATGTAATAAGCGAAATTTCTTGAAAATTGCGATGAATTTGCTGGCTTGAAGAAAATTTAAAAATCAATTGCCATCGATGTGAAACTTTCTAAATTTACTCAAAATACATTCAGGATTAAAATTCCATAAAAAACAGTGAACACCCCATTGATTTTGAGATAAATTCATATGAACAGAGCATAATTTTAAAAAAATCTGTAATTGTTTTTGTCGCTCAAAAAAAAAATATGAAAACAATTGCAATCGGCATAAAACTTTCCAAATTTACTCAAAATACATTCAGGATTATGATTATGTAAAAAACAGCAAACACCCCATCCATAGATTTTGAGATAAATCCATGTAAACTGAGCGTAATTTCTTAAAAAATTGTAATTAATTTATTGGCTCGAAAAAAATATAAAAACAATTGCCATCGACTTGAAACTTTCCAAATTTACTCAAAATACATTCAGGATTATAATTATGTAAAAAACAGCAAACACCCCATCTATAGATTTTGAGATAAATTTATATGAATACACCAAAACTTCTGAAAAATCTTTAATTATTTTCGTGGCTCAAAAAAATACAAAAACAATTGCCATCGACATGAAACTTTCAAAATTTACTCAAAATGCATTTAGGATTAAGATTCTATAAAAAAACTGCAAACACCCCATCCACAGATTTTGAGATAAATTCATATGAACAGAGCATATTTTTTTTTAAATCTGAAATTATTTTCGTGGCTCGAAAAAATATAAAAACAATTGCCATCGATATGAAACTTTCCAAATTTACTCAAAATATATTCAGGATTATAATTTTGTAAAAAACAGGAAACACCCCATCGATAGATTTTGAGATAAATTCATGTGAATACACCAAAACTTCTGAAAAATCTTTAATTATTTTCGTGGCTCAAAAAAATACAAAAACAATTACCATCGACTTGAAATTTTCCAAATGTACTCAAAATACATTCGGGACTATAATCCCATGAAAAACAGCAAACACCCCATCCATTGATTTTGAGATAAATTAATATGAACAGAGCATCATTTTTAAAAAATTGTAATTGTTTCTGTCGCTCAAAAAAATATAAAAGCAATTGCAATCGGCATAAAACTTTCCAAATTTACTCAAAATACATTCAGGATTATAATTATGTAAAAAACAGCAAACACCCCATCCATAGATTTTGAAATAAATTCATGTGAATACACCAAAACTTCTGAAAAATCTTTAATTATTTTCGTGGCTTAAAAAAAATATAAAACAATTGCCATCGATATGAAACTTTCCAAATTTACTCAAAATAGATTCAGGATTATGATTATGTAAAAAACAGCAAACACCCCATCAATAGATTTTGAAATAAATTCATGTGAATACACCAAAACTTCTGAAAAATCTTTAATTATATTCGTGGCTCAAAAAAATACAAAAACAATTGACATCGACTTGAAATTTTCCAAATGTACTCAAAATACATTCGGGACTATAATCCCATGAAAAACAGCAAACACCCTATTCGTAGATTTTGAGATAAATCCATACGAACAGAGCGTAATAAAAAAAAAATTATAATTATTTTTGTGGCTCAAAACAATTGCAATCGACTTGAAACTTTCCAAATTTACTCAAAATATATTCAGGATTTAAATTCTATAAAAAAACAGCAAATACCCCATCCATAAATTTTGAGATAAATTCTTGTGACACACAAAAATTTCTTAAAAATTAAAAATTATTTTCATGGCTTAAAAAATTATAAAAACAATTGGTATCGGCTTGAAACTTTCCAAATTTACTCAAAATATATTCAGGATTAAAATTCTATAAAAAAAAACCGTAAACACGCCATCCATAGATTTTGAGATAAATTCATACGAACAGAGCATAATTTTTGAAAAATCAGTAATTATTTTCGTGGCTCATAAAAACAATTACCATTAACTCTGTAACTTTCCAAATTTACTCAAAACACATTATGAATTAAAATTCTGCAAAAAGCTGCCAATGCTCCCTCTTCATATTTTATGATGCTCACATCCAAAGTTAAAATAAAATTGGAAACATTCTGCCGATTAAAAAAAAAGCAAATCCACTTTATTACAATCGTAATATCAGAATGCAAATAATTCCCCACTGTTTATTTATAGTTCAGCATAACAATTTCTTTTTAAGTACACACTCGCGCGCACGCATAGTTCCGTAATTTTTTAACGACAGGTTGTTTATGTTGTAATTTGATTAATTCTTGTTTATGGGTTTATTTTTATCGTGACCGTTAATGGAACACAACTACGTATTTCCCGCCCACGCAAATTGCCGTTTCGGTTGTTTTGCACTTCGGCGTACACCTCGGCCGTTTCCTGTTTGATAAGAGTTTGACATTGCAAGCGTAATTAATTAACAATAACGATTACCAGTGTGTGAGTGTTATATTTTGATTAGATTTGAAAATGTTAAATAAATACTGATATCTAATAAAGTAGAGGGCGGAAGGGGCAGAAAGACTTGTGGTCGATCGCCCAGAGAGCTCAACCAAGTAAACTTTGTGCATTTAAACAAATTAATGTAAATATATTCATTATGAAAAAAATTATTTCATTTGATTTGATAAAAAAACATCTTACCTCGTTTATAATGAAGAGCTCGTCTACGCTATCTTCCAGAATCTTCATGTGGGAGACACCTGAAACAGAAAGAAAGGAGATTGGAAAAATGTTATCGGTATGATTGAATGCTTGAATAGTTTAAAACTTGAGTTTGGTTCGAGTTATTAAATTATTAAACAAAGACACGGCAGCCGGCCTCGTTTTTGAACTTCTGCGCCCTTTTGCGGGAGCTTTTTAGACATGCGAATGGTTAAATTATAAAAATGCCAACTTGAAGACCACCATTCCGTCCCGAGGGTGGCGATTTAAGATTTTTATGCGGTTTTTAAAGCTCCCATTCGAAAATGTCGCGAGCAGCAGACGTCGTCGTCGTCGTCGTTGTTGTTGTTGCTGCGGTCCGTCTGAAGACATGAATTACAAAAACAGAACTCCGTTTCGGGCATCATAAACCTTTAGATAAAAACCGAGCTTTAATATAACCGAGGGAAATAAAAGCGCGGATAAATCGTGCAATATGTTTGTTTAATGGAATTTTCCGTCCGTCGATGCGTCGTTTGTCGCGCGCGCTCTCGCTCAGTTATTCGAAGTTTTGCAATGAATTCCGCATGGGACGAGCGTGTGTGTTTGCAGAAATTCTAAACAAACATTGGGTTCTTTTTTTTTATGTAACCGCTTTAAGCGCACACACGAAGTCAATAAACCATTCGACCCACTTAGATACGAATTCTTAAAATTATTCCCGGCGATTGCGTAACGTTTACACGCGGTTTCGAAACCCGCGCTCGCACTTCGATCAATTAATGCAATTCTACGGTACAAAATGCCGCTTGAAGTTTGCCCCGCGGCACACCGCGAGGTTAAGAATTTTTGTATTCGGGGGCCGGTAAACGGTTCGTTGATTATGAACTCGTCAGTTGAGTTTCTTTCAATCGAACATGTTAAACGAATAAGCATAAAAGTGCACCTAATGTGCGTTTAGAAATCGTGGAAATGTCAAATTTAAATTTTTAAATTGACAAAATTTACTCGAGCATTACACAATTCGAAAATTAAAATTTTCAAAAAATCACAACTCACGAAATAATTGGTGGATTTTAAAAAACTGCACATAATTTGATAAAACAATGATTTTCAAATCCACTTTAATTTTTGTAGAATTTAGTCGACAAGTTTTATATTTTTTTAAATTTTTTTGCTCGAGTATTACACAATGAAAAAACTAAAATTTTCAAAAACTCACAACTCGCGAAATAATTGCTGGATTTTCAAAAACCGCACATAATTTGATAAAACAATGATTTCCAAATCTAGTTTAATTTTTGCAGAATTTAGTCGACACGTTTTATATATTTTTTAAATTTTTTCCGCAAGTATTACACAATTCAAAAACTAAAATTTTCAAAAATTCACAACTCGCGAAATAATCGGTGGATTTTAAAATACTCCATTTAGTTTGATAAAACGATGATTTCCAAATCCAATTTAATTTTTGTAGAATTTAGTCGACAAGTTTTATATTTTTTTGCTCGAGTATTACACAATTCAAAAACTAAAATTTTCAAAAATTCACAACTCCCGAAATAATTGGTGGATTTTCAAAAACTGCACACAATTTGATGAAACAATGATTTGCAAATCCACTTTAATTTTTGTAGAATTTAGTCGACAAGTTTTATATTTTTTTTAATTTTTTTGCTCGGGTATTACACAATTCGAAAACTAAAATTTTCAAAAATTCATAACTCCCGAAATATTTGGTGGATTTGGAAAAACTGCACGTACTTTGATAAAACAATGATTTTTAAATCTGGTTTAATTTTTGCAGAATTTTTTCGACACGTTTTATATATTTTTTAAATTTTTTCCGCCAGTATTACACAATTCAAAAACTAAAATTTTCAAAAATTCACAACTTACGAAATAATTGGTGGATTTTCAAAAACTGCAGATAATTTGATAAAACAATGATTTTCAAATCTAGTTTAATTTTTGTAGAATTTAGTCGACGCGTTTTATATATTTTTTAAATTTTTTTGCTCGAGTATTACACAATACGAAAACTAAAATTTTCAAAAACTCACAACTCGCGAAATAATCGGTGGCTTTTAAAATACTCCATTTAGTTTGATAAAACGATGATTTCCAAATCCAATTTAATTTTTGTAGAATTTAGTCAACAAGTTTTATATATATTTTTTTATTTTTTGCTCGAGTATTACACAATTCAAAAACTAAAATTTTCAAAAACTCACAACTCTGGAAATAATGGGTGGATTTTCAAAAAATGCACATAATTTGATAAAACAATGATTTTCAAATCTAGTTTAATGTTTGCAGAATTTTTTCGACACGTTTTATATATAATTTTTAATTTTTACACAATTCGAAAATTAAAATTTTCAAAAATTCACAACTTACGAAATAATTGGTGGATTTTCAAAAACTGCACATAATTTGATAAAACGATGATTTTCAAATCTAGTTTAATTATTGTAGAATTTAGTCGACACGTTTTATATATTTTTTTAATTTTTTGCTCGAGTATTGCACAATACGAAAACTAAAATTTTCAAAAACTCACAACTCTGGAAATAATTGGTGGATTTTCAAAAAATGCACAAAATTTGATAAAACAATGATTTTAAAATCTAGTTTAATGTTTGCAGAATTTGTTCGACACGTTTTATATATAATTTTTAATTTTTACACAATTCGAAAATTAAAATTTTCAAAAATTCACAACTTACGAAATAATTAGTGGATTTTCAAAAACTGCACTTAATTTGATAAAACAATGATTTGCAAATCTAGTTTAATTATTGCAGATTTTTTTCGACACGTTTTATATATTTTTTTAAATTTTTTTGCTCGAGTATTACACACTAAAATTTTCAAAAATTCATAACTCACGAAATAATTGATGCATTTTCAAAAACTGCACATAATTTGATAAAACAATGATTTGCAAATCTAGTTTAATTGTTGTAGAATTTAGTCGACACGTTTTATATATTTTTTTAATTTTTTTGCTCGAGTTTTACACAATTCAAAAATTAAAATTTTCAAAAATTCACAATTCGCGAAATAATTGGTGGATTTTCAAAAACTGCCCATAATTTGGTAAAACAATGATTTGCAAATCCAATTTAATTTTTGCAGAATTTAGTCGACAAGTTTTATATTTTTTTATTATTTTTTTGCTCGAGTAATACACAATTCGAAAACTAAAATTTTCAAAAATTCACAACTCACGAAATAATTGGTGGATTTTCAAAAACTGCACGTAATTTGTTAAAACAATGATTAGCAAATCTAGTTTAATTTTTGCAGAATTTAGTGGACACGTTTAATATTTTTTTTATTTTTTTTGCTCGAGTATTACACAATACGAAAACTAAAATTTTCAAAAATTCACAACTCGCGAAATAATTGGTGGATTTTCAAAAACTGCATATAATTTGATAAAACAATGATTTGCAAATCTAGTTTAATTTTTGTAGAATTTAGTCGACACGTTTTATATATTTTTTTTAATTTTTAGCTCGAGTATTACACAATTCGAAAACTAAAATTTTCAAAAATTCACAACTCACGAAATAATTGGTGGATTTTTAAAAACTGCACATAATTTGATAAAACAATGATTTTCAAATCTAGTTTAATTTTTGTAGAATTTAGTCGACACGTTTTATATATTTTTTTAATTTTTTCCGCGGGTATTACACAATTCGAAAACTAAAATTTTCAAAAATTCACAACTCGCGAAATAATCGGTGGATTTTAAAATACTCCATTTAGTTTAATAAAACGATGATTTCCAAATCCAATTTATTTTTTGTAGAATTTAGTCGACACGTTTTATATTTTTTTTTTATTTTTTGCTCGAGTATTAGACAATTCGAAAACTAACATTTTCAAAAATTCACAACTCACGAAATAATTGGTGAATTTTCAAAAACTGCACATAATTTGATAAAACAATGATTTTCAAATCTAGTTTAATTTTTGTAGAATTTAGTCGACACGTTTTATATTTTTTTTTATTTTTTTGCTCGAGTATTACACAATACGAAAACTAAAATTTTCAAAAATTCACAACTCGCGAAATAATCGGCGGATTTTCAAAAACTGCACATAATTTGATAAAATAATGATTTTCAAATATAGTTTAATTTTTGCAGAATTTAGTCGACACGTTTTATATATTTTTTTAAATTTTTTTGCTCGAGTTTTACATAATTAAAAAACTCAAATTTTTAAAAATTCACAACTCCCGAAATAATTGGAGGATTTTCAAAAAAATGCACATAATTTAATAAAACAGTGATTTGCAAATCTAGTGTAATTTTTGTAGAATTTAGTCGACATGTTTTATATATTTTTTGAATTTTTTCCGCAAGTATTACACAATTCAAAAACTAAAATTTTCAAAAATTCACAACTCGCGAAATAATTGGTGGATTTTCAAAAACTGCACATAATTTGTTAAAACAATGATTTGCAAATCTAGTTTAATTTTTGTAGAATTTAGTCGACACGTTTTATAATTTTTTTTTAATTTTTTGCTCGAGCATTACACAATTCGAAAACTAAATTTTTTAAAAATCTACAACTCGCGAAATAATCGGTGGATTTTAAAATATTCCATTTAGTTAGATAAAACGATGATTTCCAAATCCAATTTAATTTTTGTAGAATTTAGTCGACAAGTTTTATATTGTTTTTTTTTATTTTTAGTATTACACAATTAAAAAATTCACAACTCACGAAATAATTGGTGGATTTTCAAAAACTGCACATAATTTGATAAAACGATGATTTGTAAATCTAATTTAATTTTTCTGGAATTTCGTCGACACGTTTTATATATATTTTTTAAAATTTTCACTCGAGTAGTACACAATTCGAAAACTAAAATTTTCAAAAATTCACAACTCGCGAAATAATTGGTGGATTTTCAAAAACTGCACTTAATTTGATAAAACAATGATTTGAAAATCTAGTTTAATTTTTGTAGAATTTAGTCGACACGTTTTATATATTTTTTTATTTTTTTGCTCGAGTATTACACACTAAAATTTTCAAAAATTCACAACTCACGAAATAATTGATGGATTTTCAAAAACTGCACGGAATTTGATAAAACAATGATTTGCAAATCTGGTTTAATTTTTGCAGAATTTAGTCGACAAGTTTTACATTTTTTTTAATTTTTTTGCTCTAGTATTACACACTAAAATTTTCAAAAATTCACAACTCACGAAATAATTGGTGGATTTTCAAAAACTGCACATAATTTGATAAAACAATGATTTGCAAATCTACTTTAATTTTTGTAGAATTTAGTCGACACGTTTTATATTTTTTTTTATTTTTTTGCTCGAGTATTACACAATACGAAAACTAAAATTTTCAAAAACTCACAACTCGCGAAATAATTGGTGGATTTTCAAAAACTGCACTTAATTTGATTAAACAATGATTTGCAAATCTAGTTTAATTTTTGTAGAATTTAGTCGACACGTTTTATATTTTTTTAAATTTTTTTCCGCGAGTATTACAGTCAAAAACTGTACTTAATTTCAGTGGCGGCTCTATATAAGAAATCCTTTCTCGCCTAACCGGACATCAAACAGATGTAAACACCATTTCCTCGGACCGCATTGTATTGTCTAATCGCACGGGCAACAATATCCCTCGTTCAGCATTGTGAATCCGAGGCCGTGCGAAGAATCCCATTGATGCCGTCAGCATATTAAGCGCACTCGCCGCTAAAAGTAAGGCTCTTTTGTGCCGTCGCACAAGGTAAACCGAGACGTGTGTGTAGGTTGGGGGTGAGACGAGATGCGTTATTTATCGAGGAGACGGAATTCGCGAAAGCGAGGGAGTTTATTATCGGGTTCCGCACAATGGCCCCCCGAAGGGAAGAAAGGTAAAAATGTGATCGTCTCGAGACCTCTCGAACGAGGCGAGTGCAGACGCGGCATTGTGTCAATATTAACACTGCTCATTATCACTTGACAGCATCTATTTCAGCTCGTATGTGTGTGTGTGTGTATCAGCTAATGTCAATAAACCGGGTGCCCAAGCGCGCTAACAACAATAATAAACGTGGTATGTCATGGGTGTGTATGTGTGTTGCAGCGTTGAGGGAACCTTGAATTATTATTAAACGCAGTACACAGTGTGCTCATCCTTGGCTGCGGAAAAAAAAGGACACAGACAAATATAAACACAATGTAATCAGACGTGAGCGTAAGCGCGCGGCATAAGCGGTGGTGGTAAGCCAGTTCGCATTGTGGTAGGTTAAGAGGCAGCGTACGCCGCGCGTCGCACCGAACCGCGGCACACCTCATCGTCCGTTCCTTTCCTCGCCACTCTTTTTTACAGCCCGCCGCACGCACGCATGCACGCACGCACGAGGACACTGCACCGTAATTATCCACTCTGTACACACACTTCACACTCGCTCAATTACGGCAATTACATCAAATCCATCTATAAACGACGAACAACCCATCATTATCGCATTCTTCCGATAAAAAAAAAATGTAACACACACGAAATTTCACCGCCAGAATTGGTAGGAAACGTCCCAAATTTCCATCAACCTCATGATGGTTTCATGACTACAGAGGAAGTAGCAACAGATGCACCACCCAATCCGCTATCAACCTCACGGCGGTTTCAAGACTACAGAGTGCAACAGATGCACCATCCAATCGAGGGTACCACGAAACAAACGTAAAATATAGTAACTATGCGATGTACGCAGTACTATCTCTTTCTATACCATTAGAATGCTTGGATGAAAAGAGACAACAAACTCCGTGCGTTTCATTGTTTGTGCATAGTTTATTGCTGGCATATGTCAGCGTGACATTTGGATAACCTAAAATTGACTTCGTTCAAAAACAAATAGTTTAAATGCCAATCACTGAAGTATGCAGAAAATAAATAACACAAACCGACTTGATTGTTTTGAGCATCTCATTTTTAGAAAACTATGCTTTGTTCGTAAAATGTATGGATGAGGTGTTGGCTGTTTTTTGAGAATGTTAATTCTGAATGTGTTTTGAGTAAATTTGGAAAGTTTCAGGGCGACGGCAATTCTTTTTATATTTATTCCCAATTTTTCAAATTATTTCCACCTTTTCAAAACCTCACGCTGCGTTCGTGTGGGATTATTTCGAAATCTAGGGATGGGGTGTTTGACGATTTTTGCAGAATCATAATTCTGAATGTGTTTTGAGTAAATTTGGAAAGTTTTAAGTGGATTACAATTGTTTTTTTTATTTTTTCTCAATTTTTCAAATTATTTACACCTTTTCTAAACCTTACACTCCGTTCGTGTGGGATTATTTCGAAAACTAGGGATGGGGTGTTTGCTGATTTTTCCAGAATCATAATTCTCAATGTGTTTTGAGTAAATTTGGAAAGTTTTAAGTGGATTACAATTGTTTTTTTTATTTTTTCTCAATTTTTCAAATTATTTACACCTTTTCTAAACCTTACACTCCGTTCGTGTGGGATTATTTCGAAAACTAGGGATGGGGTGTTTGCTGATTTTTCCAGAATCATAATTCTCAATGTGTTTTGAGTAAATTTGGAGAGTTTCAAGTCGATGGCAATTGTTTTTATATTTTTTTTCTCAATTTTTCAAATTATTTCCACCTTTTCAAAACCTCGCGCTCCGTTCGTGTCGGATTATTTCGAAATCTAGGGATGGGGTGTTTGCCGATTTTTGCAGAATATAAATTCTGAATGTGTTTTGAGTAAATTTGGAGAATTTCAAGTCGATGGCAATTGTTATTATATTTTTTCTCAATTTTTCAAATTATTTCCATCTTTTCAAAACCTCGCGCTGCGTTCGTGTGGGATTATTTCGAAAACTAGGGATGGGGTGTTTGCTGATTTTTCCAGAATCATAATTCTGAATGTGTTTCGAGTAAATTTGGAAAGTTTCAGGTCGATGGCAATTGTTTTTATATTTTTTCTCAATTTTTCAAATTATTACCACCTTTTCAAAACCTCGCACTGCGTTCGTGTGGGATTATTTCGAAATCTAGGGATGGGGTGTTCGCTGATTTTTCCAGAATCATAATTCTGAATGTATTTTGAGTAAATTTGGAGAGTTTCAAGTCGATGGCAATTGTTTTTATATTTTTTCTCAATTTTTCAAATTATTTTCACCTTTTCTAAACCTTACACTCCGTTCGTGTGGGATTATTTCGAAATCTAGCGATAGGTTTTTGCTGTTTTTTACAGAATCCTTATTCTGAATGTGTTTTGAGTAAATTTGGAAAGTTTCAAGTCGATGGCAATTGTTTTTATATTTTTTCTCAATTTTTCAAATTATTTCCACCTTTTCAAAACCTCACGCTCCGTTCGCGTGGGATTATTTCGAAATCTAGGGATGGGATGTTTGCTGATTTTTACAGAATCATAATTCTCAATGTGTTTTGAGTAAATTTGGAGAGTTTCAAGTCGATGGCAATTGTTTTTATATTTTTTCTCAATTTTTCAAATTATTTCCACCTTTTCAAAACCTCAAGCTCCGTTCGTGTGGGATTATTTCGAAAACTAGGGATAGCGTGTTTGCCGATTTTTGCAGAATCATAATTCTGAATGTGTTTTGAGTCAACTTGGAGAGTTTCAAGTCGATGGTAATTGTTTTTATAATTTTTCTCAATTTTTCAAATTATTTCCACCTTTTCAAAACCTCACGCTCCGTTCGCGTGGGATTATTTCGAAATCTAGGGATGGGGTGTTGCTGATTTTTGCAGAATCGTAATTCTGAATATGTTTTGAGTAAATTTGAAGAGTTTTAAGTCGACGGCAATTGTTTTTATATTTTTTCTCAATTTTTCAAATTATTTCCACCTTTTCAAAACCTCAAGCTCCGTTCGTGTGGGATTATTTCGAAATCTAGGAATGGGGTGTTGGCTGATTTTTGCAGAATCATAATTCTGAATGTGTTTTAAGTAAATTTGAAGAGTTTCAAGTCGATGGCAATTGTTTTTATATTTTTCTCAATTTTTCAAATTATTTCCACCTTTTCAAAACCTCGCGCTGCGTTCGTGTGGGATTATTTCGAAATCTAGGGATGGAGTGTTCGCTGATTTTTCCAGAATCATAATTCTGAATGTGTTTTGAGTAAATTTGGAGAGTTTCAAGTCGATGGGAATTGTTTTTATATTTTTTCTCAATTTTTCAAATTATTACCACCTTTTCAAAACCTCGCGCTGCGTTCGTGTGGGATTATCTCGAAATCTAGGGATGGGGTGTTTGCTGATTTTTGCAGAATCGTCATTCTGAATGTGTTTTGAGTAAATTTGAACAGTTTCAAGTCGATGGCAATTGTTTTTATGTTTTTTCTCAATTTTTCAAATTATTTCCACCTTTTCAAAACCTCGCGCTGCGTTCGTGTGCGATTATTTCGAAATCTAGGGATGGGGTGTTGCTGATTTTTACAGAATCATAATTCTGAATGTGTTTCGAGTAAATTTGAAGAGTTTCAAGTCGATGGCAATTGTTTTTATATTTTTTCTCAATTTTTCAAATTATTTCCACCTTTTCAAAACCTCTCGCTGCGTTCGTGTGGGATTATTTCGAAAACTAGGGCTGGGGTGTTTGCCGATTTTTACAGAATAATAATTCTGAATGTGTTTTGAGTAAATTTGGAGAATTTCAAGTCGATGGCAATTGTTTTTATATTTTTTCTCAATTTTTCAAATTATTACCACCTTTTCAAAACCACGCGCTGCGTTCGTGTGGGATTATTTCGAAATCTAGGGATGGGGTGTCCGCTTATTTTTACAGAATCATAATTCTGAATGTGTTTTGAGCAAATTTTGAAAGTTTCAAGTCGATGGCAATTGTTTTTATATTTTTCTCAATTTTTCAAATTATTTCCACCCTTTCAAAACCTCGCGCTCCGTTCGCGTAGGATTATTTCGAAATCTAGGGATGGGGTGTTTGCCGATTTTTACAGAATCATAATTCTGAATGTGTTTTGAGTAAATTTAGAGAGTTTCAAGTCGATGGCAATTGTTTTTATATTTTTTCTCAATTTTTCAAATTACTTCCACCTTTTCAAAACCTCGCGCTGCGTTCGTGTGGGATTATTTCAAAATCTAGGAATGGAGTGTTTGCCGATTTTTGCAGAATCATAATTCTGAATGTGTTTTGAGTAAATTTGGAGAGTTTCAAGTCGATGGCAATTGTTTTTATATTTTTTCCCAATTTTTCAAATTATTTCCACCTTTTCAAAACCCCACGCTCCGTTCGTGTGGGATTATTTCGAAAACTAGGGATGGCGTGTTTGCCGATTTTTACAGAATCATAATTCTGAATGTGTTTTGAGTAAATTTGGAGAGTTTCAAGTCGATGGCAATTGTTTTTATATTTATTCTCAATTTTTCAGATTATTTCCACCTTTTCAAAACCTCGCGCTGCGTTCGTGTGGGATTATTTCGAAAACTAGGGATGGGGTGTTTGCTGATTTTTGCAGAATCATAATTCTGAATGTATTTTGAGTAAATTTGGAAAGTTTCGAGTTGATGCCAATTGTTTTTATATTTTTTCTCAATTTTTCAAATAATTTCCACCTTTTCAAAACCTCTCGCTTTGAAGCGTTGCCGTTTTTTCCACACAGGATATGGCAATTTTTTTTCATGGAAAATCAAAAACGCGTTATTTGTCTACGCACCTTGATCTTTTGAAAAAACATTTTTTTGCCAAAATTCAAACTTTCAACATCCCCAAACGATTAGAAAGAAATATTAGTAAAACAGAGTTTTGAAGTTGATGATGAAAACAGTATCAATTCATATTTAAATGATGTTGCTTCTTATGCATCAACACAAATAAGATAAGCGTAACTCCACTTATTAATAAACAAGAGGTTTATCATTTTTATCGCTAACCCTCGAGATAAAAGTAATTAAGTTTGTTATTCGAGCCGGGAGCTCGTTATAATTGTGTTGACAATGATTTCAGGTGCTTAAAAATAATGTAGCATTGAAGATATTTTAACATTTGAACAGTACCTTCGTGAAAAAAAATTAACTGATGCATATTACAATTTGCTGCTTTTTATTATTATATTTTTTTATGCTGGAGGCTTCTACTTCGTTATACATTTTGAATACTGTAATAAAACACTTTTAACTTTATGTGGTAAGTAAAACACGTGTGTTGAGAATTTTCACAGATTTTTAATGTCGAACACTACGATATATGTTTCGCCACACAGTGGCTTCATCAGGCAGATGACATTTTCAAACATTAACCGAATGTTAAGTCACAAAAATAAATATCCAAGTCATACAAAACAAAGTTTTATTATAGTTTTTTATTATTACTTTTGAATTATAAAAAAGCAATCCCAATACCATTCTCATTAAACAGTATATCTTTAAGATGTAGCTTGAAGTAGAAAAAATACTTTTGTCTTTCATACTTTTATAATAGATGATGTTTTTTTCTCATTTTAATTTCTTAAAGTTTCATTCAAATTTCGTTAATTTTTTTGTTCTTCTTTCTTTGTTATATTCACGTCTATTTAAACATAGCGATTCCGTTTCCTCCCTTTTCCCGCAGAACAAGCACTCGCTGCCGTAAATTTAATGGGGCGGTCCTCTTCCAGACTGCGCTTTGCATATTTGATGCGAGGCCCCCAAAGGGCCGCCGCCTCCTTCGGGCCCTTAATGTATTAATTATAAATCTGTTTATTGTTCTGCGCCGTTTCGTTATACGAGCCCCGTTTCATTACCCGCCGCACTTTTGACATTCCGCGTTAATTTAACAGTTAACGCGAACACCGCATTTTACACCCCATCCCCCCCAACCCCGACGAACACAATTCCCTTTCTACCCCCGCGTTTTATCCAGTGTTTTTTACAATTTTTCAAATTTTTTGTAAGCAATTTTAATTTTCCCGCTTTAAGTTTACAGCGATGACATTTTGTTTTCAGCTAGGATATGGCAATTGTTTTTATGGAAAATCAAAACTACATTGCTTGTTTATGGATCTTGAGTTTTTGAAGCAAATTCCCCCAGTTATAATTTTTTTACAATTTTTCAAATCTTTAGACGCGATTTTTATTTTCTCGTTTCAAATTTGGAGTGTTGCCATCTTGTTTTCAGCTAGAATATGGCAATTGGTTTTATAAAAAATCAAATATACATTGCTTGTTTATGGATCTTGAGCTTTTCAAGCAAATTCCCGGAGTTATATTTTTTTTACAATTTTTCAAATCTTTAGACGCAATTTTTATTTTCTCGGTTCAAATTTGGAGTGTTGCCATCTTGTTTTCAGCTAGAATATGGCAATTGGTTTTATGAAAAATCAAATATACATTGCTTGTTTATGGATCTTGAGCTTTTCAAGCAAATTCCCGGAGTTATATTTTTTTTACAATTTTTCAAATCTTTAGACGCAATTTTTATTTTCTCGGTTCAAATTTGGAGTGTTGCCATCTTGTTTTCAGCTAGAATATGGCAATTGTTTTTATGGAAAATCAAAAATACATTGCTTGTTTATGGATCTTGAGCTTTTGCATCAAATTCCCCGAGTTATAATTTGTTTACAATTTTTCAAATCTTTAGACGCAATTTTTATTTTCTCGGTTCAAATTTGGAGTGTTGCCATCTTGTTTTCAGCTAGAATATGGCAATTCGTTTTGTGGAAAATCAAAAATACATTGCTTGTTTATGGATCTTGAGCTTTTCAAGCAAATTCCCGGAGTTATAATTTTTTTACAATTTTTCAAATCTTTAGACACAATTTTTATTTTCTCGGTTCGAATTTGGAGTGTTGCCATCTTGTTTTCAGCTATAATATGGCAATTGTTTTGATAGAAAATCAAAAATACATTGCTTGTTAATGGATCTTGAGCTTTTGCATCAAATTCCCCGAGTTATAATTTGTTTACAATTTTTCAAATCTTTAGACGCAATTTTTATTTTCTCGGTTCAAATTTGGAGTGTTGCCATCTTGTTTTCAGCTAGAATATGGCAATTGTTTTTATGGAAAATCAAAAATACATTGCTTGTTTATGGATCTTGAGCTTTTGATGCAAATTCCCCGAGTTATAATTTTTTTTACAATTTTTCAAATCTTTAGACGCAATTTTTATTTTCTCGGTTTAAATTTGGAGTGTTGCCATCTTGTTTTCAGTTAGAATATGGCAATTGTTTTTATGGAAAATCAAAAATACATTGCTTGTTTATGGATCTTGAGCTTTTGAAGCAAATTCCCCGACTTGTAATTTTTTTACAATTTTTTAAATCTTTAGACGCAATTTTTATTTTCTCGGTTCAAATTTGGAGTGTTGCCATCTTGTTTTCAGCTAGAATATGGCAATTGGTTTTGTGGAAAATCAAAAATACATTGCTTGTTCATGGATCTTGAGCTTTTGATGCAAATTCCCGGAGTTATAATTTTTTTACAATTTTACAAATCTTTAAATGCAATTTTAATTTTCTCGGTTCAAGATTGGAGCGTTGTCGTCTTTTTTTAGCTGGGATATGGGAATTGTTTTTTTTATGGAAAATTAGTAATGCATTGTTTTTTATGGATTTTGAGCTTTTGAGGTAAATTCCTGCATAAATCATTTTTTTATAATTCTTCTAATTTTTTTATGCAATTTTCGATTGTCCAATTTATGTTTGGGAGCTTTGTCGTTTTGTTTTCGCTTGCTTGACAATTGTTTTTTTTATAGAAAATCAGTAATGCATTGTTTTTTTATGGATTTTGAGCTTTTGAAGCAAATTCCTGCATAAATATTTTTTTATAATTTTTTAAATTTTCTAATGCCAAATTCGATTGTCCAATTTTGGAGCGTTATCGTTTTGTCTCCGCCTGGAATATGGCAATTGTTTTAACGGCAAATCAGTAATGCTTCTTTTGTTTATAGATCTTGAGCGTTTGAACCAAATTCCTTGGTAAATTATTTTTTCAGTTGGTGAAAAATGGTAGGACAATTTTTTTTTTGGAAAAATAATTACTTCACACCCGTTTTCTAGGCATTAGGAACAACCATGAATTTTTTCAGATTTTTCTAAGACCCAACATTTTTCCTCTTTTTTCCTGACTAATAGTATGGAAAAATGGGCGAAAATCATGAAATGGCCAAATGACTTGTGATGTACATCAAAATGTTCGCAAAAGAATGGGGAATGCGTGGTTAGATTTTTATCCAAATAGTAATTGCAGTTTTCTCGTTTCGCGCTCTCAAAATGATTTAAACCGTTCAATGAAATGTCCGATTATCCTGTTTAGGTTTGGAGCGTTGAAATTTTGTTTTGGTAGAAGCATTCTGATTTTTTCAAATGTGTTTAATGTGTAGTATACATTCAGTGGAATTTTAATTTTCATGGTTCATGTTTGAGGCGTTATAAAACATGTTGTGCGGGACGCGGTTATTATTCGGTTTGTGCGGTTTTTCCAGATATGGTAATATTTATTTTAAAAAAAAGTGTTGAATGAGAGCAAATTGACTTAAGCGTGTTATGTGTGTGTGCGTGTTCGATTCAAATTTTTACCTCGAAAACCCCGATTTGAATACATTCCACTTAGGCGTCGCCATCTGCGATACATCACGTCCCGCGACACGTAATGAAACGTGAAAATTTATTCAAATTACGATGTTATGAATGTTTGATCGGGCACAAAGGTCCCACGCGTACTCCACACACTCCATCCATACTCAATTTTGTTGTGTTTTTTTTTTTCCATCATCCCCGAAACCGTCTGGAATGTGTACACTGCACATTTCCCGAATTTCAATATTCGCGCGCGATGTTTGACATCCGTCTGGCGATCAATGTAAATCTAATCTCCGATGTTTCTCCCCGTTTGCGTGAAACGGGGAGCTACTTTTATTTTTTTTTTCGTTCGCGAAATTTCCCCGTGAGAAAACGTCGTCGTCGCCGGAAAATGCGGCGGGGACTTAAATGGGCACTAAAAGGTTTCCGATGTCGCGTGGCCGTCCCGCTGGGAACCGGACACACTTCCTAAACATTCTTTTTCTTTTAATTAATAGATCTTCTATGACCACAATCATTGATGACCATATAAAGGAAGGGAACTCAAATAGGGTTTCTAAGATGCAGGAAGGAGGTAAAATATCATTTTCTGCTACACAGCTCGACAAAAATTCTGTCGCGGTAGAATAGAGTATATAATAGACGCGACAAGATTTATCGGCATTCACTGCGAGAAATGTTGCATGCAGCCTCCTACACAGTTAAAGGTTTTCTCAAGTTTAATTATTGGTTAAAAACGTGAGATAAATATCGTGTTGTCTTATTGATTTTCATATAACAAACAGCAAGATAATTTTGTCTTGCGAAAAAGATATTTCAATGAAGAGAAATATCGTGTTGTCTTATTGATTTTCATGCGACAAACAACAAGATGATTTTGTCTTGCGAGAGAGACAATACATTTATTAAAGACATTTTTACAACTGTTTTACGATTTTTGTTTGTTGTTGCAGTGTTGGAGGCGGTGCGAACGGGATATTCACCCGCCGCCTGGATTTCAGCTCCTTTAACGCCCTCCCGAAGAACAAGCTGAATTCCTATCAAATTAAGGTAAGCTAATTCGAATTATTCAGTCGGGGCGTGCGCGTAAGCCCCCGGTGTTGCGATTGTTTCGCGCGACAATCAATCATGCTTTGGATTTGAAACCGAATTAAGATTGATCAGCGGCGGCGCCCGGACAAAAAGCTGCGATTGAGTTTCGGGTTTTTAATTAAATTATTGCAGACATTCCTCCTCGAATCGCAATCAATTGCTCGTCAGTTTTACAGGAGGATAAGGAGAGTGTTATTGATGATTTAAGTTACAAAAATGTTAACAGTTTTATTTTATCTGCAATTCTCTTTAATTTTTTTATTTTCTCCACGTGATTAAACCGTAGTTTCTTACATTAATAAATGAAAAGTGGGGGCGAGTGTAATTCTAAAAATTTTGGTACTTAATTAGTACGTGCCAAGCCCTAAAATTATTGTATGGTTTCGATAAGTTCTGCTCGTTGGTATTTGAGATACGCAGTACAGAGTGAGACGCTTTTTTCGGAAATTTGGTACTTAATAGTACTTTCTAAGCTCTAACTTACTAGATCGTTACCTCACTGGTACAATTCTTAATCATGAAGCAAGTCAAAAACATGATAATAAATTTATTAATAATAATACATTTATTTCTCAACAGAGTATTCCAATTACAAGGAAAAATTATGATGTCCATATTAAAATAAATCTAGGCCTACTAAATCTCGAGATGGGCTTAGATTTTTGAGGCTAAAGTTCTTCCCAGCATTCAATATAAAAACGACATAACAACCCCTAGTCTTTAAGGCTTTAGAGCCTTGGTTGTACTACTGGTGCAACTAGGGGAATTAGTACAACTTTGTAGACGGTAGATGTCGCCTTGGTGTTTTTATTCTCCCCGTAGGTATGTTGTGTGTATAACAGTTCAAATAATTTCCAGCTTAAATGTGTTAATGAATATTTATATTTGATTAATGAAATTCTTAGTGTGGTTACGTATTAAACATAAATTCAATTGAGGATTTGTTTGGAGAACAACATTTCTAAGATTTTAAACGTTTCTTTGTCGCCCGAATATTAGAAATTAAATCAAGCTCAAATGCTCAATTATTCCGTTGAAAATTGATTCACTTTGCATCGTGTATAGGGTAAAAATAAAATCCCCTCACAAAAAAAAAAACGAAACACAAGACTTGATCTTGTTACGAAGCCAAACACGAGCGCCAGGATTTACTAGACTAGAAAGTATAAGATACTCCCGCGTCCCTTTCATATATTTTTATTTCCCCAGCTAAAAATTTGATTCGTACTTCATGCACGGATTGCTTAAAGTTGCGTCAGAGTATCTTGATAGAAATAAATTCCGAGAGCACAGAGAGTGTCGTCGATTTGCTTTTTTCCTTTTGCTCCTCCTGGGTGCTGCTCCACTCTCTTCCATCATTTCCGATACGCGGGCTTTTCCTTTTTCAATCCAAAAAATAAAAATAAAAAATAAACACACACACTCCAATCCTTTAAAGCGCGACAATGGCGAAAAACTGGATTCCGTCTGAACAACAGATATTGTGACAATCAGGGGTTTGCGACGTGATCGGGCTAAAATATTAAAAAGGGACAGGAGGCACGTACGCCGGGAGAAAAGAAGTGAAGGGTAACAATTACCGCGTATACACAACGCGGATGGAAAAGTCGTCGACGTGACCGATTCCCGAGCTCCAATTTCTTCTGGTAATCACCTCAAGAATAAAATCACGAGCCTATTACCCGAGAACGTCGCTATTTCCGGCCCGGAACGAAGACGTTCCGATCGAAATCAAGTCTGATCGAGCGGAAGTGCTCCGTTAATGGAATCTTTTTTATTGTGCAAACTGAATTTGTTATATTGGGGAAGCAACTTATCGAAAAAGGAAAATCATTAATATTTTTAACCTTTTACACCACTTCTTTATTAACAGTCACGCGGGTGAACTAAGCTGTCGAATCTCCTCAATTTCTTTGCATCTGCTCTTCCCTTTTGTAGTATTTGTTTTACCTATTACGTCCTTCTTTCTGGTTATCCAAGGATCTTATTTTATTGAACATCTTCCTCGTCATGTTTCAGCTACAGATGACGTAGACGCACCTTAACATCTGCATTCCTTTAGGCTATAGATATTTAATTTATAACTTTTTGAAGCAGTTGAACATGCTGAGACTAGGTGAACTTGCAACCCGTATGACTCATAAGAGAAGATTGCCCGTGGTGGTGGTGAAAGAGAGGGTGACGCATGGGGAACGAACGTGTTTTATTGATTTCCTTCTCTCCCCCTGAATCTGCCCTAACCACCGACACATTGCTCCACATTGAACCCTTCCTTCCGGAATACTCCATCCAGCGCTGCGAGCCCTCCTCCCCGTGGAACGCACACGTACGCGTCGTAATTGGAACGGGGAAAACGAGGGCTAAATTAAAAAGGGTTGCACATTAAATCGCTGAATCGTTGGCGATTAAATGCCCTTCGAAAAATGGGGGGAACGAAGCCCCCCAACTGGTAACCAGAGTATCGATTCGGCACTGACTCATCCTTTTACAAATAATTTACTGCGCGCCTAAAACACATCTCTGCACGTCCAAACAATTCTAGATGAGAGAAATATACAACGTGAAAATTATGAGACCAACAATTTTAACAATCCCGAATCCAGTTCCCACTTCTGGCAAATTGCTGAAGAGATTTATCACCGGGTACTTCTATCACACAACAGTCTTAAGGTTAATTTTGAAGTCTGATTAAGGTAGTGCAAATATGGGTGTGTTGTATAAGGTGGCTGTTTCGTTGCCACCCGCAGTGGTATTAAATTTTATTACTGGCGAAGTAACTGATGTTGGAGAGTTAATTGAAGTACAGCTGTCCGTCGTGCCGATGATCGTTAATTTACACTTACGAATTCGGCTGCAGATGCACATTTCGTTTTTATTGCAATTCTCCACCTGCATTTCCTTACAGTTACCTTTACGGTCCCCCCATTTCGAAATTTTAATGGGTTACTGAATAGCCTCCTTTGTTTTGCGGACGGTACGGAAAAATAAAATTCGTGGCGCTGGAGGTACCCGGTTCAAATCCGGTTTCGGGCATGGATATAGTGATTATGTGAATAAGTTTTTTTGCCCCCCAAAAAAAGCTTTTTTTATATTTTTTTCACCAAGTTTCACCAAATACGCAATTTTAAAATTGCAATAAGTTATGTTCTCGCGTGATTATCTCGAAATCTACAGATTGGGTATTTTAAGATTCTTAGTGAATCATAATCTAGAATCTATTTTGAGTAAATTTGGAAAGTTTCAAGCGCGTGGTGACTGTTTTTATATTTTTTTTCACCACGTGAAAAATCCGCAAATTAAAAATTACAATAAGTTATGTTCTCGCGTGATTATCTTGAAATCTACGGATGGGGTATTTTGAGATTTTTAGTGAATCATAATCTAGAATCGATTTTGAGTAAATTAGGAAAGTTTCAAGCGCGTGGTGACTGTTTTTATATTTTTTTTTTACCAAGTGGAAAATACGCAATTTTAAAATTGCAATAAGTTATGTTCTCGCGTGATTATCTCGAAATCTACGGATGGGGTATTTTGAGATTTTTAGAGAATCATAATCTAGAATAGATTTTGAGTAAATTTGGAAAGTTTCAAGCGCGTGGTGACTGTTTTTATATTTTTTTAAACCAAGTGGAAAATACGCAATTTTAAAATTGCAATAAGTTATGTTCTCGCGTGATTATCTCGAAATCTACGGATGGGGTATTCTGAGATTTTTAGAGAATCATAATCTAGAATAGATTTTGAGTAAATTTGGAAAGTTTCGAGCGCGTGGTGACTGTTTTTATATTTTTTTTATCAAGTGGAAAATACGCAATTTTAAAATTGCAATAAGTTATGTTCTCGCGTGATTATCTCGAAATCTACGGATGGGGTATTTTGAGATTTTTAGTGAATCATAATTTAGAATCAATTTTGAGTAAACTTGGAAAGTTTCAAGCGCGTGGTGACTGTTTTTATATTTTTTTTATCAAGTGGAAAATACGCAATTTTAAAATTACAATAAGTTATGTTCTCGCGTGATTATCTCGAAATCTACGGATGGGGTATTTTGAGATTTTTAGTGAATCATAATCTAGAATCGATTTTGAGTAAATTTGAAAAGCTTTAAGCGCGTGGTGACTGTTTTTATATTTTTTTTTCTCGAAGTGGAAAATACGCAATTTTAAATTTGCAATAAGTTTCCTTCTCGCGTGATTATCTCGAAATCTACGGATGCGGTATTTTGAGATTTTTAGTGAATCATAATCTAGAATCGATTTTGAGTAAATTTGGAAAGTTTCAAGCGTGTGGTGACTGTTTTTATATTTTTTTTTACCAAGTGAAAAATACGCAATTTTAAGATAACAACAAGTTATGTTCTCGCGTGATTATTTCGAAATCTATGGATGGTGTGTTTTGAGATTTTTAGTGAATCATAATCTAGAATCGATTTTGAGTAAATTTGGAAAGTTTCAAGCGCGTAGTGACTGTTTTTATATTTTTTTAACCAAGTGGAAAATACGCAATTTTAAAATTACAATAAGTTATGTTCTCGCGTGATTATCTCGAAATCTACGGATGGGGTGTTTTGAGATTTTTAGTGTATCATAATCCATAATCGATTTTGAGTAAATTTGTAAAGTTTCAAGCGCGTGGTGACTGTTTTTATATTTTTTTAACCAAGTGGAAAATACGCAATTTTAAAATTACAATAAGTTATGTTCTCGCGTGATTATCTCGAAATCTACGAATGCGGTATTTTGAGATTCTTAGTGAATCATAATCTAGAATCGATTTTGAGTAAATTTGGAAAGTTGCAAGCGCGTGGTGACTGTTTTTATATTTTTTTTTACCAAATGGAAAATACGCAATTTCAAAATTACAATAATTTATGTTCTCGCGTGATTATCTCGAAATCTACGGATGGGGTGTTTTGAGATTTTTAGTGTATCATAATCCATAATCGATTTTGAGTAAATTTGTAAAGTTTCAAGCGCGTGGTGACTGTTTTTATATTTTTTTTAACCAAGTGGAAAATACGCAATTTTAAAATTACAATAAGTTATGTTCTCGCGTGATTATCTCGAAATCTACGGATGGGGTGTTTTGAGATTTTTAGTGTATCATAATCCATAATCGATTTTGAGTAAATTTGTAAAGTTTCAAGCGCGTGGTGACTGTTTTTATATTTTTTTTAACCAAGTGGAAAATACGCAATTTTAAAATTACAATAAGTTATGTTCTCGCGTGATTATCTCGAAATCTACGAATGTGGTATTTTGAGATTCTTAGTGAATCATAATCTAGAATCGATTTTGAGTAAATTTGGAAAGTTGCAAGCGCGTGGTGACTGTTTTTATATTTTTTTTTACCAAATGGAAAATACGCAATTTCAAAATTACAATAATTTATGTTCTCGCGTGATTATCTCGAAATCTACGGATGCGGTATTTTGAGATTCTTAGTGAATCATAATCTAGAATCGATTTTGAGTAAATTTGGAAAGTTTCAAGCGCATGGTGACTGTTTTTATATTTTTTTTACCAAGTGGAAAATACGCAATTTTAAAATTACAATAAGTTATGTTCTCGCGTGATTATCTCGAAATCTACGGATGGGGTGTTTTGAGATTTTTAGTGAATCATAATCTAGAATAGATTTTGAGTAAATTTGTAAAGTTTCAAGCGCGTGGTGACTGTTTTTATATTTTTTTTTACCAAGTGGAAAATATGCAATTTTAAAATTACAATAAGTTATGTTCTCGCGTGATTATCTCGAAATCTACGGATGGGGTGTTTTGAGATTTTTAGTGAATCATAATCTAGAATCGATTTTGAGTAAATTTGGAAAGTTTCAAGCGCGTGGTGACTGTTTTTATATTTTTTTTAACCAAGTGGAAAATACGCAATTTTAAAATTACAATAAGTTATGTTCTCGCGTGATTATCTCGAAATCTACGGATGGGGTATTTTGAGATTTTTATTGAATCATAATCTAGAATCGATTTTGAGTAAATTTGGAAAGTTTCAAGCGCGTGGTGACTGTTTTTATATTTTTTTATCAAGTGGAAAATACGCAATTTTAAAATTACAATAAGTTTGTTATCGCGTGATTATCTCGAAATCTACGGATGGCGTGTTTTGAGATTTTTAGTGCATCATAATCTAGAATCGATTTTGAGTAAATTTGGAAAGTTTCAAGCGCGTGGTGACTGTTTTTATATTTTTTTTTTACCAAGTGGAAAATACGCAATTTTAAAATTACATAAGTTATGTTCTCGCGTGATTATCTCGAAATCTACGGATGGGGTGTTTTAAGATTTTTAGTGAATCATAATTTACAATCGATTTTGAGTAAATTTGGAAAGTTTCAAGCGCGTGGTGACTGTTTTTATATTTTTTTTACCAAGTGGAAAATACGCAATTTCAAAATTACAATAAGTTATGTTCTCGCGTGATTATCTCGAAATCTACGGATGGGGTGTTTTGAGATTTTTAGTGTATCATAATCCATAATCGATTTTGAGTAAATTTGTAAAGTTTCAAGCGCGTGGTGACTGTTTTTATATTTTTTTTTACCAAGTGGAAAATACGCAATTTAAAAATTACAATAATTTATGTTCTCGCGTGATTATCTTGAAATCCACGGATGGGGTGTTTTGAGATTTTTAGTGAATCATAATTTGGGATCGATTTTGAGTAATTTTGGAAAGTTTCATGCGCGTGACATTTGTTTTTATATTTTTTCGCGAGTTTTAAGCAATCAAATTTTAAATCCATGGGCTGCTAATTTATTTATTAATTGCATGAAAACAATAAATACTTTTTTATATAATCCTCTTTGCGAAATTCCCTAAATGAAGCGAAAAATTAATTTCCAGTCGGAAGCGAAATCGATGATAATTAAAATCCGTCGGGGACAGGGATTGCTTAATTCCTGCAACGTGCAGCGTCAGACCGAAAATCCGTCGACCGCAATTCGTTCCCGTTTTGCAGGAGAGACGACGACGGGATGACATCGCGTCCATTGTCGACGCGAAAGGTTCGCGTCAGCAGAAGAACACCCAACCTGCCTCTCTATTTATGCCGCCAATGTCACGCCAAGGAGGTTACGTCGTCTCCCGCGGTTCGTCTGGCCTTTTCCTGGTTCCCGTCCGACAGGAAAAAAGGTGGATGGAATATCGCCAAACCTTAAATTAATTAGGTATCTCAGGAATCATCCGCAGCAGCCCCCCTCGTCACGGTTTTTTTTTCTCGGGAAGCTTATCTAATTACGCGCGGATTTTCAATCTAAATTACGTCTACCTCGTTCGCTTTTTTTTTGAGAGGAGAAGAATACTTTCATTAAACATCTAGACGGTATCAAATATGTGCAAATGGTGGTTTGATGGAATTGTTGGCAAGATTGGTACTGGAAGTGTAGGACTTGACTGTTTTACTAGGTGCTGCTCCTGCCTTGTTAGTTGCAGGTTCGCTAATCGGTATTAATAATAATAAACGTTTATTGTACTTACTAAATACATAATAAATGCAATGGCCATCGACCGGAGTCCTTCAGCCAACCGGTATTATTTTCTTAAATAAAATTAGTTAACAAACTGAATCATTCGATTTTCAATTTCAAATATTTGAAATTATAAATAATAAAGACGTATTTATTATCTGTATTTAATAAATCTGCAAAGTTATTTGAAATTAGAATTTTTACAGTTAATGTTTAATTGGCGCAGTCGGTAGGATTCTAATGCATTTCACGATTCGACCAGTGTAAGTCTTACAGACACGCATAGTTATTAGTGGAATTCATTAATGCAGCAGCTGGAGATTTTGCACGAGTGGTACACCACGATGGCTCTGCAGTTGGTGCCCTCGGCCCTGACCTAGCTAAACATGGTGTGTGTGTTTGTGTGTGAGAGCACCGGAATCGAGGGGGGCACACCGGAGGAGAGCCGCATCCGAGAGAAGGACGCCCAGCTTCATGCACGTCCATCACTGCACCAGCGGCCCAGCTCGGCAGACGAAGAGGGGCCCACTCTCGGGACGCAGTACCGAACTGGCCCTGCGTGCCAACAGAATGCAGTTACGCAACCCCACCTTGATTTAATGCCCACGCAGCACACACACACACAACTCGCACTCGGGTTCCTACTAATAATCAATATATTAACCCTGGCCACACTAACCTTGAAAACTGTTTTTATCTCCGCTCCGCTCCGCCAGACAGATAAGCCTTTAAGTACACACACACTCTTGAGCCTCTTCTACCACAATCCTCACGTTAAATGGACAAATTCATTCCAGTGTCGGTGGTAAATCGTACTATGGTACATTAACTTTTAATATTCCTTACACAAAACTTCAAACTGATCTTAATACTAACTTTTTATAAAAATTGTTGCATTTCCAAAAATCAAAATAATGAAAATTTCTCACTTGCTTCTCAGTTTTCTATAATTTTATCTACACGCTAAATATTTTTTTAGATTTTTTTCAATCAAGTCTTCCACTCTACGAAAGCAAAAATATTCAAAAATTCGTAACTCTTTTTAAAGTTGGTGCATTTTCAAAAACCGAACTTATATTGAAAGAATGATCATTCCTCACTTGTTTTCTAGTTTTGTATAATTTTATCAACACGAGACATATTTTTTTTTTATTTTTGCAATCCAGTCTTCCACTCGAAAGAAAAAATATTCAAAAATTCGTAACTCTTTTTTAAAGTTGGTGCATTTTCAAAAACCAAACTGATATCGAAAGAGTGATCATTCCTCACTTGTTTTCTAGTTTTGTATAATTTTATCCACACGAGAAATTTTTTTTTTATTTTTGCAATCCAGTCTTCCACTCGACGAAAGCAAAAATATTCAAAAATTCGTAACTCTTTTTAAAGTTGGTGCATTTTCAAAAACCGAACTGATATCGAAAGAATGATCATTCCTCACTTGTTTTCTAGTTTTGTATAATTTTATCCACACGAGAAATATTTTATTTTATTTTTGCAATAGTCCCACTCGACAAAAGCAAAAATATTCAAAAATTCGTAATTATTTTTAAAGTTGGTGCATTTTCAAAAACCAAACTGATATCGAAAGAGTGATCATTCCTCACTTGTTTTCTAGTTTTGTATAATTTTATCCACAAGAGAAATATTTTTTTTTATTTTTGCAATCCAGTCTTCCACTCGACGAAAGCAAAAATATTCAAAAATTCGTAACTCTTTTTAAAGTTGGTGCATTTTCAAAAACCGAACTTATATTGAAAGAATGATCATTCCTCACTTGTTTTCTAGTTTTGTATAATTTTATCCACACGAGAAATATTTTTTTTAGATTTTTACAATCAAGTTTCACCTTCTCGAAAATAAAATTTTTCAAAAATTCGTAACTCTTCTTAAAGTTGGTGCATTTTCAAAAACCAAACTGATATCGAAAGGATGATCATTCCTCACTTGTTTTCTAGTTTTGTATAATTTTATCCGCACGAGAAATATATTTTTTTTATTTTTCAAACCAGTCTTCCACTCGACGAAAGCAAAAATATTCAAAAATTCGTTTTTTTTTTTAAATTGGTGCATTTTCAAAAACCAAATTTATATCGAAAGAATTATCATTTCTCACTTGTTTTGTAGTTTCATATAATTTTGTCTACACGAGAAATATTTTTTTCAATCATGTCTTTCCCTTCACGAAAACAAAAATATTCAAAAATTAGTAACTCTTTTTTAAATTGGTGCATTTTCAAAAAACAGACTGATATCGAAAGAATGATCATTTCTCACTTGATTTTTAGTTTTGTATAATTTTGTCTACACGAGAAATATTATTTTTCATATTTTTTTCAATCATGTCTTTCCCATCACGAGAACAAAAATATTCAAAAATTCGTAACTTTATTTAAAATTGAAGCATTTTCAAAAATCGAAATAATGATAATTTCTCACTTGATTTTTAGTCGTGTATAATTTTATCGACACGAGAAATATTTTTTTTTAGATTTTTACAATCAAGTCTTCTCTCATTTTCAAAAATTCGTAACTCTTTTGAAAATTGGTGCATTTTCAAAAAACAAACTGATATCGGAAGAATGATCATTTATCACTTGTTTTTTAGTATTGTAAAATTTTATCGACACGAAATATTTTTTTTTAAATTTTTTTCAAACAACTCTCCGCATCACGAACGAGCAAAAACATTAAACATTAAAAAAATTTAAAAATTGATGCAGTTTCAAAAATCGAAATAATAATAATTAACCACTTGTTTTTTTAGTTTTTTATAACTTTTTCTACACGAGAAATATTTTTTTAGATTTTTACAATCAAGTCTTCTCCTTCGCGAAAATAAAAAATTTCAAAAATTCGCAACTCTTAAAAATTGGTGCATTTTCAAAAAACAAACTGATATCGGAAGAATGATCATTTATCACTTGTTTTTTAGTTTTGTAAAAATTTATCGACTCGAAATATTGTTTTTTTAATTTTCTTCAATCAACTCTTCCCCATCACGAAGGCAAAAATATTCAAAAATTCGTAACTCTGTTTAAAATTGGTGCATTTTCAAAAACCAAAGTGATATCGAAAGAATAATCGTTTCTCACTTGTTTTATAATTTTGTGTGAGTTTATCCTCATGAGAAATTTTTTTTTTCGATTTTTTTAAATCAAGTCTTCCCCATCACGAAAACGAAAATATTCAAAAATTCGTAACTTTTTTAAAAATTGGTGCAGCTTCAAAAACCAAACTGATATCGAAAGAATAATCATTTCTGACTTGTTTTTTTTAATTTTGTATAATTTTATCTACACGAGAAATATTTTTTTTAGATTTTTCCAATCAAGTGTTCTTCACGAAAATAAAAATATTAAAAAATTCGTAACTCTTTTTAAAATTGGTGCATTTTCAAAAATCAAACTGATATCGAAAGAATAATCATTCCTCGCTCGTTTTTTTTAGTTTTGAATAATTTTATCTACACGAGAAACTTTTTTGTCAATCAAGTCTTCCTCATCGCGAAAAAAAATATTCAAAAATTCGCAACTTTTTTTTTTAATTGGTGCATTTTAAAAAACCAAACTGATAATGCAAGGAAGTTAATTTGTTACTTGTTTTTTAGTTTTGTATAATTTTGACTACACGAGAAATATTTTTTTAGATTTTTTCAATCATGTCTTTCCTAAGACGAAAACAACAATATAAAAAAATTCGTAACTCTTTTTAAAATTGGTGCATTTTCAAAAAACAAACTGATATCGAAAGAATGAGAATTTCTCACTTGTGTTTTAGTTTTGTATAATTTTATCTACATTAGGAATATTTATTTTTTTTAGATTTTTTCGATCGAGTCTATTTTTTTACTAAAAATGAACTTTATCCAAAAATTGCTCTGCGAAACTGGGGTTTGAAACTTGACAGATTGATCTTACACCGAGTGTTCTTACATTTTTTTTTAATTCTTAAAAAGGCGAGAATTTTAAACGTTAAGAGCTGAGTTGGTAGAATATTATCAATTTTACATCACCATCCTTGAAAAATTAATAATCCCTTTCTTGAACCAACAGTTATTACTTGAAAAAGAGTGTTGAATTTATTACGTCGCCGGGGTGTGTGTATAAGAAAATAGATTTATGTCCACCGCTGTCTTTCCAGCCAGAAATCGAAAACTTCGCAAAGAGTTGTTTTTCCCCTGCACTTGTTAAAGAAAAGTTAAATGGGAGTTCTAAGTGCCCGATAATCGCGTCCATCACGTGATTTGTGAAAATAAAACCGTTCCCCGGCGACGACGGCTTTAAACACCCCCCTCTAACGCGCGAAGACACCCTCGAAATTCTTCCGGAATCACCGCAATTTGTAACTTTTAACTGCCGGCACAGAGAGTTAATTAATTTACGCGACCGACGGTAAAGATGATTTAAAACGCAATAAACATGATAATTTCGGATGTGCCTGTATAATTTTTTGACGCGAGCGTGCACTTTATGGGATCGGGTCTTATGTATAAAAGGTCGTTCGTGATCCGGGCACGTCTGGGCCGTGGCTCATTCGCAGCCGGGCCTCGTAAATTGCGGCCAATAAGAAGAAACAAGAAAACAGCAGCAGTCCCCGTTTTATATCGCATTAAGCCTTTTAATCGGCCATGTAAATGGGTGCGGCCGGGATGGGGGATTCGGTGAAGAGGAGAAGAGCTTCAACAAACAATGTGGACGTGTGTGTATGTGTGCGGATCCAGACGACCTCCCGTGGGATTAAGTCCTTCCGATAAAGACCTCATTTATCTGCTCGACTTACGTTCGGTTTTAAAAGGGTTATCTTTATTATCACATCTTTTAATACTTTATGGATTCTAAAAACTAGCGATTATCGACCTTCGAGTGGCGTAACTAGCAACAGCAATGCGGAAACGAACAGGTCCAAATATAATATAATGCTGATCAGCACCAACCCAAGCTCAAAATGTATCCTAAGATGATAAATAGAAGAAGGCAGAATGCAAAAACTACGTTAACTTTTGAAAATTTGAAGAACAAGAAGGAGGTGCATGTATGAACGTGTTGAAGACATCAGAAATTTTTTGGATGATTGGATTGCAAAGGCTTGGTGAAACTTTAGCAGGAATCCATTTAGAGACACTGCTGCAAATATAAGTAAAATTCTAGCAAAGATTTTGCCAGTAAAGATTATAAACCTGGACAAAAAAAGCCTCATCAATCCAACATCTAATAAACTACACTACATGTAGTTACTTAGTTTTATAGTTTTTTCCTGTAACTAATTTCTATCTGTTGGCAAATAAATTATAATTATTACACGAAAGCAAATTAAAGTCTGAAACTTAAAAAGTCTGATTGGTCTTGTTACGTTTTAAAAAAAATACTTCCAATCTCTTCTCTCTCTCAAACGTGCATATACAAGCATAACAAGTTATTTATCGCGGACATTCGATCCATGCTCCGTGATTGATATTAAAATTGAAACCAGCGAATATAATTACCAATCGTTGAAAAAGAAAACGCACGGATCCGCACAGAAATCCAATTTACCGACTCTGTGTGGGACATTAATTAGAAAATGTCTGCAGATTTTATCGCGTCGATCGAGCAAGAAGAGAAAAAATGGATCAAACGGGTTACACGACATGCTCCGTACGAGTCGACGTTTGTTTCCTTTTTTTTTCTTCTTTCTTTTCATTGCTGGAAACTCGAGTTGGTTTTGATTTCTTTATTCAAACGTGGGAATCGATTATCGCAGTAGAGTACGATTGCCAGAGGAATTTTTGGAAAATCTTTCGAAAATTGTAAATTGTTAAGCATCTGTCAAAATAAATGCGGAATTCCCACAGCAATTTCTGGATAATGGTTTTTTTATTCCTTAAAATTTGATTTCGAGCGCAGAGATTTTTGTTACTGCAAAGTTTGGATAATTTTCTTTTAACAGCTGTAAAGACATGTTATTTAGGATCAACCTGTCAAAATTTCAAGCATCTGTCAAAATAAATGCGGAATTCCCACAGCAATTTCTGGATAATGTTTTTTTTTATTCATTAAAATTTGATTTCGAGCGCAGACATTTTTGTTACTGCAAAGTTTGAATAATTTTCTTTTGACAGCTGCAAAGACATGTTATTTAGGATCAACCTGTCAAAATTTCAAGCATCTGTCAAAATAAATGCGGAATTCCCACAGCAATTTCTGGATAATGTTTTTTTTTTATTCTTTAAAATTTGATTTCGAGCGCAGACAGTTTTGTTACTGCAAAGTTTGGATAATTTTCTGTTGACAGCTGTAAAGACATGTTATTTAGGATCAACCTGTCAAAATTTCAAGCATCTGTCATAATATTTGCGGAATTCCCACAGCAATTTCTGGATAATGTTTTTTTTATTCATTAAAATTTGATTTCGAGCGCAGACATTTTTGTTACTGCAAAGTTTGGATAATTTTCTTTTGACAGCTGTAAAGACATGTTATTTAGGATCAACCTGTCAAAATTTCAAGCATCTGTCAAAATAAATGCGAAATTCCTACAGCAATTTCTGGATAATGGTTTTTTTTATTCATTAAAATTTGATTTCGAGCGCAGACATTTTTGTTACTGCAAAGTTTGGATAATTTTCTGTTGACAGCTGCAAAGACATGTTATTTAGGATCAACCTGTCAAAATTTCAAGCATCTGTCAAAATAAATGCGGAATTCCCACAGCAATTTCTGGATAATGTTTTTTTTTTATTCTTTAAAATTTGATTTCGAGCGCAGACAGTTTTGTTACTGCAAAGTTTGGATAATTTTCTGTTGACAGCTGTAAAGACATGTTATTTAGGATCAACCTGTCAAAATTTCAAGCATCTGTCATAATATTTGCGGAATTCCCACAGCAATTTCTGGATAATGTTTTTTTTATTCATTAAAATTTGATTTCGAGCGCAGACATTTTTGTTACTGCAAAGTTTGAATAATTTTCTGTTGACAGCTGTAAAGACATGTTATTTAGGATCAACCTATCAAAATTTCAAGCATCTGTCAAAATAGTTGCGGAATTCCCACAGCAATTTCTGGATAATGGTTTTTTTTTATTCTTTAAAATTTGATTTCGAGCGCAGACATTTTTGTTACTAATTTTCTTTTGACAGCTGTAAAGCCATGTTGTTTAGGATCAACCTGTCAAACTTTTAAGCATCTGTCAAAATAGATGCGGAATTCCCACAGCAATTTTTGGATAATGTTTTTTTTTATTCTTTAAAATTTGATTTCGAGCGCAGACATTTTTGTTACTAATTTTCTTTTGACAGCTGTAAAGACATGTTATTTAGGATCAACCTGTCAAACTTTTAAGCATCTGTCAAAATAGATGCGGAATTCCCACAGCAATTTCTGGATAATGGTTTTTTTTTATTCCTTAAAATTTGATTTCGAGCGCAGACATTTTTGTTACTGCAAAGTTTGAATCATTTTCTTTTGACAGCTGTAAAGATATGCTATTTAGGATCAACCTGTCAAAATTTCAAGCATCTGTCAAAATAGATGCGGAATTCCCACAGCAATTTCTGGATAATGGTTTTTCTTTATTCCTTAAAATTTGATTTCGAGCGCAGACATTTTTGTTACTGCAAAGTTTGAATAATTTTCTTTTGACAGCTGTAAAGACACGTTATTTAGGAATAACCTGTCAAAATTTGAAGCATCTGTCTTCTCAAAGCAATTTTTGTAAACAGTTCATTTTTTTTGTCATCTACAATTCTAGGGCAGCCATTTTTGTTATTACAAATAATTAGTATAATTTTGTTTGCTAATTGTGGAAACACGAATAGGAAATTTTGAGAGGCAAAATAATGAAAGAGACTTTATAGACAAATACAGAAATAAAAAGAGATTTCATTAAATTCGAATCGAATTTCGAAAACTTTTGAATATTCATGTGTCGTCGGTAAGTTACGCCGTAATTGCGACATCGACGCTTTAATCGCTGCGCACTTGTTTTTTTCCCCCGTTTCGTTTTTTATTGCCGTGCACTTTCGAGGATTTAAAATTTAATTCGGGAAACTTTTAATGGGCGTATTGAATGTCTCGCGCTTAGTTTGTTTTTTATTTTTTTTTATTTTACTTTAATTGCCGATAGGAAACGGTCGACGCTGTTTTTTTTTGCGGCGCCCTCCAGTAAACCGGCTGGGGTTGTCGTCGTCGCGACGCACGCACGTACACCCTGCGTAACGGGGGAGGGTTTGGGGTAGTCCCCGGCCGCCGCTGCACTCCTGGAATTTACGCGGCCAGTCAATGGGCGGTTTCAAATAATGTTGGACGTGTCCCAAAAAAAAAGGACGCAAAATTTTTAATACTACGCAATTGATTGTACAAATGAGTAAATATTGTTTTATATTTTGTCCGCAGTTTTTGATTTCTTTTATATTAAATGACTTTTGGGTTTAAGAGCCTTGGATAGTCGTATTTTGGCGAGATGAAGATTCAACACTATTGTACAGCCTGTTCGTTATACCGTGATAAATTTGTCCATCTGAGCGTAAATTTATCACGGTATAACGAACAGACTGTACATATGTTATAAATAGTAATGCATCTATTTATAACATATGTACAGTTTTTTTTGCAAATAGATACATTTATGTAACTATACACAATAATCGCAATTTTCCTTCAAAGACAATGCTGAAATCAACTCTCTATCTCTACATCTCAAGGCAAATATGATAACATTTTGGACAGTTTTGACTTATTGTTAAATTAACAATAATTACATCACACTTATTACTTGTAATTTGAAACCACGCCGTGTGTAAGGGCTGTTAAAAATAATATTTTAGTTCGCGGATCACGTCCCGATTTTATTCTCGGCGGGGACCGTCTGCGGCGGAATTACGAGCGCGGCAGGAACTGCGGATTGTAAAACATAAGTGAGGTTTAATGTAAGAAATAAGCCGTCTAGAAGACTAATATAAATAGACCCGAGGGCGGTTTGTGCTCAGGTGCAAACATCGCCGGCTCTCCCTCCGCAAATAAACTCTCGGGGGCGCTCCGGAATTAAATGAACGCAACGAGAGAAAACGGACTCCAGACCAGTTTATCTTGCAACTTAAACAGCGAATTATCCGCGCATACCGGGAATCGGTTCCGTTTTAACGAGAGAGAAACAATTTGATAGGGATTAGGTAATTGACATGCTTAGATTTTTCCAGAATTTCAAAGCCCAATCATTTTTGAATAGTTTTTTAAAAGTTATGAATCTGCGTTTGTGTTTTTGGTTTAAAAAAATTAAGCTTTTTCAATTTTCAAGCGATGAAAATTCAAATTCTTGAGTTTGATGGCGATTATCTGTAAAACTGGGTAATTAACATGCTTGGATTTTTCCAGAATTTCAAAGCCCAATCATTTTTGAATAGTTTTTTGAAAGTTATAAATCTGCGTTTGTGTTTTTGGTTTAAAAAAATTAAGCTTTTTCGATTTTCAAGCGCTTAAAATTGCAATTCTTGAGTTTAATGGTGATTATCTCCAAAACTAGGTAATTAACGTGCTTAGATTTTTCTATAATATTAAAACCCAATCGTTTTTTAATAACGCTGTAAAAGTTATAAGTCTGCATTTGCTTTTTTAGTTTAAGAAAACAACGCTTTTTCGATTTTGGAGCGCTGAAAATTGCAATTTTTGAGTTTGAAGGTGATTATCTCTAAAATTAGATAATCAACGTCCTTATATTTTTTTAGAATATCAAAGCCCAATAATTTTTGAATAAATTTTTGAAAGTTACAAATCTGCATTTGTTTTTGGTTTAAAAGAAAAAACGCTTTTTCGATTTTCGAGCGCTTAAAATAACTATTCTTGAGTTTGATGGTGTTTATTTATAAAACTAGGTAATTAACATGATTGGATTTTTCTAGAATATCAAGGCCCAATTATTTTTGAATAATTTTATGAAAGTTACAAGAGTCTGCATTTATTTTTAATTTAAGAAAACAGTGCGTTTTAGATTTTCAAGCGCTAAAAAAATCCAATTCTTCAGTTTGATGGTGATTATCTGTTAAACCGCGTGATTAACGTGCTTACATTTATCCAGATAATCAAAGCCAATTATTGTTGAATCATTTTGTAAAAATTATAAGTCTGCATTTATTTTTGGTTTCAAGAAAACGGCTCTTTTTCGATTTTCGAGCGCTGAAAATGAGTTTGATGGTAATTATCCCTAAAACTGAGTAATTTACGTGCTTAGATTTTGCCAGAATTTTAAAGCCCTATCATTTTTGAATAATTTAGTAAAAGTTATAAGTCTGTATTTATTTTTGGTTTTAAGAAAATTTTCGAGCGCTGGAAAAAATGGCAATTCTTGAGTTTGATGGTGATTATCTCTAAAACTGGGCAACTAACAAAAAGCCCAATTATTTTTTAATCATTTTGTAAAAGTTATAAGTCTGCATTTGTTTTTTTGATTTAAGAAAACAACGCTTTTTTGATTTTCGAACAATGAAAATTGCAACTCTCGAGTTTAGTGGTGATTATTTGGAAAACTAATAACTAAAACTAAAACGTCCTTAGAATTTTTCCAGAATTTGTTGTGAAAGTTATGCATTTGCTTTGGTTTAAGAAAACAGCGCTTTTTCGATTTTCGAGCGCCGAAAACTCTAATTCTTGAGTTTGATGGTGATTATCTCTAAAACTGAGTAATTAATGTGCTTAGATTTTTCTATAAAATTAAAGCCCAATCGTTTTTGAATAATTGTATAAAAGTTATAAGTCTGCATTTCTTTTTTAGTTTAAGAAAACAACCCTTTTTCGATTTTGAAGCGCTGAAAATTACAATTTTTGAGATTAAAGGTGATTATTTCTAAAATTAGATAATGAATATGCTTGGATTTTTTAAAGATAACAAAGCCCAATAATTTTTGAATAATTTTTGTGAAGTTATAAATCTGGATTTGTTTTTGGTTTTAAGAAAACAACGCTTTTTTTTATTTTAGAGCTCTAAAAATTGCAATTTTTGAATTTGAAGGTGATTATCTCTAAAATTAGATAATAACGTGCCTAGATTTTTCTAGAATATCAAAGCCCAGTCATTTTCGAATAATTTTGTAAAAGCTATAAATCTGCATTTTCTTTTTGGTTTAAGAAAACGACGCTTTTAGGATTTTTGAGCGCTGAAGATTGCAATTTTTGAGTTTGAAGGTGATTATCTCTAAAATTAGATAATTAACGTGCTTGGATTTTTTTTTAATTAATAATTTTTGAATAATTTTTGTGAAGTTATAAATCTGGATTTGTTTTTGGTTTTAAGAAAACAACGCTTTTTTGATTTTTGAGCGCTGAAAATTGCAGTTTTTGAGTTTGATGGTGATTATCTGGAAAACTAGGTAATTAATGTGCTTAGGTGTTTACAAAATTTCAAAGCCTATTGATTTTCGAATAATTTTGTGAAAGTTGTGCATTTGTTTTTTGCTTTCAGAAAATAAATCGTTTTCAATTTTCGAGCGCTGAAAATGGATATTTTTGAGTTTGATGCAAATTATCTATAAAACTTGGTGATTAACGTGCTTAGATTTTTCAAGAATATCAAAGCTCAATCGTTTTTGAATGGTTTTGTAAAAGCTATAAATTGCATATTTTTTTTTTGGAAAACAAAGCTTTTTCGATTTTTGAGCACTGAAAATTGGAATTTTTTAATTTGAAGGTGATTATCTCTAAAATTAGATAATTAATGTCCTTAGATTTTTCTAGAATATCAAAGCCCAGTCATTTTTGAATAATTTTATAAAAGCTATAAATTTGCATTTTTTTTTTGGTTTAAGAAAACAAAGCTTTTTTGATTTTTGAGCACTGAAAATTGTAATTTTTGAGTTTAAAGGTGATTATCTCTAAAATTAGATAATTAACGTGCTTAGATTTTTCTAGAATATCAAAGCCCAGTCATTTTTGAATCATTTTGTAAAAGCTATAAATCTGCATATTTTTTTTGGTTTAAGAAAACGAAGCTTTTTCGATTTTTGAGCGCTGATAATTGCAATTTTTAAGTTTGAAGGTGATTAACTCTAAAATTAGATAATTAACGTGCTTCGATTTTTTTAGAATACCAAAGCCCAATAATTTTCGAATCATTCTGTGAAAGTTATAAGTCTGCATTTGTTTCTTGGTTTAAGAAAATAAAGCTTTTTCAATTTTCGAGCGCTGAAAATGGCAATTTTTGAGTTTGAAGGTGATTATCTCTAAAATTAGATAATTAACGTGCTTAGATTCTTCTAAAATATCAAAGCCCAATAATTTTAGAATAATTCTGTGAAAGTTATGTCTGCATTTGTTTCTTGGTTTAAGAAAAGAAAGCTTTTTCAATTTTCGAGCGCTGAAAATGGCAATTTTTGAGTTTGAAGGTGATTATATCTAAAATTAGATAATTAACGTTCTTAGATTTTTCTAGAATATCAAAGCCCAATAATTTTTGAATCATTCTGTGAAAGTTATAAGTCTGCATTTGTTTTTTGGGTTTAAGAAAATAAAGCTTTTTCAATTTTCGAGCGCTGAAAATGGCAATTTTTGAGTTTGATGCAAATTACCTGTAAAACTTGGTGATTACCACTTAGATTTTTCCAGAATTTCAAAGCCCAATCATTTTGTAAATTGTTGCTTGAGGAGAAGTGAATAATAAAATAAGCCTGAAATTTTCAACAGTTACGCGATGCATATTTAGCAAGTTTTTATTATTCTTGGCCGCTACTTGCCATCGTATGCATCCATATGTACGCATATACGTGCATTTGGTTGCATACGATATTATAATACATATTTCAAAAATTCTAGTAATAAATATCATTTTTCAACGCTAGTTTTTTTCTGCTTATGACAGTGATGATGCTAAATTCAACAGCCACACTGTATTTTGGCCGCCACTTGCCATCATATGCAACCGTATGTACGCATGTACGTGTATTTGGTTGCATACGATATTATAATACATCACGTATATTATTGTAACAAAAAAAAATATAAATTCTGCTTGTGTAATCTCCTTTTTAAGGGATTACGCGGAACAGGGACATATTTATAATTCGAGATAATGGAGAGCATGTGCCTGCAACGAATGGCGCGCCGTCTTAAGTATTGGACGGAAAATGTATGCCCCTTAATTAGACGCTTTTTATTCTTCGCTCTCGCTTTTTAAATTGCGTTTATTTGCATCTGCAAATACACCACCCGTTCTCCTCCCACAAAGGAAACGGTAATTCTCTCCAGTGCTGTGCAGTTTTAAAATAGCAATTCCTCAAGGTACCATGCTAGCTCCCTTCACTTTTATGTCTCATTATTTTTCGTAATATTTTTTTGCGAGCGGCCGTTAGAGTATTCAATATCTGCACAAAGTAGAGTCCGCGCAGGAGTAATATCGCGGGATGGTGATATTAATAATAACTATAACGATAAGCTCGGCTGGCTGCTGGCTGCACCAGCAGCACATGAGGGACGTTAAATAAATGGATGGAATGGCTCGCGTTAACTGTACCCGAGCCGCATTGGCCGTATCTTGTCTGGTCTCGTTATGTCGGTTTTCACTGCTTATAAGGCCAGGAGTGTAGGACCGGACCTGCCTCTGTGTCTCTCCTTGAAGAAATTACTGCTGACAGCGACCACCGCTAAACGGTATCTTAACACGTCACATTTTTTCCTCTATGTGTGTGTGTGTGTGTGTGTGTGTGTGTGTGACTCCTTTTTTTTGTGAAAGCGGCTACTAGAAAGCCGAAGAAGATTCCACACCCTATGCTCTCGTTGTCTCAATCGTTACCTTTTATGGGGATCATTTCGTCAGGTAATGTGAGGAAAAGAAACAGTTAGGATTGCTTCATTAAAGGGTGAAGCTTTGATTATTATTAAACCAGATCGTTGGCCAAAGCTGGCCTTAACTTGTCTACTAGTAAGGAAGAGGAAATGTTTACAAATTTTTGGGGATGTTTTGAACAACTTAAATTAATTCTTAAGATGTACACCAATTAATTTTTCCATCCATTCCGCGGCCAACTTGAAACCAATTACATTTCCCTGGAAATGTGCTCACGGTTTTAGTTGATTGCGGTGGCGGCAACGTAGACAAGTGGTTCGTTTGTTGTGCAGTCCGTGACATTTGCCTGCGTTTTGTCTGGTAATTGTGAGTAATGTTGACTGTAATAACCCGGCAGAGTCTGATTACTGCATTGTTTTTGCTGCGGGACCTCTCCTCTCTTCGTCATTAATATTTTCTTGTTTGTCCTTAATTTTTTTCGGTCTGGGGCGCTCTCCTCTCCGCCTCTCTCTCCCGCGCAAAAGAAAAGTTTTAATTTCGTCTGAAACGCATTAATTGTTCGCCGTTGCGGGTCGTCCCTTAAGGGGTATTTATTACTTAACTGGTAATGGCTACCTCAGGAAACTCCGCAGCTCGGTTAATTAATGAATGGATCTACTACAAATATTTATCTCAAAGTCCGGCGATTGCAATTCAGGATGGAAATTTTAGGTTTTAATTTTATTGCAATCTCAAGTTCAGAACTTTGGGTTATGTTTTTTTTTTGTTTGTTTGGTTTCAACACATGTAGCAACAATTTTCCTGAGATTTTTTATTCCATTTTTCACCAACTGAAAATTAACATAGAGCCTAATGGGAAGCGAATACCGAGACCCTGCAGATTGACTCTGACGGACAGCGGCTTGTTCGAACTAAAAAATTTCGGTTCGTGGATATGGTAGATGGTTGAGGATAGAAGTAATGGATTCTAGAAGAATGCAGCTACACATTGATGTCATATCATCCATATCTGTTTTGTGAGACCGCGCTAAAAAATTCTGAAAATCCACCAAAATTTCTGGCCAATTTTCGAGTGCGCAGTTTGAACGCGGGCAACAGGAAAACTGCAACTACGATTGGGCTGAAAATTTAACCACGCATTCCCCGTTATTTTGTGAACATTTTTGTGTATGATTCAAGTCATTTGGAAATTTCATGTTTTTCGACCATTTTTCCATACTATTAGTCACGAAAAAATGCCAAAAATGAAGAAAAATTTTTGGTCTCAGAAATTTCTGAAAAAAATCATAACGGTTCTTACTGATACGAAAAATTGTGTGGAGTAATTATTTTCCCGAAAAAAAAAAATTTTATACCATTTTTCACCAACTGAAAATTAACATGCAGCCTTATGGGAAGCGAATACCGAGAGCCTGCAGATTGACGCTGACGGACAGCGGCTTGTTCGAACTAAAAAAATTCGGTTCGTGGATATGGTAGATGGTTGGGAATAGAAGCAATGGATTCTAGAAGAATGCAGCAAGAAATTGATGTAATATCATCCATATCTGTTTAGTGAGACCGCGTCAAAAAATTCCTAAAATCTACCAAAATTTCTGGCCAACTTTCGAGTGATCAATTTGAACGCGCGCAGCAGGATAACTGTAAGTGCTATGGGGCTGAAAATTTAACCACGTATTCCCCGTTATTTTGTGAACATTTTTATGTATGATTCGAGTCATTTGGAAATTTTAGGTTTTTCGCCCATTTTTCCATAAAATGCCCAAAAATTAAGAAAAATTTTTGGTTTCAGAAAATTCTGAAAAAAATTCAAAACGGTTCTTACTGATACGAAAAAGCGCGTGGAGTAATTATTTTTCCGAAAAAAAAATTTTTTATACCATTTTTCACCAACTGAAAATTAACATGAAGCCTTATGAGAAGCGAATACCGAGAGCCTGCAGATTGATACTAACGGACAGCGGCTTGTTCGAACTAAAAAATTTCGGTTCGTGGATATGGTAGATGGTTGGGGATAGAAGTAATGGATTCTAGAAGAATGCAGCTACACATTGATGTCATATCATCCATATCTGTTTTGTGAGACCGCGCCAAAAAAATCTGAAAATCCACCATAATTTCTGGCCAATTTTCGAGTGCGCAGTTTGAACGCGGGCAACAGGAAAACTGCAAGTACGATTGGGCTGAAAATTTAACCACGCATTCCCCGTTATTTTGTGAACATTTTTGTGTATGATTCAAGTCATTTGGAAATTTCATGTTTTTCGACCATTTTTCCATACTATTAGTCAGGAAAAAATGCCAAAAATGAAGAAAAAATTTTGGTCTTAGAAATTTCTGAAAAAATTCATAACGGTTCTTACTGATACGAAAAAGTGTGTGGAGTAATTATTTTCCCGAAAAAAAAATTTTTTATACCATTTTTCACCAACTGAAAATTAACATGCAGCCTTATGGGAAGCGAATACCGAGAGCCTGCAGATTGACGGTGACAGACAGCGGCTTGTTCGAACTAAAAAATTTCGGTTCGTGGATATGGTAGATGGTTGGGACTAGAAGCAATGGATTCTAGAAGAATGCAGCTAGAAATTGATGTAATATCATCCATATCTGTTTTGTGAGACCGCGCCAAAAAATTCTGAAAATCCACCAAAATTTCTGGCCAATTTTCGAGTGCGCAGTTTGAACACGGGCAACAGGAAAACTGCAAGTACGATTGGGCTGAAAATTTAACCACGCATTCCCCGTTATTTTGTGAACATTTTTGTGTATGATTCAAGTCATTTGGAAATTTCATATTTTTCGACCATTTTTCCATACTATTAGTCAGGAAAAAATGCCAAAAATGAAGAAAAACTTTTGGTCTCAGAAAATTCTGAAAAAATTCATGACGGTTCTTACTAATACGAAAAAGTGTGTGGAGTAATTATTTTCTCGAAAAAAACAAATTTTATACCATTTTTCACCAACTGAAAATTAACATGCAGCCTTATGGGAAGCGAATACCGAGAGCCTGCAGATTGACGGTAACGGACAGCGGCTTGTTCGAACTAAAAAAATTCGGTTCGTGGATATGGTAGATGGTTGGGGATCGTTTGGAGACTTTTTCTAAAAAAGAATTATACGTCGAATTATCTCAAAATCTAAAGTTTTGTCGATTTTTACTATAAATTCTTGACTAACCCCTTGCTTGGATTACAATTTCAAATTTTATTACAACCAATCTCTAATTAAAGCTAACGACGCCATCGGATATGATACCTCGAATCTCTTTGTGCTTCTCGCTTCAACTTTAACGTGTGCATGTGCAAAAAAAGTGGTAATTTTGTGGAGTGGTCGTATCGGATTCCGGTCGTGTGCGAGACAATGGGGGCCAGGTGAATCCGGATGATAATAAGACGTTAGCAAGTTGTAGAATTAGCCAGGAAATACCCTCGTGGCGGACGCGGGGGAGGAGGAGGCGAGAGCCGGCAATTACGATAAAATGGCTTTTATCTAAAGCGGCAATGCAGATACAAAATTATTCCGGGGACGTACCACCGCAATTTAATCCTTCCCCGGAAAGAGCTAAATCCACGGATGATGTACGGTGGACTTGCGTTTAATTACTTAACGATCTTACGAAGAAATCTTTACCTAAAATAATGCTAGAATTCGAAAAGCTTCTTGTTCATCCAAACACAGCATTAGAAGTGTATTTCATACTTCCAATGAAGCATTGCATTTTCATCTATCCCTGACGCGGATGATCCAAAATAATCTCTTCTCCATCTGTCCCAATATTTTTCGAAATGGCAATTCATAATTAATTGAATTGAAATCCTTTAACCGTAAATCGTTTCGGAGTGAATTTTACATTTTGGATTCTACGATTATTCATCAGCATCGTATGAAGAGAATAGAATCAAAGATAAGAGATTCCCCGTTACCCATTTCTTCAAGCGATTATTCATCGACAAAAAAATGTCTGCAGAAAAATCGTATCGTTACCGCAGCAAACTTTTCCAACAGATGCAAGAATTAGATCTCGTTTATAATTTATGTCGATCGGCCATCTCTGCAGAACTTGTTTTAATCGGCAAACATAGGGAATTTAATGAATTTTACAGTTAAGGCTAGCCGCGGACGGGACATAAAGTTGCGTACGGACCGTTAAATCGTTGGAAATGGCGAAGAAAAACGCGAATAAAGGCCGTAATTGGTCGTCGCGAGAAAAATCCGAGCGTACGCGCGCGCCTCGTAGTCTTGAACTCGTCTCGTCTTGTCTTCTGGAATTTATATTGACCAATTTTTCGGATTATCTCCTTCAGGTGTTCGAGAGGAAGGTTATTCGAGATAGTTAGAAATGTTTGTGTGCGGCGTTTGTGTGTGTGTGTGTGTCGGTTATGCAAGCGGTCATTGACTGGCCGTGTGCATATATTTATAGACGACTGATTAAGCAATGCGAAAATTAGTATACGCCTGTTTGTTATGCACTTAACGTCATGTGAAAACCCATTGTGTTCCGGAAAAGCGCGGCCGCGGAATTGGGTTGACCTTTGGAACGCGAGAGGAATGCACTCTGGAATGAAAATTTCCATCCAATTGGAAATATGAAGAAAGCCAAAATCTTAGCCATCGAAGCCAAAAGATCAAAACCAGGTTCATTGCGGACCGATTTTGTAATTTTGAACATTATTCCTGTGTAGATTATTTTTTTACGATTTTTTAAATCACCGCATGCAATTTTCAACTTCTTCAGTTTTAAGTTTCAAGTGTTGAAATTTTGTTTTTACGTCCGAAACGTCTGCTGTTTTTACAGGATATTAAAAATAGATTCATTGCGGACTGATTTTGAAATTTTGAACATTATTCCTGTAGAGATTAATTTTTTACGATTTTTTAAATCACCGCATGCAATTTTCAACTTCTTCACTTTTAAGTTTCAAGTGTTGATTTTTTGTTTTTAAGTCCGAAACGTCTGATGTTTTTACATGATATCAAAAATAGATTCATTGCGAACTGATTTTGAAATTTTGAACATTATTTCTGTGGAGATCAATTTTTAACGATTTTTTAAAATCACCGTATGCAATTTAAGTTTCAAGTGTTGGCATTTTGTTTTTAAGTCCGAAACGTCTGATGTTTTTACATGATATCAAAAATAGATTCATTGCGGGCTGATTTTGAAATTTTGAACATTATTCCTGTAGAGATTAATTTTTTACGATTTTTTTAAATCACCGCATGCAATTTTCAACTTCTTCAGTTTTAAGTTTCAAGTGTTGGCATTTTGTTTTTAAGTCCGAAACGTCTGATGTTTTTACAGGATATCAAAAATAGATTCATTGCGGACAGATTTTGAAATTTTGAACATTCTTCCCGCAGAGATTAATTTTTTACGATTTTTTAAATCACCGCAGCAATTTTCAACTTCTTCAGTTTTAAGTTGCAAGTGTTGACATTTTGTTTTTAAGTCCGAAACGTCAAATATTTTTACAGGATATCAAAAATAGATTCATTGCGGATTGATTTTGAAATTTTGAACTTTATTCCTGTAGAGATTAATTTTTTACGATTTTTTAAATCACCGCATGCAATTTTCAACTTCTTCAGTTTTAAGTTTCAAGTGTTGGCATTTTGTTTTTAAGTCCGAAACGTCTGATGTTTTTACAGGATATCAAAAATAGATTCATTGCGGACTGATTTTGAAATTTTGAACATTATTCCTGTAGAGATTAATTTTTTACGATTTTTTAAATCACCGCATGCAATTTTCAACTTCTTCAGTTTTAAGTTTCAAGTGTTGAAATTTTGTTTTTACGTCCGAAACGTCTGCTATTTTTACAGGATATTAAAAATAAATTCATTACGGGCTGATTTTGAAATTTTGAACATTATTCCCGTAGAGATTATTTTTTACGATTTTTTAAATCACCGCATGCAATTTTCAACTTCATCAGTTTTAAGTTTCAAGTGTTGAAATTTTGTTTATAAGTCCGAAACGTCTGATGTTTTTACATGATATCAAAAATAGATTCATTGCCGACTGATTTTGAAATTTTGAACATTATTCCTGTGGAAATTAATTTTTTACAATTTTTTAAATCACCGCATGCAATTTTCAACTTCTTCACTTTTTAGTTTCAAGTGTTGGCATTTTGTTTTCAAGTCCGAAACGTCTGATGTTTTTACAGGATATCAAAAATAGATTCATTGCGGGCTGATTTTGAAATTTTGAACATTATTCCTGTAGAGATTAATTTTTTACGATTTTTTAAATCACCGCATGCAATTTTCAACTTTTTCAGTTTTAAGTTTCAAGTGTTGACATTTTGTTTTTAAGTCCGAAACGTTTGATGTTTTTACAGGATATCAAAAATAGATTCATTGCGGACTGATTTTGAAATTTTAAACATTATTCCTGTGGAAATTAATTTTTTACAATTTTTTAAATCACCGCATGCAATTTTCAACTTCTTCAGTTTTAAGTTTCAAGTGTTGACATTTTGTTTTTAAGTCAGAAATGTCTGATATTTTTACAGGATATCAAAAATAGATTCCTTGCGAACTGATTTTGAAATTTTAAACATTATTCCTGTAGAGATTAATTTTTTACGATTTTTTAAATCACCGCATGCAATTTTCAACTTCTTCAGTTTTAAGTTTCAAGTGTTGGAATTTTGTTTTCAAGTCCGAAACGTCTAATGTTTTCGCAGGATATCAAAAATAGATTCATTACGGACTGATTTTGAGATTTTGGACATTATTCCTGTGGAGATTATTTTTTTGCGATTTTTTAAATCACCGCATGCAATTTTCAACTTCTTGAGTTGTAAGTTCGAAACGTTTTTACAGGGAATTAAAACTGAACTCATTCAGAATGGATTTAAACATTATTAAGCCATCTTTATATGATTAATTGCCAGCTCATGTAATGTAAATAAATGTCGGCAGACGGAGCTTTTTTGCCCCTCTTTTCTTAAAAACCATACAAAACATATCTTTTCCAGTTTCCTTTCACGAGTTTATTATTTCACCGTTTAGAAAACATATGTGGGTGTGTTTACTTTTCTATTTGGCTTTCGCGAGTGGAGATGTAAACATAAAGCAGAAGAGAGAGAGAGGACGGCGCCGCCCATCCGGAGCGTCGTCGTCGTCGTATTTATGCTTTTTTTTTGAAATGCAGGGGCACGTTTTCGTGTTAATGCTCCCCCGCACAACACAAAAGGGCAGTTGCGTGCGTGCGGTCCGCCCTTTTTTCTCCTTTTTTATTTTGAGTAAAAGTCGTGATTTGGGTGGACGAAAAGGTGCGGCGCGTAAATGTATAAATCATGAGAGGCCCATTGTCTGCCATTTTATTGTTCATAATAATTAATTTTATCTGTCTCATATGGAAATTCCGCCCTGAAGACGCGGCCGCTCCCGCGAGCCCCATAACTCCGATGGATTCCCTTATTTTCCGCAATCGCGCGTCACATTACGCCCCATAAAGCCGCGACGGGTTTACTACCACACTGGCTCTGCTTTTGTGAAAATAAAATGTAAACTATGTAAACTTAATGTCTATTTACAGACAAACATTACGTGTATAATATAATCCACCAACGTTAGGACGGTAGATGGCGCCTTAATAGTTTATCTATCTATAACGTAATTTCTGTAAAGATTAACAATATCCACGTGATACTAATTTTGTGTGAGGTATCAACAATGATTTATTATTTTCATGAGAAATCGAGGATGTCAGTCATCGAGTGGTGGGGTTCCGCAGGGTTCTAATCGTGGACCCCCTGTTATTATTAAGGCATTTTGGTTTAGAAATTACGTACATTATTTACAAATGGTAATCACGTGTTCATCATTTTTTTTTGTGTAGAGCGTGCAGTAATTCCCTAAACAATTAACCGAATGAAACGTGAAACCGTGCAGAGAGAGTATTGTCTAAGGAATAATACCGATCACAGTTTGTGCGGCTGGTACACAAGCATCGCGGCGCTGAAGAACATATCTCACAACAATGTAGACAAATGTATTGTAATCCTGGAGTAATGTAGTTTCTGTCCGGGACTCTGCGGGACGGCGCCATCCTCCCTCTCCCCGCGCTCCCCCCGGGAGGAAAACGCCAACAAAAGGGATGACAGGCACTTAGTGTTTACGTGTACATACGTTTATATAGATTTGCGTCCTAGGTGCATTCATTATTTCGAGATTTTCTAAGGACTGAGGGAATAAACATTTACGATTCCGGTGTCCCAAGTAAAAAATAATTAATTCATTAATTAATCTCTGTTGGAGATCCGTTCAAAATTTTATAATTAATCTAGAATGAGTCTATTTTTCATATTCTGTGACAATACTAGGTGTATCTAAGTTGGAAACAAAATACCAAGGCTTGGAAGTTAAAACTTGGGAAAACGAAAATTGCTTGCTTTGATTTGAAAAAATTGTAAAAAATTAATTTCTGAAGGAATGATGTTGAAAATTTCACAATCGATCTAGAATGAGTCTATTTTTCACATCCTGTAAAAATTTCAGGCGTATCTAAGTTGGAAACAAAAGACCATCGCTTGAAACTTGAAAGTAGGGAAAACGAAAATTGCTTGCTTTAATTTGAAAAAATTGTAAAAAATTAATTTCTGTAGGAATAATGTTGAAAATTTCACAATCAATCCAGAATGAGTCTATTTATCACATCCTGTGAAAATATTAGGCGTATCTAAGTTGTAAACAAAACACCATCGCTTGAAACTTGAAACTAGGGAAAACGAAAATTGCTTGCTCCGATTTGAAAAAATTGTAAAAAATTAATTTCTGTAGGAATGATGTTGAAAATTTGACAACTATTTTAAAATAAGTCTATTTTTCACATCCTGTAAGAATATTAGGCGTATCTAAGTTGGAAACAAAACACCATCGCTTGAAACTTAAAATTAGGAAAAACGAAAATTGCTTCCTTTGATTTGAAAAAATTGTAAAAAAATAATTTCTGAAGGAATGATGTTGAAAATTTCACAATCAATCCAGAATGAGTCTATTTTTCACATCCTGTAAAAATTTTTGGGCGTATCTAAGTTGGAAACAAAATACCATCGCTTGAAACTTGAAACTAGAGAAAACGAAAATTGCTTGCTTTGGTTTGAAAAAATTGTACAAAATTAATTTCTGTAGAAATGATGTTGAAAATTTCACAATCAATCTAGAATGAGTCTATTTTTCACATCCTGTAAAAATATTAGGCGTATCTAAGTTGGAAACAAAACACCATCGCTTGCAACTTGAAACTATGGAAAACGAAAATTGCTTGCTTTGATTTAAAAAAATTGTAAAAAATTAATTTCTGTGGGAATAATGTTGAAAATTTCACAATCAATCCAGAATGAGTATATTTTTCACATCTTGTAAAAATATTGGGCGTAACTAAGTTGGAAACAAAACACCATCGCTTGAAACTTGAAACTAGGGAAAACGAAAGTTGCTTGCTTTGATTTAAAAAAATTGTAAAAAATTAATTTCTGTGGGAATAATGTTGAAAATTTCACAATCAATCCAGAATGAGTATATTTTTCACATCTTGTAAAAATATTGGGCGTAACTAAGTTGGAAACAAAACACCATCGCTTGAAACTTGAAACTAGGGAAAACGAAAGTTGCTTGCTTTGATTTAAAAAAATTGTAAAAAATTCATTTCTGTGGGAATAATGTTGAAAATTTCACAATCAATCCAGAATGAGTATATTTTTCACATCTTGTAAAAATATTGGGCGTAACTAAGTTGGAAACAAAACACCATCGCTTGAAACTTGAAACTAGGGAAAATGAAAATTGCTTGCTTTGATTTAAAAAAATTGCAAAAAATTAATTTCTGTAGGAATGATGTTGAAAATTTCACAATCAATCCAGAATGAGTCTATTTTTCACATCCTGTGAAAATATTAGGCGTATCTAAGTTGGAAACAAAATACCATCGCTTGAAACTTGAAACTAGGCAAAACGAAAATTGTTTGCTTTGGTTTGAAAAAATTGTAAAAAATTAATTTCTGTGGGAATGATGTTGAAAATTTCACAATCAATGCAGAATGAGTCTATTTTTCACATCCTGTAAGAATATTAGGCGTATTTAAGGTGGAAACAAAATACCATCGCTTGAAACTTGAAACTAGGAAAAACGAAAATTGCTTGCTCTAATTTAAAAAAATTGCAAAAAATTAATTTCTGTAGGAATGATGTTGAAAATTTCACAATCAATCTAGAATGAGTCTATTTTTCATATCCTGTGAGAATATTAGATGTATCTAAGTTGGAAACGAAACACCATCGCTTGAAACTTGAAACTAGGGAAAACGAAAATTGTTTGCTTTGGTTTGAAAAAATTGTAAAAAATTAATTTCTGTGGGAATGATGTTGAAAATTTCACAATCAATGCAGAATGAGTCTATTTTTCACATCCTGTAAGAATATTAGGCGTATTTAAGGTGGAAACAAAATACCATCGCTTGAAACTTGAAACTAGGAAAAACGAAAATTGCTTGTTTTGATTTGAAAAAATTGTAAAAAATTAATTTCTGTAGGAATAATGTTGAAAATTTCACAATCAATCCAGAATGAGTCTGTTTTTCATATCCTGTAAAAATATTAGGCGTATCTAAGTTGGAAACAAAATACCATCGCTTGAAACTTGAAACTAGGGAAAACGAAAATTGTTTGCTTTGATTTAAAAAAATTGTGAAAAATTAATCTTCAGAGGAATAATGTTCAAAATTTCAAAATTTCAAAATCAGTCCATAATGAACATATTTTTGACATGTTATAAGAACCTGTAACAAAAATGACTCAGGACGAACCTCCTTTGTTGCCAAAGCGCAAAAATTGAGGAAACAATCAGAAATGATTTTTCATCTTTAATGGCGTAGTTTTAAATCAAAGAAATATACATTCCTTCTACATTTAGTGACCATGACCATTTAATTGCGCCTCGTCGGATAGCGCCGAGAGACCCGTCTAGAAATCTCGACGCGGCTCTCTAAGAAAACTTAAAGAGCAAGAAAAGCCGACGACGAGGGAGAGAAAAAACGAGGCAGTTGAGCTGGCCTTTAATTGATGGCGGTTAATAACGACCGTTCCGGACGACGGCGAACAAAAATAAACTTTTAATTTTAATCCGGGCAAGATGTTTAATGCCAAGTGAAAGACGGGGCCGATCGATCCTCTCGAGACAAGGAAATAAAATCGCAATAAAAAAAAGTATGAAATTTCAGAAGTCTTCTTCAAAGATGGAAATTTTGCCTTATATCATTGTTTGGTAATTTTTATATACATCTTCCATCAAAGAAGGACATTTTGCCTTATATCATTGTTTGGTAATTTTTTCAATACATCTTCCATCAAAGAAGGAAATTTTATCTTTTATCATTGTGTAGAATTTTTTTAGTTGATATTATTGATGAATTGGGAATAACATTTTTGCTTCAAGCATTATTACAAAAACACAATCGTTCGTGTCGTCGTGAAGAAGTTTCCAAAGGATGCGCGCGATCTCTAAGTGTAACTTTAATTGCAGTCTGCAGTCGCAGTCTCATTTCCATAGTTTCGGTCTGGCGGTAATCTCTTGGCACCCACTTTTGATCTGGTGCTTACGGAATTCATTGCTTATTTGTTTCGGCAAACGAGATCCTCTTTATCTCGCTTATATGGAGACATAATCATTCTTCTGGCCTCATTTGCACACCCATTTTTCCTCTCGTTATTTAATATTATCGCCCTTTTCCCGTATTACCGCTGAAATTTGCCTCCTTCTCTCTCTCTTGTGCTCCGTAAACCACGGCGTAATGTCTGAATTTACTCATGTTTTTTTTCTTGTTTTTGTTGCAGGTGAGCCGATGATTACGTTTAGAGATTTGTTCGTGTCTTTTTCTTAGGTAAGTGTTATTATTATTAGTAAGATCTATTTTGTCTTGAATAAATTTCTTCTTAGGAAGGTTACGCTATTTATTGTACTTTTGTGAATAATTGTTAAAAAAGTGTTTTATTCTATAAAAGTATGTATAACAAAGTAGAACCTTCCTACATAACAAATAGAATAAATTTATAAATTATGCGAACACCGTAATCTCTGATTTGATCATCAGAAACCGAATGCAATTTAAAAAAAATGTTTGCAGGTGATAATCCATTATTACGTGATTTAATTGTTAAAAAAGACGGTGTACTTCCTGATATCGAATTATTTTATTTACCATTACCATTAAGTTATGGCTACTTTAAAGTAGCTGAAGCTAGTTCGGTAAATAAAATCATTCGAATCAGGAAGTACACCGTCTTTTTTAACAAATTAAAAAAAATATTTTTCAAAATCTGATATTTACCGAAATATATTCGAGCAGGCGCTGATCCTCTTCTAGCAATGAGTGTTAAAAACAATGGCAACATAATTCCCCGACCAGTACAAAGAGATTTAAAAGAGTCAACGCGGAACGAGAGGAAGAGTCGTCGTCGGCGCGAAGGAGGGAAACAGAAACAGAAACGAGAAACAGAAACCGCTTTTCCTGCATCGAGACCTCGGGCACCGATGTGTGAATTCGCGGTGTTCTCGGATGTGCAGATGTTATTAGATATGTAATAAATCAAGATAATATCACTTAAGACCCCGTAATTGCCTCTGCGAACTGCAGCCAACAAGCAACAGCATTTAAATGAATTAAAGAATTAAGAAGCGCGCGCGCGCCACTGTAAACTGAAACTTTGCAGTCTCGTAATTGTACACGAATGTAAATTACACGCTGAATTATGCCGATGTTATAATGATACAGTTTCCTGCAATGATTACAGATGCTGTGTTAAATTTGTGATTTTTGAAAAATTTCTTGTGTAATAATTTTGATTATTATTCGTCCCGAATTCATGAAATTTCTATAATCTGTATGTTTGTTATACCGTATAAACCGTGCGTTATAATCACCCGCACAAGTACCCAATTTTTCGATCTAGTACATCAACCGCGCTTAAAGCGTCGGGAGGTTATGCGGAAACAATACGTTCGAAAGTCAAGTAGCTATGTTTTTTCATAAAAAAATTACGGGAACGTTATAATCAGCCTTACAAGTACCCAATCCTTAGATCTCGTACATTAACTGCGTTTAGAGCATCAGGAGGTTATGCAAAAACAATACGTTCAAACGTCAGGTAGCTATCTTTATTATCAAAAATTGTTAGAGGGTAAGTCAAGTGCTTCAAGCAGCAATAGGAGAACCCACTTTCAATTTATTGTGCCACAGATTAACACATTTTTACACGCGTCAAAGATAACTTATGTTAACAACGCTCAGAGTGTCAGGAGGTTATAATAATAGCGCAAATTGTTGGTGACTCAAATTGCCATAAAAATCATCATTAATCGTTTCAATTGATTGTGCCATAGATTAACATATTTCCACACGCGTCAAAGATAATTTATGTTAACAACGCTCAGAGTGTCAGGAGGTTATAAGAGCGCAAATTGTTGGCGACTCAAATTGCCATAAAAATCATCATTAATCGTTTCAATTGATTGTGCCATAGATTAACATATTTCCACACCCGTCAAAGATAACTTATGTTAACAGCGCTCAGAGGGTCGGGAGGTTATAAGAGAACAAATCGTTGAAAATTGCCATAAAACCATCGCTAATCGAAACGAGACTTAAATTGCAGGACCGTAAGCAACCATGCCCTACAAGGGTTTTTGAAAAAACCGATTTTATTAGTTTTGGGCTTGACTATAGCTTTATATTTAAATCATCGAAATCTTAAGTTTGGGCTTCGAAAACTGCGATGTTAATACGTTTATGAATTATAGTAAATAGGCTGTAGGTTTACGTTTAAGCCATGAAAATCTCAATGCGTACATATTAACTTCACCCCTCGATATTAAAAAAAAAGTTATAAAAGAAAACCAACCCGTGAGTGCACAGCAATAACTATAAACATTAATAAAACCCCGATTTCATGCTACGATTGCTTAAACAAAGCCCCGATCCGCCCGGGCACTAATCACGACCCCACCGTATTGTCTCTCCGCAAACACCCGTACTCTGTTTTTTTTTTTTTCGCAAACTCATAAAAACCGACAAAAGTTTAATATCGCAAAATGGAATACACGAGATCCTTGGAAAAAAAATAAATAAAAAAGAGCGGATCCCGATAAATTCGCTTTCGAGGTTTACACAAAAGGTCCGGCGTATTTATCGCCGGGGAGGATTCAAGGATAAAAAAAATACAGGGTGTGTGTGTGTGCATCAATCCGGGAATTAAAATGGTCCTCCTCCGCAAATAGTGCGCGCCGCCGGACGTGAGCGTGTTTTAGTGCTGTTTGCATTCAATAAAGCGATACCGTGATAAATGTATCTTTCGGGTCCAGGTAGAATGTTCCGAAGTTTATTCAAGTATTTCCGCGAGGTCCTGAAACTTGCCGAGAAGATTTACGCGCTGTGCACTTTAAATAATTCGGATGAGTGTTATTAACGTCTGGTCTAGACATGACGACGGCACTGTTGACACGGGGAAACAGTGCCGTCGCAAAATCCGAATTTGAAATCATCTTTCGATTATCTTCAACCGTTCACGAGATATGCGCCTATATGCCAAAAAACAAATGAAAACAAATACTGTTTTCTTGCTGAATTGGCATCTCGATTGGCAGGAGAATCAGAATTTGAAATAATTTTTTGATTATCTTCAACCGTTCATGAGATATGCACCTATATGTCAAAAAACAAATGAAATCAAATACTGTTTTCTTGTTGAATTGGCATCTCGGTTAGCAGGAGAATCAGAATTTGAAATAATTTTTTTATTATCTTCAACCGTTCACTAGATATGCACCTATATGTCAAAAAACAAATGAAAACAAATACTGTTTACTTGCTGAATCGGCATCGCGATAGGCCGGGGAATTATAATTTGAAATAATTTTTTGATTATCTTCAACCGTTCACGAGATATGCACCTATATGTCAGAAAACAAATGAAAACAAATACTGTTTTCTTGCTGAATTGCCATCTCGATTAGCAGGAGAATCAGAATTTGAAATAATTTTTTGATTATTTTCAACCGTTCATGAGATATGCACCTATATGTCAAAAAACAAAAGAAAACAAATACTGTTTTCTTGCTGATTCGGCATCGCGATAAGCCGGGGAATTAGAATTTGAAAATATTTTTTCATTATCTTCAACCGTTCACGAGATATTCACGTATATGTCAAAAACCAATTGAAATCAAATACTGTTTTATTGTTGAAATGGCATCTCGACAAACCGGAGAGTAAGAATTTGAAATTATTTTTTACTATCTGTAGCCGTTCATGAGATATTGATCTATATGTCAGAAAACAAATGAAAACAAATACTGTTTTCTTGCTAAATTGGCATCTCGATTCGCAGGAGAATCAGAATCTGAAGTAATTTTTTTATTATCTTCAACCGTTCACGAGATATGCACCTATATGTCAAAAAACAATTGAAACCAAATACTGTTTAATTGTTGAAATGGCATCTCGACAAGCCGGGGAATAAGAATTTGAAATTATTTTTTGATTATCTTCAACCGTTCACGAGATATTCACCTATATGTCAAAAAACAAATGAAAATAAATACTGCTTTCTTGCTGAATTGGCATCTCGGTTAGCATGAGAATTCGAATTTGAAATAATTTTTTGAATATCTTCAACTGTTCACGAGATATCACCTATATGTCAAATAACAATTAAAACCAAATACTGTTTTATTATTGAAATGGCATCTCGACAAACCGGAGAATAAGAATTTTAAATTATTTTTTTACTATCTTTAGTCGTTCATGAGATATGCACCTATATGTCAAAAAACAAATGAAATCAAATACTGGTTTCTTGTCGAATTAGGATCTAGATCAGCCAGAGAATAATAATTTGAAATATTTTTTTGATTATCTTCAACCGTTCACGAGATATTCACCTATATGTCAAAAAACAAATGAAATCAAATACTGTTTTCTTGTCGAATTAGGATCTAGATAAGCCGGAGAATAATTATTTGAAATAATTTTCTGATTATCTTCAACCGTTCGCGAGATATTCACCTATATGTCAAAAAACAAATGAAACCTAATACTGCTTTCTTGCTGAATTGGCATCTCGGTTAGCAGGAGAATCCGAATTTGAAGTATTTTTTTGATTATTTTCAACCGTTCACGAGATATGCACCTATAATTTTACCATATTGTACCATTGCGTATATGTCTTACAATTTTTACTTCGCTGTTTTATATTACTCTTTTAATATGTTAGTTGTAGTATTTTATGAATTTTATTTTGTTTTATATTATTTTATTGAACTATTGTCTAGTTTTAGATGTACTTTTAATGTGTTAATTTTAAGTATTCAACAGTATTACGCTGTAAAACAGCACCAATTTTATGTACCTTGACTTGTGTAAACAATTAATTGTATAGCACTAATAAATTGAAAAGAAAAAAATTAAAAAAAAAAACAAAAAACAAAAGAAAACAAATACTGTTTTCTTGCCGAATTAGCATCTCCATTGGCAGGAGAATCGGAAGCTGAAATAATTTTTGGATTATCTTCAACCGTTCACGAGATATTCACCTATATGTCAAAAAACAAATGAAAACAAATACTGTTTTCTTGCTGAATTGGTATCTCGATTAGCAGGAGAATCAGAATCTGAAATTATTTTTTGATTATCTTCAACCGTTCACGAGATATTCACCTACATGTCAAAAAACAAATTAAAACAAATACTGTTTTATTGTGGAAATGGCATCTCGACAAGCCGGAGAATAAGAATTTGACATTATTTTTTTACTATCGTCAACCGTTCATGAGATATTCACCTATATGTCAAAAAACAAATGAAATCAAATACTGTTTTCTTGTCGAAATAGGATCTAGATAAGCCGGAGAATAATAATTTTAAATATTTTTTTGATTATCTTTAACCGTTCACGAGATATTCACCTATATGTCAAAAAACAAATGAAAACAAGTATTGTCTTCTTGCTGCATCGGCATCGCGATAAGCCGGAAAATTAGAATTTGAAATTATTTTTTGATTATTTTTAACCGTTCACGAGATATTCGCCTATATGCCAAAAAACAAATGAAAACAAATACTGTTTTCTTGCCGAATTGGAATCTCGATTAGCAGGAGAATCAGAATCTGAAATAATTTTTTGATTATCTTTAACCGTTCACGAGATATTTACCTATATGTCAAAAAACAAATGAAAACAAGTACTGTTTTCTTGCTGAATCGGGATCGCGATAAGCCGGGGAATTAGAATTTAAAAATATGTTTTGATTATCTTCAACTGTTCACGAGATATTCACCTATATGTCAAAAAACAATTGAAACCAAATACTGTTTTATTGTCGAAATGGCATCTCGACAAGCCGGAGAATAAGAATTTGAAATTATTTTTTTACTACCGTCAACCGTTCATGAGATATTCACCTATATGTCAAAAAACAAATGAAATCAAATACTGTTTTCTTGTCGAATTGGGATCTAGATAAGCCGGGGAATTAGAATTTGAAATTATTTTTTGATTATCTTCAACCGTTCGCGAGATATTCACCTATATGCCACAAAACAAATGAAAACAAATACTGTTTTCTTGCTGAATCGGCATCGCGATAAGCAGCGGAATTAGAATTTAAAATAATTTTTAGATTATCTTCAACCGTTCACGAGATATTGCGCCTTAATTATTTAATTTAAGTTACGAGGTACGTCATAGCAAATTAACATTGACGATTTATGAGTCACAACGTACGTCATTGGAATTGTATATTGGGTACAGTTTTCTGGGGGATGAAATTTACCTAAAATCGCAGATGGAATCAGAGGAGCGCGATGAGAGTTACGTTAATTGAAATCGTAGATCCGAGTGCGTTCCACGGAAGCCGTCTTTTTCTTTTTGCACATCGCGCGCGATAGTCGAGGACCTAGGAATTCAATTTCCTCCCCGGTTGACAGACGTATTAAGGATAACAAGGTTATAACAGTTTGCCTGTTAGAAGTTGGAAGCGACGCGCGAGCGTCCGTAATGAAGTTTTATACGCGCGAAGAGCCGTCCGTATCTGAAATGAGATCTGCAATAATCGAAAACGTGTGCACGTGTGTGTGTGTGTGTGTGTGCCAGACATTAACATATGCATTAGCAGGATTGGTCTGTACAGAAATCTCGTCTCATCCAGGATAAATATGGCTGAATTTTCATGATTCACCTATGAAGCATTCGCTCCATTAGCCGTCGTTAAAAATTCAGGAGGATTCTTTTGTAGATCGCGATTAACTAATCATTAGAGTCGCAGCAGAAATTTAAGTATGCAAATACCTTCCATCGCAACCCTTGAGAACGCGAACGTCTTATTATTTTTTTTTTTCGTGTCCCAGCGGATTGCAGAATTTACAAAGGAGCTGATGATGAAATCGGTTAATCCGGCACATCTGTGCCGTTCGTGTGGGACGGAGACGAAGAGGACTTCTCGGTTTTTAAGTAGTCGTCGCGACATTACCTGCGACACACTGTCGTTAAATCCGCTTACAGGAAGTCGCGCATTATGCCCGGGGCTCAGACGGAAAATGGCGAACGCCCGGATTACTATTATGGCTGTTAATCAACGAGGGATTAATATTTTGCTAAAATTGAATGGGCACTTGCGACGGTCGAGTACGTGCGATGCGACAATTATTCATTTATTTCACGACCTGCTTTGTATATGTAAGCGTTCGTTTTCTATGGAAATAAAATTGTCTTCGTTTCTCCGTTTGCTCCGCGCGGGTTAAGTGAGTGTGTGTCATTCTGATAGTTCTGATACTTTGGAGCTCGTACATCAACAGCGTTTAGAGCGTCAGGAGGTTATACGAAAACAATACGCTCAAAAGTCGGGCGGGTGTGTTTATTATCAAAAATTGCTGGAACGTTATAATCAGCCGTACAACTACCTAATCTTTAGGTCTCATACATCATCCGCGTTTAGAGCGTCAGGAGGTTATACGAGAACAATACTCTCAAAAGACAGTTGGGTATATTTATAATCAAAAATTATTAGAGTGTAAGCCAAGTGCTTCAAGCAGCCGTAGTAGAACCCACTTTCAATTTATTGTACCATAGATTAACCATCAAAAAACAAACTTATGTTTACAGCGCTCAGAGTATCAGGAGGTTGCAAGAGAACAAATCGTTGAAATAGCCATAAAAACCATCGCTAATCGACTTTTAAGAAAGAGTTCTGTAAAATTGAGGAGTTGAGAATTTTTAAAAAAATGCGTAGTCAACTTGACCCTCCATTGTAATCGAAAAATGCAATAAAGTTAGCTAGTCACCATGAACTTTATGGAAGATTTTGAGAAAAGTAGATTTTTTCAAACTTTGAACGGCTGTAGCGGCCGAACGAAGAATCCAATTTGAACGCGGTTTTAAATTCTGTGGTCCTTGAGCACATATGAGTCGGATTTTTTTATTTTTGACAAAAACCTGAAATTCTATCCAAGGGTACTTTTCTTACTTTTTCCCAGAAATTACACTAAAAATGATTTCCTGGAAAAACCATTGATTCGAATCGGGGTTTCTATCTGTTGTTCTCTTTGTTCTAGTAAACGATGAACGAGTCACAATTTCAACTCAGTCAAGGTCTACAGGTATCTTCTGATATTTAGGAAAGTCATCAAGAAGAACTTTCAGTTGTAATCATCATCCTCTCTAAAAAGTTTCAACGTGACTGTTCTGATAACCTATCGTAAACATAACTAAACAAACGACCACTTGATCCGTTTTTTTCTGTCTCGAATGGAAACGTATGTACAAATATAAACGTTGTAGGTCAAAAACACTCGGATGAGATAAACCGTTGCGACATCTCGTCGGTGTAATTTAATCGGTCTCTGTGTATCCCCTTTTATCTCGTTGTAACAGGTCAGTAACAATCGACAATGGCCGTTGTCTTCGAATTCGTTTGCGGCTTAATGGCGCGATAATAACTCCGTTCGACTTGCGTCGTCCATCGGATCACGAGGAAAGCAGGCAAAGGTTACAGTTATCGTCCTCGGATGGATCTTCTATTAATAAATCTCCGTTTTATGGTTTATGGGTTGGTATCAGGTATGGAGAGGTGATACACATTTATGTGTGCGCTTCTAAAAATGGCGAAGAGGTCGACGGCCGTCGATGTGTGTCGATGCCGGTGCATTCTAACGCAGGCACACCCTCCCTCTCCCAAGAAACCCCACACCTCTCAAGACCTGCACGGATCAACATAATGCAATCATATTTACAAGTGTAATCCGGTGAGCCCACGATGGCCACATTTTTTTCTAAATGCTAGTACTCGTAATTAAATTCGTTTATTTAACTTTTTAATTTTTAACTCGAATCAACGGAGCAACTAAATTGTCAGAATGTGAAGGAATATGAGGAAACAAGAAAAACGCATTGGCGAGGCGCCAGCAGACGGGGCGGCGCTTATTTTCGCCTTTATTGCGATTAATGTGAATTTCACTATAAAATATTCAAGGACTACAAAGTCCTTGTAAAATTTATATAAATTTTTTTTTCTCTGATGTTTCTCTCGAAGACCGAAGTTCGATGTCCCAAATTAAATTTGTTCAAATCGTAGTTTAAGGTATGATTTCCACGTGTGAAACTCTTGTTAATCATCCATCAATTGGAGGGTAGGATAGGGCCCACCCACCACCCTCGAATTCCACATTTATTTCAACTACAAAATCATGTTTCGTGTTATTTCTCAACTTCTTCAACTAATTGTTATAGAAATTTCTTCACCCCAACAGTTTGTATGTTGAAGTGATGTTGATTCGAAGGGTGGTGGGTGGGCCCTATCCTACAATCCAACCTGTTGCCCACACCACGGTTTCTGCCCCTAAATATGTTAATTAAAAGATCAAATTTTTACTGTCTTTCGTACGCTTGTGTCTTGATTTACGCGTGTGAAACTCTTGTTAATCATCCATGAATTGGAGGGTGGGATAGGGCCCACCCAGCCCACCCACCACCCCCGAATTCTACATTTATTTCAACCGCAAAATCACGTTTCGTGTTATTTCTCAACTTCTTCAACTAATTGTTATAGAAATTTCTTCACCCCAACAGAGTCTGTATGTTGAAGTAATGTTGATTCGGAGGGTGGTGGGTGGGCCTTATCCTACAATCCAACCTGTTGCCCACACCACGGTTTCCGCCCCTAAATATGTTAATTAAAAAAACATCAAATTTTTAGTGTCTTTCGTACGCTTGTGTCTTGATTTCCACATGTAAAACTCTTGTTAATCATCCACTAATTGGAGGGTAGGATAGGGCCCACCCACCACCCCCGAATTCCACATCTATTTCAACCACAAAATCACGTTTCGTGTTATTTCTCAACTTCTTCGATTAATTGTTATAGAAATTTCTTCACCCCAACAGAGTTTTGTGTGTTGAAGTAATGTTGATTCGGAGGGTGGTGGGTGGGCCCTGTCCTACAAGCCAACCTGTTGTCCACACACCAAGGTTTTCACCCTTAAATATGTTAATTAAAAAAACATCAAATTTTTAGTGTCTTTCGTACGCTTGTGTCTTGATTTCCACGTGTGAAACTCTTATTAATCATCCATGAATTGGAGGGTAGGATAGGGCCCACCCACCACCCCCGAATTCCACATCTATTTCAACCACAAAATCACGTTTCGTGTTATTTCTCAACTTCTTCGATTAATTGTTATAGAAATTTCTTCACCCCAACAGAGTTTTGTGTGTTGAACCAATGTTGATTCGGAGGGTGGTGGGTGGGCCTTATCCTACAATCCAACCTGTTGCCCACACCACGGTTTCCGCCCCTAAATATGTTAATTAAAAAAACATCAAATTTTTAGTGTCTTTCGTACGCTTGTGTCTTGATTTCCACATGTAAAACTCTTGTTAATCATCCACTAATTGGAGGGTAGGATAGGGCCCACCCACCACCCCCGAATTCCACATCTATTTCAACCACAAAATCACGTTTCGTGTTATTTCTCAACTTCTTCGATTAATTGTTATAGAAATTTCTTCACCCCAACAGAGTTTTGTGTGTTGAACCAATGTTGATTCGGAGGGTGGTGGGTGGGCCTTATCCTACAATCCAACCTGTTGCCCACACCACGGTTTCCGCCCCTAAATATGTTAATTAAAAAAACATCAAATTTTTAGTGTCTTTCGTACGCTTGTGTCTTGATTTCCACGTGTGAAACTCTTATTAATCATCCATGAATTGGAGGGTAGGATAGGGCCCACCCACCACCCCCGAATTCCACATCTATTTCAACCACAAAATCACGTTTCGTGTTATTTCTCAACTTCTTCGATTAATTGTTATAGAAATTTCTTCACCCCAACAGAGTTTTGTGTGTTGAACCAATGTTGATTCGGAGGGTGGTGGGTGGGCCTTATCCTACAATCCAACCTGTTGCCCACACCACGGTTTCCGCCCCTAAATATGTTAATTAAAAAAACATCAAATTTTTAGTGTCTTTCGTACGCTTGTGTCTTGATTTCCACATGTAAAACTCTTGTTAATCATCCACTAATTGGAGGGTAGGATAGGGCCCACCCACCACCCCCGAATTCCACATCTATTTCAACCACAAAATCACGTTTCGTGTTATTTCTCAACTTCTTCGATTAATTGTTATAGAAATTTCTTCACCCCAACAGAGTTTTGTGTGTTGAAGTAATGTTGATTCGGAGGGTGGTGGGTGGGCCCTATCCTACAAGCCAACCTGTTGTCCACACACCAAGGTTTTCACCCTTAAATATGTTAATTAAAAAAACATCAAATTTTTAGTGTCTTTCGTACGCTTGTGTCTTGATTTCCACTTGTTAATCATGCATGAATTGGAGGGTAAGATAGGGCCTACCCATCATCCCCGATTATATATTACATATATTATAAACGATGGATGTACTAGGAAACCTGACAATTACATTTTTTCTATATTTCTTCTTTTTGCAATTTTTTTCATTAAAACTTTTTTTTTAAATACGGTAGTATTATTCTAATTATTGTAAGTAGTATAATTTTTGTAGTATGATGTGTTGAAAGGGTTTCCCGTATATAAATAAATAAATAAACAAAATGCTAATTGACTTCACTAACTTTTTGTCCAATTAAATCGCATAATGTTGATATGAGCCATTGAAATTCTGATTACGTCACCAATCGTGCTGGGTGAATGATTATCGCGGCAATCGTGTTGGATGAATGATTATCGCGGCAATCGCGTTGGGTGAATGATTATCGCGGCAATCGCGCTGGGTGCACAATTTCCACGGCAATTGCTCATGTTGTTACACGCTGCGTTTTTTTATTACCAAAGCAATGTAATGCGACATAAAAATTTGTAGATAAATAAAATCATTTTAATTCAACGTAATATGATCGATAAGGTTCGTAATCCACAAAGAACTTTATGTTAATAGCCTTCAGGTATCATCAGTTCGTTGTAATGGCCTTAAATAATTCTTTTTTTGCGCGGAGAGATATTAGAAAATGATTAGCGTCAGATGGGCGCCGCCTAATAATGATATTTAGCGCGTAATTGCAATTTAATAGTCTTTAGGGTGGGGGGAGGGGGATCCGTGGCTTTCGGGACGGAAGAGTATTTCATTAGATTACACGCTTGAATAAATACAAACTTTCCAGATAAGGAGTCTGCTTCTGCAATTTTTTTTTCTTCTGCCGCTCAGTCGCCGAAGGAAACTTTTCCGCCGGCCCCTCTCCGCTGTCAAATCAATTGTCAGTATTTTCCTTTACAAATATATATATATAGTAAATTCCGAGCACGGACGATTGCCTTGAAATCTATATCCTCCTCCACTTTTTCTCCTCTCTTTCCTTTTCAGGGATAATCACGATTTTACAGATTGAGTGAGGGGAGTAGTTTGTGGACGATCTCTTAATCCTCGAGGACATAACACTGTGAGGGGGGGGATTACATGCAAATCTTCGGTCGTAATTACAGGGGAATGTGTGGAGTGCGGAGGAGGAGGTCACAAGTGATGTGACGTTAAAACTATAAGGAGAAAACTATAAGGAGAAAAGTTTGCGGCTAAACGATTGCTCCTACGAACAAGGAATTAATGTGGGGGGTTCTTCAAGGGTTGATTATTTCCCCGAAGAAACTTCGGTAATTGGAGGATTGATGGGGTCAGAGTATTATTTTAATCTCCAGGCGATTATTTTAATTAATTTTCTGCCGGGATTACTTTTAAATTTCGCGTAAGCCGCTTACGAATTAAAAGAGTGGAATTGCTTATAAAATTGGAAGATCCCTTAATACTCTGCGTAGAATTATCTCTAATCTTTGTTTGTGTATATCTATATATATATATATATAGACTAAGTTTTATTTTCCGTCTCGCGACGGGTCCCGTGTCCCGACCGGAAAACGGGAAGTGTAGGACGGAAGTAGAGCACGCTGATACCGGCTTAATTCTGCGAGAGGTGCTGACTTGTGAACGGGAGGATTACGCTAAGCCGCTTAAAATACGGCTCGCACGTTTCGCAGTAGTGCCCTTTTCCGCGCGGGACGCCCTTCTTTCATTTACTTTTCTACTTATTTACTTTACTTTTACAATATTTATTACGTGGATCGAAATCTCATCGCGCGTAAAATCAAGTGGAGAAATGATTCAAATTTCCCGCCTAATGGTAACGGGATTCCCCGGGCCGGGCCGATTATTCGATCGTGTGGATTTTGAGCGGGAAATTAAGTTTCAGCAACGAAACTAGTGAGCGAGGTTAGAGTTACAATAAAGTAACTCGGTGATGGTTTTCTCTTATGGAAAATAATATCTTTAGGGGAAGGAAGATGCATTAAAATCAAGTGATGGCTCGCTGGGTGACTCATGGTACGGCGCCAAGGTAGCAGAGGTGGCATTGCAGATAGGTAGGGTCGGTTGCAGGAAACTGAATTTTTCAAAATTCAACGAAAACCCCTCGAGCGATTTGCTTAAAAATTTACAACAACATTCTACACATGTTTATCTGTGGAATTAATGAAAAACCTGAAAATACGTCTTCACTAGTTTTTCCGGAATTTCTCCTCAAACATGTTGCTTGCGATCAAAACGGACGTTCGACTGAATTTTTCAAAATTAAACGAAACCCCCTCGAGCGATTTGCTTAAAAATTTACAACAACATTCTACACATGTCTATCTGTGAAATTAATGAAAAACCTGAAAATACGTCTGTACTAGTTTTTCCGGAATTTCCCCTCAAATATGTTGCTTGCGATCAAAACGGACGTTCGACTGAATTTTTCAAAATTAAACGAAAACCGCTCGAGCGATTTGCTTAAAAATTTACAACAACATTCTACACATGTTTATCTGTGAAATTAATGAAAAACCTGAAAATACGTCTTTACTAGTTTTTCCGGAATTTCCCCTCAAATATGTTGCTTGCGATCAAAACGGACGTTCGACTGAATTTTTCAAAATTAAACGAAACCCCCTCGAGCGATTTGCTTAAAAATTTACAACAACATTCTACACATGTCTATCTGTGAAATTAATGAAAAACCTGAAAATACGTCTGTACTAGTTTTTCCGGAATTTCCCCTCAAATATGTTGCTTGCGATCAAAACGGACGTTCGACTGAATTTTTCAAAATTAAACGAAAACCCCTCGAGCGATTTGCCTAAAAATTTACAACAACATTCTACACATGTTTATCTGTGAAATTAATGAAAAACCTGAAAATACGTCTTTACTAGTTTTTCCGGAATTTCCCCTCAAACATATTGCTTGCGATCAAAATGGACGTTCGACTGAATTTTTCAAAATTAAACGAAAACCCCTCGAGCGATTTGCTTAAAAATTTACAACAACATTCTACACATGTTTATCTGTGAAATTAATGAAAAACCTGAAAATACGCCTTTCCTAGTTTTTCCGGAATTTCCCCTCAAACATGTTGCATACGATCAAAGATAATATTATGGTAATACAGTGACCTAAGTCGGATGCACGTAACAACCATCAAAATTTGCATAAGTCAAATGAGAGAAGGCACTTTTACATAAAATTATGCCGAAACATCCTTTACGATGTCGCAGGCGGCAATATAACCGCGCGGTGAGCCGCAATGTGCATTAATGAAGGGCCGACTTCTTGTAAGTGAGTTGTTAAGTTGATGGTCCCCGCAACCCTTCCTTAAGAGCAGTAATTCAGCGTTTTAGTAGACGCATTTTTCAAAAGGACGCGCGCGTCCTGCCCGTTAATTTTCCCCGCCGGATTGACAAAGGGACATTAGGGATTTTACGGAGGCCGTAAAGCAACCCCCGCCGGAGGAGAGGATTTTCGCGAGAGGCGGAAGGACTGCAATTAAAACCCGATTTGCATAAGAACTGGCGAAGAACGACGTTTCTACGTGTGTCTAAACTGGCGTTTTTTTCTACAAGCATCGTGGCCCACCTGCACCGCCATCACCTGTGGATCAACCCAAGGTCCTGACCCATATAGACGGACGAAAAAAAAAGAATGGGGTGTCTGCAAAAATGCGCTCAACTGCTGCACATGCTGGTAGTCGGGATCGCTCATGCGGGTTGCGATTTATTCGTTATAATTCGATCGAGTGTTCCAAAATTGGAAATATCTTTCTAGAAACCCGATTTGATCGATTTGGCTGAAATTCTCCATAATTATTCTATGCACCATCGTCCTCATTATAGGCTACACCAGACAGGTGGTGCGTGCGGGGTGCACCACGCACAATCACGCTTGATTCGGAGGGGTGTCGTTTCAAGAGTATAATAATCCCCGCCGAGGCTGCTTGGTTTTAATTTACATAATAATAATAATAATCTCTATTGGTGCTTACAGTATTACACAAGTAGGTATAACAATATTACAATAATAATTTAGAGTTTGCTTAATTCTCGCTATCAAAAATATTGGCAAGTATAAAATATTTATATAAGACATTACTTAATAAATAAAATTTACTTATCTGGTTTAGATTTTAAAATATGTAGACAGAAGGATTATTTTTAAATAAAATCATTAACCAATAGAGATATGAATTTTTGAAAATTTTCGTTCTAATTTTTTGAGCACTTGAACAAAAACATCGCAGAAAAAAATAAAAGCGTGGAGGCAAAATTCCGTAAAAAATTATCCGCAATGGCTGAAGTATCGCTTATTCAAAATGAATTTGGTTTTTGAAAATTCAACAATTTTCAATAGAGTTTTGGATTTTTGAAAATTTTTGTTATAAATTTTTGAGCACTTGAACAAAAACATCGCAGAAAAAAATATAAAACGTGCAGGCAAAATTTCATAAAAAATATCCTTAATAGCCGAAGTATCACTTATTCAAAATCAATTTGGTTTTCGGAAATTTAACAATTTTTAATGAAGATATGGATTTTTGAAAATTTTCGTTTTAATTTTTTGAGCACTTGAACAAAAACATCGCAGAAAAAATTAAAGGCGTGCAGGCAAAATTTTATAAAAAATATCTTTAATGGCCGAAGTATCGCTTATTCAAAATCAATTCGGTTTTCGGAAATTTAACAATTTTTAAGGAAGATATGGATTTTTGAAAATTTTCGTTTTAATTTTTTGAGCACTTGAACAAAAACATCGCAGAAAAAATTAAAAGCGCACAGGAAAAATTCCATAAAAAATTATGCTCAATGGCCGAAGTATCGCTTATTCAAAATAAATTTGGTTTTTGAAAATTCAATCATTTTCAATGGAGATTTGCATTTTTGAAAATTTTTGTTTTAAATTTTTGAGCACTTGAACAAAAACATCGCAGAAAAAATATAATACGTGCAGGCAAAATTTTATAAAAAATATCCTTAATGGCCGAAGTATCGCTTATTCAAAATCAATTCGGTTTTCGGAAATTTAACAATTTTTAATGAAGATATGGATTTTTGAAAATTTTCGTTTTAATTTTTTGAGCACTTGAACAAAAACATCGCAGAAAAAATTAAAGGCGTGCAGAAGAAATCCATAAAAAATTAGACTCAATAGCCGAAATATCGCTTATTCAAAATAAATTTGGTTTTTGAAAATTCAATAATTTTCAATAGAGATTTGCATTTTTGAAAATTTTTGTTTTAAATTTTTGAGCACTTGAACAAAAACATCGCAGAAAAAAATATAATACGTGCAGGCAAAATTTTATAAAAAATATCCTTAATGGCCGAAGTATCGCTTATTCAAAATCAATTCGGTTTTCGGAAATTAACGATTTTTAATGGAGATATGGATTTTTGAAAATTTTAGTTTTAATTTTTTGAGCACCTGAATGAAAACATCGCAGAAAAAAAATGAAACGTGGAGACAAAATTCCAAAAAAATTATCCTTAATGGCCAAAGTATCGCTTATTTAAAATCCATTTGGTTTTCGTAAATTCAATAAGTTTTAATGAAGATATGGACTTTTGAAAATTTTAGTTTTAATTTTTTGAGCACATGAATGAAAACATTCCAGAAAAAAAAATAAAACGCGCAGATAAAATTCCATAAAAAATCATCCTCAATGGCAAAGTATCGCTTATTCAAAATACATTTGGTTTTTGTAAATTCAATAAGTTTTAATGGAGATGTGAATTTTTGAAAATTTTTGTTTTAATTTTTTGAGCAACTGGAAAAAATTAAATCGCAGAAAAAAAACTCCAAAAAAAATTCTCAATGGCCGAAGTATCGCTTATTCAAAATAAATTTGGTTTTTGTAAATTCAACAATTTTTAATGGAGATATGATTTTTTTTAAATTTTAGCTTTCATTTTTTGAGCACCTGAACGAAAACATCGCAGAAAAAAAATAAAACGCGCAGATAAAATTCCATAAAAAAATATCCTCAATGGGCGAAGTATCGCTTATTTAAAATAAATTAGGTTTTTGTAAATTCAACAATTTTTAATGGAGATATGAATTTTTGAAAATTTTAGTTTTAATTTTTTAAGCACCTGAATGAAAACATCCCAGAAAAAAAATTAAAATGCTCAGACAAAATTCCATAAAAAATTATCCTCAATGGCCGAAGTATCGGTTATTCAAAATAAATTTGGTTTTTGTAAATTCAACAATTTCTAATTGAGATGAATTTTTGAAAATTTTAGATTTCATTTTTTGAGCACCTGAATGAAAACTTCGCAGAAAAAAAAATAAAACGCGGAGACAAAATTTCAAAAAAATTATCCTGAATGGCCAAAGTATCGCTTATTTAAAATCCATTTGGTTTTCGTAAATTCGACAATTTTTAATGGAGATATGAATTTTTGAAAATTTTAGTTTTCATTTTTCGAGCACTTGAACAAATACATCGCAGAAAAAAATATAAAACGCGCAGATGAAATTCCATAAAAAATATCCCAATGGCCGAAGTATCGCTTATTCAAAATCAATTTGGTTTCGTAAATTCAACAATTTTTAATGGAGATATGAATTTTTGAAAATTTTAGTTTTCATTTTTTGAGCACCTGAATGAAAACATCGCAGAAAAAGAATAAAACCCGAAGGCAAAATTTCATAAAAAATAATCCTCAATGGCCAAAGTATTGCTCATTTAAAATCAATTAGGTTTTCGTAAATTCAACAATTTTTAATGGAGATATGAATTTTTAAAAATTTTAATTTTAATTTTTTGAGCACCTGAATGAAAACATCGCAGAAAAAAAATAAAACGCGCAGATAAAATCCCATAAAAAAATATCCTCAATGGCAAAGTATCGCTTATTCAAAATGAATTTGGTTTTCGGAAATTTAACAATTTTTAATGGAGATATGAATTTTTGAAAATTTTAGTTTTAATTTTTTGAGCACCTGAATGAAAACATCGCAGAAAGAAAATAAAACGCGCAGACAAAATTTCATAAAAAATTATCCTTATGGCAGAAATATCGCTTATTCAAAATAAATTTGGTTTTTGTAAATTCAACAATTTTTAATGGAGATATGAATTTTTGAAAATTTTAGTTTTCATTTTTTGAGCACCTGAATGAAAACATTGCAGAAAAAAATAAAACGCGCAGACAAAATTCCATAAAAAAAATTTCCTCAGTGGCCGAAGTATTTCGTTTTTCTGCAAGCCATTTGACATTTTGATTTGTCATTGTTTCTGGCTGTTAAATACATTTAATTTTAAGCCAGTACCAGCAGATTTTGAAATTTTAAAGATTTTTTTTTAGTTGTGGTATAATTTTCCCGCCATTCATTCAAAACTGTTTGGTCTGTACACATTTTACAGCTTCGATATTTCATCCAATCTTTTATTTGTCGTGAAAGGTTTCAGTGGGCGAAAGTTTCCTCTCGGTCCTTTTTCCCTCCCGCAGGTTTTGTATCGTTTTCTGTTTTGGCTCGGTATTTATGAATGTGTATTGATGCCCAACGTCGGGCGTTATCTTCCTACGGTCTGGCAGCCACGGCAGACGACTTCCTTATCTGCGCCGCATTGTCTCAGCGCTGCCACCTGAACGCAATCACTTTAAATCACGCCTCGATACACGCCTCTCCCTACCTTAGGATTTTTTCCCATAATAATTATTAAGACGTTGGGATGCAATCACGCCGGATTAATCGGATGGAAATGAACGTTATCCTTTTTGTTGATTGGCAGAGTAATCAACAGTTGGGGTTTCTTGTCACTCACAGGATTCTCTCTGTATGTGTGTGTGTGCGGTTTAGTTGGAAAGGAAAATGGGGGGTGGTGAAGGGGTGTTTTCCCTCGGCGCTTGTTGGTATTCAGGTGTATTATGTAATATGATTCCTAATAAGCCTGGCGTCTCGCCGTCCTCACTTCTCATTATGTAATCTGATCGCAACAATGGCTGCTCCCGCCTCAGAGCCAACAGTTTATTTAATACGATGTTCTCCTATTATTTGAATTAGCACCGGGTGGATACCCTACCCGTCTTACGTTGTAATAATAATAAGGGATGCGGATTAGACATCGCCGCCGCCATCGCCGTTCGCACTCTTCATCTTTTCATCTCTTGTGAGCACGTATCCATTCATTCGTTCGATCAGTTAATGGAACTCCGAGACTATCAATTCGAACTGTTCGCATATTAGTTGGTTCCTCTGGTAAGACTAGCGGCGAATAACAAGTGAACACACGGACTAACTTCAGAAACTAATTATAGAAGCTGATTGATGCCTAAAAAGACGTTTTCCCGAAGGAAAACCGGATGCAGGTGCCGAACAACGGACCCGGAGTCTACCGTATATACATTTCTCTACTCCAAAGCGATTTCGTTTTATACACTTAGCTTGATTGCAGGTAACATGGGTTGTATTATTAAATTCTACGACTGGCATAGTGGTTTTGAAAAATTCATACCATACATGAGGTGAAGTATTTTTTTTTGTTAAAAGAGCCGGTCTATTAGATTATGTAGATAGATGGACGAGCGTCGTGTGCATGAGACTCACGTCAAATTTTAATCAGTTGTCCATACATATTGATTCAGTTTGTATAGTTTATAGTCTGGCGCTGTAGTTCGGTAATCGATTCGGGGACGAAGTTTCCGGGGAAAACTTTCAAATCGAATAACCGTTTTGTCCGTCGGACAGGGGCTGCGTGAGTCGCCGTCATTATTTCCTTTTCACTCCAGTTCCGCTCCAACACTAACATTTCAGTTTGTGTTCCAGCGCAAAAGCCAGACCAGACCAGACCAGACACATTGTTGATTCGCTCATTGATCCGCGCTCGTGAATACGTATATATGTATCTGCCGCGCGACAGAGAAATCGACTGATTAATAACCCGCCCCCGCGCCGCTTTTCTTGTCGTGCGGTCGGCAAAGTGGAAAGAATTCATTTTTCGTTGATGAATAGACGTACGGGTTATATCTTGCGAGGGGATGGGAAAAAAACGGTCGCTAATTGGCTGTCGGCCGCGCCGGGCCTTCGTTTTAAATAATGTGCCCCGGGTTGGGCGCCAAAATTTTTTTTTCCAGAAAAAAGCGTTGTTTGCGATTCTATTTTTAACTGAATGATCGATATCTTCAATATAAATGAAAATAATATAATTCCCTCAACCAATTCTGTACTCCCCGCAACCTTAATATCCCCCCTAAACGTAAGTTCCCTCCCCAAACATTACATCAATACATTTCTTCATTTCATCCTTCATCATCTAGCGATTAACCCACTTGATATAGACTGTGAAAGACGGGCCGAAAGACATTATATGTCCATAGCCCATGAGACAGAATAATTCTAAATTGTAAATATAGATGATGTATAAATGTAATACTCTGTCAATAAAGATAATGTATATATATAATATAATTCAATGAAAATTTTACCCCTGGTTGGGCGCCAATTTTTTTTCCAGACAAAACATTGCATGTCCCAATACCAATGGAAACAATATAATCTGTGGAACAGAACTAAAAACGCAGATAAATGAAATATAAAGGAATACTAGGTAATTATTATATATACTAATTGAGTTAGAAATGTTTGACAGCCCAGAAAAAACCGCTATAAAGGTGCGTCGGCCGACCGGCACAAAAAATTCGCCCAAAAATATGAGGATTTTGAAAAACGCGTCCCCCGAAACTCACCCTTAAAACGGGGGGGTAGGGTTAAACCTCACCCCTTATCTGGGCCTTATTCGGTAAATTTTTTAGTTTTTGCGCGCAGATCGACGCTCAGATAACCGGGCAAGCTTTTAGAACCGGTCTCGTCGTTTCGTTTCGCCCCCACCCCCGGGGGTGATTTTTCAAACGCAAATTTTCGATTTTTACACGTTTCCAAAAAAAAATATCTCCTCCGTAACCGCTGGAGCTGGACGATCCCGGCATGTCTTAACATAATCTTAAAGAAAATATCTAAAATTGATCGAGCCACTTTTTTGAATTTTTGCCCCGTTTCCGAGATATGATTTTTTAAAAACCGGGTAAAAAAAAATTTTTTTTTCTTCTTTTAAGGACGTATTTTTTTCTTTTCAAGTGGAAAAGCTGAAACCTCCAGGAATGGCAGAACGGATAACTGGCTTTCATTGGGATTTTTTTTTAATTTTTGGAACCACCCTCCAACTCCACCAACCCAGGGGGTGGTTCGGTTTTCTTCTTTTAAGGACGTATTTTTCTCTTTTCAAGTCGAAAAACTGAAACTTTCAGGGATGACAGAAGCGATGATTGGCTTTCATTGGGAATTTTTTCAAAATTTTTGGAACCATCCCTACGCGCCATTTGCACCTTCTGGTCTCGTTTTTCTTCTTTTAAAGACGTATTTTTTTCTTTTAAAGTTGAAAAGCTGAAATTTTTAGGGATGGCAGAAGATATTTTTTCAAAAAATTTAGAATCACCCCTCCGCTTCATTTGCACCCTTTGGGTTCGGTTTACGTCTTTTAAGGATGTATTTTTTTCTTTTTAAGTCGAAAAGCTAAAACTTTCAGGGATGACAGAAGGAATGACTGGCTTTCATTAAGGACTTTTTCAAAAATTTTGAAACCACCTCTATGCGCCATTTGCACCCTCTGGGTTCGTTTCCTGTCTTTTAAAGACGTGTTTTTTTTTTCTTTTAAAGTCGAAAAGCTGAAATTTTCGGGGATGGCAGCAGAAACTTTTTCAAAATTCTTGGAACCATTCCTTCGCTCCATTCGCACCCCCTGGGTTCGTTTTTCTTCTTTTAGGGACGATTTTTTTTCTTTTAAGTCGGAAAACTGAAACTCTCAGGGATGGGAGAAGATATTTTTTCAAAAAAAATTTAACTACCCCTTCGCTCCATTTGCACCCCTGGGTTCGTTTTTCTTCTTTCTTTTAAAATCGAAAAACTAAAACTTTCAGGGATGACAGAAGCGATGACTGGCTTTTATTTGGGAATTTTTTCAAAATTTTTGGAACCACCCCTACGCACCATTTGCACCCTCTGGGTTCGTTTTTCTTTTTTTCAGGACGTATTTTTTTCATTTAAAGTCGGACAACTGAAACTTTCAGGGATGCCAAGATATTTTTTCAACATTTTTGGAACTACCCCTACGCGCCATTTGCATCCCCTGGGTTCGTTTTCCTTCTTTTAAGGACTTTTTTTTTCTTTTCAAGTCGGAATCGCAGAGGATACAACTGGCTTTAAAAAAAATAGTTTTAAAGTTTTTAATTTGTAACTAGTTCTGATTTATTTTAAAATGTCTTGTATTGTATTTTTTTCGTATAATTTTATTTTATTACCATTTATTTTATTATGTTGTGATTGTATCTATTGTAAGTTTGTATTTAATGGCCATCCGTATATAAATAAATAAATAAAAGAAATAAAATTAAAAATTTTAAATAAAAATGAAAAATGAAAAATAGAAAATAGAAAATAAAAAATTAAAATTTAAAAATTAAAAATGAAAATTGAAAATGAAAAATTGAAAATTAAAACTTGAAAATGAAAAATTGAAAATGAAAATGAAAATGAAAATGAAAAAGGAAAATGAAAAATAAAAAACGAAAATTTAAAATTAATTTCATTCAAAAATTTCAAAAAAATATACGCGATCAGATTTTTTTAAATTTCTTAACATGAATATCAAAAATGATTATCTATAAATCGATTTTGAGTTTCAGAAATTACAGACATTAGAAATTATTTTTTTACATGGAAATAAAAAAATGCGCGATTTTCAAAAATTTCAAAAAAATACACGCGATCAAATTTTTTGAAACTTCTTCTCGTGAATATCAAAAATGATTATCTATACATCGATTTTGAGTTTCAGAAATTACTGACATTACAGATAATTTTTTTACGTGGAAATAAAAAAAAGCGCGCGTCTGCAAACTTTCGCGATTTTCAAAAATTTCAAAATAAATATACGCGATCAAATTTTTTGAAACTTCTTCTCGTGAATATCAAAAATAATTATCTATACATCGATTTTGAGTTTCAGAAATAACTGACATTACAGATATTTTTTTACCTAGAAATAAAAAAAATGCGCGATTTTCAAAAATTTCAAAAAAATACACGCGATCAAATTTTTTGAAACTTCTTTTCGTGAATATCAAAAATGATTATCTATACATCGATTTTGAGTTTCAGAAACTACTGACATTACAGATAATTTTTTTACGTGGAAATAAAAAAAAGCGCGCGTCTGCAAACTTCCGCGATTTTCAAAAATTTCAAAATAAATATACGCGATCAAATTTTTTGAATCTTCTTCTCGCGAATATCAAAAATGATTATCTATACATCGATTTTGAGTTTCAGAAATAACTGACATTACAGATAATTTTTTTACCTACAAATAAAAAAAATGCGCGATTTTCAAAAAGTTCAAAAAAATACACGCGATCAAATTTTTTGAAACTTCTTCTCGTGAATATCAAAAATGATTATCTATACATCGATTTTGAGTTTCAGAAATTACTGACAGAGATTATTTTTTTACATGGAAATAAAAAAATGCGCGATTTTCAAAAATTTCAAAAAAATACACGCGATCAAATTTTTTGAAACTTCTTCTCGTGGATATCAAAAATGATTATCTATACATCGATTTTGAGTTTCAGAAATTACTGACATTAGAGATTATTTTTTTACATGGAAATAAAAAAATGCGCGATTTTCAAACATTTCAAAAAATACACGCGATCAAATTTTTTGAAACTTCTTTTCGTGAATATCAAAAATGATTATCTATACATCGATTTTGAGTTTCAGAAACTACTGACATTACAGATAATTTTTTTACGTGGAAATAAAAAAAAGCGCGCGTCTGCAAACTTCCGCGATTTTCAAAAATTTCAAAATAAATATACGCGATCAAATTTTTTGAAACTTCTTCTCGCGAATATCAAAAATGATTATCTATACATCGATTTTGAGTTTCAGAAATAACCGACATTACAGATAATTTTTTTACCTAGAAATAAAAAAAATGCTCGATTTTCAAAAATTTCAAAAAAATACACGCGATCAAATTTTTTGAAACTTCTTCTCGTGAATATCAAAAATGATTATCTATACATCGATTTTGAGTTTCAGAAATTACTGACATTAGAGATTATTTTTTTACATGGAAATAAAAAAATGCGCGATTTTCAAGAATTTCAAAAAAATATGTATACGCGATCAAATTTTTTGAAATTCGCTTAATTTTAATGGGTCCTGTATGGACGATGACGCAGCGTAGCGGAGCCGTCGTCCGTCACCAATTTAATCGCTTAATTTTTATGGGCCCCGCACGAATGACGGCGCAGCGTAGCGGAGCCGTCGTTCGTCACCGGTTACTTTTCTTACATTTTTACATTTCATAATTTCACATAAAGAACACAATTTCACATGCATCAAACTTAAGCCTAGAAAAAATTAGTTCATAGTCTATACGCCTTCTATGTTTCATTTCTTGTATCATTTTGTTCAGTCATTATCAAACCAAAAATGTTATTATATGTAACGTACCAGCATTACATTTTCATTATTTGTGCGTTCGCGCTATTTGTATGTGGGATAGTACCGGCAGCGAAATTTATTTGTTTTTGCGAGAGAAGAAGAGCGTCTGGAACGGCTCGATAATTTTAAAGGAGATGGCATCTTGCCGTGCCCTTTTCGCATCGCGCAAATATTTGAATAAACTGCTTTCGGCTGCGGCCGTAATGCCCGGACCCGGACCTTTCCGGTCCCGCGGGACCGACCCGCGCCTCCACCATTACCTACCCTCCCGTGTTTCTCTCACGACTCCGCTCTCCGTCATCAAATATTTCCGACGACTTTACCTCTCTCCCGCTCAATAATTAAATCTTTTCTCGCACCTACGACACTTTCTTTTAGGGCGGTAAAGTTCCTTAGCGAATATTACATGAATTTAGACTTCTATATATAAAACGGTAAATATTTAAAGTCTCCCGAACGTTTGACATTTTTATTTTACATAAAGAATTCGTTTTCATCAAATTTATAACGTTTAAAGGAGCGAAGTCATTTTTCAAAATTAGTGAAAAAAATTGTTATTTACACACATAAACCACTTGTAGGAAACGCTCAAAAATTAGATAGACTTTAGCCAACAAATTATTAACGTGATTTCTATAGTAAATCCATTACTATATAAACTTTTGCATGTAAACACTTTAAATTTTCAATGAGCAACCCCCACGACATTAACAAAAACTCTAATTTCCTTCTCGATAACGCACAAAGCGCGCAATCCCCCCCTTATTTATCAAAGGCAACAGCTACTTACGTATTTATTAAATTTCCCTTGTCGGGCGGGAAAATAATAAAAGAAAAATTGATAGAGTTTACAAACTTTCGCCTCGAACGTAATTTACCAGAAGCGCACAAAAGTGGTCCTCCTGCAGCGCACACAACAAGTAGTAGACATGGAAATGTTGCGCAAAAGTTCCCTCGTTCGCGTATTCGGTCTTTTATTAAAGTTCACCCTTGTCATATTTTTGTAAGTAGCTCGTGTCGGGTGTCAGCCGGTGTAACGTAATACAATTGTAACGAAATATATGTATGGCTACGGGCGTGCACACACAGTCGGTATTATGTATTACGTCTGAAAGCGGGCAAACCGAGAAAGCGCACGTCATTTCCTCTGTCGCATTATGCTAAAGTGCCGCGTGTATAAATGATAAGACAAACAAAAAACATATTCGCGATCCTGAGGACTCCTCCTGGTAATGTGCCCCGGGTTGGGCGCCAACATACACCAGAATGAAAATTATGTTCAGGAGGGAAAACTACAAACGATAGTTTACCCAATACACGGGTGACCTCATCATAAGTTACCCGGATGGATGACGCGATTTATATTCGTAAATTTTTTTTTGTCTGCTATACTTGAAACTCCATCAATAGATTATCCCATGTGCGGTCACATGTACGGACCTACGTCGCAAGTAATAAATCGTAGTTTTTTCGTAATGGGTCCCGCGTTGGGCGCCATATTAGTAATGAACCCCGGGTTGGGCGCCATATCTTTTTTTAATAAAACATTGTTTACGAAATATTTAAATAATATACAGAACTTTTCAATAATATCCATAGTGTTGACATATAAATTTCAGCTGTAATATGTCAATTGTTTTAATAAAATAACAAATCTAGTTTTATTTTAGATAGATTTTCAAATTTTGAAGCACATTCCAGCGTAGATGAATTTTTGACAATTTTTGTCATCACCGAATGCAATTTTCTTTCTTACAGTTCAAGTTCTGAGTGTCGCCATTTAAATTCTGGCTGTGAGATTTCAATTGTTTTAGTGAGATATCAAAGCTGGTCACATTTTTGATAGATTTTCAAATTTTGAAGCAATTTCCAGCGCAGATGATTTTTTGACAATTTTTCTTATCAGCGAATGCAATTTTCTTTATTCCAGTTCAAGTTCTGAGTGTTGGCATTTAAATTCTGGCTGTGAGATTTCAATTGTTTTAGTGAAATATCAAAGCTAGTTCCATTTTTGATAGATTTTCAAATTTTGAAGCAAATTGCAGCGCAGATGAATTTTTTACAATTTTTTGTATCACCGAATGCAATTTTCTTTCTTACAGTTTAAGTTCTCAGTGTTGCCATTGAAATTCTGGCTGTGATATTTCAATTGTTTTAGTAAAATATCAAAGCTAATTTCATTTTTGATAGATTTTCAAATTTTGAAGCAAATTCCAGCGCAGATGAATTTTTTACAATTTTTCATACCACCGAATGCAATTTTCTTTCTTACACTTCAAGTTCTGAGTGTTGCCATTTGAATTCAGGCTATGATATTTCAATTGTTTTAGTAAAATATCGCAGCTAATTTCATTTTTGATTGATTTTCAAATTTTGAAACAATTTCCAGCGCAGATTAATTTTTTACAATTTTTCATACCACCGAATGCAATTTTCTTTCTTACAGTTCAAGTTCTCAGTGTTGCCATTTAAATTCAGGCTGTGATATTTCAATTGTTTTAGTAAAATATCGCAGCTAATTTCATTTTTGATAGATTTTCAAATTTTGAAGCAAATTCCAGCGCAGATGATTTTTTGACAATTTTTCTTATCAGCGAATGCAATTTTCTTTATTCCAGTTCAAGTTCTGAGTGTTGGCATTTAAATTCTGGCTGTGAGATTTCAATTGTTTTAGTGAAATATCAAAGCTAATTTCATTTTTGATAGATTTTCAAATTTTGAAGCAATTTCCAGCGCAGGTGAATTTTGTACAATTTTTCGGATCACCGAATGCAATTTTCTTTCTTACAGTTCAAGTTCTGAGTGTCGCCATTTAAATTATGGCTGTGATGCGTCAATTGTTTTAATGAGATATCAAAATTAGTTTCATTTTTGATAGATTTTCAAATTCTGAAGCAAATTCCGGCGCAGTTGAATTTTTTACAATTTTTCTTATCACCGAATGTAATTTTCTTTCTTGCAGTTCAAGTTCTCAGTGTTGCCGTTTAAATTCAGGCTGTGATATTTCAATTGTTTTAGTGAGATATCAAAGTTAGTTTGATTTTAGATCCTTATAAAGTTTTTTCATCCGAAATTCTGTTTTCGAGATACGACGAAAGGCCAAAAGCGACCAAGAATTATTTTCGAAATTTTTCAATTTTTTTTTCGAAAATTAAAAATCTGGCAGCAGCACATCAGTCATCGTATTTATCCGTACCCAAGATCTCCATAAATTTTTTTCATCCGAAATTACGTTTCCGAGATACGACGAAAGGCCGAAATCGAGGAAGATTTTTTAATTTTTTTTTTTAACTGAAAGTCTAACGGTCCCAAATCAGTCACCGTATTAATCTGTACCGAAGATCCCCAAAAAGTTTTTCCATCCGAAATTCCGTTTTCGAGATACGACAAATGCCCGAAAGCGGCGAACAATTATTTTCGAAATTTTTCAATTTTTTTTTCCAAAATTGAAAATATGACGGCGGCGCATTAGTCATCGTATTAACCCCTACTGAAGATCCCCATAAAGTTTTTTCATCCGAAATTCCGTTTTCGAGATACGACGAATGGCCAAAAGCGGCGAAAATTAATTTTTGAAATTTTTTCAATTTTTTCTTCGAAAATTGAAAATCTGACGGCCGTACATCAATCACCGTATTAATCCCTACCGAAGATCCTCATAAAGTTTTTTCATCCGAAATTCCATTTTCGAGATACGACGAAAGGCCAAAAGTAGCAAAAATTAATTTTCGAATTTTTTTCAATTTTTTCTTCCAAAATTGATAATCTGACGGCAGCACATCAGTCATCGTATTAATCAGTACCGAAGATCCCCATAAAGTTTTTCTATCCGAAATTACGTTTTCGAGATACGACGAAGGGCTGAAAGTGGCGAAGAATTATTTTTGAAATTTTTCAATTTTTTTCTCGAAAATAGAAAATCTGACAGCAGCACACCAGGTATCGAATTAATCCCTACCGAAGATCCCTATAAAGTTTTTCCATTCGAAATTCTGTTTTCGAGATACGACGAAAGGCCAAAACCGGTGAAAATTAATTTTCGAAATTTTTTCAATTTTTTCTTCGATAATTGATAATCTGACGGCAGCATATCAGTCATCGTATTAATCAGTACCGAAGATTCCCATAAAGTTTTTCTATCCGAAATTCCGTTTTCAAGATACGACGAAAGGCCAAAAGCGGCGAAAATTAATTTTCGAAATTTTTTAACTTTTTTCTTCGAAAATTGATAATCTGACGGCAGCACATCAGTCATCGTATTAAGCCCTACCGAAAATCCCCATAAAGTTTTTCTATCCGAAATTCCGTTTTCGAGATACGACGAAGGGCCGAAAGCGGCGAACAATTATTTTTGAAATTTTTCAATTTTTTTTTTCGAAAATAGAAAATCTGACAGCAGCACATTAATCACCGTATTAATCCGTACCGAAGATCCCCATAAAGTTTTTCCATCAGAAATTCTGTTTTCGAGATCCGACGAAAGGCCGAAAGCGGAGAAGAATTTTTTTTCAATTTTTTTTCGAAAATTGAAAATCTGACGACGGTCTCTCAGTCACCGTATTAACCCGTACCGAAGATCCCCATAAAATTTTTCCATCCGAAATTCCGTTTTCGAGATACGACGAATGCCCGAAAGAGGAGAGATTTTTTTATCCAATCCGAACGAGCAATCTATTTTTGTTGATTGTAGCCCTCACTTCACCGTATCATATGCAACCAAATTCGCGGCTCTGCACTACATTATACATACCTAACTGTAAATGACTTTCTTCAAATGAATTAAACACAATGTGTGAAATTGAAAAATGTCGAAGTGGATGGGGTGAAAATTTAAATTAGACCGAACAAAAAGGCCGTAAAACAGCGAGTCTAACTTTTATGAGGGGGACGTTTTAACGTTTTCCCCGGCAGTTCGGCCCCGAATTGCTTTTCGAGTCTAGCTGCACCGCCAGCGTCGCCGCCGTCGCGGATATATTGAAATTTTGAGCGCCGCTCGTAAAGCATATCATATAAACACCGGTGAGATGCGTCGTTAGAGCGTCGTTTCGATTCTGCACAACTCCCCATAAAGTATAAAACCGCGCAGACAACCAACCGTTCCCGTTTTTATTTCCTCTCATTCAACACGCGAAAAAAAAAGAAAAAAAAAACAGTTTCATTTCGAAAAACGCATAAATTACGGCGTCTCGCTCCGCGACACTCGAACGGCAGACAACAATCGCGGGCTCCATTTTTGCAAGGTTCAATCATGCATCGCGACAATTTGTACCGGAAGGGCAATTAAGCCGGAAGTGCGATAAGTTTCAATTAAACAACTCGAACGCACTACTCGCGATAGTGCGCCAGTTCGTGTCGTCGACGTCGTCGTCGGGAGCGTCGGAGTTCATTAGCCTAGGCTCGGGATTACAATAAACAATTGAGGCAAGTGTGCTTTCTGGCTTTATCGTTGCGGCCCTGATAAGTGCGTTTCGATTTACAATGGCTTTTATGAAGGCATAGTTTGTAGTTTATTGCCATCGCTGTTTACACCGTACACCGCGGATTATGCCCTGAAATTGCCGCTCTAAACCGGTATCTACGGTATTAGGCGGTTAACACCGTGTTCCTCAAGGTACTACTTTAGCACCTCTGCGGTTTCTACATTAGTTAAGGCTCTTAACTAACTTGTATCTACTATGTTATGTAGGTTTTTTTACTTTCATCTCATAGGACCTTAAAATTAAACATTTTTTTGTTGAAATTACAGCATCATGATGAAAAAGAAAGAGAGTGCAGTGCAACTGACACGAGTCTAGTCGGTCTCTAATCGATTTACGATCGCGGATTGGCAATTACCTGTCCTGTCACTCGTAACTTTTGGACTCTTGTGCGATACCCATCCACTTTCCTGTCTTTGTGCACGTGTGTGTTGGTGTGTTGGGATAGGGGGAGGACGAACGAACGAACGAACGAAAATGAAGTCCTCTCGTCTGGCGCGGCATGCAAAACAAAACGCCGGTTAATTGATCCGAAGTAGATCTTTCACGGCCGATGATCCGGCAGCGCGTTATCATCAAAGCAATTGGTGATTTATTGTGTGTTGCAGGCGACGCATGAATTTATTGCAGTTGCAGCACTGACCTGCCGTGAACCACGCTGCCCAGGATAACGACACAGGCTATTATCGAACACAAGGACATCTAATTATAAATGTATCGCTTCACGGTGTGCGCGACAGCCGAGGAATGCTAAAACCAGCCCCGATGGTCTTCGTGCATTTTGCAGATATTTCACCTGTGCGCATCGAAAGCCTTGTTTATCCAAGTTAAGTTTCCCTTTTAGCCGAATGGCATCTGCAGAAAACGCCGGGCACTTAAGCAAATAGAAAACCGCTTTGCGCCCGAAAAATTTTACGATACGGCAGATTTATGAAAATTAGGGTCGCCCGCACAAGATAAATAAGGGGGAAGGGCGCGCGAACGCAATAACCCAAGGTACAGTAGCCCTTAGATGTTTGCGGAATGCGGCTTATTGCGTCCGGTTTTCGGGCGTCGTACTTCATTAAAACGTCGCCCGGATATTATCTTGCGCGTTCAAAGGGATCTTGTTTGGTTGGTGTACTTGTTTAAATGTTTAACACCGGAGTTGTTTCGTGCTAACGTTCTTTTTTTGTGTCTTGTTGCAGACGGAAGACGAAGGGAACCACGGGAACGACGATACCCGCTGTTTCATCTTGTCGACGCTGGCGTCTCAGGGGAGGTCCAGGGTGCACTGCGTGCTCTGCGAGGAACAGCTCCTGGTCTTCGACAGATATCCCCTGGTGGATGGAACCTTCTTCCTCAGTCCGCGTCAGCATGCGAAAAGCTGTATAGAGGTATGTGTGTGCGCGCATTTTTAACGTATTTAAGTTTTATGTTGTAATAATTTGATACTGTCAAATAAGTAGGGCAAGGGTGGCACCTGTCTCACAATCCAACCGGTACAACCGAAAACAAAGTTTTCCCCCAACGTTTTTCATCGTTTATTATAGTTAATCAACACTGAGGAAGAAAAATCGGCGCAGTCGGTAGAACCAATGCAAGTTTGTCAGTTATAAAAATTGGTCTGACGGTAACAATTAGTTCGTCGCGGTTAACAATGAGGAAGGAAAATCGGCGCAGTGGGTAGGATCAATTTACTTACCTTGAGAATGAATCGAAGCAAGGTTGTCAGCTATAAATCGGCATATCTGTAACAAAATAAAAATGAATGAACACCGGAGATCTTTTGGTACAAGCTGTGTTCACAAGTGATTATCTCAAAATCTAGTGAAGAGGTGTATTTAGATTTTTGTAGAATTATCAAGCAGAATCTCTTTTGGGTAAATTTAGAATTTTTTTCAAGGTTCTGTGTTCGCCACCAATTTTATTACGGCGGCTGGTTCATGTTTGCTCATTTGTGTTTCATAGAAGTTTTTGAGTGATGCTTGATTTTGTTTTCTTTATTTGTGTTTTAGGTGAAAGTGGAAGGTCGAACGCAATTTTTGACAGTGGTGTGTATGGGATGTCTGGAGGGTGCGTCCGGAAGAGGAATACGCTGCCGTTTCTGCAATCAACACTGGGACGGCTCCTCTCTGGTACTGGGTACTATGTACTCATACGATATCTTCGCCGCGATGCCATGCTGCACTGAACGAATCAAGGTTTGTAACAAAATTTGATTTTTTTTTTAATACATAAATGAATTGTTGTGTAGCGTTTTCATTTTCAATATTTTCATCCACTACTCTTTCCAAAAATTGTTCCCACCATACCTTAGTCATTTGGACATTTTATATTTTTCGCCTATTTTCCAAAAATAATGAAAAATTTTGAGTCTCAGGAAAAAATGCCAAAAATGAAAAAAAAAATTTGGTCTCAGAAAATTCTGAAAAAATTCATAACGGCTTTTACTAATACGAAAAAGCGTGTGAAGTAATTATTTTCCCGAAAAAAAATTTTTTTATACCATTTTTCACCAACTGAAAATTAACATGAGGCCTTACGGGAAGCGAATACCGAGACCCTGCAGATTGACGCTGATGGACAGCGACTTGTTCGAACTAAAAAAATTCGGTTCGTGGATATGGTAGATGGTTGGGGATAGAAGTAATGGATTCTAGAAGAGTGCAGCTGCAAATTGATGTAATATCATCCATATCTGTTTTGTGAAACCGTGACAAAAAATTCCCAAAATCTACCAAAATTTCTGGCCAACTTTCGAGTGCGCAGTTTGAACGCGCGCAGCAGGAAAACTGCAAGTGCGATGGGGCTGAAAATTTAACCACGCATTCGCCGTTATTTTTTGAACATTTCTATGTATTATTCAAGTCATTTGGACATTTCATGTTTTTCGACCATTTTTCCATACCATTGTCAGGAAAAAATGCCAAAATTGAAGAAAAATTTTTGGTCTCAGAAAATTCTGAAAAAATTCATAGCGCTTCTTACTGAAACGAAAAAGTGTGTGGAGTAATTATTTTAACGAAAAAAAAAATTTTTGTACCATTTTTCACGAAAAATGTCAGGAAAAAATGCCAAAAATGAAGAAAAATGTTTGGTCTCAGAAAATTCTGAAAAAATTCATAATGGTTCTTACTAATACAAGAAAGCGCGTGGAGTAATTATTTTCCCGAAAAAAAAAAAATTGAACCATTTTTCACCAACTGAAAATTAACATGAAGCCTTATGGGGAGCGAATACCGAGACCCTGCAGATTGACACTGACGGACAGCGACTTGTTCGAACTGAAAAATTTCGGTTCCTGGATATGGTAGATAGTTGGGGATAGAAGTAATGGATTCTAGAAGAATGCAGCTACACATTGATGTCATATCATCCATATCTGTTTTGTGAGACCGCGCCAAAAAAATCTGAAAATCTACAAAAATTTCTGGCCAATTTTCGAGTGCGCAGTTTGAACGCGGGCAACAGGAAAACTGCAAGTACGATAGGGCTGAAAATTTAACCACGTATTCTCCGTTATTTTGTGAACATTTTTATGTATAATTCAAGTCATTTGGAAATTTTATGTTTTTCGACCATTTTTCCATACTATTAGTCAGGAAAAAATGCCAAAAATGAAGAAAAATTTTTGGTCTCAGAAAATTCTGAAAAAATTCATAATGGTTCTTACTGATACAAAAAAGCGCGTGGGGTAATTATTTTCCCGAAAAAAAAATTTTTTTTACCATTTTTCACCAACTGAAAATTAACATGCAGCCTTATGGGCAGCGAATACTGAGAGCCTGCAGATTGACGCTGACGGACAGCGGCTTGTTCGAACTAAAAAAAATCGGTTCGTGGGTATGGTAGATGGTTGGGGATAGAAGTAATGGATTCTTGAAGAATGCAGCTATAAATTGATGTAATATCATCCAAATCTGTTTTGTGAGACCGTGACAAAAAATTCCCAAAGTCGGCCAAAATTTCTGGCCAATTTTCGAGTGCGCAATTTGAACGCGCGCAGGAGGAAAACTGCAAGTACGATTGGACTGAAACTTTAACCATAAATTATCTGTTTATTTGCGAAGATTTTGATGTATATTTCAAGTCATTTGATCATTTCATGATTTTCGACCATTTTTCCAGTCAGGAAAAAATGCCAAAAATGAAGGAAAATTTTTGGTCTCAGAAAATTCTGAAAAAAATTCATAGCGCTTCTTACTGATACGAAAAAGCGTGTGGAGTAATTATTTTCCCGAAAAAAAAAATTTTTATACCATTTTTCACCAACCGAATATTAACATGGGGTCTTACGGGAAGCGAATACCGAGACTCTGCAGATTGACGCTAACGGACAGCGGCTTGTTTGAACTGAACAATTTCGGTTCGTGGATATGGTAGATGGTTGGGAATAGAAGTAATGGATTCTTGAAGAATTCAGCTATAAATTGATGTCATATCATCCATATCTGTTTAGTGAGACCGCGTCAAAAAATTCCCAAAGTTTACAAAAATTTCTGGCAAACTTTCGAGTGCGCGATTTGAACGCGCGCAGTATGAAAACTGCATGTGCGATGGGGCTGAAAATTTAACCACGTATTCCCCGTTATTTTGTGAACATATCTATGTATAATTCAAGTAATTTCGAAATTTCATGTTTTTCGACCATTTTTCCATACTAGTCAGGAAAAAATGCCAAAAATGAAGAAAAATTTTTGGTCTCAGAAAATTCTGAAAAAATTCATAACGGCTCTTACTGATACGAAAAAGCGTGTGGAGTAATTATTTTCCCGAAAAAAAAATTTATATTTCATTTTTCACCAACTGAAAATTAATATGAAGCCTTATGGGGAGCGAATACCGACACCCTGCAGATTGACGCTGACGGACAGCGGCTTGTTCGAACTAAAAAATTTCGGTTCGTGGATATGGTAGATGGTTGGGGATAGAAGTAATGGATTCTAGAAGAATGCAGCTACAAATTGATGTAATATCATCCATATTTGTTTAGTGAGACCGCGTCAAAAAATTCCCAAAGTCGACCAAAATTTCTGGCCAACTTTCAAGTGCTTAATTTGGACGCGCGCAGCAGGAAAACTGCAAGTGCGATAGGTCTGAAAATTTAACCACGCATTCCCCGTTATTTTGTGAACATTTTTGTGTATGATTCAAGTCATTTGTAAATTTCATGTTTTTCGGCCATTTTTCCATCCTATTTTAGTCAGGAAAAAATGCCAAAAATTAAGAAAAATTTTTGGTCCCAGAAAATTTTGAAAAAATTCATAGCAGTTCTTACTGATACAAAAAAGCGCGCGGAGTAATTATTTTCCCGAAAAAAAAAAATTATTTCATTTTTCATCAACTGAAAATTAACATGCAGCCTTATGGGAAGCGAATACCGAGAGCCTGCAGATTGACGCTGACGGACAGCGGCTTGTTCGAACTAAAAAAATTCGGTTCGTGGATATGGTAGATGGTTGGGAATAGAAGTAATGGATTCTAGAAGAATGCAGCTACAAACTCATGTCATATTATCCATATCTGTTTTGTGAGACCGTGACAAAAAATTCCCAAAGTCGACCAAAATTTCTGGCCAATTTTCGAGTGCGCAATTTGAACGCGCGCAGCAGCAAAACTGAAAGTACGATTGGGCTGAAAATTTAACCACACATTCCCTGTTATTTTGTGAACCTTTTCATGTATGAATCAAGTCATTTGGACATTTCATGTTTTTCGCCCATTTTCCAGAAAAAATGAGGAAAAATTTTAGGTCTCAAAAAATTCTGAAAAAATTCATAGCCGTTTTGAATGATGGGAAAAAGCGCGTCGAGTAATTATTTTAATCTTTAATACCATTTTCACCAATTTTTAATTCTGGACAGTGCTATAACTTTGGCGATATCGCGAGGTTTTCAGCGAGGTTAGAAATTGTAAATTTGAAATTAATTCTCCAGCGTAGTGAAAACTCGAACCATCCACGTAAAGTGGAGGATTTGAGTGTAAGTGTCTCCAAATCTTCATTACGATATATATAAAAGTTATGTTGGTTTGTGTACGCTTTAAAAATTCGAAAACCGTTAGTTGGATCGACATCAAATTTTGGGTGTTTGTTCGATGACTCATCAGGAAGGTTACAGGTTATATATAGATGGTCCGACGACGGCGCAGCGCAGCTACGCACGGACGACGGCGCAGTGCAGCGGAGCCGTCGTTCGTCACCAGTTCCTTTGCTTAATTTCAATGGGCTACGCACGGACGACGGCGCAGCGCAGCGGAGCCGTCGTCCGTCACTACTAACTTTCCTTAATCTTAATGGTCCACGTTTGTCACCAGTTACCTTGCTCGTTATACATATAAATTTAAGAAGTATTCGTATGATGTGCTGACATTTGAGTTATCGTATTTTTTTTCTATCTGATTTTTCAGTGCAACGCGTGCTACAAACCGGTGCTACACCCCGCGCAGCGGTTAAACTTCTTCAGCGACTACAGCCACATGGTGCCGTGCCCGCACTGCCGCACCCTCGACACGCACTTCGTCAAGCCGCTGCCCTACTGCTACGCGCGCCCGCCCGCGAGGACGCTCCAGATGTGGCCGTAGCCCGCGGCCCCCGCGAAGGAGCCCCCCTCGCCGCCCCCGGACCTCATGGACCTGGATCTGGGCCTGCTGTGGCGGGAGCTGGCCGGCCTCCGTCTCGACGAGTTCTGCCGCCTGCAGTTGACGCGCGAGCGGTAGATCTGGCGCCAACCTCCCCCACCCCTCTCATTCACACACCCTTAGTTCTCTTTGTTATATATATATATATATATCATATATATATGTATGTTGTTGCATTTTTTCGAAAAGGACGCATCTATTCCTGCCGCGCCGTGCACCCCTTTTTGTTTGTGTGACACACGGGTCCGTTCGACAGTGGTACATGCCTTAAGAAAATACGTTATGTTATTAGTTTATTATTATTATTATTATTATTACATTATTCTAATTGTGTTTGTTAGTTTGTAGTAAGTAAATTTATTATTCGACTTAAGTGGAGGTGATGATGATGATGATGATGGTGATGAGATGAGAAGATGTGATTTTATCGTCTTAAGTAGGAATTCATTTTATTTTTGTTTTAATTTTCGTGATCTGAAGCAGGTCTTATAAAACAAATCACAAAAATTACACGATAAGCAAATCCAGGTTTACTTTCTCGCGTGCAAGGCGTACAACTTAAGATTTTTTTGGTTGAAGTACAAAGTAAATAAAGATACGTGAAATAACAGTCTAGAGGATGGTTAAGGTACGAATAAATAAATTTTGAACAACTGTGAAATAACGTCTGATGTGAGACGGTCCAGAGGAGGTGAACTAGATGAATCAGAAGACCCAAAGAGGTCGAAGCGCTAGAACGTATAATTTTGAAAATACTATGGTGAGGCGCAAGCAAGCGAAATGTTTGAGAGAGTTTATTAGTTCTTGGCTCTGGAAACGAGATGGCGCTGAAGCGTTTTATCGATTCTAACGGGTGCAACCTTTCCTTATAAAGGACGCAAAACGAAATTTAAAAATTAAAAACAATACTTTGCTGGTATCGCAAAATTTTTCACTTTATTGTGACTAGTTTCGTCCTATTCGGACATTTTAGATTTAGCAAAAAAGAAGCATTTGACGTACACTTGTACTCAAGTATTTAATTTTTTTAATCATTCAGGTTGTGCCTCCTCTGGATCCGACTGTGATTGTGATGAACTTTGAGTCAATTTAATTATTAAATTTATTTAATGCTTCTGCAAACTTACTGAACTTTGAGCCGTCGTCCGTCACCAATTACTAAACCGAAAATTTTAAGTTGTATTTCTTGCGTATTTTAGATAAATGAGATGAAGGAGAGAATTGTTGAAGACGCGATCGCGCTTTCGGACAAGTAGTAGTATCTTTTTTTTTGTCTTTCGTTTTTTCTTCTTATTTTAAAGGAATATATATATAAAAAAAAGATAAGTAAGTTGCTGTGTCCCAATAATTAGTGATAGGTGTGTCTCGAGCGTCGGAGCGAGTGTGCGAATTTATAGTTTTGTTTTGTTTACGTTTCTCACTTGTTTTCGAATAGAATTTTTGGAGAGTGCCGGTTTCGTGTGACGGGTTCGGGGACGGTCGGTCGTCGGTCTCCTCTGCCCCTCCCCAAAAACGAAGAAAAAAAAAAACCGCGAGTCGTGTAGAGCACCGCCACCTTCATCCTACGCACCCGGAGCCTTCCAGAAACAGACGTACAAAGTACTCAGCATTTGATGAACGTGGTGGATCTAGGAAATTGCTTCAAGTACAAACCGTTCGTTACTTTTGCAAATTTTATATAATAATAATAAATGATAAAAAAGTAAAAGAAAACATAATATAAGCGATTGTTGAAGGTAAAATAATTCCTAATCTACCCTCCCCCACCCACGAAAAAAAAAACCCCACCCCCACAAACGCCCCTTAGTCGCCGCTTCCGTTGTTTTCTGCACATCGACCGACTTGAATTGTTGTGCGTGTGTGAGCGAGCTTAACTTATTCACTATTATTCCTTTTTTTATCAAATCATTTTCTTAGTGATAGTCTAGACTAGTGCATGCACCCGCGCTTAGTTAGGATCGCTAGTTCTTCCCGGACGAGTAACTTTTCGAGGCCTAATTCGCGGTCTATTGTTATGTAATTGATACTTGCGTGTAAACTACGAACGCGTTTACTTAAAAATGATGAAAAAAAAAACTCAAACGAAATTTGCGTGTGTGTATATAAACTGAAGAAAAAAAAATACACAATTGGTATTAAACTATTATTATTAATTACTATATGTCGGTAATCGTAAGCGTAAGCCTAGTTTGTAGTCATTTTTTATACGTGAGTCTAAAAATACGAATTATAGGTGTAGTCAGTCGTTGAGGAGATGCGGGCACCCCAAGCTGGTGCGAGGACCAATTCGGTGGCTGCCAGAGCTCGACTCATTCGAATATTATTATTATTATTATTCGTAATCTACTTAAAAGTAAATATGGAAGAGAAAGAAAAAAAAACTACGATTTTTGAGTTGTTTCCGGTGAAAGGATACACTGACCCGCAGGTCGGCGGTGAGCGCAGCGTCCTCTTTTCCACTGAACTATGATTATATTATACATGGTGATTTAAGTAATAAATGCGAGTGCGAATGCGCATGAAAGTAACGCCCCCCCGCGGAGGGTTTTTTAATAGAGGAGCAACCACACGCTTGTACAGAATGGCTTGAAATTTTAAATTTTTCAAAATTAAACAAAAACCCCTCGAGCGATTTGCATAAAACTTTACATCAACATTCTACACATGTTTATCTGTGAAATTAATGAAAAACCTGCAAATACGTCTTTACTAGTTTTTCCGGAATTTCCCCTCAAACATGTTGCTTGCGATCAAAACGGACGTTCGACTGAATTTTTTAAAATTTAACGAAAACCCCTCGAGCGATTTGCATAAACATTTGCAACAACATTCTACACGAGTCTACCTGTGAAATTAGCGAAAAACCTGAAAATACGTCTTTCCTAGTTTTTCCGGAATTTCCCCCCAAACATGTTGGATCAAAACGGACGTTCGACTGAATTTTTCGAAATTAAACGAAAACCCCTTGAGCGATTTGCATAAAAATTTGCAACAACATTTCACACATGTTTATCTGTGAAATTACTGAAAAACCTGAAAATACGTCTTTCCTGGTTTTTCCGGAAATTCCCCTCAAACATGTTGCTTGCGATCAAAACGGACGTTCGACTGAATTTTTTTAAATTAAACGAAAACCCCTCGAGCGATTTGCATAAAAATTTGCAACAACATTCTACACGAGTCTACCTGTGAAATTAATGAAAAACCTGAAAATACGTCTTTACTAGTTTTTCCGGAATTTCCCCTCAAACATGTTGCTTGCGATCAAAACGGACGTTCGACTAAATTTTTCAAAATTAAACGAAAACCCCTCGAGCGATTTGCATAAAAATTTGCAACAACATTCTACACATGTTTATCTGTGAAATTACTGAAAAACCTAAAAATACGTCTTTCCTGGTTTTTCCGGAATTTTCCCTCAAACATGGTGCTTGCGATCAAAACGGACGTTCGATTGAATTTTTCAAAATTAAACGAAAACCCTTCGAGCGATTTGCATAAAAATTTGCAACAACATTCTACACATGTTTATCTGGGAAATTAATGAAAAACCTGCAAATACGTCTTTCCTAGTTTTTCCGGAATTTCCCCTCAAACATGTTGCTTGCGATCAAAACGGACGTTCGGCTGAATTTTTCGAAATTAAACGAAAACCCCTCGAGCGATTTGCATAAAAATTTGCAACAACATTCTACACATGTTTATCTATGAAACTAATGAAAAACCTGAAAATACGTCTTTCCTGGTTTTTCCGGAATTTCCCCTCAAACTTGTTGCTTGCGATCAAAACGGACGTTCGACTGAATTTTTTAAAATTTAACGAAAACCCCTGGAGCGATTTGCATAAAAATTTGCAACAACATTCTGCACATGTTTATCTATGAAACTAATGAAAAACCTGAAAATACGTCTTTCCTAGTTTTTCCGGAAATTCCCCTCAAACATGTTGCTTGCGATCAAAACGGACGTTCGACTGAATTTTTCAAAATTAAACGAAAACCCCTCGAGCGATTTGCATAAAAAATTGCAACAACATTCTACACATCTTTATCTATGAAACTAATGAAAAACCTGAAAATACGTCTTTCCTAGTTTTTCCGGAATTTCCCCTCAAACATGTTGCTTGCGATAAAAACGGACATTCGACTGAATTTTTTTTAATTTAACGAAAACCCCTCGAGCGATTTGCATAAAAATTTGCAACAACATTCTACACATGTTTATCTGTGAAATTAATGAAAAACCTGAAAATACGTCTTTACTAGTTTTTCCGGAATTTTCTCTCAAACATGTTGCTTGCGATCAAAACGGACGTTCGACTGAATTTTTCAAAATTTAACGAAAACCCCGTGAGCGATTTGCATAAAAATTTGCAACAACATTCTACACATGTTTATCTGTGAAATTAATGAAAAACCTGAAAATACGTCTTTACTAGTTTTTCCGGAATTTTCCCTCAAACATGTTGCTTGCGATCAAAACGGACGTTCGACTGAATTTTTCAAAATTTAACGAAAACCCCGTGAGCGATTTGCATAAAAATTTGCAACAACATTCTACACATGTTTATCTGTGAAATTAATGAAAAACCTGAAAATACGTCTTTCCTAGTTTTCCCGGAATTTCCCCTTAAACATGTTGCTTGCGATCAAAACGGACGTTCGACTGAATTTTTCAAAATTAAACGAAAACCCTTCGAGCGATTTGCATAAAAATTTGCAACAACATTCTACACATGTTTATCTATGAAACTAATGAAAAACCTGAAAATACGTCTTTCCTGGTTTTTCCGGAATTTCCCCTCAAACTTGTTGCTTGCGATCAAAACGGACGTTCGACTGAATTTTTTAAAATTTAACGAAAACCCCTGGAGCGATTTGCATAAAAATTTGCAACAACATTCTACACATGTTTATCTATGAAACTAATGAAAAACCTGAAAATACGTCTTTCCTAGTTTTTCCGGAATTTCCCCTCAAACATGTTGCTTGCGATCAAAACGGACGTTCGACTGAATTTTTCAAAATTAAACGAAAACCCTTCGAGCGATTTGCATAAAAATTTGCAACAACATTCTACACATGTTTATCTATGAAACTAATGAAAAACCTGAAAATACGTCTTTCCTAGTTTTTCCGGAATTTCCCCTCAAACATGTTGCTTGCGGTCAAAACGGACGTTCGACTGAATTTTTCAAAATTTAACGAAAACCCCGTGAGCGATTTGCATAAAAATTTGCAACAACATTCTACACATGTTTATCTGTGAAATTAATGAAAAACCTGAAAATACGTCTTTCCTAGTTTTTCCGGAATTTCCCCTCAAACATGTTGCTTGCGATCAAAACGGACGTTCGACTGAATTTTTCAAAATTTAACGAAAACCCCGTGAGCGATTTGCATAAAAATTTGCAACAACATTCTACACATGTTTATCTGTGAAATTAATGAAAAACCTGAAAATATGTCTTTCCTAGTTTTTCCGGAATTTCCCCTCAAACATGTTGCTTGCGATCAAAACGGACGTTCGACTGAATTTTTTAAAATTTAACGAAAACCCCTGGAGCGATTTGCATAAAAATTTGCAACAACATTCTACACATGTTTATCTATGAAACTAATGAAAAACCTGAAAATACGTCTTTCCTAGTTTTTCCGGAATTTCCCCTCAAACATGTTGCTTGCGATCAAAACGGACGTTCGACTGAATTTTTCAAAATTTAACGAAAACCCCGTGAGCGATTTGCATAAAAATTTGCAACAACATTCTACACATGTTTATCTGTGAAATTAATGAAAAACCTGAAAATACGTCTTTCCTAGTTTTTCCGGAATTTCCCCTCAAACATGTTGCTTGCGATCAAAACGGACGTTCGACTGAATTTTTCAAAATTTAACGAAAACCCCGTGAGCGATTTGCATAAAAAATTGCAACAACATTCTACACATGTTTATCTGTGAAATTAATGAAAAACCTGAAAATACGTCTTTACTAGTTTTTCCGGAATTTCCCCTCAAACATGTTGCTTGCGATCAAAACGGACGTTCGACTGAATTTTTTAAAATTTAACGAAAACCCCTCGAGCGATTTGCATAAAAATTTGCAACAACATTTCACACATGTTTATCTGTGAAATTACTGAAAAACCTGAAAATACGTCTTTCCTGGTTTTTCCGGAAATTCCCCTCAAACATGTTGCTTGCGATCAAAACGGACGTTCGACTGAATTTTTTTAAATTAAACGAAAACCCCTCGAGCGATTTGCATAAAAATTTGCAACAACATTCTACACGAGTCTACCTGTGAAATTAATGAAAAACCTGAAAATACGTCTTTACTAGTTTTTCCGGAATTTCCCCCCAAACATGTTGGATCAAAACGGACGTTCGACTGAATTTTTCGAAATTAAACGAAAACCCCTTGAGCGATTTGCATAAAAATTTGCAACAACATTTCACACATGTTTATCTGTGAAATTACTGAAAAACCTGAAAATACGTCTTTCCTGGTTTTTCCGGAATTTTCCCTCAAACATGTTGCTTGCGATCAAAACGGACGTTCGACTGAATTTTTTTAAATTAAACGAAAACCCCTCGAGCGATTTGCATAAAAATTTGCAACAACATTCTACACGAGTCTACCTGTGAAATTAATGAAAAACCTGAAAATACGTCTTTCCTAGTTTTTCCGGAATTTCCCCCCAAACATGTTGGATCAAAACGGACGTTCGACTGAATTTTTCGAAATTAAACGAAAACCCCTTGAGCGATTTGCATAAAAATTTGCAACAACATTTCACACATGTTTATCTGTGAAATTACTGAAAAACCTGAAAATACGTCTTTCCTGGTTTTTCCGGAAATTCCCCTCAAACATGTTGCTTGCGATCAAAACGGACGTTCGACTGAATTTTTTTAAATTAAACGAAAACCCCTCGAGCGATTTGCATAAAAATTTGCAACAACATTCTACACGAGTCTACCTGTGAAATTAATGAAAAACCTGAAAATACGTCTTTCCTAGTTTTTCCGGAATTTCCCCTCAAACATGTTGCTTGCGATCAAAACGGACGTTCGACTAAATTTTTCAAAATTAAACGAAAACCCCTCGAGCGATTTGCATAAAAATTTGCAACAACATTCTACACATGTTTATCTGTGAAATTACTGAAAAACCTAAAAATACGTCTTTCCTGGTTTTTCCGGAATTTTCCCTCAAACATGGTGCTTGCGATCAAAACGGACGTTCGATTGAATTTTTCAAAATTAAACGAAAACCCTTCGAGCGATTTGCATAAAAATTTGCAACAACATTCTACACATGTTTATCTGGGAAATTAATGAAAAACCTGCAAATACGTCTTTCCTAGTTTTTCCGGAATTTCCCCTCAAACATGTTGCTTGCGATCAAAACGGACGTTCGGCTGAATTTTTCGAAATTAAACGAAAACCCCTCGAGCGATTTGCATAAAAAATTGCAACAACATTCTACACATGTTTATCTGTGAAATTAATGAAAAACCTGAAAATACGTCTTTCCTAGTTTTTCCGGAATTTCCCCTCAAACATGTTGCTTGCGATCAAAACGGACGTTCGACTGAATTTTTTAAAATTTAACGAAAACCCCTGGAGCGATTTGCATAAAAATTTGCAACAACATTCTACACATGTTTATCTATGAAACTAATGAAAAACCTGAAAATACGTCTTTCCTAGTTTTTCCGGAATTTCCCCTCAAACATGTTGCTTGCGATCAAAACGGACGTTCGACTGAATTTTTCAAAATTTAACGAAAACCCCGTGAGCGATTTGCATAAAAATTTGCAACAACATTCTACACATGTTTATCTGTGAAATTAATGAAAAACCTGAAAATACGTCTTTCCTAGTTTTTCCGGAATTTCCCCTCAAACATGTTGCTTGCGATCAAAACGGACGTTCGACTGAATTTTTCAAAATTTAACGAAAACCCCGTGAGCGATTTGCATAAAAAATTGCAACAACATTCTACACATGTTTATCTGTGAAATTAATGAAAAACCTGAAAATACGTCTTTCCTAGTTTTCCCGGAATTTCCCCTTAAACATGTTGCTTGCGATCAAAACGGACGTTCGACTGAATTTTTCAAAATTTAACGAAAACCCCGTGAGCGATTTGCATAAAAATTTGCAACAACATTCTACATATGTTTATCTGTGAAATTAATGAAAAACCTGAAAATACGTCTTTCCTAGTTTTCCCGGAATTTCCCCTTAAACATGTTGCTTGCGATCAAAACGGACGTTCGACTGAATTTTTCAAAATTAAACGAAAACCCTTCGAGCGATTTGCATAAAAATTTGCAACAACATTCTACACATGTTTATCTATGAAACTAATGAAAAACCTGAAAATACGTCTTTCCTGGTTTTTCCGGAATTTCCCCTCAAACATGTTGCTTGCGATCAAAACGGACGTTCGACTGAATTTTTTAAAATTTAACGAAAACCCCTTGAGCGATTTGCATAAAAATTTGCAACAACATTTCACACATGTTTATCTGTGAAATTACTGAAAAACCTGAAAATACGTCTTTCCTGGTTTTTCCGGAAATTCCCCTCAAACATGTTGCTTGCGATCAAAACGGACGTTCGACTGAATTTTTTTAAATTAAACGAAAACCCCTCGAGCGATTTGCATAAAAATTTGCAACAACATTCTACACATGTTTATCTATGAAACTAATGAAAAACCTGAAAATACGTCTTTCCTAGTTTTTCCGGAATTTCCCCTCAAACATGTTGCTTGCGATCAAAACGGACGTTCGATTGAATTTTTTTAAATTTCACGAAAACCCCTCGAGCGATTTGCATAAAAAATTGCAAAAATAATGAGGCTACAAGGAATTAAAAATTTAAGCCATCCTGTACATGTTTCACCTACACAATTACACACACACACTCACAAAAGAACCGCTGTACCTCACACCACAACTGCCACACGAAGTACCGGAGCGTGCTTCGAAAACTCTTTAGCGAATTCCCAGCAATATTTATTGTAATCTAAGTAATAATTAAACATAATCAATAAATAACGGTTTTGTGATACAAGACTCAGGTACGCAGATGCCCATCACTAAAAAAAAAATGAAGTAATAAAAACACACAAAAGACGTGGGGGTTGCTCCCTGAACGCGACCGTCCGCAAAGGTTAATAAAAAAAACAAGGCTGTCGATGCACAATACCTAAAAACAAAAAATAATAAAACAAAAAAAGGCGCAATCAGGGTAAGGGTCGTACCGTTAAGAGCACCAAACTATAATTACAGATTTTTTAGGTGTAGCTTTCGTCCGTTTTTTCGTGTGCGTGTCGTCGCTTCTGTCGCTAGGTGTTTTTTTTAGTCGCCCACCAACCATGAGAGACCCAATTGGCTGAGATTATTTTCTACTCGGGAAAAAAAATCTATTTTTAACGATATATTTTTATATTGGCGCGAACAAACTTGAGAAATTTAAAAATGAAAAAAAAAACGGGACCGATCATATTATTTTTTCTTAAAATTATAAATCGAAACAAGCTCAAAGTAATCGGCATCAAGAATATCGGTACCCGTAAAACGTGTGATCTAAATTAGGATGTAAGATTTGTATATTTATATATACGCGAAGTGATAATTTTTATAGGATTTATAAATTTTTGCGGAAATGAGAGATTTTTTTATAAATATATATGAAACAAATACGAATATTATATATATTGCTTAGACATGTAAGGATCTTAGGAAGTAAGTGTAGATGTCGTGTTTTCGACTCATGGTTGCGTGGAGTCCCTTGCTTTCGCGTTAGTGCGGAATTTGAGCGGCGAGGATCGCCGCGGCCTTGGAAACTAATTCTCTGCAATGCGTAACAAAAATTCATGAACCGACCTCGTAACTTAAAGGAATTTAAACGAATGAACCAACCTCGTAACTGAAAAGAATGAAAATACCCCATCTCTATCTTTCAAGACAGTTTGATCCAAACACGATCTAAAGTTTTGAGAAGTTTCAATAATCCAATAAAATTAAAAAAAGTACTCAAAAACAATTGCTATCGCTTTGAAACTGTCTATATTGACTGAGTATGCATTCCGAGTTATGACTATGTAGAAATCTTAAAATACCCTGTGTCTAAATTTTGAGATAACAGAATCTAAAAAAAAACGGTGAAAAAAATGTCATTAATCCAAATAAATGAAAAAAAGGCCATAGAAACAAATGCGATCGACTTGAAACTTTCTGGATTCACTCAAAACACATTCTGAATTATAATTCTGTAGAAATCCATAAATACCCCATCTCTAGATTTTGAAATATTTCGACCTAAACAGAACCCAAAAAAAATTGGTGAAAAAAATGTCATTAATCCAAATAGAAAAAAGTCCATAGAAACGTATGCCATCGACTTGAAACTTTCTGGATTCACTCGAAACACATTCCGAATTATAATTCTGTAGAAATCAAAAAATACCCCATTTCTAGATTTTGAGATATTTCGACCTAAACAGAATCTAAAAAAAAATCGGTGAAAAAAATGTCATTAATCCAAATAAATGAAAAAAAGTCCATAGAAACAAATGCGATCGACTTGTAACTTTCTGGATTCACTCAAAACACATTCTGAATTATAATTCTGTAGAAATCCAAAAATACCCCATCTCTAGATTTTGAAATATTTCGTCCTAAAAAAAAATCGGTGAAAAAAATGTCATTAATCCAAATAAATGAAAAAAAGTCCATAGAAACAAATGCGATCGACTTGAAACTTTCAGGATTCACTCAAAACACATTCTGAATTATAATTCTGTAGAAATCCAAAAATACCCTATCCCTAGATTTTGAGATATTTCGACCTAAACAGAATCTAAAAAAAATCGGTGAAAAAAATGTCATTAATCCAAATAAATGAAAAAAAGTCCATAGAAACAAATGCGATCGACTTGAAACTTTCTGGATTCACTCAAAATGCATTCTGAAGTATAATTCTGTGGAAATCCAAAAATACCCCATCTCTAGATTTTGAGATAATTCGACCCAAACAGAACCGAAATTTTTAAAAACCCAGGCGAATCAAACAATTGCTATCGAGTTGAAACTTCCAGTTTTACTCAAAATACATTTTGAATTATAATTCCAAAAAAATCCACAAACACCCCTTCTCTAGATTTTGAGATATTTCGATCTAAACACACTCCAAAGTTTTAAGAAATTGGAAAAATTAAGGAAGACAAAAAATGCATAAAAACAATTGCTGACGACTTCAAACTTTCCAAATTTTCTCAAAATACATTCTAAATTATAATTGCGTAAAAATCCACAAACACCCCTTCTCTAGATTTCGAGTTATTTCGACCTAAACACTCCCCGAAGTTTTAAGAAATTGGAAAAATTCAGGTGGGCAGAAAAAATGCATAAAAACAATTGCTATCGACTTCAAACTTTCCAAATTTACTCAAAATACATTTTGAATTATATTTCCGTTAAAATCCATAAACACCCCTTCTCTAAATTTTGAGATATTTCGACCTTAACACACCCCAAAGTTTTAAGAAATTGGAAAAATTCAGGTGGACAGAAAAATACATAAAAGCAATTGCTATCGACTTCAAACTTTCCAAATTTACTCAAAATACATTGTGAATTATAATTCCGTAAAAATCCATAAACACCCTTTCTCTAGATTTCGAGATAATTGGACCTAAACACACCCCAAAGTTTTAAGAAATTGGAAAAATTCAGGTGGACAGAAAAAATGCATAGAAACAATTGCCATCGACTTTAAACTTTCCAAATTTTCTCAAAATACATTTTGAAATATATTTCCTTAAAAATCCACAAACACCCCTTCTCCAGATTTCGAGTTATTTCGACCTAAACACACCCCAAGGTTTAAGGAAATTGGAAAAATTCTGGGTGAAGAAAAAATACATAAAAACAATTTCTACCGACTTCAAATTTTCCAAATTTGCTAAAAATACATCCTGCAATTTAATTCTGTAAAAATCCATTAATACCCCAACTCGAGATTTCGAAACAAATCAACCTAAATAGAACCCAAAGTTCTGAAATTTTGGTAATAATTTTGGTGGGTTAATAAAATATAAAAATGATTGCTGTGGACTTTTCAAATGTACCCAAAATACTTTTCAAGATAACACATTGTGTTTGTCGAAAGGAATCTAAATTAGAACATTTTTTGAAATCGAAAAAAAAAACGTGCAATAGATTTTTTTAGAGGTTCCATTTTTAATGGCAAATAATTGAAAATTTGCGAAAAGCAGCTGTTGCATTGATTTAAAAATTAAGTTACGAACTACGTTTAAGAGCGAGTTAAAGAAATTGATTGAAACTCTTATAAAAAATTATAAAACGGCGTGCGATGCTACTGAAAATTTAGTGGTTACATTTTTAATGGCAACAATTGAAAATTTGCGAAAAATATCTGTTGAATCGATTAAAAAATTAGGTTACGTTATGTTTGTCGAAAGGAATCTAAATTAGAACATTTTTTGAAATCGAAAAAAAAACATGCCACCGATTTTTTTCAGTCGTTCCATTTTTAATGACAAACAATTAAAAATTTGCGAAAAGCAGTTGTTGCATTCATTCAAAAATTAAGTTACGAGCTACGTTTAAGAGCGAGTTAATTAAATTAATTGAAACTCTAAATTATAAATTTATAATACGCAGCTGTAAATTTAGTTAAAAATTTAACTCAAGTTAGGATATAAAAATTATGTTGGAAGTCGATTTTCAGGTAATTTAAAGTGAAACAACTTTCGACGTTTTATTACTATTTTAGTGGGATAAAACGTCGAAAGTTGTTTCATTTCAAATTACCCGAAGTTGCGAAATTCGTTTTGGAATAACTTCACAAATTGCAAGTGTATCCATCGCAAATTAAGTTACGAGCTACGTAATCAATGAAGTTACGATACGTGTTGCAGGGTTTGAAACTTTCAAGGCCGACGCGATCCCTTGCCGCGTGGTCCTCAAAGGGCGCAAAAATCCGCGCTATCCTCTCCTATCGAAGTACAAATTTTTTGAATAATTATTATAATTAATAACAATTAATAACGATGAGAATGAATTATTATTATTATTATCGGTGTCGTAGTTTTGGCCGGTTTCGTCCGGAATTTTAGTAGAATAGCCGCTCCCTCGCTGTTTTCAATTACACAATATTTACTATTGGAAAGTGTTGCGCGTTGAGAAGGTAGTTTATGTATGTTCATAGCGTACTGTAGTAGCTAAAAAAGGGGGCGAAGAGGGCTGCAGAGGGCATATGGCAGGGCTCTGCATTACCGCCTCTTAAGGTACTTAGTCATAGAGGCGGTACTACTTTAGCAGAGCCCGGCCAGACGCCGAATTGTTATGCAGATTACGAATTACGAATAAAAAAAAAAGAGTCGCACCTACAAATAATACGAAGCGTGCGTCCTGCTCGAGACCGCTTTCCGTTGTCTTGTTTATTATAAATAAATGAATAACGATAAATAACAAAATACCTCCCTAGCCATCTGGACCTCTAAAATCCACATATCCACTTGTAAACAGAAGAGAAGTTTTAGACGCACCAGATGCCGAACGTCCATAGTACAAAGTTTTTGTGTCAAGACGCAAGAGTTGAATTTTTTATTAGCGAATGTTTAAATAAATAAATAAATGAAAGAAAAGTACAATCTTTATTATAGTCCGGTCCGAGCAGACCACCAGAAATCTATCCTCTTGTTTGTTGGCTATGTGCAAAAGTGAAGTGTTAAATTAGCGGTGATTACTGATTGAGTACAAATCGCTGCACCCTCTCCGCTCCCGAATTTTTATTATATTACAATTTATTATTATATTATTAATTGAGAGTTTAGCAATACCTTCCGAAGAGGATTTCTTTGTACGTTACGTTTTTCAAACTAACTAAAAAACCTTAGTTCAATTTGGGGGGCGCGCGGGGGTAGCCGCCGTGCCATAACTTAAAACAATCAACCCCGAAGCCAAAAAGATAGAGAAACACCCCGGGCCACCCCCGCCGCCCTATATCATCAACAAAAAAAAAATATTCAAATTGCAGAATTGAAAGTGGTCATTCACTACTAGAGTACCTATCGTTGGTTATAAGCATGCGGAAGTGTTAGGATTTTCAGTATATTATACTATTTGTACTATTAAACTTAAAATTTTTTATGGAGAAACCCGCGCGCCGCTCTTATTATTATTTTTTTCTAACGCGTGAATTTTTGAAATTCGATAAGTGTTTTTATACATTTTGTACATCCCATGTATACGTTTCGCGAATATATTTTCTCGATCGTGGCGCGCGGGCTTCTCCAAAACCATTCGATGAATTTACAGAATACGTGATGATGTTTTTTATACTGAATATGCGTGAAATAAAATTCGATATATCAATATATTTAATAATATATATGATATGAAATGATCGAGCTTTTGACGGCTTTTTATATATGTAAAAGTAATAAATTGGAGAAACAGATTTTTAAAACATAATAAATATAACCATTGTCTAATATTTTTGTGTGTTTTTTTTCCTTACCCTCACCTCACCAAATGTCATAATTTCAATTTTTATAATATTTTTTTGTTAAAGATCTTGAATTAATTGCTTACATGTTGACTCACTAGAATATGAATAATTGTATGATTAATTAATTTCCCACTTAACCCGTGGTGAAACATAATTATATATTCGATTAATTAAAACACTTGTTTAATCAAAATGAAGAATTGTATATGTAGCCCGCGATGGAAACAGTTTGCAGACCCCTGGCCTAGAATATTAGCCCTCGGCTATGGATATTATAACACAACTAACTTGAGCAAAGGTACGAAGTAAACTTATGGTGAACGCGCCGGGAACTTTTTCATTTCATTTTACGAAAATATTTTTATCGTCGCGAATTCGATCCTGTTGTCGTGAATATGGCGGTAACCCCTGGTCTAGAATATTAACCCTCAGCTGTGGGAGATTATAATAACCCCAATCACCGCTTTACAGACAACTAAGATAAGAAAATATACGAATTAAACTTTTGCTGAATGCGCCGGGAACTTGAAATTCAATTTTACGAAAATATTTTTATCGTCGTGAATTCGATCTTACAGTATTTTTTTTGTAGTCGTAAATATGGCAACATTCATTAAGTGTAGGGGTTGAATAAATATTTAAGCGATTTCCTTAAATTGTTATAATTTAAAGCTGAAACAATTAATTAACAGCAGAAGCGGCGTCGGAAAAATGTGAAGGTAAGTTGAGTGTGGAAGAATACCACGTTAAGACATCCCCGATAATCCCTTGATGAATTTTAATTGAATTTAAAGTGAATACGAAGCTACAACTAGAGTAAAATTTCAAAATAAGTAGTAGTATAACAGTTTATTGTACTCGAGATACATCGATATACAACAGGCCATCGACCGAGGTCTTTCAGCCATTTAAAATAAGTTGTCAATACTTTTTCTATAAAATTTCATCAAAATGCGCATTGATTTATTCAAAATCCCCGCGATGAATTTGAATCGAATTTGCAGGATACATTCTAGACACATGTAGCTATAAAACTAACAGAAAATCCGGAAATGGGTCATCACTGGTTTTTCCGGAATTTTCCATCAAACAAAATGCGCACTTTCGGCTAAAACTCAATTTTCACGAAATTCCCTCGATGGATTTTAATGAATTTTACAGGAAGCATTCGAATCATAAGTAGCTTTAAAATGAAGGAAAAATCCGAAAATGGGTTATCACTAGTTTTTCCGGAATTTTCCAACAAAATTACTGCTTTGGAAAATGCGCACTTTCGGCTAAAACTTAATTTTCACGAAATTCCCTCGATAGATTTGAATGAATTTTACAGGAAGCATTCTAATCATAAGTATCTTTAAAATGAAGGAAAAATCCGAAAATGGGTCATCACTAGTTTTTCCGGAATTTTCGCTCAAAATCGCTGCTTTACAAAATGCGCACTTTCGGCTAAAACTTAATTTTCACAAAATTCCCTCGATGGATTTTAATAAATTTCACCGGAAGCATTCCAATCATAAATAGCTTTAAAATGAAGGAAAAATCCGAAAATGGGTTATCGCTTGTTTTTCCGGAATTTTCCAACAAATTCGCTACTTTGCAAAATGCGCACTTTCGGCTAAAACTTAATTTTCGCGAAATTCCCTCGATGAATTTTAATGAATTTCACAGGAAACATTCCAATCATAAGTAGCTTTAAAATGAAGGAAAACCCCAAAGATGGGTTATCACTAGTTTTTCCGGAATTTTCCAACAAATTCGCTGCTTCGCAAAATGCGCACTTTCGGCTAAAACTCAATTTTCACGAAATTCCCTCGATGAATTTTAATGAATTTCACAGGAAACATTCCAATCATAAGTAGCTTTAAAATGAAGGAAAAATCCGAAAATGGGTTATCACTAGTTTTTCCGGAATTTTCCAACAAATTCGCTGCTTTGCAAAATTCGTCCTTTCGGCTAAAACTCAATTTTCAAGAAATTCCCTCGATGGATTTTAATAAATTTTACAGGAAGCATTCCAATCATAAGTAGCTCTAAAATGAAGGAAAAACCCAAAGATGGGTTATCACTAGTTTTTCCGGAATTTTCCAACAAATTCGCTGCTTCGCAAAATGCGCACTTTCGGCTAAAACTCAATTTTCGCGAAATTCCCTCGATGGATTTTAATGAATTTCACAGGAAACATTCCAATCATAAGTAGCTTTAAAATGAAGGAAAAATTCGAAAATGGGTTATCACTAGTTTTTCCGGAATTTTCCAACAAAATCGTTGCTTCGCAAAATGCGCACTTTCGGCTAAAACTCAATTTTCACGAAATTCCCTCGATGGATTTTAATGAATTTTACAGGAAACATTCCAATCATAAGTATCTTCAAAATGAAAGAAAAATCCGAAAATGGGTTATCACTAGTTTTTCCGGAATTTTCCAACAAAATCGATGCTTCGCAAAATGCGCACTTTCAGCTAAAACTTAATTTTCGCGGAATTCCCTCGATGGATTTTAATGAATTTCACAGGAAACATTCCAATCATAAGTAGCTTTAAAATGAAGGAAAAATTCGAAAATGGGTTATCACTAGTTTTTCCGGAATTTTCCATCAAAATCGTAGCTTTCGACAGAATTAGTTTAATTGCTCCAATAATTTATAATTTTTTAATGCGGTGTTCAAATTTTGATATAATGATAAAGCGGGAATAAATTTAAGCATATTTCCAAAGTTTTCAGATTGTGGCAATTATTTTAATTTTTTTTTGCCAGTGAAGGAAATTTTTAATTATTTTGAGCTCGGTTTTCCAATGATTACCCCTAAATGTAGTGATGGGATATTTTAAAACTGGTAGAATTATAATATCTAATCAATTTTGAGTGTATTTTGAAAGTTACTTAGTTGTGGCAATTGTTTTTATAATTTTTTCGGCCAATAGAAAAAAAATAATAATTTAATTTTTAATTTTATTAATTTTAACCGAAGGGAAATTTTGAAATTTTGTCCAAATTATAAATTATGATCAATTTTGAGTATTTTTCGAAAGTTACCCAGTTGTGGCAATTGTTTTTATATTTTTTTTTGCGCATGGAAAAAAAATAACTGCAAATTATAATACGTTCGGGTTTGGGGTGGTTATTTCCAATTCTGATGAAGGGAAATTTCCAAATTTTATCAGAATTATAAATTATGATCAATTTTAAGTATTTTGCGAAGGTTGTGGCAATTTTTTAAATATTTTTTTTGCGCATGAAGAGAAAATAACTGCAAATTATAATACGTTCGTGTTTGGGGTGGTTATTTCTAATTCTGATGAAGGGCAATTTCCAAATTTTATCAGAATTATAAATTATAATCAATTTTGAGTATTTTACGAAGGTTATCAAGTTGTGGCAATTTTTTAAATATTTTTTTGCGCATGAAAAAAAAATAACTGCAAATTATAATACGTTCGGGTTTGGGGTGGTTATTTCTAATTCTGATGAAGGGAAATTTCCAAATTTTATCAGAATTATAAATTATAATCAATTTTGAGTATTTTGCGAAGGTTATCTAGTTGTGGCAATTTTTTTAATATTTTTTTTGCGCATGGAAAAAAAATAACTGCAAATTATAATTCGTTCGGGTTTGGGGTGGTTATTTCTAATTCTGATGAAGGGAAATTTCCAAAGTTTATCAGAATTATAAATTATAATCAATTTTGAGTATTTTACGAAGGTTATCAAGTTGTGGCAATTTTTTTAATATTTTTTTGCGCATGAAAAAAAAATAACTGCAAATTATAATACGTTCGGGTTTGGGGTGGTTATTTCTAATTCTGATGAAGGGAAATTTCCAAATTTTATCAGAATTATAAATTACAATCAATTTTGAGTATTTTACGAAGGTTATCAAGTTGTGGCAATTTTTTAAATATTTTTTTGCGCATGAAAAAAAAATAACTGCAAATAATAATACATTCGGGTTTGGGGTGGTTATTTCTAATTCTGATGAAGGGGAATTTCCAAATTTTATCAGAATTATAAATTATAATCAATTTTGAGTATTTTGCGAAGGTTATCAAGTTGTGGCAATTTTTTTAATATTTTTTTGCGCATGAAAAAAAAATAACTGCAAATTATAATACGTTTGGGTTTGGGGTGGTTATTTCTAATTCTGATGAAGGGGAATTTCCAAATTTTATCAGAATTATAAATTATGATCAATTTTGAGTATTTTGAGAAGGTTAACTAGTTGTGGCAATTTTTTTAATATTTTTTTGCGCATGAAAAAAAAATAACTGCAAATTATAATACGTTCGGGTTTGGGGTGGTTATTTCTAATTCTGATGAAGGGAAATTTCCAAATTTTATCAGAATTATAAATTATAATCAATTTTGAGTATTTTGCGAAGGTTATCTAGTTGTGGCAATTTTTTTAATATTTTTTTGCGCATGAAAAAAAAATAACTGCAAATTATAATACGTTCGGGTTTGGGGTGGTTATTTCTAATTCTGATGAAGGGGAATTTCCAAATTTTATCAGAATTATAAATTATGATCAATTTTGAGTATTTTGAGAAGGTTAACTAGTTGTGGCAATTTTTTTAATATTTTTTTTGCGCATGAAAAAAAAATAACTGCAAATTATAATACGTTCGGGTTTGGGGTGGTTATTTCTAATTCTGATGAAGGGAAATTTCCAAATTTTATCAGAATTATAAATTATGATCAATTTTGAGTATTTTACGAAGGTTATCTAGTTGTGGCAATATTTTTAATATTTTTTTTGCGCATGAAAAAAAAAATAACTGCAAATTATAATACGTTCGGGTTTGGGGTGGTTATTTTCAATTCTAATGAAGGGAAATTTTTTAATTTGTTTAAAATTATGAAGTACAATCAATTTTGAGTGTATTTAAAAAGTTACCTTATTGTGGCAATTATTTTTATATTTTTTTAAACCAATGGAAAAAAAATTAACTTCAAATTAAAATACGTTCTGGTTTCGGGTGGTTATCTCTAATTCTACCGAGGGGAAATTTTAAAATTTTATCAAAATTATAATGTACAACCAATTTAGATTGTATTTGGCGAGTTACATAGCTGTGGCAATTGTTTATCTATTTTTTTAACCAATGGAGAAGAAATTGAACTTAAAATTACAATAATCGCGGTTTACGTGTAATTCTCTTTAAATCGGTTAATGAAATATTTTAATATTTCACGGAAATATAACATAGAATTAATTTTAAAGTTGTTAAAATTGTGCGTTTTTTTTTTAACTAATATATAAACTCTGTGCGGTCTATATATTTGTTTAAAAGAACGCGCAATGTTAACACAATAAAAATTAATTTAATTTCATATTTATTCGTATATTTGTTATGGTCACATCGATATTACATCGATATTACATTGAAATAACACGACGACGAAGAGATTTTTTACGTGACGCGTTCGATCGCGTGATTATGAGTCATCGCGATCATCCAGTGTAAGAGGAGGAAACAAAACATGCCTATAAATGGTAACGCGATAAATCTCCAGAGCGATGCATATGATAAATGCAGAAGTGAATACCTTAACACGAGTGCACACCGTGTTAGAACAATATTGATAACATTAAAACCTCCACTAACCTTTCGTTGCCCTTTCCACGTATAATGCCCTTCTGCTTCCAGCATCTTAACACTTCGCCGTCGTCAATTCGTTCGCTTTCACTGATTACGTTAACACTACACTTAAAAAACTAACAATACCGAAATTCATTTACGCTTGGCACAGACACGAATCGATCCATCGATGGAGTTGAGTTTTGTTGCGATTTACTTACATTTAACACAAACGCGCACGTCATACAAACGGCGGAGTGCCTCTTGCGTTGCAGCAGCGACGCGCGCGCTCTCTGCAGTTGTTTACACTTGCATCCATGACAACTGCGCATGTCGACAATAACCGACGTGTTATTTCACGTGCACATCTTAATATTTTAAACCGTAAATAATTTATCGGTGTTTTACAAATTTAAAAGTGTTGGTGCAGTGAATCCTGTGATTAGAAAGAATGGACGATTTTGGAGCGACGATGTGTTTGAAAAACAAGATGCAGAAGCGTGTTAGACATGGAAAGGGCAAACGAAGGTTAGTGGATGTTATATAACAGTATTGAATGATTCATTATTAAATGTAGAGTTGTGTCTAGCGCTCCATATATGGGCATGTTTTTTTCTGGCTCTCCCATTGGATGATAACGATGACGTCACAATCACGCGACGTAAAAAAATCATTTCGTTGTTCTATAGGATGTTATCAATGCAATATCGATGTAACAATAACAATTATCCAAATATTAAATGAAGTAAATTTTTAGGGTGTTAAAATTGCGAGACACCTCACAGATTGTTTGTTCTTTCTGTTGTTAATTTTTTTCTTTAATTCAATAAAAAATAGAAAAACAATTGCCAAACACATAAAACTTTCAGAAGAGCTTCAGAACAGATGCTATTATATAATACCATGATAATTCTAAAGCATGTGTTCTTCGAATTCTAAAATAATCACACCTGAAAAATTGTTTGTTCTTTCTGTAGTAATTTTTTTCTTTAATTCGTTAAAAAATAGAAAAACAACCGCCAAACACATAAAACTTTCAGAAAAGCTTCAGAACAGATGCTATTATATAATACCATGATAATTCTAAAACATGTGTTCTTCGAATTCTAAAATAATCACACTTGAAAAATTGTTTGTTCTTTCTGTAGTAATTTTTTTCTTTAATTCGATAAAAATAGAAAATCAATTGCCAAACACATAAAACTTTCAGAAAAACTTCAGAACAGATGCTGTTATATAATACCATGATAATTCTAAAACATGTGTTCTTCGAATTCTAAAATAATCACACTTGAAAAATTGTTTGTTTTTTTTCCTCTAGTTCGTTAAAAAATAAAAAAAACAATTGCCAAACACATAAAACTTTTTTAAAAGCTTCAGAATAGATGCTATTATATAATACCATGATAATTCTAAAACATGTGTTCTTCGAATTCTAAAATAATCACACCTGAAAAATTGTTTGTTCTTTCTGTAGTAATGTTTTCCTTTAATTCGTTAAAAAATAGAAAAACAATTGCCAAACACATAAAACTTTCAGAAAAGCTTCAGAACAGATGCTGTTATATAATACCATGATAATTCTAAAACATGTGTTCTTCGAATTCTAAAATAATCACACCTGAAAAATTGTTTGTTCTTTCTGTAGTAAATGTTTTCTTTAATTAGTTAAAAAATAGAAAAACAATTGCCAAACACATAAAACTTTCAAAAAAGCTTCAGAGCAGATGCTGTTATTTAATACCATGATAATTCTAAAACATGTGTTCTTCAAATTCTAAAATAATCACACCAGAAAAATTGTTTTTTTTGTGCTTACATTTTTCTTTAATTCGATAAAAAATAGAAAAACAATTGCCACAAACATAAAACTTTCAGGAGATATTCAGAATAGATGCTATTATATAATGCCATCATAATTTTGAAACATGTCTTCTTCAAATTCTAAAATAATCACACCTGAATTTTTTTTTTTTGTAGTTACATTTTTTCTTTAATTCGATAAAAAATAGAAAAAACAATTGCCACAAACATAAAACTTTCAGGAGATATTCAGAATAGATGCTATTTTATAACACCATAATAATTTTGTAACATGTCTTTAAATTCTAAAATAATCACACCCGAAAAATTGTTTTTTTTTTGTACTTACATTTTTTCTTTAATTCGATAAAAAATAGAAAAACAAGTGCTACAAACATAAAACTTTCAGGAGATATTCAGGATAGATGCTATTATATAATACCATAATAATTCTAAAACATGTCTTCTTCAAATTCTAAAATAATCGCACCTTAAAAATTGTTTTTTTTTTGCAGTTACATTTTTTCTTTAATTCCATAAAAAATAGAAAAACAATTGCTACAAATATAAAACTTTCTGGAGATATTCAGAATAGATGCTATTTTATATTACCATGATAATTCTGAAACATGTCGTCTTGAAATTCTAAAATAATCACACCTGAAAAATTGTTTTTTTTTTGTTGTTACATTTTTTCTTTAATTCGATAAAAAATAGAAAAACAATTGCCACAAACATAAAACTTTCAGGAGATATTCAGAATAGATGCTATTTTAATGTAGAATTATATTTTTGCAAAATACCACCCTTAAATTTTGCAAAATTTTGCGTGAACTAAATGTAGAACTGTGAATAATTGTTATAATTTCGATGACGCAAGAAAAATATAAAAACAATTGCCACCGACTTAAAATTTTTCAAATTTATTCAAAATTCATTTAGAGTTATATTTTTGCAAAAATCCACTGCTAAGTTTTCCAAAATTTGACGTGAACAAAAACTAGAACTGAGAAAGAGAAAATTTGTAACTAAAATTACAAAATCTCTGTTTAGGTGCGATAATTATAAGGTGCAACTATTTTGAGTATATTTTTAAAGTAAACAGATTGTAGCAATTTTTTTTAAAATTTTTTTAGACAAAGAAATAAATTGAAACATAAATTTACATTATCTCCGCTTTAGGTGCGATTATTTCAAAATCTAGTGATGGAGTGTTTTTAATTTCTTGCAGAATTATAAGGTGCAACTATTTTTAGTATGTTTTTAAAGTAAACAGATAGTAGCAATTTTTTTTGAATTTTTTTTATAGACAAAGAAATAAATTGCAACATAAATTCACATTATCACCGCTTTAGGTGCGATTATTTCAAAATCTATTGATGGAGTGTTTTTAATTACTTGCAGAATTATAAGGTGCAACTATTTTGAGTACGTTTTTAAAGTAAACAAATTGTAGCAATTGTTTTTATATTTTTTTTTTTAGAGAAAAAATAAATTGCAACATAAATTCACATTACTTGCGATTTAGGTGCGATTATTTCAAAATCTAGTGATGGAGTGTTTCTAATTTCTTGCGGGATTATAAGGAGCAACTATTTTGAGTATGTTTTTAAAGTAAACAGATTGTAGCAATTTTTTTTGAATTTTTTTTTAGACAAAGAAATAAATTGCAACATAAATTCACATTACCTCCGCTTTAGGTGCGATTATTTCTAAATCTAGTAATGGAGTGTTTCTAAATTATTACAGAATTATAAGGAGCAACTATTTTAAGTATGTTTTTAAAGTAAACAGATTGTAGCAATTTTTTTTAATTTTTTTTTTAGACAAAGTAATAAATTGCAACATAAATTCACATTATCCTCGCTTTAGGTGCGATTATTTCAAAATCTAGTGATGGAGTGTTTCTAAATTATTGCAGAATTATAAGGTGCAACTATTTTAAGTATGTTTTTAAAGTAAACAGATTGTAGCATTTTTTTTGACATTTTTTTTAGACAAAGAAATAAATTGCAACATAAATTCACATTATCCTCGCTTTAGGTGCGATTATTTCAAAATCTAGTGATGGAGTGTTTCTAAATTATTGCAGAATTATAAGGTGCAACTATTTTAAGTATGTTTTTAAAGTAAACAGATTGTAGCAATTTTTTTTGAATTTTTTTTTATACAAAGAAATAAATTGCAACATAAATTCACATTATCTCCACTTTAGGTGCGATTATTTTGAAATCTAGCGATGGAAAGTTTCTAAATTTATGTTGCTTTCAGTTTGCCAGAAAATCCAAATTTTCATTAAAGTAAAATCACCTCGAGGCGTCTTGGCTGTTATGGTGTTATCCTGCGGAATCATCTTCTCTGCTTCCCTCAGATTGATGAACACCACACAAACACTAACACTCGAAAGGGTGTAATTCCGAAATGTATTTTGAAATTAAATCCCAAAAACGTACCACGACACGACCCGCACACGTTCTTCGCGAGACGGCGACCTCAAACTGAATTGGTATTAACAGGTACACCGCGAGTCGTGGATCGGTGATAAGAATTTAATCTCTAAATGAGAGAAAAAAAAACGATTTTTTTTATTATCTTCGGCCACGATGTCCGGTGCAGTTTTAAATCTGTTCGAGTGTTAAATTGTGATCATAAACGACCGGTTGGCTATAATTTACATCCCTATTTTTTTTTTAACCTGTTGACTTAAAATGTAATTTCTTTTAATTTTGATAATGGCAAGCTGAGTAAATCAAAGTGTTGTACAAAGTAGAAAGTGTTTTATTCTATATAAAAGTAGAAGCTTCCTACATAACAAAAAAGCTTTATTGTAATAAATACATAGACTTGACGAATTTCCCTGGCGGTTTGTGATATTGTGATATTTAATCAGCGAGACTAGAAGGGCCTTTGATGTAGTGCAGATATCTGAGGTAATCTAGTGCGGTTTTCTTGTTTATTATTCATAAGGCACTATGTGTCAGGAACACGATCTCTTCGGTGGTCAGTGGGTCTCGGATGACAAAAGTTTCATTACGGACTATAATTTGAGTCCTCGTATTAAGACCCCTTTCACATTCAGTGGACGACCAATAAGTGGACTGCTCTCCCCCTTCACCCCCCCCCCCCTTCCAAACGAACTTCCGCAAACTCCTTCGGATTAATTTTCCGTCAACTGCTGGCTTGAATTATTATTCGGGATATGTTTGCAATATGTATTTCAACTTTAATATTTTGTAATTAATTCTTATGATTTGTTTCTGGCTTTAATATTTGTTTCTTGTGCATTTGATTTGATGAGGGAGTGTTGAACGTGGAGGGGTCCACTCATTTAAAGTGAAATACTTTAAATTGCGATCTCTCCATCAAGTCGCCACGTTAATAAGCAGGATTGTTCGGATGCCTTGTCCAAAGTGCGGTTTCCTTCGGACACGCACACCGACGCCCCCGACTTTCCCTGCCCTCGCCTGCTGCGGTTCCTGCGAATTACCAAACAATCTGCAACTTATACTGGGTGGGGGCAGAGCCTCCGCTGGAAACCGCACGCTCCCGCCGGCGCCGCTCCCGAATACTCGAATTAATTGAGTTTTACAACAGCCGACGGAATAGTATCGAAAACTGTTTTTGCCAAAGATTTTGGCCAATTTTGTAAAATTCTACCTTCTCCTTCATACATCTTTTTCAATTTCATCTGACATCTCGAAAAATTAATTATATCGTGTGAGCCACAAAATTTTGTTTCAGAGTTGGCTGTGAGATAAATGAGGTATGTCGTATATTATTACATCATGAGATTTAAAAAAAAAACAAATAATCTCAGACATGACTGTTTTTTGAATATGGAAAAAAATAAATAACAACTATCATTCAACATCCGTCGTGGTATTAGCCAGTGAAGCAGTTGTTTCAATAAGTAATTTATTTTTAGTCTTTGTAGAATTCATTTTGCAGATTTGAATATGCATATATTCAACCTACTTTTCGTCTTTTAATTAATTTATTTAAGTAAGGGTTTTTAATTTTAATATAAAATTGTGTTAAATTATTTCAGATTTATTTAAATTAATTGGCCATGCCTGAGAGAGAGAGATAATCAAGAACAGCAACGCATTTTTATTTTAATTTTTAAAAATCTAAAACAAATTATTTCAGATTTATTTAAATTAATGTTTTAGATTTTTAAAAATTAAAATTAAAATGCGTTGCTGTTCTTGATTATCTCCCTCTCTCTCAGGCATGACCAACTCAGCAACAAAATTCTGTGGCTCACACCTTAATTCCAACTAATTATTGACCACGCGGTCCATTAATTGTAAATAATGAATTTTCTACAACTCACCTGGACGTGTTAGCACTCGAACAGATTTTAAACTGCACTGGACATCGTGGCCGAAAATAATCAAATGATTCATTTTTTTTTCTCTGCTCGGAACGAGATTAACTTCTTATCACCAATCCACGGCGCGTACCTGTTGATAACAACTCAGTCTGAGGCCGTCCCCGCGAAGAACGTGTCCTCGTTTTAGTGCGTGTCGTGTTGTGGTGATACATTTTCGGGATTTAATTTCAAAATACATTTCGAGTGTTAGTGTTTGTGTGTTTCTCTGCTCCATCAATCAGAGGGAAGCGAAGAATCATGATTTCACAGGATTACACCATAACCGCCAAGACGCCTCGAGGTGATTTTGCTTTTATGTAAATTCAGATTTTCTTGCAAGTTGAAAGTGACGTAAATTTAGAAACACTCCATCACTAGATTTTGAAATAATCGCACCGAAAACAGAGGTAATGTGAATTTATGTTGCAATTTATTTCTTTGTTTAAAAAAAAATATAAAAACAATTGCTACAATTTGTTGATTTTCAAAACTTATTCAAAATAGTTGTACCTTATAATCCCGCAAGAAATTAGAACAATTCCATCACTAGATTTAGAAATAATCGCACCTAAAACAGAGATAATGTGAATTTAAGTTGCAATTAATTTCTTTGTCTAAAAGAAAATATAAAAACAATTGCTACAATTTGTTTATTTTCAAAACTTATTCAAAATAGCTGTACCTTATAGTCCCGTAAGAAATTAGAACCATTCCATCACTAGATTTTGAAATAATCGCACCTAAACCAAAGATAATGTGAATTTAAGTTGCAATTAATTTATTTGTCTGAAAAAAAATATTAAAACAATTGCTACAATTTGTTTATTTTCAAAACTTATTAAAAATAGTATTACCTTATAATCCAGCAAGAAATTAGAACCATTCCATCACTAGATTTTAAAATAATCGCACCTAAAACAGAGATAATGTGAATTTAAGTTGCAATTTACTTCTTTGTCTGAAAAAAAAATATAAAAATAATTGCTACATTTTGTTTATTTTCAAAACTTATTCAAAATAGTTGTACCTTATAATCCCATAAGAAATTGGAAACAGTCCATCACTAGATTTTGAAATAATCGCACATAAAACAGAGATAATGTGAATTTAAGTTGCAATTAATTTCTTTGTCTAAAAAAAAAATATAAAAACAATTGCTACAATTTGTTGATTTTCAAAACTTATTCAAAATAGTTGTACCTTATAATCCCGTAAGAAATTAGAAACACTCCATCACTAGATTTTGAAATAATCTCACCTAAACCAGAGATAATTTGAATTTATGTTGCAATTTATTTCTTTGTCTAAAAAAAAATTTAAAAAAAATTGCTACAATCTGCTTACTTAAAAAACATACTCAAAATAGATGCACCTTATAATTCTGCAAGAAATTAAAAACTCTCCTTCACTAGATTTCGAAATAATCGCACCTAAACCAGAGATAATGTGAATTTATGTTGCAATTTATTTCTTTGTCTGAAAAAAAAATATAAAAACAATTGCTACAATTTGTTTATTTTCAAAACATATTCAAAATAGTTGTACCTTATAATCCCATAAGAAATTAGAACCATTCCATCACTAGATTTTGAAATAATCGCACCTAAACCAAAGATAATGTGAATTTATGTTGCAATTAAGTTCTTTGTCTGAAAAAAAATATAAGAACATCTGCTACAATTTGTTTATTTTCAAAACTTATTCAAAATAGTTGTACCTTATAATCCCGTAATAAATTAGAACCATTCCATCACTATATTTTGAAATAATCGCACTTAAAACGGAGATAATGTGGATTTATGTTGCAATTTATTTCTTTGTCTGAAAAAAAAATATAAAAACAATTGCTACAATTTGTTTATTTTCAAAACTTATTCAAAACAGTTGTACTTTATAATTCCGCAAAAAATTGAAAACACTCCATCACTAGATTTTAAAATAATCACACCTAAACAGAGATTTCGTGATTTTGGTTACAAATTTTCTCTTTCTCAGTTCCACTTTTTGTTCACTTGAGATTTTGAAAAATTTAGGGGTGGAGTGTTCGTGGTATTTTGCAAAAACGTAATTCTGAATTAATTTTGAGTAGATTTAAAAAGTTTTAAGTCGGTGTCAATTGTTTCTGTATTTTTTTCGCGTCGTCGAAATTATAACAATTTTTCACAGTTCTACGTTTAGTTCAGAAAATTTTTTGCAAAATTTAGGGATGGTCTGTTCATGATATTTTGCAGAAATATAATTCTGAATTAATTTTGAGTAGATTTAGAAAACTTTTGAGTCTGTGGCAATTGTTTTTATATTTTTTTCGCGTCGTCGAAATTATGAAAAATTTTCACTGTTTTGCGTTTAGTTCACGAAAAATTTACGGGTGGTGTGTTCGTGGTATTTTGCAGAAATATAATTCTTAATTCATTTTAAGTAGATTTCAAAAGTTTTGAGTCGGTGGCAGTTGTTTTTATATTTTTCTCGCGTCGTCGAAATTGAAGTAAAAAAACTGCACGTGACGATTTGAAAAATTGTAAAAAATTGAATTTAACTAGGATTACCTTCAAAACTTAAAAATACATTCAAAATAAACCTGTTTTTAAAATTTTTCATCAAAAATTAACATAGCACAGCTGTGAAGAAAACGACAACGCTACAAACTGTAATTGAAATAAAAAGAAAACTGCACGTTACGATTTGAAAAATTGTAAAAAATTAAATTTAAATAGGATTACCTTCAAAACTTAAAAATACATTCAAAATAAACTTGTTTTTAACATCCTTCATCAAATATTACCATAGCACAGCTGTGAAGAAAATGACAACGCTACAAACTTGAATTGAAGTAAAAAAAAAACTGCACGCGTCGATTTGAAAAATTGTAAAAAATTAAATTAAACTAGGATAATCTTCAAAACTTAAAAATACATTCAAAATAAACCTGTTTTTAATATACTTCTACAACAATTAAAATAACACAGCTGTGAACAGAATGACTACGTTACAAACATTAACTGAAGTAAAAAAAAAGGCACGCGGCGATTTGAAAAATTGTAAAAAATTAATTTCAATTAGGATTAGCTTCAAAACTTCAAAATACTTTTAAAATAAATCTGTTTTTCACATTCTGTCTCGACAAATGAAATATCACAGCTGTGAAAAAAATAACAACGATACAAACTTGAACTGAAATAAAGAAAACTGTAAGAGGCGCGCGGCGATTTGAAAAATTGTACAGTAAACATTAAATTTATACCTGAATAATTCCATGAATTCATCCTGAAGTAAACTACAAATCCATGCGTTTGCACTGTTAATGTCGCAATAATTTGTATTAATGCAACTAAAACAGCGCGCGAGTGAGATAAAAAAAAACGACTAAATGCATTTGCGCCCCTCTCACTAATGCAGACGAAATTAATTAAAACACGTACAAGTGCAGACTAGTCTGAAGAGTTTGTGTTCTGAATATAAATGTTTTAAAAGTTGACGGCTCGGAATTTTTCCTTTTGCGCGCCGCGCGAAACTTTATGGATACATCTTTTCCTATGACGCGCGCGAGAAACGAAAGGCAAAACGCAAAAGGCAAAAAAAAAATAGGAAACGTATACACACTTCCTTCTTCTACTCCCTTTCCGTTTTTACGTTACTTTACGTTACGCGCGAAAGACTTTCAAATAGAAACGGAGTTAATTAATTTGCCCGGGTTTTCTTTTATTGCGAGAGTTAATTTGTTCGCCGTGGGGTTGAATTAGAAATGAAAATTATATATAGTATATAAGTAAGGTCGGCTGGGAATAGGAAACCCAACAAATTAGGCATTGATGGAGGTAACGTGGAAGCACCATCAAATGTATCGAGTGTGTGCGGGTGGTTGGGGGTGTATAAAGGGTGGTCACATTAATTAGTTATCTTTGTAGTCTGCGTCTGTAGATGTGCAGACAGGTAACAATACACATGGATGGAGTTTCATGAATCCGCGCGGACTTCACGTGTGCCGAAGTGGATCATTATAAATTCATTCGCTTCATTGTTATCGTAAATACTTCAGCTAATTCCACATTAAGCTACCTGTAATAGTTCTGTGATCATAGCATCAAACGAAACTCAATGTTGAGTTTTTTTAAGGATCTTGAATGTTGATTTGTTATTTTTTTTTGGGTGCGAAATGTATTTGTTAGATTTTGTCGGGTTGTAATATCCGCATCAGGATCAAGACGAACAATAACATAGACAGGATATGAAGAGCGCCGATTGAAATGAATTTATGCAAAATATTTTACGACGGTTGGATGGAGGGTTTCAATTCACAAGTCGGAATAATCAGGTTATTAAACGAAGAGCGCGCATCGTATCCCAGACAGACTTGAATGCACTTTACGACTCCTGATGTAATTATCAAATTTAGGGCCTCCCGTCTCTGTTAAAGGTTAAGCATTAAAGGATTTAATGCCTCAATCTATCCGTCCCACTCACCATGGATCAACCCACCCATTTATTGTTGTGCGGATTGTGCGTGAACGCGTTAAGACTGGAAGCTCTCGGTAATGAACGAATTTTAATCGACTTCCGCTTTCAACATTTACGAATATTGTTCCCGCGATGCGGCAGCAGTTTATTTCCAGCGGAGCGTGAGTAATCCGCATTGTGCGAAGATCAAAGCGGTTTTCCCTCGAAATTTTCTTGACCGTAAGCAAATTTACTGGAGCAACTTTTCGGCCACACTATCTGAAACCACTAACAAACAGGAAACTAGAGTATATCACGCCCGCTGCCGCCGTTTCCGGTCGAGCGGAAAACGCGCGGGCGGCCATTAAAATCGCGCAGACACAAAACGAAACACTGGAAAATGGGATTTGTTTTGAGTGTCGTCCAGATAACCATTAAAACCGCCTGAAAATTGCAGTCGATAATGAATCTCTCGAGGAGTTAATAACATTAAACAATTAACATTCCACGACCGCGCGCGGTTTTTTCCCCCCGGCAGTAATTTTATTCCCGGCGCGACCGCCTTTATTTACGTGTGCCGTTTTCATTTTAATATGCGTCGGAATTTTCAATTTATCCAAAAGAATTTCGTATATTAAACTACACCGTATCACACACAAATTTGTATTAAGTTAATTTAGAGAGTGAATCCCTTTTTTCTTATTGTCTGGCACCGACTTATTAATAATGCGGACGGTATCGATGGATAAATAATAAACGGTTGTTAAAGTTTTACGACCCCTAGTGAAACCGTCTGCCAGGTGAGATACATAAAATATATGTCTGGGGGGTTCCATGAAATTACATGATTATACGAAGATGGGAAAAAAATTATTATGTTTATATATTACGGTATAGTTTGTTTATTTGTTTATTTTCCTTTTGAGAGTTTTTAGGTTGTGACAATTGTGTTTTGCTTGAGGAGAGAAATTTTGACTTGCATTGTTTAGGTGCGATTATTAAACTTAAAACTTTTTTAAATCTACTCAAAATTAATTCAGAATTATATTTCTGCAAAATGCCGCAACTGTGAAAAATTGTTATAATTTCGACGACGCGAGAGTAATATAAAAGCAATTGCCATCACTTTGAAACTTTCCAAATTTACTTAAAATACGTTACTCTCGAAGATTCTGTCAAAATCTGAAAACACCCCATTCCTAGATTTTGAAATAATTCCCGTTAAACCGAGCAGAGTCATTTTCTGCAGGTACACATTCCCATAAGTGATTAAAAAAAATTGAAAAACAATTGCCATCACTTCGAAACTTTCCAAATTTACTTAAAATACATTACTCTCGAAGATTCTGTAAAAATCTGGAAACACCCCATCCCTAGATTTTGAAATAATTCCCGTTAAACCGAGCAGAGTCAATTTCTGCAGTTGCACATTCTCATAAGTGACTAAAAAAAAATTGAAAAACAATTGCCATCGCTTTGAAACTTTCCAAATTTACTTAAAATATATTACTCTCGAAGATTCTGTAAAAGTCCGAGAACACCCCATCCCTAGATTTTGAAATAATTCCCGTTAAACCGAGCGGAGTCAATTTCTGCAGTTACACATTCTTATAAGTGACTAAAAAAAATTGAAAAACAATTGCCATCACTTCGAAACTTTCCAAATTTACTTAAAATACATTACTCTCGAAGATTCTGTAAAAATCTGAAAACACCCCATCCCTAGATTTTGAAATAATTCCCGTTAAACCGAGCAGAGACAATTTCTGCAGTTGCAATTTCCCATAAGTGACTAAAAAAAATTGAAAAACAATTGCCATCACTTCGAAATTTTCCAAATTTACTTAAAATACATTACTCTCGAAGATTCTGTAAAAATACGAAAACACCCCATCCCTAGATTATGAAATAATTCCCGTTAAACCGAGCAGAGTCAATTTCAAAAATTAATTGCACACAATTTTGGGTGCTGTAATAGCTTTATTGTAGACACAAAACACAAACCGTATTTCATACTAAAAATGCGAATATTTTAATATTCATGGATGCGTCTTGGGGACGATTGGCGATCGCATACGTTTGACATCATCGACGTCCCATGAAGACCATTTGTATTCCGCACGGGGAAAATCTTCTTGATATTCGCGTCGGGTCCGCCCTGGCCACTCTGCATATTACCCCACTCGTTTGTCAAACTGCCCCCCGGCAAAGGAAGGGCTCCTTGCTCTTTCAAATCACGATACTTTCCTACCCCGCGCAAATTGCTCTCCATCTACATAAAACCTGCGCTGTTTACTTTAAAAATTTATTCAAATAACAAAAGAGGAGACGACAATCTCGAAAGTTTCAACTGTACATCCAGTTGAAATGAAAATACGGTACGAGATGATGAATACGTCTGCGGTGGTGGTTCGTAATGAAGGTCTTGAAATAAATACATTAAGTCGGAATGAACTGAAGGATTTATTGGTAATCGAAACGGTGCTACTTTTAGATTGATTAACATCGAATTACATTTTCTTACAGTAAAGATAAAGAAAATACAACTTTTCATGCTACATTTTAAATGCTACATACTAAAACTTATACGATATACAAGTCACTTAGCGATTCATATCGATAAAAGCAGTTGTCTGCAGGGGCGTACCAACACATGATAGTAAAGGCGCCAAAAATTGAAGGCGGGAAAAGTTTGTATTTTTGAATAATTAAACCACGGGTTAAGTGAGAAATTAATTAATCATAAAGTTTCTATTTAATTAAATTTAAATCTTTCTGCAACAAGTGAGGTAGTCTCAAATTTATTGAATTTAATTGGTACTCACTGATTTTTTCAAAAATGATGGCGATGATCAGCCACTAGTATTGTATATAATTTTAACTTCTACCTTAAGGTCTGTTACACGCTACGCACAGAGTAGGAATAAGGAATATCTGAATATAAATAAATTCAATATACTTTTCGTCTTTGAATTTACTATTTTCTCGTGTCTGGTTAATGACAAAGAGAGGTAAATCGGCGAACGAGGGTGGCTTGTTTAAAAGTGCTTAGTATGCAGTCCTCATCCTCACCGCCAATCTGTCAACACGCCCTTTTCCTTTGAATAACTCAACGACTTCGCTCAATTCCAACCTACTTGAAGCCACGACGGGTCACTCACGAAACTTTCTTTCGTTTTTCCTTCCGTCCACCCTCGCCTAATTTCCTTATCGAGTTCGCCCTCCTTCGCACACAGGGAATACGTAAATTGGTGCGCACAAAGGGAACTGTTTACCTCACTAAAAACTATTAACATAACCAACGACGGTATCGTAAGAAATACGGATAATAATAAAGAATTTCACACGATGGCAAAAAAATTCTTTGCGTTCAAAATCCTCGCTCTTCTATGTAAGCTAAATATTAATACGCCTAATTGCTGAATGGATGGGTGGGCACAGTCCTAACAGGTGGGTGGGCACAGTCCTAACAGGTGGGTGGGCCCAATACTACAATCTAACCAGTTGAACATAGCTCATGGTTTATACAAATGAAATAATTTACAAAATACACAAATGCAATATTTCGATGATCAATTAATTACTCTTAATCTGCGCAACCCTCGTTTAAACTTAATTATTTGGAGGTTAGAATAGGGCCCACCTACCACCCTTCGAATTAATTTTAACTCAAACCATAAACACTGATTCATCATAATTATAAAACTTCCAACACCACAGTTTTTACAAAGAAACTTCGTTCAATCAAACAGAATTTTCTGGGTTAGGCTGGGTACAGATGGTGGTGGGTGGGCCCTATCCTGCAATCCAAGCAGTAAAATATAGCCCATGGTTTTTACAAATGATCTCAAAATACAAAAAAAACACAAAAGCAATGTTACATGTGCTACATATGACTTTATAAAAAAAATCGTTCAATCGAACAAGGCTTTGTAGGTTAAGTTAAAGATATACAGAGACCGGTGGGTGGTCTATCCTTAAAAAAAAAAGTAACAGAATACAAAAAAAAATGCTATAATTCGATGTTGCATTCGTTACTCGTTATCTGCACAACCCCTGTTTACTGTTTATGTCAACTATTTTGAGGTTAGAATCGCGCCCACCCACCGACAGGTATCTTCCTGACTGGTTTTAATAAATTTGAAAAGTTTCAAATCGATGTCAATTGTTTTTATATTTTTTTGAGCCGCCAAAATAATTTCAGATTTTTCAAAAAATTATGCTTTGTTTACATGGATTTATCTCAAAATCTGAGGATGGCGTGTTTCCGGTTTTTCATGGAATTATAATCCTCAATGGGTTTTCAGTAAATTTGGAAAGTTTCAAGTCGATGGCAATTGTTTGTATATTTTTTTGAGTCACCAAAATAATTTCAATTTTTTTCAAAAATTATGCTTTATTTACATGGATTTATCTCAAAATCTGCGGATGGGGTGTTTGCGGTTTTTCATGGAATCATAATCCTGAATGTATTTTGAATAAATTTGGAAAGTTTCAAGTCGATGGCAATTGTTTTTATAGTTTTTTGAGGCGCCAAAATAATTTCAGATTTTTCAAAAAATTATGCTTTGTTGACATGGATTTATCTCAAAATCTGTGGATAGGGTGTTTCCGGTTTTTCATGGAATTATAATCCTGAATGTATTTTGAGTAAATTTGGAAAGTTTCAAGTCGATGACAATTGTTTTTATATTTTTTTTTGCTACCAAAATAATTTCAGTTTTTTTCAAAAATTATGTTTTGTTGACATGGATTTATCTCGAAATCGGTGGATGGGGTATTTCCGGTTTTTCATGGAATTATAATCCTGAATGGGTTTTGAGTAAATTTGGAAAGTTTCAAGTCGATGTCAATTGTTTTTATATTTTTTTGAATCACCAAAATAATTTTAGATTTTTCAAAAAATGATATTTTGTTGACAAGGATTTATCTCAAAATCTATGGAAAGGGTGTTTCCGGTTTTTCATGGAATTATAATCCTGAATGTATTTTGAGTAAATTTGTAAAGTTTTAAGTCGATGTCAATTGTTTTTAAATTTTTTTGAATCACCAAAATAATTTTAGATTTTTCAAAAAATTATGCTTTGTTGACATGGATTTATCTCAAAATCTGTGGATGGGGTGTTTCCAGTTTTTTATAGAATTATAATCCTGAATCAATTTTGAATAAATTTGGAAAGTTTCAAGCCGATGGCAATTGTTTTTATATTTTTTCGAGCGACCAAAATAATTTCAATTTTTTTCAAAAATTATGCTTTGTTTACATGGATTTATCTCAAAATGTGAGGATGGCGTTTTTCCGGGTTTTCATGGAATTATAATCCTGAATGTATTTTGAGTAAATTTGGAAAGTTTCAAGTCGATGGCAATTCTTTTTATATTTTTTTTAAGCCTCCAAAATAATTTCAGATTTTTCAAAAAATGATGATTTGTTGATATTGATTTATCTCAAAATCTGTGAACGGAATGTTTCCGGTTTTTATGGAATTATAATCCTGAATGTATTTTGAGTAAATTTGGAAAGTTTCAAATCGATGGCAATTGTTTTTATATTTTTTTGAACCACCAAACTAATTTCAGAATTTTAAAAAAATTATGCTTTCTTGACATGGATTTATTTCAAAATCTGAGGATGGGGTGTTTCCGGTTGTTCATGAAATTATAATCCTGAATGTATTTTGAGTAAATTTGGAAAGTTTCAAGTCGGTGACAATTGTTTTTATATTTTTTTGAGCCGCCACAATAATTTCAAATTTTTCAAAAAATGATGATTTGTTGACATGGATTTATCTCAAAATCTGTGGATGGGGTGTTTGCGTTTTTTCATGGAATTATAATCCTGAATGTATTTTGAGTAAATTTGGAAAGTTTCAAGTCGATGGCAATTGTTTTTATATTTTTTTGAGCCGCTAAAATAATTTCAGATTTTTCAAAAAATTATGCGTTGTTAACATAGATTTATTTCAAAATCTGTGTATGGGGGTTTCCGGCTTTTTATGGAATTATAATCTTGAATGTATTTTGAGTAAATTTGGAAAGTTTCAAATCGATGGCAATTGTTTTTATATTTTTTTGAACCACCAAACTAATTTCAGAATTTAAAAAAAAATATGCTTTCTTGACATGGATTTATTTCAAAATCTGAGGATGGGGTGTTTCCGGTTCTTCATGGAATTATAATCCTGAATGTATTTTGAGTAAATTTGGAAAGTTTCAAGTCGGTGTCTATTGTTTTTATATTTTTTGGAGCCGCCATAATAATTTCAGATTTTTCAAAAAATTATGCTTTGTTGACATGGATTTATCTCAAAATCTGAGGATGGCGTGTTTGCGTTTTTTCATGGAATTATAATCTTGAATGTATTTTGAGTAAATTTGGAAAGTTTCAAGTCGATGGCAATCGTTTTTATATTTTTTTGAGCCACCAAAATAATTTCACAGCTTTTTCACCATGTGTACTTTTTGTTAATATAAATCTCATGATTGAAACGCTTTAGTTTACACTGTTTTTTTAGCTCGACTCGTAAAGAAGGCACCCCCCCCCCCCGCACTGGTGCCGAATCACGCAATAAAAGTAACGTCCCATCATAGATATTGCATTAATTAGAGGCAAAAGTTAAATTTCGCTTTATGGCGGACGGGAGATATCCCATTCCGGATTATTATTGTTTACATTGTAGCCAGTTACATGTTATGTTAGCCGTGGGGTCACTGTTTAATAACGTCCACTATTCATAATCCCCCCTGGAAGCCCCCAGGACCGCACCGACCCCACCAACCCCCGACGCCCATCACCATTCCAGCAATAACTGTTAAGCACATGAGTGTTTCCGACGGTTCCAAATGATCATTCGAATGCCAGCTTTCTTTTTAATAAATAATAATAAGTTAAGTAAAAATGAAGTAATAATTAAACATATATTTATTAAAATCGAAACTTTATTAAAAAATAAAAATAATTTTTATACACAAACGAGCTCTGCGAGCTTAACGAGAATTTTTTTTTCGTCTTTCGCGATAGAAAACGAGTCCGGGATAAATCCGCGCGCGCGATTTGCATATTCGAAAAAAGCCTTTATTAAAAAGCGCATTATGAAAATTCTTTTGACATCGCTTTTAATTTAAATGATTATGTGTATACATTCGTTTCCAGATTAAAAACACACAGAAACTCATTTGTTATGCCGCGCGTGCAAAAAATCGTACACCTTGATAGCGACGGTCGCATAAATTTAAAATCTAATTTAACTAATACCTCTTTTTTCAGCAGCTCTCCCTCCGCGCAATGGAAAAAAAAGTCTCTATAGCTGTTTTTCTTTGATTAGGTTTTAACGTTGGGGAAATGTTTGTATTGCAAAGAGGATCCGCGAGTTTGTTAGTTTTATTCTTAATTTTTAAAGATTTACATAATCACCACCATCAATCATAAAGTAGACGTGTCTTAAAATGTCGTATTGGATAGAAATTGCAACAGACTAAAGATTATTTTCACCTCTAGAATTGTGGCGTTTTTGTCATTTTCAATTTTCCCCAAATCCCCTCGATGAATTTTAATAATGTTAACACTTACTTAACGAATGTTAAAATATTCGGATGAACTTTAATAATGCTAACACTTACTTAACGAATGCTGCAATATTCGCTATAATACAAATATTCCCGGCGCATGCACCATAAATGTAATGAATAAATAAGCTTACTTTAGTTGTCCGTAAAGCTAAGATTGCGACTAATTCAAGGGTTAATAATAAAAATTTGTATGTTATCAATCATCCCTCATTAAATATAGACCGTGTAAGCGATCAACGTCGCGTTTTCCAAGGGTCGGATGAGTCGGCGTATTCATCAAAGAATTAACAATGCAGTAAGCTGGGAGCAAGTGCACGTCAGCCGAAACTTTCAGATCCACGCGGATATCCATAAAGGGCGAACACGTAATAAACGTCATGTAAATCACAATTATCGCCCGCGCAAAATGGACGATTATTATTCATACGGGGGAAAAGTTTGGTTCGGCCAGAGAATCGTTCGGCGAGAAAATTAAATTAGTTTCGAGTCTACCAGACGAAGATAAACCGCACGAAATACACTCCCACAAAGCGTTACTTAGAGGGACAATGGCGCACTGTGTCACTGACGTTTGGATACAGTTAATGGGACGTGTACACCTCGTAAAACAGAAGAAACAACCCTCCGAGAGATGGCGGACGGACGCATTGTTTCTTGCGGGGACTATTTATTTATATTAGCACTCCATAACGTGCCTTCTCACATAAAACTCGAGCTGTGCCGGCTTGTGTAAATAACGGGGGGAAATTAATGATTCGCAACAGATCACTAGATGTTTTGACGAATCGAGGAATTTTGATGATGATTATTGCGAAAACTTGGTAATGTGCTTACTTGGATTTTTTCGAAATATCAAAGCTCCATATTTTATCAATCATTTCAGAAAAAAATTGAAGACCGCACAATTTTGGAAAATCCAGATTTTTCAACTTTTACGTTTGAAAATGGATTTTCTTGTGTTGGATGATAATTAATGGAAAAACTAGGTAATTAACTTATTAAAAATTTTCCGGCATATTGAAAGCCAATCATTTTTGAACGATTAAAGAAAAAGTTAGAAGTCTGCACCTGTTTCGGATTTTTTAAAAATATTTTTTTTATTTTTGGCTGCCGAAAATAGATATTCTTAGAGATGATTATTGCGAAAACTAGGTAATTGGCTTACTCGGATTTTTTTGGAATTTCGAAGCTCATTTTTTTATGAATCATTTCGTAAAAGTTTGAAGTCCGCACTTGTTTCGAATTTTGAAAAATTTAAGTTTTTTCAACTTCCGCGTTCCAAAAATTGATTTTTTTGTGTTTAATGATAATTATTGGAAAAACTGGGTAATGAACTTGCAAAGATTTTTCTGGTATATAAAAGCAAAATAATTGTTTAACAGTTTTAAAAAAATTAGAAGTCCGCACTTGTTTTGAATTTTGGAAAATTACAGTTATTTCAACTTCTGCGTTCCAAAAATTGATTTTTTTGTGTTTGATGATAATTATTGGAAAAACTGGGTAATGAACTTGCAAAGATTTTTCTGGTACATAAAAGCCAAATAATTGTTTAACAGTTTAAAAAAAAATTAGAAGTCCGCACTTGTTTCGAATTTTGGAAAATTACAGCTCTTTCAACTTCCGCGTTCCAAAAATTGATTTTTTTGTGTTTGATGATAATTATTGGAAAAACTGGGTAATGAACTTGCAAAGATTTTTCTGGTATATAAAAACCAAATAATTGTTTAACAGTTTTAAAAAATTTAGAAGTCCGCACTTGTTTCGAATTTTGGAAAATTACAGTTTTTTCAACTTCCGCGTTCCAAAAATTGATTTTTTTGTGTTTGATGATAATTATTGGAAAAACTGGGTAATGAATTTGCAAAGATTTTTCTGGTATATAAAAGCCAAATAATTGTTTAACAGTTTAAAAAAATTTAGAAGTCCGCACTTGTTTAGAATTTTGGAAAATTACAGTTTTTTCAACTTCTGCGTTCCAAAAATTGATTTTTTTGTGTTTGATGATAATTATTGGAAAAACTGAGTAATGAACTTGCAAAGATTTTTCTGGTATATAAAAGCCAAATAATTGTTTAACAGTTTAAAAAAAATTAGAAGTCCGCACTTGTTTCGAATTTTGGAAAATTCAAGTTTTTTCAACTACCGCGTTCCAAAAATTGATTTTTTTCTGTTTGATGATAATTATTGGACAAACTGGGTAATGAACTTGCAAAGATTTTTCTGGTATATAAAAGCCAAATAATTGTTTAACAGTTTTTAAAAAAATTAGGAGTCCGCACTTGTTTCGAATTTTGGAAAATTAAAGTTTTTTCAACTTCTGCCTTCCAAAAATTGATTTTTTGTGTTTGATGATAATTATTGGAAAAACTGGGTAATGAATTTGCAAAGATTTTTTTGGTATATAAAAACCAAATAATTGTTAAACAGTTTAAAAAAATTTAGAAGTCCGCACTTGTTTCAAATTTTGGAAAATTACAGTTTTTTCAACTTCCGCGTTCCAAAAATTGATTTTTTTGTGTTTGATGATAATTATTGGAAAAACTGGGTAATGAACTTGCAAAGATTTTTCTGGTATATAAAAGCCAAATAATTGTTTAACAGTTTTAAAAAATTTAGAAGTCCGCACTTGTTTCGAATTTTGGAAAATTAAAGTTTTCTCAACTTCTGCGTTCCAAAAATTGATTTTTTGTATTTGATGATAATTATTGGAAAAACTGGGTAATGAACTTGCAAAGATTTTTCTGGTATATAAAAACCAAATAATTGTTTAACAGTTTTAAAAAATTTAGAAATCCGCACTTTGGAAAATCAACATTTTTTCAACTTTTGCGTTCCAAAAATTAATTTTCATGTGTTTGATGATGATTATTGTAAAAACTAAATGATTGACTTGCTTAGATTTTTTTGGATTATGCGAGCCCAATAATTCCTAAATTTGTAAAAATTAGGACTTTTGATTTTCAAGTCAATTCAATTAATTTATAACAGAAGTTTTACATACGTCAAAGATACAAGTAAAATTTGCAATAGGAGTAAAAATTTTTGATAAAAGTAACGATTTTCCGAATTTTTAGTGCCGAAAAATGTCGATAATCGATATTCGATATTCGATAAAAATTATTGGAAAAATTGGATAACTGATTTGTTTGGAGAATTTTTTGGAAAGTGCAAATCCATTAATTTTTTACAATTTTATAAAAGCTGGAAATTTATTATACGGAATCGCCTACACGTGTGCCCGGCGCATTCACCAGAACGTCAATTCATACATGAAGTCATTTTAGATTTTTATAAGAGTTGGACTTTTAGTGAAGTGAGTATCCGGCGCATCCACCATAAGGTCGAATTCTTAAATGAGCTCAACTTTTATAAACTAGCTCGTTAGGTAAGGGTTTATACACTGATTTTAAAGAGAAATTATTCAGAAAAATTATTTGTTAAGGGTCGATGAATAGGAACGAGAACTTTTGCAAACATCCATTGCGTGTACGACGAACAGCGCCCCCGTATAAAGGTGCAAGTGAGCGGAAACCACTTCTCCCAAAATTTGCATATAAGGGCGATAAATTCATGGCGATTAAAGTGGTGCTGGAGCGCAGATGGTGCGTGCGCCAGAATTTCGAAATTCTTTGTGCTCTTTGTAATTGCATTTGAATATAATCCTATCTGGTGAACTGCAGCAGGTAGAGCGGACGTCGAATAATTGCGAACAACAACTGTTGTGCACTCTTTTTTCTCCAAATATTCAAATTAAAGTGTGCGAGAGCCGGGAGGAAGGTGAGGTGATTGTGTCGTGATCCCGAGAGATGGGGAAACGAAGAGAGGGGGAGCGATCGGTTGATGATATACATCCATCCGTCCGACCAGGGTCGGTCCACTCATACGGAGTTGTTTATAATATAAAAAAGCTTAGGTGAAACTCTCTTTAGATGGCGCCACTACTTTTCACTTCAAGTTTCATAAATCCCGCCATTTTCCCGCCTAATCCCGCACAATCCAGCATGGTTCACAGTCTTTGTTGTGATAGATTGTACTTGCATTTTGTACGCTATAATCTGTTATAAAGACTGCGATACTTTTCTTTTGCGATCATTAGCATGATATTCGTTTGAGAGTATTTTTAAACGTTTATTGTGTGCCTTCATTGCAATTTCCAGGATGTTTGCTTTTGCGTGAGTCAATAAAGGTTAGTAATTTTTGTTATTACATTCATCTTGGTTTATAGTATTATTACATTATTAATACATAGTTATTAGTCATTAACGTCGCTATTAATTGTCTTTTTTTGTTATATTTCATCGTAATAGCATAAGTTGTGTGGTTTTGTGTTACTTTTATCTTAATAGTGTATAGTGTAATTGTTTTATAGGTAATGCAAGGATCATCACATATTACATATGATAATCTGCTATTTTATTAATAAATGTATAAAACTGAATTTCATTGTTACTGTTTTTTTTTTTACTATTCATCAATGTTTCCTATTGTTTTTTCTCATGGTGATATCCTGGGGTAATACGGTAAGTTCGTTATTATTTATATCTACTTACTTGAATTTTTATACATATGAATCTATTTTACTGTTGGAAAAAATATTGTTTTTTTTTTACATTGACTATTTGTATATAATTTTTCTTTTTTTATTGCGACTGTATTTATTATTCAATTACTATTTTCAAATTATTTACTTGAAAATAAATATTGGATAATTTAAAATATTGTCGTAATAAAAAAACATGAAATGTTAAAAAATGCACAGTTTATTTGAATTATTTGTAAATCCCGCCAGGCACGCGCTCCCAAGATTAGTTAGGTGAAACTCTCTTCAGAGGCGCTGAACGCAGTCTCGGCAAGTATATGGGAGTGGACCTTCTATAGATATATCTTTTCTATGCGTCCGACCTCTCTCTGTATATTATCCGTGGCTGCAATTATGAGCAGAAATCCAATCTGGGGGACTTTCTGATGTCGATGTTGATGTCGATGTCGAGGAGAGGTCCCTCGTCTGGTTTGTATTCATCGGACATGTGCAATCAAGCGGGGCAGATCGCGCCTTTTGAGATTTCTCTCGTCCCTCTCCCCCCTCACTCCATCCCGCTTTACAATATGACCGTTTGAATTAAAACATTCCCTGCAAGACGCTTAATTAATCCGTCACTTCGTCTGCCATTCGCACTCCGCCGCCGCCTGCAGATAAATTACAGTGCGCACGGTCCACTACGACCGGCGAGTGCGTGATTTACAACGAGACATTTATGTCGGTTTCATTCGATCTCATGAATATCAATTATTGGATTTGCATGTCTGTACAGTTGTATTTTTAATATTAGATTTATTACAATTCATTTTCATTGATTAAATTAAATCTCAAACGAGTGCAGACAAGTTTTTGCGTTTACATAAAGCTCGCGACCGCTCAAGGTCAAATGATCGTCAGCGTCGACCACTACCTCACTTGGTGACGCTCTAGTCGACTGCATCTTTAGCGCCATTGCATGGCGTACTTAAGCAAGTGCAGTCTCGCTATGCCTGACCTTTGCCAATGTCGATATGACTTAAGTAGGACAAGACATCTACGTGCAATTAACAGAGGCAGCAGAAGAAGGACAATAAATGATTGCTGTGACTTCACTTTCAAAAACTGTGCGTGTAAAATCGCTCAGATTTCAATAAAACGAAAAAGCGCAGGAAAACCGGTGAGCGTTATTAGAAATAAAATATTCATTGTAGGGAATTTCATGTCCCTCGTAAAACCCGTAAAGTTTTAAAACGCGTACGCTAGATTGAATAAACAATGGACGCGCGCGACGATCAATCGAGTTAAGAAAAGTTTCCGTTGTTAAATTTACGACCCTCAAACACCATAAAATCCACGAATTCTATGAAAGGTTATTCCCGTTAAAATTTTATCCGAGCATAAATTAGCATCAATCCCCATTGTTTGTTGAATAAAGCGAAACGGTTTCAATCATTTTTTAACGACACAATATAAAAAAAAATAAAGGGCACGAACTTTACGCCCCGATAACTCATCACGCGCACTACTTTGTCCCCGTTAATCCCGGAGTAATCCTCGGGGCTAGTTGCTTTAATGATATCATAAACGTTGCCCTTCCCTCGCGAGGATTTTAAGGACCTGGAGGCGTCTTCTACATACGCGTTCCCGTTATTCGGTCGTAAAACTCACAATGTAATACATTTCCGTATGTGAAACTCGATTCGCGTGCGTTTCTAATGTTGCATACGACGATGTCTGACGTTCGGATTGATTAATGTTTGTGCGATTTTTCCATTTTGAGCGCTTTAAGGGAATCATCTGTATGTGTCAGGAGGTAACTAGTTTCGCGATCAACTATCGGGTTTTTCCCCTGTTGCGCCGTGCGATTTCCATGAATACATAAAGCGCTAATCTCGGTTGTCAATCTGTTTTCCGCGGGAATATCATAAATCACAACAAAGAAGGCTTTGGATCGTTTAAATTTTTCGATAAAATCTAAATTGTTGTAACGGCTAAACTGTCGTAAACTAAAATACAAAACAATAATATTGATGCGGCCATCGTGTAGATATTTCTACAAGAATACCAAGGAAGAATGTATTTCTTATAATTTAAAATAGTTTTCAATTGAATTTCTATTATTTTACAGTAAATTTTATTTATTAATTTATTTATTTTACCCAACAGCCGCATATGTTAATTACAGATCATACAGACACAGATATGTAGATCCTAAGAGTAATAGTTAGGATATTTTTCAGACGTTTATAGAATCTTAAATCGTAAAAAAATAAATTCTCGAATTTTTATAATTTTTTTTTAATTCATCGCAATTTTTTTGCTGTTGAAAAACATAAACTCTGCTGCATTTTCGATACGTGGGAGTTTTTCAACACTCACGAGCGATATTTGAAACTTCACAAAACTCACTCAAAATTCTTTCGAAATAGTTTCTGTGAAAGAACACATAAATCTCATCACCAAATTTTGAGATAATCTCATGTGAACAAAGTGCAAGAAAATTGTAATCACTTACTTTAGTGACTCGAAAAAAATATAAAAACAATTGCAATCGACTTAAAATTTAACAAGAATCACTCAAAATTCTTTAGAAATTGTTTTTGTGAAAGGCCACATAAATCCCATCACCAAATTTTGAGATAGTCTCTTGCAATCAGAGTCTAAAGTTGTAAGAAAATGACCATCACTTTGGTGATGCGAAAAATATATTTAAAAAATTACGAGCGACTTGAAACTTAATAAAACTTACTTAAAATTGTTTCTGTAAAAGATCACATAAATCATCAAAAATCACCAAATTTTGAGACAATCTCATGCGATAAGAGTCTAACGTTGTAAGAAAATGAGCATCACTTTGGTGATGCGAAAAAAATATTAAAAAAATTGCGAGCGACTTCAAACTTAATAAAACTTACTTAAAAATTGTTTCTATAAAAGGCCAAATAAATCCCATCACCAAATTTTGAGATAATCTCATGCGATACAAGTCTAACGTTGTAAGAAAATCACCATCACTTTGGTGATGCGAAAAAAATATTTAAAAAATTACGAGCGACTTGAAACTTAATAAAACATACTTGAAATTGTTTCTGTAAAAGGCCAAATAAATCCCATCACCAAATTTTGAGATAATCTTATGCGATAAGAGTCTAACTTTGTAAAAAAATGACCATCACTTAGGTGACGCGGAAAAAATATTTAAAAAATTGCGAGCGACTTGAAACTTAATAAAACTTACTTCAAATTGTTTCTGTAAAAGGCCAAATAAATCCCATCACCAAATTTTGAGACAATCTCATGCAATCTGAGTCTAAAGTTGTAAGAAAATGGACATCACTTTGGTGAGGCGAAAAAAATATTAAAAAAATTGCGAGCTACTTGAAACTTAATAGAACTTATTTAAAATTCTTTGTGTAAAAGGCCAAATAAATCCCATCACTAAATTTTGGGATAGTCTCATGCAATCTGAGTCTAAAGTTGTAAGAAAATGACCATCACTTTGGTGATGCGAAAACAATATTTAAAAAAATGCGAGCGACTTGAAACTTAATCAAACTTACTTAAAATTGTTTCTGTAAAAGGCCAAATAAATCCCATCACCAAATTTTGAGATAATCTCATGCGATAAGAGTCTAACGTGGTAAGAAAATGACCGTCACTTTAGTGACGCGAAAAAAATATTTAAAAAAATGCGAGCGACTTGAAACTTAATAAAACTTACTTAAAAGTGTTTCTGTAAAAGGCCAAATAAATCTCATCACCAAATTTTGAGATAGTCTCACGCAATCTGAGTCTAAAGTTGTAAGAAAATGGACATCACTTTGGTGACGCGAAAAAATTATTTAAAAAAATTGCGAGCGACTTCAAACTTAATAAAACTCACTTAAAATTGTTTCTGTAAAAGGCCAAATAAATCCCATCACCAAATTTTGAGATAGTCTCATGCAATCTGAGTCTAAAGTTGTAAGAAAATGGACATTACTTTGGTGACGCGAAAAAAATATAAAAACAATTGGAAACGGCTTGAAACTTACTCTAAAACATTTAAAATACTTTCAAAATTGTTTGTGTGAAAAACGACATAAATCCCATCATCAGATCTTGAGATAATCTTATGCATTTAAAATTATAAGAAAATAGTCATCATTTTTGATTCCACAAATTTTTAAAACAATTGAAATCGACTAAAAATTTGGCAATAATCATTAAAACTTCATTTGAAATGATTTCTGTCAAAGTCCACATAAATCTCATCACCTAATTTTAAGATAATCTTATGCGATCAAAGTGTAAATTTTTAAGAAAATTGTAATCACTTTGACGAATATAAAAACAATTACCGGCGTCTTGAAGCTTAACAAAATCACTCAAAATTCCTTTGAAATTGTTTCTGTAAAAGGCCACATAAATTCTCTCACCAAATTTTGAGATACTCTTATGCGATCAAAGTGTAAAGTTGTAAGAAAATTGAAGTCATTTTGGTGACCCAAAATAAATACAAAAACATTTGCCGACGATTTGAAACATAATAAAAATCACTCAAAATTCTTTCAATTGCTTTCCCTGTAACAGTCCACATAAATCCCATCACCAGATTTTTAGATAATTTTATGTGATTGTAAGAAACCAGTCATGACTTTGGTGACTCTAAAAAAATAAAAAAAAAACAATTGCATCGACTAAAAACTTAACAAGGATCATTCAACAATTATTAGAAATTGTTTCTGTGAAAGAATATATAAATCCCATCACCTGATTTTGAGATAATCTTTTGTGATCAAAGTGTAAAGTTGTAAGAAAATTGTAATCAATTTGACGACCGGAAAAAAATTCAAAAGCAATTGCCGGTGACTTGAAGTTTGACAAAATCACTGTAAATTCATTCTAAATTGTTTCTGTGATAAATTCCATCACCAAATTTCGACATAATCTTATGCGATCAAAGTGTAGAAATGTAAGAAAATAGTCATCAATTGAAATCGACTTAAAATTTATCAAAATTCTTTGGAAATTGTTTTTGTGAGAGGCCACATAAATTCCATCACCAAATTTTGAGATATTTTCATTGAATCAAGGTGTGTGGTTGTAAAAAAACATTTAACGCTTTGGTGACTCTAAAAATATATACATAAACAATTGTAATTAACATTAAACTTAATCAAAATTCTTTGAGAATTGTTTTTGTGAGAGGCCACATAAATTCCATCACCAAATTTTGAGATATTTACATGGAATCAAGGCGTGTGGTTGTAAAAAAATAATCAACACTTTGGTGACTCTAAAAATATATTTAAACAATTGCAGTCAACATTAAACTTAACCAAAATTCTTTCGAAATTGTTTCTGTAAAAGGCCATATAAATTTCATCACCAAATTTTGAGATATTTACATAGAATCAAGGTGTATGGTTGTAAGAAAATATTCAACACTTTGGTGACTCAATCAAAGTGTAAAGTTGTAAGAAAATAATCGTCTCTTTGATGACTCTAAAAAAATATAAAAGCAATTATAACCGACTTACAATTCAACACAAATCACTAAAAATTCTTTCGAAATTATTTTTATGCAAGGCCACATAAATATTTTGAGATATACTCATGCGATCGAGCTGTAAAGTTGTAAGAAAATAGTCATCACTTTGGTGACTCGAAAAAAATACAAATTCACACAAAAAATAATTTAAAATTGTTTATGTGGAAGGCCACATAAATCCTATCACCAAATTTTGAGATGATCTCATGCGATCAGAGTCTAAAGTTGTAAGAAAATTGACGACACTTTTGTGACGCGAAAAACATTCAAAAATGTTTGTGTAAAAGGCCACATAAATTCGATCACCAAATTTTGAGATAATCTCATGCGATCAGAGTCTAAAGTTGTAAGAAAATTACACTTTTGTGACACGAAAAACATTCGAAATTGTTTGTGTGAAAGGCCACATAAATTCGATCACCAAATTTTGAGAAAATCTCATGCGATCAGAGTCTAAAGTTGTAAGAAAATTGACGACACTTTTGTGACGCGAAAAACATTCAAAATTGTTTGTGTGAAAGGCCACATAAATTCGATCACTAAATTTTGAAATAATCTTATGCGAAAACAGTCGTATTTTTAATGATACGAAATATGATCAATCTTTTACAGCAGCTAACTTTGTTATAGGAATTTATTTATTTATTTATATAACAATCAATAATCCAATAGACCCAATTATAGGGATAATAAATACAACAGTAAGCGTAATAAAACTTAAAAATTAAATAATTTAAAATAAGATTAAATTAGTTGACGAACTTTGTGAAAAATCGAAATCAAAAATTGGTGCGTTCGAAATCGAAACTCGGCGTAGGGAAATTATCATTTTTGTTTAACCATTAGGGATTTTATTAATGTAAGGTATTTTCAATCGATCGCAATACCAACTTTTTTATGGGTGTTGGCGAACTTTGAAAAAAAATCGGTGCAAACCATTTAATAATTGAAATTGTTGATTTACCTGAAGCCTCGCGAATTGATGTAAGACTTTTTGTTAAAACTTATATTTTGTAACAATTAAGAAACGCAAGTTTGCATAGCTAATCTTTTTATGGGGGTGTTGACGAATTTTCAAAAAAATCGTAATTAATATGTCGGTGCAAATCATTTATTAATTAAGATTTTTGATTTACCTGAAGCCTCCTCTGTGAATTGATGTAAGTCTTTCTGTTAAAACTTATATTTTGTTACAATTAAGAAACTCAAGGTTACATGGCTAACTTTTTTATGGGTGTTGACGAATTTTCGTAATCAATATATCTGTGCAAAGCATTTATCCATTGACATAAGTATTTCTGCTTATAAAACTTACATTTTAATAACAATTAAGAAACGCAATTTTACTTGCTATTTCAAAATCTCTTAAGGTAATTGACTCGAGCCTTCATTACCATAGATACCGCTCTTACCAGGAACACTCAAACAATATCATTACACTTTAATTTATCTAAACGCAATATTTAATTACCATTATGTGCACTTTCTGCGCCAACGACCGCCATGGATCATTTATGGTCCAGCGGAGCCTATTTTCGAATGTGTGTTTGTCTGCAATCGAAAAGGGAATTGAAAACTGTTCCGCGTTACGCAATCCCAAGAAACAATTCCTTTCATAGCGAAATATTGTGTTTAATAATATCCGGTTTTGATTACGATAACGTGTACAGCGGCACGTACCCTATTATTCCGGTGACTTCAATGCCAGACACAATAACCAGGCGAACTCAATCTCAAGGTCCGAAGGAAAAAGAAAAAAAAATCGCGGTTAGTTAAACTTTTTCACGGCGACAGGCGCGATAATCGTTCAAGTTCAACATTTACTGTTCACCTTGTGTTCGAATTGAGTGTTTGCTGCAGCTGGTGTTTCGTGTTGGCATTGGTGGAGTTCGATGGTTTTCGTTTGTTGGTTTCCTGGTGGGTTTTCTTTAACACTTTAGTTATCTTTAAGTGCAGGCTATTTCAGCGACGGTTACAAGGTTGTTTTTTTTTACATCTAATTATATTAAAATAGGTGTGTGTATAATTATTTCCTATTTGTTTAAGATGTTTTTATTTACATTTTTTACATACATGATGTAACAAGAGTTGCAATAAACTGTGTATTATTATTATTATTAAAAATATTAGAAATGGTCATATAATTTTTTCCTTATTGTTAAAACAGAGTATTTTAAATCAATTGCCATGGCTAACTTTTTTATGGGGATTGGTGAATTTTGAAAAAAATTGTAATTAATATATCGGGGATTGTAATGTTAAGAGAAATTAGAAAAAAAAAACTGAATACAGTTTAAATTCTGTACAGACATATCTCGTGTGTGTTTAACCGTACAATTCTCAACAATAAATTCGCGAAATAAAATGTCCGTGTGTGTGTAAACACATAGATTATCCTGAGGGTCTCGTCGACAGCCATCGCCATAAGTCATTCCGAATTCCCGGTCCGTAGTAATACTGGTCCCCCGCATGCATGCATGCGCCATTTTCCAAAGACCAAAAAGAAAACGATTTGAATTCGAAAAGGACTCCAACAAAGGGTTCCCCGAGATTGGAAGGTACGCCAACACACACATGCGGAATATTTCCACTTCAAATACCGGACGTGATAAAACAAAACAAACGTCCGAATGGATTTTCCCTCTTTCGTCCTCTTTTTAAAACGGAGAGGGTCCGGTCTGTCCGCATTGTTTACCTCCTCCGCGCAGTAGAATTTTTATTGGTCGAAAAGTTTATTTTATTAGAAAAGTAAAGTTTAAGTTATTCGTATTGAGAGGAGGAGAGAATCAATTGCGTTTTATTTTGAAACAAGAACAATCGACCACCACCGGAGGATAGACGGATCTCATTCCATTATTTCGGTAACCAAAACGATGGCAATAAAAGTGGTGATACCGACCGAGTTTACGACGCCCTTAGTACTTTTTATTATTCCTTTCCTTTGGTTTTTACTTTCGAATGCGCGCCCTTTATGAGGGGAAACCCTTAAGTGTAGATAAAACGCACTGTATCGCACAACTAAGCACCCGCGTTCGTCCCCCCTATACTCGTGAATCTCACCAAAAGGGTATTGATACACCACTTCTAATTCATTATTTTATAGCATTAACTATTTTACTATTTACTATTAATTTTGATTTTCTTCAAGTTTCATCAACTCCCACAATAAATACGGTTACAGGAATAGACTCACCGTAACCTACGTTACCAATAAAAAAAAAATGGGATCAACCAACCACAGCCCCCCCCCCCCCCCCCTTAATAAATGAGATAACATAATATTCCCCGACGAGCTCTGAATCCAAACGCATCAATTTATTCATTTCAATTTTATTCAAAGTTCGTCAACTCACATAACAAAAATTTCTGCATTAACAGATTTTCCGTAACTTATATTACCAATGAAAAAAAAAATAAAAACAAACGCCACGTCCCTTGATAAATGAGAAAAAAATAATTTTCCACGACGAGCTCGGAATTTGGATGCACCGATTTATTAATTTCGATTTTTTTCAGAGTTCTGCAACTTCCATAAAAAAGTTAGCTATCGCAATCGATTTAAAATACTTTACAGTAATATCACTGAAAATTATACAATCCTTTCATTCCTCTTAATGACCGAAAAAACAATAATAATTTCTTCTATTTCTGAATTCAAACACACCAATTTATTAATTTTGATTTTTTTCAAGTTTCATCAACTCCTACAATAAAAACGGCTGCAGTAATCGATTCGCCGTTACTTATATTACCAATGAAGAAAAAGTAAATGCCACTTGAATTGATAACTAAAAAAATAAAATTCACTTTTTACGCCGCGCTCGGAAATCGGACGCGACTTATTAATTTCGATTTTTTTCATAGTTCGGAAACTCACAAAACAATGATGGCTGCATTAAAAGCTTCACCATAATTACCAATAAAAAAAGTAACAGCAACTTTTTCTGATAACTGAAGAAGAAAATAATTTTCTACACAGCGCTCGTTCAGGCGCGTTTTATTAATTGCGATTTTTCTCAAAGTTCGGCAACTTCCATAATAAAGATGGCTGCGGTAATACCTTTATCATATCCTACATTATCAATAAAAAATGAAAATAAACGCGACTTCAATTGATAACTGAAAAAATAAAATTAATTTTTCACACCGCGCTCGGAATTCGGACGCGATTTTTTAATTTCGATTTTTTTCAAAGTCCGCCAACTTCCATAGAAAAGTTGGCTCTGGCAATCGATTTAAAATACTTTTTATTAACAATGCTATAAATAATAAAATCTCTTCATCCCTCTTAATGCCTAAAAATAATTTCTTTTATTTATTTCTGAATTCGAACGCACCACTTTATTAATTTCGTTATTTTTTCAAAGTTCGGCAACTCCCACAACAATTACGGCTGCAGTAATAGATTCACCGTAACCTATACTACTAATAAAAAAATTAAAGCTAACGCCACTTTTCTTGATAAATGAGAAAAATAATCATTTTCGACGCTTCGCTCGGAAATTAGATGCGCCGATTTATTAATTTCGATTTTTTTCAAAATCCGCCAATTTTTTTTTAAAAGTTAGCTACGGCAATCGATTTAGAATACTTTATATTAACAATACTGAAAATAATAAAATCCCTTCGTTTCTCGTAAAGGCTGAAAAAATTAATAATTTCTTCTATTACTAAATTCCAAGGCACCAATTTTTTAATTTCGATTTTTTTCAAAGTCCACCAACTTTCATAGAAAAGTTGGCTATGGCAATCGATTTAGAATACTCTATATTAATATTACAGAAAATAATAAAAATCCTTCATTCCTCCTAAACGCAGAAAAAAATTAATAATTTCTTCTATTTCTAAATTCGAATGCAGCAATTTTTTAATTTCGATTTTTTTCACAGTTCGGCAACTCCCATAACAAAAATGGCTGCAGTAATAGCTTCACCATAACCTACATTATCAATAAAAAAATTAAAATAAACGTCACTTCAATTGATAATTGAAAAAAACCAAATTAATTTTCCACGTCGCACTCGGAATTCGGACTCGATTTATTAATTTCGATTTTTTTCAAAGTTCGGCAACTCCCAAAACAAAAATGGCTGCAGCAATAGCTTTATCGTAACCTACATTATCAATAAAAAAATAAAAATAAACGCGACTTGAATTGATAAATAAAAAAATAAAATTAATTTTCCACACCGCGCGGAATTCGGACGCTATTTATTAAATTCTATTTTTCTCAAAGTTCGGCAATTTCCAAAACAAAGATGGCTGCAGCAATAGCTTCACTATAACCTACATTATCAATAAAAAAATGAAAATAAACGCGACTTCAATTGATAACTGAAAAAATTAAATTAATTTTCCACTCCGCGCTCGGAATTCGGACGCGATTTATTAATTTCGATTTTTTTCAAAGTTCGGCAACTTTCATAACAAATATGGCTGCTGTAATACCTCCGCCATAATTTATATTAATAATAAAAAATAACAGTAAACGCGACGTCTTTTAATAAATGAGAGAAAAATCATTTGTCACGACGAGCTCGGAATTTGGGTGCACCAAATTATTGTCAGTTTTTTTTCTTAAGTTTGGCACCTCCCATAGCAAAGATAGCTGCAGTAATATCTTCAAAATAACCTATATTACTAATAAAAAATAAAAGTAAACGCCACGTCCTTTGACAAATGAGAGAAAAATTATAATTTTCCACTCCGCGCTCGGAATTCGGACGCGATTTATTAATTTCGATTTTTTTCAAAGTTCGGCAACTTCCCATAGCAAAGATAGCTGCAGTAATATCTTGAAAAGAACCTATATTATTAATAAAAAATAAAAGTAAATGCCACGTCTTTTGATAAATGAGAAAAAAATTATAATTTTCCACTCCGCGCTCGGAATTCGGATGCGATTTATTAATTTCGATTTTTTTTTAAATTCGGCAACTTCCATAACAAATATGGCTGCAGTAATGGCTTCATCATAACCTATACTATTACTAAAAAAATTAAGCAAACGCCACTTCAATTGATAATTGAAAAAAAATCCGCGCCGCGTTCGGAATTTTATTAATTTCGATTTTTTTCAAAGTTCGGCAACTTCCATTACAAATATGGCAGCTGTAAAACCTTCACCTAAACCTATATTACTAATAAAAAATAACAGTAAAAGCGACGTCCCTTAATAAATGAAAGAAAAATCATTTTCCACGACGAGCTCGAAATTTGGGTGCACCGAATTATTGTCAATTGTTTTTTTATTTGGCAACTTCCATTGCAAAAATAGCTGCTGTAATATCTTCAAAATAACCTATATTACTAATGAAAAATAAAAGTAACTGCCACGTCCTTTGATAAATGAGAAAAAAATAATAATTTTCTACACCGCGCTCGGAATTCGGACGGAATTTATTAATTTCGATTTTTTTCAAAGTTCGGCAACTTCCCATAGCAAAGATAGCTGCAGTAATATCTTGAAAAGAACCTATATTACTAATAAAAAATAAAAGTAAACGCCACGTCTTTTGATAAATGAGAGAAAAATAATAATTTTCCACTCCGCGCTCGGAATTCGGACGCGATTTATTAATTTCGATTTTTTTCAAAGTTCGGCAACTTCCATAACAAAGATGGCTGCAGCAATAGCTTCGCCATAACCTACATTATTAATAAAAAAATGAACATAAACGCGACTTCAATTGATAACTGAAAAAATAAAATTATTTTTTCACACCGCGCTCGGAATTCGGACGCGATTTATTAATTTCGATTTTTTTCAAAGTTCGGCAACTCCCATAACAAAGATGGCTGCAGTAATAGATTCACTATAAACTATATTACCGATAAAAAAATGAAGTAAACGCAACTTCCCTTGATAACTGAACAAAAAATTAATTTTGATTTTTTTCAAACTTCGCCAACTCCCATATAAAAGTTAGTGTGTTTATCGATTTACCAAAACTTGGATAAATAAAAGAAATTAAAAAATCCTTTCTCCCCTTGATGAGTGAAGAAAAATGATTTAATATTTGAAATTCGGGGATTTTTTCACCTCCGCATCGAGAATTAATCGATATGCAAACGTGGAAACATACTTAAAAAGAAACATATCAGCCCCCAGGCGAGGTCGACATTCGCTCCTCAAGAAACTCACTTCGGAATAAGAAATTCCGAAACTTTCACACACTTTACACTCTTATTCCATAAAGATTACACGAAGGGGGGCACACACACACACACACACATGCACGAATCGTCCCTTCTTCTTCTCCACTCTAATGCTCCAACTTAACTCGATCAGATTCTTCCGTTGTTTGCGGGGGTAACGTCGTTAAGCTTCCTCGTCTTAATTTTATACTTAAATTGCAGGAGGACGGACCTGCATATTCAAGCCCCCGAGAACAATTCGATTAGAAACTTTCGGTTTTACTATTCTTTTTCTGTGTTTTCCATCCGGTCGGGACGTAATTAGCGTAAGTTGATTAGGGGACGCAGTCAATTAGGGTGATATGAATATTAAAAGCCCGGTGTCATTTTCAATGGAACTGACTTACTTACGGGCCGGGGATTAACTCGATTACTGCCCTAAGCGAATTACTTCTGTCAGTTTTTATCGTCCTTCGGAAATCGCGCGACGAACGTGTCTTATAATTCGATTACACGAGCTGCTAACTAATTTATCAGCCGATCCAGACATGCAGACTATGTTTCAGTTATTAACCTTAAGAGCTAAACAGTAGTTGTTGTAATAAATACTTTTGTAATACCGAAACAACTACTTTCCTGGCGAGTACCACCACGAATATTGGTGGTACTAGCCAGGAAAGTAATTGTTTCGGTAGATGATTTGTTCATTATAGTCCCTTAGAGACTTAAATTGTAGAAGACGAAAAGTATTGTATTTTTCTACAAGAAGAATTTTTATTTTATAGTATTTTGTACTTTAGTACAATTAATCTCTTTTAGATGGACAACAAAAGGAGGGTGTCGTTTGGTGTTTGTGTAGCCGGACTGTCTGTGCCATATCGACCGGCGTGTGTTGTATATTTACGAGTTGCAATAGTGATAGGGAAAGTGCAATATATTGATTGTAAATGAGCCATTTGCGGCCCTCGTGCATGGGGGAGAGGCGGACATCGCATGCACACACGTGCACGCCGCGCTTCCATAGGACAATGCTGTTGCCAACCGAGTTGCGACACCCTTTTAATAATAAATAACCGATAAATAAAATTTTAATTACGTTCCGTTTCGCATCCCTCATGCTAATTCCTTCGTTTGCGCACAAACAGGTAAGGGAATAAAAGTTGTCCGGCACCTGTGTCAAATTAAGTGGAGACAAAGAGGTCCCCGGGGCGGGGGTAGAAGAGGGAGAAGGCGACGCCCGGCTTCCGAGGAACAAATTCAATTTTTTTATATAAAACTAATTTGTATTATGCGGTAGTTTTATTAACTCGTGCACGAGACAGTTTTAAATGTCTCTGTAGAATACGCCGCCCGCATTTACACGTAAACAATATTTCACCCCGGGTGGACTTCTTTCTTGCTTTTCCCCCCCCACCCCCGCAGGGCTTTTAAATAATTGCCTCGCGGATGAAAATCTACATTTTGAACCCTTAGCCAACAAGACCAATTAAACGAGCTCATTTGCGAATTGATCTATAGTGGATGCGCCGGGAACTTTACATTTTTGTGCGCTCGCAGTATTCATCTTTACATGAGCTCTAAAAAAAAAATAAAAAAAACTATAAAAATCTTATGGATGGATGCACAGGGAGCTTGAAATTTTTGTGGGCTCGCAGTATATATCTTTAAAAAGAAAATAAATTTAAAAAAAACTGTAAAAATTTTTATGGTGGATGCACCGAGAACTTTAAATTTTGTCGACTCTTCAAAAACAAAATAAATGTAAAAAAACTGTAAAAAATCTTATGGTGGATGCACAGGGAGCTTTAATTTTTTATGGGCTTGCAGTATACATCTTTAAAAAGAAAATCAATTAAAAAAAAACTGTAAAAAATTTTTTATGGTGGATGCATCGAGAACTTTAAATTTTGTCGACTCTTCAAAAACAAAATAAATGTAAAAAAAACTGTAAAAAATATTATGGTGGATGCACAGGGAGCTTTAAATTTTTGTGGGCTTGCAGTATACATCTTTAAAAAGAAAATCAATTAAAAAAAAACTGTAAAAATATTTTATGGTGGATGCACCGAGAACTTTAAATTTTGTCGGCTCTTCAAAAACAAAATAAATGTTAAAAAACTGTAAAAAATCTTATGGTGGAAGCACAGGGAGCTTTAAATTTTTGTGGGCTTGCAGTATACATCTTTAAAAAGAAAATAAATTTAAAAAAAACTGTAAAAATTTTTTATGGTGGATGCACCGAGAATTTAAATTTTGTCGGCTCTTCAAAAACAAAATAAATGTAAAAAAACTGTAAAAAATCTTATGGTGGATGCACAGGGAGCTTTAATTTTTTATGGGCTTGCAGTATACATCTTTAAAAAGAAAATCAATTAAAAAAAACTGTAAAAAATTTTTTATGGTGGATGCATCGAGAACTTTAAATTTTGTCGACTCTTCAAAAACAAAATAAATGTAAAAAAAACTGTAAAAAATATTATGGTGGATGCACAGGGAGCTTTACATTTTTGTGGGCTTGCAGTATACATCTTTAAAAAGAAAATCAATTTGAAAAAAACTGTAAAAAATTTTATGGTGGATGCACCGAGAACTTTAAATTTTGTTGACTCTTCAAAAACAAAATAAATGTAAAAAAAAACTGTAAAAAATCTTATGGTGGATGCACAGGGAGCTTTAATTTTTTATGGGCTTGCAGTATACATCTTTAAAAAGAAAATCAATTAAAAAAAAACTGTAAAAAAATTTTAATGGTGGATGCATCGAGAACTTTAAATTTTGTCGACTCTTCAAAAACAAAATAAATGTAAAAAAAACTGTAAAAAATATTATGGTGGATGCACAGGGAGCTTTAATTTTTTATGGGCTTGCAGTATACATCTCTAAAAAGAAAATCAATTAAAAAAAAACTGTAAAAAAATTTTTATGGTGGATGCATCGAGAACTTTAAATTTTGTTGACTCTTCAAAAACAAAATAAATGTAAAAAAAACTGTAAAAAATATTATGGTGGATGCACAGGGAGCTTTAAATTTTTGTGGGCTTGCAGTATACATCTTTAAAAAGAAAATCAGTTTGAAAAAAACTGTAAAAAATTTTATGGTGGATGCACCGAGAACTTTAAATTTTGTTGACTCTTCAAAAACAAAATAAATGTAAAAAAAACTGTAAAAAATCTTATGGTGGAAGCACAGGGAGCTTTAATTTTTTATGGGCTTGCAGTATACATCTTTAAAAAGAAAATCAATTAAAAAAAAACTGTAAAAAAATTTTTATGGTGGATGCATCGAGAACTTTAAATTTTGTCGACTCTTCAAAAACAAAATAAATGTAAAAAAAACTGTAAAAAATATTATGGTGGATGCACAGGGAGCTTTAATTTTTTATGGGCTTGCAGTATACATCTTTAAAAAGAAAATCAATTAAAAAAAAACTGTAAAAAAATTTTTATGGTGGATGCATCGAGAACTTTAAATTTTGTCGACTCTTCAAAAACAAAATAAATGTAAAAAAAACTGTAAAAAATCTTATGGTGGAAGCACAGGGAGCTTTAATTTTTTATGGGCTTGCAGTATACATCTTTAAAAAGAAAATCAATTAAAAAAAAACTGTAAAAAAATTTTTATGGTGGATGCATCGAGAACTTTAAATTTTGTCGACTCTTCAAAAACAAAATAAATGTAAAAAACTGTAAAAAATATTATGGTGGATGCACAGGGAGCTTTAATTTTTTATGGGCTTGCAGTATACATCTTTAAAAAGAAAATCAATTAAAAAAAACTGTAAAAATTTTTTTATGGTGGATGCATCGAGAACTTTAAATTTTGTCGACTCTTCAAAAACAAAATAAATGTAAAAAAAAACTGTAAAAAATATTAGGTGGATGCACAGGGAGCTTTACATTTTTGTGGGCTTGCAGTATACATCTTTAAAAAGAAAATCAGTTTGAAAAAAAACTGTAAAAAATTTTATGGTGGATGCACCGAGAACTTTAAATTTTGTTGACTCTTCAAAAACAAAATAAATGTAAAAAAAACTGTAAAAAATCTTATGGTGGAAGCACAGGGAGCTTTAATTTTTTATGGGCTTGCAGTATACATCTTTAAAAAGAAAATCAATTAAAAAAAAACTGTAAAAAATTTTTTATGGTGGATGCATCGAGAACTTTAAATTTTGTCGACTCTTCAAAAACAAAATAAATGTAAAAAAAACTGTAAAAAATATTATGGTGGATGCACAGGGAGCTTTAATTTTTTATGGGCTTGCAGTATACATCTTTAAAAAGAAAATCAATTAAAAAAAAACTGTAAAAAAATTTTTATGGTGGATGCACCGAGAATTTTAAATTTTGTCGACTCTTCAAAAACAAAATAAATGTAAAAAAAAACTGTAAAAAATCTTATGGTGGATGCACAGGGAGCTTTAATTTTTTATGGGCTTGCAGTATACATCTTTAAAAAGAAAATCAATTAAAAAAAAACTGTAAAAAAATTTTTATGGTGGATGCATCGAGAACTTTAAATTTTGTCGACTCTTCAAAAACAAAATAAATGTAAAAAAAACTGTAACAAATATTATGGTGGATGCACAGGGAGCTTTAAATTTTTGTGGGCTTGCAGTATACATCTTTAAAAAGAAAATCAATTTAAAAAAACTGTAAAATTTATTTATGGTGGATGCACCGAGAACTTTAAATTTTGTCGACTCTTCAAAAACAAAATAAATGTAAAAAAAACTGTAAAAAATTATATGGTGGATGCACAGGGAGCTTTAAATTTTTGTGGGCTTGCAGTATACATCTTTAAAAAGAAAATGAATTTAAAAAAAAAACTGTAAAATTTTATTATGGTGGATGCACCGAGAACTTTAAATTTTGTCGGCTCTTCAAAAACAAAATAAATGTTAAAAAACTGTAAAAAATCTTATGGTGGAAGCACAGGGAGCTTTAAATTTTTGTGGGCTTGCAGTATACATCTTTAAAAAGAAAATCAATTTAAAAAAAAACTGTAAAAAGTTTTTATGGTGGATGCACCGAGAATTTTAAATTTTGTCGACTCTTCAAAAACAAAATAAATGTTAAAAAACTGTAAAAAAATATTATGGTGGATGCACAGGGAGCTCTAAATTTTTGTGGGCTTGCAGTATACATCTTTAAAAAGAAAATAAGTTTAAAAAAACCGTAAAAAAAAATTTGTTGGATGCACCGAGAACTTTAAATTTTGTGGGCTCGCGGTATAAATCTTCAAAAAGAAAATAAATTAAAAAAACTGTAAAAAAATATTATGGTGGATGCACAGGGAGCTCTACATTTTTGTGGGCTTGCAGTATACATCTTTAAAAAGAAAATAAGTTTAAAAAAACTGTAAAAAAAAATGTTGTTGGATGCACCGAGAACTTTAAATTTTGTGGGCTCGCTGTATACATCTTCAAAAAGGAAATAAATTTTAAAAAAACTGTAAAAAATTATTATGGTGGTTGCACAGGGAGGTCTACATTTTTGTGGGCTTGTAGTATACATCTTTAAAAAGAAAATAAGTTTAAAGAAACTGTAAAAGATTTTTTGTTGGATGCACCGAGAACTTTAAATTTTGTCGGCTCGCTGTATACATCTTCAAAAAGAAAATAAATTTAAAAACTGTCAAAAAATATTATGGTGAATGCGCAGGGAACTCTACCTTTTAAATCTGATGGTGAATACGCCGGGAACTTTACATTTTTTTTTAATTGAAAAAAATGTAAAATAAAAAAACAAATATAGCCTACGCATAATAATCTATTCGAATAAATAACTTTCGATCATTCATCTAATAAATAACTATTACAACCTCTTCTCTATATTACAATATTCGTAGAATATATGACTAAATCTATAAACTAATATTTACAAATATAAACAAGATGACTGTTTGAGTTGACAGCACCGCAAGTCTTCTTCCATCGGAACTGGTAGCACCGCTCCATCGAGCGCAGTCTGGTCGTCTTCACGGGAGTACAGGCATTTAAATTAATAAATTAGGAAAAAAAATCATGGCTTAAGTAAGATAGCACGGGATCAGTGAACTTAACGTAATGGAATTTGTTGATTTTACAGGCGGGAGGAGCTTTGGTATTTGTGTCCGGGCGGATATTTTAGTAGAAGGAGAAATGTCCTCTCGAACCTAAAAACAAAAACAAATGTTACGATACATTTTTTTATTCATAAGTAATAAAAATTATTAAAGTGAATTTACGATGACGCAAAAATGATATAAGTGCAGTTCTCGTTCGAATATTTCAAAAACTAGTAAAGGGGTGTTTTAAGATTTTAACTCGGGCATAAAGTGGAATTGATTTTGAGTGATTTTAGAAATTTTTCAGTTTGTGGCAATTGTTTTAATATTTTTTTAACCACTCGGCGCAACTCGCAATCACAAAATTATATAATTGAAGTTCTCGTTCGAATATTTCAAAAACTAGTAAAGGGGTGTTTTAAGATTTTAACTCGGGCATAAAGTGGAATTGATTTTGAGTGATTTTAGAAATTTTTCAGTTTGTGGCAATTGTTTTAATATTTTTTTAACCACTCGGCGCAACTCGCAATCACAAAATTATATAATTGAAGTTCTCGTCCGAATATTTCGAAAACTAGTGAAGGGGTGTTTTGAGATTTTAACTCGGGGATAAAGTAGAATCGATTTTGAGTGATTTTAGAAATTTTCCAGTTTGTGGGAATTGTTTTAATATTTTTTTAACCACTCGGCGCAACTCGCAATCACAAAATTATATAATTGAAGTTCTCGTCCGAATATTTCGAAAACTAGTGAAGGGGTGTTTTGAGATTTTAACTCGGGGATAAAGTAGAATCGATTTTGAGTGATTTTAGAAATTTTCCAGTTTGTGGGAATTGTTTTAATATTTTTTTAACCACTCGGCGCAACTCGCAATCACAAAATTATATAATTGAAGTTCTCGTCCGAATATTTCGAAAACTAGTGAAGGGGTGTTTTGAGATTTTAACTCGGGGTTAAAGTAGAATCGATTTTGAGTGATTTTAGAAATTTTCCAGTTTGTGGCAATTGTTTTAATATTTTTTTAACCACTCGGCGCAACTCGCAATCACAAAATTATATAATTGAAGTTCTCGTCCGAATATTTCGAAAACTAGTGAAGGGGTGTTTTGAGATTTTAACTCGGGGATAAAGTAGAATCGATTTTGAGTGATTTTAGAAATTTTCCAGTTTGTGGGAATTGTTTTAATATTTTTTTAACCACTCGGCGCAACTCGCAATCACAAAATTATATAATTGAAGTTCTCGTCCGAATATTTCGAAAACTAGTGAAGGGGTGTTTTGAGATTTTAACTCGGGGTTAAAGTAGAATCGATTTTGAGTGATTTTAGAAATTTTCCAGTTTGTGGGAATTGTTTTAATATTTTTTTAACCACTCGGCGCAACTCGCAATCACAAAATTATATAATTGAAGTTCTCGTCCGAATATTTCGAAAACTAGTGAAGGGGTGTTTTGAGATTTTAACTCGGGGATAAAGTAGAATCGATTTTGAGTGATTTTAGAAATTTTCCAGTTTGTGGGAATTGTTTTAATATTTTTTTAACCACTCGGCGCAACTCGCAATCACAAAATTATATAATTGAAGTTCTCGTCCGAATATTTCGAAAATTAGTGAAGGGGTGTTTTGAGATTTTAACTCGGGGATAAAGTAGAATCGATTTTGAGTGATTTTAGAAATTTTCCAGTTTGTGGGAATTGTTTTAATATTTTTTTAACCACTCGGCGCAACTCGCAATCACAAAATTATATAATTGAAGTTCTCGTCCGAATATTTCGAAAACTAGTGAAGGGGTGTTTTGAGATTTTAACTCGGGGTTAAAGTAGAATCGATTTTGAGTGATTTTAGAAATTTTCCAGTTTGTGGGAATTGTTTTAATATTTTTTTAACCACTCGGCGCAACTCGCAATCACAAAATTATATAATTGAAGTTCTCGTCCGAATATTTCGAAAACTAGTGAAGGGGTGTTTTGAGATTTTAACTCGGGGATAAAGTAGAATCGATTTTGAGTGATTTTAGAAATTTTCCAGTTTGTGGGAATTGTTTTAATATTTTTTTAACCACTCGGCGCAACTCGCAATCACAAAATTATATAATTGAAGTTCTCGTCCGAATATTTCGAAAACTAGTGAAGGGGTGTTCTGAGATTTTAACTCGGGGATAAAGTAGAATCGATTTTGAGTGATTTTAGAAATTTTCCAGTTTGTGGGAATTGTTTTAATATTTTTTTAACCACTCGGCGCAACTCGCAATCACAAAATTATATAATTGAAGTTCTCGTCCGAATATTTCGAAAACTAGTGAAGGGGTGTTTTGAGATTTTAACTCGGGGTTAAAGTAGAATCGATTTTGAGTGATTTTAGAAATTTTCCAGTTTGTGGGAATTGTTTTAATATTTTTTTAACCACTCGGCGCAACTCGCAATCACAAAATTATATAATTGAAGTTCTCGTCCGAATATTTCGAAAACTAGTGAAGGGGTGTTTTGAGATTTTAACTCGGGGATAAAGTAGAATCGATTTTGAGTGATTTTAGAAATTTTCCAGTTTGTGGGAATTGTTTTAATATTTTTTTAACCACTCGGCGCAACTCGCAATCACAAAATTATATAATTGAAGTTCTCGTCCGAATATTTCGAAAATTAGTGAAGGGGTGTTTTGAGATTTTAACTCGGGGATAAAGTAGAATCGATTTTGAGTGATTTTAGAAATTTTCCAGTTTGTGGGAATTGTTTTAATATTTTTTTAACCACTCGGCGCAACTCGCAATCACAAAATTATATAATTGAAGTTCTCGTCCGAATATTTCGAAAACTAGTGAAGGGGTGTTTTGAGATTTTAACTCGGGGTTAAAGTAGAATCGATTTTGAGTGATTTTAGAAATTTTCCAGTTTGTGGGAATTGTTTTAATATTTTTTTAACCACTCGGCGCAACTCGCAATCACAAAATTATATAATTGAAGTTCTCGTCCGAATATTTCGAAAACTAGTGAAGGGGTGTTTTGAGATTTTAACTCGGGGATAAAGTAGAATCGATTTTGAGTGATTTTAGAAATTTTCCAGTTTGTGGGAATTGTTTTAATATTTTTTTAACCACTCGGCGCAACTCGCAATCACAAAATTATATAATTGAAGTTCTCGTCCGAATATTTCGAAAACTAGTGAAGGGGTGTTTTGAGATTTTAACTCGGGGATAAAGTAGAATCGATTTTGAGTGATTTTAGAAATTTTCCAGTTTGTGGGAATTGTTTTAATATTTTTTTAACCACTCGGCGCAACTCGCAATCACAAAATTATATAATTGAAGTTCTCGTCCGAATATTTCGAAAACTAGTGAAGGGGTGTTTTGAGATTTTAACTCGGGGTTAAAGTAAAATCGATTTTGAGTGATTTTAGAAATTTTCCAGTTTGTGGCAATTGTTTTAATATTTTTTTAACCACTCGGCGCAACTCGCAATCACAAAATTATATAATTGAAGTTCTCGTCCGAATATTTCGAAAACTAGTGAAGGGGTGTTTTGAGATTTTAACTCGGGGATAAAGTAGAATCGATTTTGAGTGATTTTAGAAATTTTCCAGTTTGTGGGAATTGTTTTAATATTTTTTTAACCACTCGGCGCAACTCGCAATCACAAAATTATATAATTGAAGTTCTCGTCCGAATATTTCGAAAACTAGTGAAGGGGTGTTTTGAGATTTTAACTCGGGGTTAAAGTAGAATCTATTTTGAGTGATTTTAGAAATTTTCCAGTTTGTGGCAATTGTTTTAATATTTTTTTAACCACTCGGCGCCACTCGCAATCACAAAATTATATAATTGAAGTTCTCGTCCGAATATTTCGAAAACTAGTGAAGGGGTGTTTTGAGATTTTAACTCGGGCATAAAGTAGAATTGATTTTGAGTGATTTTAGAAATTTTAAAGTTTGTGGCAATTGTTTTCATATTTTTTTAACCACTCGGCGCAACTCGCAATCATAAAATTATATAATTGAAGTTCTCGTCCGAATATTTCGAAAACTAGTGAAGGGGTGTTTTGAGATTTTAACTCGGGCATAAAGTAGAATCGATTTTGAGTGATTTCACAAATTTTCCAGTTTGTGGCAATTGTTTTTATATTTTTTAAGCGATTATTTCCAAGCAACATTAATGATTTTGCATGAAAATTCAAATCGAACATTTTTGTTCGCGCCACCTTGAACCGATTTTCGTTTTTCACGCCAATTGCGTTTACGAGATGCAAAAAGCTGCCTTCGGTCATGGTTGATTAAGCTTTACAAACTGCATATACACCTCTCACTCAACTGGTTAAGATTTTTGCATATTCCAGTTAAGCACTATTAATTACCCAAGTTTGCCCAACGATTATTTTCTTTTTCTCGTTGCACTATCTTTTGATTAACTTTCAAATCAAACGGAACGTGAAATAATTCAAAGTTCGTACTTGAAACCCCCGAAAAAAAAACGTGTCGCAACTTGGATTTACATATGGAAACGTACAGCGCTTTACTGGTAATTAACTCCTACACGTATGGCTCTATTTTTTCTTTCTTTAAATACCATATGATCAAATTATTTGCCCTCTTTTTATTTTCCTGAAATCTAAGTTGAATTTTTCTGCCTCCAAAAATTAAAATTTGCCGAAAATAATTCTGACTAACTAAAACCAGTCACAACTTATTAAATCTGTCTTTGAATTAAATGAACGAAACAATCACTTATTAAATTAAACAGAGTGTATGTGTCTGATTTTTATTTTATATAAACAATCGCGTTATTAATGGATGTGGAAGAAACTGTGGAGATACTCTCCGTTCGTTTTAAAATGTTTATGTTTTATTACTTCTTTCCGTAGTGAATAAAAGTAATTTCATTTTTATTGCAGCGCCGTTTCTTTTATAGTTTTCTGCAGTGAGTAATTTGAAAGTTTTATACGGCGCACGTTTACTGTTTTCCCGCTTTAATTAAACACCGAAAAAAAAAGTATAAAGTATGAAAATCGCACGCCGAGCGAGTTGAAAATTATTTAATAGCACTTAATAATAAGTTCTGCATGTTTTTATAATCATCATTAAAGCAGAGTAAGACTCACGTGTAAACTTGCAAAAGCACAAGAATTTATAGATAGACAAAACGAAAAAAGTTAATCACAGACACACAAGTCATTATTCATTACATAAGCTGAAAAATTTATTCCCAAGAAATTCTAACATTCAACATTATCTGTTGGAAATACTATTATTAATATTCGGTTAGGAAAAGCATCCTCTAGAATTTGCATGGTCTTACAGGCTCTATGATATCTTGCTTCATCCTGTTGAAACGATACAATGTCCATAAATTTCCGGTAAAAATATTTCCTTAGCATCGCATAATATCGTCTACAATTGAGAGCGAAAAGAATGGTCTTCTCCAAATTGCTTTTACTGGATTAAACGTAATTTTTCAATTTAGTTTTGACGGTTACATAATATTTATCATAAAATTGGACAAGATAATCACGTCTATACGGAAGCACAGCGTTTTCTTTCCTTCAACTCCAGCAGCATATTGTTTACACAATTAGGGAAATCATCGAGGCGGCTCTAATAATTTTCTTGGGGCTTCTTAACCGCAACTACCCGGTAACGACCATCCCCTTAACAGTTAACAAGCCGAAGGGGGCGCGCGCGGTCAGATAATTACAAACATCGCCCTTTGATACAGCGCGCCGTTCGATCGGTCGAAAAAGGGCCGATACCTGGAGGCGATGCAGGCCTCCTCTGCTAATAATAACAGCGGTAGTTCTCTGCGGGAATTGTATTAGTAAGCAAGTTATGTTGCGAGTTAAGTGATAGAGGCGGGCCCTTTGTTTGACGCTGCGGTTAATCAGCTCTTAGATGTTGGGAATTAAATCACGCTTTGAGCACACGTCTTTGTTTGAGCGAATGACCGCCTTTGAACAATGCGAACCGTAACCCATTTACTGGGCACATTCAGCACAACTACTTCTCCGAACCCTTTCCTCCAGACCGCACCAGACTGGTTACGCGATCGCACCCATTGTAAACTTTAATCCGAATCATCATCTTAATTTCTAAGTATCGATTTCGGTTCATCGACGCGATTATTTTTATTGTTGGACCCTTCATGGAATGCACTATCATAACTGAAGATTTTTTACACCGTTCCAATTGTCAGACGCCATGATTCTTCTATCCAACTATACGAGTCATTAACATTGAGAATTCAAAAATTTTGCGAGTTGCGCCGAGTTGTTAAAAAAATATGAAAAGAATTCCCACTAACTGGAAAATTTCTAAAATCACTCAAAATCGATTCTGCTTTATCCCCGAGTTAAAATCTCAAAACACCCCTTCACTAGTTTTCCAAATATTCGGACGAGAACTTCAATTATATAATTTTGGGATTGCGAGTTGCGCCGAGTGGTTAAAAAAATATAAAAACAATTGTCACAAACTGGAAAATTTCCAGAATTACTCAAAATTGATTCTACCATAAGTTTCTGATAAAATCTCAAAATACCCCTTCACCAGTTTTCGAGATAATCGCACGAGAAGAATACTTCAGTCGTGCTAATGTCGCATAATCAACCGAGCGTTAAAAAAAATATAAAAACAATTGCCAGAAACTGGAAAATTTCCAGAATTACTCAAAATTGATTCTACTATAAGTTCCTGATAAAATCTCAAAATACCCCTTCACTAGTTTTCGAGATAATCGCACGAGAAAAATACTTTAGTCGTGCTAAAGTCGCATAATCAACCGAGCGTTAAAAAAATATAAAAACAATTGCCACAAACTGGAAAATTTCCAGAATTACTCAAAATTGATTCTACTTTAAGTTTCTGATCAAATGTCAAAATACCCCTTCACTAGTTTTTAAGATAATCGCACGAGAAGAATACTTTAGTCGTGCTAAAGTCGCATAATCAACCGAGCGTTAAAAAAATATATAAAAACAATTGCCACAAACTGGAAAATTTCCAGAATTACTCAAAATTGATTCTGCTATAAGTTCCCGATAAAATCTCAAAATACCCCTTCACTAGTTTTCGAGATAATCGCACGAGAAAATACTTAAGTCGTGCTGAAGTCGCATAATCAATCGAGCGTTAAAAAAAATATTAAAACAATTGCCAGAAATTGGAAAATTTCCAAAATTACTCAAAATTGATTCTACTATAAGTTCCTGATAAAATCTCAAAATACCCCTTCACTAGTTTTCGAGATAATCGCACGAGAAGAATACTTAAGTCTTGCTGAAGTGGCATAATCAACTGAGCGTTAAAAAAAATATAAAAACAATTGCCACCAACTGGAAAATTTCCAGAATTACTCAAAATTGATTCTACTTTAAGTTTCTGATAAAATCTCAAAATACCCCTTCGCTAGTTTTCGAGATAATCGCACGAGAAGAATACTTTAGTTGTGCTAAAGTCGCATAATCAACCGAGCGGTTAAAAAAATATAAAAACAATTGCTACAAACTGCAAAATTTCCAGAATTACTCAAAATTGATTCTACTTTAAGTTTCTGATCAAATGTCAAAATACCCCTTCACTAGTTTTTAAGATAATCGCACGAGAAGAATACTTTAGTCGTGCTAAAGTCGCATAATCAACCGAGCGTTAAAAAAATATAAAAACAATTGCCACAAACTGGAAAATTTCCAGAATTACTCAAAATTGATTCTACTTTAAGTTTCTGATCAAATGTCAAAATACCCCTTCACTAGTTTTTAAGATAATCGCACGAGAAGAATACTTTAGTCGTGCTAAAGTCGCATAATCAACCGAGCGTTAAAAAAATATATAAAAACAATTGCCACAAACTGGAAAATTTCCAGAATTACTCAAAATTGATTCTGCTATAAGTTCCCGATAAAATCTCAAAATACCCCTTCACTAGTTTTCGAGATAATCGCACGAGAAAATACTTAAGTCGTGCTGAAGTCGCATAATCAATCGAGCGTTAAAAAAAATATTAAAACAATTGCCAGAAATTGGAAAATTTCCAAAATTACTCAAAATTGATTCTACTATAAGTTCCTGATAAAATCTCAAAATACCCCTTCACTAGTTTTCGAGATAATCGCACGAGAAGAATACTTAAGTCTTGCTGAAGTGGCATAATCAACTGAGCGTTAAAAAAAATATAAAAACAATTGCCACCAACTGGAAAATTTCCAGAATTACTCAAAATTGATTCTACTTTAAGTTTCTGATAAAATCTCAAAATACCCCTTCGCTAGTTTTCGAGATAATCGCACGAGAAGAATACTTTAGTTGTGCTAAAGTCGCATAATCAACCGAGCGGTTAAAAAAATATAAAAACAATTGCTACAAACTGCAAAATTTCCAGAATTAGTCAAAATTGATTCTACTATAAGTTTCTGATAAAATCTCAAAACACCCCTTCACTAGTTTTCGAGATAATTGCACGAGAAGAATACTTTAGTCGTGATAAAGTCGCATAAGCAACTGAGCCTTAAAAAAATATAAAAACAATTGCCACCAACTGGAAAATTTCCAGAATTACTGAAAATTGATTCTGCTATAAGTTCCCGATAAAATCTCAAAATACACCTTCACTAGTTTTCGAGATAATCGCACGAGAAGAATACTTAAGTCGTGCTGAAGTCGCATAATCAACCGAGCGTTAAAAAAAATATTAAAACAATTGCCAGAAATTGGAAAATTTCCAGAATTACTCAAAATTGATTCTACTGTAAGTCTCTGATAAAATCTCAAAATACCCCTTCACTAGTTTTCGAGATAATCGCACGAGAAGAATACTTAAGTCATGCTGAAGTCGCATAATAAACCGAGCGTTAAAAAAAAAATTAAAACAATTGCCAGAAATTGGAAAATTTCCAGAATTACTCAAAATTGATTCTACTATAAGTTCCTGATAAAATCTCAAAATACCCCTTCACTAGTTTTCGAGATAATCGCACGAGAAGAATACTTAAGTCGTGCTGAAGTCGCATAATCAACCGAGCGTTAAAAAAAATATTAAAACAATTGCCAGAAATTGGAAAATTTCCAAAATTACTCAAAATTGATTCTACTATAAGTTCCTGATAAAATCTCAAAATACCCCTTCACTAGTTTTCGAGATAATCGCACGAGAAGAATACTTAAGTCGTGCTGAAGTCGCATAATCAACCGAGCGTTAAAAAAAATATTAAAACAATTGCCAGAAATTGGAAAATTTCCAGAATTACTCAAAATTGATTCTACTATAAGTTTCTGATAAAATCTCAAAATACCCCTTCGCTAATTTTCGAGATAATCGCACGAGAAAATACTTTAGTCGTGACAAAGTCGCATAATCAACCGAGCGTTAAAAAAAATATAAAAACAATTCCCACAAACTGGAAAATTTCCAGAATTACTCAAAATTGGTTCTACTATAAGTTCCTGATAAAATCTCAAAATACCCCTTTACTAGTTTTCGAGATAATCGCAAGGGAAACATGCTAAAGTTGCATAATCAGCTATACATTAAAAAACATTTTAAAAGTGTTAATGATATCATAGATTAGTACACGACAATTTTTATTTGTTATTAGTACAAGTTAAGTGAATATCACATGAGTGTTAATAATGTTTGAGTGCGTGGGAGCAATAAGACAAAAAAACAGATGGGGGGGTAGTCGTTTATAAATAAATAAATATAATTATGTACAGTAAATCCATAGTATCACAACAATAATTTAATAGTTTACAGCCTTATAATTAGTTCTTACTTGGGCTGTTTGGCGGCACGAAACCGTAACCGGAAGCTCCCACCACGACGCCGCTGGTTTCACCGTTGGCCGTCGGCGCCGGAGGGAAGACCACTGGCCCCGTGTTGGCCCTGGCGTCCCTCAGCCCTTGGACGGGCGCGTCCAAACCACCGGCGAAGCCCTGATACTGGCCGAAACCCCCGAAGCTGCCGAACTGCGCCCTGGCGATGGCCAAAATGGCTACGAATACAAAGATGATCTGAAAAATGAAATGGTGATTTAAAAAATAAAATCGTTTGAATTCTGTAAATCGAATACGGCAATTGGTTTTGTGTTTATTTGAAGCTATCAAAATAATTATAATTTTATACAAATTAGTTTTGTATTTATTTTAAGCCATCAAAATATTTACAATTTCACCCAAATCAACTTTAATTTGGAACAATTATTTGCTGCACCAAATATCATTTGAAAAGTTTTATCATTTGATTTCTTTTTTTTTATTAACCTTCAGTAGAAATGTCGTCGATTTCGTTATCATTCATAAAAATGTCTTCGTCGTCCGCGATTGCACAAGCGAGATTAAGAGAAACCGCCGCTGGACGGATGATGACAGGTGGCCGATGAAAGTGTAAAAATTTCGATGATGATGAGGTCTGTTTACAGATTTTCCCTCTGCTCATGCTTAATTACCCTTTTGCATAATTACGATTTCATCATTGCACGTAACGATACCCACTGGAGAAAATCAAATAAGTGTGGAAAAGAACATTCAAATTACCTCAATTTAATTATAATAACAATAACATCTTTATTGACGGTAAAAAAAATTAAACTCAAATTTCAGTGAACAGATGTGCTACATATTGTACTTATTTAATACAAAAATTACATTAATAACAATTCAATTAATTAATAATTTCTGTTTCATATTACCACTCTTAATAACATAAACTACCAATTGGGAAATTAAAAAAAAACTTTTTAAATTAAGGGTCTCCATCCTATTAAAACATTTTACTTTCAGTTTCTCGACTCGTGTTTTGGTCGATTAATTCTCACCTCGATTAGATTTAAATTATTCATAATTTACGATTATTACTCAAATTAACTGTAAATACTCGGCGCCATAGAATTCGGCATCGGCGATTTTCCAAAAGACGAAGAAAGTGTTTTAATTGCAAATTAAACTCATTGTCCACACGCGTCCAATTAAACACTAGCGAAAGTTCAGAAGAAAAAATAACAGCTTACATAACCCAGATGGTGTGATCTTTTTTTAATGGTAAGTGTGTAATCCAGATGTTCCACCGGTAACTTTTAATTACCAAAAATAAAAAATACATAATCTTTACTGGAATAAATTACGTTTCAATCGCTAAAACATTAACGTTTTAAGCACTTTGAGGGTTGATGTGGCCTTTAAAATGAAAAGTTATAATTCTGGTATTGATTATTAATTACTGAAGGAAAAAAAACTAGTTTTTATCAATGAAAGTCAATTTGATAATAAAACTAAAAAAATAAAATTTATAATTTTCTTTGATTACCTAAACTTGTTATGTTTCAAATTTATATTTTTAGTTCGATCGGTCCAAAATGTACTTTTATTTAATTTGAATACCGAAGTACAGAAATAGGTAAAAAATAACAGTTGTTCATGTATTTTTTAAAGCCATCAAAATTATAACAATGATTCATAACTTCACGCTTTGATCACATGTAATAATCACAAAATATCATAACGGTATATGTGTATTTTTACAAAATCATAATCTCTAACAAATTTTGAGTAAATTTGGAAAATTTCTAGTAGATAGCAATTGTTTTTATATTTTTTTCAAGCCCTCAAAACGATAACAAATTTTCTCAATTTACGCTCTGATCACGTGTAATTATCACAAAATTTGGTGATGGTGCTTTTTAAAATTTCTGCAAAATCATAATCTCTAATGAACTTTGAGTAGTTTTGGAATGTTCTAAGTCGATGGCAATTTTTTTTTGTATTTTTTTTCAAACGAACAAAATTATAACAATTTTCTCAATTTTGCGGTGTAATTATCATCAAATTTGTTGATGGTATGTATACATTTCTTAGAAAATCAATATCTGTTATGAATTTTGAGTAATTTTGGAGAGTTTCAGGTCGATAGCAATTGTTTTTACAATTATTTTCAAGTCACCAAAATTAAAACAATTTTTCGCAATAACACGTTCCGATAAGGTGCAATTATCACAAGACCTGGTAAAAATGTGTACGAATTTTTCCCAAAATCATAATCTCTAATGAATTTTGAGTAATTTTGAAAAGTTTCCAAGTGATGGAAATTGTATTGATATTTTTTTCAGGCCATCAAAATTACAACAATTTTTCGCAATTTCACGCTCCGATCGCGCGTGATTATCACAAAATCTGGTGATGATGGGTATGCATTTTTTCAGAAATCATTATATCTAATGAATTTTGAGTAGTTTTGAAAAATTTCAAATCAATAGAAGTTGTTTTTATATTTTTTTCACGCCATAAAAATTATAACATTTTTTCGCAATTTCACGCTCTGATCACAAGCAAATCTCACAAAATCTGGCAAGGGTGTGTATGAATTTTTAATGAGATCTTTATCTTTCATAAATTTTGAGTAATTTTGAAAAATTTCAAGTCGATAACAATTGTTTTTAAAATTATTTTTAAGCCACAAAAATTGTAACATTTCTTCACAATTTCACGTTCTCGTCAGTTGAAATTATCAAAAAAATCTGGTGATAGTGTGTATAAATTTTTGACAAAATCATAATCTTTAATAAATTTTGAGTTATTTTAAATCGATGGAAATTGTTTTTATGTTTTTTTCAATTTTAACAATTTTTTGTATTTTCATGCTTTGATCACATGTAAATGTCACAAAATCTGGTTTGGATATGTATGATTTTTTTATGAAATCATTATATCTAATACATTTTGAATAATTTTGGAAAGTTTCAAGTCGATAGCAATTATTTTTACAATTATTTTCAAGTCGCCAAAATTAAAACATTTTTTCGCAGTTTCACGCTCTGATCACGTGTGATAATCACAAACTCGAGTGATGGTGTGTATGAATTTTTCACAAAATTATAATCTCTGATAAATATTAAGTCATTTTAAAAGATTTCAAATCGCTGGCAGTTTTTTTTCTCAAGCCACAAAAATTATAACATATTTTCGCAATTTCACGCTCTGATCGCGTGCGATAATCACAAAATCTGGAAATGGTATGCATGAACTTTTCCCAAAATCATAATCTCTAATGAATTTTGAGTCATTTTAAAAAGTTTCAAACCGATGGAAAATGTTTTTATATTTTTTTCAAGCCATCAAAATTTTAACATTTTTTTTGTAATTTCACGCTCTGATCATATGAAAATATCACAAAATCTGGTATGGACATGTATGATTTTTTTATGGATTCATTCATTCTAATAAATTTTGTGTAATTTTGGAAAGTTTCAAGTCGATAGAAATTGTTTTTTAAATTATTTTAAAGCTGCGAAAATTACAACAATTTTTCGCAATTTCACGTTCTGATCAGGTGTAATTCTCAAAAAATCTGGAAATGGTGTGCATGAATTTTTCTCAAAAACATAATCTCTAATGCATTTTGAGTCATTTTGGAAAGTTTCAAACCGATGGAAAATGTTTTTATATTTTGTTCAAGCCATCAAAATTTTAACAATTTTTTTGTAATTTTACGCTCTGATCATATGAAAATATCACAAAATCTGGTATGGACATGTATGAATTTTTTATGGAATCATTATTTCTGATAAACTTTGTGTAATTTTGGAAAGTTTCAAGTCGATAGCAATTGTTTTTAAAATTATTTTAAAGCTGCGGAAATTATAACATTTTTTCGCAATTTCACGTTCCGATCAGGTGTAATTATCAAAAAATCTGGGAAAGGTGTGCATGAATTTTTCCCAAAATCATAATCTCTAATGAATTTTGAGTCATTTTGAAAAGTTTCTAATTGATGGAAAATGTTTTTATATTTTTTTCAAGCCATCAAAATTTTAATAATTTTTTTGTAATCTTACGCACTGATCACATGAAAATATCACAAAATCTGGTATGGACATGTATGATTTTCTTATGGAATCATTATTTCTGATAAATTTTGAGTAATTTTGGAAAGTTTCAAGTCGATAGCAATTGTTTTTTACATTATTTTAAAGCTGCGAAAATTGCAACAATTTTTCGCAATTTCACGTTCTGATCAGGTGTAATTATCAAAAAATCTGGGAATGGTGTGCATGAATTTTTCCCAAAATCATAATCTCTAATGAATTTTGAGTCATTTTGAAAAGTTTCTAATTGATGGAAAATGTTTTTATATTTTTTTCAAGCCATCAAAATTTTAATAATTTTTTTGTAATTTTACGCACTGATCACATAAAAATATCACAAAATCTGGTACGGACATGTATGATTTTCTTATGGAATCATTATTTCTGATAAATTTTGAGTAATTTTGGAAAGTTTCAAGTCGATAGCAATTGTTTTTTACATTATTTTAAAGCTGCGAAAATTGCAACAATTTTTGGCAATTTCACGTTCTGATCAGGTGTAATTATCAAAAAATCTGGGAATGGTGTGCATGAATTTTTCCCAAAATCATAATCTCTAATGAATTTTGAGTCATTTTGAAAAGTTTCTAATTGATGGAAAATGTTTTTATATTTTTTTTCAAGCCATCAAAATTTTAACAATTTTTTGTAATGTTATGCTCTGATCACATGAAAATATCACAAAATCTGGTATGGACATGTATACATTTTTTATGTAATCATTATTTATGATAAATTTTGAGTAATTCTGGAAAGTTTCAAGTCGATAGCAATTGTTTTTAAAATTATTTTCAATTTTTTTAGAATTTTTTTAATTGTTCGATGCAAGTTTGTCATCTTCAAATCAAAGTTGAAGGGTTGTAATTTTGTCTCCCGCTAGGATATATCATTTAATTTTTAGTATGTTAAAAATACATTATTTCTGGATATATTTGAAAATTTTGAAGCCGATTTCGTGTGTAATAATTTTTTTAGAATTTTACAAATTGTTCGATGCAAGTTCTATCATCTACAAATCATAAGTCAAGAGTTGTAATTTTGTTTCCTGCCCGGTTATGTTATTTATTTTTTGGTATGTCAAAAATGCATTATTTTTTGATAAATTTGGAAATTTTGAAGCTGATTTCAGTGGCGATAATTTTTTTAGAATTTTTTAATTTCTTCGATGCAAGTTTGATTAAATTTGTAATTTCGTTCTGAAGCTTTGATTAATTCAAAATTACAATCAAATGTTCAATTTCAAGCTTATGGATTGGCAATAGTTTCTCGCTCCATTTACATTTTAAGTCTTATTTTTTTGAGTGTGCCGCAAATGAGAACACAATTTCAGTATTTAATACAAAATGTCTGTTGCGACACGGACATGGTCGGTGAGCACGTGAGAAAAAGAATGCCCTTTCGAATTATGCCGCGAAAATGGGCGCTGAATTTTCCGAGCGGAGGTGAAAGCTCCGCTGCGACCAATTAGCTCACTCAAGCATTGCCGGGCCGTCGTCGTCGTCGGAGGAAGAAATTTTAGAACGAAACGGAAGTATCTCATTCCGATCCAGTTTCCGATTGTGATTTTTATTGGACGGCTATTCCGGTGTCGATTAATTAAAATTCATAAAGCCATTCATGCGTTTCGATGAATTTCGAAAAATTTTCGATCTTCCGACGATGGTCTAGAAAGTTTTATTTTTCGATCTGTTGATGATGGTTCGGTCGTCTGTCTAGAGAGTTTTATCCTGCATTTCAGTCAAGTTTCTCATTTAGGAATGCAAAAAAGATAAAGTATACTATTTTAAGATTCGTTGGTGAACCATGAAAAAAAAGGTAATGAGCGTTAGTTAGGATTTTTTTAAGATTCATTGGTGAAACCGAGCGTAAACTTATCAACTCGCTCTTAAAAGCCGTTCAATACTTTTTCTCATCAATTTTATATAACCGAACCTCTTAAAATCCATTATAATCCGTTTTTCATCGATTTTAAATAATCGTACCTAACCGGAACTAAATACTCGCACGAGTGTAATTAACAACACCAGGAATTGTTCCTTGTTGGCGCACCCCTTACAACACCAGAAGAATGTGACGATGGCCTTGCGCACTTTCATGGCCACGAGGCGCCACTTGCTTTTGAGATTACGAAAAAGTGGTGCCATGGTACCACCACGCGTCGGTCGTACCTTTGTGTCGGTAATGTTTGTGAGTATGTGCAATTTACTCGAAATGCATTCCGGTTGGCAATCAGACCGAGACATAAGGTAACAAACATACACACACTCACACAAACACATTCGATTGCTGGTTTGTACTTGCACTTTTTTGTACGACACAACATCCGCAACCCACGTCACGAAAATAATTATTAAACATAATGATATATTGGTGTGTACATATCTACAAGAAATGGTAGGAATTTCGTTTGATTCGTTGTGAAACATGTCTTTGTGTTAAGACATACAATCACACGTAATTGGCTGTATGAAGAGTGATTTTTGAATTCAGTATAATTTGGCTGATTAATACAAGTTACAATTTTGGCATCAAAATCTTTACGATTGTTATAATTTAAGTGCATCATAATAGCCGATAAAACTATTCTATATTTCTAGAATTAAATCAGATCTATCAAATACATTATAAATTCTTCTTGGATTATGCCCTGGAACAACCTCAGGGACGATTTTTCAACTTTTGGTTTTGCTGAAATTCAATCGCTCGTATCTCAAAAATTACCGAACCGATTTCAAAACATCGACATAATTTTTTTATAGTTATAAATATCTCTATCAATCGGTGTTGTTGAAATTTTATTTTAAAAAGATTTTTTTTTCGAAAAAATTGATCAGAAAATCATGTTTTTTGTGAAATAATTTAACAAATGCTTTAAAATTGTCGATCAAACTGTTCTGTATTCTGGAATAGAATAAGATCTATCAATTACATTCCATATAATTCATGGATTGTCCCCTGGAACCACCGCAGACCTCTAAAGGGACGATATTTCAACTTTTGGTTTTGATAAATTTCATTCACTCATATCTCGAAAATTACCGATCCGATTTAAAAATTTTTGCGATGATTTTTTCTTATTTATGATTCGCTCTATGAATCGGTGTAGTTAAAATTTTAATTTAAAAAGATTTTTTTTTTCGAAAAAAATGAGAAAATCATGTTTTTTGTGAAATAACTTAAGAAATGCTTTAAAATTGTCGATCAAACTGTTCTATATTCTGGAATAGAATAAGATCTATCAACTACATTGCATTTAATTCATGGATTGTCCCCTAGAACCACCGCAGACCTCTAAAGGGTCTTAAAGGTTTTTATAAATTTCAATCACTCATATCTCGAAAATTACCGAACCGATTTCAAAACATTGATATGATTTTCTCTTAGTTATGATTACCTCTATCAATCGGTGTAGTTAAAATTTGATTTTAATAACATTTTTTTTTTCGAAATTTTTTTTTTTTTTTAAATAATGCATTAAAATTGTCGATCAAACTATTCTGTATTTCAAGAATGGAATCAGATCTTTCAATTACCAGCTAACTCTGATAACGAATTAACATTAGATATTCCGCAAAATTGTCGTCGAAGGCAATTTTCGATTGGCCAATAAACAAAAGTGATTGTAAGTAATAAAGGCACGTGCCTTGTAATAAAATCCACTTATCTGTTACGGAATTGCGTTTCGTTACCCTTTATCCACACAAGCATGACCGTTTTTCCACGCAAATGAATAATTAGTGATCATAATTACATTACGCCACTCTTAACCATTCACCACACACACATTCAAAACAATTTCCGAAAACTATTCGACCGTACATCCACCAATGACAATATTCCAAATCCAAACTTTCTAATAATAACAAATCAGTGTCAACTGGATTATGTTAAAAATCTGAGGAAATATACAATTGCCATCGACGTGAAACTTTTCAAAATGACTCAAAATTATTTCAGGATTAAAATTCCATTAAAAACAGTAAACACCCCATCCATAGATTTCGAGATAAATTCATGTGAACAGAGCATAATTTCTTGAATATCTGTGATAAATTTGCAGACTTAAAAAATATATATAAAAACAATTGCCATCGACGTGAAACTTTTCAAAATTACTCAAAATTCGTTCAAAAATGATTCCTTGAAAAGATACACATATGTTCTATCACGAAATTTTTAAAACTCTGAGCACAATCTTAAAAAAAAAATGGAAGAATGTTTGAGGTAAGAAAAATATAAAACAGTTGCCATCAACATAATAATTCACAAAATTACTCAAAAATCATTAAAAATAAATTCCTTAAAAAAAGATGTATAGATTTCATCATTAGATTGTAACTTTTATTCGAAGAATAAAGTTATAAAAAATCGTACTGAATTTGGTGGCTTGAAACAACTGTAAAAACAATTGCCATCAACATAAATCTTTCCAAAATTACTCAAAAAGTAATTGGTATAAACATTCCATGAAAAGCTACAGAAACCTTAATATGAGATTTTGCAAAACTTTCATATTAACAGAGAGCTAATTGCAAAAATATTAATGATTTGGATGACTTCGAAAAAATATAAAAACAAGTGTTGACGACATAAAAATTTCCAAAATTACTCAAAATTTGTTCAAAATTGATTCCTTGAAATCATTGCAAATATTCCATTACGGGATTTTTGGAAAATCTCGTGTAAGCAGAGCGTAGTGTTATAAAAAGATGGTACTAAATTTAAAGGTTCGAAAAAAATATAAAAACAACTGATATCAATACGAAAGTCTCCAAAATTACTCAAAATTGATTCCTTGAAATGATTGCAAATATTCCATTACGAGATTTTTGGAAAATCTTATGTAAACGAAGGGTAGAGTTTAAAAAAAATGGTAAAAAATTTGGAGGCTCGAAAAAAATATAAAAACAATTGATATCAACCCGAAAGTCTCCAAAATTACTCAAAATTCATTCAAAATTGATTCCTTGAAATAATTACATAAATTCCTTTACGAGATTTTTGGAAAATTTTATGTAAACAGAGCGTAGGGTTGTAAAAAGATGGTTCTAAATTTGAAGGCTCGAAAAAAATACAAAAACAATTGATATCAACCCAAAAGTCTCCAAAATTACTAAAAATACATTCAAGATTGATTTCTTGAAATAATTACATAAATTCCATTACGAGATTTTTGGAAAATCTTATGTAAACAGAGCGCAGAGTTTAAAAAAAATGTTAAAAAAATTGGAGGCTCGAAAAAAATATAAAAACAATTGATACCAACCCGAAAGTCTCCAAAATTACTCAAAATACATTCAAAATTGATTCCTTGAAATAATTACATATATTCCATTACGAGATTTTTGGAAAATCTTATGTAAACATAGCGTAGAGTTTAAAAAAAAAGGTAAAAAATTTGGAGGCTCGAAAAAAATATAAAAACAATTGATATCAATACGAAAGTCTCCAAAATTACTCAAAATACATTCAAGATTGATTTATTGAAATAATTACATAAATTCCATTACGAGATTTTTGGAAAATCTTATGTAAACAGAGCGCAGAGTTTAAAAAAAATGGTAAAAAAATTGGAGGCTCGAAAAAAAATATAAAAACAATTGATACCAACCCGAAAGTCTCCAAAATTACTCAAAATACATTAAAAATTGATTCCTTGAAATAATTACATATATTCCATCGCGAGATTTTTGGAAAATCTTATGTAAACAGAGAGTAGAGTAGTAAAAAGGTGGTAATAAATTTGGAGGCTCGAAAAAAATATAAAAACAATTGATATCAACCCAAAAGTCTCCAAAATTACTCAAAATACATTCAAAATTGATTCCTTGAAATAATTACATAAATTCCATTACGAGATTTTTGGAAAATCTTATGTAAACAGAGAGTAAAGTTGTAAAAAGATGGTAATAAATTTGGATGTTCGAAAAAAATATAAAAACAATTGATGTCAACCCGAAAGTCTCCAAAATTACTCAAAATACATTCAAAATTGATTCCTTGAAATAATTACATATATTCCATTACGAGATTTTTGGAAAATCTTATGTAAACACAGCGTAGAGTTTAAAAAAAAATGATACAAAATTTAGAGGCTCGAAAAAAATATAAAAACAATTGATACCAACCCGAAAGTCTCCAAAATTACTCAAAATACATTCAAAATTGATTCCTTGAAATAATTACATATATTCCATCGCGAGATTTTTGGAAAATCTTATGTAAACAGAGAGTAGCGTTGTAAAAAGATGGTTCTAAATTTGAAGGTTTGAAAAAAATACAAAAACAATTGATATCAACCCGAAAATCTCCAAAATTACTCAAAATTACTTCAGAATTGATTCCTTGAAATAATTACATAAATTCCATCACGAGATTTTTGGAAAATCTTATGTAAACATAGCGCAGAGTTTAAAAAAAAAGGTAAAAAATTTGGAGGCTCGAAAAAAATATAAAAACAATTGATATCAACCCGAAAGTCTCCAAAATTACTCAAAATACATTCAAAATTGATTCCTTGAAATAATTACATATATTCCATTATGAGATTTTTGGAAAATCTTATGTAAACAGAGAGTAGAGTTGTAAAAAAATGGTAAAAAATTTGGAGACTCGAAAAAAATATAAAAACAATTGATACGAACCCGAAAGTCTCCAAAATTACTCAAAATTCATTCAAAATTGATTCCTTGAAATAATTACATAAATTCCATTACGAGATTTTTGGAAAATCTTACGTAAACAGAGAGTAGAGTTGTAGAAAAATGATTCTAAATTTGGAGGCTCGAAAAAAATATAAAAACAATTGCCATCGGCATAAAAATCTCCAAAATTACTCAAAATACGTTCAATATTGATTCTGTGAAAAATTGCAGCACACCACCGTCTGGAAATTTCCGTTTATTATATTTTAGAATAGTCTGCCTCCTATGAATCGTTTTTTTTTTTTCGTTGTGGAAAACTGTGTCAGCCTCGGGCGAACAAATGAAGCGTATCTTTGCGGTGTTCTCGTCCGTGGTTTAAACTAACGAATTAAATTAATGCCGTCTCGATTCCGCGATCAGCGAGGGGTAAAAATCCAAAAAGTGATTGTTATTGCACAATCAGGTCGCGGTGTGTATCCAGTTTTAAGAAAAAATACACGAACACAAAATACCGCAAGTTGTTTAAAAATTGATAATTAAAACAATAAAACAATTGAGTTTTAAACATTTGTTAAAAAAATATTTATATCATATTCTCATAGTGAAACATTACGTGCTCGCTTTCGGAATTATGCCATTGATATGGTCGTGTCTTTTTTCTCTCGCTTTCCTCGCGTGTCCTCGTCTTCTAATATAAATATATCACAATTTCACTTTTATGCTGTTGCTCTCATCTAATTGCCCGCAGTACCAGACAAACCAGTTCTCAACGTTATTGACAATGAAAATTGTACTCTTCAAGGAATTCGATGTGGAAAGAAAGAAAAAATATGGTGAAATTTCTGTAATTTAATAACCGACTGAATAAATTTAAAAAAAAAGATAATCCCACAATTCAAATAGTTGAATAAGAAACAAAGGTTTTAAATTAAGCAAAAGGAGAAATGTAAATTTTGCGTTTCTCTCCAAAAATGTTTTTGTCCATAGAAACTTAGACTTGTGAGTTAAATTGTAGGATAAAAAATCGATCAGTTTTAAAGTTTAAGTTGTCTTTTGTGTATTTGCAAGAGAAGTACTTGTTGCTATAGATAATTTACTTCATAGTCTCTAACCAATCACAGATTTACGAATATTTATTTCGTTTGAAATTTCATTACTTAAGTAATTTATTTCCCGTTTTTAATGTATGCTCGAGATGTGACTTAAATTGTCAATCAATAAACGTTTCGTTAAGAATTTGTTGTGTCACAAGAGTGTTAATAATATTGGAATTTTAAACTGTCGCTTTCGAAATTAATTCAATCGTTTGGTGAAGTGAAATTTATAAATTTGTAAATCCAGTTTATTCTCGATCGGTTTGGAACGTCGGTATTGGTTTAATAAGTTACAGATTCAATTGTAATTGATAATTTTTTTTAATTCGGGTTTCCCTTTTGAAATAAATTTAATTTAATTTTTTTTGCCAATTTTGGAAACGGATTCAATGATTATTTGATAAAAAATAAAGGTGTGAAAGTTGCAATCTTATGATGGAATGTGTGTATAATTTATTTTGAATGATTTTTGAGTAATTTTGGAGAATTTTATGTCGATGGCAATTGTTTTTATATTTTTTTTTAAGCCTTCAAATTTTGTAATTTTTCTTACAACTGTATGCTCTGATCACATGACATTTTTCAAAAAACTGGTTATGAAATATAGGCAACTTTACACGAAATTAAAACTTGGTTAATTTTGAGTAATTTTGGAAAGTTTTATCTCGATGGAAATTGTTTTAATATTTTTTTCGAGCTTCCAAAGTTCGTACTGTTTTTTTCAACTTTATACTCGGATCACATGAAATTTTCCAAAAATCTCGTTATAAAATGCAGGCGACTTTATACGAAATTAAAATTTGGTTAATTTTGAGTAAATTTGGAGATTTTTATCTCGATGGCAATTGTTTTTATATTTTTTTTCGAGCCTCCAAATTTTGTAAATTTTCTTGAAACTTTATACTCTGATCACATAAAATTTTCCAAAAAACTGGTTATGAAATATAGGCAACTTTTCACGAAATCAAAGTTTGTTTAATTTTGAGTAATTTTGGAGAGTTTTATCTCGATGGCAATTGTTTTTATATTTTTTTCGAGCCTCTAAATTTCGTACTGTTTTTTTCAACTTTATACTCTGATCACATGAAATTTTCCAAAAATCTCTTTATGAAATGCAGGCGACTTTACACGAAATTAAAATTTGGTTAGTTTTGAATAAATTTGGAGAGTTCTATCTCGATGGCAATTATTTTTATATTTTTTTTCGGTCCTCCAAATTTTGTAATTTTTCTTGCAACTTTATACACTGATCACATGAAATTTTCCAAAAAACTCGTTATAAAATGCAGGCAACTTTACACGAAATTAAAATTTTAGTTAATTTTGAGTAATTTTGGAAAGTTTTATATCGATGGCAATTGTTTTTATATTTTTCTTCGAGCCTCCGAATTTTGTAATTTTTCTTGCAACTTTATACTCTGATCACATGAAATTTTCCAAAAAACTCGTTATGAAATGCAGGCGTCTTTACACGAAATTAAAATTTGGTTAATTTTGAGTAAATTTGGAGATTTTTATCTCGATGGCAATTGTTTTTATATTTTTTTTTCGAGCCTCAAAATTTTTTAATTTTTCTTGAAACTTTATACTCTGATCACATGAAATTTTCCAAAAATCTCGTTTTGAAATGCAGGCGACTTTACACGAAATTAAAATTTGGTTAATTTCGAGTAATTTTGGAAAGTTTTATATCGATGGCAATTATTTTTATATTTTTTTTCGAGCCTCCAAATTTTTTAATTTTTCTAGCAACTTTATACTCTGATCACATGAAATTTTCCAAAAAACTGGTTATGAAATATAGGCAACTTTTCACGAAATCAAAGTTTGTTTAATTTTGAGTAATTTTGGAGAGTTTCATGTCGATGGCAATTGTTTTTATATTTTTTTCGATCCTTCAAATTTTGTAATTTTTCTTGCAACTTTATCCCCTGATCACATGAAATTTTCCAAAAATCTCGTTATGAAATGCAGGCGACTTTGCACGAAATTAAAATTTGATTCATTTTGAATAAATTTGGAGATTTTTATCTCGATGGCAATTGTTTTTATATTTTTTTTCGCGCCTCCGAATTTTGTAATTTTTCTTGCAACTTTATACTCTGATCACATGAAATTTTCCAAAAAACTGGTTATGAAATTTAGGCAACTTTTCACGAAATCCAAGTTTGGTTAATTTTGAGTAAATTTGGAGATTTTTATCTCGATGGCAATTGTTTTTATATTTTTTTCGAGCCTCAAAATTTTCTAATTTTTCTTGCAACTTTATACTCTGATCACATGAAATTTTCCAAAAATCTCGTTATGAAATGCAGGCAACTTTACACGAAATTAAAATTTGGTTAATTTTGAGTAAATTTGGAGATTTTTATCTCGATGGCAATTGTTTTTATATTTTTTTCGAGCCTCAAAATTTCGTACAGTTTTTTGCAACTTTATACTCTGATCACATGAAATTTTCCAAAAAAACTGGTTATGAAATATAGGCGACTTTTCACGAAATCAAAGTTTGTTTAATTTTGAGTAATTTTGGAGATTTTTATCTCGATAGCAATTGTTTTTATATTTTTTTTTCGAGCCTCAATATTTTGTAATTTTTCTTGCAACTTTATCCCCTGACCACATGAAATTTTCCAAAAAACTGGTTTTGAATATAGGCAACTTCTTACGAAATTAAAGTTTGTTTAATTCTGAGTAATTTTGGAGATTTTTATCTCGATAGCAATTGTTTTTATATTTTTTTTTCGATCCTCCAAATTTTGTAATTTTTCTTGCAACTTTATACTCTGATTACATGAAATTTTCCAAAAAACTGGTTATGAAATTTAGGCAACTTTTCACGAAATCAAAGTTTGTTTAATTTTGAGTAATTTTGGAGAGTTTTATGTCGATTGCAATTGTTTTTATATTTTTTTCGAGTCTCCAAATTTAGCACTGTTTTTTGCAACTTCATGCCGAGATCACGTGAAATTTTTCATTAATCTCGTGTTAGAATATTTGTAACTTTTCAAGAATTATATACTGAACGTATTTTGAGTAATAATGGAAGCATGCAACGAATTTGATTGGAGAACCAAAATATTTTCAGAATTAAGAATTTAAACGAAACATAAATCTACGACATGGAACAAAAAAACTTACTGAAATCATTCACTTTCCTTGCAAATTTTGAGTTGAACAAAAATATTTTTTTTTACATTAGATGTTTTGATAAACACGGAATTATTTTTAAAAATCTGCCAGAAGAAAAAGCGATTTAGAATTATTTAAAAAAATTCAAATTGCCATCAACGAATGAAAATATTTTCTACGGTTTGCAAAAACTTAAACCCGATTTACCAACTTTAAACAAACACGTTTTTCACTTATTACAAAGAATCCACTGACAGTCCAATAGAATCACTCGGATCACAAGAATTTTTTTGGTGCGTCACTGTTAGAACTGTTCGCCACCGGCGGCGTGCGTTGTTGTCGTTGGACACTTACGAGTTTCATGTTTCGCTGTTGTTTGGGTTGTTGGACGACTGTGTTGTCGATGTGGGTTGCTGTTGCACTGACGATGGTTGTGTGTATGGTGTGTGGTGCCCTGGTGCAGAGTTATATATATGTAAGTGCAGCCTCGACTTCGACGGTCGTCGAGGCCGAAACGCCGCGCGGAAGAACGCTCTCGCATTGAATGGCCCGCCGAAGGTCCCCGGCTACACTTGTTTCGACAGGTCACCGTTCACCCTCACACTCGATAAAATTTTTTGTTAGATTATTTACCCTCAAACGTAGCATTGACATCAAAAGTTAAACGGCGTCGAAATGGAGGTTCTTCTAAAGCAACTCATTTCAGACAATAAAATGTATTTTAAATGTTTCTAAATCTTAAGATCTTCAAACAAAATATTGATTTTTGATTTTATTTAAAAAACAAATGCATTATCTTAGGTGTAAGCCAAGAAGCAACGCTCCAAATTTAGACTGGGAAAACGAAAATTGCACTCAAAAGTTTAAAAAATTGTAAAAAAATAATTAGTTGAAGAATTTGTTTCTAAATCTCAGGATTTGTTAACAAAACATGCATTTTTGATTTTCTGTTAAAAAAGTTGCATTATCTTAGGTGAGAGCAAAGCTGCAACGCTCTAAATTGGAATTGCGAAAATAAAAATTGCATTCAACGGTTTCAAAAATTGTAAAAAAATAATCAATTAAGGAATTTGTTTCTAAATCTCAGGATCTGTAAACAAAACATGTATTTTAAATTTTCTGTTAAAAAAGTTGTATTATTTTAGGTGAGAACAAAGCTGCAACGCTCCAAATTGGAATTGAGAAAATAAAAATTGCATTCAGCGGTTTTAAAAATTGTAAAAAAATAATCAGTTAAGGAATTTGTTTCTAAATCTCAGGATTTGTAAACAAAATATGCATTTTTGATTTTCTGTTAACAAAGTTGCATTATTTTGGGTGAGAACAAAGCAGCAAAGCTCCAAATTGAAAGTGAGAAAATTAAAATTGTGTTCAACGGTTTCAAAAATTGTAAAAAAATAACCAGTTGAGGAATTTGTTTCTAAATCTCAGGATTTGTTAACAAAACATGCATTTTTGATTTTCTGTTAAAAAAGTTGCATTATCTTAAGTGAGAACAAAACTGCAACGCTCCAAACTGGAAGTGGGAAAATAAAAATTGCATTCAACAGTTTCAAACATTGTAAAAAAATAATCAGTTGAAGAATTTGTTTCTAAATCTCAGGATCTGTTAACAAAACATGTATTTTTAATTTCCTGTTTAAAAACTTGCATTATCTTAGGTGAGAACAAAGCTGCAACGCTCAAAATTGGAATTGAGAAAATAAAAATTGCATTCAACAGTTTTAAAAATTGTAAAAAAATAACCAGTTGAAGAATTTGTTTCTAAATCTCAGGATCTGTTAACAAAACATGCATTTTTGATTTTCTGTTAAAAAAGTTGCATTATTTTAGGTAAGAACAAAGCTGCAACGCTCCAAATTTGAATTGGGGAAATAAAAATTGCATTCAACGGTTTTAAAAATTGTAAAAAAATTATCAGTTGAGGAATTTGTTTCTTAATCTCAGGATCTGTTAACAAAACAATCGTTTTTGATTTTCTGTTAAAAAAGTTGCATTATTTTAGGTGAGAGCAAAGCTGCAACGCTCCAAATTGGAACTTGGAAAATAAAAATTGCATTCAACGGTTTAAAAAATTGTAAAAAAATAACCAGTTAAAGAATTTGTTTCTAAATCTCAGAATCTGTAAAAAAAACATGCATTTTTAATTTTCTGTTAAAAAAGTTGCATTATCTTAGGTGAGAACAAAGCTGCAATGCTCCAAATTGCAACTGAGAAAATAAAAATTGCATTCAACAGTTTCAAATATTGTAAAAAAATACCCAATTGAAGAATTTGTTTCTAAATCTCAGGATCTGTAAACAAAACATGCATTTTTGATTTTCTATTAAAAAAGTTGCATTATTTTAGGTGAGAACAAAGCTGCAACGCTCTAAACTTTCTTTGTACTTTGCATGCGATTCTTTCTTTAGTGAAATTAATTCTTTCGACATCCAACGCTGATAAGTTCTATTGTAAGTGTGGGAATTTTTATAAGGAACAAACTGATGAATTGATGAATAAATAAATTTGTATAGAATATCAATTTTATTACCATGTCATTGCTAAAAATTAAATTAAAGTGCCTATTCAATGAAACATGCATTTCTTTCCTTTTAATGGGTTCCACTGAAAAAGTATATACAAATCATAAACTTCCATTAAAAAAAAAACACATTCATTAATATGTAAATAAGTTTTCAAAACAATTGCAACAGCTCCACTTTTTTTTATGAAATTCAAATTTAATTGGCACTGACCCTCGATATGTCC